>CM032429.1:1494904-2854193 GCA_019049465.1 Dryas iulia moderata
AAAATATTAATTAAGTAACATTTGCACTAAATTTACATATAAGGATTTATATGTAAATTTAGTGCAAATGTTACTTAAATTTACATATATATCAAAATATGTGTTACTTTAAAACTTTAAACTGCAGTAAAATCTAAGAATTACCAGTAAGTTAGAATTTTACCATTAAAGTTAATTAATTAATAAACAACTAAATAAAAACGAATTTTAGCATTTTATTCGAACTTATCTCTCATAATTCATTTTCTTGGTAAAATTTAAATTTTACTCTTCAGCATACGGTAAATGTTGATTAAGTATGAAGAGAAACAGTTCCGACTTGGTAAAATCTTTGATTTTTAACTTATACATTGGCAAAATAAGGGTAAAAAAAATTTACTTTTCAACACACGGTAAATATTGATTAAGTTTTGTTAGAAAAAGTTTCGGATCGGTACAGTCAAATTTATGGTAATTAAAACTAAGAAATTCTTATGATTTACCGAAATTCAAGTTTTTAAAGTAACATATAATATATACATATTTAAATACTACTATATTCTAAATTACAAGCCCATGGAAATATCTTCATCTAATTAAAAAATACATATCTAATAGTATACATTACTTAGACAATAATTTTAAAAAAATATCTTCAAAATCACAGTTAACACTAGATTTACCAGGTATTTGAATATACCTATTTATAATTACAAGAAATATATTTGAAAAAGACATTTAAAGAAAACGTATAAAAATTTGAACGCAACGGGATTCGAACCCGCGCCTCCTGCATACCGTCCAGGCGCTCTCACCACTTTCTTTAAATATCATTTTCAATTTTCCTAAGTGTGGAATAACACTTTAAAAAAATAAACGTTTAGAAATATATTTACTATTATTATATAATTAATTCTTTACTTATAGTTACAAAAAGTAATGATATCATTACAGCGAAAACATATTTAATGCAGTAGGAATTTTAAATTGAAATTATAAGACCAGTCATTTTGACTAGTCTGGTAAATCTAGTGTTAAAGAACCGGGATATACAAAAAAAAGTTGTATATAAAAAAAAAATAAGATTAGCCACACCTTCAATCAAGCACTTAATGAATAATCATCAAAAGAAACATATTAACTACTTTTAACATTTTTAAAGTGTCACTTTCTTAAGTGTCACTTGAACGTAGCAGGATTCGAACCTGCGACTCCTGGAAACCGTCCAGGCATGACTTAGCTGTCAGAGCACCTGGACAAATTTTTATACGTTTTCTAAATGTATTTTTCAAGATATTAACTGTTTATATTAATATATAAAAAAATAACTGTAAGTATGTTATGAATAAATGTTGTCATCTAAAATAATTCATTTCTTATTAATAATTAAATTCAACTGAATAAAAAAAATATCAACTAATCAAAGATATTAAATTCGTATTTTAATTTTATAAAATAATATTATATATAGCCTCTTTTTTTTGAGTATATACTTAAAAGGAAATCAATTAACAATAGTTTTAAAAAAAGATTGAAACTCTTGAGCAAATAAGAAAAAAAATAAAATAATTTATTTTGTACATACATTATCTAAATAAAACTTTAATAAAATATATTATTATATATAAATCGCGAGATCAGTTCAATTTAAAAAAAAAACCTTGTAAAAATAAAAAAAATGTAAATATTACAGCAAAAAACCATACATAAAATAACTATATACCGTGACATATAATAATTCAAAGTTTTACTCTTTTAAAATCAATAAATATAGCCTCAAATATATTTCATATTATAAAAACTTTATAATCTTCTATATAAAACAAAATTAAAATATTTATTTTATTTTAGTGATGTTCCATTAAATAAATTACCAATCTCAATTATAGTATATAGTGATGTACCATTAATATACTGATGCGGGTGCGGGTACTGATTGAGGGAGTCATTACTAACTTAATCAGTGTCTATGCTCCTCAGGCGGGATGTAGCGGGTCCGAAAAAGAGACATTCTGGGAGCAATTTGAAGAGGTTCTACGTGCTATACCAGCTGCTGAAGTAATCATAGTTGGGGGGGATTTGAACAGTCACGTAGGTAAGGCTGCGGATACGTATGAACGTGTGCACGGTGGTTTTGGTTACGGTCGTCGCAATACAGAGGGAGAAAATTTTCTCAGAACCTGTATTGTGTCTGACTTGGCCGTCGTGAACACGTTCTTCCAAAAGACTCCGCAGGACCTTATCACGTATAAGAGCGGATCCCACTCAACTCAAATAGATTATCTGCTGACCAGACGGTGTCATATCGGCAAGGTGACTAACTGTAAAGTCATTCCAGGTGAAAGCCTGACGGCCCAACATCGTCTTCTTGTCATGGACTATGTCGTCACCTCGTAAAAGAAAGAAGCCGGGAAACGTAAGCCTCGGATCAGGTGGTGGTTGCTGAATGGACCGATGCAGACCGACTTTGGGGCAGAGGTTGAGAGTCAAAATCTTTCGACTAATACCGAAACTGCTCAGGAGGCTTGGGATCGAGCCCAGTCAGCAATTATCGCAGCAGCTAAACGAGTTCTTGGCCTTTCTAGGGGAGGACGGGTCATCGACAAGGAGACATGGTGGTGGAATGACGAAGTGCAGGAGGTGATTCGTGGAAAGAATACTGCCTTTAAGGAGTGGCAGCAATCCAACTCTCCTGAAGACAGACTAGAGTACATAGCAGCGAAACGTGCAAGTAAAAGAGCTGTTGCCAGAGCCCGCAGTGACAGGTTATCACCTTTATATGATACGCTTGAAACTGCGGAGGGGCAGAAGCTCATTTACAAATTGGCACGAGCTCGGGATAAAGCGACGCAAGATATCGCCAAATGTCTTTGCGTCAAAGATTCCCAGGGCGCGCTGCTGTGTAATCATGCCTCTGTGAAGGAGAGATGGGGATGCTACTTCAAGGAGTTGCTAAACACTCAACACCCGTGCAGCCTTCCAACCGAACCACCTCCTAATCTTGGACTTATTGCTCCGATAACACCTGACGAAACTCGGAATTGTCTTCGACGCATGAAGAGACGGAAAGCGGTGGGACCTGACGACATTCCGATCGAAGCGTGGAAATCATTGGGCTCTCATGGTGTGCTCATACTTACGGACCTTTTCAACCGCATCTTGAACACTGGGACTATGCCACGTCAGTGGCGTTACAGCTACATAACCCCTATTTACAAAGGCAGGGGCAGTGTTCAGGATTGCGGTAGTTATAGGGGCGTTAAGATCATGAGTCGCACCATGAACCTCTTTGAGCGCATGATCGACTTCAGGCTCCGCCGAGAGTGTACTGTCTCTGAATGTCAATATGGGTTTCAGCCAGGATCGGGCACCTTGGACGCCATTTTTGCCCTCAGAACTCTGATGGAGGCATACAGGGAAAAAAGGAGAGCTCTGCATGTGGCATTCCTTGATCTGCAGAAGGCCTTTGACTGTGTGCCTAGTCAATGTATCTGGTGGGCATTGCGATCCAAAGGGATCCCTGAGGCCTATATTGACATCATCAGAGACATGTACCGCGATTCCGTTTCAATGGTTAGGACTGCTGTTGGCGATACAAAACCCTTTCCGATTTCTGTTGGGGTTCACCAAGGCTCGGCTCTTAGCCCGTTCTTGTTCAATGTAGTGCTGGACACTGTCTCGGCTTACATCCAGGACCAGCTCCCATGGCTGATGATGTATGCCGATGACATAGCGCTTATTGACGAGAGCCGGTTGACGCTGGAGCGGAGAGTGAACCTCTGGAAGGGTACGCTTGAGAACGGCGGTCTTAAACTAAATGTGACGAAGACCGAGTACATGGCTTGCGGGAGCCCGGACTCATGCACTATCCAAATAGGTCCTGAACCAGCCGTTAAGTCGGAAAAGTTCAGGTACCTTGGATCTATTCTGCACGAGTCCGGAGGCATCGATCACGATGTCCAAGCCCGTATCAGCGCTGCTTGGGCGAAATGGCGTGAGGTCACAGGTGTGGTCTGCGACCGCAGAATACCACCCAAGCTCAAGGGACTGATATACAGAAGCATAATCCGACCGGTTCTCTTATATGGCAGCGAATGTTGGCCAGCACTGTCCAGGCACACTCAGCAGCTTCACGTCACGGAGATGAAGATGCTGAGGTGGATGTGTGGCGTTACGCGGGCTGACCGCATACGCAACACATTTATCCGAGGTAGTCTTGGTGTCCGTGACGTAGCGGATAAGCTTCAAGAGAGTCGCCTGAGATGGTATGGCCACGTTGCACGCCGGCCTGAGAACTATGTCGGAAGAATTTGCCTCGATATATCTGTCCCTGGAGCAAGACCCCCAGGACGCCCAAGAAAGCGATGGCTGGACATCGTGAAGCACGATATGAGAGCCAATGGACTTACCACCGAGGATGCTAAAGACCGTGCAAAGTGGAGAAGGTTAAGCAGGAAGGCAGACCCTGGCTAGAGCCGGGATAGTGCCAGGAAGAAGAAGAAGTGATGTACCATTAAATTCACTATCAACCTCAAATCAACCAAAAATACTTCAAATTCAAAAATAAACTAATTTAATCGAATGCGTAACAACCTGTATATTAGTCTATTCCATAAGTAATACAAATCCCACTGAACTAATAACTCTTTTGACAACTTGTCGAACCAAATAGAAACTTTCATTGATATTAAACTATACAATACAAATTAATATATAAATAAATGCATCCATACTTATAATATAAATTCGAAAGTCTGTCTGTTTGTCTGTAACGATTTTACGGCTATTCTAATAATCTGATTTGGATGAAATTTAAAATGAAAATAGTAAAAAACCCAGGGTCAAACATAGGATACTTTATTTTTTAATAATCACCCTCTAAGGGTTGATATAGGGGATGAAAGTTTATATGAAAAATCTAAACCGCTTGACCGATTGTAATGAATTTTGGCATAAATATAATTAATAATCTAAGGTTAAATTTATTAATAAACATAGGCTACTTTATTTTTCAAAAATCCACCCCTGAGAGTTGCAGTATAACAAAACAGTTATGTACTTCACGCGGCGTAACCGTGGGTCGCTAGTAGTATACAATAAATATCACTTTTATCTAAAAAGAACGCATCAAAGAAAATCGACCCCGCACCAACCTCAGTACAAATCAATTCCTACTCTTTAAATTCCTCCACTGGTCCAGTGACTCTTTTAGCGACCTGATCCCATTTGCCCAGCATATCCATATCTACGTTTTCCACAACCCACTGCTGGGTGTGGGAGTGGGAACAGGGTTGTATGAAGACATCTCGCGTTGACGGATCCCAATCTAGGCAGTTGTCGTTTGTACCGTGTTTTAAGTTCTTTGTATCCTAAAAAGGAATGTTTATTGTTAGAAAACATCATCATTTTTGTAGTGTTTTACGTTTTACGTCCATTACCAGTTACGTTGAAATTCTTATATGCTTTTTATTAAAATTTAGTTTTGATGTTAGCATCTCTGGAGAGATATTTACAAATTTCTACTACCTAAAGATCACCTTAGAAACAATCGTTTGGCAAGAGACGATGCTATTTATTAAATGCTTTTTTAACTTATTAAAGTGTTACTTAAACACAGGAAATTGAAAATTTTCTCTCGCCATTCTCCACTCAGTTGGCTAAGACAAAGCGCGATGTTGAGTTCCGCCAAACACAATGTTCCACCTGGTTCTCTAAGGACTAGGTGTCTCATGACTACTCCACTATACGGTAAACAGCATAAAAAATGTTTTTTAAAGCTTATAAAAAACATAATCTCTATACAAACCGGATGATATCTCCACAGTTGGTTTCCTCCTCCGAGATGACAGCTATACAATAATATAGGGCTTTTGGGCGACGCGTCCGGCACGTCCCAGCACATGTTGCGGTTCTTACATCTGTAAATGTGTAAATATGTATGTAAATAGACATAAATGTTAATAAATATATAGTCAAATACATCTAGTTATTTAATATGAAAAGAAAACTTCAGGGGCCAGTCGTGCCGCAGTGGCACAAGCGTGTAACTGTAAACGACTGATTGTGGGTTCGATTCTCACTCGGAAGTGGAAATATTTAATATTTCCATTTCCTTCGCTCTGGTGTCGAGGTAAAGCGCAGCGTTAAATTCCGCCACTGAACACGCAATGCCTCCGAATTCGGCGGTACGTGGGGAAAGGAGTGTCTTAACACTAGGTTTCCTCTGCCTACCAGAATGTGTGCGAGAAACAGCCTGAAATTAAAAAAAAAACTTTAATTACTTTACACAGATAAAAGCAATCAAAGTTTTTTTTTGGAATAGTAGGATATTCAGAGAGCACCTAGTGGTCAAGACACTCCGTTTTCTAATGAAATCTTATTATATTATTATTAATTATGAATTATACTTGCTTACAAAAATATGATTTGATTGATGAATTTTATGAAAAGTTAGATAAATAAAATATATAAATAAAATGTATGCTACAATTTCCATACCAAAACGTTGTGAAGTTCTGTTTCCCAAAAAAAGAAAAAAACCCTTTAAAGTATTTAATATTACAAAATTTAAAGTAACAGAGAATGGAAAACATTTATTAAGGGCATAGTAAGACTAAATTTTAACTATTTAAAACTCTATATCTGAACCATTTGCAAAAAGTATACACAAAAAATTATCAATCAGAACAGCAATTGAAGAAAACTTCACATAAATGCACTACTATTAAACTATCATAGGTTTAGAGAGAGTATTGACTAGTTAGAGTAGTCACTAGTTAGATAATTGATTTTTTATGAAAAAAAAAAAGTTACTAGTTAGTTAGTTGAGTAGTTAGTAGAGTATTGACTACTAGACTAAAAAGACTTTGATATCGACAGATTAGACATTACACACAATTAATTTGGTTGGAATTATTCGACCAACGATTCTTGACGGGAACTGGAGTGAATAGCTCACTTGTAGTAGAACTCTCGACCATGGCGTCAGAGAGTGGTGGTTATAACACCAATCCCTTGGCATTCTGTCATTTATCTGTATATTTATGTATTATACACAGTGACACAACCCACCTGTTCATTTAAATGTAGACATAAGTAGTAAATGTAATACTCGCTTAGGTTAATTTAAAACATCATTTTAGTTTTGAGTAGTATGTAATTTAAGATTTGTAACCAAAAAAACAATTAAGGTAAAAAAGGATACGAGACCGAGTGTCTGTAGAGCTTCAGTATTTAATAAAAAAAAAACCCACCGGACGTCTCTGTGCCAGGACAGCAGGAAGTCCTGTTCTCCGGCGGCGGCGCTGGTGCAGGCGGTGAGCTGCACGCGCGCCAGCTGCGCGCCGTGGTGCGCGTCCACGCAGTATTGCGGGTGGGAGGCTGGTTTTATCTGCGGAAAATGGTGTAAACACTAAATATTTATCAAAATAAATACATGGTTTATTTGTTGAATGTTAAATATTTCTTTTTTTAACTTCACGCTGTATCCCGCACACAGCAGGGTAGGCAGAGGGAACCTAGTGTTAAAACACCCTGTTCCTCATTTTCAGGGGCATAGCTACCGCCGTATCTACCGTATCAATTATACGGGACCCCCGAGCAACGGGGGCCCCCCAAAGTGTGTAAGGAAAAAAATAAAAACTTGTTGTATGTTATAATAAATAAATATTTCTTTTCACAATATTTTTTTCTTGTGTGAAAAATCTTTACCGCCATATAAGAGCCCCCAAACATTTTTTTTATATGAGACCCCGACAAGACACGCTACACCACTGCTCATTGTCCACCGAATTCTAAAAGCATTGCGTGTTAAATGGTACTTCTTAACGCCACCAAATAATGAACATCAAACAATTTACCCATGTTTTAAGCAATGTATAACTTGTTGTGAGTGACAATGTAAAACAGTTATGCGGATGCAATGCAGGCTTTAACTAAGCCTATGTTCAATTAATATGAAAATCCATTCATTTTTAGCTTACTTCCTTACTATCCTTGATTCTTAATATACTTATATACCTTATATAATATTATAAATCTGTATGTTTGTGTGTTACATAACCATGCCTAAAGTAATAAACCCATTTAAATAAAATTTAGTACAGATAATGTAAAGACTGAGAAAATACATAGACTACTTTTTATTCCAATGAAATGGTTGTAAAGAAACGGGCTGTAAAGCATAGAATAGCGGATGCCAATTTGTATGGAAATTTGAGCGAGAGACATGAAATATATTTTTAGACTTTTTTCAGAGTTGTTATATAAAAATAGATAATAATTTTATAAATGCGAAAGTCTATCTTACAGCCTATCCGACTGTCCGTTTATTACGCCTTATACACTCAATGGATGAAATAAGAGATAAACTCTTTAAAAAAACGTGTTAACGAAAACAGATGAACAAACCTATTGTAATAAATTGGTTGGGCATAAACATAGTTGATGACCAACCAATTTATTACAATAGGTTTGTTCATCAAAAAAGGTTGCAACATTGCAACCCTTTAATATAATAATCTAGTGGCCCGCTCGCGGCTTCGCCTGGGTGAACTACACAACTATTACTTTATAGGCACATTCACAGACATCACATTTGAAATCTCTAAAATTATCAGTGTTTCTCTACTATATTATGCATGTTTTATACATATAAACCATCCTTTTGAATCATCTCATCTATTAAAAGAAACCGCATCAAAATCCGTTGCGTAGTTTTGATGATCTAAGCATACATACATACAAACAGACGCGGGAAGCGACTTTGCTTTATACTATGTAAAGATAATAATTGTGGAATACACAAAGCCGTAAGGAGTCGAAGTTAATAATATTTAGGAAACACTTGATGTGAAATCATAACAAATCAGTTAAGCTATTAAAATAAGGAAAAGCTGTGTTTCACGAGCATATAAAAGTTAAAGATTCAGAACAACTAGTAAAGACTCATAATAGTCTAGCTTTACTTCAAAGTTACAAAAAATAACTAAAGTAACCTAACTTTAACCATTAACATATACATTTTACAATAAAATCTAGAAAAAAAGTCTTAAAAAATACAACACTTACCGCTCCTTCACCAAATGGATTCGGTTCAACCGGTGGATATTTCGCAGTTAAATCGAATGCTATCTGTAATAAGCAAGAATAAGTAAAAATTAATTAAAATACAATAACAAAAAAAAGACACTTAAAGAAAACGTAAAAAAATTGAACGCAGCGGGATTCGAACCCGCGCCTCCTGAATACATTTCAGGCGCTCTCACCACTGATCCATGCGTTCTACTATCGGCTGCGTCGAAATTCTTATACGCTTTTTATTACAACTTATTTTTGTTGTTGTTGTCTATAGAGAGATTTTTACATATTTCTGCTACATATAGATTATTCTACGTACAATCGTTTGGCAAGAGAGAATGCTATTCATTAAATACTTTTAAAACATTTTTAAAGTGTCATTCCACACTTAGGAAAATTGTCTTTAAATGTCTTTTTCAATTTTCCTAAGTGTGGAATAACACTTTAAAAATGTTTAAAAACTATACAATAAGAATGTAAGAGGAAGAGAATATCTTCGCGAACGAATACTATAAATAAGGCAAGGGCAGTTTTTATACCTACGTCTATGACCTACGGTCATTGGCTTGTCAACTTTTATACTAATTTGATGTTAAGCTTGGAGTTGGTGAAATTTTTGTTCTTTTTTTTAAATGCTTTCTATCTAAGATCTATTCTAAGACTAAAACCATTTTGTGTTTCACTTTAAAAAAAAGCTAATTCAGTTATTTTCCGGCATAGCAGATTAACCAAAAAGAACCTAGTGAAAAGATACTCTGTCCTCTACATTCTATCCTTCGAGCTTCGAGCGATTTGTCGCTAGTACCAGAGTGAAAAAAGGAAAATTTAAATACAACCCTCCCCCTAAATCGGAATCGAACCCACAAGCATCGTGTTTACAGTGAATCTAATCCAAGACATCGTTTTTTTTAAGTCACAAAATAATCATTATTTTAAAAATATAAAAAATACCAAAAATATATTTCTTTATTCTAACTCAAATAATAACTTTAATATTATAAATATAATTATATCAACAAATATATACATATGTGGGCCGAATGGAGGCCATTCGTGGATTCATACACTGAAGTTAATGCCATGTAGTGGCACAAGCGTGTGACTGTAAACGACTGGTTGTGGGTTCGATTCCCACTCGACGAGTGGAAATTATATTTCCATTTTCTTCGCTCTGGTGTCGAGGTAAAGCGCGGCGTTAAGTTCCGCCACTTAACACGCAATCCTCCAAATTCGGCGGTGCGTGGGGAACGGAGTGTCTTAACACTAGATTCCCTCTGCCTACCCTGATGTGTGTGGAATACAACCTGAAGATATATAAAAAAAAAAAAAAAAAAAACAAAAAATCTCCATGTAATCGAGTTACAGGAGTAATAAGTTTATGCTTATTTCTAGTATTAATATTATATATGTCACTGATTTTTGTAAAATCAAAATAAGCGGGAAAAATGCTTACTTGAGTAATAAAAAAAAATGCTTACTTGAGTAATAAACCACCTAAAAGGTTTACATTTAAGTTGTTTTCTCAAAGCCTTCTGCTTCGAAACGTCCCCTGTATCTATTCTTAGATAATGCGGTCGACGACGATATAAGAACTGGGCGTATTCATCCATCCATACTTCCGCTACACGTCTGTAATTCTATAAAAAATATATTAATTAATATTTTTTTTCAACTTCACGCTGTATCCCGCACACAGCAGGATAGGCAGGTGGAGTTTAGTGTTGAGACACTCTGTTTCCTACTCTCCGCCGAATTCAGAGGCATTGTGTGTTAAGTGGCGGAACTTAGTGCCGCGCTTTGCCTCGACACCAGAGCGAAGAAAACGGAAATATTCAATATTTCCGCTCGTCGAGTAGGAATCGAACCAACAACCAGTCGCTTTATACCACACTTAGTGCCAATAAAGTATATAGTCACACTGTGTGTTTTGTGTTTATATAAATGATCTGATAGTATATATGGAGGTCATTGAACCCTAATGACCTCCAGGGAAATTATTGATTATTTTCATTTCTTTGTATGTAGGACTTAGTGCGGCGTTAAGTTCCACATTCGACACACATGTGTATCAGACACATGGCTTTTGGCTGAAAATTAGGAACAAAGTGTGAATCTTTAGACACTAGACACTTAGATTTATCGAGGTATATTAAAATCTTTCTCTATAATAATCTAAATATAAACATATAAAAAATATTAAATATATTTTGGAAATACTGCATATTAAATATTGTAAAATATAATTAGTTATCTAGATGCCGTAGTATCAAAGTAAAAATCAAAACATAAGTAACATTAAGAATGCAGTGGAAATTCGAGGAAATGATTATAATTAAATTCTTTTCTAAAAGACATTTAAAAAAAACGTATAAGATTTTGAACGCAGCGCGATTCGAACCCGCGCCTCGTGAATACCGTCCAGGCTCTCTCACCACTGGGACATGCGTTCTACTACACGCTGCGGTGAAATTCTTATACGCTTTATTACAACTTATTTTTGCTGTTAACATTAAATTTTTATACGTTTTCATCAAATGTCTTTTTCAATTTTCCTAAGTGTGGAATAACACTTTAAAAATATTTAAAAATTCTTTTCTTTTACCTACTTTCTGTTGGTATAGTACAAAGCACAGCGTTGAGTTCCGCTACTAAAAGCACATTTACATTCAACTACCAGATACGTCAAAATTCTTATAAGATTATTATTACAACTTATTTTTGTTGTTAACATCTCTGTAGAGAGATTTTTACAAATTTCTATTACCCATAGATTGTTCTATGAAAAATCGTTTAGCAAGAGAGAATATTATTTATTAAATACTTTAAACATTTTTAAAGTGTTATTTACTTACACACTTAGGAAATTGAAAAAGACATTTAGAAAATGTACAAATGTTCTACTAGCTGCGTCGAAATTCTTATACGCTTATTACATCTTATAAGAACGCAAGGCTTAGCGGTCAGTGCACTTGGATGCTCCAAGAGGCGCAGATTCGAATCCTGCTGCGTTCAAATTTTACGATTTATAAATGTGTTTTTTTTAAGTTGAACAAGATATTTTTATTATACAAAATGAATAAAAATGGCGAAACGTATAAAACACGTAAAAACTCTTTGGACATACTATACCATGCTAGAAAAAACCATAAAGATATAATAAATGAATATAATTATTACAAATAATACTCACTCTACCAACAAAGTCCCCATGTCCGGGGTTAGGGAAAGGCGCAAACTTCCTATAGATATGTCCCACACGAGAACAAGGCGCATCTACCATGCGACCGCCACACTGCCAAATCTGAAAATATAGTATTTTAAAGTAGTATTTTAAAAAAATAGTATGGGCCAGTGGTGGTGCAGAGGCACAAAGTGTGACTGTAAAGCGACTGGTTGTGGGTTCGATTCTCACCCGAGGTGTGGAAATATTTAATATTTCTATTTTCTTCGCTCTGGTGTCGGGTCGGAACTTAAGTTCCGCCACTTAGCACGCAATGCCTCCAAATTAGGCAGTGCGTGGGGAACGGAGTGTCTTAACACTAGGTTCCCTCTGCACCCTGCTGTGTGCGGGATACAGCGTGAAGCTAAAAAAAATTGTATGTTATTCACATACTAGCAAAATATTAAATAAAAAACGTCTATTTACCTTAAAACTCAGTTCGTACTGCTCCCCGCCCCAAATATCTAAACCCGGATCGTAACCTCCCAGTTCCCAGAAAAACACACGGGATATTGCAAACAAACCACCCGCCATTACGGGACTCCTGCAAATAATAAAATATTGCATAAATCAAAACGAAGAATATAATATTTTAAAAAATGACTATCTTGTACAACATAGCTTGATTTTTGACAGATGGGCTAGTGATGGGAAACAGAAAATATCTAATAGTCCAAAAAAAAAATAATTTTTAAATTACTTTTAACTGTGACGAGATTTACTCGTTTCGAGTCATGTTTCTTTGCAAAACTTGTTTAGTCCCATGTTCTGAACCACCTATTTGAGATCCCAAAGTAATACTGTATGTAAAAATTAAGATTGAAAAATAAAATAGTTTTATCATTATTGTAACAGTTTTTATTCGCTTACATCAGCAACCATTCCAGACTCTGTTCTGGCGGACAGTGTAGGACGGAGTAAATTGTCTTTTGTTTGCACCCATCCACCTACACAGATTGACTGGAAAAAATGTCTCCTAGAGATAAGTCCATCGCTTTTTTTTTATTAAATTCTCAAACTCTACAGACACCCGGTCTCGTATCCTTTTTTTCCTTAATTCTTTGATTACAATTCTTAAATTACATTGACATGCTACTCAAAACTAAAATGACGTTTTAAATTACCTAAGCGAGCATTTACTATACTTATTTCTACATTTAAATTAACTTTTAATAAAGACAATATAAAACTTTAAACATATTATTTTTTGTATTTTTTGCATCTGCATACGTATTGGTATCAGTTTTACGAAATTAGTTATATCATAAAATATCTAAGTCTAAGTTTTTGTCTAAGAAACTCGTTGGCAGGAAAAGGGCATGATGGCTATGGACGAGGACGTGACCGTTTCATTTCTGTCTTAAAAAAGTCCATCGTTGTAAACCATCAATTGCTTTATTAAAATTTCTGTATATTATTTTTAAATGCAATAAAGAATACATATTGACACTCCGCCCTACACTATCCGCCTCTCCCAAACTAACTTGATATGCGAAAAAAAAAAATATGTAGCTGCAAAAAATTTAAAAAAAAAAAATAAACTCTTTTTATTTTTATTTAAATACCAGGTCTTGTATCCTTTTTTCCTTAATATTATTTGATTTTTAGCCGTCAAATTATATGGAAATATTTTATTACTAAGAACGTATTTAAATTAAGCAACGATTTATTTCTATTTCTTATGCCTACAATTACATTAACAGTTATCAAACACTATTATATATAAATCTAAATATATTATCATTTGTACGCAGTACTGTCAATACTCTCTCCACCCATAAAAAAATTAACTCACTCAAAAGGCTCCGGCATATTTTCCTCATCTTTAGGTAGAATCGGCAATCTTTTATAGAAGAATTCCCAGTCAAAAGCTCCCCTTGCACCTTCATCTTGAGCCCGATACTCGAACGTATCGTACGCTACAACATCTATGAACGGACACACTACCGTCCTGTAGTTCAGTGCTATTGGTTCTGGAATTAGAAAGTTAGTAGGTTAGAGGGTGTTCGATTCTTAGTTGAAGAAACGATGAAGATTACTAAACAAATAAGTTTAGTTACCTTCACATTGTATTTAAAAAAATAAAAAATAGCTTCACGCTGTATCCCGCACACAGCAGGGTAGGCAGAGGAAACCTAGTGTTAAGACACTCCGTTCCCCACTTTCCGCCGAATTTGGAGGCTTGCGTGTTAAGTGGCGGAACTTAACGCCGCGCTTTACCTCGACACCAGAGCGAAGAAAATGGAAATATAATTTCCACTCCTCGAGTGGGAATCGAACCCACAACCAGTCGTTTACAGTCACACTCTTGTGCCACTGGGCCACGACTGGCCACAACTTGGCCTGTATTTAAAAAACCTAGTTAAGAGAACCGGCGGCTGTTACGGAACCTAACGCCGCGGTATCTCTTGCTAGAGCAAGGTTATAAAAGAATTAAAACATAACAATTTTCTCAAGTATATATTAATTACGAATCGTACGCTACAACGTCTATGAACGGACACACTACCGTCCTGTAGTTTAGTGCTATTGGTTTTGGAATAAGAAAGTTAGTAGGTTAGAGTGGGTTCGATTCTTAGTTGAAGAAAACGCTTACGTAATGAATATAATGAGACCACTTCTGTATCGAGAACCGTTTGAAATGGAAACATTGCGTCTAAGTTAAACTTAACGCCGCATTATTCCTTATCAGAACTGAGAAATGATAATAATTAAAATATAAACATTCTCTGGAGTTCGGATCAAACTCACAACCAATCACTTTTACTACTACTGTCTTGTGGTTTAGTGATATCGGTTATGGAATTAGAAAGTTAGTAGGTTATAATGAGTTCGATTCTTAGTTGAAAAAACGACGAGGATGAACTAAACAAATGGAGAACGGAGTGTCTTGACATTAGGTTCCTTCTAACTACCTTATTTATCTATTTATTCTCTATATCGTGGCCAGTCGTGGCCCAGTGGCACAAGAGTGTGACTGTAAACGACTGGTTGTGGGTTCGATTCCCACTCGAGGAGTGGAATTATGTTTCCATTTTCTTCGCTCTGGTGGCGAGGTAAAGCGCGGCGTTAAGTTCCGCCACTTAACACACAAGCCTCCGAATTCGGCGGAAAGTGGGGAACGGAGTGTCTTAACACTAGGTTCCCTCTGCCTACCCTGCTGTGTGCGGGATACAGCGTGAAGCTATTTAATTTTTAATTTTTATTTTCTATATCTAGCTATCGGAAAAAAACGTAAAACTAAGCTAAAAACCAGTATCTCTCCCTCTCTCTCTCTCTTTGTGTGTGGGTTATCTCTAAAGATGAGGTTACTATCCCCCCTCCCATACTCACCAAGCAAAGGCGGTAACCAGTTAACATTGGCCTCGGTATGCGAGTCTAGGAACACGAGCACGTCGGCCGTGGCCAGCTCGGCGCCCGCGAGCCGCGCCGCTATCAGACCACTCCGGGTCTCCAACCTTAACACTTTCACTTTTGGCAAGTGTTTCAGAACGTAGTCGTCTAGCTTTTGTTTTAGGAAACCTGCAATTATAATTTAATATAATAAGATATTTTGTTTTTGCAATTTTGAAATATATGTAAAATTAGTTTTACAGTGATTATTCGCCGTAAACATTTTAGACTGCGGACTACTGCTAAGTTTTCGATACGTAGGTTTTCTAAAATTGTACTTTAAAATTAATCTGGGTAATAATATGCTTTATTTCAAAATATATTTTAAACTTTTTAAAAGTGTTTTTATTAACATTTACAATATGTAAAACATTTTAAGAACACGTATAAATTTTTAAACGCAAATGAATTCGAACCCGCTCCACTAGAAAACTTCTTATATTCTTATTACAACTTATATTATTGTTAAGATCTCAGAAAAGTTTTCTTAAATTGGGACCTTCTTAATCTTGGGACCAGTCGTGGCCCAGCGGCATGAACGTGTGACTGTAAAACGATTGGTTGTGGGTTCGATTCCCACTCGAGGGGTGGAAATATTTAATATTTCCATTTCCTTCGGCTCTGGTATCAGAGGAAAAGCCGGGCGTCAACTTCCGCCATTTAGAACAAAATACTTAGTAGCACTTACACTAAATAGAACAAAATACTTAGCAGTCTAACTGCTTAACGAGTTCGATCCCCGCGATATTCAAATTTTCATACACTTCAATTTATTTTCACTACAGTTTAATCAATTAATCAAATTAATACTCACTCTTAGTACTAGCATCGTCTACCAAAAACACTTCTTTAATTAAAAACGTAGGGGATCTATCAAGAACACTGTATACAGTTCTTAATAAAGTGCTCCAATGTTCATTATGAAACGGCACTACCACACTGACAGTTGGCAGGGATTCTATATAAAACCTCTTTTTACATTTAACATGACGAATATCGGGGAGAGATCTATTTAGTGGTATTAAATCACTTAGGGCTCCGTTGAAGCCGTTCACGGAGTATAAGTCTTTTTCAAGAGTGGAATCTTTTTCAGGTAGATGGGCTGGTTTGCCATGTTCGCCTAGACCTGGAAAGTTTTATATTGATATTTTTATTAGCTTGCGTTTTATACATAATAAGAGAGAGAACTAGTATGGCCAGTAATAGTGGCCAGTCGTGGCGCAGAAGTACATTTTGTGACTGTAAAGCGACTGGTTGTGGGTTCGATTTCCACTCGAGGAGTGGAAATATTCCATATTTCCATCTTTGCTCTGGTGTCGAGGCAAAGCGCGGTGTTAAGTTCCCTCACTTAACTAGCAATGCCTCCAGAATTCGGCGGAAAGTGGGGAACGGAGTGTCTTAACACTAGGTTCCCTCTGCCTATCCTGCCGTGTGCGGAATACAGCATGAAGCAAAAAAAAAAGATCGAGTTCAAGTCTCGATACATTTATTTTTTTGTGTTTTTATAAAATTATTTTCTCACACCAAAGTATGTAACTTTTTTTTTCTTTTTTTTATGAGAAATATCATGTAATCAGTTGTGAGACTATAAACACATGTGTAGAGAGTATGTAATACTTTAAAAATATTAAGCAAATCGAATCCCAATGCGTTTAAATTCTTATAAGTTTACTAAATTTGTTTACCAAGTTTAAGTTTATTTTTAAAGGAATAATGTGAAAAAAAAGAAACATGTTTATTTTAAGTACAAACATTCTCCTTTGTATGAGTCAAATCAAAAAACAATTATCTGAAGTCTGAATTGTACCATATCAATGTTTATAGAAATATTGCTGTAATTTGACACAGTACAGTGGGAACTACCCAGCATATAAAGTCATTGAGGCTTTCGCGGCACAGTGGGACAGTGTCTGACTGTAAACACAACGGTTATGGGTTTGATACTCAATTGAGGGAATGATTATTTTAAATTTTCATTTTTCCACTCTGGCACTTAAGGCCAACTACCACTAACTACCCTGCTATGTGGGAAAAGTGTAAGGCTAAAATAAAGTTATAAGGTGAAGTAAAGTTATAAAGGGGACTAAAGGTAGAAAAAGCTATCTATATTCTATTGAGAAATGACATACAAAATCAAAATGAAATAGTAAAAAAATGACACCAATCCTTTTTCTGCAGGCTACTGGGCTTATAAAAGAGAATCTACTGTCAAACCGGTGTGTTCTTAATATAATTATTCACATTCCCACTGCACCATGATTGCCTCTTACATTTATAATATTATGTAATAAAAGATCTTTAAAAGACTTTTTTTTAAAAAAGGGAGATATTTTTGTAATATGTTAAAGGCTCACCTGATCTCTGTCTTTCATATTCAATTTGTTGATAATTATGCCAGTCTATTTTCTGTAAAATAAAGATATATAGACTGTAATAAACATATGGCTTAGTGGTCAGAGAGCTTGGACAGTTCCTTAAAGAGTGGATTCAAGTCTTGCTAAATTATTTTTTTTGTTTTCTCACACCAACTGTGTTGTAAATAATTAACTATATTAAACATGTGTCAGTCATTATGGGCAGTTTCCGCAACTCAATGACTAATAGCACCTATTTTGCGTCCAATTTCATTTTAATAATTAAGCATGTGTAATAAAATTGTCACTAGAAAACGAGTTAATTTTTAAGATTTCTCAAAGATAATATGTTGATGTACATTATTACTGAATTCCAGGAATAATATATTAACTTATGATTAAAATCAAATAATGTCATGTAAATTTAATGTAATGTAAACAGATAGTACCTACTTGCTTAATAAAACATATTTGATAACTAAATTTATCTTTACATTGAACACAGAATAATCTGATAAGACAACCCTATTTCTTAGTAAAGCCAATTTATGACTGCATAACTACTGAAATTAGTATTTTTAAATATATATTTCATATTATTAAAATTAAAATTAGATATGTTTTTGGAACCTACCTTTAAACTTGTAGGAATAAAATAGTTTCTTCCATCATATAAGATGTTCTTTAATGATTCTCTGACAGGCTTAGCGACATCATTGAATGTCTTTATTTCCGACACACTCTTAACTAAATAAATTAATATTATTAATATCGTTACAATTAAAAGGTTTCTCAACCTTAACAGCCTCAAACAATTTCGCCTCATTGTGTTAACTGAAACAAAATTAGATAAATAAATGTTAATACAAAAACGATATCATACAACGCCTACATAATAATGTTAGATAACTTCTAACGTTCTAATATTTTTACATAAAAATCAGTCATAGAACGAAAAGTAAAATAACTAATGAACTATATAAAAAATATGTTTCATACTAATACAAGTGGTATGAAATTAGTTTTACAGTAAATAAAGTCAGAACGTTTCTTAATAGAGTCCATATCGTACAAAAGAAATATTATAAATAAATATTTATAATGTTTTATATTATTCCCTTTCAACTATAACACTTGTGTACATATTAGCAACTTACTTTCAAGAAAAAATATATCTTAACAACAGACGGAAAAGGTAAAACAAAAGATAAACCGGTACATTGTGAACATTCAAGGAACAATAACTTGTTTTAATAAATATAATTCGTAAACACCGCAAACGAACTGCCTTCACCGCTTTGAATGACCCGAATTGTCATTTGTCAATTTGTCAAGGCAACTAACGTCAATTGAACGTTACAGATTAAAAAAGCAAAAACGCTACCAAAATTTTGACTCCACAGAATACTGTATTAAAAAACTTTTTGTATAAATATTAAAATATATAATATTGCTTAAGTTTTGGGGTTACTTACGATACTAGGCCTATTAAAGTATATTAAAAATTTTAATATAAAAAATGAATAAGCTAAAAACTAACATATTTGGTTTATATTATGTAGTCGCGTGATGAGTCTCACTGCTATTAAATACTAATGAAGAACTTAGTATAAACTCAAATCAATAATTGAGGACCTACTAAGCATCTATACACACAAAAAATCAAAGCATGATGTATTAAAGTGTTAACTTACTTAGATAACTATTCGCAATATCGTTTTTCAGAACATATAAGTAGTTAAACAATATAGCTATATAAGTATTAAAAATTTAGAGTACGCATTACAGAAAGTAAAGTAGTTTATGAAATTTACATTACTTTAGGAGAATATAATGAATATTATAATTCATAAAAGTAATATTTTTTATTAAAACTTTTATCTACAAACGAATCTACATATTACTTCAAATGTCATTCGCCACCCTGACAACCGCTGACAACTGTTTGTTTGCGATTGGTTATTCCAAACAAAAACACCAATCGTTATGAACCACAGATATAAAATCATAGAAGCCGTCAAATGAAATTAATTCGGCAATTCAATGATCGAAGAATATTGAAATTGAAAATCACGATAGATTTGTTGCGGCTTGCCACTTTGAGTTTCCAAGATTTCTTTCATTGTGAAGTTAGAATTTGTTTAACGCATGTATTTTAATGTATAAATACCTAAAATAGTCGTTTATATAAAAAGGTACGTTGTTACGAATATGATAATGGGATTAATTAAATTTGGTTACCAAAAAGCTTTCGTGCACCACATTGGCTTCAGTTTTATTTATTTTTATTGAGGATATCCGCTATCCGGTGTCCCTTACTCATATTTTGTTTTTGTCCACGGTTGTATGATAGATTACTTCATAATTTAATTAAGAACTTTCGTGGCAATAGTAATTTTAGTTTGAGTGTTTACGGTGACCTAAAAGTTAGTCTTAGATCAAATAATTGATTTCAGATGGCTATTTATTTTCGGCGACTGTTTACAAGTGCCTTGCTGGTGCTTCTAATTGCATCTGCGGTAGCTGATACTGATGAATCTGATGATGGAGTGACTGTTGAGGTTAGTTAACAATGCTTGACCTATATTCCTAAAAGCCATTTTTACGACCTAGTGATAATTTTATCGTATTTTAGCAATTATCGTTTCTCTGCTGTATTATATATAGTGTTCATATGTTTATTACATGCATGCATCATTAAATAGTCATTAATCACCTTGACTTTACATATTATACACATATATTTTTTCATTACAAACCATTAAAATACGTAATGAATATTCATACAACTTGTCTTACGATCTTAGAAAAAATTATAAATCATTTACATGTTTTTGTCTACTTAACATATACATATATGTGCTCCAGTTTAGCTATCTTATTGTAAGTTTACAATCTGATAAGAAGACTTATAATAGGATTTCTTTTAAAATTTAAAATGATAATTTTTGTTCATATAACTATTTCCTTTAACTTTATTGAAATTACCTTAGAAATTAATTTATTTTCTTAACAAATTCAAAAAAAGACAATAGATTCTTTAAAAATATCACACCCTAAGAATTAAAGTGAAGTGTGAATGAAATCAAAAATTTCATGTAAATTAAATAGAATATTAGAATAAGCTTTTTGTTATCATTTTTAGGAAAATGGAAAATTTTGAGTTAGGTCAGTTTAATTCTGAAAGTGTGACATAATAATCATATAAAAAAGTGATAACATTTACTTTTAACATTTTTAAAGTGTTATTCACAACAAGACACAACAAAAATAAGTTGTAATAGAGTGTATAAGAAATTCAACGCACCTGCATTGATGTTGTAGTAGTAGATTGAGTAGTAGAATGCATGGCTTAGCGGTCAGAGTGCCTGGATCCAGGAAGAGCAAGTTCGAATTTTTATATGTTTTCTACAAATAATTACATTTATTTAAAATTGTGCTCAGTAAAAAAAATTGTCTGTTTTAGACAGTGGAAGAAGAACAATACCAAAGCCCCTCAGTGGACCCAAAGAAAGTTTATTTTGCAGAACATTTTGATGATGAAGCCTCTTTTAAGAAGAAATGGATCAAATCTGAGGCCAAGAAACAAGGTGTCGATGAAAATATTGCCAAGTATGATGGCAAATGGGAGGTAAGGCTTTTTTGGTATCTTTTTATTAATTTTAAAAACTCTTGAGTCATTTAGTGCCTCTGAAGGATTTTTATGTATCACTCATACTTTTATGTAGTTGTTCTTTGATAGTCTGACAAACATGGAAAAAGAGGCAACTAAAATATTTTAAACTCTTCAAAAACTACTTTTCTATAAAAAAATATCTTAGCCTAGTTAGCAGTCAGGTAACAGGAAAAAAATGTAATAATTCAGAATAGTTAACAAAAGGTATAGATCACTAGTGTTTAGATAAAAGCATAATTTAAAAAAATACTCTTGTAACATAACTTCAAGTAGGAATTGCAATTGCTATCCATTGTTTACAGCTTCACTTAGTACTTTCATTTTAGAATTTCCTGGTCTTATTTGAATTTACATAAAATTTAATTACCTGTTGAGTGTTAATAATATCAAAGTGATATGTCATACTAATAAATAATTTCAGTATAATCATTTGTGTCTCCTGTCAGAGTATCCCACTGTAATCATTATTATATACAGATAAATGGTTTTGTTATACCTCAATGGTGTAAAATATAGTCAATCAAAGGAAATTATTTTCATCGTGCAATGTTTTGGTATGATGAAGCAAAGATGTTTGAATGCAAGGCTCTATTTCCCTATACTGTTGTATTAAACAGATGGACGTTTATTCCTGCAATGCTGGGTAGTCAGGAAGTAAGTAGTGTCGAGACACTGCATACTCCACTTCCTGCCCAAATTCAAGACATTGTGTGTTGATTGGCGGAACTCAACACCGCGGTTAGTCTTATTACCAGAGGGGAGAATTGATAATATGTGATTATTTACCTGAGTGGGAATTGAACCCACTAACAATCTCATATAAAATCATATTCTGTTACACTACACTGTCTTAGCCTATCATAATAGGCTTTAAAATTATTGAAAATCTTTTATTTCAGATCCAATCTCCATCAAGACGTATCTTGAAAAATGACTTGGGTTTAGTATTAACAACTGAAGCTAAACATGCGGCTATTTCAGCTTTGTTAGACCGACCTTTTGAGTTTAAGGACAAGCCGCTGATTGTGCAATATGAAGTTACTATGCAGGTTAGTAATTATTGTTTATTTATATTTATATTATATGTTTACGATTTTACAGAATTTTTTACAGTTTTTCTTCCAAAGCTATATATAATGAAAGAGATGTGTATAAAATAGCTATGTATAATGAAAGAGAACCTAGTATCAATACATTCTATTTTTGACATATCGTGCAAATTTGTAACATAGTTTTTGGTGGAAATTTAAAGTTTTTTAAATATATAAATACCCCAAGTAGGCATCGAATCCATAACTATCGCTTTTACCCTAAAAGGTTGACCCACTGCAACACCATGCTGTTCATTTAAAATTTATAAAAACCTATTTAATACTTTTTCTCGCGTAGCCAAATACACTACTATACTACGTTTTACACATTCCTTGCATGTTGAGTAGCGTAACCTAACGCTGCGCAATATCTTATGTACAAGAGGCGCATAGGAAATATTTTCATGTCTTCAATTAGGAGGCCGTTGTGGCGCAGTGGTACAGCGTCTATCTGTTAACGGTTGTGGGTTCGATTCCCACTCGGGGTAATTCATTTTTTCGCTCTGGTAACAAAGGTATAGCGCGACGTTCAGTTCCGCCACTCATTCTCAATTTAGAGTGGAAGAGCATCTTGATATTAAGTTCTCACTAATTACGACGCAAAGTAGGAAACAGCTTAAAGCTAATAAAAATTAACATACAAAGTCTCGATTTTATGTGCAAAGCGGGGAACGGAAGGTTTTGACACTAGACCTTAGACTTAGACCTAGAACTTAGTGTCCTATCTAACTATCTGCTACGCGGGAAAAAGTGAAGATGTAAAAAATATATACTTAGAATTTTCTTGTCTTGTAAAATATCTATATTCTGATGCAATACTGGAACGGAACTTTAAGCATGTTAATTTCTAGTACACCTTCAGCTGTAAAGCCGATAAGCCAATTAGCTATGTGTTACTTACTACTTACATTGTATATTGTATACCTACATGTTGAGGATATTATTTATGTAATAATAGGTAAAAAAAGCCTTTTCTAAACGTTCTAACATAGCATATTTGTATTTTAAAACAAAAATATTTATTTTGTTTCATTTCGACCCTTTGATACAACAAAATACAGTCTTGAATTCTATCGCTTAATGGGTAATGTTTTGAGAATTTAAAGTGAAAATGAAGAATGGAGTGCCTTAACACCTAGATTGTCTCTGCCTTACAAACTGTACTCGAAGTCATAATAATAATAAAAGGGTTTAACTAATATCGCATTTTCTCCGAAATATGAATAGTCCACATAAACTGAAACATGTATTATTTATGTTAATGATGTTTTTTTTTTGCATTTCTTCACTCTGGCGAAAAAGACAAAGCACGGTGTTGAGTTTCATCACCTACAATAACTGGAATTTAGTTAGAAATAGGCAGAGGGAACCTAGTGTTAAGACACTCCGTTCCCCACGCACCGCCGAATTTAGAGGCATTGCGTGTTAAGTGACGGAACTTTGCTTTGCCTCGACACCAGAGCGAAGAAAATGCAAATATTAAATATTTCCACTCCTCGAGTGGGTATCGAACCCACAACCAGTCGCTTACAGTCACATACCTATGCCACTGCGCCACGACTAGCCCCTATGAAAAGCGTAAAGCATAGATTTTTTCCCCTATAATAAATAAGAACACCATGTATTCGAAAACATCTATATTTAGTTCATTTCAAGTATGTACGTACGTGAATGATAAACATTTTACAAGAATATCACAAAGAAATTGTAAACTAAGCAGATGTTGGCATTGCTCCAGTGTTTATGCGTTTTAAGTTATTTTTAGTGTTTTAATTATCTATATACGCTACAATTATTATTATATTTTTTTTTAATAATAATTAACCTCTTTAGACAAAGGATATTTATTCAAAATACTTATTTAATCTGTGAAAGTTATTGTAACTAGAGAATATTGTGGCAGAGTACGGCGTCTAATCGTCCTATTCATAACTTGATGGGAATGGTTATATTTAAATTATTATATAGTAAGACAATAACTCGATATCGAGCGGAAAGTGAAGAACGAAGTGTCTAATTTCTCTCTGACTGTGGTTACTTCTGACTGAAAGAAGCATGAAGTATAAAAAATGTAATATAAGTAGCTATTTTAGATATCGTGACGCAATTAGAATTCACTGTACACGCGATACCATCGTTATGAATTAAAATTGTACTTAAATTAGCATATTTGCTTATTATTTTGAATTTTCCTTCGAATTAATAGACTTTAGTTAGTTCAAAATTTAAATTATTTAAAATAATATTTTTTTAAATATGTGAGGATATAATTTTGTGGAATGGACGTGCGCAATAAGTACTTTCTGTCATCATGATCGTTAAAACCGTTGCGGTCATAAAGTATAACGTAAATAACGTTTTATTGTTTGACTTGACGCTAAATTATAATATTTAGAACAATTTTTTTTTAGCTTCACGCTGTATCCCGCACACAGCGGGGTAGGCAGAGGGAACTTAGTGTTAAGACACTCCGTTCCCCACTTTCCGCCGAATATGGAGGCTTGCGTGTTAAGTGGCGGAACTTAACGCCGCGCTTTACCTCGACACCAGAGCGAAGAAAATGGAAATATAATTTCCATTTCTCGACTGGGAATCGAACCCACAACCAGTCGTTTACAGTCGCACGCTTGTGTCACTGGGCCACGACTGGCCATTGGATTTAAAATAATGAAAATGAAATTTATATTTCAATTAATTTATTTATTTAAAATAATTAAAATGAATTGAATATTTGAAACACCCTTGGGGCTCAAATGGGCTCAATCTGTATGTGATAGTTACGCATTCTAATTTTAACCTAGAAAATGATAAATATCGCAATATTATCTTAAGAAATCATAAACATTGTTAATTACATTTTTTATACAAAGAGTTTTCTCTTTTACTTAATTTTAAGGAAAAATACCTTTATTTCTAACATTATTAAAATCTGTGTTACACACACAGTTAGAATCTGAAAAATAACCTCTGGCTGGACCGTTCTCAAGAAGCGCGGGTTCGAATCCCGCTGCGTTCAAATTTTTATACATTTTTATAAAAAATTAAAAAAATTGAACATAGTGACCTAACTCTTAAACGATTTCCTAGGTGCGGGTTCGAATACGTCCAAGTATTTAATACTTTTTCTTTTTTTTTATACATATATAAAAAAAGAAAAAGTATTAAATACTTATTAGGCATTAATATTTCATATATGAACAGGTGGCTGGAGCGTTCTCAAAAAGCGCGGGTTCTAATCCCGCTGCGTTCAAATTTTTATTCATTTTTATGAAAAAATAAAAAAAATTGAACATAGGGACTCTTAAACGGTTTCCTAGGTGCGGGTTCGAATACGCCCAAATAGTTTAATACCTTTTCTTTTTTTTTTTAAATAGGAAGGTCAAAATTGCGGAGGTGCGTACCTAAAGCTTCTCTCCCGCGGTATGAACACCAAAGCCGACCTCCGTCAGTTCCACGACCAAACCCCCTACACTATAATGTTTGGGCCGGACAAGTGCGGCAACGATAACAAGCTGCATTTCATATTCAGACACAAGAATCCGAAGAATGGCACCGTTGAAGAGAAACATAGCAAGAAACCTACGTATGTATTGTTGTTTGTTCATTTTTGGTTTAGGTTTTGATTTTGATCGTTTTTTGTTTGTGTTTGTTTATGGGGGAAAAGGGGTATTGTTTGATTGTAAATGTTATTGGTTGTGACTTTTGGGTTCGATTTCCATTTGGTGTAATGATTATATTTAATTTATTTTAATCTCTCGTAAGACAAAATGGACATTGAGTTCCGCCACTGGTGGAAACACACAGGTGGAAAGTGAAGAACAGAGAGAGTATCCTGACACTAGGTTCTCTCTGACAATGAGCATGAAGCTTTATTATTATTATAATAAATAATAATATTATTATAATTCTTCATCTGTATCTATAACCTATGGATATACATATTATCGTAACTTTCATCCGATATTTCTATTAACTGTAGCCTAGTGTTTTCAATAGATCAATTTATGATATATTTATGTAAAATTTTAATAGAATGCCATCTGTCACAATGCCATCATAACGCAGTGGCCATATTGTAAACTAAACACGATTGCATGTGGGTTCGATTCCCAGTCGGGGAAATTATTTGGTTTTAATTATTACTCTGCTCTAGTAAGACAAACTGCTAAATTGAAAGGTTATTCAAAACGCCTTAAATTCCGACGGAACGTCTTAAGCCTTGACACTTAGAGTAATCAAAAACCACTATCTTTAGTAAATTGATTACGTTTAAGTTAGTTAAACATGACGTAGCGCTTAATGCTCTTTGTCTGTTTCCTGGAAACACGAGTTCGAATCCTGCTGCGTTCAAATTTCTAAAAATGTTTTTCAATTTCCTAAGTGTGCAAGTAGTACTTAAAAAAAAATACATTTGAAAACATGCTTAAAGTGACAACTGATATTTTTTTTTAATTAATAATATTTTTTTCACCATTTCCAGCCAACGTCTCGACGACATATACAAAGACAAAGAACCCCACCTCTACACGCTTATAGTGCGCCCGGATAATACGTTTTCCATACTAGTTGATAACAAGGAAGCCAATGCCGGTTCCCTTTTAGAAGATTTTACTCCAGCTGTTAACCCCCCGGAGGAGATCGAAGATCCTGATGATAGGAAGCCCGAGGATTGGGATGAGAGAGAGAAGGTTAGTAATATGTGTGGGGATATTATTTTTTTGATTTTAAAATGTCTTTTATAACACGAAAAGTAGATAAATTGGGTTACGTTAATTAAGAAACACATTTTTTTTTATAAGCTACAGTTTTTTATGAGTCATCATTGAAGCTAGTTGTGGCTTATGGGCACAAAATGTAACTGTACACGCGATAGGTTGTGGGTTCGATTCCCTTTCGCAAAATTTAATATTTAATTTTGATCGTCGTAGAATTCCGCAATTTGACACGTAATTCGGCGTTAAATTGTGAAACTCAACGACGAATTCACCGAATTTAGAATTCGGCGGTGCGTGGGAAATGGAGTGTTTTAACACTAAGTTCCCTCTGCTGTGTGGGGTACGGGATACAGCGTGAAGCTAAAAACAACAATAACATTTGCAATTACAATACTTATATTTTTTTGTTTATTATAAGTGTGATAAACACGTTTATTTAACTAATTTCAGATAGTAGACCCAACCGCGTCCAAACCGGAAGACTGGGATGAAACCGCACCAGCTCAGATCGTGGACCCCAATGCTGTGAAGCCTGATGGCTGGCTGGAGGATGAGCCTGAGATGATACCTGGTATTGTAATTTATTATTATATTAAATAATAAAATAATAAAATGCAGGTTTACTTGTGTTCCGCCACTCAATACGTAATCATTCGAATTTGGATGGAAAGAGGAGAACAAAGTGACACTAGGTTCTCTCTGCTATATGGAAAAACTGTCAATCTGAGGAAAAAACATATAAAAAAATAATTGTTTTATATGACTAGTGACTATATGTATAATACTCAACATAATATGTTCAACAAAAGTACATATTGGTTGGACAGTGTATGTTGAATATTTATTTTTAATGAATGAATGAATGATCCCTGAAGAATGAAGCTGCAAGCTTCATAACTTATTCGATACTTAAATACTGAAAATTAAAATTTAATTTTGCTGTGATACTTTTAAACATTTTTAAAATGTTAACACTTAGGAAAATTGAAAAAGACATTTAGAAAACGTATAAAAATTTGAATGCAGCGGGATTCGAACCGGCGTCTCTTAGAAACCATCCAAGCGTTGTAGCCGCTATGCTTCTACTACTAGATAGGTCGATATTTTTATATGCTTATTACAACTTATATCAACATCTCTGTAGAAAAATTTTTACAAATTTCTGCTACACAAAGATTATTTTACCGCTACAAATAGTTAGGTTACTTGATGTTTTTATACAGAACGACGAGTTTATAAAAAGATAACTTGATTATTAAATAACTCATATATTTGTTTAAATGTATATTATTAAAAGTGCTTTGTTTAATACATTTATTTTATTTTTTTGTATTGTTGTTTTAATCTAAAATGGCCGCCGCATCAAAATGGCATATTATTGCACTACTAGTAGAATACAATAGATTACAATAAATGGCGGCGTTAAGTTCCGCCACTTAACACACAATGCCTCCGAATTCGGCGGAAAGTGGGGAATGGAGTGTCTTAACACTAGGTTCCCTCTGCCTACCCTGCTGTGTGCGGGATACAGCGTGAAAAAAAATAATAATAAATGTGAAAGATTGTGGTTTTTTTTTTAATTAATATTATTTTCTCCTGCGTGTTAAGTAAGTTAAGTAAAACACGCAGCGCCTTCGAGTTCGGCGGAAACTATGGAACTGAGTGTCATAACACTAGATCCCTTCTACCTTCTAACAGGTTATGTGCGGGATACAGCGTGAAGCTAAAAAAAAAGAAAATACATTTTAGTACACTCAACATTTCAAACTCTTCACAGTAATTCCTACCCACAGATAAATTATTATTTTCTCTATTCTCTCCATTAACTCCAGATCCAGAAGCCAAGAAGCCAGAGGACTGGGACGAGGATATGGACGGGGAGTGGGAAGCGCCCCTCGTGGACAATCCTAAGTGTAGTTCAGCTCCTGGCTGCGGTGCGTGGAAACCGCCTACGATTCCTAACCCTAATTATAAGGTTAGTTTTTGTGTTTTTTTTGTATATATTGTAGCTAACGTAGTTAGGTATAAAAGTTATGACAGAATTAAACCTAAAACTTATTGCATTCGTCATTAAGTGGAAATAAATGTAACCTAAACCCGATTACGTTAGTTATCTGCCAGTGAAAGTCCCGACAAAATTCGTCGAGCCTTTCCAGATTTTAGCAGGAACAAACAGACAGACGTACTGCTAATAAATAAAATCCCCTTCCCCCCGGACCGCTTTAGAGTGCGAACGTGTACCCAAACGATATAATTTTGTTAATTCGAAATTAAAATAAAATTGTTGAAACATAAATTCTGGTGAAAAAATAGGAGTGCATAATAAACAAGGAGTAATTCGTATGAAGATTTAACCTTCGTGCAGTTGCTGGTGCCCTGGTACAAGCTCTGAGGTACCGTAAACTCGACCTTATTATCATATTTAAGTCCTTCAACTAGCCGTCGCCTGCGCACGCTACAGCTATCAAGGCCACACCCCTTTATGCTAATTGGTTAAGGTAATTACAAGGAGGAATTACACTTACCGGACGGTAACCACACCCGTTTATGCTAATTGGTTAGCGAATTACAAGGCGGAATTACACTTACCTGGCGGTACTGTCGCATGCAAATCAGCGCTTGAATTATCTACAAGATTTTTTGCAAAGGTTACGGCCTCTTTATCCTGATTGGGTATTTATTTAACATAAATACAAACGTACTTATGAGCTATTGATTATAATTGTCTCAGGCTACTTTACGTTTCTGCTGCCTTATACTTACTAGTGATGGAAAGTACACTGAATAAGTCCATATCGGACTCGAATATCAGCCTTTCGATACATAGGTAGGAGATATCTCCGTACTTACTCCCGAAACGCAATAAAAGGAGAAGGGAAGAGGACTATGATCAGGCTTTAAACACATTTAAAGATGAAATGAAGGCTATGATTAAGTCGCTCATGGCTGCTCAAGAAAAGGAACTTAAGAAAATCACGCCCACATTGATGGAAATTAAGCAGACTAACAGCAACATAGAAAGTTCTATATCTTTCTTAGCAGCCCAGAATGAAGAGCTCAAACTAAAAGTGGAAAAGCTAGAAAGAGAAAATAAGAAAGATAAGGAATATATCACATTGCTAGAAGAAAAACTTGAAGATATGCAACGAGAAAATCGGAAAACGAATATAGAGATTAAAAATGTGCCGAAAACAACTAAAGAAACCAATGAAGACCTAATTAATATGGTGCTCAGCTTGTCCAAAACCATTAATTGTAATCTTTCAAAAGCAGACTTAAGGGATGTATATAGAGTGAAGGGAAGAAAAGAAGGAATAAATAATACGCCTATCATTGTCGAGACTTCTTCTACTATGCTAAAAACTGCCTTTCTTGCCAAATGTAAAACATTCAATATTAAGAACAAAGAAAAGCTCCGAGTCAAGCATATGGGTTTAACCGGGAACGAGGATACCCCAATCTACGTCTCCGAACAACTAACACCCAAGGCGGCTCGTTTATTCTTCATTGCTCGAGAACTAACCAAATCCAAGGCTTATAGATTTTGCTGGACGGGCTACGGACGTGTGTATATTCGAAAAACCGATAACTCGCCTGTTATATTGATTAAAAATGAACTTCAAGTACAAAGCTTAATGCAAAAAGATTGACTACTCATAGTTTTTAATTTATTCATACTTAGTTATCTTAATATACTTTTCTGTAAATTTTTGTTCGCAAACAAAATGTGTATTATAATATCATTTTCAATAATTACTACACACTACCTTACATTACACTTTCTACACACTATTTACAATTATTCTCGTACTCAAATACATTATTACCTTATTATTAATTCATTACTTACTTTTACAAATAATCACTACTTAATGTACACACATTTAACAAAAATAAAAGTCAGATTTATAATTGGATTTAATATTTTTTACACAAATATTGTGCATAACCATTTATTTTTTATTTACATAGATATTTATAGCAACGTATTTTTAAAATTACTTGTTACTGTTTATGGATAACATTCTCAATATAGAAGAAGAATTAGAATCCATAAGTATATCGCGATCAACTGTATGTAATCCAGAGGATTGTAACCAGTTCTTAATTAATAGCAATATTTTAGTAAATAGACATATTAGCATCATTACTCAGAACATACGTAGTATATACAAAAATATTAATGATTTCGAAACTCTTTTGTCATTGTTACAATTCGATTGTGATATTTTAATACTTACGGAGTGTAGGATATCGTCACAAAAACACATACCTACAATTGATCATTACAACGTGTATAGTAGTAAATTCAATATTAATCAAAATGGCGGTGTTGTTGTGTATATCAGAAACAGGTTCCGAAATATTAAAATAGAAGAAATTTCTCTTGTTAATGCCACGTGCATGTCCATTACGATTGATGATGACACAATTATTTTAGGTGTTTATCGTTCACCTTCTTTTGTCAATGCAGATGAATTTGTTGTTTCTTTAGGTAAATTGTTACACTCTATTAAGCATTATGGAAATGTTATAATAACTGGTGATATAAACATTAATATATCAGCGAATAGTTCTGACAGAAACAGACATAACTATCTGAATGTACTTGCTGAATACGGAATCTTACCGGCTCATACATACCCCACTAGAGAAGTAAGTTGTATCGACCACGCTATGATACGAGCATATAAAAATGTCGCTGTAATGGTATTAAACTCATCCGTAACTGATCATCTGAGTGTGGTTATATGCCTAACATCAATGCCTACGATTAAAAATAAGTGTGCTGAATTCGTATCAAACTTAAATGTCGATACAGCCTTGAAACAACTAGAGAATTGTAATATGTCTCCATTACTTTCTTTATCTAACCCTAATGAAATTGCTGATAAGTTATTAAATGAACTTACTACAGTTATTCAAAATAATACAATTACGACTAAAATACCTAGAAATAAAAGAATTATAAAACCATGGATAACTCCTGGATTACTTAAATGCATTAAGAACAGAAATAAAATGCAATATAAACTTAAAAAGAACCCAAATGATAATATACTACAAATAACTTACAAACGCTACAGAAATTTTTGTAATGATCTGTTGAAAAAAGTAAAACGTAACTTTGAGCGCGCGCAACTTAAAAAATCTATTAGAAATCCAAAGGAAATGTGGAAAAATATTAAATCCATTGCTTACATAACTAAAAAAAATCAAGCCTGTACAGAACTTTTAAAAATAAAGCCTTCAATAACTGAATCGTTAGAAAGTGTCAATGATTACTTTTCAAAAATTGGTAAAGACTTGGCTGAAGATATAATAAATAAGCAATCCACCAGAACATACAACGACGTTACTTATAGGTTTCCAGCATCTAGTGGTTTACCGAATTCTTTCGGTTTAGTTGATACTGATGAGTCCGAAGTAGAATCTATACTTTTGAATTTAAAGAATAACTGTGCTACGGGATGGGATAACATACCTACTAATTTTATTAAGCTTGCTAAACATATTCTTGTCCCAATTATAACACATCTTTGTAACACTTGTTTTGATAGGGGCATATTCCCAGATATTTTTAAGTTAGCTGTGATACATCCTATTCACAAGAGTGGGAGCAGAGACGTGTTTGGAAATTGTAGACCAATATCAATATTGCCAACACTATCTAAAATTCTTGAAAAGTTAATCAATAAAAGGCTAATTAAATACTTAGAACATCACAATATACTTTCCGATTCGCAATATGGTTTCCGGACTAAAATTTGTACCGAAGATGCGGTCATAGATCTTTCGAACGAAGTAGTGAGAACACTTGACAACGGCCAGAAATGTTTAGGCATATTTCTGGACTTGGCCAAGGCTTTTGATACCGTCTCTGTTCCTATTCTCCTGAATAAGCTTGAAAAAATTGGAATACGAGGTGCACCTCTTTCACTTTTTGAAAGTTACTTAAAATATAGAAAACAGCGTGTTAAAATTGAAAATAACTATAGCAAAGATGCTATAACTACATTTGGTGTGCCACAGGGCAGTGTCCTCGGGCCGACCCTATTTTTAATATATATTAACGACTTATCAATGCTAAAAATTAATAATTGTAAAATCTACTCTTATGCTGATGACACAGCCTTGATCTTTAATGGTAACTCCTGGGAAGAAACAAAATTATTTGCTGAGAAAGGTCTAAACATAATAACCCATTGGTTAAATCAACATCTATTAACTTTAAATGTGACTAAAACTAAGTACCTAACTTTTACGATTAGAAAACCATCCCAACCCCCACAAAACTTTCAATTAAAATGTCATACATGCTCCTATCCATATATTAATAACTGTAGTTGTCTAGATATCGAAAGAGTAACAGAATATAAATATTTAGGTGTTATAATTGATCAACATCTCAATTGGTATAAACAAATAGATAATTTAATAAAAAGGACAAGAAATCTAATATGGGTTTTTAAAAAACTCCGTCACGTTCTACAACCCGATCTTTTAAAATCAGTATACTTGGCTCTCGGACAGTCAATTCTTACGTCTTGTGTCCCGGTCTGGGGAGGTACCTCCAAAACCCAACTTATTTACTTAGAAAGAGCCCACAGATCATTATTAAAAGTAATGTTTTTTAAAACGTATGGATGCGCAACATATAATCTATATTCAACAACCAAAATATTAACAATCAGACAACTTTACGTTCTACAAACTGTGTTAAGAGTACATAAGTCAATAACATATAATAAACCAGACAAGAATAGAAGACGAAATCATGCAGTAATTAATTTACAACATTGCAACACACAATTTGCAAACAGACAATACAACAAACAGTCTTCCTTCCTTTATAATAAAATTAATAGGATTATTAACATATATGACCTTCAATATCATCAGTGTAAACAAACATTAACTAATTGGCTTTATACTTTAGACTATCGTGCTACTGAAGAATTATTAACTGTACAAACGTAAGATATATTCATTTTAATTAAAAATAAATAAATGAATAAGTAAATAGGTGTAAATAAATAATAAAATTATAAAATGCACACCCACACAAATACACACACACACACACACACACACACACACACTCACACACACACACAACTCACACACACACACATACACACACACACATGTAAAATGTTTTCCATTTCCATTTTTAATCTTAAAAATGAGTTAAATGTTTATTAGTTTATAATTTATGTGTTTCGATATATGTATATCCAGGAGGAGGAGCGGGTGTTTTGAGATACAGGTTTAACCTACTTCAAAATTCCTGTTGCTTACTATTGCTGTACAAACTGATTTAAACAATAAATATTTTTATTTTATTTTATTTTTTTTTATAGTAAAGAATTTATTCTTACTATATGTACTGTACATACATACATATGTTTAGTAAATAGCGATTATTTTTATATAAAAATTGGAGTGTTTGTAATATTACAAACAGACACAAATTTTATTTCTTTGTATAAATATTGTTTTTCTTTAATCTATCACAATTAACACAAGAAACATAATAATTTATATAATTATACCTCTAATACAGGGTGTTTGGCGCGCTCCTCTCATCCCCAACCCCAACTACAAGGGCAAGTGGAGTCCACGTCGCATTCCTAACCCCCACTACTTTAAAGATGACCAGCCATTCCGGATGACGCCTATTGTGAGTAAATTATATTAATTTTCTTTTTGGCACTTTTCAATTTTTTTTTTAGCTTCACGCTGTATCCCGCACACGGCAGGTTAGGCAGAGGGAACCCAGTGTTAAGACACTCCGTTCCCACGCACCGCCAAACTTGAAGGCATCACGTGTTAAGAGGCGGAACGGACACCAGAGCGAAGAAAATGGAAATATTAAATATTTCCACTCCTCGAGTGGGAATCGAACCCACAACCAGTCGTTTACAGTCACACGCTTGTGCCACTGCGCCACGACTGGAACCTACAATTTTCTTTTCAATTTTCTTTTCAATTTTACTTCTATAAGTATTAAACATTTTTATACTTATCATTTCGACTAAGATTGAAGTAATAATAAATTAAAAAGATGTTTCAGGTTATTTTTAAAATTGACATTGAAAGTCGAAATTGATTTTAAAATTTTTAGCAGCTTCACCCTTTTTTCCATATAGCGGGGATTACGGACACTGAGTCCTCTACTTTCCTTTATAATTATAAAACTATAATGATTAACCCACTAAGCGCGTATTGTCTCTAACCTTACGTGGTTACTGGCGGAAGTTAACGCCGCGCTTTGTCTCAAGTACCGGAGCGAAGAAATGAAGATTTAAATATAATTATTTCGCCGAATGGGAATCGAATTCATAACCATCGCGTTACAGTCGAACGTATAATTTTCGTATAATTTTCGTATAATTTTCGTCAAATTCAGTTAGTATAGGTTAGTTTTGATAAATGTATGTGGGCCGACTAGGATTACCTACCTATTTATGTTGTTTTGGGGCCAGTCGTGGCGCAAAAGCACAAAGTGTAACTGTAAAGCGACTGGTTGTGGGTTCGATTCCCACTCGAGGATTGGAAATATTTAATATTTCCATTTTCTTCGCTCTGATGCCGAAGTAAAGCGCGGCGTTAAGTTCCGCTACTTAACACGCAATGCCTTCAAATTCGGTGGAAAGCGGGTAACAGAGTGTCTTAACACTAGGTTCCCTCTGCCTACCCTGCTGTGTGCGGGATACAGCGTGAAGTCAAAATAAAATATTTTTAAATATAACTGTAAATTTTAATACATAATATACATTTTTCACAGCACGCCATCGGTTTCGAGCTATGGTCGATGTCGCCACAGTTACTGTTCGACAACGTGCTGGTGACTGATGACATCGATATCGCGGATCTGTACGCAAAACAAACTTATGCTAGGAAACGCGCCAAACTTACTTCTGATTCTGTGAGTACATAGCGTACAATCTCATACATTTCCATATACATCCATACATACTTCAACACACCTTTAAATATATCCAAAAACACTCAAACATACCCAAACACCTAACACCTTCAAATACACCCAAACTTCTCCAATCACCCCCCAATCTCTCCAAATACAGCGAAACACCTCCAAACTCACTTATACATTTTCAAACACTCCGCAAAACACCTCCAACATCCCACAAAACACATCTAAACACATCCATATACCTCCAAATACACTCATATTCCCCATATACTTCCATACACCCCATGCACATACCAATACTTTGAATATTTTAAAGTATTAGTTACATACTTATGATAATAAAAATATATCTACTCGTACAGTTTACATACGTTAAGTGAATGAATGACACTGTAAAACGTATAAAAATTTGAACGTAACGGGATTCGAACTGGTAACTGTGAAACTATGAACCACCTGGAGACCGTCCAAATGCTGTGACTATTGCTAGGACTGACTATTCAAGAGATCAATTTTTATAAGTTTTCTTAAAAGATTTTATTATACAAAAGTTATTTTGGCCCACGGAACAATATATAATTTTTTAAATTTACATAGGCCCTTTGCGCTTCATCACCTATTATTATTGTTTTTTCCAATATTTTAGTAATAGTATATAAGTTATATTATTTAGTATATTAAGTATTAAATACTAAAGAAATCAAAACTCATACGAATTCCAAAACTAACATAATGATTTTTATATAATTCGGGGCCAGTCGTGGCGAAATGGCCAAACGTGTGACTGTAAACGACTGGTTTACTTACAGTCACACGTTTGGCGTGGGTTCGATTCCCACTAGAAGAGTGGACGTGGGTTCGATTCCCATTTGAAGAGTGAAAGTATTTAATATTTCCATTTCCTTCGCTGTGGTATCGAGGCGAAGCGCGGCGTTAAGTTTCGCCACTAATTCATTATACATTGCAATTTCAATATGATAAATCATAAGAGGACAAGTAAATATGCATTATATTAAGTAATTCGTTAACTTGAGGTTTGTTATATTGAGGGAAGGTTGGTTTAAAATGTATTATAAAGAGATGAGAATATAGTTTTAGTCCCTTTAATATTATGTAATACTCATCTTATAATACCAAATAATTTTAATCAGTTTTTATCAAATTACTGTGTTGGGCGTTGTGTAGTCTTTGTGTAAAAGTGATATTGCTAGTGGGAGACGAGAGATCGGGGTAGATAGGAGAAGTTTATATAAACAAAATGAACATCCATATATTCTGAACGAGGCAAAATTGAATAGTCTCATAGAATCTTAGAGTCTCATAGAATTTATACAGTATATTCTAGGCATGAAACAGGCGATATCGCACAATGACCATTGAGTCCCAGAGTTCCTTACAGTCCCATAGAATTCATAGAGTATATTCTAAGCGCGGAAAATAGGTGAAAACCACCAAAGACCACAAAGTCTCACAGAGTTCCATAGAGTCTCCCTACATTATACTCTGTCTGGGTGACAAGGGAGGAAGATATAGTGCTCTAATAGAAGGGACTAGTAGTGGGAGGGAGATATAGTGCTATAGAGAGGGAGGTGAGATGAGAGTGGTAGTCTGGGGTGGGCAAAGAGGGTGGACTTGGTGCTAGTTGTATAGGTGCTAGTTGTATAGGTGCTAGTAGGGAGAGAAACGATGACCACAGAGTCCCATAGAGTCCCACACATAACTCTAACCACACACCAACACAGGCGACGTGGTGGGGCAGAGCGCTATACGCCACGCGCCACCCCGGCTGGTGGGCGCTGTACGCGCTGTACGGCGCCGTGCCCGTCTCGCTCTACCTCGCCTACCTCGTGCGCCGCGCCAGAGAGGTGCGGGTAGTGCTAGCGGGGGAGAGTAGTACATGGCTAGGGGTAGTAGGGGAAGGAGGGGGATAAGTTAGTTTTTGTGTGGGAGAGTTATATTGCTAGTTGAAGAGGGAAGGGGTAATGAGAAGAAGAGAGCTAGTGTTTGTGTGAGTGAGTGATATTGCTAGCGGTAGAGAAAGAGGGGAGGTAGTTGTTATTGTAAAGGGAGGTATAATGCTGAGTACGCTGACCGAGGAACAGAAGTCGTGAAAGAAAAAAAAACAAAATTAAGGAAAAAAAAATACAATCGAGATTAAGAACCACAAAGGCACGGAGCTGTGTCCGTGGAGAAGGAAAACTCAATTAATAAAAAAAAGGGAGGTATAATTGTTATTAGGAAGAAAAGTTCATGTGAACAAAGTGAACATACAGTGCATAAAGTATATTATGACCGGGTAACATAGTCATTGTGGTAGTACTAGTGGGGGAAGGGGGGATTTGGTAGTAGAGGGAGAGGAGAAGTATGCTAGTGGGAGGGGCAGGAAAGAAGTAGTGTTTGTGTGAAAGAGTGATAGTACTAATGAGAATGGGGAGAGGGGAAGATAGTACTACTGGGGTGGGTAGTTATTGCTAGTGAGTGGGGGAGCTTTTGGGAGAGGGCAGTATTTGTGTGAGATAGTGATAGTTCAATTTGGAAGAGAAGTTCATATAAATAAAGTGAACAAAGAACATTTGATAGTGAGAGAGATTTTGCGAGCGGGAAGAGGGAGAGGGGAACCCCTCTCCTCTTATATAACAACTACTCCCCCGAGTAGTTGTTATGTAAGGGGAGTGATAATGGTAGTTGAAAGGGGAGAGGGGGTTTACCGCGCTGTTTATGTGCGTGGGCCTGTATGTAAGTGAAATCTATTAAAAAGAATAATGGGGGGGAAATTCTTAGTAAAAGGGAGAGAGAAGAGGAGGGTAGGGTAGTTGTTATGTAAAGGGAGTGCTATAATATATTGCTAGTAGAAGCGAGTCGAATAAGTCCCGCGCTCACTCATTTACTTGTGTATGGATGTAAGGAAGCTACACCGGTCTAGTGAATAAAGTTTGTTAGAAATGCTAGATGGAAAAAGTGATTTGGTTTGGTGGATATATCATAGGTTCAAATTCCGAGTTTAGTATGTAATATTTTTCAGTGTAATTGTATAATAGAGATAATTTATTAACAGACTTTTTGGATATTTACAATAACCACCAAACTAAATCTGTCTACGAATATTTAAAAAGTATTTTGCTACAATTATTGTGTTTGCGTATTCTACGGATTGTTGTTACAGACTAAAAATATGCATAACTTTAAAAAAAGTTATTATAATATTCTTAATTAAAAACAAAATATTGTTAAGAAAGTTATTATTTTTATTTTTTTTAATTAAATACAGCAATATTATTAATTAAATAAGAATACACATACAATGTCACAAGCTATTTATATATTTAATTCACGTATTTCTCATCTCATTTTTCATATTCTCACCTATATATTATTTTCTTCGCTATACATCCACATTATGTATTAGCCATGTAAAAGCTAGTCCAGTAGACATAGTGAGCACTAGGCTAATTTCCAGGAATCGGCCGTGGATAGACTACTGAAGTACGCGGGAGCGAATCCATGGATTTATGCCGTGGTCATTGTCGTCTCGTTCATAGTTGTCGGTCTCATCGCTTATATGTGTTGTGGGCCTAAAGCTGTAAGTATTTGCAAGGAAATGAGGTAAATTTAGTCAAATTAAGTGTGTTTTTGCAAGTTTTAGTATATTTTCTGACGTTATGGATGCTAGTTGGATGGAATCTAGTGTTAAGAATTTTTGTTTGTTTAATTTTTGTTTTGAAATTGAGGTGTTAAGTGCTTAATGACTGAATTCAACATTGCGTTTTGTTTGCTAATGTGGGGAATTGAAAATAATTTGTTTTTTTTTCTTGTGAGGTTAATACTCATACTCAAATAACAAGTTTAATTAGGTATAGAGAGTTAGTGATCTGTCACCATGCTTTTTTTGGTTATATTAAGCGTTTTATTTAACCAGACTAGGTAAATGAAATTAAGTTAAATTTTAAACATAAACATTCGGCCAAGTAGATATATCGGTCCCTTGTATTTGTAATAATAATTGGTGAATTTAAAGATATCTGTCAGTTTTTAAAGAAGAAGTTGAACTTAGTATCAAGACACGTTAATCTCCGCACATATTATTAATATATAACTGAAATTTTATCTGTCACAAAAATTTTTATACACTGCTAAAATTGTAACAATTATCTCTAATTAAAACTATATCCCAAAACTAATAAGTACTCCTATCATATCCAAAAAGCAGGAACCAGAAGCAGATCCAAAGAAAACGGACGCGGTTCTAGAAGACGATCCTCACCAGTCGGAGGAGGAGGAAGACGAGAAGAAGGAGAAGGAAGTGGAAAGTAAGCCCAGCAAGGCTGATCTGGAGGGCCCCGAGAAGGAAGTTGAGGTTGGTTGAAGTCAAAGTCAAATAATTTTATTCAAAATAAGAAGTTACAATCTTCATTTTTTGAACGTCAAACAGTTTACCACCGGTTCACTAAATTTAATGCCTCAGACCTGAGAAGAACCGGCGCAAGAAACTCAGCGGTACGATTTTGGGTAGTTTAATATAAAAACATTTTTTTTACAAAACGTATAAAAAATTTAACGCAGCGGGATTCGAACCCGTGGCTCTCGAAAACCGTCTGCGCGCTCTGGCCGCATTGTTTAGCTTTTTTAGCGTTCAATTTTTTATACGTTTTATAAATATCTCTTTTTATTTCCTAAGTTTAAAAATGTTAAAAGTTTGATATATTTCAGAAGTGAATAATAATGTTAATCAATACAAATCAGTGATTGTAAACGCGATAGGTTGTGTGTTCGATTTCCACCCGAGGAGTGTTTCATTCTGTATGTAATATTATTTCCATTTTCTTCGCTCTGGTGTCGAGGTAAAGCGCGGCGTTAAGTTCCGCCACTTAACACGCAAGCCTCCGAATTCGGCGGAAAGTGGGGAACGGAGTGTCTTAACACTAGGTTCCCTCTGCCTACCCAGTAGTATGCAGGATACAGCATGAGGCTAAAAGAAAGGAATATCTTTATTCAAATAGACTTTTTCAAGCACTTTCTTTCATTCTTTGAATCTTCACTTTCTTTGAATCTTCGTGAATATGAAGTTACTAACGGTTTTGAAGGCAGTTCTGCTTATAATTTACTTGTCTGCTATTTTTTTTAATTTTAAGCGGATTTTAGGGCTTTGTGCAGGTTTTTTTTTCGATATAGTATTCTATCGCATTTCTTTTTATTGAAATACTAGCGGCCCGCTCGCGGCTTCGCCGCGTGAAATATTTCGTTATATTACAAACCTCGGGGCGCATTTTTAAAAATAAAGTAGCCTATGTTTAAGCTTAGATTATCAACTATATTTGTGCCAAAATTCATTACAGTTGGTCAAGCGGTTTAGATTTTTCATATAAACTTTCATCCCCTATTTCAACCCTTTAGTGGTTGATTTTTGAAAAAATAAGTAGCCTATGTTAGACCCAGTCAATTTTACTATTTTCATTCTAAATTTCATCTAAATCGGACCGGTAGATTAGTCGTGAAAGCGTGACAGACAAACACACAGACTTTCGCATTTATAATATAAGTATGGATTGCTTTGTATTTTGTCTTAGGTGCCAGAGCAGGGAAATTAAATTATTTTTTTAATATAAATATTCCCCTCAGTCGATATTTTTATTTTATAAAAGACAGATTTTGATAAACTTTGATTCCTATTGAATAACTCTTTAATTTATTTTTATTTTATTTAAGAAATTCTTTGATTTTCTTTATTTATATAAAATTTCCTTTAATTTATTTCAAAACAATTTATTCCAGAAACCCCCACAAGACACGGAAGGCGCCGGCGACGGCCAACGGAAACGGAAACCTCGCAAGGAGTGAGCGAGACGCAACACACACACCCCCCATGCGCTAGAGCGAGACGGCACCACACGGCTCTGTCCCTCTCACCACACACTTAGTACGATATTAGTTGTCTCTTTCACACTTACGTGTATATTATGATGATTAATTGAAGAGTTTTTTTTTGTAAATTTTATATTGTAATCGAATGATTGTAGAGTGGAAACTCGATTAATTGGGGTAATTGTTGTCGTTCGGATAATCGATGTGGTGGTAAAGGTGTTTATTATATATGGGCAGTCCTCGAGTTACGACGGGATTCGGTTCCACAACTTCTAACGTAAGTCGAAATGGTCGTAAGTCGAATTTCATACAAAAATAAATAATATAATATGATAGACGTATATGTTATGTAAGCAAATTTAATGGCTACGACACTTAAAAAACGTAAAAAAATTAAGTTTAAATTTTTATACGTTTTTAAATGTTCATTTTTCATAATTTTTCAACTTTCCTAAGTGTGGAATAACACTTTAAGAAGATTTAAAAGTAAATATAGTGGATTTTATTACTGATTTTTAATTGTTATTATTTTAGTTGGTTAATTAATTACTTTGTCGTAAGTGGTAATGGTCGTAACTCGAGAACTGACTGTAACTCGTTCGGATAATCACAAATTCGTATAAGTGAAGGCTAATTAATCGAGTTTCTACTATACTCCTAAAATCTATTCGATTATTATGAAATAGTTTGTGTATATCGATTACTTTGTTACACTCTTCCATTCCACCAAAGAATCGATTCACTCGTTCGGAACAAAAAGAAAACATGTTTTGTTTTTTTCCTATTATTACGTTTAATTATATTAATAAGAAGCGTTTATTATTTATTTTTAACATGGAGGTTGTAAGTGTCGCTGTTTCCGATGCATTTTGTATGTAATTTGTGTGAGTGGTAAAATTATACGCATGTAGCTGGGAATAAGGTGACTGCATATAATTCATTTTTTTTTTTTTGTTTTGGAATAGAGAAAGAGAGAAACCCTTAAATATAAATGCCGTGACCTCTTTTGTTTTTTAGCTTTGGATATATTTTTAATAATTTGTTTATCTTACAACAAAAATAAGTTGTAATAAAGCCTATAAGAATTTCGACGCAGCAGATAGTAGAACGCATGACTCAGTGGTGAGAGCGCCTGGACGGTATTCAGGAGGCGCGGGTTCGAAACCCGCTGCGTTCAAATTTTTATAAATTTTCTTTAAATTTCTTTTTTCAATTTTCCTAAGTGTGGAATTTAAAAATGTATAAAAATAATATTTTTATGTCCTTCTGGTTTTTAAATAGAATGAGAGGTTAGAAATTTATGGACTTATCTTTTACTTTTCTTATGAATACATTGACTTGATATATCTATTTGTTTTCTTTTGTTTTGAATTAAAGAGAAAGTTAAGATCTCATTTCTTTTCCTAAATAGATAAATTTGGTATTTATCTTTTTTAGATTTATACTAGTCTCTTCTTTGAAAGATGAAAATAAAAGGGAAATTTTCAACTCATATGTTTTATCTTTTTTCTTTTATAATCTTAAATATTGCAATAATACAGCTATGTCAGCATTTTATATGTAGCAGAAAGAGAGAGAATTTCAACAAAAAGATACATCTATCTTTTTCTTTTATTCAAAATAAAAAGAGAAGTCGGATCTCTTTTTTTTTTTAATAAAGTATATATGAATGTCATCTTATTCCAAGCATTATATTATATAAATATAATAAAAAAATACTGTATAACGTAGGTTATTTGGTGTGTTCAAACGATTGTTTAAATATATACATACACATATGTACTCTGTTTCCTTTTATTTAAAGCGACGACGTTTATTTTAACATTTAATTAAAAAAAGAATATATGATTAAAAATATATAATTCATACAGAACGCTATGTTTCATTGTTTTTTTTTTAAATATAATATAAAATGACTTAGTATTATTATTATAATATAAATTTTATTTTTATTTAGAATCTATTATATTATGCCCATAATATATGTTTGTTTGTTTGTTTTTTTTTTAATTGCGTAATTATTGTGTTAATGCATTAGTCGATTCATCCACAATGTGAATTTTGTAGTCGAAGACCATTATTATACAATAATATAATATAATATTAAAACAATTTTAGTTTGTATAATTGAAAAACAACAAAAAAAACATTTTCTATGTTTTTGTAATAGTCACTTTAAAGATGGCGCTGGTTTTTGACGTTAGCTGTCAGATTGATTTTTTGTGGCATTTGTTGTAGCATTTATTTACTGTTTTTGATTGTTTAATGTTTTTTTTTTAAATTTTAACGGCAGCTTATTTAATTTTTGGGCTTAAATAACATAATGCTATGTTATTTATTTTTTTGTTTTAAATTCATTAAATTGATTTTAAAATATAAAAATACCTATATTACAATTGAGATTGCTAGTTTTATGTATGCATTTGATAGTTTTTGTAAAATTTTTGTGTAATTTTTGTTCTACAGCTAACGTCATTTCCCAGTCTGTAAGTTGCGTGATGGGTACAAGTAAAGGACTGTAATTTACATGGTAATAAAATAAATATTTCTAATATTTTGTTTTATTTATTCTATTCCTTTTAAAAAGTATTGTTTTTTTATATAAGATATTACACATAAATTAATATAAGTTAACGTAAATAAATTTGGGCCGGTCATGGCGCAGTGGCACAGACGTGTGACTTCAAACGACTGGTTGTGGGTTCGATTCCCACTCGAGGAGTGGAAATATTTAATATTTCCATTTTCTTCGCTCTGGTACAGAGGCAAAGCGCGGCGTTAAGTTCCGCCACTTAACGCGCAACGCCTCAAAAATTCGATGGAAAGTGGGGAACGGAGTGTCTTAACACTAAGTTCCCTCTGCCTACCCTGCTGTGTGCGGGATACAGCGTGAAGCTAAAAAATTAAGTCAAATAATATTAAATCGATAGTAGTTACAAGGTTTCAAAAAAATAGTTTTTTTTTTAGATTATCAAATTTTAGTTGAGGCTAGTCGTGAGTTGTAGGCACAAAGTGTGACTGGTGATAAACTGGTTTTTGGTTCGATCCCCACTCGAAAAATAGAAATATTTCAATTCCTTCTTTCTGTTATTTAACACGCAATGTATGACAATATTGTATTATTATTAAAACCGAACACTTCCACAAGTTTTTAAGCAAATAGGACGGCAACAAGTAATTCATAATATTTTAAAAGACTTTCCTTAACTTGATTGTTAAATAGATAAAGGGAAGCTTATAAATAAAAGTATATTGCAAAACATCATTGCTAAAATTCATCTCTGGTTATCTGATAGTTCTTGTTTCAAAGTAAGTCGTTGAAATATTCAATTAATATTTTGTTTGAGCGTATGGCGTAGTGTAACACCGTCTAATTGTACACACGGTGGTCGTGGGCACGATTCCCACTCTAGGGATTTATGTTATTGTGGTTTCTCTTGTATCACGCTGTATCGGTAGGCAGAGGGAACCTAGTATTAAGATACTCCGTTCCCTACTTTCCGCAGAATTCGGAGGCATTGCGTGTTAAGTGGCGGAACTTAACGCCGCGCTTTACCTCGACACCAGAGCGAAGAAAATGGAAAAATTAAATATTTCCACTCCTCCAGTAGGAATCGAACCCACAACCAGTCGTTTACAGTCACACGCTTGTGCCACTGGGCCACGACTGGCCACAATTTCTTTATCTGTCTCTTGATAGCCGTCCAACCGCTCTGAACGCTAAGCTGAACGCTAAGCTGTGCGTTCAAGAGAAACAGTTTCTAATCCCGCTGCGTTCAATTTTTTTTCGGTTTCCTAAAAATGTATTTTGCTGCGTGTGTGAATAACACTTTAAAATGTTAGTATCTTTAGCATTTTAATATGCATATTAGTTCCGTTTGCGCACATGAATAAATCTCTTTTTGTACATTTCCCGTATTGTACAATGTATTATGCAAAACCAAATTTAATAATAAGTCATTCTGTATTCAACTTCACGCTCGTTTCCAAACATCGCGTGTCCGGTAACGGAACTTAACACTGCGCTTTGTCCAAATGCAGAAATAAATGTATTTATTATAAAAATATGAATCGCCGAATATGTTGCTAAGCGCAAAACTCGGTGTACGGTTGGACCGATTTCGCTAATTCTTTTTTTAGAATATTCCTTGAAGTACGAGGATGGTTGTTAAGGTGAGAAAAAATTAAAAAAAATTCTGAAAAGGTCTTAAACAACAATTTTCTATCCTCCCATACAAAATATTCGTTATAATTATTAAAAGTCAATTTGAACTGTAATACCATACCATAAAGTTTAAATGTTACTGGAGAGGTTTCGAGACGGCAAAACAATTGATAAAAAGCTGCTAAAACATGACTTTATACATAGTATACGAATGTCAATTACTAATTTTAATTAATTATTCACAAACTTGTGATAGCTCAGTAGAAAGAGCGCTTGCTTTTTATGGTTATTTTTTATTAGGGTCCATGGTTCGATCCTCACATGGATGTCTATTCTTTTCTTTATTCTTTTTGTTTATTTTTTTTATTTTATTTTTTTTAATTTAACAAGTTTATTGGACTTTTAATTATAATTTTTTCTTATTTTATAATATTTTTATTGTAAGTATTATTTCAAAAAAACGATTCCCCGCAAGAAATACTGAGCGGCGCTTTATTGTAACTTTTTTGTAGCGTAGGCGCTCAATCAGAAAGGATTTTTGAAAATTCATCTCTTAAGAGGGGGAAATAGTGGTTATCAGTTGGTTAACAGAGTGTATGAAATTCCATCAGTTTTGAAGTTATAGACATGTAATCTAATTTCTGTATATTTAATTAAAAAATATTAAATTTCTATAGAAATTGTCATCGATTGTGAAATCTCGACCCCTAACATGGTGAAATAAAGGTTGAAAGTTTGTATGGAAGTTCGCCATTTGCAATGTTAAAATCTACCATTAAGTTGACGAAAAAAAATTGAGAAATTGTAAAAAAAATAGTCATTTAGAAATATGACAATATATTCACTGGTTCCTGATTAGAAACCTAAACTACTCTACTAAATACTTGAGGCTGCCGTAGCGCAGTGAGACAGTGTCTGACTGCAACGCGACGGTTGTGGATTCGATTAACTCTCGGGGGTATAACTATTTTTATATTTTTATTTCTTCGCTTTGGTACTAAAGACAAAACGCGGCGTTGTGTTCCGCTCCAAAGTTTCGATTACGAGTGGAGACTGGAGGACGGAATTGTAAGACCCCTCTATGCGTGATTACCTCGCTTTACAGGAATAACCATGAAGCGAAAAGAAAAAGGAAAAACTACTCTACTATAGTAAAATAGTGAACAATTGCGTCTATACATATACATACACAAATTTACAAAAAACGAATATTGACAGGATCGTGAAAACAACATTAAAACTTGAATATATGATTTTTATTTTTTTTCTGTTTTTATAAATTTGTACGCGCATATATTATAATCTACTGGACAGATTCGAACAAAAGTTTTTTGTAGTATACTTCAAAATAAAATACCTATAACAATAACTTTAACTAATAAGGCAATGAAACCTTAACAAAAGTTGTTCAGCGCGATGAACATTCCTTGACTTATAAAAATTACAGATCTGAAATATCTGGTGAAGAACGAATGTTTTTCAACACACTCGGAGTCCAAATCGTATCTTGGTATGTTTTTTGTATAATACTTAGCATTCCTAATACAAAAGCAGTTTTTTAATGTTCCTGAGTAAATAGTAAATTAATATAAAATTTTATCCAACGAAAACCTTCAATCGCCACGACTGGTTGTGGGTTCGATTCCCACTCGAGGAGTTTATATTTCCATTTTCTTCGCTCTGGTATCGAGGTAAAGCGCGGCGTTAAGTTCCGCCACTTAACACGCAATGCCTCCGAATTCGGCGGAAAGTGGGGAACGGAGTATCTTAATACTAGGTTCCCTCTGCCTACCCTGCTGTGTGCGGGATACAGCGTGAAGCTAAAAAAAAACCTTCAATCGCTTCAAAACCTTAAATTTAAGTTATAAATATGCCTTATTCCTTCTGTCATATAATAAGCCCAGCTATTTATACAGGATGAACGTGTGTCGGTCAAGAGTATAATTTTTTCCGATTTTTAGTTCGTAGATTAAATTATGATGTATGAGACTAAATAATAATTTGGCTTGAACTTATAGTATAAAGTGATATTATGCAGGTTATATTTATTAAGATGTATTTATATACTTCAATTCAACTTGACCAATAAAAACTATTCAAACTTTATTCAGCTACTATTAATTTATATTCCTTTTCCTTATATTGCATGCATTAGGCATTCAATTATATTTTTCTTAGGGATATCTGTAGCTGTATTAAATCAAAGCTGTGCTATCATGTTATTCGTCATACAGCTAAGAGAGAGCTAATTGTGTAGCTACAACAACGTTTGCATGAACGTAATTAGTTGATTAAATTGTTTAAAATAGCCTGAGAAATTATACCGTCATCGGACAATCGTAAAGTAGTGATCATAGCAGGCAAAGAGCCTACAGAAGAACATGAGAGAAAATGTAAAATTAAATTCCTTAAGTTGTTAAAGACATTTAGAAAACGTATAAAAATTTGAACGCAGCGGGACTCGAACCCGCGCCTCCTGAACCCCGAATTCAAGTTTTTAAACGTTTACTTAATGTCTTTTTCAATTTTCCTAAGTGTGGAATAACACTTTAAAAAAATTTAAAAGTATGTAATAAATAGCATTCTAATGTTTAAAAGTCCTTAAGTTGTTATTGGAGAGAATATGGACGTTTCAAACACATCGTTTTTATGATGATTTGGAATAGCATTGGACTGAAGAGGGAAGGGATATCATTAGCACTTATTATAATAGCATTTATTTTCTATCCGGAAGAAAAAAAATTGTATATTATAATGCATTAAAATTATTTTAAAAAAATACATTTTAGTATTGATGTCAAAAATATGGCGATACGAAGTTCGCCGGGCCCGCTAGTTTATTATAAAAATATTTACATAACAGGCAAGCAAGGCGCATATCATAGCAAGGTAGTGTAAAGAGTGTCTCCGTTCTCCATTTTCACTTGAAATCGAGACCTTGCGCAGCGCAACTCAGTGCCGCGGTCAAATTTTCCTTACCCAATTTTTATCCATACTCATATTATACATGCGAAAGTCTGTGTGTTTGTCTTGCATGCTTTCACGGCTAATCTACCGGTCCGATTTGGATGAAATTTTGAATGAAAATAGTATAATTACTGGGGCTAACATAGGCTACTTATTTGTTCAAAAATCAACCTCTAAAGAGATATAGGGGATGAAAGTTTATATGAAAAATCTAAACGACGTGACCGATTGTAATGAATTACGGCATAAATATAGTTGAAAATCCAAAGTTAAACATAATTTTTCTGATTTCCAAAAATCCACCCCTGAGGGTTGCAATATAAGGAAACAATTACGTAGTTCATACAAGCAGCGAAGCCGCGAGCGGGCCGCTAGTTTCTTAATAAAAATTCAACATTGATCTCTTAATAGTAAAATATCAATATACGTATTCTCAGGAACGACAAAAGACAGAAAACTTCAATAAATAAATTCATTTTAAAAAATGCATTAGATAAAAAATTGAATGCAGCGGGATTCAAATCCTCCCTTTTTAGACAGTTTCCGGTTTTTCATATTCTAAGTGTGTGTTGAGCACTTTAAAACTGATAAGATAACTTCAATGAGTCATTTATCGCCCCTCGTTAGAAACATCCATGGAAAGTTTCCATACCTAGAATTTAATTTGTAATTTCTTTGGTTTTTTAAAATTACTTTACTTTGCGATTACAAGTCGAAAAACTGTAATCAAATATTTCAAACTTCTATCTAAGGGGACAAAGTACAGTACGTGCATTGTATCTTGGCCCGTCATATCTAAGCTTTCCGAACTTTGCTCGGTCGACTAGCTTGCAAGATACCATGCGTAATGGAATATTTGTGGCGGATCGGCGGAACTTAACGCCGCGTTTTACCTCTGATACCAGAGCGAAGAAATGTAAATATTAAATATTTCCACTCCTCGAGTAGGAATCGAACACACAACCAGTCGTTTACTTTCGTGCCACTGCGCCACGACTGGCTCCAAATGGCGAATTTCTCAATTGTAATTATCTCCGTGTTTATATTCTCGTGCGTGACCGATGTTAAGGTGGCTGTCACCACAACCTTTTTTGCCCTTGATTCTAATCCTATGCAGAGACCACTAAGTTAGATTTAATACAAATTCAACCCCCATCCGCGGCACCTATACTGAATTTTCTTAACGAAATTATTTCTATAATAAACTTTTAATGGTTTTATTTAGTTTTTTTTAAACGCCCAAGTCCTGGCTCATCGTAACAGTATGTTCAAATATTTTTAAAACGTCTCGTGCAAAGCTACTAACGAAATATTAGGAGTAGGTATAATGTGAGACGGAACGCTCACTTAAACTTCTTGCAACGGATGATAAAGGTTTACATTCCTTTTCACAAAAAAAACTCTTTTTCAGAAATAAAATAGTGCCAAGACACTCCTTCTCCAATTTCCGCACAAACTCGAGACGTTGCGTGATGAATAGCGGAAGTCAACGCAAATTGGTAAATAAAAATAATTTAAATTTAACCAAACGGGAAGTGAATGCACAACCAAGCACATATACCACCACTGAACCATGATAGCCTCTAATTACAGGTATTGTACAACAAATATAATTTACTTACTCAATGGAAAAAATATTACACATTACTAATTAAATACACAATATTATAGAATTAAATAAACGGGCGTGACGGTCTAATGGCACGACAAATATTGCCATTATTATCCATTTTACCGAAAACAGTGCTAAATAAGTTATTTTTTGTAACTTCAGTAATTGAAGCAACTTAGTGTTAAGACACTCCGTTTTCCGTTTCCTGAGAGAATTCTGTACATCCAGTATTGAGTACGGTACCCAACGCCGTACTTTAAATAACCTATTTCCACCATTCCCATCTTTCCCCTCTCCTTCTGTCCTACATCCCCGAAGCTGGCAACGCATCCATAATTCTAATGTTGTGGATGTCTATGGGCGAAGGTAACCACTTAACACCAGGTGGGCCTTCTGCTCGTTTGCCTCCTTTATTCCATAAAAAAAAATAACCAGAGCGAAAAAGTGCAAATAATTGTATATGTAATGATGCCCATGAGTGAAAGTTGAATCCGCCATCGTTAAGCTTACATACAGTAGTGCCATACCGTCACGACAACCACAATGTACCTATATTTTTCCTGCTCTATACTTTCATTTAAGCTTCTAGGTTTTCATCACAATACTTTTTGTTAGAATAATAAAACCAACGACGAATGCATTTTTACATAATTACAAAAAATATTATAATGCTTTTTTTACTTAACTAAAAATACAGAACTGCAATTCTGTTTCACAATGCAATTTAGCAATTAAAATATATATATTTTTTAACATTTCAATACGGGTACTGTATGTTTGGAGTAAGGTACGTACGAAGTTTTCTCGACCAAATACTAAAAAACTATGAGGAATCAGTATAAAAATGATACACAAGCGTGTAACTGTAAACGACTGGTTGTCGAGTGGAAATTATATTTCCATTTTCTTCGCTCTGGTGTCAAGGTAAAGCGCGGCGTTAAGTTCCACCACTTAACACGCAAATCTCCGAATTCGGCGGAAAGTGGGGAACGGAGTGTCTTAACACTAGGTTCCCTCTGCCTAACCTGCTGTGTGCGGGATACAGCGTGAAGCTAAAAAAAAAAGCCATGTCATTGATCCAATTAAAATATGTTAATCAGACATGTTGCATATTTATCGGTCCTTATTTAAAAAACAAATGATATTAAATTATACTTTATCATTTTCCTTCAATTTTATGCTTATTTCCGCCTACCGCAACTGCACGTAGTGTAAAAGATATTCATTCACTATTGCCGGAATGAAAGATATTGTGCATCTAGATTAGATACAATAGAAAAGAAAACATCTTAATAGTACTAAAGAAGCTGCGGAATAGTACTAAAGAAGATACATTTAGTTTAAATAAGTATTTTCTTTTTTTTATAGCTTCACGCTGTATCCCGCACACAGCAGGGTAGACAGAGAGGTAGTGTTAAGTAAAGAGGTAGTGTTAAGACAATCCGTTTCCCACTTTCCGCCGAATTCGGAGGCATTGCGTGTTAAGTGGCGGAACTTAACGCCGCACTTTACCTCGACACCAGAGCGAAGAAAACGGAAATATTCAATATTTCCACTCCTCGAGTGGGCATTGGACCCACAACCAGTCGTTTACAGTCACACACTTGTGCCACTGGGCCACGACTGGCCACTATACTGGCAAATATGTATATCTTTTAAAAAGTTGAGTTATTTTTTTATGTATTGAGTGATATTATATTTATTTGTTGCATTGAGTTCGCAGTGGATCAGACTATTATAAAAACGCGATTGATTGTGGGTTTCTCAACTCGAAGCAATGATTTAATTTAAATTATTTTCACATAATTACTCGGAAACAACATAGCGTGGCGCTTAGATCCGCCACTTAGCACACAACTTCTCGTATTAGGATGGAAAATGAAGACAGAGTCTTTTGACACTAGGTTCTCCGTGACTACCCTTTTGTGTGGAAAGAGGCGTGAAGCTGTAAAGCATATAACACACGAAAAAATAGACGACCTCATGTTGTAAATATCATTATCTAACCAGTGGCCATTGCGGCCAGTCGTGGCCCAGTGGCACAAGCGTGTGACTGTAAACGACTGGTTGTGGGTTCGATTCCCACTCGAGGAGTGGAAATATTTAATATTTTCATTTTCTTCACTCTGGTGCCAAGGCAAAGTGCTTAACACGCAAAGCCTCCGAATTCGGCGGAAAGTGGAGGTGGGTAATGTCTTAACACTAGGTTCCCTCTGCCTACCCTGCTGTGCGCGGAATACAGCGTGAAGCTAAAAAAAAATATCTAACCAAATACATAATACATGACAAATATACCCACGATTGTGTTTTGAAGTTTGTGGTTTCAAAACGATAATGGTTACGTCAATTTTCCAGAACATTCATCTGCGCCATAGTTATTACGTGATATTATTGTAAATGGTATTCATTAACATTTTTTAGGAGTTTTACGTTTTTTCCCGCGTTGCAGGGTAGTCTTTAACCCAAAACAATCTATTCTTCAATGTTCCATCTGAATTTATTGCGTATTCAGTGGAGGCTTGTAGCAGTGGTTCAGCGTGTGACTGTAATTGTGATTTTGTAGGTCTGATCTTCCCCCTTCCCTACTTGCGGACTTAATATTTTAAATTATATTTATTTATTTTCATTTTTTATTGCTCTTGTGAACAAAGCGCGATGTTAAGTGCAGCAAGTTAACACGACATTTCTAGAATTTAAACGCAGCGAAGTGTTTTATCACTAGACTATCTCTGCCTAAACCGCTTTGAGTCGAAAAATGTTACAAAAAATAAATTTACACAAATATTATAAAAAAATTACAAAGATAACAATAGACTATCTCTGCCTAAACCGCATTGAGTCGAAAAATCATAAAAAAATTAAATTACATAAATATTACTAAAAAAATAACAATCAAACAACAATTAAATAAAAAAAGGGAAAACACCTCTAGATAACTGGCAACACACCGTTATCAAGATCTCAAAGCTTACCGCCAAGTGCACTGACATTGACATAAATGCCGCTCGCGTCCGTCCGTCCGTACGTCGCCGCTGTGCTCGGAGCTATTATGTTTATACCATTATTAATATTATTTCTGCTTCCTCTTAGCAAATGTGATAAGCCGCATATTATACTAATTGTTGCTGATGATTTGGTATGTATTTTATTATTTTATTTACTTAAGTTATGTTGAAATAGTGACTGTGACTGCAGTTGTTGTGGGTTCGATTCTCACTTTGGGGATGTTTGTATGTATTTATTTTTTAATTTTTGTGGTGAAAATGAGACATACAATGTTTTCATATTGAGCGGAAAGTAAAGAACGATATCTTGTTCTTTATTCTTCGAATTCTGCTATGTAGAAAGCGTAAAACCGAAAAATGTTAAAGTTTGAATATGATTGAATTAAAATTATTAAGTAAGTAGGTACTGATAACTTTGGGTTCGAAGTCACGTTGATATTTATTTTTAATATGTATAAAACTTTCTTTAACTGGTTTGTAACTTTAGACAAAGTGCGATATGAATGGATGTTGCATTACGGTGCAAATATTTGCGTAAAGGTATGTGAAGTTATAGTACATACTAAAATTGCGTACAAATACTAAACTTAGCGATATTAGATTGGTTAGTCTTCAAGAGTTTACGTTTATGCAATATGCAAGAGGCGCAGGTTCAAATCTGACCGTTAAATTTTCGACCCAATTCCTATATTTATAATGTAAAATTTTCAAATTACACTTTTATGTTATGTGTATAATTAAATTCATGTATACTATACATATTTTTTATTAAACATATCGAATTTAATATAATTAACTCGCACTATCGTATTATACGTAATCTATATATAAGAAGTTGTCCAGTGGCACAAGCGTGTGACTGTAAACGACTGGTTGTGGGTTCGATTGCCACTCGAGGAGTGGAAATATTTAATATTTCCATTTTCTTCGCTCTGGTGTCGAGGTAAAGCGCGGCGTTAAGTTCCACCACTTAACACGCAATGCCTCCGAATTCGGCGGAAAGTGGGGAACGGAGTATCTTAACACTAGGTTCCCTCTGCCTATCCTGCTGTGTGCGGGATATAGCGTTAAGCTATTATACGTAATCTATATATAAGAATGCTTGTATTTAATAGCAAAAGATAATTAACTTTATTTGTATATAACAACAATAACAACTAAATAAATACCATAACAAATTTGAAATGTATGAAGCCCTTTTAATATGCGCGGAGCCGTTAGGCAAATGTACATATGTAAAACAGTACTTACAAAATCCGGACTTTAAAAACGGTAACGGTATCTGACATGCCCTATAGAGAGGTGTAGCGCATTTTTTGTAATGCATTTAAATATTTAATTATTACTTATTTATTTGGCGATTCAGATATTTTATCAAGTGAGATAATATAAACAAGCATGTAGGGGACCAAAAGTGGCTTGTGTGCACAAAGTGTAACTGTAAACGCGAGTGGTTGCTGGTTCGATTCCCACTTAATGGAAAGAATTATTTTCATTTCGCTTTTTCAAAGTGGATAACAGTGCGTCTCGACACAAGGGTCACTCTGCAAGGCCTCCTATGCAGGAAAAAGGCCCCTTTTTTTCTTTTCTTTTCGCCCATGTCAAAAGTATTGCTTTTTTCTACGAAGACTAAGTTTATCCACGAAAACTCAGGGAATGAACGTAGTTTTGCTGAAGATTATAACTTGCGCGATATCAACTCCACAACTTTTGTACTTACACGTTTATAAGGATTTTTTTTTGTTTAACAGGCAGAGGGAACCTAGTATTAAGATACTCCGTTCCCCACGCACCGTCGAGTTCTGAGGCATTGCGTGTTAAGTGGCGGAACTTAACGCCGCGTTTTACCTAGACACCAGAGCAAAGAAAATGCAAAGATTAAATATTTCCACTCCTCGAGTGGAAATCGAACCCACAACCAATCGTTTACAGTCACACGCTTGTGCCACTGCGCCACGACTGGCCACAATTTATAAGGAAAAAATGCCTTTAATATATAATAAGATCCTTAAAAGATTTAACATTTATATTTTGTGCATCAACTTGTGCCATGTAGGTACCTAGATAGGAAGAAGACAAGATATCTCTCATTATAAATTTTATTACAAACGTGAACATATAAACTTACAAAATTGCAACCGAATTGTAGGATCACGAAAACTGTTATTACTTTTTAGCTTCAATTTATGTGATTTTTTTTGCAGTAAAATAAGTAACAACTTTATAATATTGGTTAAATATTTGCACACGAGTCCGAATCTGATCACAATACATTATTTTTTTTAGCTCCCGCACACAGCAGGGTAGGCAGACGGAACCTAGTATTAAGATAATCCGCTCCCCACTTTCCGCCGAATTCGGAGGCATTGCGTGTTAAGTGGCGGAACTTAACGCCGCGCGTTACCTCGACACCAGAGCGAAGAAATTGGAAGTATAATTTCCACTCCTCAAGTGGGAATCGAACCCACAGCCAGTCGACGACAGGCCACAATATATAAATTCGTTTTGTTTATTTCTTTCCAAACTAATTTGTTAGTTAATTTAACGAGCGACATTTATATTAATTAACTTTATAGATAAGGTAAGTATATACATGTTTATCAAACTTGGTGATAATGATATTAAGTGCTTTATAAGTATATATAATAACAGAAACAATTTTAACAATTACTTTTAAACATTTTTAAAGTGTTAGGAAAATTGAAAAAGACATTTAAAGAAAACGTATAAAAATTTATAAAAAATTGAAAATTTATAAAAATCGCGCTGCGTTCAAATTTTTATACGTTTTCTTTAAATGTCTTTTTTAATGTTAACAATTACCTTAATAATAAATAATACTATATAGATACACTATATTCTTCTACAGAAATGATTTAATATTCCCGCCATATTCCACGACAACTTGAAAAGTGTCTTCCTTTGTTTTTTTGGGCTTCATATTTATCGATATTGTGCCAAAAAAAAAAAAAAAATCAATTTTACTTAATTCTTATTAATAAACCTATAGTTGTGAAAAAAGCAAAAACTTTGGACATAAAAATATTAGTAATTTAGTTTAAGTAAGAAATAAAAATAGGAAACAGTTAACGTTAACATTTTACATTATCTGTCTTCTGTCAAAAAACGAAACGCACAAACAAACATACAGTACGAAATTCTGTTATATATTTCGTTGTTTGTTTATTTTAAAATCAGTAACAAATTTGACCTTAATTGTATCTAGGTGATGGTGACAGGGCTAGACGACTGTACCTATGTCAGATTTTTTTTAGATTCACGCTGTATCCCGCACACATTGGGGTAGGCAGAGGGAACCTAGTATTAAGACACTCCGTTCCCCACTTACCGCCGAATTCGGAGGCATTGCGTATTAATTGACGGAACTTAACGCCGCGCTTTACCTCTGAGACCAGAGCGAAGATGGAAATATTAAATATTTCCACTCCTCGAGTGGGAATCAAACCCACAAACAGTTGTTTACAGTTACACGTTCGTGCCACTGCGCCACGACTGGCCCCAGTATTAATGAAAAGACAGGATATGTATGTAAATCGCAGCATGACTTATTTGCATTGTTACATCTGATCATATTTACTTTGTATTTGCAATATACCCAGCTTGTTTTCTGACCATAAATTTAAATATTTAATTTCTACTTATTTATTTGGCGCTTCAAATATTTTATTAAGTGAGATAATATAAACGCGGCCAGTCGTGGCGCAGTGGCACGAACGTGTGAACGGTTGGTTGTGGGTTCGATTCCCACTCGAGGAGTGGAAATATTTAATATTTCCATTTCCTTCGCTATGGTGTCCGAGGCAAAGCGCGGCGTTAAGTTCTGCCACTTAACACGCAATGCCTCCGAATTCGGCGGAAAGTGGGGAACGGAGTGTCTTAACACTAGGTTCCCTCTGCCTACCCTGCTGTGTGCGGGATACAGCGTGAAGCTAAAAAAAAAAAAGATAATATAAACAAGCATTTAAGAGACCAGTCGTGTCTTGTGGGCACAAAGTACGATTGTAAACACGACTGGTTGTGGGTTCGATTCCCGTTTGATGGAAAGACCATAATTGAATTATTTTCATTTCGCCTTTTCAAAGTGGATAACAGTGCGTCTCGACACAAGGGTCACTCTGCAAAGCCTCCTATGCAGGAAAATTGTTTACACAGTTGCATCTGATCATATTTAGGTACTTTTTTATGGAATAAAGGAGGCAAACGAGCTGAAGGCCCACCTGGTGTTAAGTGGTTACCTTCGCCCATAGACATCCACAACATTAGAGTTATGGATGTGTTGCCAGCCTCGGGGATGTAGGACAGAAGGAGGGAGGAAGGATGGGAATGGTGGGAATAGGGAGAGCTGGCTTACATGCCATCGAACCGGAACACATCATAAGATATTTGGCGGTTCGTCTTTGACATGATAGTGGTCGCGAGCCAGTCGGAGAACGAACCTCCTACCACCAAATTACTGGGTAGCCTTTTACGGGACACTACCCAGCGGCGGGGGGGAATTGTATTTTTAACCCGTCCCCCCACGGGTAAAAAATATACCCTGTATGTATTTACAATATACCCTGTTCGTTTTCTGATCATAAAGTTATTAGCATATTATATTTTTTAAGAGCAAAAACTTAAGTCACATTTAAGAATATACATGGAAGATAGTCTCAAAAGTTTAGACTATAATTCTTTCTATATTGATTATTATTATTTACATTTTTATTATCTGTGTATGAATCATTTTTACATAATATGTAGGTAAGCACTTATAAATATTATATAACTACGTACATAATATGTTTAAAGTAATTGTCTCTCGTATTATTATTATAACGAAACTAATAATTACAGCCTAATGCCACTCGATCTTAAAAGTATCTTAATATAGGTATTAGAGGAAGGGTTATTAATTAAACTTCTTCATATGCTTTTTATTTAAATATCCAAGTTTGTGTACCTACATTCAAAGTTTTCAATTCAAGTTCCGCCACTTAACACACAATGCCTCCGAATTCGGCAGTGCGTGGGGAACGGAGTGTCTTAACACTAGGTTCTCTCTGCCTACCCTGCTGTGTGCGGGATACAGCGTGAAGCTAAAAAAAAAAATTAACCTTTGCCCAACACTGTTAGACACACATTGCGCCCACCTACGAAAGCGGATAACGAAGAGTCCTTACTCTCTCTCTCTCCTTGTTAACCTCCTATGCTAAAAAAGCTTGAAGCTTCAAGCAAAACCCACGACAATCGGTCAAATTCAACTACAGACTATTTACTTCTTTATATTTCACGATTACGCAAAAACATGCAAAAATGAATATTTTCTGTCAAACAACACTGACCCAGTTTTAACTATATTGTGACAAAAAAAGTTAAACAATAATTATTCTGGTAATCGATGTGATTTACGATTACAGAATTTTTACTTGTGGAAGACATTTTTACTGCTGTTCTCACGATTAGGTATCATTTTTAAATTAATAGCAACACTTGCAAATATTCTCGGAATTATGACTAACACGTATTACATAAAACATTTTTGTTTTTTTTTTTAGCTTCACGCTGTATCCTGCTCACAGCAGGGTCGGCAGAGGGAACCTAGCGTTAAGACACTCCGTTCCCCACTTTTCGCCGAATTCGGAGACTTGCGTGTTAAGTGGGGGAACTTAACGCCGCGCTTTACCTTGATGCCAGAGCGAAGAAAATGGAAATATTAAATATTTCCACCCCTCGAGTGGGATCGAACCCACAACCAGTCGTTTACATTCACACGTTTGTGCCACTGCGCAACGACTGGCCCCTGACATAAAACATTTTTGTATTATATAAAAACTAATGAGTAAACATAAGGAACTATATCAAATTACATTGATATTTTAATATACATCCATACTTATATTATAAATGCGAAAGTCTGTCTGTTTGTCTGTCAAGCTTTCACGGCTAATCTATTGGACGGATTTGGATGAAATTTAGAATGGAAGTAGTAAAAATGAATGGGTCTAACATAGGCTACTTTTTTTTTAAATATCAACCTCCAAAGAGTTGAAATAGTGGATGAAATTTTATATGAAAAATGTAAACCGCTTGAACGATTGTAATGAATTTTGGAATATATATAGTTGACAATCCAAGGTTAAACATAGGCTACTTTATTTTTCAAAAATTCACCTCCGAGGGTTGCAATACAATGAAACAATTATAGAGTTCACACGGTAAAGACGAGCGCGCTAGTTTTATAATAATGGAATTAATGGGGCAGTATAGCAGTTTAACAATAAACACTGGTGTGGATGGTTGTGGGTTCGATTTCCATTCGGAGGTAACATCACAATTGAATTATACTCATTACTCCGTTTTGGGAAATAAGATAAAGCGCGGCGTTAAGTTCCGCCACTCGAAATCAGGCAGGAAGTATAGATCAGTGTGTCTTAACAGCAGGTTGTCTTTGACTACCTTGCTGTGTGGGACCAAAGAGAAAAAATGAAATTGCCGAGGTGCATCCGTGTTTAAAATGAGCAAAATTTTGTATAATCTATATTCTCACTAAGTTCTGCCTGTGTTTCCCCCATATAAGAAAACACGAAAAATGTGTGGACCTAAACATGAAACGTGACCGAAGGGCAAATTTAATTTTAAAATAATATGTTAACTCTATGTAGGCACTTAGTACTTGCTAGTGTGGCTAAGGCAAGACCGATTAAATGGCAACGCAAGGGTTATTATTTGTAATTGGCCGGTGTATGTAGATTTGTTATATTTTTCCTGATATATTGACTAGACAAGGTGTGACATTTATTACAGCTTTTTAACGGATAAATAAAAAATTACAAAATGTGTGCGAAAAAATATTTAATTTCTGTAAGCGTATGTATTTAGCTACATACATACAATTTTTTACTAACATTCTGTATCATTACTATTCTCCCAGTAGGTATATGTAATATGAACTTACCAAATTAAAAAACTTAGTAGAATATATACACTTATACCCTAAATGACTACGTATTCCTACTTACGAATCTATATATACATAATGACACTTTTTATATGAGGGTAGAAATACTAAATTATATTTTTTCATTCATAATATTTTTCTTATTTCACTTCATTATATTACTATATTGGGGCCGGTCGTGGCGCAGTGGCACAGACGTGTGACTTCAAACGACTGGTTGTGGGTTCGATTCCCACTCCAGGAGTGGACATATTTAATACTTCCATTTGGTACCGAGGCAAAGCGCGGCGTTATGTTCCGCCACTTAACACGCAATGCCTCCGAATTCGGCGGCAAGTGAGGAACGGAGTGTCTTAACACTAGGTTCCCTCTGCCTACCCTGCTGTGTGCGGGATATAGCGTGAAGCTAAAAAAAAAATAAAAAAAAAACACTTCATCTTTAAATGAAGTGAAATAAGAAAAACAAAATGCATTCTAAATAGTAGAATGTAAGGTCCCATATTTTGTCCAATGACGTTGACAATATATGGTATTATTAAATTAACAATTGTCACAGTGAATGTGATCCGACGAAATATTATACAATCCTTCTGTATATGCGTGTGTCTTTCATCATTATGCTTTATCCTGCTTTCACAAACAGGGAAGATAGAGAAAATGTTATGTTAATATACTCCGTTCTTCACTTTTTATACATTTACACATACATACATTTGTTTTTAGACGTTTTTAAAGTGATATTCCACACTTAGGAAAATTGAAAAAGACATTTAGAAAACGTATAAAAATAGAAAACGTCTAAATGTCTTTTTTAAATACATTTTTCTTAAATCATTGGTTTATTACAAAAATGAGAAGAAATTCCCCAACATTAAAAAAATTAACTGTACGGTTAGAGACATTTAGATTTTTTTTTTAGCTTCACGCTGTATCCCGCACACAGCAAGGTAGGCAGAGGGAACCTAGTGTTAAGACACTCCGTTCCCCACTTTCCGCCAAATTCGGAGGCATTGCGTGTTAAGTGGCGGAACTTAACGCCGCGCTTTGCCTCGACACCAGAGCGAAGAAAATGGAAATATTAAATATTTCCACTCCCCAAGTGGGAATCGAACCCATAACCAGCCGTTTACAGTCACACGCTTGTTCCACTGCGCCACGACTGGCCACATTTAGAAATGATACTTAGAATCTTCGCCTCCTTGAACCGTCCATTCGCTATGACCGCTAAGCCATGCATTCTTGAACGCAGTGTTCAATTTTGCCGCCTGAGACCTTCAACCTAAGTGTAGACTTCAGTGACCCCTTGATAGAGGAAAAAATTAAAACAGGAAAACTAAACTGCATATTTATTTATACTTAAATTGGATCACCTTTTTTGACTACAATATATAGCATTCATTTAGAGGAATATTGTTATTAATAAAAAGCACTAAAATCTTTTTAGGCTTCGGATTATTCAGTTTTCATTGCAGCCTTTTTTCCGCTTAGTACGATAGTTAGACAAAAAATAGTGTCAAATTTCTCCGTTCTCCAATATCCGCCCGAAATCAAGTCATTGCGTGTTGAGTGGCGGTAGGCACCCTGTATGTGTGGTCTGTGTCCATAGCCGAGAGAGGAAAATAATAAATAATCACTTAAAAGTGGGAATCCACAATAATTTCATTTACAGTCGCAGGCTACAACAATGGCCTCAAGTTATATATAAAATTAAATATATAAATGAATGTCATTCAACTTAATTTATATTACTTTTTTTTTAGCTTCACGCTGTATCCCGCACACAACAGGGTAGGCAGAGGGAACCTAGTGTTAAGACATTTCGTTCCCACTTTCCGCCAAATTCGGAGGCTTGCGTGTTAAGTGGCGGAACTTAACGCCGCGCTTTACCTCGACACCAGAGCGAAGAAAATGGAAATATAATTTCCACTCCACGAGTGGGAATCGAACCCACAACCAGTCGTTTACAGTCAAACGCTTGTGCCACTGCGCCACGACTGGCCACTATATTTATATTACTTGTACCTACGAAACGACTGAAATACTTTCCATGTAATCCTTGAAGGTGCAAATCCAACTGTCGTAGCTTTCGAAATTTTGTTCTTAAAACAGCTTTGTAAAACTTTGTAGTATTTATCTTACAGCTTCTCCAAATTGCGAGAAGCTAGCTTAAAACTTTCCCTTCTCCTTCTCGCTGTCTTTTGAGACCATTATTTAAAAAAAAAACAAAATTGTCAAACAAATTTGTGTAAATATGTATTATAATTTGGATTATGGTAATTTGTCAAAATATCTAGACTGTATATGTAACCTGTTGCTTTTGGTCAATAAAGAATAGTTTAAATAATAAATAATATTATAATAATATTTATTTATTATTATTATTTGTGTTAAGTAAATTTTTGACTTAATAAAGCGTGGGAGTCGAACCCACAACCAACGACTTAACAGATACTATATTAATACGTCATGAAAGTTTTAGCATGTTAATTTCTGCAAAAGACATTTAAAGAAAACGTATAAAAATTTGAACGCAGCGGGATTCGAACCCGCGCTTCCTAAGTACCGTACCGCCTGAACAGTATACAGGAGGCGCGGGTTCGAATCCCGCTGCGTTCAAATTTTTATAGGTTTTTATCAATTTTCCTAAGTGTGGAATAACACTTTAAAAATGTTTTTAAAAAAAACTTTAATTTCTTCTGTTTTTCCACACAGGGTTGGAACGACGTGGGTTTCCACGGTATGAACCAGATACCGACACCTAACATCGACGCGCTCGCGTGGTCTGGCGTGTTGTTACACAATTACTACGTTACGCCGATATGCACGCCGTCCCGAGCCGCGCTCATGACGGCCAAATATCCGATACATACTGGTTTGTCTTGTTATGTTTACTTGTCGTGTTAATGTTGACGTTTGTGTTTTTTTTAGCTTCACGCTGTATCCCGCACACAGCAGGGGTAAGAGGGAACTTGGCGTTAAGGTTCCCTGCGCAATAAGTCCCCACGCAACCACACGCTTGTGCCACTGGACCACGACTGGCCAGCAGAGTACTTAATTCATATAATTTAATTATAATGATTTACCGGATGGGAATCGACTCCTGGACCGCGATTAAAGTCAGACACTGTCTCACTGCGCCACGATGACCGGAAATTATCTTGATTCTATACAAATTTAAGATGCGCCACGATGACCGGAAATTATCTTGATTCTATACAAATTTAAGATGAAAACTTACCGATTATTTTCTTCCTTACCTTACCTAAACTTACTTAACTAACCGCTTACCTTACCTAATTTGTTACCTTTTACTGTCACAGGTATGCAACACACAGTGATATTTGCAGCGGAACCACGTGGTTTGCCATTAACTGAGAAGTTACTACCGCAGTATTTGAAGGAGTTGCAATATAAAACTCATTTGGTGGGCAAATGGCATCTTGGATCGTATAAGAAAGAATATTTACCTATGTTTAGAGGGTATGTTTACTTTTTAAGTGATAATGATGAGTGATATGACGTACACGAACCTCGAGTCTGTGGCGTCTAAAAAAAAACAAACAAAGAACGTCTCTAAAATAAAAAAATATAGGAATTCATTCAAATTCATTAATACATAAAAATAAATTAAATTAAATAGTTTCACGCTATATCCCGCACACAGCAGGGTAGGCAGAGGGAACCTAGTGTTAAGGCACTCCGTTCCCCACTTTCCGCCGAATTCGGAGGCATTGCGTGTTAAGTGGCGGAACTTAACGCCGCGCTTTACCTCGACACCAGAGCGAAGAAAATGGAAATATAATTTTCACTCCTCGAGTGGGAATCGAACCCACAACCAGTCGTTTACAGTCACACTCTTGTGCCACTGGGCCACGACTGGCCACATAATTACTACATCATATTTATATATTTTTTACCCGCGACGGAACGGCGACTGTATATGTGTTTGGGGTGAGAGGTTGTTTGTTTGTTTGTTTGTTTGTTTGTTTGTGTGTTTGTGCAAATTACTATGTCAATTATTTCCAAAACTATAAGTCCGATTTTGATACGGTTTTCTATGATAGGTTAAGGTTCAATTGGCGTATGTTCTTAGATATGTCTTATTGCCTTAACTCACCAGGGGGCGCTGCAGTAAGCATTTTACGTGAAAACAAATGTTTTCAATTATCTCAAAAAATAATATTCTGATTTCAATAGATTTTCAGTGATAGATTCAGGTTTAATTGGTGGATGTTCTTGGATATGTTTTATTGTGTCAAACCACCAGGGGGCGCTGCAGTAAGCATTTGTTTGTACTTTTTTTGTATTTATTTGTCTAAAACCGAAACTACTGCTCCGATTGAAAAGAGTTTTCATAAAAAGATTTATCTTTGCTTGATGCATATTTTAAGATTTTTCTTTTTTTGTTACGGGGAAAACTCACCAGGGGGCGCAGCAGTAAACATTTGTTTATGCAAATCAAAAACTACTGGTCCGATTTACATGTAACTTTCAAGGATAGGTTCAGGCTTAATTGGTGCATCTTTTTATATATGTGCTACAGTGACCACTCATCAGGGGGCGCTGCAGTAAGCATTTGTTTGTACTTTTTTGTGTAAAACCAAAATTTTTCTTGTATTTGTTTGTCTAAAACCGAAATTACTAATTCGATTAGATAGAGTTTTCAGAACTAGATTAAGCTTTGCTTTGTACATATTTTAAGATTTTTGTTTTTTGGTTACGGTGAAAATTCACCAGGGGGCGCTGCAGTAAACATTTGTTTATGCAGAGCAAAAACTACTAGTCCGATTTAGATGAAACTTCCAACGATAGGTTCAAGTTCAATTGGTGTTTCTTTTCATATATGCGTTACGGTGACTACTCACCAGGGGGCGCTGCAGTAAGTGCACTTGTTTGTGCGAAACTAAAACTACGAGTCCGATTTGAATGCAGTTTTCAATGATAGATTCAAGTTTACTTAGTGCATATTTTCATATATGTGTCATGTATGTTTACTTAGTGCATATTTTCATGTATGTGTTAACTCTCTAGGGGGCGCTGCAGTAAGTAGCTGCTTCTATTTTTTGTGTAAAACCAAAACGACTAGTACGATTGAAAAGAGTTTTTAGTATTAGATTCCGCTTTGCTTATAGCATGTTTTTAAATTTATATTACAGTGACAAGTCACCAGGGGGCGCTGCAGTAAAATATTGTTTGTGCAAAGATAAAATGACGAATTTGATTTGGATGCAGTGTCAATGATAAGTTCAAGTTTAATTACTACATGTTCTTGGATATGTTTTATCGTGTTAACTCACCAGGGGGCGCTGCAGTAAACATTTGTTTGTGATATTTAATGCAAAGCTACAACTACTAGTCCGATTGCGCAGAGTTTTTAGTATTAGAGTTACCTTTACTTGGTGTAAGTTTTTAGGTAATTTTTTTACGTTATGAACACGCCAGGGGGTGCTGCATTAAACATTTAATTATGCAAAGCTAAAACTACAAGTCCAATTTGGATGCAGTTATCAAAGATAGGATCAGGCTTAATTAGTGCGTGTTCTCGTATATCTGTCATGGTGACACCTCACCAGGGGGCGCTGCAGTAAGCATTTGCTTTTATTTTTTGTGTGAAACCTATTTAGATGCAGTTTTCTGTGATAGGTTCTGGTTTAATTGCTGCGTGTTTTTATATGCCATATCACGAACTACCACGGGGCGCTCCAGTATAAATTAGTTTGTTCAAAATCAAAACTACTATTGGGTTTTGTGATTTTCACTGATTTGGTTAGACTTAAGTTTCGTGGAAATGTTACGGTGACAATCTGCCAGGCGCTGCAATAAGCATTTGATAACCAGAAAGCATTGGGTTTATAATTTCTTTTGGATTTGCATGAAGATTAATATAAAGTATTTCGATATTATGTAATAATATATAATGTGTATCTATTCACTTTAAAAAGTTTAAAATAAAAAGCAAAATTAAAAATTTTGAAAAAACCCACGACGGTTTAATTGTAATTGAAAAAGGATAAAATAACTGTAAATCCCCCGCCTAAAAGAATATATGTAACGAGATGATGGGGACGACTTCGTCGGGGGCTGCCAGTTGCAATCCCTATTTTAAATATAGTAGCTAACAGTATAGATTTCGTTTTAAAGTTTTTAAAATACCAGTTATCAAAACTGTAAATTCATATTAAAATATTAATTTTTTGGGAACCTGTTTTAACAGCAAGAAAACCTATGAGAAGATTTGTGCAAACTTAAAGTAATGACAGCCCCCGACGGAGTCGTCCTCATCATCTCGTTACATATATTCTTTTAGGCGGGGGATTTACAGTTATTTTATCCTTTTTCAATTACAATTAAACCGTCGTGGGTTTTTTCAAAATTTTTATTTTTTTTATTTTTCAGATTCGACAGTCACTTAGGTTTTTGGGCGGGCAAAATAGATATGTACGATCACACTAACGAAGAGAGAGGTTACTGGGGATTTGACTTTAGGAGGAGTGAGTATGTTTCATTATTACAGCATAGGGCAATATTATTTGTCAAGACAAGAAATATTTTTGTACATTGTTCTACGCAATTTATATGTGTAATATTAAATACACCTTACACCAGTTATTCTATCGTAAGTGCATATAAAAGAATTAAATAAAATATTATTAAAACAACAATATCCATTTTTTGTATTAAAAAGTGGCTCTCATAGCTTTAATTATTGTACCAAGTATTTTTTGAAGTGAAAACTTCTTTAGGCGCGTTGAGCGTTTTGGTAGAGGGTAAAATCCTCGATTTGCGTCACCGACATACGAATGATAATAGTATTGAAATTGAAATTCGTGTAAATATAAATACTATGTATAATTAAGATAATTGTATATGAATTATTTTTTCAACCACTTTGTATTTATATTTTGTTCATGATTTGTTTAACCCATCATATGTAACTAATAAATAAAACATAAAAAAATTCATATAATTTTTGCATATAGTTTTAATTACACTCAACTTAATAGTTCCGTTTTCACTTCTATCGGCACCCACGACTGCTATTTTATTTTTTTTTAATAAAGAATGTATCGTAATAAAACATTAATTACAGATATGTCGGTCGCTCATGATTTATTTGGGAAATACGCAACAGATGTTTATACGGAAGAAGCTGTCAAGGTAATTTAAATAGTCGTTTACTACTTAAGGGTTTATATTATTTTTATGCTTAAAATTCGCCTAAGTGATTATTTTCACTTTTCGTCCAAAATCGAGACATCTTTCATGTTGAATGGCGGAACTCAACGCTGCGCTGTCTTAGGTACCAGAGCGGAGAGATTAAATTAAAAATATTTCTCCTCGCCGATCCGACTTCTTCTTTTAATTTATTATAGTAGCTCATTACTTACATCGTATTCTCAAATTTATTAATACGATATAAGCAATAAGTATTTTATATTACTTATTAAAGTTGTAAAATTGTGGCCAGTCGTGGCCCAGTGGCACAAGCGTGTGACTGTAAACGACTAGTTGTGGGTTCGATTCCCACTCGAGGAGTGGAAATTATATTTCCATTTTCTTCGCTCTGGTGTCGAGGTAAAGCGCGGCGTTAAGTTCCGCCACTTAACACGCAAGCCTCCGAATTCGGCGGAAAGTGGGGAACGGAGTGTCTTAACACTAGGTTCCCTCTGCCTACCCTGCTGTGTGCGGGATATAGCGTGAAGCTATTTTTTATTTTTTTTTATTAAAAAATTACAATATTATAGATAATCAACAATCACAACCAAGCCGACCCGCTCTTCCTAATGATTGGGCACTCAGCGGTACATACTGGCAACCCCAACGAGCCTATTCGCGCTCCAGACGCAATTATAGCTAACTTTTCTCATATCGAAGATTATCAACGACAAAAGTTTGCTGGTAAGTAGGAATATTTATATTAATTTATGATCATTTTTTTTAGTATCACGTTATATCCCACACATAGCAGGGTAGGCAGAGAAAACCAGGTGTTAAGACTTCCTGTTCCTTATTTTCTGCCAAATTATTCAGGTATTGTGTGTTAAGTGGCAAAACTTAACGCCGCGGTTAGCCAGAGCGAAGGAAATGAAGTACGTATTCAAAATGTCAATTCCCCGAGTAGGAATCGAACCCACAACTAGTTATGTTAACAGTCATACTTTGTGCCCCCAAACCACGACAGACTTCAATTAAAAGAAATTAAAAAATAAATAAATAGCTTCACGCTATATCCCGCACACAGCAGGGTAGGCAGAGGGAACCTAGTGTTAAGACACTCCGTTCCCCACTTTCCGCCGAATTCGGAGGCTTGCGTGTTAAGTGGCGGAACTTAACGCCGTGCTTTACCTCGACACCAGAGCGAAGAAAATGGAAATATAATTTCCACTCCTCGAGTGGGAATCGAACCCACAACCGGTCGTTTACAGTCACACTCTTGTGCCACTGGGCCACGACTGGCCACAAAAAAAACTGTATTTCGCATACCTATGTATTTAAAAATAACCTAGCGTTGACACTCGGTTTTCCATTTTCTTGACACGAAAGAACCACGAAAGAACCGTTGTACCAAAACGAGGGAACGAAAATAATTAAAATATATTAATTTCTCCCAGTGGAGACCGAACCTACAACCAATCGCGTTTACAGCTGTACACCGTCTCACTGCATCACTATGCCCTTTTTGAATTCCTATTATACAATAGCCAAAAAACGTCTTAAAGAGAGTTATGATATGACGACCGGAGAAAGTCTTTTTAAAAAGATTTATTTATTTATTTATTACAATTAATTATATAAAAAACATAACTTTATTGATTGAAAACTGGATTAAGACTGAATTAATTATTATAATATATTATTCTGTAAATTTGTAAACGATGCAGCCCATTGTCTTCTTAAATGCGGTGTCAGCGGAAAGTGTGGGAGTCGGCGCTGTAGTGTGTATATTACGCCATGGTAACTCCTCCCTCCTTAAGATGGAAGCTGGTCCTGCAGCTTTCAGGAGCGTCCTCGCACCTTGTGTCCTTGTGTTTGGATTGTTTCTTGTGTTTATTCCAAAAAAACTTCCAAAAAATTAGGGTCCCAATTACTATGTACAGGATTAACGTGGGCCAACTAGGGATTGTCATTAAGTTAACCCAGTGAAAATCATCTGCTTCTTGAATTTCTTCAACTGTATTCATAAGTTCATGGATGCTGTCTAGCGAGATGTCTTCTAGGTGCAGTTCATAATGGACCTCTTCTTGATGTATGAGATTTTGATCTGGTAGCGGAATTATTTCATTCATCGTGATGGTGTTGCTGTGTGTTCTTATCGTTCTATTCATGATATTAATTTGGCAATCTTCTGTGATAGTTACGAGAAAAATGTTTGATGTTTTTCTGTAATTTGTTTTGCGTCCACACTGAGTTCTGATTACTTCTGGTTCTGGCAAAATTCCTAACCAGGTATTTTCGTTGATCTTCTGGAGTTTTCCTTTGTTAAAATTCATGCGAGCATGAGTGCAGTTTCCTTTTTGTTTCTTTATTAAGGCGATGGTGCAATCTTCAGATTTTTCAGTTGTTCTTAAGTCTAACGAGTTGCAGAGCAAAGTGTCTTCAGAGATTCTCTTGCAGGGTTCTTCTGAGTATGCGTACTCTTCGCTTCCAAGGACAAGGAATTTGGACTTAGGTATAATGGTTAGGTTTTCTTTATTTGGGATAGAATATGTATGTATATGATCATAGATATTAAAGTCAGTGGAAGGGATTACTAATATAAATGTTAAAGAGAGTCTTGTACTATACGCTTTCACGCTTATAGACTTTTCTATGTTATGAATGTTTTCCATACTAATTTCAGCAACTGGTTTTAAAAAAGAAAATTTCTCTAAATTTCTAATTTCTGTAACTAAATTACGAGGATTAATAATACTAGGGTGCATTATACTTAACTGCGAAAATGACATAGCATCTTCTAATATCATTAACTTATCTAATAAAAGCTGTAAACTAAAACTTATTTGTACATAAATCTCTAAAAAGTGTAATTGGTTTGAAATAGTATTTGAATTAACTGTAATATTATGTAATAGAGATGCTAATCTGTTTTGATTCTCGTTTATTTTATTTAATTGGTTAGAAAATTCATTAATTGTATTTTCTGCCAAAGATAATGTTCGCTTTTGAGATGTTTGAATATATGAAACTGAACTGCGAATTTTATTAATTTCATTTTCAAAACGGATTGCATCTTCGTTATCTAAGTTGCCTGTAATTAATTTAACAACTGAGCCTAAGCCATTAATGATACCACGTTTAACTCTATTTCTAGGTGCTATAAACATTAACTTTTTATCAATTAAATCTAAATTATGTTCTATTTGATCTCTATATGTCTTATGCAGATTTTCTGATGCAGTATTGTTTTCAGCTGCTTTTGTACTTGCATATAAGGACATTAGTTTAATGGAAATTAAATGTAAATGAGTTATATTATATGTACAAGCAAGGTTAAATGAATCAACTTGTTTAAGGATACGTCCTTGTTTAAGTAAAAGGATTCCATTATTATTATCTACGGGTTGAAATGTTACGTCTGATTTTGACTGGAACACGAGGGATCCGAAGATGAGGGTCCTGGAACAAGATGAGGTCGCCGTAAAAGTTTGAAGTGAACTCTGATTGACTTAGAGTTAGGGTGGCTACCTATTATCTCTGCTATATTATTAGGATGAAGGTGAATTATCTTGTACGGACCTTTAAACACCGGCTTCGTTTTGTCGTTTCTCGCTGTTTTGGCCACCTGTTTAAAAACTGTTTCACCTACCTTAAACGTTATATCTTCTGCTGTCTGGTTACGCTTCGCTATTACCTGTTCTTTGTTCTTAGACACGTGCGCTGCCACACATTCTTGTACGGCTTCAGCGTTCCTTCTATGCTTAAGAACATAATCTTGGTAAAATTGCTTAGTGTAATGAAGTTCTAAAGGGTTTCTGGATGCAGTATGTCCAAAAAGTAGCTCGTGAGGGGTATATTCTGTTGCCGAATGAATAGTGTTGTTATATGCGATAATAGCAAATTTCATGATAATTTGTATAGGGTCATCTTTATTCGTCATCCTCTGTATCCTAATAATTTCTCCTATAGTTGAGTGAAATCGTTCTATGGGTGAATTTGAATTCGGGTTATAAGGGGTTGTAAAGTGAATGTTAATGTCGTGTAGGGCACACATCTCCTTTATAACTTCGTTATCAAACTTACTGTCAGAGTCGGTTGTAATTTTCAAAGGGGTTCCTAATATTGAAAAAATATCAAATAAAGCTTCAGCTATGTGTACGCTACTAGTTGCATTTAAAGGGACTGCTTGAGCATATTTTGAAAAGTTGTCAATGATTGTGAGGAATGTTGCTCCTCCTGCAGAATACAAATCCATGAATAAATGTTCCATGGGCTTACTGGGGGTTTCGGTTAGAGCTAATGGGGGTCTCAGGGGATTTCTTTCATATTTAGCTTGTAAACATGTAGTACACTTATTTACAAACGCTTGAATAGTTAATAGCATATTGGGCCAATGATAATTTCTATGAATTTGCTTGTAGGTTTCCTGAATGCCACGATGGATTGTTTTACCTTCGTGATATTTTTTAATTATTTCCTGTTGTTCTGTCTTATTTTCGACTAAAGTAACGCGTTTTGTACACCTAAAAAGCTTTGGACCTCTATCATTAAATATCGTCGTGTATACTCTAGCAAATGCTGGATATAATTCGTCATTATAGAAGTAACAGTGGAATACACGATCGGCGATAGTGTGCTCCTTTAAAAACTGTATTATTTCTTTTTCCGTATTATTGACTGGGATAAATACGTCTTTGATAACTGTGCGCGAATTTGTTGATCTGTTTTCAACTCTATAATGTGAACCAGGAGTTGACCTTATATGAAATTGCTTAAGTTGTCTATCTATAGCGTCTTCTAATATTGGTATCCCTTGATTCTCATTGTCGGGTTGTGTGTGGTTAGTCGAAATTAAATTGTCGGGGTCAAGGCTGACAGATTCTGTTCCTATACTGGGTGGTGGTATGTCAGGTCTAAGTGTTGCGTCATTGTCATTATTAAAATTGTCGTCTATTGTAGGGGGTTCTTGTACTGTAACCGTATCCGTCTCTACTTCCTGTTGTACATTTTCGAATATCCTGTTGATTATGTCATCGTCGTCATTGTCATCTAAATTTACTGCTAGGGAATCTATACTTTTGTGGAAAATTTTCACACGGGAGAGAGCGTCTGCGTTTGTATTCTGTTGTCCTTTTTTATAAACAACTTTATAGTCATACTCGGCCAGTTTCAGTTTCCATCTAGTCAGTTTAGAGTTTGTGTCTTTTAGTGACATTAACCAAGTCAGGGGCCTGTGATCGGTGTAGATGATAAATTTACGACCATAGAGATATGGTATAAAATATTTAACTGTCCATACTATGGCTAATAATTCTTTTTCTATGGTAGAGTAGCGGGTCTCAGTATCGGAAAGGGTTCTTGAAGCGTAAGCTATAGGTTTATCCGCGCCTACGGGGCCTTGAGGTAATACAGCACCAAGGGCTATGTCTGATGCGTCTGTTGTCAGTATAAAAGTCTCGTCAAAGTTTGGATACTGTAAAATGGGTGCATTAGTCAAAATCTGCTTGCATTTCTTAAAGGATTCTAAAAATTCTGGGGAATGTATTACTTTTCTATGTTTCTTAAGGCATAAGGTCATGGGTTTAGTCAATTTGGCAAAGTCTTTAATAAATTTTCTGTAATAACCAACAAGTCCTAAAAAGCTTTTAATGTGTTTATGGGTTTTTGGTAGTGGGAAATTCAAAACAGCTTTGATCTTGTCTTGATTCGGTACAAGTCCTCGCTCTGTTAGTTCATGTCCTAAAAATTTAACGTGTTTTTTTCAAAAATTCGGATTTGTCGAGTTGTATTTTCAAGTTATGGGTTTTAAATCTGTCAAAAACTTGTTTTAGTTTGTCAATATGTTCTTGTAAGGAAGTCGATATTATTATAACGTCGTCTAGGTACGTAAAAACGTTGTCAATACCTCTGAGTATATGATCCATTAGTCTTTGAAAAGTGCTAGGTGCATTTTTCAAACCAAATGGCATCCTAAGAAATTCATAGTGTCCTCTCTCTGTAGTGAAGGCCGTTTTCTCTATATCATCAGGGTTCATTTCCACTTGATGATAACCACTAGCGAGATCTAACGTGGTAAAGTATTGAGCTCGTCCTAGTCTGTCTAGAATGTCATTTATGTTAGGAAGAGGGTATTTGTCTTCTATGAGTCGGTCATTAAGTCGTCGATAGTCTATGACTAGTCTCCACTTAACCTTTCCCGATGCGTCTGATTTTTTAGGGACGATATAAACGGGGCAAGACCATGGGGATATACTCTCACGGATGATACCTTGTTTTAATAAGTTATCTACTTGTTTTTGTATTTCTATTCTTTGTTGAGGGGGTTGTCTGTAACTCCTAACAAATATTGGGGTCTGGTCTGTCAGTCTCAGTTTGTGCTTAACAGCGTGTGTAAAAGAAAGTGGGATTTTTTCAGAATAAAAGATGTCTCTATATCTATAACAAATCTTATTAATTTCACGACGCTCTTCGTCATTCATGTGGTCTGTTCTTATTTTATGTAAATTTTCACACAATTCCTTATCTATATCTGTGTTTACTTTAATTGAATTTAATTTACATTTATCTATGTCCGAGTTATTATAAAAGTTTTCTAATGGAATATTTACTGAGTTAGAAATTATTTTCTTCACAGTATTAAAATTAATTATTGATGTTTTAAATTTTCCTTTATTAACTTGAACTATTGCTGCAGGTGATTTTAAACCATTAGACCAAATAAATTCGTCATGGATGTATTGACCGTCAGTATAGTTTGTTTTTACGGTTATAACTTTCTCACACCTGGGTTCTATAGTGATTTTTTGTGTGGGGTAATCAAAGTAAATGGGTATCTCTGCGGTATAAGTATGTAAAAGCTTGTTTTTTATGTCTATGTTACAGTCTAAGGTCTTCAATAGATCTAAACCTATAAGTCCTTTGTATTTCGGGTCAAAGTCAAAAATTAAAAATTTATGAATAATATCGCTATTAAAAATTGGGGGAAGGGGTAAATAAACTACTTCTTCGTGCCGTGTAGTAGCATGTGCTGTTTTTACTTCAAAAGGTTCATATTCGACAAAATTTTGAAAAATTGTATTTCGAATGACTGAAGGGGATATCATAGAACGTGATGCTCCCGTATCTATGAGAAACTTACCTTGAAATTCTTGTAGTTCTATATATGGAAGGTGATCTTTATCGTGGTTATTAAGTTTCACTAACTCGATCCCTCTTGGTCTGGATCCGGGGAAAAATCCTGCTGGGTATAGGTCTCCTCATTATGAGACTGGTAGTCGTGCTGGTTGGGGTCGCAATTATCAAAATATTCATACTGACCTTGCTGATAACCGAGGTCCACTCCATCATCACCGGGTTGTTCATACGATAAGGGTTCATTAGTGTAGAACAGTTCCTCAGCTGCAAACTGTGGCTTCGGTGGCTTAGATATGGATCTCATGGTCACATCCGAAACTTTTTGGGGATTAAATTGCTGTTGGGATACGTTATTTCTAAAGTTACCGTAAGAAGGTTTATAATTACCTGTTACTGGGCGGTTCTTCCATGGTAGCATGGATTGTACCCATTGCTGACGCTGTTCCGGGGTCAAATTATTTTTTTGAGGGACAAAAGTATTATTTGGTTGATTAAATCTAGGGATTGGATTATGAAATTTAAAAGGTGCAGGGGTCGGGAATTGATTAAAACTTTTAATTGGTTCCTTAACCTTTGCTTGAGGTATATTAAAACTATTACTATTTGTCCGGTTATAAGCAAGTTTCGCCTCCTCTTGCCTAGCTATTACTATTGCTGATTCGAGTGTAAGAGGCTGCGCTATTCTTACGCCTATCGAAACTTGAAATTCTAACTGGTTGGTGTATTGTTCTATTACCATATTTTCGTAATATGATTTATTTGAATATGTACCTACCGAAAAAGTGTATCTAATATGTCTCTTAAACGTCTGCCAAAACTCTCCGCATCTTCGCTTTTATTACGTCGCATTCTACTTAATTCCTGCATAACCTGGATTTCGTTTCTCGGTTCTCGTAGTCTCTGAACAAGAGCCGCTTTTATGGCTTCCCATGAAGTAAGGGAATCTTCATATGCTATGGCCTCGATAGCGACGCCGCTTAATCTACTCTTAATTAAACATAAAATAGCGGGATGGTTCCTGGCTGTGGCTTCTAGTAAATTTAAAATATTTTCTACTTCTCTAATATAATAGTTTAATAATTTTGTATTGCCATCATATTTTGGCATAAATTCAGAAATAAGCTTAAAACTAGAAGAATCGCAATTTTCAAAAGACATTTTCTTTTTTAAATTTATATACTTGAATTTCAAAGTATATAGCAAATATAATAATATTTTATATTTTATGTATTTTATTTAAAATTATATATCTTGCTTTATATATTTATTTTTTTCTCGAAGTGAAAGCCTATAGCGATTTTAGCTTTTAGACAAAACACCTCTAAAACACTAATTCTATACGGAAGGAAATAGAGCACAGGAACTTGGAATAGCGAGAGTACTCACCAAAATATCCTCTGCATCTCCTTTCCGGGTCTTCCAGTTTCCAGTAGACTCTTCCGATGCCGCCGTTGTAGATTCGTTGAGAAGAAAGTTGCGGTTTAAACGGTCAAAAATCGTTCAATTGATCAAAGATTCTATTTTCTCAATTGCCGCAACTACTACCGACTGCGCCAGTTATGATATGACGACCGGAGAAAGTCTTTTTAAAAAGATTTATTTATTATTTATTACAATTAATTATATAAAAAACATAACTTTATTGATTGAAAACTGGATTAAGACTGAATTAATTATTATAATATATTATTCTGTAAATTTGTAAACGATGCAGCCCATTGTCTTCTTAAATGCGGTGTCAGCGGAAAGTGTGGGAGTCGGCGCTGTAGTGTGTATATTACGCCATGGTAACTAGAGCACAAAGCTAAAAACAAAGTGAATATTTAAAACAAATGATAATAACCGACTTAAGAGATAATAATTACTTAATTAATAACTTTCCTTATCATTATTTTATTAATTTTATATATAAAAAAAAAACATTTCTCCGCTTTGGTATCTAAGATAAGAGGCTCAATTAAGTTCCGCCACTTAATACGCAATGTCTCAATTTAGAGCGGAAAGTGGAAAACGGAGTATTTTGACACTATATTCTCTCTGACTATCCCGCTATATAAGCGTGAAGCTGCATAGCGTGCAAGCGTGCAAAATTTAGTTGCAAAGTTAAATGGACTTGATAGCTAAATTGTCGTTTAGTAGACATCGACTCCGTGGCGCAACGGTAGCGCGTCTGACTCCAGATCAGAAGGTTGCGTGTTCAAATCACGTCGGGGTCAAATTCGATTTTTTGCTTTTGTTTTTAATTAGCATACATTTTTTCTTTTTTATTTAATTTTTCGCTTAAATCTTTTGCTATTTGTTTATTAGATTGTTGAAAATATAGACTTTTATTGTAAAGTTAGGGCGTCGTGACGCAGTGGGACAGCGTCTGACTGTAAGCTCGATTGGTTGTGGGTTCGATTCCAAATAGGTGAAATGATTATAATTTATTCATTTTTCGCTTTGATAAAAAAGACAAAGCGCAGCGTTGAGTTCTGCCTTTTGAGTGAATTTGGGCGTAATGTCGAGTATGGACTGAATTTGAATACTATCTTGAATTTTAGATCACCCTATTATGCAGGGAAACGCGTGAGACTAAAAAATAAACTATTTTCATTCTTTTTTTTAGTGGCACGCTGTATCCCGCATACAGCAGGGTAGGCAGAGGGAACCTAATGTTAAGACACTCCGTTCCCCACTTTCCGCCGCGCTTTACGTCTGATACCAGAGCGAAGGAAATGGAAATATTAAATATTTGCACTTCGAGTGGGAATCGAACCCACAACCAGTGATTTACAGTCACAGTGATTTACACGTTCGTGCCACTGCGCCACGACTGGCCCCACTACTCATTTTCACTCATTTTATTTATTTGTTTTTTTTTTATATACAAAAGGTCCTAAGGAGCTTAAACGCCTCTCAGAGAACTTGACTATTTTTTTAAATCTGTTTGTACTTAGGGACTCTTAAGTAAAATATACAAAATATTCAGCCCCCTAGTTCCCTAAAACAAACTTACAACACACACACTGACCAAAAATGTTTTGAGCGTTGTCATCATCATCAGCAAAACAACTATAACAGTGTAATCATAGAGAGAACCATAAAAAGAAGAAAAAGGAAGCGTAAAGCACTCTAATCTTCACTTTACGCTCGAGGATATAAAAATAAATATTAACAATCGTTTCTATGCGTTGGGATTGTACCAATAACCTAAGTGTTGACAGGAGATGCTGGAACACTGCACCACGTTGGTTCAAGTTATTCAGCAGTATTTCTATTTAAAGCGAAGATTGGAAAACTAATATTAATCATTTATTAAAACTTTTTTTGTTTCTAGCTTTATACAGCACACATTCGGGTAGGCAGAGTGAACCTAGTGTTAAGATACTCTATTTCCCACTTTCCGCCGATTTTGGAGGTATTACGTGTTAAGTGGCGGAACTTAAAACACCGTGCTTTACCTCGACGCCACATCTAAGAAAATGGAAATATTAAATATTTCCACTCCTCGAATGGGAATCGAACCCACAACCAGTCGCGTTTACAGTCACACCTGTGTGCTGCTGCGCCATAACTGCCCCAATAAAATTATTTTTACCTAAAAGATAAAAATTCTATTTTTTTCATAATATTTCAGGTGTATTAACTAAATTGGACGAATCAGTGGGAGAAGTAGTGTCAGCATTAAAGTCCAAGAACCTCTTAGAGAACAGTATAATAATATTTACAACGGACAACGGCGGACCGTCGGAGGGTTTTAACGATAATCGCGCTTCAAACTATCCGTTAAGAGGTGTAAGTAGCTATAATAAAGTTTTTTTTCTCATATGCGTTATTTATACAGGTATATATATTTTTTTTGTTTAGCATCACGCTGTATCCCGCACACAGCAGGGTAGGCAGAGGGAACCTAGTGTTAAGACACTGCGTTCCCCACGACCCGCCGAATTCGGAGGCTTTGCATGTTAAGGGGCGGAGCTTAACGCCGCGTTTTTACCTCTGATACTAGAGCGAAGGAAATAGAAATATTAAATATTTCCACTCCTCGAGTAGGAATAGAACCCACTAGCCTATATATAAAAATAACTCCCTATTTTATTTGGTTACGCCATAACTCAAAAAACGACTTTAACGATTTTGTTTATCTTTATTTTCTGATACTTTGTTTCTTATTGGTTTCGGCTTCGTCCTCGTATTAATAAGAACCTAATTGCCAAGAGGTGTCAATAAAAAAATTAAAAACTGTCATACAACTTGGGAAAACAATTAGATCTCCCTAATTCGACCCTGTCGCAAAATCCCTCCTCAGTTTTCATCTACTCTAATTATAAAGTACCAACATGCCAAATTTCATATCTATATAAACACGCAATATTCTATATTTCATAATATGGTCACATTCCCTTTAATACAAAGAAAATAAAAACAAAAAGCGCAGTGGGACAACATCTGACTACAATCGCGATTGGCTGCGGGTTCGATTCCAACTCGGGGCAATAATTATATTAGACTTCTAAATCAGTTAAAGGAATGTAAACATTTCTTCTGCTTACGGCATTGAGTTACGCCACTCATCATGGACTGTGTCAAATTGGAAATCGATGGAAAATCGAAAACGAAGTGACACTAAGTTATACCCGTGGGGGGACGGGTTAAGAATACAATTCCCCCCCGCAGCTGTGTAGCGTCCCGTAAAAGGTGGGTAGCCCAGTAGTTTGGTGGTAGAAGATTTGTTCTCTGACTGGCTCGCGACCACTATCCTATCAAAGACGAACCGCCGAACATCTGATGATGTGTTCCGGTTCGATAGCATGTAAGCCAGCTCTCCCTTATTCCCATTCTTCCTCCCTCCTACTCTCCTTCACCTTCAAGGTCGGCGACGCATCCGCAACTTGTCTAATGTTGTGGATGTCCATGGGCGAAGGTAACCACTTACCATCAGGTGGTCCTTCTGCTTGTTGTCCCATTTACTTAATAATAATTATTAAAAAAATCTCTGTCAATTATATGCGGAAAAAGCGTGGAGCAGAATATATATTTCAATTGTATTTTTACAATTTCAAGGTAAAACACACATTATGGGAGGGAGGTGTGAGAGGCGCAGGGCTTATATGGAGTCCTTTAATTAACAAGAAGTCTCGTCTTGCCAAACAAAGGTTCCACCTCGTGGACTGGTTGCCGACGCTGTTGAGCGCAGCTGGTATGAATGTCAGGTATTATATCATAAACTCTTTAGTAAATAACACTTTTTTTGGTAAAAAAATATCATTTTTCTTGTAAATACAGAAAATTAATTAAAATTTGGCCAAAAATTTTCAATTTTTCTAGCAGACACTATAAGACATCGTATGTCATTGTTCACACTCAAACAAAAATGCTATAAATATTATGTATAATGACCTTCTTAGAATAAAAATGAACTAACTCAATATATTTTCTGTTTATTTTTTAAAAACTACCTTCTTCGTACTCAATGGAATGATATAGCATTATTGAATCATTATTGTAACAGGGAAGTGTCCTGTATACACGGTATACATGGTTGGGGGTTCGATTTCAACTCGCTCTTTTAATAAAAATTTTACAAACTGCCACATTATATTACGCAATGTGTCTAAATTTAGAAAAATAGCTAAAAGCTGAATACAGCAAATAGAGAAGTTTCCAAAATCTTTAGAAAATATGCTTAGGAATTATAGAAAAAAAGAAAATATACATGCATAACTAATCTAATAATAAATACTAATCTACAATATATCAATCTATCAATTTTAATAATAATAAGCTCAAATTTAAATGTGAACAAGATGAAACGCGACATTGAATTCCGCTATTCAACAGTGCCTTGAATTCTCGCAGAAAAGAATAAAAAGATGCTTTTTCTTTAGTGTAAGCAACTATTTTAATGTTTCAGTACCATAAACAACATAGACGGTATAGACCAATGGAGTGCATTATCAAATGACGAGAAATCGGTAAGAAATAGTGTCCTTCACAATATCGACGACGAATATGGAAGCGCTGCCATCACGGTTGGCAAATGGAAATTACACAAAGGTAAAAAAACATTACTCGCTTTTTTTTTTTTTTTTTTAGCTTCACGCTGTATCCCGCACATAGCAGGGTAGGCAGAGGGAATCTAGTGTTAAGACACTCCGTTCCCTGTTTGCTGCTGAATTCGGAGGCATAGCGTGTTAAGTGGCGGAACTTAACGCCGCGCTTTGCCTCGGCACCAGAGCGAAGAAAATGCGAAATATTAAATATTTCCACTCCTCGAGTCGAAACTCGGAATCGAACTCACAACCAGTCGCTTACAGTCACACTGGGCCACGACTGGCCACTTCAATATTTTCAAAGATTATCCCTTACAAACAAAGTTACAAACTTTACCTCTTAATTATATTAGTAAAAATTGTTCGATAAAGTTTTTTAATTCTCATAATATTTATTTTTAGGTACAACTTACGGAGGAGCGTGGGACAATTGGTACGGTCCGGCCGCCAGGGACGGACTTTACGATACAGACCGCGTTTTCACGAGCCCCGCTGGGAAAGCTATAGCACAACTACATTTAATGCCTAATAAGGCTAAAATATTACTACTTAGGTAATAGTATTATTGTGATGATTTTAAATATAGATTTCAAGTATTGAACAAAACTTAATTGCAATTAAATTTAAATATTAACAATTGATCATTTGTTTGTGCGAAAATTATAATTAAAAATTAATTCTAGTGTAACGTTTAAATAAATTAATTTTTAGTTTAGTTGTATAAAGTAACTTTTATGTGATTTCCCCACAAACAATAATGTAATATTTAATTCTTAATTGCAATTAATTGGTCAACACTTTCAGGCTTTTTTGACCTTGGCTTTTTGAGAATATATATTTTACAAACTTAATATATTTCTGATGCATCATTATGAAAAATATTACTTTTTCTCACTTCTGCTTTATATAGACTTTCAATTTGTGAAATTTCTTATTCCTGTACATAATTGTTGTAAAGAAATCTATCATTTTAACGTATTAATATAATGATAATTAAGATCGTGTCAAAGAATCGTGATTTCAAAAACTTATGACTTACTAATTTAAAGGCTTTTTTTATCCCACCTTAGTGTTTTTCTTTAAATTTACAATTATCTAAGTGGAAATAGTTGTTAACTTTTATGTTCTCAGAAAATTAGATTTTTTTTTAAAGTTTGTAAAACATGCGTTATAAAGAGCTTTTTAAACATTTTGAGAGTTATTTCAGAAAATATTTTATACCAGGTAAATCATCAAATAACAAAAAACTAAATATTATACAATATTCTACTTATTAATTGACTTTTCAGAAGAAAAGCAACATTAGAATGCGATAGATACAGCAAGACACCCTGCGACCCGCTACAGGCGCCTTGTTTATTCAACATTGAGGAAGATCCGTGCGAGACTGAAAACCTTGCGGACAGGTAAACCGATATTTATTTAGATTACTTCAAAATACAATCATATTGCTGATTAAGAATCAAAGCCAGTCGTGGCCCAGTGGCACAAGCGTGTGACTGTAAACGACTGGTTGTGGGTTCGATTCCCACTCGAGGAGTGGAAATTATATTTCCATTTTCTTCGCTCTGGTGTCGAGGGAAAGCGCGGCGTTAAGTTCAGCCACTTAACACGCAAGCCTCCGAATTCGGCGGAAAGTGGGGAACGGAGAGTCGGAACACTAGGTTCCCTCTGTCTACCCTGCTATGTGCGGGAGACAGCGTGAAGCTAAAAAAAAAGAATCAAATCCACAATTATCTTATAAAAAATATTCCAGACATATTCCTTAAAAATGAAAATTTGAACGTAGCAGAAATCGAAATTCTTATACGCTTAATCCCACATATTTTTCTTGTCAGCGTCTCAGAAATTAAAGCGAAACTATTAATCTAGTAATCCATACTTATATATATTATAAATGCGAATGTCTGTCTGTTTGTCTGTCACGCTTTCACGGCTAATCTACCGGTCCGATTTGGATGAAATTTAGAATGAAAATAGTTAAAATTCCAGGTTCAAATATAGGCTTATTATTTTTTCAAAAATCAACCTCTAAAGGGTGATTTTGTCTCTTTGTTTTTTTTAGACGCCACAGACTTGAGGTTCGTGTACTTTACAGCTTTTTTTCCTTTTTCTGTTTGTGATTTTTTTCTTGAATTTATTTTAGCGAGTGAGTACACTCGGTCACACGTTACTTAATTTATTTGTTTATGTAATAGAGAGACTGTAGCAGTCCCTCTAAGAGTCCTCTAAAGGGTTGAAATAGGGGATGAAAGTTTATATGAAAAATCTAAACCGCTTGACCGATTGTAATGAATTGAATTGGAATACGTATGGTTGATAATCCAAGGTTAAACATAGGCTACTTTATTTTTACTTTATCCACCGCCGAGGATTGCAATATAACGAAACAGTCACGCAGCCCACGAGGCGAAGCCGCGAACGGGCCGCTAGTAGTAGATATTTGTAAAAATCTCGCTATAAAATTCGATGTATTTCAATGGGAACATATAGCTATATGTAACTGTTTAAAGTTCGAACAGTGTAGGCGAGCGTAAATGCGCATTGCTTTCTAGCTTATCTTTAGTATTTTTCTCAATTCAATCATTACTATATTTCTTCTTCCCACTGTTCTTCTATTTTCATATTAGAGTATTCTATTTACATACTTTAAAAACCTACTCTATCATTTTTTTCTTGCTTGTTGTACTGCTTGTTGTGTATTTATAGAATATATGAAATAGTGATTGGGACGTTGCATTCTTCTATTCACCTTAGGTAGGTTCCTATAAACTTTACCCCTTAAGTCTACTGCAACGCAACGGACAAAAAACCGCATACTTGTAATGCTTAGTACTATCTCTTCTTCTTTTTCCTGACGTAGGTATATCTAGTGTTTCAACGGTTTTAAAGAGCGTGGTTACGAATCTACTACGATCAAACTTTCAACATTTTCTAAAATCATTTTTCCTACCTGCACTATAAAATAACACAATTAACCATTAAATTCACAATTAATTCACAGCGAACCAGAAATCCTGAAGGAAATGCTCGAAGAACTGGAGAAAATGAACAAAACGGCGATACCACCCAACAATAAGCCACTCGACCCTCGAGGAGACCCCAAATTTTGGGGACACGCGATCACTAACTTTGGTGATTACGAAAATGAAAGTTTGAGTGAAAAGACTTGTTAAATTAACATAAATATCAGGTATTTCTTTTAATCTATAAGTAGTAATTATCAAATTATGTTTAAATTGTAACAAGAAAATAATTAGACTGGATTAGAATCGGGGACTTCTACATTCGTAATAATGGCGAAATCGACATTCGTATAGACTAATGATATTTTAGCATGTTTTTTTTTTATTATCCGAAAATACGGGGAAAAAGACATTTTCTAAAAATTAAACCTTTATAGATTGAATTTTAAGCCACCGAAATCCCCTGCGTACTAAATTTCATAAAAATCTTTGGAGCCGTTTTCAAGCTTCAAATTGTATATTGATAATTGAAGAAAGAATATAATAATTGCTAATAAAGTACATAATAAGATTATTTGTTATCGTGATTTTTGGAAATGAAAGTAATTTAAAATAAATTTTTTTTATTCGAAAACACTGATTCTTCTAATGGTCCAAGGTCCTGTGACCACGGGCTACTGTTAATTTGTTAGCTTCCTAACATGTATTTTTGGAGACAAAAAATATACACGATTAATCCTATTAAAACAGTTTTATAGAGATATTTTATTTTAGGAATATAAGTACTAATTTTAGTTAATATGACAATTGAACTTTTTTTTTTTAGCTTCACGCTGTATCCCGCATACAGCAGGATAGGCAGAGGGAACCTAGTGTTAGGACACTCCGTTCCCCGCTTTCCGCCGAATTCGGAGGCATTGCGTGTTAAGTGGCAGAACATAACGCCGCACTTTGCCTCGATACCAGAGCGAAGAAAATGTAGATATTAAATATTTCCACTCCTCAAGTGGGAATCGAACCCAAAAGCAGTCTTTTACAGTCACACGCGTGTGCCACTGTGCTACGACTGGCCCTATGTGTAATTTATTATTCTAAATTTCTTTAACTAAGTAATTATGTATGTATTAGATATTCTACGGTTGAAAGTAATATTAGACAATCTTTAGAACAAACAGAAATACACATACATATATATGTTTCTTTATGATAAAAAGAAAATATGTAATGAAGAAGTCATATTTTTAAAATGTTTACAAAAAAATTTTCATATAAAATTTATTCAATTCTAAAAATCTAAATAAATATAATAAAACAAAAGTATTTTAACCGTTATAAAAATAGATAAGTCCCATTGACGTATAGTACCCGGCAATAAATAATGCACATCGATGCTTAGAATGAAACAGTCGGTTAGTTTCGACTTCGTAGAGCGTTGTCTCGGTCGCTTAAAATAATAACAATGAGAAACGTCACATATCAACTGAGTGACAAAGACAGCGCTCTACGAAACCGAAACTGACCGACTCTTTCATTCTAAGCACGATGTGCATTATTTATTGCCGGGTACTATAAATAGAAAAAAATGTATAAATATTTAAACAAAAATGTCACCGTCATACATTTTTTTACTCTGGTTAAGTATACTATTTTTTAAACAAAACCGACTGGAAGTGTACTAACATTTTTAAAGCCTAGATTTTTTTTTGGGAAGACTTATAAAAATTTGAAGGCTTTTTCTGTATATTTTTTTAAATAGTATTGTCTCTTTTCAAACGTTGTAGTTTCCTTGGAAAGAAATTAAGGGGTCTACACCTCTTGCTTGAATGCCTTTAAAATTTTTATACTTTTTCAAAATAAAAAATAAAAAGCAAATTAAAATAGTGTTAAAGATATTATTATATTGATAGATACAAGTTATTTAATACAAGCCTAAAAAACATGTCTCAGCCAAACGATCTGACCAACAAAATATAGTATAGTACGGGCATTTTATCTTGAACAGTCATATCAACGCTTTCCTTAATTTCGTTTCGCTCCAATGAGAGTTGACTCATTCGGAGTGACTGAGAAACCGCGTAATGGAGTCACTAGCATGTGTCTCTTTCTCTACCTCTTACCACCAATCACTACCTAAAAGACGCCTATTCAATTCAAATTCAAAATATCTTTATTCAAATAGACTTTTGTAAGCACTTTTGAATCGTCAAATGTACATAAAGCTACCACCGACTCGGAAGGCAGTTCTGCTGAGAAGAGCCGGAAGAAACTCAACAGTTGCTGGCCTCAAATATATAGATTATGATTTTATTATTTGATACAATGGTAGCTAACCGGCATTGGACTCATTCAGATTATTTTCCACGCATTTATATCCTTTAAATACTCTCCTACAGAGTAATAAGCTTTACTTATTAAAGTATTTTTTACAAAGATTTTGAATTTCTCTAGTGGTAAATCTAAAACAAGCTGAGGAAAATTTTATTATATATGCGTATACTCTGACCCATAAAAGATTTATATTTACCTTTTGGATAACGTGATGTTACAAGTCTTCTCAACCTTTATTTCTTGTTCCTATAGTATTTATGTCACTGTTTTTAGCAAAGCACAGAACATGTTGTCGGATAAATAAAATATTATAGTATATATACTGTGAGGCGACTGTAAGTATACCTGTATCTTTAAAAACTGTAGCTAAGTTCTGACCTGTCAAGTTAGAATGCGCTTACTTTTACTAATTGATATAATTATATATTATTTACAAATTGTTAGATGTAATTCCGTATTTAATAACGGTTTTAGGTAAAAATTGTTATAATTTAGAACGAATATATAAATGGTAATTAGCAGTATTCTAAGCATTTCTATTAGTAATATTACTTACTTTAAACTAATTCCTGAAAATTTTCCTGAAAATTTTGTTAAAATTGTAAATAGGTTTTTTATTATAAAATTTATTTTTAAGTCTTCAATATTTCTATACAATTTTTTGATTTTTTTTTTTTTTTTAAACATTTAAAATTTAATCTTTTAACCAAATTAATTGCATTTGGTCTAATATCAATGCTAAATGTTATATTTCTGTTATGCAAGTTAAAATATTTTGTACAATAATTTAATAAAAAGCTTATATTTGAAAATTTCAAATTTAATACAACTTTCAATAATAATATTAGTTTTTTTACAATATATACATTTTTACTTTTTAAGCATTTTTAAAGTGTTATTCCACACTTAGGAAAATTGAAAAGACATTTAAAAAAAACGTATAAAAATTTGAACGCAGCGGGATTGGAACCCGCACCTCCTGAATACCGTTCAGGCGCTCTCACCACTAAGCAATGCGTTGAACGCATGCGTTTTCTTTAAATATCTTTTTCATATACAGTTTTACGCTATTTCCCGCATAACGGGTCACAGGATACCTAGTGTCAAGACACTCCGTTTTGCACTTTCCTTACTAAAAATCATTTAAATTTTAAGTTAAGTCAGTATAATTTTAAATGTGCGATATATATTATTATTTACCGTTTTTCTATAAATGTTATTGTTAACTGTTATGAATATTTAAACAAAAAATATATTAAGTTTTGTGTTGTTAAGAACAAATGTGTTAAAATAAAATTTAAAATAAGATATTGTTATGTGATTTAATAAAACATTATAAATAAGTAATCAAGTTTTATTTCCCTTATTAATTAACTAATTAAGTAACAGAAGATATGAATATTAAAGAAAAAAACATTATAACATTGTTATTATAATATTTAAACAGAAATAAAAAAAAAGGAAATTATAATTTTCAAAAACAATCAAATTGTCAACTGCAAATAAATTCAAATATTTAAAAAAAAAGAATAAGATAACAACTGTCAATCTACTACTTGTAAAGTGACAATTAAATCAGTGTTGCCATCTTTTAAAATATTTAAACGGTCTTTTATATATTAAAAGACCGTCAATCATTGGTTAGTGTTGTCACTTTTACTATTTAAACTTACCATTTCTAAAGAATAATTAAGAAAAAGACAAAAAAAACAACTGTCAAATTATTTAGGCAAAGCCCTCGCCCTTTTCGTCCTAACACCGAGTCTCAACGACGGCTTATTATTTTCATTACTTTTACGTTTGACAGTTGTTTTTATAGTCTGTGCTATAGAATCTGGTTCACTTATATTATCTACGGGCAAAGCGTCGCGATACTCTTGTAGAGTGACATTTAAATCAGTGTTGCCATCTTTTAAAATGTTTAAACGATCTTTCAAAATAGTGTCATTGGTTAAAGTGTTGCCAGCTTGAATATTTAAACTTACCTTCTCTAAAGGACTTAGCACTTCGTTTATGGGATCTGTTAGACTTTCTTGCGAAAACGTTTCCGCTAGGAGACGATCGACGATGTTATCTTCTTTTGTATGAAAATACTTGGCTTGTATTGCTTTTAAATTTTCGGTTATTACTTTTTGGGGGGCAGAGCTGGAATGCATATCGTTTGATTGTTAATAAATAGGGCCAGTCGTGGCGCAGTGGCACAAGGAGCGACTGTAAAGCGACTGGTTGTGGGTTCAATTCCCACTCGAGGAGTGGAAATATTTAATATTTCCATTTTCTTCGCCTGCGCGGCGTTAAGTTTCGCCGCAATGCATTCAGAATTCGGTGGAAAGTGGGGAACAGAGTGTCTTAACACTAGGTTCCCTCTGCCTACCCTGTCGTGTGCGGGATACAGCGTGAAGCTTAAAAAATGAAAGGTTTTCCTAGAATAGGTATCGAACCCACAATCAGTCACATTTACAGTCACACTTTGTGCCAAGTCACTATTGGCCTCAAGTTCGATCTCAAGAGGAAATTAGGTACAATTGTGCATTTAATGGGGTCCTTTAATCCTATACTTTTTAATCTCTCTTATCAACCTCTTCATACAATGACTTGAAAATTAGCTTTTAACCTGTCAGTAAACACTAGAATTGTACTCTTTCTTTTTTTTAATAAAACAATACTTCTTATTATCACGAAAATCTTCATATTTTAAAATACAAAATTACTCTTTTTTTAAACATTTTTAAAGTGTTTATTTTATTTACTTATTTATTTATTAATACGAAAAAATACAAAAAATATACCATTTAAGGTGCAATCATAAACTCATTCGAGTGTTATTCCATACTTAGGAAAATTGAAAATCTTTAAATGTGTTTTGCAAAATTACTCTATCCACCGTTTGGAGTCACATTCGTTGAGTTTAATAATTGCAATAATATGACATTAACAATTATTTGAGGTCATCGTGGTGCAGAGTAACAGCTGTCTGTCTGTAAACTCGATGGTCGTGGGTTCTATTCTCACTCGAGGGAATAATTATAATAAACTTTTTTTCATTTATTTATGTGGTGACAAAACAAAGTGCGCTGAGTTCCGCCATTTTGCACGCAATATCTCAAATTCAGGTTGAAATTGGAAAACAAAGTATCTTTACACTGAGTTCTCCCTAAGTTGCACGGCTGAAAAAAAAATACAAGCAAATAATTGTACAAATATTACTTAAAACCCAAAAAACATCAAACATTACTTACTCAATATCCGGATTATTTTTCAAAATGCCGTGTGAGTACAACATACGTGCCAATTTGAAAGCATTTGCCTCCGTCATGTTGAATTTTTGCTTAAAATCCGTCATACAAAGACGCGGCATTTGCGAGCAAAAATATAAAGTACGACGAAATATGGAAAGACACTGTGAATAATAAAAATTAAGAGTATAATATAAAAGACATTTAGAAAATGTATAAAAAAATAAAATTAAGATAAAAATTTAATTTTTATACGTTTTCTAAATGTCTTTTTCAATTTTCCTAAGTGTGGAATATCACTTTAAAAATGTTAAGAGTATAATATATCTTTAAAATCTTTTAAATGTTTTTTTAAAGTGAGGTTGGTTAATATGATGGTTATGGGTTCGATTCCCACGTGAGAAAATGATTATATTTAAATTTTCATTACTTTCCTGTGGTACCTGAGACAGAAGGCGGTGTTGAGTTCCACAGCTAAACGTAATGTCACGATTTTCCCAAAATTTAGTTTTTTTTTTAATTTAGATAATACGCATCCATTTCCGTTTTCAATTATATTATAAGCGGGTTGTTATAACAAATCAATCCGTTCTCAATATTTTAGTCAAGAGCACTATTCACTTATTTAAAAAACGAATAAGTAACGTAAGTAAACCCGCTTAATTAAAATATCGCTTATCATAAAACCGCTCATTAAAATATAGCTTATCATAAAACCGCTTATTTAAATATAGCTTATCACAAAATCGCTCATCGGGGTATTTGAATTATTTTAAAATAAAACTATTATTAAAATAACACTTGTCATAAAACCACTTAACAAAATATCGCCTACCATAAAATCGCTTATTAAAATATCGCTTATCATAAAACCGCTTATTAAAAAACCGTTTAAAGCATACCTCTCTCTTCCTCCCTTTAAGCGCTGCAATCCTAGCGTCAGTCGGGGTGCGTGTTTTATCATCGTCCGAACACGCCGTGCAACAATGTTGCACGTCAGGTGTTGCACGCAACACGCCGAAGCACGCCGCGTGTTGTTGCGTGTTACAATATCTGAAACGTTAAACGTTCGCGAAATCTCGGATGCCGTTTACATAGGGGCCGTTCAAGTATTACGTAAGCAAATTTATTACAATTATTTACCCTCTCAAGTATTACGTAAGTAGATTTATTACAATATTTTTTTCTTGTTAATAAAAATTAAAAAAAGACACTCACTGGCAAGTAAGCATTCCACTTTCTTCTAAATCGTACTTATTGCATGGACACACGACTTGGTTGTTAATTTCTGATATCGATTCAGTGCGTGGCTCTAAAACATATTTGTATATTTATTTGTTGAAATCGGCGAAAATAATTAAAAATCTTTAAATTTCTTCACTCTTTATTACACGTATCGAGTAATCAAAGAAAACATAGTGTCAAGACACTTAGTTCTCCGATCGATTTGAAACATGCGTATTGAATGACGGAACTCAACGCCGCACTAAGTCTTGTTCTCCAAAGCGGAGAAATGGAAAAAATTAAAATATGATTATTCCATCAAGTGGGAATCGAACCCACAACTAACACGTTTACAGTCAGACGCTGCTACTGCGCCACCATGGCTTGGATTCCCGAAATCCCAATATAATCAAGAAACAACCAGATATTACTTATTATGTTTAATTTATTTTCATTTTCTAAGTGTTTAGTTTCGCCATTCAATTAAGTAGAAATTGTATAACGAAATGTCTTCAGATTAGGTCTCTGCAACTACTTGTTATGTAGAAAACAATAAAAAAACAAATAACATTTATCAAATAAGGACTAACACTCAAATGTTATGTTTATTTATAGTACCCGTCAACAAATAATGTACATCGATGCTTAGAATGAAACAGTCGGTCAGTTTCGGTTTCGTAGAGCACTGTCTTTGTCACTCAGTTGGTATGTGACGTTTCTCTCTGGTTTGTCAGTCTTTGTACAGATACGGTAGAGTACGGTCGGTTTCATATCCAAATATATATACAGAGTTGTTACTGTCCCCAAATTTTTATTTTTATAATTACATCTTTAAAAAAAAGAGAAAAACCCTTGTACGGTCAGTCACGTGAAATTATGCACAATGCAAAAAAACAAGCTGTCAAGCCTACAAAATACAGGATTAATCGAGATCCATTTACACATAAATTAAATATGATTATTATAATGGGTCCCGATTAGTTCTAATTTCTTTTTATTAATTAACCAACTTCAAAAAAGGTGGAGGTTGTCCATTCGTTTAGTTTTATTTTCATTTTTTTTATTTTTAGGCGTCAAATTTAATTATTAAAAAAAGAAATCCACATCATTAAAGTTGACAACTATTGTTGTCGTTGTAACAGCTTTTAATAGAAATCGGTCTGTTATTATTTTAAGCGACGGAGACAACGCTCTACGAAGTCGAAGCTAACCGATTGTTTCATTCTAAGCATCGATGTGCATTATTTATTGCCGGGTACTATACCTAGTCAAACGTCAGTATGACGTCATGAAAAAGGCAATCATAATTTCATTAATTTGTAATCATTTTGCAGAGGTAAATCTGCAAAATGTAATATTACCTCTGCAAAAAGTTAACTATAACACAATTTTAATAACTAATTGCTAACTACCTTTAAATGAATTCGACTACATTTATTTAAATATAAGAGGAAATAACAACAAAATTTTATTTAAGCCAGGGGTAAACAATCTTTTTTTTTACGGGCCGATTCAAACTTAATTTTTTTGCAGTTTTTTTGCAAGTGCAATTGCAGACCAAAACCATTTCTCTTACAATAATAGTATTCAAAAAGATGTGGGAAAACATGTAATATAAATAAACGCTTCGTAGGCCGCATACTCAAGTCAAAGGCAAATAATTTTACAAAATGAGAAGTATGTAACTGCTTCATTTTTTTAACGTCAAATAATTTACCATATTATAACGTCAAATAATTTTTTAGAAAGTGGGGAACGGAGTGTCTTAACACTAGGTTCCCTCTGCCTACCCTGCTATGTGCGGGATACAGCGTGAAGATTAAAAAAAAAAAAAAATTACCACTGGCCAAAGGTAAACTAAAGTTAATGCCTCAAACCTAAGAAGAACGGGCGCAAGAATTTTTTAAGCCAATTGTAATGTACAGATTTATTGCTTAATAATATAAAGCGGACCGTAGCATTCTCACTTCGATTTAATTTATTTCCAATATAAATTACTTACCAGATAAATCCATTTCATTGGAAAGAAAAGGTGCATTTTGTGATGGCTGAAAAAAATCAACTGATTGTTATTACATAAAAAAAATCTTAAAATAAAATTAAATAGCTTCACGCTATATCCCGCACACAGCAGGGTAGGCAGAGGGAACCTAGTGTTAAGACACACCGTTCCCCACTTTCCGCCGAATTCGGAGGCTTGCGTGTTAAGTGGCGGAACTTAACGCCGCGCTTTACCTCGACACCAGAGCGAAGAAAATGGAAATATAATTTCCACTCCTCGAGTGGGAATCGAAGTCGTTTACAGTCACACTCTTGTGCCACTGGGCCACGACTGGCCACAAAAAAAATCTTAGTTCTCATAAAAAAGAGAATAAAAAGAATAAAATGAAAAAGAGAATAATAAGTATGGACAGTAATATAGATTTTATAATAAATTGCCTTTATTTATTTATTAAGTTCACGCTGTATCCCGCACACAACAGGTTAGTCAGAGGGAGGTTGTGGGTTCGATTCCCACTCGAGTAGTGAAAGTATTTAATATTTCTATTTTCTTCGGTTTAGTGTCGAGGCAAAACGCGGTGTTAAGTTCCGCCACTTAATAAGCAAAGCCACTGGAATTCGACGGTGCGTGGGGAACGGAGTGTCTTAACACTAGGTTCCCTCTGCCTAATCTGCTATATGCGGGAAATTAAAAAAATATACAATATTGCCAATATTATCTATACAACAACACCTAAACAAATCTCTTTAATAAAATATTTATAACACTATAAACAAATTTTAACTATTATAATAAAATTTAAAACTCACAATAGCCTCATGACTGCCACTAAAATATTCCTTCATATAACAACGAGTGGCCAGCTTATGGTACGGTGTCTCAACCCACCCGACCTTCACGGTCTCGCGTAGTGACCCCGCTAAGTGATCATCTTCTCCGGCGTTTTGGTACCCCGGAGCTTGGTAGTCGGCTGGAGCATCTTACCATACAAAATGGGATTAGAACCCGGTACCCTTGAATTAGCTTAATAATCCATTTTATTTTTAATATATATATTTTTTCTTCTTAGCTTCACGCTGTATCCCGCACACAGCACTCTGCTGTGTTGAGGCAGAGGGAACCTAGTGTTAAGACACTCCGTTCACCACGCACCGCCGAATTCGGAGGCATTGCGTGTTAAGTGGCGGAACTTAACGCCGCGCTTTACCTCGGCACCAGAACGAAGAAAATGGAAATATTAAATATTTCCACTCTTCGAGCGGGAATCGAACCCACAACCAGTCGTTTACAGTCACACGCTTGTGCCACTGGGCCACGACTGGCCACAATATATTTTTATTACGATAAATTACTTCAATTAATATAATTTGCAGCTTTACGCTTTTTCCCGCACAGCAGGGTAAGCAGAGAACCTATTGAAAATATTCCATTCTCTACTTTCCACTTAAAAACGGAGCATTGGGTGTTTAATTGTGGAACTTAACGCCGCGCTTTGTCTTGTTACTAGAGCGGAAAAATGAAAATAATTAAATTATTATAACCTCGAGTGGGTTCGAACCCACAACCGTCAAATACATATAGACACTATAACACTGGGTCTGATGAACTTTTTTAAGAAAATATTTATGAATAAGTCAGATAACTTAGTTAATCACAGCATTAAAATTTATAATAAATAATGTCATTAATCTTTTGAGAGGGAGAAATGTACATTTTGAAAATAAAATATTTTCTAAGTGAATAACACTTTAAAAAATGTTAAAAGTAAATATACAATTTACCTACTTCTAGTTCAATTACATGTCACAGACTATATGATTTATGATTGAAACAGCCATAAAACAATGTAACCAATGAAACATTGTTTTTTATCACTTTGAAATGAATGCTAAATTAAATATTCATTATGTCAGACATCCTGGCAAGAACATTAGGTCTGTACTATAAGAATATCATTGGATCATCATATATCATTGGATGTATATATTTTCACACACATGGGAAAGCAAGCAGAAAAAGTGTTTCAAGACCTTCATATATATTATATAAGTTACATTATGTTCTATACATTATATATAAGATAATAAAGTTTAAAAATATAAAAATCATTATTAATACTAACCCTCATTATAATAGAGCCGGAGACTAACATCATAGGAAGAGGGAAGTTCGTTCTGGCAAGATTGCATTAAAACTATATAAGCCCGTACCAAATGTATTGTCCTTTCTCTAACACTCTCAAAAGAATATTTCATGGTATGTGTCACATTATTACGATTTTTTGAATGAACATTCATAGACACTCCATCGTCGTTATAAGAATATTCGAAAATATGATATTCAACCAAATTTTCGATTTTACAATCGTCTTCGTAAAAGCAAAGCACTAATTGATGGAGCTGAAAATAAATAACAAAAAAATAAAGCAGTCTTAAAAATATTTTTCAATATTAATAGTATAACCAAAAATAATGTGTTATTCACAATAGTTGATATAAATACTTACATATTTCTTATCAAATGCCTCAAACGCTTGTGTTAAAGCAGTACTTAAGAAGTGCGCTACATCATCGCGACATTTCTTTTTGAGAATTCTTAATTTTGCACCAGCAAAGGTTTCCACTGTATAGCTGTCTTCGGGGAACGCATTTTTTAAATAAGTTATTGTACTAATTGCCACAACCGTCAGCTGTTTCATAAACGTTACAGAACTCGTGTAATTTTCGGTAAGTTGTCGTGGAAACAATTTTACCCATTCCGTCACTGCCTAAATAATATAAAAGTAATACAAATTAAATGTTTTCTCCATATATCATAAACATATGTTTATTATTCACTAACTTATTCACTAACTTGGTTAGTTGGTGTCGCCGTGGCTGTCATTTTAAATTTTGGACAAAATTTTAAAAACTATACTCAAGTTTTAAAAATTGGCGCCATAAATATTTACAATTTTACATTCTGACAGTAAGTAACACAGATGAGTAAGTAATGTGAAGATTGTAATTTTTTATCTCTCAATATCTCTCAACGTTAACAATTCGAATATGCCCAATGATATTCATTCTTGTAAAATTTAATAAATTGCTTTATTTCTACAGCATACTATTTTATATTACATGTCTATATGTTTTACTAAAATAATTACGATATACGAGTAAAACTACATTTTTTGCTACCAATTACGTACTATAAATCTTGAAAACATATAAATATATAATGAACTTAGTTTTATATATTTATTTCTTTAATATATTTTTTTTTAAAACGATGTTTAGTAAAATATTTATTAGCCGTTCATTCAAATCAACATTCATTTAATATTAATTATTAATAGTATTCTATCATTAAATATTAATTATTAATAGTATTAATGATTTTGATTAATCTTTTTTGCTTAACGCTTTTTTTGTAATTTATAGTTTCTCAAATTACTTTTATATCAGCTTATTATACTTAATTTTATAACAACTTATATACTTTAACAATTTTGAGCTTATAAATACATTTTAAATATCTTACTATTTGGCTGACATATACATATACAATATATGAATTATTAGAATATTTCTTAACATAAAACCTATAACGGTAAGAAAAAAAAAATACGCCTTCTTTTTTTAATTTTGAGACACGTAATAAATGACATAACAACAAATATATCTTATGAAATTAGAAATTTGGAATTGTTTTAAATAAAGTTTATAAGTATTTAAAGTAAAATGTTATGTCCTGAAGGAGCTCAGTTACAATCTGACGTAGAATCAAAGGATGACAATAATTTTAATAAGAATAGTAAAACGCCCGCAGAAGGAATTGTTAGCTCAGAAATAAACTCCTATAAAAATCCAAAGACCTGGAAAAAATCTATTACTAACTTTTTCCGAAATCAGCTTCGTTCAAGTAAGTCTAATGATGTAAGTATGGATACTGGTTTACTTTACTTTCACAAATAGTATTATTAAAATATACAAAAGATGAATATAATATATTTCAGGGTGATCGAGCGTCAGGAAGCAAAGACAATTTTGAGGAAAAAGAAATGACAACGGATCAAAAATGGCAGTCATTAGGTAAAGTTTTTAGACGACAAAGTTTTGCCGAACATTGGCAAAAATCAGCAAATCAGCAAGGGGAGAGTTCATCTCCGAGTAAGCGCCATGGTGTACGAAAAGTTATTTCGAGTTACTTTGGAAAATCTCAAAAAAACTCCTCTGAAAATGTAGACAAAGAAAATTAGTAATATTCCTTGTGCTAATAAATATTAATTTTATTAAAAGTTAGTGTTATTCAATTACTATTGAAAAGTGATAGTAATTGTTAATTTTATTCAATTACTATTAAAAATAAAAGGCTTGGCAAACCAGTTGTTATTAAAGATAGTCAAATATCAGTCATTTTATTTTTTGGATTAAAAAGCTTGCACAGGTTAATAATATTTAGTAGCGATTTATTTTATGATTTTAATGCTTGCAATTCTCGCGCACCCATCACGCATTGACATTTTTGACATAGGACAAAAAACGTCAGAAAAAAGTTGCGTGACATTTCCGCAGGCCATCAAAGGATGAAATTATTTTTTGGCTTTTTGTTTAAAAAAGGTTTATGTTTACACATTTACTATAGTATTAATTAATGTTTGGTGCATAAGAGTTAGTTTTACATTAATCTTAGACATCGGGGTTCATGTACGCTAGTTTACTTGTGAATACGCCCTTGAAAACAGTGATACAAAAAGTCTAAAGTCAGCATAGCAACAACACTCTAGTTCATTTTATTACGATTTTGAGAAATACTGCGGTCTATAAATTGCAGTGGTGCCTTTTTGAGGTAAGTATTTAACATAATAATATCAAAAATTACATTTATATGTGTGTAAAATGTCGACATCCTTATTTAAACATACCTTTGTGTATGTTATACCTCAACACGTATAAATTTCTATAGTTCTTATAGCTTATTTGTGCAATCATACGATCCATTTACATTAATCCTAATTAAACCTTCATAATATTTACATATTGACTAGCAAATATCAGTATTTATTATATGTATTTAATATCTTTTGCCAGATGTTAATATAATAATTTATAAATAATGAGTATTGCTGTTTATATCAGATAACATGTGTCACAGTTATGACCTAGTCATATGTTTTACCAATATTATGTTTTAATTTTGCTTTAAAAAGTAACCTCAAAAATATGTTAAAATTATATTAAAAAGTATATACATATCACTTATATGAATGAACATTCTAGTTAATATTATTGATAATATTTATTTGAAACTTTATTGTAATTCTAAAAAATTTGCATAATTCAAGTCATTTCAATAAATATTACATGGACTTTCTACTTTTATAAAATCATAAAATCAATATAAGATATATAACTCAAAAAGGATTATTAAGACATTCAATAATTTTGTTTTCAGATGAGTACTGAAGATATATGGAGGTTTAAACAAGAGAAAGTAAATATTTTAATCTGATAAATAGATTTAAGTATAGGTGTGGTGCTTTTGATAGGATAAGATGATAACCCGGAGGTGGTTCCATCCATCATTAAATGGAATAGATGCAGAAAAGTTACTTTTAGAGAGAGGCCGTGATGGGTACTTTCTGGCTCGGCCAAGTATGAGTAATAAAGGAGATTTTACACTATCAGTTCGAAGGGGACTAGAGGTTACGCATATAAAGATTCAGAACAATGGTGAATTTCTGGATCTTTACGGCGGCGAAAAGTTTGCAACTCTGTCAGAGTTAGTACAATATTATATGGACAACCAGGGTCAACTACGTGAGAAAAATGGCAATATAATACGATTAAAAACCCCCTTGAATTGTGCTGATCCAACGACTGAAAGGTGGTACCACGGTCAGCTTACAGCTAAAGAAGCGGAGAGAATGATGTTAGAAAACGGCAAAAACGGCTCTTTCCTCGTACGCGAATCCCAAAGGCAACCGGGGGACTTTGTTTTATCTGTTCGTACGAGAGATCGAGTCACGCATGTCATAATACGCAGGCAAGATAATAAATACGATGTAGGGGGCGGCCAACAGTTCGAGGACCTTGTCAGCTTAATAGAACATTATCGCAGTTTTCCCATGGTCGAAACTAACGGTGAAGTGTTAAGACTCATTCAACCGTTCAATGCTACGCGTATCCAAGTGCAACATTTTCACACGCGAGTCAAACAATTGCAAAAGGAAAACGAGGGACCGATCGAAAGTATGGCGTACAAACAAGGCTTCTGGGAAGAATTCGAGACGTTACAAATGATGGAAAACTTGCAATTGTTCGACAGAATGGAAGGCTCGAAGCCTGAGAATATAAGAAAAAACAGATATAAAAATATAATTCCGTTCGATCACACTCGCGTCATTCTGCGAGACATCCCGGCGGACCCTCCCGCGGGTGCTGATTATATAAACGCTAACTACATTCGGTGCGACTTTATCGATACAAACTCAGATTCGCAAGATTTAAACGGGAGCAATGAAAACAACTCTCCGCATGCGAAAGATGGTGCTTCTAGAATCAAAGATAAACTTTCCCCGACTCACACCGGTGTTATAATAACAGAAGAAAAGCCGAGGGAGATTCTGAAGGGCTACGGCAACGGCACTCATAAACCTTCACCGACGTTCGAGCCTAACGTGTTGCGTACGAACCCTAACTACGTCAACACAACGATACCTAAATCGAAAGAGGTCGTAGAAAACGGCGATTCGGATATAGTGTACAATAAGCTCTACATCGCCACACAGGGTTGCCTTTCGACTACCATTTACCAGTTTTGGTCGATGATATGGCAAGAGGACGTGCGTATAATAATAATGACGACTAAGGAGATAGAGCGCGGTAAAGTGAAATGCGAGCGTTACTGGCCCGAGTTAAACAAAACGGAGGTGATAAAGAAGTACACAATTTACAACGAGTCCGAGTCGTCCACTCAGGACTACACTTTGAGGCGCTTTGTGGTGATGAAGAAGGACGAGCCTAACGTTAAGAGGACTATATATCACTTCCACTTCACGGCGTGGCCCGACCACGGCGTGCCGTCGGAGCCGGGCCGCGTGCTCAACATCCTGCTGGACGTCAACTACCGACTGGATCAGATAATGACGAGCTCCGACCCCCCGAGCCAGGCCGCCGTGTGCGTGCACTGCTCCGCCGGCATCGGCCGGACCGGCACCTTCATAGTCATAGACATGATACTCGACCAAATAAGGAAGGAAGGTTTCGACTGCGAGATAGATATACACCGTACGGTGCAAATGGTCCGAGATCAGAGGTCCGGCATGGTGCAGAACGAGGCACAGTATAAGTTCATCTACATGGCTTTGCTGGAGTACATCGAGACGGAAAAGCAGCGCCTCAGCTGCGTGGCGCCGCCCGCCCTCGACTCCCCGCGCATCTGATCCCGAAAGAACAAATCTAAGCTTCGGGACAGAAAGAAAAATCTCCTGAAATGCTTCCCGATGTAGATTTATCGTAATGCAATATTTTATAAAGGAAACATATTTTTCACTAAATGTTATGGAGTAAGTAAATTTTTAACTTGTAAGTGACAGTTTCAAAAGACGCAATTCGAAGTGGTATGTACTCGTATGTATCACGTTACACGTAGCTATGTTTATGTTCGTATTGTAATTTGCTATTTTAATGCGATGTCCGTAATCACTCGACATATTCACATTTTCCTGTAAGATTGTGTTACTCGGTTGTTGAAATGATGTGTAATATAAATGTAACAAACATTACGAAGGCATTATGTTATTACGAGACTCGTTTTAAGTGGACATTTTTAATTTTAGATAAAGTTGCGGTACATACCGGCACTACACCGACACTCGGTGACGATATATAAATATAATCAGAGTATGTATAACATAATGTAGTAGACGTATGGACGTGTGTAAAGATCGACTGTAGTACCTAATTACTCGTGATAAAAGTAAAACTAATATCTATCTATGATATATGAAACGGAGACCTGATTATGTTTCAAATAATTGCTTTAAAATTGTACTATATGAAGTCAGGAGGTTGGCTTCAAAGTGATCTCGAATCGATTTTGAATTAGACGGAGTATATTTTTGTTTCGCTTACGAACTGGTCGCGCCGGACGGGGGTTCGATTGCAATCCGATACATCGATGTGTTTCGCCTCTCGATACGTTAGAGTAGATATAGACGCATAAATATTTTTCTAATAAAACCTTAGGGCCGTCACCTCCGGACCGAATGTTGCTAATAACTTAGGTATATCATTCGAGTTTTGTCAAATCGTTGATAGTTTGTTTACCGTTTTCGTTTTGAAGGCGGTAGTCGTATAGAGGTGCTTTCTTGGTACCATGTTCCGCCTTAGGCGATGGTGCGATACTTTTTTAAGAAATTTATTTTCTATTTGAATAGATATGGACTTTGAGTGACTCGAGCAATTGATGTTCTGACAAAATTTATATTATATTTATTAATATTTTACATTTATTTAGGTGTAGTATAGTTATTAGATATGTGTAATAAATCGGCCGGTGTAATGCAAAGAGGTTATACGTTTTATCCTCAACATGTATTGCTCGAGTGTTTCAAATGTATTTTACGTTGTTGGCATTTTATTTATAATATATTCCAATTTCTAAAGCTGAGCTTAAGTATTTTGCATGAAGTTTAATAGAGAGAAACAAAAAAAGTTTATCTGCAAAAGATATATGTTGTGTTATATAATATAATAAAGAATAAAATGTGATATTGTACAATAATGATTATTATTTTATCTTATCCTGCTTGGCTGCTGTTATAAAATTATATTTAATAAAAATACGTTTTAATACACGTGCAAGAATTAGTATTAATAAAAATAACTACGTAATTAACGCCATCATGGTGCAGTGTGATAGTCTGACTATGAACACGATTGGTTGTGGATTCGATTAACATTCAGGAATTATATATATATAAATAATTATTATTGTGGCCAGTCGTGGCCCAGTGGCACAAACGTGTGACTGTAAACGATTAGTTGTGGGTTCGATTCCCACTCTTGAGTGGGAATAGAAATATTAAATGTTTCCACTCCTCGGAGTGGAGCCACTTAACACGCAATGCCTCCGAATTCGGCGGAAAGTGGGGAAAGGAGTGTCTTAACACTAGGTTCCCTCTGCCTACCCTGCTGTGTGCGGGATACAGCGTGAAGCTTCTCATTCTTCTGCTCTGGAAAAAAGACGAAACATATATAAACATATATATACTATTATTATTTTTTATTAAGTAAAGGAGGTAAATTAGAAGGACCACCTGATGGTAAGTGGTTACCTTCGCCCATGGACATCCACAACGCCAGAGGAGTTGTGGATGCGTTGCTGACCTTGGGGATGAAGGAGGGAGGGAGGGAGGTAGGATGGGTATGGTGGGCATATGGAAAGCTGACTTACATGCCGTCCCCCCACACGGGTTAAATTATATTTCGCAACTTAACACAGTCCTGATTTTGGGCGGAAAATGGAATGCCTTTGCATTTATCTATGTCGGTGTAGAAAAAAGGAAAATGACTGTAGGAAAAAAGCGTGCGTTTATACAGAAACCACAACCAGTCGCGTTTTCAGTCAAACTTTGTGCCCACAAACCACGATTGGCCTCATAATTCCACATAAGGTTTCGATTGTTTATGGGTTCAATTCCCAATTTGGAATTGATATATTTAATTTTTTCTTCGCCCTGGTGTTGAGTTCCGTCACTTAACCCAAAATGTCTTCAGAAATCGGTGAAAAATGGGGAACATAGTGTCTCAACATTATGTTCCCTCTGCCTGTTGGCAGCCTGCCGTGTGTGCGATACTGTGTCAAGCTAAAAAGAGTAAAATTGTTAAAATCTTAGCTGAACAGCCCATTTGTCCTTGCAAAGATGAGATGGGTCGCTACTTGTAACCAAAATAAAAGAGACATAATTATTCTAATGTTTATTTATCAAATTTTATTATAACCACACAATTTATATAGATTTACCAAAATAATCTAACGTCATTCCTACTTTTAACATATTTACTTTAAATGATTTGATTCTTTTTACTAAAAAAATCAATGTTTAGAAAAATGCTTCTATATATCGCCATTTCATTTAATTATAGTATTTTAAACGTACATATTAACACATATTACTTCGCCAATATCACGTTGTGAAGAGACAAACACGAAGATTCTTCTAACTTAAAGTTAAAAAAGGATTAAGTATATATTATTTGTGTTAACAACAACTGTTGGTTTAACCTCATTGGTCGTGAGTTCGATTCTCACTCATCAGGGGAATGATTTAAATTTTATTTAAGTTAACATTATTAAAATAATTTAATAATTAATACACACTTTTAATAATTAACACACTGAAAATTATTTAATTAATAATTTAAATTAAATTATTTTCAGTGCTTCCCTTTTTTAGGAGAAATGACTTTAATTAGAGCGGAAAGTGGAGAGCCTTAACACTAGGCATAACTTAAGTTTTTCTAGATTACCAGGTAGTCCGGGCGAACCTAATATGTCAAGATACTCCGTTCTCCATTTACCGTCCGAAATAGAGATATTTTATGTTAAGTGGCGGATTGTGATCACATTGTTACGTTAATTATAGCGGTAAAATGAAAATAATTTAAATAGAATCATTTCTCAGTGTAGGAATCGAACCTACAACCAATCGCGATTTGAGTTAGTTATTGTTTTACTGAGTCACAATGCCTTTAATTTTAAGTTATTCACGCAATATATTTCAATTGATCATTTTTTATTAGGTTTATTTATCACAATAATTACTATTTTAAAAATACATAGTCTTGTCAAATATTTATTGTATTTATGGATGAGTTATGTACTACTTACTATCAACAGTTATTAGAAGCTAATAAGTAATAGTTATATAACACTACGATGAATACTTGGAACATTTCAAAATGGCTGCAATTACACTACTATTGTATTGATAGATTACAGTAATTTTTATAATTATTCAACCACAACTCATCACAAGTTCTTAATAAGAATCAATTTCTGCTTTTTTTGCTTAAAACAGTAATATGTATTGTTAAAAAATACATGTCTCATATTTTTTCTTTTAAAAATATGTCTATCGGACAGGCAGTAACAAATTGAACACATAAGTTGGTTATTGTAAGCTATATTGTTTAACCGAACCCCTAATAAGGCAAATTTGTTAAGGAAATACTAATCATCGTTGTTGACAGGAATTTCTTCAATGCCTTCAGTTTCATTTACTAAAGCTCGCTCTAAGATCACTCTTCCTTCTTTATATCTGAAACAAAGGGGAAATATTTTTTGAAGCATGTTCTCATGTCCCTGGTAACAATTGGATATGAGGTTTAATTAAATATATAAAATTTCTTATTGTGAATTTAATTTTCAATAAGAATAATTAATATATTTAATGTTGTTTAGTCACTTTATAGATATGTGAAATATAGTGAAGGGACATTTAGCATTTGGAACTCAAATTTCTATTTTCAGACAGTTAAAAGCAGAAAAAGTAATGATGACTTAGTTCTTTATGTATTTTTATAAAACAGCTTTTAAAAATATAAAATGTATTTTTTTTACTACAAACCAGACGAGTGATTGTGTGAAGTTACTTAGTGTCATGTGAGATATATTTTTACCTTTGATTTTCTTCAGTGGCAAACTCATATACCCATCCTAGTTTAGTTGCGCAGTTCTTACAAGAAACATCACGTACCATATGTCTGCCAGTCAACATAACTCTATCTTGAACTTCAGAGTATACTAGGTTTACGACTTTATGAAATAGGAAGGCACGACCTTAAAAAATAACATTAACAACATATAAAATGTTGTATATCTATGTCACCAGGAAATTCTTGAAATACAAATCCTTAATAAAGATTTTAATTATAATTATCATATTATCACGTTATATAAGGAAAATTTTTTCTTTATTCATTGCCAAATTAATTCTGTGATTAACATTAATTTAAACATACTTGTTTTTATTTAATATTAAATAATAACAAAAAATCAGCTGTTTCATGCTAACTGACCTGTCGCTCCAGTGAATCTGGTACTTATCAACTCGGAGCGATTAGTTAACACAACATCGCAAGCTGCACAAGAGAATAAACGTGTTCCGCCAATATGATCTAAGAAGATTTTGCCCATTTTGTAATTTGTTTTTTTAGTTTTTTAATCCTTTGTTTGAGAAATGAGAAACGTGAAATTGCAATAACACTTTCTTGAATTTGACGCAATCAAAATAACTTCATTTGTCAAACAGATTGTGTTCTATTGTTGTGTTATCTCTTTCTTACATATGTAACTGAAAAAGGACAGCGTATTTAGTATTTGACATTTGAATGTTTTTATTGTATAATTTTTACATTGGTAACACTGATATTGAAAGAAATGAAAGAACAAGATTATTTTAAATATTTGTTGATAATTTAATGTCCGTTTGCTATTTTCGACACATTTAAATATTACATTTAAGCATTTAATTATATAATATTAACTTAGTCCACACATTTTATGAAATCCACTTAATTGAACATGAAATATTGTTATATTTTTTATAAACGACATGTTGATTCGTTGCCTAAGGAACTACCAACAGTTTCGTAATGAAATATATTTTTACAAATAGTAAACATACTTTCGTCTCTTATGATTTTACAAAATTTACATAAATATTTGCCTCATAAGTATGGAGGATTTAAAAGAAGATACAATTCACCATACGGCTGTAAAATTAGCGGACGAAATAAAAAGTCTATCAATTTATAAATCATTTTATAGTGATATACAAGTAAGTTTAAATTTAATTCAAAGTTAATACTCATTACATAATAACAGTGGTATTAATCCTTATTATGCAGAAGTTAGTATCTTCACCCAATGTTAAAAAAGAAGACTTCAAGCAAACTTTACAGCAAGCTATGAAAGAAAAGGGATTGGATACAAAGCTTAGAAATACAGTATTTCATTGGGTTAGAACACAGAGTAAGCACAATGTAAGCACACTTATTGATATCTTTTAAGCTTTTTCTTTAAGAAAATCAAAAAAAAAGATAAGACACAAAATTAGCTCTCGACCAAATTGTTGTCTTTATATAATATACCGTATTTTTGGTTGACATTATATATTTATAAAATTAATTATGGTCAACTTTATATATTTATTTATATTTGATCTATATTTGATTTAGAAGCTAGATCCTCTAACATCGTTATCAAAAGCCAGTGCTCAATGGGAGAAGAGAATTCATAAGTCGTTAAATTCAATGTGTTCAGATTTAGAGACTTCTTTGGCTAAAATACGACCGCAGAGTGAGCAAGAAGAGCTTACAGATAAATGGAATGAACTTAGTACATATGGTTTAGGTAAATTATTAATAAATCTTGTATTAATACTAATACTTTTTAATGGTTGTTTGATGTATGTCTTTTTGTCATAGATTTAACAAAATACCGACCAGTTTATGCACCAAAAGACTTTTTAGACGTATTACTTACATTGTCTGGCTACGTACCTTTTACACGAGAGTAAGTGCCTTTCCAATTTCGAACAAGAATTAATTAAGTCATTTTAGAATAACCACTAATATGTTGTATAAAAATTATATTACAGAGACGAACCTAAATGGGAATTCGCACACTTACCTCTGCAAGTTAAATCATTGGATCAATTGGTATTACTTAATTTTATTTACTAATTTAACGTATTTGGCTCAAAGGACCATTTTTTATTTATTATAATAAATTATTTATTGCTAATTATTGTTAATAACTAATATTTTCCATTTTATTAGCGTAAAATATATAGTGAATGGACCAATGGTGAACCTTTATTGGGTGTAAATCCAAACATGCCAAGTACTGTGCCTGGGTTTTTAACTTTAGAAGCGGAGCGTATTGCGCTCGGCGAGAGGGTGGCTGGTTTGGGATATGCCCCAGTCATCCAAGAATATTTGAAGAAAGGCAGTCCGCAATGCTTGAGAGCTAGGCTTTGGACTCAGGTTTTGGGGGCTGAAGTCAAACATCAGGTCTGTTTTCAATAATGCATGTCCCGCAAAACGAGTTAGTCGGAGGGGACCTAGTGTTAAGACATTTCGTCCATCAGTTTCTGCCCTAGATGGAAACATTATGCGAGTGGCGAAACTCAATGCCGCGTTTTGTCTTTAATTTAATAACAAATTCTTCATTAACTTATATTTGAAAACAATAACTACTATGTATTTATAAATCTGAGTTCCAAATAAATATGTTATTCCAGCAAGTTGCTTACTTCGCTCAGTTAAAAAAGAGTGTGCTGGAAGTGGATCTAATGATTGATAAACTGATTTTCAAAGATGTTCAACTGACAGCTTCGAATGACGACCAATATTTTGTATTTGAAGATTTGCTCTATCAGGTACTATATTAGAACTGTCTTTTCTTGTTTTCTTTTTTACTGCATCCCGCACACAGCAGGGTAGACAGAGGGAACCTAATGTTAAGACACTCCGTTCCCCACTTTCCGCCAAATTCGGAGGCATTGCGTGTTAAGTGGCGGAACTTAACGCCGCGCTGTGCGTCGACACCAGAGCGAAGAAAATGGAAATGTTAAATATTTCCACCCCCCGAGTGGGAATCGAACCCACAACCCGTCGCTTTACAGTCACACTTTGTGCCACTGGGCCACGACTGGCCACATTTTATTTTCATATTGAATTATTCTTTATCAAGTATTTTCTTCCCGTTTTATTAAAAATATACTTACTTTTTCTCATATACTATAGTAATAACATCGTCAAAGGTCTTCGAACGGTGCGTTCTTTAGACTATCTTTAAGAACGATTACATTTTATTTTACAGGTTGTACGACATTGTGTTATACAAGCCTTGCCATTATTTACTACAAGCTAGGAGAACTGATATCCATTTTCCATTATTAATAATTGTACTACTTCTGAAGAAGCCTTCTCAGCATTGTATATTTATATAGGTGTAACTCTTTTTACTTAACTTCCCTTAAGCTCTACATGATCATAAGTAAAACAATTACACAAAATACGGCCCTTTACCTGTGAACCATAATTTTTTTTTTTTTTTTTTATGGAATAAAGGAGGCAAACGAGCTGAAGGCCCACCTGGTGTTAAGTGGTTACCTTCGCCCATAGACATCCACAACATTCAAGTTATGGATGCGTTGCCAGCCTTGGGAATGTAGGACAGAAGGAGAGAGGAAGGATGGGAATGGTGGGAATAGGGAGAGCTGGCTTACATGCCATCGAACCGGAACACATCATAAGATATTTGGCGGTTCGTCTTTGACATGATAGTGGTCGCGAGCCAGTCGGAGAACGAATCTCCTACCACCAAACTACTGGGTTACCCGCCTTTTACGGGACGCTACCCAGCGGCGGGGGGGAATTGTATTCTTAACCCGTCCCCCCACGGGAAAAAATAATAATAATATTGAGCTTATAGCTAGACGTGGCGTTATATATTTCATATAAATTGCGGCGCTAAGTTCCGCCACTTAACACGCAATGCCTCCGAATTTGGCGGAAAGTGGGGAGGTTCCCTCTGCCTACCCTGCTGTGTGCGGGATACAGCGTGAAGATATAAAAAAAAACATTGTAATTGACAGGTAATGCTCTGTTTCTCACGAGATGGTGAAGTATTGACAGCAATTAGATCCTTAGCTGGTGCGGCTCTAACTGTTGCCGTAAAAGGAAGACACACGCCAGACTGTTATACTGCCTTTCCTCCTAGCGGCGTTATTCCCTTCCACGGTTTTACTATGTATGGTAAGAAAATATTTACGTTTTAGGGTAATTTTATTTATTTTTATTGATTACTGTTTACATGACAAATACAAAAGATATAGTTCAAGTACAAAGTACCACCTGATAAACTAATTTGGACCAGTAAAATGATGGATACAAAGAATTCTGATCTTTTTCCTTTTCTCTTTTTATTTGTTTTGTTCTGTTGAAATTAAAACAATGTAATTCCTTCGAGTAGGGATTTATTTTTTATATATACAGATTTAATTGTTTCATATTGTCTACTTTGCGTAAACATAATTATTTTACATTTAACGTTTCAGCCACGCCATTTTGTTACTTATATGATGATCCTGTTCAACTGTATTTTATATTTCGAGCGTTTTATATGCGTTATTGGCATCGACTGCATTATATCTCTACTCATCCTCAGGTAAATAGTGCTTTTAATTAGTTTCAAACCTACATTTTTTTTTACATTTTAAACAAAAAAACAATATTTCAGGGTATCGTATCACTTTGTCTTCTCTATGAAAGACTTTTAGAAGCTAATGAACCTCTTTTGTGGATACATTTTAGGAATATTAATATAAATCCGTGAGTATAATCTGTGATTTTTATTCTGAAATAAAATTGGCGGGATTGAAATTCCCGCCAATTTTATATGGTACTATAATTTTATTAAATTTATCATTTGTATAATGTTTTTTAGACAAGACAAATAAAGATTTTTTTTGATAAATTGATGAAGTAAAGTATAATTAATATATTTTTTTGATTGTTTTAACATAATTTTGTGTCATTTTTAGTATTCGCGTAGTGTTCAAATGGTTAATGAGAGCGTTTAGCGGACATCTACCACCGGACCAGTTATTACTTCTTTGGGATGCAATTCTCGGATACGATTGTTTAGAAATCTTACCTCTACTAGCTCTAGCCATTTTGAGTTTTAGAAAAGAAAACATATTCCAGGTAAATACATTGCAAAATGTCGACGCCGTGTTGGCTGATCTATCGACAATATCTGTTATTCCCTTATTGCAATTGGCTCTAATGAAATCTTAATTTGTTAAAATATTTAATGAAAGTAACACCATAACGTAGAAAAATCTAGAGCTTTTCAAACAAAACTTTCGTTATAGAATAGAAATTTGTTTAATTTAAAAAAAATGGCAAAATAAATAATTTCTTATGTTAATTTTAATGTAAACTTTGCATATACGAAGTAAATAGGAAAAAAACAGGTGTAGACTGCAGTAGGTACTTCATTTTTTGGCTGTTTGTCATTTGTTTGTATATAGACAGGGCTTTTATAGATATTATACATATTTGTTTTTTACAACGACACATTTATTGATTATTGTTAAATTATACAGAATATAATTTGTATAAGTGTTTTATAGAAATCTTTTCTTTTGTAGATGAATTTATTGTAATAAAGTGCAATGTGTTAAGTTTATAACATTTTTTATTTGTTCAAACTATTGTTACTATTTTTTTGACAATTTTATTGTATGTTAAATAATTGTAACATAAAGAGGTCGTTGTGCAGTGTGATCGTTTTTGGCTATAAAAGCGTATGTAACAGTGATCGATTGTAGGCCCAATTACCATTCAGGAGAATGATTATATTTAAATTATTTTAATTTCACCGATTTCGGAACTCTAGAGGTTCCAATTTTTACGTTTACTATCATTGTGTCTAAATTATACATTTAATTATGACTGAGTATGACAGTGTCTTTAAACGCGATAGATACTGGATTGGATTCCTATTTAGAGTAAGGTTTATGTTTAAATTTAATTTCTCTGCTCTGGTAAGACAAAGCGCGACGTTGGATGATCTCCTCCACTCAATACGCAATGTGTCTAATTCGGGCGGAAAGTTCAAAACAATGTTTTGAGAAAAAAATCTAATTAATGAAACACAGGATAAAAAATATATTGTATAAATTTATTTTAACAAATATTTTACACATATGTATATTACATAAATGAAAACATTATTTTGTCTCTATATTTCGGCAAAAAACGGGAAACGGAGTGTCTTAACACTAGGTTCCTCTGCCTATCCCTGCCATGTACCTTTGTATTACGCACATATTCTGAATTTATAATAAATATGTTACACATACACCTTATTTTACAATATGACTGAACCTCCAAGAAATAGATAAACAGTGACAAATCTATGATATAGTCAAAATTCAGTTGGTCACTTCATGAAATCGTCAATTCTACAATATGAACACAACTTATACATAATATTTGAACTAAACAAAAACAATGAAACCTTCCTACATATAACACACCAATTGCCTTCTTCATAGAAACTCTTCTCCACAACCAAACCCGGTACATCACATAGTTTCTCCAGTTCCCCATCCTCAAACACATGATAATATCTCAATAGCGTTGTACTGGATTTCTTCTCCAGATTCTTCTCTTGCATTTTCCTCAATTGGTGTTGAAATTGTGTTCTGTTCTCGTGAATTGTTAGATTTATTTTCAGATTAGGTTAGATTAAACGTTTTTTATGTAACTGAATCTCTAGAGTTTGAAAGTATTTTAAATTAAAAACGTTGTCATTATATATAATATGTGCGTACGAACTAATTCTGAATTTATATTACATATATTACAAATATACCTTATTTTACAATATGACCAAACCTCCAAGAAATAGATAAACGCTGACGAATCAAATTCAGTTGGTTTTTTCTTGAAATTGTCAATTCTACGACATAACCATAACATTTTTGTAACTTGTATACCAACAATATTTAAAAGAAAACAAAAATATTAAACCTTCCTACATACAACACACCAATTGCCTTCTTCATAGAAACTCTTCTCCACAACCAAACCCGGTACATCACATAGTTTCTCCAGTTCCCCATCTTCAAACACATGGTAATACCTCAATAGCGTTGTACTGGATTTCTTCTCCAGATTCTTCTCTTGCATTTTCCTCAATTTCCAAGGAACAAGTAAGTCTTGGTGTTGAAATTGTGTTCTGTTCTCGTGAACTGGTAGATTTATTTTCAGGTTAGGTTAAACTTTTTTATTTAATTGTTTCTCTATAGTTTGAAAGTATTATAAATTAAAAACATCGTCATTATATAGAATGAGTTCGTATTATGCACAAATTCAGAATTTATTTTACAATTACACTTAATTTTACTATATGATAAAACGTCGATGATGAAATCGTTTTATCGTTGACGGATATGGTCAAAATTCAGTTGGTCACTTCATGAAATCGTCAATTCTACGATATGACCACGACTTATAACATAACATTTGAACTAAACAAAAAACAATTAAACTTTCCTACATACAACACACCAATTGCCTTCTTCATAGAAACTCTTCTCCACAACCAAGCCCGGCACATCACATAGTTTCTCCAGTTCCCCATCCTCAAACACATGGTAATACCTCAATAGTGTTGTACTGGACTGCTTCTCCAGATTCTTCTCCTGCATTCTCCTCAATTTCCAAGGAACAAGTAAGTCTTGGTGTTGAAATTGTGTTCTGTTCTCGTGAATTGTTAGATTTATTTTCGATTAGGTTAGATTAAAAGTTTTTTATGTAACTGATTCTCTAGAGTTTGAAAGTATTTTAAATTAAAAACGTTGTCATTATATATAATTAGTTCGTACGCACATATTCTGAATTTATATTACATATATTACAAATATACCTTATTTTACAATATGACCAAACCTCCAAGAAATCGATAAACATTGACAATCAACGATATGGTCAAATTCAGTTGGTCATTTCACGAAATCACCAATTTAACACCCTGCCCACAACTTATACATAATATTTGAACTAAACAAAAAACAATTAAACTTTCCTACATACAACACACCAATTGCCTTCTTCATAGAAACTCTTCTCCACAACCAAACTCGGTACATCACATAGTTTCTCCAGTTCCCCATCCTCAAACACATGATAATATCTCAATAGCGTTGTACTGGATTTCTTCTCCAGATTCTTCTCTTGCATTTTCCTCAATTTCCAAGGAACAAGTAAGTCTTGGTGTTCTGTTCTCTTGAACTGGTAGATTTATTTTCAGGTTAGATTAAACTTTTTTATTTAATTGATTCTCTATAGTTTGAAAGTATTATAAATTAAAAACATCGTCATTATATAGAATGAGTTCGTATTATGCACAAATTCAGAATTTATTTTAAAATTACACTTAATTTTACTATATGATAAAACGTCGATGATGAAATCGTTTTATCGTTGACGGATATGGTCAAAATTCAGTTGGTCACTTCATGAAATCGTCAATTCTACAATATGAACACAACTTATACATAATATTTGAACTAAACAAAAAACAATTAAACTTTCCTACATACAACACACCAATTGCCTTCTTCATAGAAACTCTTCTCCACAACCAAACCCGGTACATCACATAGTTTCTCCAGTTCCCCATCCTCAAACACATGGTAATACCTCAATAGTGTTGTACTGGACTGCTTCTCCAGGTTCTTCTCCTGCATTTTCCTCAATTTCCAAGGAACAAGTAAGTCTTGGTGTTGGAATTGTGTTCTGTTCTCGTGAATTGTTAGATTTATTTTCGATTAGGTTAGATTAAAAGTTTTTTATGTAACTGATTCTCTAGAGTTTGAAAGTATTTTAAATTAAAAACGTTGTCATTATATATAATTAGTTCGTACGCACATATTCTGAATTTATATTACATATATTACAAATATACCTTATTTTACAATATGACCAAACCTCCAAGAAATCGATAAACATTGACAATCAACGATATGGTCAAATTCAGTTGGTCATTTCACGAAATCACCAATTTAACACCCTGCCCACAACTTATACATAATATTTGAACTAAACAAAAAACAATTAAACTTTCCTACATACAACACACCAATTGCCTTCTTCATAGAAACTCTTCTCCACAACCAAACCCGGTACATCACATAGCTTCTCCAGTTCCCCATCTTCAAACACATGGTAATATCTCAATAGCGTTGTACTGGATTTCTTCTCCAGATTCTTCTCTTGCATTTTCCTCAATTTCCAAGGAACAAGTAAGTCTTGGTGTTGGAATTGTGTTCTGTTCTCGTGAACTGGTAGATTTATTCCTGCGACTGAATGTATGGAACTATTTGTTTGTTTTTCTTTGTTTTGGCTTAAGTAGTTAGATTTAGTTTGGTCTTTTGCCCATACTGTGATTAGAGCTTTGCCACCAGGTCTTAGTAGGTCTGCTATGACTGATATCGCTTGACGTCTTCTTTCCTGTTAGAAATAGTTTTAATATTTGAAAAATGGATTTTTAATATTTTATTGAATATGCTGAAGGTTGGAATGTGGAATTAAATGAATAATAATTAAATTATGTAAGCATAAAAATTAAATAGCTTCACGCTGTATCCCAGCACACAGCAGGGTAGGCAGAGGGAACCTAGTGTTAAGACACTCCGTTCCCCACTGACCGCCGAATTCGGAGGCATTGCGTGTTAAGTGGCGGAACTTAACGCCGCGCCTCGACACCAGAGCGAAGAAAATGGAAATACTAAATATTTCCACTCCTCGAGTGGGAATCGAACCCACAACCAGTCGTTTACAGTCACACGCTTGTGCCACTGCGCCACGACTGGCCACTTTAATTATGTAGGCATAAATAGATAAAATTAACTTTGGTGTCTGTACTATTGAAAGTGAGGTTGATTTTAGTATATTTACAATTTCTTTTTAATATTTTCTTAACTAATTTATAAGCTTAAAACAACAAAATTGTTCGTTATTTTTCAATTCATATATTTAGACTAAATAACATTTTGATAAATCACTACTACTTCTCTCTTGCAAAACGATTGTTTGTAGAATAATCTTAGAGTAACATAAATTTGTAAAAATCTCTGTACAGAGATGCTAAAACATAAATAAGTTGTAATAAAGCGTATAAGAATTTTTACGAAGCTGGCAGTAGAACACATTAGTACAGGCTTAGTAGTCACATTAGTACAGGTTCAAATCCCGCTGTGTTCAAAATTTTTATACGTTTTCTAAATGTTTTTTTTTTAACTTACATAATTACTAAAATGATGTATTACAGCTATACATATAAGTTTATCCGCGATTCCTTTTCTAAGACACGGCGACAACAGGTCCAATCGTATACATTGAGCTGTATGGACGTCGCGAGTGGACTGTTTACACTCAGTAAGTAAACCTATGCTTCTTTCACCCGCTATCTGTACGAAAAAGAGAAATTATTAATAAAAAGAGAAAGAATAGAGATTATCTTAGCAAATAAAAACGTTATATATTGTGTAAAAATATATGTAAAGTTATATATGTGTGTGGCCAGTCGTGGCCCAGTGGCACAAGCGTGTGACTGTAAACGACTGGTTGTGGGTTCGATTCCCTCTCGAGGAGTGGAAATTATATTTCCATTTTCTTCGCTCTGGTGTCGAGGTAAAGCGCGGCGTTAAGTCCCGCCACTTAACACGCAAGCCTCCGAATTCGGCGGAAAGTGGGGAACGGAGTGTCTTAACACTAGGTTCCCTCTGCCTACCCTGCTGTGTGCGGGATACAGCGTGAAGCTAAAAAAAAAAAAATATAAAATAGTTATTTTTAAAAAGAGAAAAAATAAAAATAAAATGAGGCATAAAAAGCAACTTTAAACTTTTTTCACATAGAAGAGTAGTCAAGGAGAGTCTGGTTACGACACTCTATTCGTACGATAATTATAATAAACGTATAAATATTTATTTTGGGCCAGTCGTGGCTTGTGGCTACGTAAGTGTGACTGTAAACGCGACTGGTTGTGGGTTCGATTTCCATTCGAGGAGTGGAAATATTAAATATTTTCATTTACTTTGCACTGGTGTCGAGGCAAATGTGCGGCTTTAAGTTCCGCCACTTGGCACGTAATGCCTCCAAATTCAGCGGTGCGTGGGGAACGGAGTGTCTTAACACTATGTTTCCTCTGCTTACTCGGCTGTGTGCGGGATACAGAGTAAAGCTTAAAAAAGTATAAATATTTCAACGTAAGCGGATGTAAAATGTAGCTTTGCGATCAGAGTGTGCGGATGGTAAACAGGAGTTGCGGGTTAGATTCTCGTTCATTTTATTCATCCAAATTTCAATATGTTTTCTAAAAAATGTTTTTCAAAGATTTTTTTTGATACAATTCATGATTTCATTGTGATTGTAGGACAGTGTTGCGTTGCGGGCTCGATCAGTATTCAGCTGAATGATGATACTAAAATTACTTTCATTCCCGTGCAGAAATGCAGAATCCTGATTTTTACAGTGTGGGACTGAACCACATTGCTTTCACAGCGTGTTGAGTGTAGTACAATAATCAGAAAAAATGTTGGAATGTTTTGACACTAACTTGTTTTTACTACCTTACTACACATAAATAAGCGTAAAACTGTAAAAGAAGTTAATATTAATAAATTAGCAACTAACCTGCAATATGTCATCACGTTTCAACACATTCTTGCCATTCCCAGCTCCTAAATCTAACACGATGTCTCCCAAAGGCGTGTCTTTTAGAAATTCCACCACTTTGGGCCACGGCGTGTGGCGTGTGGAACTGAAGTGACTCGCTATTTGTTCGTATACCTAATGAAATATAAAAAAATACATTATACAGGTTATCTTATATATATATATTTATACTAGCGGCCAGCTCGCGGCTTCGCCGCCTACACTACGTAACTGTTTCGTTATATTGCAACCCTTGGGAGGGAATTTTTGAAAAATACAGTAGCCTTTGTTTAACGCTGAATTTTTTACTCCTTTCATTCTAAATTTCATGCTAATCGGACCGGTAAATTAGCCGTGAAAGCGTGACAGGTAAACAGACAGACTTATATATAATATATGTATGGAGAAATTCGTCATTATAGCACAGCGTCTGAATGTAATCGTGATTGGTTGTGAGTTCGATTCCCAATTCCCATTTCGAGTGATGAAATTTGAATTATTTTCATCGCTTTGGTACCTAAGCACGGTGTTAAATTCCGCCACTTAGCAGACAATATCTGGATTCACAGTGGAAAATAGAGACGAAATGTTGATAGAAAGAACCCTGATTTCCGTGACAAACCCTGAAAGAAGCTTGAAACTGTTTTAATTGACTCAAAGGGACTCGAACCCACAACCATCGGCCACTATACAGTCTATATTCTCAAATTACATAAAAACCTTTGAAATTAAATTATGTACATCACGCATTTTTCCGCGTAATGTTAGTAGTCAGAGAGAACTTAGTGTCAAGACTTATTTTTCACTTTTCCCTCGAAAACGAAAAATGCTAAGTGGCGAAATTAAACGCCGTGTTTTGCCTTGACACCAAAACGAAGAAAATGAAAATAATTTAAATGATTAATCCCCTAAATACCATTAAAAAAAACAACCAACCTGATGGACGTGTAGTTCCTCCAATTTAGAAGCAATATCCTTAGAAATACTTCTGTCAACACTATCGCACAAGGATTTGAACCCGCACTCACATTCACCTTCTCTAGTTTTCCTAAAAGTTAGGGATATACGCGTTCGCCTTTGTACCGTTTCGTTGGTAATGATACGAATTTCTTTATTTTCTGTTTGTCGTATTTCGATTATGGGATCTTGTGATCGAGGTTGTATACCGTGTTGCCAGTCATATCTGAAATTAACTATTATTATATACATATAATATTTAAAATATATATATATATATATATATATATATATATATATATATATATATATATATATATATATATATAATATTTAAAAGATATATTGTTTGAAAGAAACGACGTATAGTTTGCTAAAAGTGGCCTACGGTGCTTAATCCTGCATCTATCAATAATGGGTGGAAGATGGATAATATTGTCAATAACAATCTCTTTTTTGAACTAACTGCGTAAAATTCATTTTTTTATGGAATAAAGGAATGGAATATGGAATAAACGAGCAGAAGGCCCACCTAGTGTTAAGCCCTAGCACCTTCGCCCATAGACATTCATAACATTAGAGTTTTGGATGCGTTGCCAGGCTTGGAGATGTATAACAGAAGGAGGGAGGAGGAATGGGAATGGTGGGAACAGGGAGAGCTGGCTTACATGCCATCGAACCGGAACACATCATCAGATATTTGGCGGTTCGTCTTTCACATGATAGTGGTCGCGAGCCAGTCGGAAAACGAATCTCCTACCACCTAGTTACTGGGTTAACCGCCTTTTACGGAACACTACCCAGCGGCGGAGGGGAATTGTATTCTTAACCCACGGGCAGAAAAAATATTTAAAAAAAATATAAACCAATATATCCACCGAACTTGATTAACTGTCAGCACAGTTTTCTGGCCTGTCTTTTTTTGTTTATCACATAGATTTTTTTTTTCGTGTCTATACTAAGTACGACATCATACCCTGTATGTCAATAATTCTCAAAATGTCATATAAAGGAAGCAAAAGAGATATATTGCATATTCATTTACTTATAAGAGAAACAAAAACATTAACAACAACTCCTAACATAAAGGTTGTTTGGAAGAAATCGCTAATTGCCAATGACATTTTTTATTTCCTTTCTATATGTTCTTTTTTACAATTATTTTTATAATGTATTTTCTGGTATACATTAAAGTATAAATATATATATTTTTTTTTTTGGTAAAATCTTGCGATCAGTCATTAAGACTATAAACATATGTGCTGTATGTAGCTTATGATTTAGGGCGTGATTCCCATTAGAGCTATGCCCTTTCTTTACCAATGTGTGCGAATTAGACTATTTATCGAAGATGTCCCGTCGCTTTTTAAGTCGACGAACAGTTTCCGGGATAGTGAGCTGCCCCGCCAGGTGATTTTGGTGCTTTGATAGTCTTGATTTATACTTGGCTGCATGAGTTTCTATTTCCTCCCTCACCATACGTATGTCTAAAATTTCGTGCAATTCTGTTGTTTTGATAAACAACGGGGCAAAATTATAAATAAATAAATAACAAATATATTCACCTCGCCTCTCCCTGCATAACTAACATAGATCTAGCGGGAACTACAAGTGGAACGTATTCCCCAGAATGATGTTTCCAGTACATAACTACGGCTGAACCAAGTGATAGAGACAGTATTGTATCTTCAAAGGGACTGTGTCTGTCAACGTGTGATGGTATACCTGAAGATTTATAAAACTTAAATAATTAAAAAAAAGACGTTTAAAGAAAACATATAAAAATTTGAACGCAGCAACTGTGGTGTGTTCAGTGCTCAGTGGTGAGAGCGGCTGAACGGTATTCAGGAGGCGCAGGTTCGAATCCCGCTGCGTTCCAATTTTTATACGTTTTCTTGAAATGTCTTATTCAATTTTCTTAATTGTGGAATAACACTTTAAAAAAATGTTTAAAAAAAAAGTATTAAATAATTTAATTTGTGTCTTAAAATATTTGTTTTTGTTCCATCTTAAGAAATGCATGGTTATGCCGCACATTGTCTTGTTGACTAGAGCAGAGAATTGAATTTTTTTTAGCTTCACGCTTCCCACACACAGCAGGGTAGATAGAGGGAACCTAGTGTGGAGCCGAATTTTCGAGGCATTGCGTGTTAAGTCGCGGAACTTAACGCCGCGCTTTGCCTTGGTACCAGAGCAAAGAAAATGGAAATATTAAATATTTTCACACCTAATCATTTCCCCATATAGAAATTAAACCACAAAAATCACATTTACAGTGAGATGATTTCCCACTGCACTACAGGAGTTGAGTCTTGAAGCTATTTTTGATAACAGAGTATTTTATATTATTAGTTTGCATTCCATTTTATTATCCTAAATAGATACACAGTATACATTATATTCCTTAATATATGAAGAAAATTGAAAATATTCCAATTTGTTTAGGTTGAGAAAGGAACTCGGATAGTGGAGGAAAATGTTGAAGGGCATTATTATGGGTCCCCTTAAGCCTGCACTTCCAAATTCTAAAAGGCAATTTTTTTTTAATAATAGTAATATGAGTAATAATAATTAAAAATAAATTCATCTTACCATGTCCAGGGCTATATTTGTTTACTGTCAATTGATCTGGTATCCTAAAGTCAATGCCTTGGCTTTGTAATCTGTCCCATAATATATCACATTCTTTTGGTATTTTCTCCTCTAAAGGTGAACTTAAATCAACATCATTACTCCCATATCTAAACTCGTAGCCGTAATGCTTGACTTGCCTGTTTTTTAAATTTGAATCTTCAACTATATCAAAAAGTTTTATAAATATATTTTCTTCTTCTTTAGATATAAAATTTTCTATTAATTGCAGCCCATTAGGTATGTTCCCAGAACATATGATTTCTGTATTTGGTACTAGGAATAAAAATTAAACTAACATAAATATAAAAATAAAAGCATTTTTCCCAAGCTTATATGACTACTATACATGCAATAATACTATATGATTTATGTTATAAATAATGATTTTATGTGAAGAAAGATTTTTTTAAATTCTGTCATATAAAAATATATTTTCTTACCAATACATTATTTAAGAAAAAACTTAAATTAGTAACTTTTGTTTTTATTATAACATATCAAGATAAATAAAGAAATATTTAAATGGACAAATTTTCTAAAATAAAATTTTAAACTACTTACCATTTTCTACATAATTCATGTAAATTGGTGCATTTTTAGACCTTTCCTTTCCATTGTAAGTATCAAAAAACAATTTTGCACTATCCACATTATTAAAGACTACATAGCAATGTGATTCTCCTTTTTCTGCTATAAATTTATTCAATGTTACACTTATAGATAAATCTTCTAGCAATTTAATAACATCTGTTTTTTCAAACCCAGTAGCTTGACCGACATTACAAAGTACTATATTCTAAAATCATATGAAAAATATAATTATTATTAATTTAATAATTAATTTATAAAATATATATTTAATTTTTATTTAATAAAGTAACTTACAGGTCCAGGTACATCTGTACATATTATTCCTTTAGAAGTTTTTAAGCGCATAGCAAATCGTTTCCTTTTTTTCTCAGCTTTCTTTTCTTCATCCATGATATATATAAAATAATTATGTTTATGTTTTTAATTCATATAAACTTTATTATAATAAAATCACAATGTAAACATAACCTTAAATAAAATGACGTTTCAATGTTGACTTATTTTGAAAATATGGATGTTCCTATTGACGGTGTGACGATCTCTAGCACCAATATATAATAAATATTAATGACAAAATATAAAAGGATTATAAAAGTAATTTTACTTTTGACATATATTTTAAATAAGACATACAGAGGTAAATAATAAATTTCACTACAAAAATAAATATGTGTAAAAATAAATATGGATATGACATGAATATAGCTTAAATTTTATACTTCTCTGCAAATATCTTTGCTGAAAAAGCGATCTAGTATGTTGCTTGTGTATATTATATATATGTCGTGGCCATATCGTTTAATTGACGATTTCATGAAATCGTTGACTATATCATGAAATCGTCGCAGTTCATGAAATGACCAATTATCGTTTGGCCAGATCATGATGTCGCTTGACGAAATCAATGACACCCTAACGTTTAACGATATGGTCAACTAAACGCGTGGCTACTTCATGAAATTGTCGATCTTGTTTGACCAAATCGTCAATTATAATTACTTTAACAACCGATAGAGGCGCTAGAAGCGCTTTTTCGTATATCAGCTGTTCGTAATAAAGCTAAAACTTTAGTTTTAAATATTTTTTTTTTATTAAAAGCAGAATTAACTATCCCTTTATAATAAGTAAAAATTATATTCCTAAAAAATATTATCTTTTTATTTTATTGAAAATCATTATAATTTTGATTTTAAGTTATAATAATAACTTTAAGAAATATATAATAAAAACTACTTTTAAATACTAAAGAATCTGTTAAATATAAAAAGTTTCTAATAAAAGCGATGCGGAAAGCCCTTTCAGCGTAGTCGAGAAATGCCTTCCTAGAGTACGGATCTGTCATTATAATTGGCAGTTCCACTTGGGACAGGCATTTCTCGATCTTTGCTTCAAGTTGAAAGCGGTCAGCAGCAAATCTTGGACATTCCAGTAGTATATGCCATACTGATTCCACTATATTGCTATCGCATTCGCACCCCGGTGAATCTTTTAGCTTAAATCTATGCAGGTATTCTGCTATTCCACCATGTCCTGTTATCATTTGAACTTGTAATGGAGTAAGCTTCGTTGTCCTTATTATTTTATAGGCCACTTCTATATCTGGGAAGAATTTTTTGGTGACTGCACCTGTCTGTGATGTTTCATATCTGCCTTGCCATATGCTGACAGACTCCTCCCTTATTGCTCTTTTAATATACAACGGGGGTATTTTATCATAGTCTTGGGCAGTGTTCGTGAATGCTGCGTTTTTGGCCAGTTCATCGGCACGTTCATTCCCTGCAGTACCCACGTGTGCTCGTAGCCAAAAAAGTCTAAGTTCTCTCCCTTGTGCCCTAATTTTTTGTATGTTCTCCTTAACTTCCATAACTAGAGGATGGCTAGAAGTTGGGTTCTTTAGGAGTTCTAATGATGACCTAGAGTCACTAAAGATGTTGACTATTTGTTCATCATTATCTGCCACAATTTGAGTAGCCCTAAATAGGGCATAAAGCTCGGACTGAAAAACCGTGCAGTTTGGATTTAGGCTAAACTTTTCGTTGATGGTTTCTTTTCCTCCTTCCCATATAGATAGGGCAGCACCCACTTTTCCCTCGATCCTGCTACCATCAGTAAAGATCTGAGGGCCCTTGATGTTGTGTATGGTGATGGTCTCAGGATCCAAGTCTTCCAGCAACTCAAAGTCAGTAGTAATCTGCATTGATGGATGTGGTTGGTTAAGATAATTACTATTCTTTTCAAGTTCCTTTCCTGGTGGAAGGTAACAGGCAGTACATTGGATCCAATAAAAACGCGTGCTCTCTACACAAATTCAATACAACCTTTACAGTCTGGCAGCTACATACACGCTGATGACCTAAAGCCCTCCACATGCATACATAAAAATCAAGCCAGAAATACAGACGCCATGATCCCGTTACTGCTACAGGCAGAAATAGGTGAGACAAGATTGAGAACTAAGGGAGTGGCGCTATTTATGGACAATAGCACTGAAAGGTTGGGTATAAGCTTTTGCATGCCTAGAAACAATAAATTTATCGCAGTTTCACCTGGTCTTGCTTGTCTATTGAACGGGAGCACAAACAGAACGGCAGTACGACGCAAACTGTATGACGCGCTCCCCATTAAGACGGTCGGAAATATCACTTGCCGAGTAATGCTATCAAAGAATAAATCTATCATACTACTCGACGGGGATAAACGGACGCCATTTGAGCGGGCTCGCGAGATGCTTACGGAAATGGGCAAAATCGTGGGATATGGCGTACGTGTGATAAGTATAGACGCCATGGTGGTCGACTACAACAAAGGAGAAGTAGCGGACCGACTGGGATGTATAAAAGCCTCAGAACAGCATGAGGTATTAGTTTATGAGAACAGAGGCGAAGATCTTATCTATCTTAAACTCCGAAATTCCAGCGGAAAAACTACAAACAACTCCCACGGCCACAGAAAGTAGCTCAGAACGACTTCAACGTAAGGTCGCAGAGGATCAGGTCAAGCTTAAAGAAATAGTACATTTACAGCCTTCCACGGCGAAATCAGCGTGCAGCGCCATTATATCAGCTATAGGTAATGTACTACGAAAGAGAAAAATTTCACCAGAGGATAGGCAGGTTGCGTCTGTGGAGAAATTCACAAGGACTTGTGCAAAGAATCCTCCTGTTCCCACTCGGTCCAGGCCCACTAGAGCGTCAATGAACGAGGTGACCCCACCTATCTTAATACCCATCTCGGGGATCCAAGATCACTACAGAAACGCATTACTCGAATTTCTCGCAGTTTTAGAGGCTACCAAACAAGTGAAGCTTAGAACATGTGAGGAAATAATGCGTGCCTATCAAGGCGGATTTTCAATCTTGGATATAAAGCTAAAAGAGGCAGAAGCCGCCATATATAACAATTATACAGCCCAAACCATCAGAGGCACCAAGAAAGATAAATACATGGCGGCTTACAATGCTACAGTTGGTTTTGTGGAATTGAATGAAGAGGAAACCAGACGAACGGGCAACCTTAAATTCAACACGCCTGCTGATGATCCTATCGTGGTTATAGCCAAATGTACGCAAGTGATGTTGGAAAATAGAATGCTTGAGAAAGTAAAAAGTTTTGATAGCACTCTAGAATACACATCAGCGGTAGCATGGTATATGCCTAAGATATGGCGGATCAACGGCGATCCCGGGTGTGGTAAAACCACCTGGATCACAAAGTACTTTAATAGCGATACAGACATTGTTATCACTACTACAACAGAAGCAGCAAATGAACTTCGGGAGAAGCTTTCGGTACGTATAGGGAGTTTGGTTAAAAGTAGGATTCGCACTATGGCATCAATGTTGGTTAATGGGATGAGACAATCAGAAACGTACAAACGCCTGATTGTGGATGAGGCCCTGATGAACCACTTTGGAGCGATAGTGACTGCTGCTAGAATCACCGAAGCAGAAGAAATTCTATTAATTGGAGATGTAAATCAACTTCTTTTTATTGACCGACAGAATCTTTTCGATATGCTCTACCGTGCTCCCTATCAAGTGGCCAATATCACCCAGAATCTAATATGCACCCATAGAAGCCCCATGGATGTTGCGTATGCCCTACGAGAAATATATGTTGGTATATACTCATCTAAGAGGACAGTACACTCCCTCCGGATAGAAAACATCAAGGTGACACCAATACCACGAGACCTAAAGGATACCCTATACCTCACATTCACTCAAGAGGAGAAGGAATCCTTGATTACTCAGGGATACGGCTTGGAAATGGGTGCAAAGGTACTAACGATTCACGAGGCCCAGGGACTGACCACCAGCACAGTTGTAGTAGTGAATACAAAACCAATGAAAATAAAGCTGCACGACAGTGTCTCACACGCAGTCGTTGCGATAACGCGCCATACCAGCAACTGTGTCTACTACTGCGGTGGTGAGGACGACGCGATAAAAAGACTAATACTGAATGCAACGAGGGCAACGAGCAAAGGTATTGTGGAGTACAATTTGAAGATGGCCATAAAAGATAGAAACGAAGCGGTCATATCCACTACTATAGCGTTAATGCCATCCACACCCCGTCCTTAATTAAAAAATATGTATGTATGTAGTAGTAAGAAATATATGTAATAGATGTAAGAAATAAAATAAGTTATACACTTGTAATAAATTAAGTTAGGTTACATTTATTTAATACAATATAAAATATAAAAAATAAACAATGAACAGGCAACTTAAATTTGGACAACTGGAAATAACTGGACTCTCTTAGAGTATATTCTTTAAGTCTTAGTTTTAAGTACTGATATCGTAAAGAGAAAAAAATAATTGTATATCATAAAAAAAGAATAATCTTAAAAAAGGTACAGACCTTGTGTCCGTAGAGTAATAAATAGAATAATAAAAAAAAAAAAAAAAAATATAAAAAGTTTAACCTAACCTAACCTATCTTGATAGGTTTTAAATATATTCACACAAAATAAAAATAATTACGTAAAAGAATTTTTAGGTTAGTTTAGGTTAAACCTTTTTTATTTAATTGATTCTCACAAGATTGAAAGTGTTTTGAGCTAAAAAAATCTCCATTATATATAATGAGTTCGTATTACGCTCATATTCTGAATTTATGTTAAATATATTATAAAGACACCTTATTTTACGATATGACCAAACGTCGATGACGAAATCGTTAAACGTTGACGAATCAACGATATCGTCAAATTCAGTTGCTCATTTCATGAACTGCGACCATTTCATGATATCGTCAACGAGATCATGAAATTGTCAATTCTACGATCTGACCACGACATTTGTATGACTAAATGATATTTGATGAAATGTCAATAGTCAAGCTGTCAAGTGCAGCTTTAAATTTGAAATCGAAGATTATTTTAATTGTAAATGTGTATAGCAGTTTAAGAAATTGTAAATAGAATTTAATAGATTACTTACCTTACATTATATGTATGATGTTTATTTACAATGAATGTACAGACGGTAAGGTTTTTATTTAAAAACATGGTTTAAAAAGGCATTATAAAAAGTATGTACATAAATATCATTTCTTTCACAGGAGCCTTCAAAGAACAAAAAGAAACATGCAATATGTATGGCGTCAGACTTCTTCTATCCCAACACAGGCGGTGTAGAGGAACATATTTACAACCTGTCGCAATGTTTGATAAAACGAGGCCACAAAGTAGTTGTTATCACTCACTGCTACGGTGACCGCGTCGGCGTGCGCTACTTGACCGGAGGACTTAAAGTTTATTATTTACCAGTACGGGTATTTTACTCACAATGTGTTCTTCCTACAATGATATGTAATATAGCTATAGTCAGATATATTTTAATAAGAGAAAGCATTGAAATAGTCCATGGTCACTCCGCTTTTAGCGTTTTAGCCCACGAAGTATCTATAATTGGGAAGTTAATGGGCTTGAAGACAGTATTTACTGATCATAGTTTGTTTGGTTTCGCTGACATGTCAGCTGTTTTAACTAATAAGTATTTGCAGATATGTTTATGTGAATGTGACCATTGTATATGTGTGTCACACACTGGTAAAGAAAATACAGTGTTAAGAGCTAAAGTGAAAGCTCATAAGGTGTCTGTTATTCCCAATGCAGTAGATGCTTACACTTTTACTCCTGACCCGAGCCAAAGAGACCCAAATATTATAACTATAGTTGTAGTTTCAAGGTTAGTGTATAGAAAAGGTGTAGATTTGACCGCAGCAGTCATAGCTGATATGTGTCCTAGATATCCAAATATAAGATTTATAATAGGGGGTGATGGTCCTAAAATGTGGTTATTACAGGAAGTAAGGGAGCAAAAAGGCTTCCAACACTGTGTTACACTGTTAGGCAGTTTAAAGCATTCCGAGGTTAGAGATGTCTTAGTAAAAGGTGATATATTTCTAAATACTTCATTGACTGAAGCTTATTGTATGGCAATTGTAGAAGCTGCATCATGTGGGCTAAAAGTTGTATCAACAAAAGTGGGTGGTATACCTGAAGTATTACCGGAGAGCATGATATATTTAACCCAACCAAATGTTAATAGTATTGTCGCTGGAATCGAAAATGCTATGAAAGATTTGAGACTAGGCAACGTCCTTTGTCCTTATGAGTGTAATAAAATGGTTAGAAAAATGTATAACTGGATGGATATAACAAGACGAACTGAAATAGTATATAATAGGATATTGTTAAACAAGAACAAGCCTTTGGGGCAACAGTTGAAAACTTATTTAGGTTGTGGTGTTTGGCCGTTCTTATTGGTTATTAGTTTAATGTATTTATTATTGCAATTAACTGAGAGAATATATAAGAGGAAACATATTGATATAGCAAGAGATTTAAAAGTATAATTGTTTTGTTAGTAAATTTTAAAATTTTATAATCGCACCCTAATTAGTGAATTTATATTGAATTTTAAATTATTTGGATATAAGATATAAATATAGTATTCTAATAATATAGAAAAAAAAATATAACCCACTGAAAATTTTATGTTACAAAGTTAGGTTTGTTAAGTTAGTTAGGTATATTTCATGACAATTAATTATTTTTAATTTTGACATTTTATTTAAAAAAAGCAATTTTATAACAGACATTAAAAACAACAGGCTAAATTAAATGTTTTAAGATGGTAAATAACAAGTTTTTATCCATTTATAATAATAATTTATAGTCAATGAGGTTGTGTTATTATTAAATTTATAATGGCAAATTTTATATAATAACAATTTTTGTCAGTTGTTTTTAATAATAATTAGGATAAACGGAAATAATTACAAACAAATTATTTAACATCTGCACTCAGAAACTTGTACAAGACAACTTCACATTTCTCGCCCTGTGTAGCAAAGAAGGCAGAGACAACTTGGTGTCAAGACACTCCATTCATTCCATCTGTTAGACTCCGAATCCACTATGTTATGTTAAATGGAATACTACATTTTGTGTTAGTCTAAAGTGGGGAAATAATATAACTTACAACGATTCCCCAAGTGGGAATCGAACCCATAACAATCTCATATACAGAAAGTATTTAATATTAGTTAAATACTAATAGATAACTCTGAGTGCTTATCTTTCTGTCCATATTAAAAATATGCTGAAAAAAAATTATGTATAAATTGAAATGAAACCAATTGTTTGGAATGATATTTATTTTAATACTATTATCAAATAAAAAAAGATGCATATTTCAACATTAAAGCCAATATTATTGAATATTGTTAAATAAAATCTACTAAATAACACTCGGAGACTGTTCTTTATGCTAGAACAGAGGTGAGCAAGCCAGGGTCCCCTTAATAATTTAATGCGGACTGCATTGATATTCTCCCACTAACATATTAAGTTAAACTAAATGAATGAGACTTGTTCCAATATGCTATAAGATTGCAAAATACATATGTTTTTTAACTTTTTAAAATATTTCTATGTTATCTATAATTTTTACATGTTTTTTAATATAATATTTATAATATGAATACAATTTTAAATACTGTTAAGATACGACTGGCCTGTCAAAAAAAAATATAATTTTTAAAGGCTTACTAAGGTGCTCACCTTTGCGCTAGAACACAACATGCTCTATGATTATAAGAATTAGATATTGGATTATTAATTATAATAATTAATTAGATACCTTAATTTGTATACCAGATCAGTTCATTGTTTTCTATTAACTATATCTTTTTTGAAGTAGTTTAAAATAGAAATAAGATTTTATAAAATATATTTATGAATACCGAAACTATATTCAATTATTTAAGTAACTTTTCACTATAAAGTTTACTCAAACAGAATCAGCTGGTATATAAATTAAATATTTAAATTACATTACATAGAAATTACATTTTTTTTTCTTCTAAAAAATGTTGGCAAAGAGTAGTGTCCTTTTATCTTTTATTTTTTTTACTATAAACAATAATCCAACATCTAACAACAACATTGATTAATATAAATAATTATCAATTTATAATATAATGTGATTTAATAACACTGAGACTGACATTTAGATATTCAGGCTAGTAACAATATTATTTTCTTATCTTCGTTTGTATGTTCAAGCGGCTCTGTGAACAAAGGAATATATTAAAAATAATGTTATAATGTATTTTTTATTTATTTCTCATTGGTCATTAATTTTCATTATCCATAACCAGGCTTTTAAGGCAGAAACTGAATGTAAATACAATGTATAGTAGGTGGAAGTGATAAGATAATTTCATTTCTCCACTCTAGTACCAAAGGAAACACATGTTAAACTTTGCCACTTTACTAGCAATGTCTTGATTTTGAGTAGAAAGAGAGGTATTGACACTAATTTTTCTCTGAATATCCTGCTATGTGGTAAAAAGTATGAACCTAAAGAAGTATGCTTCTATTGATTATAGTAGCAATACTGACACAAAGTGTGACTGTGGATCGAATGGTTGTGGGTTCGATTTCCATTCGAGGAGTGCAAAGATGTAGTATTTCCACTTTTTTCACTTAGGTGTCGAGGAAAAGCGCGGCGTCAATTTTAGAAACTTAACATGCAACGTCTCTGAATACGGCGGAGAGATGGGTACATGTGTCTTAGCATGAAGCTAAAAAATGTATAAACTTACACTTTAGCTGGCCTCGGAGGATACTTTGGGCGTACACCAGCTTGCTTCAACTGCAACACAATGGACCTGAGACGGGCAACGTCTCTACCTCTCCGTGGACCAAAGTCACATAGCTCGGACACTCGAGCCCATTCATTACCATCCTCTGGACTACCTTCAGAACCTCTTGCTAAGGCTTTTTCAGCATTTCTGTGATTATTTATTATATAATGTTAAATGAGTAATTAATATGTTTTAAAAGTGAATATGGATGTTGTGATAATTATTACATTGAAATTTTAAATAATTGTTGTGGGATTTGAAGTAATATCTTTTAAATATTATCATATAGATGAAAAATTAAGTATATAATAGAAATTTCAAATATACTGTATTAAATAAATAGAAAATTTTTTTTAGTATATTATTTCATTCTTTTAATATATAAAATGGCATATACATTATAGAATGTAAATAGTCTTTACTATGCTAATTTTTATAATTATTATTAATTAAAAATACATACACATATGGTATGAACATGATATATATCAAGGTTAACATATGAGCCCCCCGTAAATATGACGGACAAATGCCAAAACCAACAAATGTTAGAAACTCTTCCTAAACAAATATAATACTCACTTAGCAGATTCCCTGCCAGCATCAAAAAGAAAATAGAATATTAGTTGTTTTTCACATGCAAAAATAACTAAGATATTAAATTTAAACTAAACACTTTGATAACAGATCTAAGCATGCATTTTATTATTTTTATATAAAAAAAACAGGTTTTATTTAACACATCTATAGTTTTTGTACTCCATGCTTAGCAGTATTAACAATTGGGATATAGTAAATTTTGTCTCGACTAACATAAATACTCAATAAATACAATTGTATATTAAATGTTGTACATAATTGTATATTCTTAATAATAAATTAAATAAATAAATGTTTATTTATATTATTATGCAAAAATATAGCTTACTATAAGATATGTCACTTGTTTCATTTCATTAATTATATAAGTCAAAATATATGCAATATATTTATGAGGGCTAGAAATGTATTGTAACATTACCTATTTGCTGCCTTGGTCTTTGCAATTTGTTCTTCATGTGTCTTATACCAATCTTCTAGTTCTTTTTTGGCAACCTTTAACATTTCTTGTTTCTTTTCCTCCTCTTCAGCATCTGTAAAAATAAGTAAATGTTATAATAAAATAGTATGATCATTAAAACCCATAAGAAATATACTAAAATGTAAAAGATATTTAGACATTTTGTTTGTAAAACCACTTCTCTGAACATATAAACTTAAATTAATTATAACACTAGGTTCCTACTCTAGCTACTGTATGATAAGTAAAAGAAACCTAGAATTAATAACCAATATTGTTAAAATGTAGAATACTTTATAATTAAATCTAACCTTTTTCTTCCAATCTCTTCTTTTGTTCTTCTCTCCAAAGTTTAATCTTCTCAGGTTCTTCTCTTTCTTGCCTGAATACAGATGCTACTGGAGCGGCCGCAGGGGCTGCTGCTGGCGCAGAAATATCATCGTCTAAGAGTCCATTTGCTTCAAATGCTGCAGCACTTGGTACCTCTGAAAATAGTTATATTCATAATATATTAACCAAAAAGTAAATATCTGAATATTTGAAGTCATAATAATTAACATTAAGTTCCCTGTCTATCCTTTAGATATCTGAAGCAAAAATAATATTTACAACATTAAATATGGAGGTGACTAACTTACCAATACCAATATGGTAGTTATAAGGTATAAGTAAGTTATTGATTTAATTATATAACTAAAACGGGGCATTGAAATAGTTAAAACTATTATAATAATATCTCAAAAACGCAATTACCAACAAAATCATCAAATCCGTTTGACGCCGATGAGACAGCGATTGGGGGCGGAGCACTGGTCTCTAATTCATCTTCAAGACCTGCCAGCTGATTCTGTTCACGCGCTAAAAAGTCCGCCGCAGGGTCCACTTCAGGTTGAACAAAATTATCGCCGAAGTCGTCCATTTTCTTATTTAATTATATTATAAATTCTAACAAAATCTAGTAAGGATGACAAACGTTGACGTCGAATAAATAAACCAAAGACAATGTAAAAATACTTGAATGAACTGAACAGTAAAGTGTGAACAGAGATAGTCATTGTAAATGACATCGATTTTTTTTGTATGTTAATACAAAATTTGCAAATGGCAATATTAATTGTTACGTCAAAATTTAAAATGATTTCTTATCTATGCTACCTATGGGAAATGTCAAAATAAATATTAAATATAACCTAAATATTACAATCTTCTGAAGAAAATTAGAAAAATGAACATAATTAGCATAAGGAGTAATTTTATTCGATCTAATATCATAAGCAGCTTGTGCCGCTTGTCCACAACCGCCCCGGAAGTAGAACAATCAGATGAGGTATTAATTGACGATACTGAAGATGTTCAAGCCCGAGAAGCTGAGATAGAAAAGAAAAGAAACAAGTCACGGCTTTCTACAAACCACTACAATATTATGCACAATAGACGTCCATACGAGGAGCCTAAATGCTTGGCACATTTGACTGTTAAATACAATAGGAAGATTTATGGCAAATACGGCATAGCAAGTGGTGTAAATCCTAGTAATTACTTTATGTCTATAAAATTATATAATTAAATTTATTTATCTTTGTTAATAAGACTAAGAGTATTTTTTTATTTATTTATAGGTATTTGCTGGCCTACTAAACAAGAAATTGAAGAAAGGAAAGAATATGAAGCTGTTGCTTTCCCATACACAATACCTGAAGTCATGGCATCAGTAGCTGAAAAGCGTAAAGAAGAGAAAATTAGAATACAACAAAGAGAAAGTGAAATAGCTGCAAAGTTTGCCAAGCTAGATCAATGGAAAAAGGAATTAAATGATAGAATTGCTAAGAAGACTGCCGAAATCCAAGCTGTGAAGGTAAATACTTATGACTGTAGCTTTAGTTAAACATATATTTATTTATATTAGTATATTTTCACTTTGAATATGCTCAAATTTACATTATACCATTAACATAACATCATATTTATTGGACTGTATTAAAATTTGTATGGCTTTAGCATAGTTGTAAGCACTAATGCATGCATAAATATAAAGATTTTTAAAAAGCTTAATAAATTATGGTATAATATTTTTTTAAAAAAAATAATATTTTACATGAGAATAATATTTATTTACTAATGTCAACCTTAGAAAATGTTTTGTTTTATGTAATATTACTTAGTATAATGGTATTAATCTTCCAATATCTAAATTAACAGCAAAAGAAGGAGCGTCTGGTTGAGGAAGTAAGAAGGCACTTCGGCTTTACTCTCGATCCTAGAGATGAAAGGTTCCAAGAAGCTCTAGCTAAGAGAGAAAAGGAACAGAAGAAATTGGAAAAACAAGCCAAAATGGAGGCTAAAGAGAAACTTATGATTGCAAAGTTACAGCAAAAGAGTGTGGAGATTAACGAGAAGAGTTAGTTATAATGATGTCTTTTAGTAGTAATATATTGTATTAATAAACTTTTAAAATTAATATAAAGTTTTCTTATTGCAACAATTATCTTAAATATTGTAGATAAAGGTGGATTAAGATATTTAAGAGCAAATGAAATTTTCTAGTCGGAGACATGATCATATTAAAATATTCATTCTGATAAGATAAAGTGTTGTAGTAAGTACCCAATGAATGAGGAAACTCAACACTGCAGAGTGTTGAGTTTCCTCATTCATTGGGTACTTACTGTTAGGATGCAATATCTCAACACTAGATTTGTTCTATAACTAAACATTATACATAAACTATTTGCTTTAATACAATTTAAGCAACTAATTAGAATATTTTATTAATTTGTTGTCCCAAGAAAATTTCACAAGCAAGTCTTGAAATTTTTAAAAATGAATGCATTGACACATTTTTAAAACAATCTTGTTAGCTTTGGCTGTTTTTGTAAATCACTATGAGAAAATCTTGTTAATGACTTGACTCACTTTCGGTTGAAAAGGAAATGTTATTTTAAAATTTGATGTTATCAATAATGACATTATTTATAAAAAGACCTCTCAAACTACAGTTTAGAAAATTTAACACATCATTCATACCGAGTCAAATTTGAATGTAGGGCATGAAATTGTAGTATGTATATACTGAGTACCTTACATGAGTCTAAATGAGTGTAACATGCATTAATTTTTAAAAATTTCAAGACTGGCTTGTGTAACTGAAATTCTCTTGAGACAACAAATGAATAAAATATTCTAATTAGTTGCTTAAAGTGTATTAAAACAAATAGTTTATGTGTAAAAGTAATATATAGTTGTAGAACAAATATAGTAATAGTGTTGAGATATTCCATTCTCCAGTTTCATCCTCACAGTAAGTATCCATTGAATGAAAGAACTCAATAGTCAGCTTTATCTTGCCAGAATGAAACATTTTAACATGATCATGCCTCACAAGTAGGAAATTGTAATCGTCAATTCTTGGTAATTTAAGCTCTACGGTAAATACATACTCGTATAATACAAACTAAAAATACATACATATAAAACAAACGTCAGTTGCAGTAACAAAAATAAAAAAAACAATACATATAAATTATATATTAATAAAATACAAAAACCACATGTGTATAACAAACAAATATTTAATCTTCACAAATATAAACGTGTATAAGGACAGCTTTAGGAATCGTCATCCGAGGACGAATATAAGGCATCTCGTGGGTTGACTCGTTCGCGAACACTCTCTATGCGAATGCGCGGAGACTTCGGAGAGTAGACCAGAGTGTCGGAGGAATCGCTCACTACGCTGCTACAAGGACTGTTGTATTCTGGAATGTTCTATTAGACAAGAAATATCATTATTTTTTATATTTTTAGTCTAATTTTAAAGCGCATAACGATTGTGGGTTCATTTTCCAGTCGACGTAATATAAAGCGTGACATTATTTGCAGTTCGATTTCCACCACTCAAAATGATGTATTTGGAATTAGCTTTAAATTTATAAATTAAGAGTATCTAAGCACAACATTCTTGCTGGTTACTTTTTTTTTTTTTTTAGCTTCACGCTGTATCCCACACACCAGGGTAGGCAGAGGGAACTTAGTGTTAAGACACTCCGTTCCCCACTTTCCGCCGAATTCTGGAGGCATAGCGTGTTAAGTCGCGGAGCTTAACGCCGTGCTTTGCCTCGACACCAGGCAAGGAAAATGGAAACATTATTTAATCCACTCCTCGAGTGGGAATCGAACCCACAACCAGTCGTTTTACAGTCACACATTGTGCCTCTGCGCCACGACTGGCCCCTTTTTTTTTTTAAATATTGCATATCGTGTGACGAAGTACCTACTTAAGGTTTATTCCACTTGTTTGATGGCTTAAATTTGTATAAACGGCTTAAATTTGTATAAACATTATCTAGAAAACATTTCACAGCTTTACGAAGTCTTTTTTTTCAGCTTCACGCTTTTCCCCTTACCTCCCTATAGCAGCTAGGTCGAAAGAATAAAGGTTGGCCCTTTTTTTAACGAGCCTAGACCCTCTGTTCCCCATTTTCCGCTGAATTCTGAAAGCATTGCGTGGTAAGTGGCAGTAATTAACGTCACGCTTTGCTGCTTTGCTTTGGTGCTCGACACCAGAGCGAAGAAAATGGAAATATTAAATATTTTCGCTCGTCGAGTGGGAGTTGAACACACCACTTACAGTCACACTTTGTGGTCACAAGCCACGTCTGGCCTGAAGGCCAATTACACTAAGAATAACATGAATCTTATTTTTAGTGTAATTTAAATAGAATTCGCATGAATGTGGGTTCGTTATGTACGCCCTATTTCAGTAATCGATACTAATCGATAAAAGGTTGAATATGCAATGATTAATGCCAATAACCAATCGAAGCATTGCACATTCAACTATTACTTTAGTGAAAAAATTGATTTACTAAAAAAATAAATTGCTAGATCAATCTAAGGTTGCAGTTTTTAAATTAGGATCGATTACTGATATTGGGCGCTAAGCGTAATGGCAGAGCATCTAGTGTGCCGTTCCGCCAATGTTGGGCAGTTAACAATTTAATACTGACAATTGATCATTTGATTGTATGAAAATCGCAATTAACAATTAATTCATTGTCAATTGTAGGTTAAACATTACGAACTAATTAATTTTCATCTAATTGTGTATTGTATGTGACTTCGCTACAAACAAAGAATAAATTGTTAATGTTGTTAATCTCTATCTCTATATATAATAAAAGAGTAGAAAAGTCAATTCTGTACATGAAAAATTTCAGAAAAATTTTAATTGGGTGCGTTAATATATCGATAACAGAGGCCAAAAATCCACTCAGTAGAATTTTTGTCTGTCTGTCTGTCTGTGTCTGTCTGTCTGTCTGTTAATTTGTTCGTCAATCACGCAAAAACTACTGGATAGAAATGGATGAATTTTAGTATGGTGATAGCTTATAGTCCAAAGGTACATATAGGATAGTTTTTATCCCGGTATCCTATGTAGTTTTTTTGGAAAAAATAAAAAACCGATATAAGTAAATCATTTGTATATCGGTATCTACCGGGTAGAAATTAATGAATTTTTGTATGGAGTTAGCTAATAGGTTAGAGCAACATATGGGATAGTTTTCATCCTGGTATTCAATACAACTCCCGCAGAAAAATAAAATTGAAAAAAAAAACATTCAAATTATGTCGATAGTTCACGAGTGAAGCTAAATTTGTTTCAATATCACTAATTAAAATAATTATAAAATAAAATAAGCATAACATTTATTAAAGATACATTTGACCGGTCTATAAAACTTTATATAATCTATATGACAGCAGATGTAACTACGTTTTCTGGAACGGGTAGCGCCATCTGTTATTATATAGTTGACATTGTATTAGATATATCCGTACTCATTAATATTGTTATTATAAAAATGCAAAAATCTATATCTATATCTTTTATGTTTTCACAGGTAATCTACAGATTTCGTACATATATACCAGATGATATATATGTACGAAATCTGCTATCATATAGATATACTATGATAGCAGATTTCGTACGTTTTCTTACTATAACAGTTATCGCTATATTTATCAAACAGCATAGACATTGTACTAGATGTATCGATGATTTTCTCAAGAACATAATTAGTGACGCAAGGTCAAATATAGACTACCCCCTTTTATAAAAAAAACAATCTCAAAGAGCAATAGAGGATAAAAGTGGCAGTTCACGTGGCGAAGCCGCGAGCGGGTCGCTAGTATTTTAATATAAATTTAAAATCAATAAACACAAAATATTATTTTAAAAACATTAATTTATTGACGGACACTTACCTTCTTCGTTTCCTTCTCTATCGCCATAATTTCGTCTATAACACTTTGTTCGTTGCCGTGAGCGTTTTTAGAATCTCCCATTATTCTTTCGAACATTTCAGGTTTCTGTTAACATTAAAGCTTTTTAGATAACTTATAAAAGTCTAATCCCAGCAAGATTCGAACCCGCGCCTCTTGTTTATCATCGAAGCGCTGTGACCACTAAGTCATTGGAGTTCTTACACATTTGTCATAATTTACTTTGGTTAAAGTATTAAAAACGCTTATCTTTATTTCATATACGAAATCTAGTATTATAATGAAGAGCGAAAAAAAATTATTCTATTTTTAAAGCCACACGCAGAAATATCGTTCAGCGTATGGTTACATTAAATTGTTTACGAATATGTTGGTTGAGGTTAATAATAAAATAACAGTAAAGGGTAATTTGGCAAGACTGAATAGTTTCATGTGATGGCAAAAATTAGCCAAAATCAATTATTAGATAGTATTAACACAGTTATCTCATAATTTCGAACAATTCAAAAGGTGATTTAATATGCAAAGTCAGCTTAATTTCATAGGTACATGTGATAAAACCTCGAATAAAGAGGTTAAAACCTCGAATAAGAAGCTAAGTAGGTTCAGGTATATAAGTTGATACAATTAGCTAGAAAATCTTTTTATGTTACGGAAGTTCTCTTCCTCGTAACTTTCTTACCGGTGAGTGGAAGAATACGAAATTTGGCATGAAGAAAGTTATATAGTAAGATGGATACATAAAACTAATAGTTTTAATACCTAACGAATTATATATATTTTTATTAATTAAAATAAATTTGACATTCACTGCCATGTGTTTGACATACAATTTATATAAAGTGACATATATGTTGCTATGGCGACGCGTTGTTTACGTGTCAAAAAGCTTAAAGTAGGAGCATTTTATTTACGTTTCCCTTCATTTCGCTCCGGTACAGTCAACCAGCCAATTAGAGTTGACTCGTGCGGAGTGTCTGACACACTACACACTCCGTAATGGAGTCACTAATATTTGTGTCTCACACTCTCTGCTTCTTACCATCAATCACTACATACAATTTGGTTCTTCTACCTCTATTGTAGCTAAGTTCCGACCTTTCAACTTCAATGTGCGTACTATACTAGACCGTTTTAAAATAAAACCACGGCTTTAGGCCTGGGCCTAAGACCTAGGCCAAGCCATAGGTCTTGTTCTTAGGTATAAGCCTAAGGAGACTTACCATACTACCTTTATCACTTTGCTTATCACCCAGCAAGTGTGCAGATTGCGTCATTTTCTTAACTTTCACATTTTCCAGTAACTTTATGTGTGCGCTTTGTGCTTTTTTCGCGGTCACGTTAACTCTAAGTTCGTGTTTGTTAATTTCTTCCATTTCTCGTATTTCCTCTGAATCGTTCATTTGTTCTTCGTTCGGTGTAGAAGATTTTGTTATGCATTCCCTAAAACGTATCTTTTTGTTTTATAATTAGTTTCATAAATAATTAAAGTAACGATTTAAAAGTGTTTCCTAGTAGGGTTCAGTCACGTTCAGTTCAATTTTTACGGGTGAAAATTTTCAAGCATGTTGGAAGGGAAGAAATGGATCACAATAACATTGTTATATTTTCTTACAATAGTGGATAGATCAAGCTACTATAAAGCTATTAAAAAATATATTTCTTTTAATATTAAGATATTATTAAGAAAACGTCTTGTTTTCTTCTATTTTCATTTTACTATAAACTCTAAATTCTAACGATGCAGAGTTGTTATTCGCTATAATTATCACTCACTCACTTACTAACTTAATCAGCAAATATTCTTTAACAAAAAAGAAACCAATAATTCCTAACCCATGACACTGATTGTTTTTAATAAAAGCGTAAATATCTTTGAACGCTTGTTGTATGTATGACAACGTGTTCTGGTCTATGGGCACCGAGCTGGACCCTGAGCTGGTGGACGCATCTCCTGAACGAGAGCTCGCTTGAAGGGATTGTTCTGAAACTGTAAAAGCAACTTAAAAAACTGTTAAGACATTTATGACGATCACGCAAAATTTCAAAGTGAAAAATTTCAAAGTGGCTATAGGAAAAATGTAATAATAAAAAAAATATGGCCAGTCGTGGCCCAGTGGCACAAGCGTGTGACTGTAAGCGACTGGTTGTGGGTTCGATTCCCACTCGAGGAGTGGAAATTACATTTTCATTTTCTTCGCTCTGGTGTCGAGGTAAAGCGCGGCGTTAAATTCCGCCACTAAACACGCAAGCCTCCGAATTCGGCGGAAAGTAGGGAACGGAGTGTCTTAACACTAGGTTCCTTCTGCCTACCCTGCTGTGTGCGGGATACAGCGTGAAGCTAAAAAAAAAAAAAAAGAACAAAAAAAAAAAAAAAAAAAATAACACGACCTATACACGAATTACTACGGGCTAGTTTAGGCCGGTTCTAATTCCTTTACCTACAAAACATATTTTCAAACGCCATATATTATTTAATAAGAAAGTTATGGAAAGAAATTCAGGCGAAATGCTGTCGCAGGTCGTCAGGACGGCCAGCTGGCCACAGTTTGCTCATTACTGGTCTAGGCATTTTAAAAAACTGTTTACTGCATCCAAGATTGAGAATTTAGTGCGCTTTGTCTTGGGCATCATAGCGGAGAAACGAAAATAATTAAATATAATCGTTTTTCCGTGTGAATCTGTGGAAATCTATTTTTGCCTCTGAACAACGACTGCCCCCTAACAACAATAGAATATATAATAATTTATAAATACACTATGTAGCATACCGAATATTAATCTGTTATATTGCTTATATTTTTTTTAGGTTCATTCTCTGTATCCCGCTAAATATTTCCACTCCTTGTGTGGGAATCGAACCCACAACCATCGTTAGCAGTCACACGTTTGTGCCACTGCGCCACAATTGACCCCGTCCCTTATAATTGGCCCCTTATAATAATACAAATATAGGCACATAATATACCAGAAGAAGTAGCATTATTCTGCCAGAGCTGTATCTGTTGCTGTTTCAGAGCCCTCATCTGCTGGACGAGCTGCTCGTTGAGCTCCTCCAGCTGTCGTCTGTGAGAGGACTCCTCTTGCAATTGTTCCTCCAGCACTTCTGTGTAGTCCCTGAAAACGACAGATAGCCCGAAACTACTAGCTTACCCGATGGTGATATGTCTTAGCTAAGAATAATCAGTTATTTAAAAAAAAACAGGTTTACGCTTTTTCCCTCATTGCAGAGTGGGTTATCAGGGAGGACTTAGTGTCAAAACACTCCGTTCCCCATCTTCGGTGTGTAATCGAGACGTTGCGTGTTGAGTGGCGGAACTTAATGCCGCTTTGTCTTAGCCTACGCTAAAGCGAAGAAAAAAAATAAATATAATAATTCCCCCGAGTGGAAAGCGAACCTACAAGCATCGCTTTACAGTGAAAGGCTATCCTACTGCGCCACGACGGCAGCATTCGTCTACTATTTAATCCTAGTAAATAAAAAAGGATTTTTGAAAATTATCTTTGACAAAGTATTAGAAAAATTATAAAAAGAGATGAATTACATTGGTGAAGTTGTTTTCAAGCTATGGTGTAACTAAATCAAATAGGGGTTTAATTTTATATGTTAAGCTATAACTGTAGATTTGTTTCAAGACTAATAACGATAAAAATGCATTTTTCATTTAATAGATTATTATTAATTATTAAGCCAGACACGAGATAGTATACGACTGAAAATGGTTGTGGGTTCGATCCCCATTCGGGGTGATAATTATAAAATTATGTTCCTTTGCAAGCTCAAGCTTCACCAACACAAAATGTCTTGAAAGAGTGAACCACAGAGTATCTTAAGACTATGACTTTTGGTTAATCAGAGAAAAAGATGATACAGCTTATTCTAAACTAAAATAAAAATGTATGTTTCTTACTTCTCCTTTTTAGTGCCATTAGTTTTGCCGCTATATTTGTTGGGTGCATTCCTAACGTTAGACGCTACGCGATCTTTTACTATAGTATTTCTAGAAAAAAGTTTAAATATTATTATGAGAAGAAACTCTTTAGTATTCCGTGTATTCATAGTGCAGAGCAGCTTGGAGCAGTATCCGGAACTTACGGCTCAAGTATAGGCAAAGAGTATGGTATAGGTACGATATGGATCCGCTTCTACATATGAATACCCGTGAATACTCAAAAAAGGCTGTGAATAAACACTGAGATAATTATAATTGAGAAATTCCCACCAATATTTTTTTCTTTTATATTAAGATGATACAGTGATACTGAATTCCGGCGTAAGTCTGGGAACTTGTATTAAGACTAAGAAAAAAATGTGACATAACAAGCGATTCAGCTTGTGGGCATGCCCAGTGCCCATTACGGTGGATCGGCGCTTGTCCATGTCGCTTATTGGATCAAAGTTGTCCAAAATAAAATATTTTTTTTAGCTTCACGCTGTATCCTGCACACAGCAGGGTAGGCAGAGGGAACCTAGTATTAAGATACTCCGTTCCCCACTTACCGCCGAATTCGGAGGCATTGCGTGTTAAGTGGCGGAACTTAACGCCGCACTTTATCTCGACACCAGAGCGAAGAAAATGGAAATATTAAATATTTCCACTCCCTAAAGTGGGAATCAAACCCACAACCAGTAGTTTACAGTCACACGCTTGTGCCACTGGGCCACGACTGGCCACTTTATTATTTACTATTATGGATAATATCCCTTTAAAATGTGCATTAACGTTTACTTCCACCTTCCAAACTGCCTAATAATTTATTTTTATTTGTAAAACATTAATGACTTACTTGGTGGCTACATATTTAACAGATCTCCCGTCGCTTGAGTGTCCACTGACATTACTCAACCAGGAATACTGAAAGGAATGTCGATCTAGTAAATGCTTGAAAATGTTTAAAAAACATATTTAATACTTTAAGAGAAGGATGCCATCGTGGCGCAGTGGGATAATGTCTAAGTGTCAGCGCGATTGGTTATGGGCTCAATCCTCATTCATAAAATAAAAAGAAATACCACATAGCAGGGTCCCACATAGAGAGGTTCTAGTGACAAAACACTCCGTCCTCCACTTCCCCTATCGGAATCGAGACATTGCGCGTTGAGCGGGACTGAATGTCATACTTTGTTTTAGGTACCAAAGCAAAGAAATTAAAATTTACATATAATCTTTCCTTCGAGTGGCATCGATCTCACAACCATCTCGTTTACAGTTAGACTCTGTCCCACTGCGCCACAAAGGTCACGCCACAAATGATTATATTAATTTATGTTTTTTTAACCCGTAATATCTTAAATACAGGTACAAATCAAAGAACAGAGTGTCAGAGTGATAAAAATATTATAATTCTTTTAGAAAACATATAAAACTTAGAAAGCAGCAGAATTCAAAGTCGCAAATCCTCGGATATCGTCCAGGCACTCTAACCGCTACATCATATGTTCTAAATCCGGCTACTTCGAATTTTTTATACGCCTATTACTAACTTTTACTTACTTTATTATATTTTTATTATATTTATTTAGCTTCACGCTGTATCCCTTGCGGGGTAGTCAGAGAGAACGGAGCGCCAAACGCTACGGTCCCTGCATACTTCTTTCGCCTCGTCCACTGTCATCAACCTCTTCATACACGCCCTCCGGGGGGTCCTCATGCTTTTTACGTGACCTTCCTCCAGTAACGTCGATACTGTCTTGTCGAAGGTCAACCGAGGTCACCCCCTGCCTCTCTTACCACTATATCTATTTTTATAGTTATCATAAAATATACCTGCGCTTCACCGATACCCCTCTCGTTTTGCCTTACAGCCGCTCTTATTTTGGAAAGAGATTCGTTCGTCACTAGCGGATTGTATCTCATGTCCAGAATGACTAGCGTTGTATTAGATCGCATCATTTGTAAGACGTCGCAGGCACATTCTTCGGTTAGACCACAGTTTTGGACGTCCAGAGCTATTATAGAGAACATCCATACTTATATTATAAATGCGAAAGTCTGTGTGTTTGTCTGTCACCACTAATCTACCGGTTGGATTTGGATGAAATTTGGAATGAAAGTAGTAAAAGTGACTGGGTCTAACATAGGCTACTTATTTTTTCAAAAATCAACCTCTAAAGGGTTGAAATAGGGGTTGAAAGTTTATATGAAAAATCTAAACCGCTTGACCAATTGTAATGAATTTTAGCATAAATATAGTTAATAATCTAAGCTTAAACATAGGCTACTTTATTTTTTTAAAATGCGCCCCCGAGGGCTGCAATATAACAAAATATTTCACGCAGCGAAGCCGTGAGCGGGCAGCTAGTATAATATAAAGCTATTGGCTAAATGTGCCTGTAGTTACTTAGATATAAGTGCAGTGCAGTGGACCAGCGAGTGACTCAAAGTTGTGGGCAGTGTTAGAGAAATTTAATTATAATTAACAATGAAATATTAATAATTTATTATTATTATTGGTTAGTTGGGAAATCACATCAAAATCACAATAAGCTGTAAAGTAATTATGTATATACTTTTAAACATTTTTAAAGTGTTATTCCGCACTCAGGAAAATTGAAAAAGACATTTAAAGAAAACGTATAAAAATTTGAACGCAGCGAGATTCGAACCCGCGCCTCCTGAATACCGTCCAGGCGCTCTGAGCCATGCGTTCTACTATCCGCTGCGTCGAAGTTCTTATACGTTTTATTACAACTTATTTTTGTTTAAATGTCTTTAAAGGTCTTTTATTTATGTATATTTTTACACTATAATTAAGAAAGAATTAATTGGTAATTGCGATTATCTCTCTAACTACTGATCAATTGTTAATATTTAATTGTTAATTGGAATTAAATTTTGGCCAACACTGCTTGTGGGTTTGTTTCCATTTCGGGAATGTTTATATTTAAATTACTTTCATTTTTCCGTTGGTAAACGCAATGGACGGACGGACTCTCGGACTCTCGATGGAGTGGCTTGATCATAAAAAAAAATGCTTTTAACTTCTCACCGCACCAATTTCAAATATGCCAAATTTCACTAAAAATAAGCTGTCTGTATAGTGTTCGAAGAAAAGAGGTAATTTTGATTACAATTTATTCCATTGTAAGAACTTCATAGTAGTAGTCTATATGTTTAGATTATAAGAGCATAAGCAGAAACTAAAGTAGGATCAATACATTCTTTCTGCCAATTGCTTTAAAAAATATATTATTAAATATATAATTCCCCGTTAATGAAATATAAACAAAAGTCTTTGTATACCATAGATTAATAGTAGGTATCGTGGCCAGTCGTGGCCCAGTGGCACAAGCGTGTGACTGTAAACGCCGATTGTGGGTTCGATTCCCACTCGAGAAGTGGAAATTATATTTTCATTTTCTTCGCTCTGGCGTCGAGGTAAAGCGCGGCGTTAAATTCCGCCACTTAACATGCAGGCCTCTGAATTCGGCGGAAAGTGGAGAATGGAGTGTCTTAACACTAGGTTCCCTCTGCTTACCCTGCTGTGTGCGGGGTACAGCGTAAAGCAAAAAAAAATATAGTAGGTATCATCATTATACCCTTAATCCATAAATCATCAGCCAATTCATTCAATATCTTCGTGACTCCCAAGTCACTCAACTGTGGGTTTCCACACAATGTGATTCTCCTCAAGCCCGCCATTGTGTCCAAGTCCGGCAGACGGTACCGCAGCGTGTGCACCCAGTTCTCGCTGTAGCGATGTATTTTTTGATACTAGAAAAATATAGTTATTTACTAAAAAAGTTTATAAGATTTCTTAGTATTGAGCTATTAAACGTATTTTTATAATAATTACTGTAACTAAGTCCAAAAAAACTTAGGCAGTTGTAAATGTGTTAAAATATAGGCTGTCGTGGCGGAGTAAGACAGCGTCTCACTGCAAAACGATGGTTGTGCATTCGATTTCTACTCGGCCGAATGATTATATTTAAATTTTCATTGCTCTGCTCTGATGAGTTCCGCCAGTCTAGTCACAATTTCGGGGGGAAAGTGGAGGTTGGATGGAAGGAGGATGTCCTGATACTAGGTCCAGTAGACTAAAGAATGGATCCAAAATTGAGACGAAAAATGTTCTGATATATTCGTACTCTAGCGGCCCGTTCGCAGCTTCGCCGCGTGAACTAGGTGGCTATTTCGTTATATTGCAACCATCGGTAGTGGATTTTTGAAAAATAAAATAGCCTATATTTAACCTTGGACTATCAACTACATTTATGCCAAAATTAATTACAATCGCTCAAGCGGTTTTAATTTTTCAAATAAACCTTCAACTATTCAAACGTTGATCTTTTTTAAATAAGTAGCCCATATTTGTAACAAAGTATTTTTTACTACTTTCATTCTAAATTTCATCCTAATTGGCCGGTAGACTAGCCACGAAAGCGTGACTGACTTTTTTCCCGCACAGAAGAGAAGCTAGTGTCAAAAAAAACATTTTGTATTACCGTAGTTGTCGTGGGGTCGATTCCCTGTCGTGAGAATGATTATAAATTATATTCATTTCCCCATTATGATACCTAACACAAAGCTCAACGTTGAGTTTCGCCTCTCACCACGCAATGTGTCGATTTCGGGTGTTTTGTTACTAGGCACGCTCTAACTATACTCAGGTACCCTTAAACGGTAGTAAAAGCGTGAAGAAATAGATAATATGTATAGATAGACTCTTCATTTCCGGATAAATTATATTTGTAGATAATATCATACACCTAAATTTTGTTTGAATCAATATTTTGTAGACAAATACCTTTATTAAATCTGCTATATAGCCCGCCCCTAGCGGTGTTAGCTCACACCCACTGAGGTCCATAGTCAGTATGTTAGGAAGACATCGCACCGCCTTACAAATTGCTAAACAGCCGGCGTCTCCGATCAAAGATCGCGGCAAGTAGAGGTGTTGCAGCGAGCTATTGGCTAAAACTGCCTGTAATTTTATATTTGTTTTTGACTACAGTGTAAAGTTATAAGGACTAAAAACATCATCCAAATGTTTTGAATATTTCAAATTAATTTGATGACGAAGAGACTAGCGGTAATACGCATTTTAAGCTTTCACTTGAGTCGGAAGTCCCAAGGCAGTGACCCGAACTCCGCCCTTTGCCATGAAAAATGGCGATGTAATTTTTTTTAGCTTCACTCTGTATCCCGCACACAGCAGGGTAGGCAGAGGGAACCTAGTGTTAAGACACTCCGTTCCCCACTTTCCGCCGAATTCGGAGGCTTGCGTGTTAAGTGGCGGAACTTAACGCCGCGCTTTACCTCGACACCAGAGCGAAGAAAATGGAAATATAATTTCCACTCCTCAAGTGGAAATCGAACCAACAACCAGTCGTTTACAAGTCACACGCTTGTGCCACTGGGCCACGACTGGCAATTGGCGATGTAATTTACATAAAGAAGTTTATCTATTAAAATAGATAAAATTGACGTTTTACATTTCAACTTTGAATTATAAAACCGCCGTTAAAACCTACGCGTGGGTTGCAAAATTCAGATTACGAGCTCTCCCTTCACGCGAATGGCGGGAACTACGAATATACGGAAAAATCTATGGGATTTCACGGGTAAATTCATCTAATACTAAGGACTTTTTTCTCATAATTAATATTTTAATGACTACGGGAAGGTTCGTTGAATCATAGACCAATTTATCGATAATCTGTATAAGACCAATCGTCGCAAAGCCATTAGTTCAATTTTAGAAAAAAAACAGAGAAAACACCATGTATATTGTGTTACTTATTAATTGTTATTAATTAACTAATAAGTTATAATATATGTTATAATATAACTAATAACTATAATAATATGTTATAATATAACTAATAACTATAATAATAAGTTATAATATAACTAATAACTGTTATAATAAGTTATAATATATAATAACTAATAAGGTAATAACCTCGCATATAGGATTCAAGTAGGGTATTTTTAAAGGTAATCCCTCAAGCAGCAACGAGGTGAGCAGCGTTGTGTTCGAAAGCAGTTGTGATACAGCCTCCACTAAGTTGCTTAGCATAAAATTCGTTAAAATAACTGATCGTTTGTTAACGGTTTTTGCAAGCCGCTCGCAGTCAATCTGTTCCAGTACTAAAATAGTATAAAAATTATAAAATTATCCAAGACTAAATGTAAACACTGAAACGTACTTGTTTTTGAAATACAAGATGCCCATTTTATTTATTAAATATTTTTCTTAGAGATGAAGAAAATGTAATAAAACTTTCTACAAGTTTTAATTTTCTAACTGATCTCTATATCTGTGTTTCAGATATCACAATTCAACTGGAGTAACTCGAGTCGCAGGTTTGGGTTTGCACATTACGCTTATTACATTAAAATATATACTATAAAATGAAAATACGTATACGAAGAAAGAATATTAAAAACCGTACTGATTTTAAAACGCTTGTAATATGTGGTACATATGTAACTCTACTTAAAATTCCAAATTAGATACTAATTAGTACTCAGGTTGTAGATAGTAGTAATAAAACTACGCGAAGCCCTTTTTGATAATGATCTATTATGTTAGTAGGCGAGGAAACTAAAAAATATTACTCATCATACCAGTTTTCACTTGCTGGCGACACTTTAACGCCACCGAATGTAAGCTTAGATCACAACTCAGGGCGTTAAGGATAGGCGGCCAATCTGCATACTTTATCCTATCCACGCAAAAATCTATAACTTTGCCATTTCCAGAGGGAACCACGTTGCTCAATGGCGTGAGGTTTTGCAATTTACAACATTTTAAATAACATTGGTGGAATATTCGACTGCTCTTGCCGTCACTTTTGCCGACCATCTTTTAAAAAAAAGGTATAAATTTCTCAAAAAACCATCCGGCCGTCAAGAGTTTAACAATTTGTGTGCTCTATTCATTTGACAACTCGAAATAATCATATATATTGAAATTGGAATTCTTTGACATTGACAGAGTCATATTATAGAGATTTATTTGGTATAAACCTTTTTATTATTTTATATATTTTATTTTTATCATTTAAATGTCTCGAATTCGAGTGCAAAGCAAAGAACGGAGTGTCTTAACACTGTGTTCTCTTACATGCCCACCTGTGAGAGACCAAGCGCATGATGAATAAAGCGAATAGATTTTTTTTTACTATATGGCAGAATATTCTGCGCTTGTTGTTATAAAATTAGACCACAAAAAAAAACATTTTGAACTATTGTATTGAGAAACTTGAAAAATATTTTTACAGCTTTACGTTTTATTCAAATTCAACAATTTAAGCAGGATGAACCAAAATGTAAAATTAAGGCATTTCGTTCTTTATTAATTAATGAAAATCATAAATGTCAAATTGTGTAAAAGAAATGTGCTTGACACTATACACTTTAGTTGTGTGTTCGATTACACTTGACAAATATGAATAAACAAAAATACTTTTATTTTCCTTTTTTTTTGTATCTTTACGCTGTATCCCGCTTACAGCAGGGTAGGCAGAGGGAGCCTAGTGTTAAGACACTCCGTCCCCCACTTTCCGACGAATTCGGAGGCATTCCGTGTTAAGTGGCGGAACTTAACGCCGCGCTTTTGCCTCGACACCAGAGCGAAGAAAATGGAAATATTAAATATTTCCACCCCTCGAGTGGGAATCGAATCCACAACCAGTCATTTACACTCACACGCTTGTGCCACTGGGCCACGACTGGCCACTTTTATTTTCCTCATCGGGTGAAATAAAGTGTATATATGTATATGTACCTATAGCTAAGCTTAATCTCATTTACATGTGACCAAGTGATATTTCGTATAGATTAAATACAAACTTCATTTTTAGAAAACATATAAAAATTAGACGCAGCGGGATTCGAACCCTTTCCTCTTAGAAACCGTCCAACCGCTCTGTCCGCTAAGTCACCGGCTGCGTCGAAATTCTTATGCGTTAGTTACAACTTATTTTAGTTGTTAGCATCTCTTTAGATATTTGTTACAAATTTCTCCCCATGATTATTATTCTACGAACAATTGTTTCCTAAAATTATCTTTTTAATTTCCTATGTGTGTGAATAACACTTTAGAATGTTAAAAGTGAATTCAAAATATTTTATATAAAAAAAATCTTTGCTAGCAGTTATGCGTATGCCAAAGATAAAAAAAGAAATACAAAAAGAAGTAAGAAAAAAAATAAAAATACAACAATATTCAATAAAAGTTTATTTAAAATACACTTGTGACTAATTCTTTTACAATACAAAAATGTCATTGTGGCAGTACTATGTGGGTGCATTATATTTATAATTTTAAAAAAGTACGTAATAACCAATTAAGTAACCTTTGTTCAGAAATTAATATTATAACAAAAAAACATTAAAAAATATAATTTAAATAATTTTAATCATATCTCCGCTCTATTGACAAGATTAAGCGCGGCGTTGAGTTACGTAACTCAACAAACAATGTCTTATTCGGGCGGAAAATGGAAAACGGAGAGTGTTGACACTAAATTGAAACTTCATAATATATTCAAAATATAATATCCCATAAATATCGACGCCACAAAAATAAATGTAATATTTACATAACCCTTGTTAAATAATAACAAAAATACTAAAACAATAACTTTTCATAATTCTTACGTGTAAATAACTTGGTTATAGCGTTGCGGTAACGAAACAAAATATCTTTGATATTTTGCTTAAAAACTAGATAAAAAAACGTCAAATACAAATGACGACGAGACGTTGTTAAATTATATTTTAAAATGAAAGTATTTTAAACGGATTATTCGCATATACATGTATTTTTGGTATTGCAAAATAACATTTACTGAAATATATTTTCTAATGGCAAAAATAAGTAATCCGAAATATACATAAATATAATTCACAGGTCGACGAACTACTAAAAGTAGAGTGTTTGAAATTATGAGTTTTCTAAAATGTAATTTAGAATACCAAAAATTTACGCCATTAATCCGATTAAAACAGTTTCATTTTAAAATGTGTTAACATCATGAAAACAAAAGATCTTACAATATTAAAATACGTATATCAAATGTCATAATATTTAAAAAATATTACCATCCACAGATTAAAAAATTGACACCGATTTATAAGCATTTAGAGTGTTTTATAATGTACATTAAATAATATTTTTAAATATGAATTTTACTGGGAATAATATTTAAAAATTAATTAAATGTCATGAAATTATTTTCGCTATAGAACATTACTTGTCCATTGTTGTCATTTATAATAAATTTATTTAAAAAAAAACACATATAATTCGGTGTCTAACAATATAAGTTAACGTTACAGTCATTTTATAAAAGAACGATAAAAAATAATATCGATTAAATAAATCGATTAACACTATTCGTTGAAATATTTTTTTTTACATTTTTTTGATCGCAAAAACGCGACATATTTAAAATCACGCTGTAGCATGTATAAAAGATTTTAAAATCGATTTTTTTATTTTTATATAAATATTAAAAAATAATATGCATCCATTGGCCTCAGGTACACTAGACACTTATACCGTAATACATTAAATATATTAGTACAAAATATTTTTGTCTCTTTTTTAATAACAATTTTATTTTCCCTTTCTTTCACAGCCTTCCAGAGCAATTTTTACTTTCAACCTAATTTTCAATTGTCATTCAATTAATTGATAATCAATTTAAAACCATTTCATTCAATTATTCTTTCATCGTAAAATAACAAATATATATGCAAAAACCATTCCCATAGTCACAGTCATAATTTTATATAAATTTGGAACGAACGAAATAACAGCAATCAACACAAAATACGCATTTTGCAACAAAATAAATAATGATATATTTGAATAATTTTTAAAATAATAGAATACTTTTTTAATATCATATTAAAATATAAATAAATAAATTGTATATATACAAAATATAATTTTAAATATCATTCATTCATTCATTTGTTGATTAACCAAATGACATAATCAATGATCAAACATTTTCTATCCGAAACATAATAAAACTGCTTCCACTCGTTCATTCAATCAAATGAATGAAAGATCCAAAAGTATTTTAACATTTTTAGGGAGTTATTTACACATTCAAGATATGAAAAACATTAAAAATTTGAACTCAGCGGGACTCGAACCCGGGTTTCTTAGTTATGCCATGCGTTTTACTACCAGCTGCGTAGAATTTTTTGTACGGTTATTAAAACTTATTTTTGTCTTTAAGCTTCTCTGTAAAAATGTTTCTAGATATTTCGGCTACCCAAAACAAGAATTTAAGTTGTAATAACCGTATAAGAATTTCAACGCAAACAGATATTGGACGGTTTCTAAGAGGTACGCCAACAAAATTTGCTACGTTCAAATTTTTTATATGTTTTCCAAATTACATATTTCCATTTCCTTTTATCAATTACCACATAATAAACATTCATTTATATCCTACACATAAAAACTATATCAACCAATACCGATAACGAATGAAATAATTCATTCGTTCAAATGAATGAAAGGCACAAAAGTGATAATAAATACCACTCCAAATCCTAGGCTGTTAACATCTAGCAAAAAACCCATTCATTCCAAGAAAACAAAAACATTCAAAGGAATGGCATATAAAAGAACAAATATAACTCCCAGGAACCTCGCAAAAACTATCATTAAATCCATCCATTAATCACATTCATTCAATTCCATTCGTTCAAAGGAATGGGCATACGTTACTAATCTGCATAAGTGACGATATAGTTGACAGGTTGTCTATCGGACTCTGGCTGGTCTCCTTCACTAGAGCGGTCGGAGAATGAACGTCGGCGAGTCCATTCGCTCTCGGGGTCGGAAAAGAGGTTGCGGTCGTCGAAGTCGTCTTCAGTGTTATCTAAATCCAAATCTGGAAATTATTTCAGTTCATTGTATTATGTGTGTAAAATAGCGTGTGCTGAAATAAAAGCAGCTAAGTTAGTTTTTATTACATTAGATATATGCCAGTGAAGTCTCATCAAAATTGGTCTAGCCGTTCCAGAGATAAGCCAGAAGATTGATATATGCATAAACCGTGCTTATATATAATGCTTATATATCATTTCACTAACTTGTACAGATTATATTCAATGCTTTGCTCCGGTAAGACAAAATTTGATATTAACTTCCGCCAGTTAACACGCTATATTTCAAGCACAGATGGAAAACGGAGAATGGAGAGATGACATGAGTATCTTTACATAGTATAAAGCAAAGTCGCTTCCCGCGTCTGTCTGTATGTATGTATATATGCTTAGATCTTCAAAACTACGCAACGGATTTTGATGCGGTTTCTTTTAATAGATAGAATGATTCAAAACAAAGGTTAATATGTTTAACCATGCATATTATAGTAGAGAAACACTGTTAATTTTAGAGGTTTCTAATGTGATGTCTATTATGTGCCTATAGTGAAATAGTTGTGTAGTTCATTCAGGCGAAGCTGCGAGTGGGCAACTAGTATGGAATAATAAGTAAATCTAAACAAAAAATCGCCATTCAACAATTACTTTACCCTCATCGTGCAACAGGTCGGCCGACCAGTCGTTGTCGAACTCGAGCTGCTTGTTGAGGTCGCGCTCGTGCGGCGACTGCATCGCGTCCGTGTCCGCGTCCGTCACGTCGTATATCTCTGTCATTTTCATCTGTTGACGGTTTAAAAACGATTTATTGTACGATTATTTGAGAGATTTATGTTTTTTTTAATTTTTAGCTTCACGCTGTATCCCGCACGCAGCAGCGTAGGTAAAGGGAACCAAGTGTTAAGACACTCTGTTCCAAACGCACCGCCGAATTCGGAGGCGTTGCGTGTTAAGTGGCGGGGCAATGGAAATATTAAGTACTTCCACTCCTCGAGTGGGATCGAACCCACAACCAGTCGCTTTACAGTCACAGTTTGTGACTGGCCACTGACTGGCTTTTTTAATTTAGATTTTAGATAAATGTGGCCAGTCGTGGCCCAGTGGCACAAGCGTGTGACTGTAAACGACTGGTTGTGGGTTCGATTCTCACTCGAGGGGTGGAAATTATATTTCCATTTTCTTCGCTCTGGTGTCGAGGTAAAGCGCGGCGTTAAGTTCCGCCACTTAACACGCAAGCCTCCGAATTCGGCAGAAAGTGGGGAACGGAGTGTCTTAACACTAGGTTCCCTCTGCCTACCCTGCTGTGTGCGGGATACAGCGTGAAGCTAATTGTATTAATAAATAAAATGCATAAAATCGTTAGCTTTATTCTCAATTAGCGTCATTTTGAAAATTTGACACATAGATTTAGTTTATTTGAGACTAACTAAGTTTAAAGTTACTTAATATTAAACATGGTAAATGACGCTATTGTAAGTTCCAAACTTCCATGAATCTCGCAAAAATACGCGATAAATGTAAAAAATATGATCTTTGGATTGTCAAATATCATTATACTGTATAATTTTCATAATTTTCAAATTATTATTAATTAAAATAATTTATATAACCTCCGACAACTAACCGTACCTATAAATTTAACTATACGATTATATTATTTTATCCTTCAATTATACCATATTTTTAAATTGTTCGTTCCATACAATTACTTCTATTTTTTAATGCACTAACGTCATTACAATTAAGAAATTAAATAATTGCGCAAAGACATAACTTTAAACTTAAATTAAATGACATTTTGTTTTTGTTTTTTTTTTAAAATGATAATTGAGCTACGGCATTGTTTACATTCAGCTTACAAATAAATGAAGTTATCTCACGTTCGTAAGACAGCTACTCTAATTGCGGCGTAATTGTAAACACCTCTAATAATATCCGAGTGAAAGGTTGAAATTATATCATCGGGTAAAGTCTTAAGCGAATATAAATTAATTGATCATTAAATTGTTTTTATATTTCATGTTTTTGAAGGGCATTCTTAATTATACAATATACTGTATTTAAAACGCAATACGACTGGAAGAACATAGTGTTAAGACATTCCGTTATTCATTTTTTGGCTGAAATAGAGACATTATAGCGTTGATTCACGAAACTCAATACCGCATTTTCTCTTGCCGGAGCGATGAAAACAAATTATAATATTTAAAGAAAACGTATAAAAATTTGAACGCAGCGAACGAGCGACAAAAATAAGTTGTAATAAAGCGTATAAGCATTTCGACGCAACTGGCAGTAGAACGCATGACTCAGTGGTAAGAACACCTGGACGGTATTCAGGAGGCGCGGGTTCGAATCCCGCTACGTTAAAATTTTTATACGTTTTCTTTAAATGTCTTTTTCAATTTTCCTAAGTGTGGAATAACACTTATTATTATAATATGTAAAAATAATTTCCCATCATTACTCTGCGTGGGAATCGTATTTCTATCGTATTTCATTTTGACTCTGCCCCTCTGCACCACGAAGGCCTCTAAAAAACCTTATTTGCGTATATCTGTTTAGTTTTCATAAAACTAAAGAATAATAAATCATTGTATTTTTATAAAGAAAGTTTGTTTTTATATAGGTATATTATTTTTCATTAATATGCGTCATGTTCTTTTGTATATAAAATATGATGATGTACAAAAAAGGTTAAACGTAATACGTACATAATAAGACTATATATGCATATTTATAAATAATATAACAATGTATTCATTACATTGAATCTTTCGAAAAAGACTTTAAATAGGTAGGTAGGTACTACGATATCGTACAAGTTAAAATCTTTGACAATGGAATTAACTGATAAAATATACAGAAAATCTAAATTTAATGAAAGATTTTTGGATTCATATAAGAAACAAATACTTAAAGCATACGTCGTAATTCGCACAATCACTATAAAAATATAATTACATAATTAAAAAGTAAAAATACCGTCGCGGATTTCCTATCGTGCAAAAAAGTACCCATGTATTTCAATAATAAACAAATTAAAAAGTCTACTGACGTATTCTAACGATAACCTTTTCTCTCTGTCATTACAAAGTTTTTACAACTCAATTATTATTTATAAATGTAACAGATAATAAAATAGGTCTTATAATATTTGACAGCCTGTAGCTGTGACTAGGCATTACGTCACGTAAAAATTATCATTATTTGAATAATTACGCACATTATAAAAAAACATATTTGTTTAATATTATTATTTCTTAAATTTTGCTTAGATTATTTAAAAATTACTCTAAATACAAGACTTTCATATTTTCCATAGTTTTTAATATTTTTTTTAAATTTTAAATAACTGATGACTTATTAATTCGTATAAAAAAAACAATTGTAGACGATAAAAAACTCTTAAAGCAGTTTTATTTAATAGACCTAAAAAAATTAATACATTTAAATTTTATTTTTTAAGCTTCACAGTACCTTACTTTTTTTAGCAAACAAATACAAAAAACATATAAATTATATATTTTTCAACTTATTGTGACAAAAGCAATCGCAAGCAACTAGTATAAAATATAAATATTTGCAGCAAATCGTGGTCGGCATATTTACGATAACCTAAAGGTTGGCGTGTGAAAAACATATGATAAACGTCACAGTAGGCACCTCCTAGAGCGCGCTCATTGGCCAGAGATAAAAGGTTAAAACGTGGTGCGTTTACGTTATTTTGCATAGAATCTCTCTTTATTTCCCTACGATTGCAATCTTTTAGAGCGGATTTCAACATAAAATATGTATATAATGTCTCTAGGTTAATAAAAAATAGTTTAATAAGACAACGGGGCGGCGTAGAGTTTCGCCACTGAATACTTAATGTATCGATTTCAGGCGTTAAGTTTCTTGACACTATGTTCTCTTTGACTACCTCACATATGTGGGTAAAAGCGTATAACTTTTTTATTAATATTTACTAACTAGCGACCCGCTCGCGGCTCCGCCGCGTGATCTACACATCAGTTTCGGTATATTGCAACCCTCGGTGGTGGATTTTTGAAAAATAAAGTAGCCTATGTTTAACATTGGATTATCAACTATATATACGCCAAAAGTCATTACAATCGGTCAAGCGGTGTAGATTTTTCATATAGGGGAGAGTTGCTATGATTGGACCACTTAACTTTGTCGCATTATATCTCATGCAATATCACCGATAAATAAAAACCGATTGTTGGACAGTAAAGCTATTTATGTAAATTAATGATATATAAATTATTAATGATGATAGTTGCGATGTTTTAAAGGTATAGTAAAGAAACTCTTCAATGAAAAGTTGCTTTCATTGGACCACCGTTACCTTGAATGGACCACTAAGTTGCCATGATTGGACTTAGTAGAGTAAGTAGTATCGGTTCAATTAAGGTGACTCAAATGAAACACAAAATAAGAATTACTTTATTCAAAAGTTTTTATAATAATAATAATAATCACAGTAAAACATTTTATTGTCTCTAAGGGGTCTCTACGTGTTGGACCTGTGTCCCCACGCAAGCCTTCCAAAGGACCGGGTTCTTTTGAACACGAGAACTTTATTGAGAGATACATAATAATCATAAATGATTGCATAATTTTAATATAAATTTATTATTTATTGGTTCTTTTTATTGTGGCTTTTGGAACGTCATAGATTCGACTTGCTTCATTTAATCCGATATTTTGTTTTCTCAAAGATTCTATAGCGAGTTTCATGCTTGTTTCATTCCAAGAACAATATTTTCTTTTGTTTTTCTCTGTTGACATTCTGTAACATAGAAATAAAATGTAGTTACAGTAAAAAGGTATGTATGTATATGTATGCATATATAAAAAGAAACAGTCGTATAACTTTGTTTATTAACTTTAATATTACATTTGCAATATCAATTATATTATAATAGTTAAACATATATTATAATATATTATAATAGTCAAACAGATAAAATTATTTGTTAGTATTATACTAAGTGAAAATAAGTGAATGACTTCTAAGTTTCTTTGATTGGACCAGTCCAATCATGGCGTCACCATTGTGGTCCATTGATGGCAACAAGGTACAGGTAACAGAATGAAAGCGGAAATCAAATAACGTGCAAAATTATGTTAAAATTTTATACTCTCTGTCAGCGTAGATATATTTACTATTCTGATTTACTTTAATAATACAAAAAGAATTATTACAATACTACTTACATCAGTTTGTAGATGACTCGATTTTTATATCACGGTCTCCGCTAACACAGGTGCATACTTCACTGCTTGCAACACGTTGCGAGCAAACTGAGGTTTGGTAGGAGGATATCGGGCGCGGCACTGTTGCCAAACAACGTTTTAAACTCCTTGTGACAATCATAGTTTTCGAAATAATTAGGTGGTCCAATGAAAGAGCCGGTCCAATGATCGCAACTCTCCCCTAAACTTTCATCCCCTATTTCAACCCTTTAGAGGTCGATTTGTGAAAAACTATGTAGCCTACGTTAGACCCAGTCATTTTTACTACTTTCATTCTAAATTTCATCCAAATCGTACCGGTAGATTAGCCGTGAAAGCGTGACAGACAAACACACAGACATTCGCATTTATTTAAGTATGGATATTATTTTTTACTAATATACCAATATACCAGGATGACAAAAAAAGTATTAGTAAACATTTTTTTATTAATATTTTTTGGCATCCTGGTCTTTCTGTCAATTTATATCAGGTTTATATAAAAATATTTTATCATCAGATTCAGACACGTGGTCAATTTTTGAAACAAATAGCGAGAAGTGGATCTTTTTTCCTTACATTAATCGATGCAAGTGAAAAATGAACAAATCGATAGGTAAAAAAATGAGTTAGAAAAAGACTTTTAGAAAACGTATAAAAAATTGAACGCAGCGGGATTCCAACCCGCGCCTCCTGAATACCGTTCAGCAGCTCTCACCACTGAGCCATGCGTTCTACTATCCGCTGCGTCGAAATTCGTATACGCTTTATTACAACTTATTTTTGTTGTTATCATCTCTGTAGAGAGATTTTTACAAATTTCTGCTACAAAAAGATTGTTCTACAAACAAACGTATGGCAAGAGAGAATGCTATTTATAAAATACTTTTTTAAACATTTTTATACGTTTTCTAAATGTCTTTTTCAATTTTCCTAAGTGTGGAATAACACTTTAAAAATGTTAAAAATAGAGTTATTTAATAAAAAAATACTTCTCATAATCTATGACTTAATTCCTTTAACGCCAAAATAGTAATCTATGAATAATAGTAACAAATGTTGAAGTTATATTATTTTAAATAGTTCAAAGACCTTTCAACGATAAACATAAACAAATTATTATTTACATAACTTTGTCAATTAAAAATAGCTAAGGTTAAAGAATTGCCCGCTTAGCATAATTCAAATATTTAAATATAAAATCGTTTTATATGTAAATTCTAAAATTTAATACATCTTGAAGCATGAAATCCATACTTATATTATAAATGCGAAAGTCTGTGTGTTTGCTGTCACGCTTTCACGGCTAATCTACCAGTCCGATTTGGATGAAATTTAGAATGAAAGTAGTAAAAGTGACTGGTTCTAACATAAGCTACTTATTTCTTCAAAAATCAACCTTTAAAGGGTTGAAATAGGGGATGAAAGTTTATATGAAAAGTCTAAGCCGCTTGACCGATTGTAATGAATTTTGTAGATAATAAATAGATATAGTTGATAATCCAAGGTTAAGCATAGGCTACATTATTTTTTAAAAATCCCCGAGGGCTGCAATATAACGAAAAAATTAGGCAATCCACGCGGCGAAGCCGCGAGCGGGCCGCTAGTAAGCTTATAAAAGAAAGGTTATTATTTCAGCTTATCAATGTCCTTGTATAATAAGTGCGCATTTTCAAAATGCTGATTACACACTATCTTTCACCTACTTCCGCTAAATAGTGTTAATAGTGATTTCTTATTTATTCTAATACGTTTTTATTATCAAGATGTAGTTAATATTTTAATTAAGAACAAAGTGATTAAGACAGGAGTGAACAACCTTTTTTAGCAACGGATTAACACGATTTTTTTAAGAAATAGCGAGAAAGTCCTGACGGCCTCAATAAAAATGTTAAGAACAACGGGCTTCATTACTTTTTTTACGGGAACAGGAAAAAAACGGGATTTTACGTTGTGTGCTTCACAGAGAGAAACCGTTCGTGGCGTAATATGACAGTCTCTAACGGCAAACGCTTTTGTTTGCTGGATTCATGGGACGGGATAATTATTGTATTTAAATTACATTAATTTGTCACTCTGCCACCTAAAACAAGTCGCGTTGTCGAGTTTCGCCACTCAAAACGCAATGTCCCTATTTCGGGCGGAACGTAAAGAGCATTGTTTTGTGGGTAAAAGTGAAAACCTGAAAAAAAATAGTTCACGCAGGATCACGCGTAATAAATAAAATAAAATATTGAATTACCTTATTATCGCTATCCAAATAGTAGTACGCGAGAAGTGCTTCATTGTGAGTAGTCACGTTTAGGATGTGCTCGAACGTGTCGGCTTCTGCAGGGGCATCGCCGCCGTATGTTATGCGCATTTGACTTGCACGCCTGCAAAAATGTTGGAAAAGTTTGTAAAAGTGAATATTTCATTATTTTATTTTTTTTTTGAATAAAGGAGGCAGAAGGATCACCTGATGGTAAGTGATTACCTTCACCTATGGACATCCACAACGCCAGAGGAATTGTGGACGCGTTGCCAACTTTGGGGGTGAAGGAGGGAGGAAGGATAGAGGTGTTGGGAATAAGGAGAGCTGGCTTACATGCCATCGGCGGAGGGGAGTTGTATTCATAACCCGTTTCCTGACGGGTAACTGCAGTTAGTAGGAAAATTGATTATTACTTCTTTTATGGAATAAAGGAGGCAAATGAACAGAAAGCCCACCTAGTGTTAAGAGGTTACCTTCGCCCATAGACCTCCACAACATTAGAGTTATGGATGCGTTGCCAGCCTCGGAGATGTAAGACAGAAGGAGGAAGGAAGGATAGGAATGGTAGGAATAGGAAAAGCTGGCTTATATGCCATCGAACCGGAACACATTCTCAGATGTTTGGCGGTTCGATTTTGACACGTTAGTGTTCGCGAGCCAGTCGGAGAACGAATCTCCTTCCACTGAGCTACTGGGCTACCCGCCATTTATGGGACGCTATCCAGCGGCGGGGGAGAATTGTATTCTTAGCCCCCGCCCCCCCACAGGTCAAATTATATGAAAAATAAAGAAAATCAAAAGATTTTTCGCTGCATTTCTTGCTGTTTTCAAATTGTTTGCCTTGATACGTAATGGTAAACGGTTCGATATCTAAAATATTTAGTTTATCAGTTCGTGTACGACAAAGCGCCTCTTTAAGTTTTGGATCTAAGTCTTTCTTAAAAATGTTCTCGAAGTACACAACGGTGGGTCTTAACAGTTTGATCTGCTGACCTTGCGAAATGGGTAAAGATAATCAATATCCAATTTGTCAAAACTGAATCAATTAGGCATCATTAATCAAATAATCGATTAGTCAAATTGAAAAATTTGAAAAATAACAATTATCGATAAACATCGATCAAAATTAGATTTCCTAACCAAGGACATCTAACGTTATTTTCGTAAATAAATGCGCAAAATTATAATGCCTAGTCTTCAGCCACGTGGAACGACACAAATGGTTATAACGTAACACTTATTATTAGCTGTTACATAATCATAGTTATTACTTGTATTAGTTTCTATTGTACTTTGTACAACTACAATTGTATTGTCATTTTTGTACCTGTTGTTAATGGTTTTTTTTATAAGATCTTTGACTTTCTCGTTTTATAGATATTTTAATTTCTGAAAATTCTGTAATATACAGTAAAATATAAGCGACTAATTAGATTTCGGCTCGAAAAGCAGTTTTATTTATAATTTTTTAAATATTTTTGAACATCTTAAACAGTTGCAAATTAGATATAAATTTTGTATTAACTCACTCCACTCTCCCCTTTCTATGAATGAAGAAATTAAGATATCGTATACTGAATAACGAAACTTAATGTTACCAGTTATCTGATTAATCTCGTTAAATAAAAAGGTTCTTTTAAACATTTTTAAAGTGTTATTCCACACTTAGGAAAATTGAAAAAGAGACATTTAGAAAACGTATAAAAAATTGAACACAGCGGGATTCGAATCCGCGCCTCCTCAGGCACTCTCACCACTGAGCATGCGTTAAATAAAAAGGTTCCAAATGGCAAATACACAAACGCTGAAATGCACATTTTCTATAAATTAAGAATATACAATTTTACATCACAGAGTTTTAGATAAAGGTTACAGGACAAGGAGACTTAGATCGTGTTACGTAGATCTTTTTATGCGTGCATATAAAACAAATTTCCGACATTTTGGGTTACAGCGAAGACGCTTTCTAGTGTCAATATATATAACCCTAAGTGGGATTTGAACCCACAACCGTTCAATTCAATTCATCACTAGAATATCAGATATACACCTTTAAAATAACAATAACATTCATACATCATAACTTTTGTAATAAGTAAGCAAACGTTTGTCATGTAACATTTGTTACTGCATGCAATCTTGCATAATTTGAAATGTCAAAACATAATTTTACCAATTTGAGTTTGTAAAGTGTTTTAAAATATGTTTAGAGTCAGTTATATAATAACATTAATTTGCGAGCACATTTTTATGTAAAACAAACGGTTTGTGTTCGAAATAAAACTATTCTAACCGGGTTAAATGCGTTTAGTTTGGTTTTTTTTTTTTTTTGAGCGAAGCGGTCTAATGGGGGCTTTTTGCACTATGACGAATAGGCTCGATAACTACACGTCAGAAATTTATGATACTTTGCACGTGTACTAATGTCAATATAGTTTTTAAAATGTAATTAAGTAAAGTGATGTCCTTGAGGAATTCATCACCAAAAAAGTGATTTCCCATTGAAATCTATGGAGGAAAATATATCGCACGAAAAGTTTTGGCTACAAGGAACTGCGCGTCCCGAAATTTACTCGCTTCGCTCAATATGTAAACGGCACTCGAGACTTGGCAAGCGCAGCGAGTCGAAATTGAGGATCTGGATGCGTCCCTAGTTATTTAAGATTAACGCTTTATCCCTTAGCGGGACTTGACAGGGCGAAACGCTACACGCTACGGTCCCTGCTTATAAATACATATGAGACACCCCACATTTCAAACACCTTACAGTACTCCGTGATCACAAGTAAGCGTGTCGCATTTCAAAAAATGTAAAAATCGCGAAGCCAAAATATTTGCATTTGGTTTTCATAGATGTTACCATTACGTATTTTCTATGACAAACGAAGTATGACAGATAGAGCAATAATACGCCTCGACACCAGAGCGAAGACAATAAAATTTTAATATTTCAATTCCTTGAATAGGGATCGAACCCACAACTAGTCACATTTTGTGCCCGATATTTTTCATATAAAATATGTTTAAATTGTTTTATTTATATATTAAAAAATATTTATTACTGTTATAGTCTATACTTATACGAGTATAATAAAGAGGTGAAGTTTGTAACGTTGTTCGTAAGGGGTAATATTCGGAAATACTAAACCGATCATGAAAATTCTTCCACAATTAGAAAGCTACACTGTTGTGCTATAGACTATATTTTATTATGATTGAACAGAAAGTTCAGAGCATCCTAAAGGGGCTCGAATAGGGGATAAAAGTTGCAGGTCACGCGATGAAGCTGCGAGCGGGTCGCTAGTTAAAAATATTCATCACTAGCGGCCCGCTCGCGGCTTGGCCGCGTTATTTACGTGGCTCTTTCGATATATTGGAACCCTCGGTGGTCGATTTTCGAAAAATAAAGTGGCCTATGTTCAACCTTGGATTGTCTTATATATATGCCAAAATTCATTACAATTGGTCAAGCGGTTTAGATTTTTCATATAAACTTTTATCCTCTATTTCAATCCTTTAGAGGTTGATTTTTGAAAAACTAAGCAGCCTATGTTAGACCCAGTCATTTTTACTACTTTCATTCTAAATTTCATCCAAATCGGACCAGTAGTTTAGCCGTGAAAGCGTAACAGACAAACACACAGACATTCGCATAAGTATGGATATCCTAACTAACCAAACATTATTTTAAAAGGACATTAAAACATTTTAAAAACCGTTTCTACAATAACAACGTGTCAGTTGTACATGTACACACTCGTACACATAACCTCACGATAATAGATAGCTGACGTCTTCGCTGGTGGCTATTCAACATGACACAATTATTGGCGTGGAAGTGCGCAGTAGATAACGCTATCAAAACTTTCGTTGTTTCAATTATTGATATTCATTTTGCATTTACCGTGTTTATTTGATTTTACAAATTATTATTATTGTATGATAATTTTAGGAACAATTATCTATATAAAATATTATTGGGCCAGTCGTGGCGCAGTGGCACAAAGTGAGGCTGTAAAGCGACTGGTTGTGGGTTCGATTCCCACTCGAAGAGTGGAAATATTTAATGTTTCCATTTTCTTCGCTCTAGTATCAGAGATAAAGCGCGGCGTTAAGTTCCACCCCTTAACACGCAATGCCCCCGAATTCGGCGGAAAGTGGGGAACGGAGTGTCTTAACCCTAGGTTCCCTCTACCTACCCTGCTGTGTGCGGGATACAGCGTGTAGTAATAAATATAGCTATATATACCTACCTACATATGAAACCAACGTTAGTTCTAAATGAACACAATTGTTAGATATATCGTACAAGGTCAATCTTTTTATCACAACACATTGTTACGTAATTATTTATTAAAACAATTAATTTATCATAATAATATGCAACAACATAATAAAATACCTAGATTTTTCGCGATTAGATGACGCGCTTCAATAACGAAACTGCGCAGTAAGAAATGTATAAAAATATTTTAATATAAGATTATATAGGCTATTTAGGCCTGAGGACTTTGTAGCATTTTGGGTTCGATCTTACTTAAGAAATAATCATATATTTACACTTAAGAAATAATCGTGGCCAGTCGTGGTCCAGTGGCACATGAGTGTGACTGTAAACGACTGGTTGTGGGTTCGATCCCACTCGAGGAGTGGAAATTATATTTTCATTTTCTTCGCTCTGGTGTCGAGGTAAAGTGCGGCGTTAAGTTCCGCCACTTAACACGCAAGCCTCCGAATTCGGCGGAAAGTGGGGAACGGGGTGTCTTAACACTAGGTTCCCTCTGCCTACCCTGCTGTGTGCGGGATATAGCGTGAAGCTATTTTTTTTTAAGAAATAATGACATATTTTCTTTTCTCCGTTCTGGTGATGAAAGTCTGTTGATCTGTTATGCTTTGACGGCAACTCTACCGGGCCAAACAGGATGGAATTCGGAATGAACATACTTATTCATATTCAAACAAAAGCAACTTTTTTACCGAAAGTCAACCCCTAAAGAGTTTCAAAAAGGGGTAAAAGATTGTATAAAGAGTTGTGTAGTTACGCAGACGAAGCCGTGATCGGTTGCTAGTACATTTTTCGAGTTATTTATATCGAATAAACCGAATAAGCGCGGAACGTGGAAAACGGAGTGACCTGGCACTATCTTCGGCTGTACGCAATAAGACACGAAGCTAATAAAATATATTACTATATTGTAATTGGAAAGAATATTGTTTAAAACATAAATACATAAGGAAGACTTTAGATTGTAAACAATTTAATATGCCTTATTAGAACATCAACATGAATAAAACTGTTATGTAATAAGTATACTTAGTCACAGCAACTTTTTCAATATTTCAAAAAAGCGCCATTTATATAAAAAATAATAGCGGCCCGCTCTCCGCTTAAGTTACAAAACTGTTTCGTTATATTGCAACTCTCGGGGGTAGATTTTTGAAAAATAAAGTAGCCTATGGCAAACCTTGGATTACTAAAATTCATTATGATCGGTGAAGCAGTTTAGATTTTTCATATAATTTTCATTCCCTATTTCGACCCTTTAGAGGTTGATTTTTGAAAAAATAAGTAGCCTATGTTTAACCCTGGATTCTTGTCTGCTCTCATTCTAAATTTCATCCAAATCGGACCGGTAGATTAGCCGTGAAACGAAACTGATAAACAGACAGACTATCGCATTTATAATTATAAGTATGGATATCCAAAACATAATTCAAAAATTAAATATAAAACAAAAGTACTTTTAAACATTGTACAATTGATCAAAGTTGATTTCAGTACACAAACAGTGGCTTTGTTTCTAAGCCTGTACAATAACAAGCGTGACTAATTCGTGATTGCTCATATACTGTACATCTGTGCAAAGACCTATGCACCGTCGTTTAACACTAATTAGCTATTTTATAAAGTGACTATTTAAACAATTTTGCTGATATTATTTTCTTTCAGCTCCACGGCTTTGTCACATAGCATATATGTAACAAAAGAAAATGTAAACATAGTAGTGTTAAATATTCCGCTTCACTTTGCGCCAAAATTCGGGACAATGCGTTTTGAGTAGCACAATTCAACCCCGCTCTTTGTCTTGTTACCAAAGTTAGGCATAAACCAAATAATTGCAGAATGGGAATCGAACCCACAATCATTGCTTTTGCAGTCAGATACTGTCCCACTACGCCACGGTAGCATTAATTTTCCTGATATTTACTGTATAAATTAGCTATTCATATATAAATTAGCTATCCATATACTGAATTAAGATGATGATCAAAAGATTACTAGAACTGGAAGGTAGACCAAAAACTGATCTCCATAAGGCAGAGACAAAGTTAAGAATGTATTGTGACAATTTATTAAAAATATATATCTAAATCAAATTTTTATTAGCAACTGGTCTTATTAAGCCTTCAAAGTTTTGTTGGCGGGCCTAAGTCGCATTTCTTAATAGAATTTAAAAAGTTGTGTGTGAATATCTTCACATAGTATAAAGCAAAGTCGCGTCTGTCTGTATGTATGTATGCTTAGATCTTCAAAACTACGCAACAGATTTTGATGCGATTTCTTTTAATAGATAGAATGATTCAAAAGGAAGTTGTATATGTACCTACATATAATACATGCATAATATAGTAGAGAAACACTGATAATTTTTGAGTTCTTTTTTTTTATGGAATAAAGGAGGCAAATGAGCAGAAGGCCCACATGGTCTTAAGTGGTTATCTTCGCCCATAGACATCCACAACATTAAAGTTATGGATGCGTTACCAGCCTCGGGGATGTAGGACAGAAGGGAGGAGGAAGGAGGGGAATGGTGGGAACAGGGAGAGATGTGATGTGATGTCTGCCCATAGTGAAATAGTTGTGTAGTACAGGCATGCGAAGCCGCGTCCTAAGGTCCTGCGGTTGGACACCCCTAATCTTCATATCAATAATCAGACAATTCCCAGCAATTTAGTTTCACAATTCTGGCGGCTGTGACACAGTTTATACTAGTACGGCTGCCAACACTCACCTCTAGTAATATAAACAAAATTGTCAAAGAAATTTGTGTAATCTAATATCTAGAGTGTATATGTAACTTGTTACTTTTGGTCAATAAATATATTATTTATTTATTTATTTATTTACAATACATTAAACAAAAAACAAAAACAAATGTTAACACAATGAAAAAACAATTAACAATCAAAATAATGATGAATCACCTAATTAAATTGCACAATGGAATCGCTCAAAGCGAAACCTGGGAAATAGGGCAATTGGATAAGAACTGTACTTTATCATACTCCCTTTGTTTTCGTTATAATTACTATACTATCGATTAATAATTTATATTGTATCTAGTCTTGTTCTATTTAGTTTTTTTATAGTTTTAAGTAATATTTTTATAGTTTTAAGTATTAAGTATTACATAATTGAACGGAGTGTCTTGTCACTAGATTCTTTCTGCCTATCCTGCTGGCGAAAATAGAGAGAAGCTGTTATTTAATTATTGAATGGAGGTAATAACCTTAGAAAAATTAAAATATTCTAGAAAATGGTGGCCTAGTCACGTGAAAGGACGAAAGTTAAGTATTCATAACATTTTTGAAATGGTATTCACACATGGATTCGAAAAGGAGCGGGATTCGAAACCAGGCGATAGGGAAACCAAGTTCAAAGGTTCTGAACTTTAAGCTATGCCTTCAAACGTTATATTCATAGATTAAATGCACAATCGCATGGTCCCAAAATGGCGTATGGTATTTCAATTAAAATAATTAAGGTAATATTTGAGACCAGTGTCGTGGCCCAGTGGCCCAAGCGTGTGACTGTAAACGACTGATTGTGGGTTCGATTCCCAATCGAGGAGTGGAAATTATATTTCCATTTTCTTCGCTCTGGTGTCGAGGTAAAGCGCGGCGTTAAGTTCCGCCACTTAACACTCAAGCCTCCGAATTCGGCGTTCACACTCCGTTGTCTTAACACTAGGTTCCCTCTGCCTACCTGATATATGAGGTAAATGTTCATTTTCTATACACAACTAATTTTACCTAATTAAGAAGGCCTGGTAGAGTTGTGCTAAAGAATCGATGTACATTTATATTTGAACATAAATGAGACCGTTATATGATTGGCGAAATGTAATAGAAATTGGTTCTAAATAATAATCGTAATTTAAATAAAAAATGAGAAAGCGCGACGTTCAGGTCCGTCACTCTTTTTTTTTTTATAGCTTCACGTTGTATCCCGCACATAGCAGGGTAGGCAGAGGGAACCTAGTGTTAAAACACTCCGTTCCCCACTTTCGGCCGAATTCGGAGGTATTGCGTGTTAAGTAGCGGAACTTAACGCTGTGCTTTGCCTCGACACCAAAGCGAAGAAAATGGAAATATTAAATATTTCCACTCCTCGAGTGGGAATCGAACCCACAACCAGTCGTTTACAGTCACACGCTTGTGCCACTGGGCCACGACTGGCCACATATTTATAAAATAAAATATGAATAATGAAACTTGCTATACATTTTCCACTATAACCTTCGCTTATCAACAAATTGAAAAATTTTATCAGTCACGGAAGAGAACAACGAACAAAGTGTTATTAAATAATGTCCAAATATAAAAAGATTATATATATTATCTCGAATTCATTAAAAGTGAGGATTTTAGTTTTAGTTTTTAGTAATTGAAAAAAACAAACTGATAAGTATACAGTAGAAATAAAATAAAGATTTCATAGCTTTACTCTTTTTCCCTGCGTAACAGGGTAATAGAAAACCTAGTGTCAACTCACTCCTTTCTCTGCCCCACTTAAATCCGAGAAATTGCGTGTTAAATAACGACTTAAAATGTATACTTTGAAAAAGAATCAATTACTACCTTTTTGTCTTAACGTAATATACGAATTTTCCTTTGTTTAAAAAGAAAATTTCAGATAACAACGTAACCTAATAATTTAATAAACTCGCAACTCAAAGAACTCGCAGACTTCAAAGAAGAATCTATGTTAAGAAAAGCTTTGGGGGTCTAGATTTAGCCCCATAATTTATTAGGGCAGGTCTTAAGCATAGGAAAGTGAAGAACGGTGTGTTCGCACTAGGTGTTCTCTAAATACCCCTTTATACGGGAAAAAGGGTGAAGCTATTAATATATTATACACTAGCGGCCCGCTCGCGGCTTCGCCGCGTGTGCCTACTGCCTACTTGTTTCCTTATGATGAAACCCTCGGGGGTGGATTGTGGAAAAATAAAGTAACTTATGTCTGAGCTTCGATTATCAACTATATTTATTCTTAAATTCGTTACAAACGGCCAAGCGGTTTAGTTTTTTCATTTAAACTTTCATCCTCTATTTCAACCCTCTAGCAGTTAGTTTTTTTCATTTAAACTTTCATCCTCTATTTCAACCCTCTAGCAGTTAGTTTTTGAAAAAATAAGTAGCCTATGTTAGAATCATGGTTATTTACTACTTTCACTCTAAATTTCATCCAAATCGGACCGGTAGGTTAGCCGTGAAAGCGTGACAGACAAACACACAGACTTTCGGATTTATAATATAAGTATGGATAGACACAGCTCTTATTTAGATGTATTCAAAAAATATCAATGCAATTTTCATTTGTTTGCGTTTATCTCTCATCACGTTATGATTAATATCGTATGCACGTGTACGGACTTTCTTTTATCATCAGTAGATATAAAATTTTATAGATAACATAATATTTTTATTAGTGCATTTGAACTTTTGACCAGCATTACCTCACGTAGGTAAACAAAATAAAAATATTATTATACTGAAAATTAATATATTTTTTCAGCTTTCAATCTTTTACCAGGGTAGTTAGAGAATAAAAACCTAGTGTCGAGGCACTTCGTTCTCCACTTTCCGCCGAATTAAAATAATAACATGTTAAGTGGCGGAACTCAACGTTGCGCCATTTCTTGTTCACCAGAGCGGAGAAACATAATTATAATTAAATTATGATTATTATTCATTGTGGGAATCAAACCCACAACCAATCGCTTTTACATATTTAGAATTTTATAATGAAATATAAATTGAAGCCGTCGTGACAATGTCTGACTGTAACTGTAATGGCTTTGGGTGCGATTACACTGGGGGTAATCAATATAAACTATTCTAATTTCACAGCTCTGGTAGTTAACATAAAATAATGCGTTAAATTCTTCCACTCGAACATGAAGTGGAGGAGAATATTGAAAATCGTAAACATATTTTTTTATTTTTTTTTAGCTCTACGTTGTATCCCACACACAGCAGGGTAGGCAGAGGGAATCCAGTGTTGAGACACTCCGTTTTCCATTTCAAACATACTTTTTAAATAACGAAATACAAGTGTCTGGCCTAACAACCGATTTGACATTCAGACGTATATTGCTTTATCACCATTTAGGTATAAGTAGATGATACAAATAATTAATTATTGTAATAGATCATTTTATTAAAAGTCAATAACTTTTGGTGTCCTTAATGAAAGGAACCTTTGAATTCAAATCTTATCTTTACAGCTATCGTGGTGCAATAGGACAATGCTTGACTGTAACCACGATTGGTTGTAGGTTCATTTCCCACTTGGAGCAATAACAACAATTTAATTATTTTAATTTTTCCACTTTAGTAAATGAACAAGATATGATGGGATGTTGAGCTCCTCCGTTCGAAATGTATTTAATATCTGGAACAGAGTGTCTTGACACTCTCCGTAACTACTTTGCTATGAGTGAAGAAGTATAAAGCTATTAAATAGTGCTATTAAAGTATTTAATTACGAAGATCAAAATTAAAGTTGATTATTTATGAACGTATAGAAAAATTAATATAAGGAACATGTCAAAGTAGATCTTTTAATTGTAATTGAATAATTTAATTTACTAAATTATATTTTTAATGGACCGATTTTGGCAAGACTTTCACTGGAAGATAGCTGATGTAATAAGGAATAACTTAGCCTAAGTTACTTTTGATTTTAGATGACCGTAAAATCCACCCACTGAACTTAACATAACTTTTTTATTAAATTCCACACGAACCAAGTCACGAGTTCAGCTAGTTATATATTTAAAAACGTTTATCTAATGCCTTGTTCATAAAAAATGAGTGTCAAAAATGTTTCCAAAAAAAACGTCACTTTCAAGACAACAATATAAAGAATATATATATATATACGATAATGGTGGCCAGTCGTGGCCCAGTGGCACAAGCGTGTGACTGTAAACGACTGGTTGTGGGTTTGATTCCCACTCGACGAGTGGAAATTATATTTCCATTTTCTTCGCTCTGGTGTCGAGGTAAAAGCGCGGCGTTAAGTTCCGCCACTTAACACGCAAGCCTCCGAATTCAGCGGAAAGTAGGGAACGGAGTGTCTTAACACTAGGTTCCCTCTGCCTACTCTGCTGTGTGCGGGATACAGAGTGAAGCCAAAAAAAAAAATCTAATGCCTTGTACATAAAAAATAAGTGTTTTTTGACACTTATTTTTTTTACGTTTTCCAAAAAACATCACTTTCAAGATAACAATATAAAGAAAATATGTATACGATTTTCAAATGAATTATTTAAATAGATACGTCATTATAATTAAAACTTAGCCAACCATTTTCTTTAATCAGTCTGGCGCGATAACAATGCAATTAGTTTTAAAATAATAGATAAAAAAAATTAACAAACGAAGGTCGTGTGTCGATTAGATTGTGTTAGTAGATATATAGATTTGTGGATAATAAAGGAACGCGCTTCAAACGATAGTACTTACTTATTATAATTCTATGTAAATCAATTATATCATAGTAACAAAAGCAGGTCCTGGGAGGACCTGGTGCCAAGATTCTCACGATCGATTTCGATTCCCACTTGAGGAGTGGAAATATTTATTATTTCCATTTCCTTCGCTCTGGTGTCGAGGCAAAGCGCGGCGTGAAGTTCCGCCACTTAACACGCATTGCCTCCGAATTCGGCGGAAAATGGGGAACGGAGTGTCCTAGCACTAGGTTCCCTCTGCCTACCCTGCTGTGTGCGAGACATAGCGTGAAGCTATAAAAAAATCATTCCTTCGAGTGGGATTGAACCCACAATCATCACTTTATAGTCAGAAGTCGTTAAACTCCGCCACAACAGCCGATTAATCAATTATATTATTGTGAATTATATTTAAGACAAAGTGCGGCGTTAAGTTCCGCCACTCACCACGGAATGTCTTTCTTGACACTAGATTCCCTCTGACTACCCTACTACGTGGAAAAAGCGTGGAGTTACAATAATAACAATGCATTGAGCAAAGTCCAATATTTTTGTTATGGTAATAAATTATTTATTACCTACTTACGGAATAGTAATAATAGTAACTATATAATCGTTAAATCAGTAATCAAGGAAAATTACTACGTTTAGATTGTAACTAGGATATTAGTAACATTTTTTAAAAATTATAATATATTTCTTATTATATTTTTCAAACATTACAAAAATAAGTTAGGTAAGGAACACACGTGACTGAGTATTATCAAAATGACAAAAAAGCAAAATTAAAAATTTTGAAAAAACCCACGACGGTTTAATTGTAATTGAAAAAGGATAAAATAACTAGAAATCCCCCGCCTAAAAAAATATATGTAACGAGATGATGGGGACGGCTTCGTCGGGGGCTGTCATGATTGTTAAAACAGGTTTGGCCAAAAAAATAAAATATTAATATGAATTTACAGTTTTAATAACTGGTATTCCTTTTAAAAACTTTAAGAACGAAATTTATACTGTTAGCTACTATATTTAAAATAGAAGTTGCAACTGGCAGCCCCCGACGAAGTTGTCCCCATCATCTCGTAACATATATTTTTTTAGGCGGGGGATTTCTAGTTATTTTATCCTTTTTCAATTACAATTAAACCGTCGTGGGTTTTTTCAAAATTTTTAATTTTGCTTTTTATTTTAACCTTTTTAAAGTGAATAGATATACATTATATATTATTACATAATATCGAAATACTTTATATTAATCTTCATGCAAATCCAAAAGAAATTATAAACCCAATGCTTTCTGGTTATCAAATGCTTATTACATCGCCTGGCAGATTGTCACCGTAACATTTTCAGGAAACTTAAGTCTAACCAAATCAGTGAAAATCACAAAACCCACTAGTAGTTTTGATTTTGAACAAACTAATTTATACTGGAGCGCCCCGTGGTAGTTCGTGATATGGCATATAAAAACACGCCGCAATTAAACCTGAACTTATCACAGAATCCGCATTTAAGTAGGTTTCACACAAAAAATACAAGCAAATGCTTACTGCAGCGCCCCCTGATGAGTTGTCACCATGACACATATACGAGAACACGCGCTAATTAAGCCTGATCCTATCTTTGATAACTGCATCCAAATCGGACTTGTAGTTTTAGCTTTGCATAATTAAATGTTTAATGCAGCGCAACCTGGTGAGTTCTTAACGTTAGAGAAACCTAAAAACATACACCAAGTAAAGGTAAATCTAATACTAAAAACTTTGCCCAATCGGGTTTACTGCAGCGCCCCCTGGTGAGTTAACACGATAAAACATATCCAAGAACATGCACTAATTAAACTTGAACTTATCATTGAAACTGCATCCAAATCGAATTCGTAATTTTAGCTTTGCACTTAACTTATTTTATTGCAGCGCCCCCTGGTGATTTGTCACCGTAATATAAATTTAAAAACATGCTCTAAGCAAAGCGGAATCTAATACTGAAATCTCTTTCCAATCGTACTAGTCGTTTTAGCTTTATACAAAAAATAGAAGCAGCTACTTACTGCAGCGCCCCCTAGAGAGTTGACACATACATGAAAATATGCACTAAGTAAACATACATGACACATATATGAAAATATGCACTAAGTAAACTTAAATCTATCATTGAAAACTGCATTTAAATCGGACTCGTAGTTTTAGTTTTGCACAAACAAATGTACTTACTGCAGCGCCCCCTGGTGAGTGGTCACCGTAACACATATATAAAAAGATGCACCATTTAAACCTGAACCTATCTTTGAAAGTTTCATCTAAATCGGACTAGTAGTTTTTGCTCTGCATAAACAAATGTTCACTGCAGCGCCCCCTGGTGAATTTCCATCGTAACAAAAAAACAAAAATCTTAAAATATGCATCAAGCAAAGCTGAATCTAGTTCTGAAAACTCTAGCCAATCGGATAAGTAATTTCGGTTTTAGACAAATAAATACAAGAAAAATTTTGGTTTTACACAAAAATATTCAAACAAATGCTTACTACAGCGCCCCCTGATGAGTGGTCACCATAACATATATATGAAAAGATGCACCATTTAAGCCTAAACCTATCCTTGAAAGTTTCATCTAAATTGGACTAGTAGTTTTTGATTTGCATAAACAAATGCTTACTGCAGCGCCCCCTGGTGAGTTTTCCCCGTATCAAAAAAAGAAAAATCTTAAAATATGCGCCAAGCAAAGCTAAATCTTTTTCTGAAAAATCTTTTCAATCAGATCAGTGGTTTCGGTTTTAGACAAATAAATACAAAAAAAGTACAAACAAATGCTTACTGCAGCGCCACCTGGTGGTTTGACACGATAAAACATATCTAAGAACATCCGCCAATTAAATTTGAATCTATCACTGAAAATCGTATCGAAATCAGATTACTATTTTTTGAGATAATTGAAAACATTCGTTTTCACGTAAAATGCTTACTGCAGCGCCCCCTGGTGAGTTGGGACGATAAAATATATCTAAGAACATACGCCAATTGAACCTGAACCTATCATAGAAAACCGTATTAAAATCGGACTTATAGTTTTGGAAATAATTAACATAGTAATTTGCACAAACACACAAACAAACAACAACAACAAACACAAAACAACCTCTCACCCTAAAACACATATACAGTCGCCGTTCCGTCGCGGTACTGAAAAATAAAGAATAGAATAGAGACAGACATAATAAATGTCAATATACTCCGTTCTACACTCTCCGTCGAAATCAAGACTTGGTCTTTGTCTTAGGTGGCCAGAACGGAAAAATGAAAAGTACTTTAACTATAACCCGAAGGAATCCACAACCTCGCTTGCAGTCAAGACCTATCTAAACTTAATATTTGTATCACATTTTTTTTTAGCTTCACGTTGTATCCCTCACCCAGCAGTGTAGGCAGAGGGAACCTAAGTGCTAACACCCGTTCCCCGTTTTCGCTGATTCGGAGGCATTAGCGTTGTTTAGTGGCGGAACTTATGCTGCACTATTGAGGAAAACGGAAATATTAAATATTTCCACTCCCGAGTGGGAATCGAATCCCAACCAGTCGTGTACAGTCACACGCCGTGCCACTGCGCGACGCTGTCCCTATAGTTATTATATTCTTTATATTTTTTAAATATTTTTCACACTAAATTTAAACCAATTAACAAAATTTTATGTTGCGTAAATAAAATTGAAATATGTACCGATACGTGCATAATACGTACGTATAAAAACACGTTTTATTTCAACATAACTCATTGTTCCAGTTAAAAGTTAACAAATAACTTGATAGATACACCTAATATTTATTATTTTTATTATGTAGCTTTAAATTCCATTGATTCTTATCGTAACGAAGTGGAATTGTATGTAGAAATACATATATGGGATGGTTGTCAGTTCAATTTATAATAATAGTAGGTAATTAATATATATATTTTTTTGGCTTCACGCTTGTATCCCGCACACAGGAGGGTAGGCAGAGAGAACCTAGTGTTAAGACACTCCGTTCCTCACTTTCCGCCAAATTCGGAGGCATTGCGTGTTAAGTGGCGGAACTTAACGCCGCGCTTTACTTCGACACCAGAGCGAAGGAAATGGAAATATAATTTCCACTCCTCGAGTGGGAATGGAACCCATAACCAGTCGTTTACAGTCACACGCTTGTGCCACTGGGCCACGACTGGCCCCAATTATATTTAAATTATTTTGATTTCTCCAGAACGGCAAGACAAAACGCGGCGTTTACGCGGCGGAACTTATGTTCCGCCATCTAACATGTAAAATTTCAATGGACATAAAGTAGAGTATGGAAAGGAAAAATTAAAAATCAAAGTATTCCTTATTTAAACCTATTACAAGCATTTAATTAGGTTCGCTATTGAAAATATCTATTTTATAAATGAATATAATTGACATGTCATGATTATTTGCACTATACACGAAAATACATGTTTATTTACACGATGTGAAAGTCAAAATTTTTCCAATTTTTAGTTTTGCAAAAAAACGACCATAAAAAGCATATTTTAAGATCTACTGTAATTGAGAGAGCAAAATGCATTTTCTTGGGTGAGGTCACTTTATTCTGGTGGTGCGATATACCCAAAAAATCTTTTTTATAGCTTTTGTCTGTTTGTTCCGGCTGATCTCTAAAACGACTGAGCCGATTTTTACGGGACTTACACTACCATATAGCTGATATAACGAAAATAAACTTGGACTACCTTCATTTTAAAATTAAAACTATTTTAATAAATTCCAGAGCCGATATAAAACATAATATAACACATACCTCCTATGGACATGGTGGAAGTCATCCTTGCCGCCCATAGTTAGTTTGTACAATGACTTCGCGACTTCCGGACTGTAGTGGCCGGAGTACAAGAAGGTATGGAGTTGACGTACGAAGTCCCAGCTCAGCTTCCAGAGGGATTTGCTCATCTTTGGTGTGCAGGATATGAATCTATGGAGCAAGAAATTAACATAAATAATTAAAGATATAAAATTCATTGTTTTAATTAAGGAAATTCATAATTAATGTACTATTTCTGTTTTTTTTTTATATTAAAAAAAAAATATTATCATGAAAAATGCAATGGTTTTGAATTTAAATCTTATGCCAAGCATATTGGTTCCTCGAATAGTTATATTTTTAGATTCTAGGTAAACAAAGCAATGCAATATATAATATTTTCAAAAAGAATAATATTAATAATTAAATAATTGTAATAATCTCTTTGTAGCAGAAATTGAAGGATAGAGTTACTATAAACTAGGTTTCTTCTGCATAATACTACTTAAGGATAAGAGATAAGTCAACATAAAAAAAATGTTAATCCATCACCAAATATAAAACGAAACATACATAAAAAAATCAAATTACACATTTTCAACATAAATATAAATATATTATATGTACATATATACCTAATTAGTTTGTTATACTTATACATTCATATACTACGAGTAAAATAAACATTAAACAACGCAGGCATTGATTGGTCTTTTACTTATAGTCCTATACATCTTTTAGAATCTTTAGTGTTTTTTCGTAAGTAAATTATGTACAATTGCATTACATATTTAAAATTACGATGGTTGTAGATTTGGTTCCCACTCGAAGGAATATTTAAATGAATTTCATTTCTCTGGTAAGACAAAATACAGCGCTGAATTCTGTCTTGAATATAGTCAGAAAAACTAAAGACAGAGTGCCTTAATACTTTAACATTAGTATGTTCTGCTCACCCTGATATGGGGAAAATATTAAAACACCTACTGTTTTCCTTTTAACGCCTACTTAGTAAATTAAAAAATATTTTTAAAAAACGTATAAAAAATTTGAACACAGCGAGATCAACAATAATGCGTTGTAACAAGCGAATAAGCGTTATAAGCGTATCTAACAATTTCGACGTGAGCGGATGGAGATTACATAGCTTAGCGATCAAAGTGCTTGGGCAGTATCCAAGAGGCGCGGGTTCAAATCCCTCTGCGTTTAAATTTTTATACGTGTTCTAAAAATAGTACATTATTTACTATGAAACATTACAAATGATTAGTTACAATTATAATTCTGCAACAATTACTTTTACTTATTTACGACATATGGATATATTTTTTAGCTTCACGCTGTATCCCACACACAGCTTGGTAGGCAGAGGGAACCCAGTGTTAGGTCACTCCGATCCCCACTTTCCGCCGAATCCTGAGGCATTACGTGTTACGTGGCGGAACTTAACGCCGCGCTTTACCTCGACACCAGAGCGAAGGAAAATGGAAATATTAACTATTTCCACTCCTCGAGTGGGAATCGAACCCACAACCAGTCGTTTTACAGTCACACTTTGTGCGACTGCGCCACTGGCCACAAATATAATTAAATGAATATTACATAGAAAATTAATGACTGGTAGGTACAAATTGTATAGCATAAATACATATTAAGCACATGTTGAAATTTATGTTTATAGGCGTATAACCGGTCGTGTGTTTCCGATCGACAAGTATCCGTTTTCTTTACACACCTCCATCCAGTCTCGACGTAGTTTAAGAGAAAGTCTGTTAGTACATTTGAACGAATCGTTGAAAAATATTTTTAAATTATGTATTGATAGATAGTAGATATTTAAGAGTTGTTATTATAGATTTTTACTTTAACGTATGTTATAATCGGAGATTTATATATATTTAAAAAAAAATTGCCGTTCTGATTAAAGCAAGCGTTGGGTTCCGCCTCTCAAAACTAAATGGTCGATTTTGGGCGAAAGTGGAGAACGGAGTGTCTAGACACTAAGTTCTGACTACACTTCTAACCGCGGAAAGGTGTAAATAAGTTATAATAAAATTTTACTAATATAACATAAAAAGACATTTAAAGAAAACAGACTGAAGACTGCTCAGTGGTGAGAGCGCCTGAACGGTTTCAGGAGGCGCGGGTTCGAATCCCGCTGCGTTCAAATTTTTATACGTTATCTTTAAATGTCTTTTTCAATTCTCCTAAGTGTAGAATGACACTTTAAAAATGTTTAAAAACGTAATATAACATAGTTAGTAAAAATTTTTTAATCATGGCATATCTCATTAACAAAGTTGGTTAAAAATTGAGTACATTTAGAAATATTTATTAATTATCACGTATTATCAGCAAATTAACATAATCAAATCTGATACTGTTTTAGGTACGATGAGTGTTTATCGCATAGACAGAAATACCTACGCATGATGAATAACTATAATTTTTTCATATCAGATTTACTTGAAGGAAGAAAAATACAAAGTATTAATGTTTTAAGTGATTTTAAAGTCATATTACATATAATGTAATAAAAAATGGAAGGAAATATCCAAAAATTCTAAAACAGGAAGTGAACATGACAGCTAGAAAAAAGAACTTAGGCACCATTTGAAATTGACAGTTACTTAAGATTTTTAAAATTAATTTTTGAGTTAATTAAAAAGCTATGACTTTTATATAACAGCCACAATTTACCGCCATATTGCATTTTTTAATAATTATTCTAATATTTGACATTATATTCGACCGGTTAACAAAATAAACGACAAAAAAACAACGAAAGGACATGACAGTTCTAGAAAAAAAAATACGTACCATTTGAAATTGACAGTTACTTAAGAATTTTTTAATTTTTGAGTTAATTAAAAAGCTATGACTTTTATATAACAGCCACAATTTACCACCATATTGCATCTTTTAAAAATTATTTAAATATTTGACATTATATTCGACCCGTTAACAAAATAAACGAAAAAAAGACAAAAAAATTAAAAAAAACAAAGCAAATTCGGCATTATCAAATAGCTACGTAACAAATGTTATCGAAACCATCAGAACACAATAGAAGCTGTATTTTTATTAGTACATACATAACATAGGGGCCAGTCGTGGCGCATTGCCACAAAGTGTGACTGTAGAACGACTGGTTGTGGGTTCGATTCCCGCTCGAGGAGTGGTAATATTTAATATTTCCATTTTCCTTCGCTCTGGTGTCGAGTCAAAGCGCGCCGTTAAGTTCCGCCACTTAGCACGCAATGCCTCCGAATTCGACGAAAAGTGGGGAACGGAGTGTCTTAACACTAGGTTCCCTCTGCCTACCCTGCTGTGTGCGTGATACAGCGTGAAGTTAAAAAAAAATAACAAAGCAAATTCGGCATTATCAAATAGCCACGTAACAAATGTTATCGAAACCATCAGAACACAATAGAAGCTGTATTTTTATTAGTACATACATACATAACATATTTATAATGGAAAACAGGAAATTCTTAGATATCAGCGCAGCGTATAATGTTATCGTGCGTGGTTAGGATTTTACAGTGTGTTTTATTATAGCACGAGTACCTCACTCGAGGTCATGTCGATTATCGATTGAGTTAAACAAAAAACAATAATATGTTTGTTAAATAGTTTTAATTACTGGAAATTACTGAACGATAATTATTTAGTCAAACAGTGTCTTATTATTTTAGCTATAAATTTTAGGTTTTAAAAATTAAATAGTTGAAATGACTGGAAATTACTGATATTTCTTTTAAATAATAATAATTGTGCCAATAATAGTGTCCATTTTTTAGGCTTCAAATTTGAAGTTTAAAAATTTACTAATTTGGAAAACAAAACAAAATGCGACCACATTGCAAATTAAACTAAAAATAACGAATAATTTACCAAAAAAATATTATATATTTTTTTAATTTGACCTAACCTAAACTCTAAATAGGGCAAAAATAGCAAGAATCCACGCCTGTGCCATAGAAAGAAGTAAAAAAAAAAAACAAACCACCACCAAAGCTAGCATAAGAAACTGACCTAGTCATTAAGTTGTTGTGTCGGACACACCTCCTCCTACGAACGAGCACATTTCCGACCACGTTGTATTGCAACGCGTTCCTCTCTACCTTATCACCGAGATAACTAAAAAAGCGATGAACAGCTATATAATACTGCGAGGTTAAATATAAGAGAAAGCATAAAAGTGCTATGTGATTGTATATATATATATACGAGTACATAGTATATATTAATTATGTGGGCCCCAAAAGTCAATTGTTGAGGTTGACCAAAACCTGTGAATTTTATAGTTTGATAAATATAATAATTTTGAAAATACTATAATATATATTTTTATAGAAATCATACTAAAAACCTTTATTTCAAAGAAATTTACAGTAAAAATGGTTATTTAGCTACATTTTATATGAAGAACTTTCTCTGTTTGCTATGTCTCGGTAAAGACTGCCTCCAATATCTGCCATTTTAATTTCTTATTTGTTTCCTTTTTTCATAAATGTACTACTAAACTCTGTATTTCATCTTACCAGCGTCTGTATTATCTTCCCTGCCTATTTACACTTAAGTTTTTTGACTATGGTTGTTACATCTGCTACTTTTATAATACTTCTAATGGTCTTATTGCACATTTCCATTACTAATTGATAAGTCTATTTTAATACTAATAGATAAGTAAGCTTACTTAGATGACATTTGATAAGAGAGCAGATTTGGCAGCCACAGATTGAAATTGTATTTATTACTATAAATCCTCAAAAAAACATTATTATACCCAAAAACTAACTTAAATCGGCTTGAGTCACGTGTTGTCTTGGATTAAAAAAAATATTAAAAAAAAAATTCTGTCTTTTTTCATCAAAAGGAAGCTCTTTAGGGGGCGCCTCAAGAAATTTAATTTTTAACGACCACCCTAATATATACATATTTTTTCTACGGAATTACTTAAGAATAGATATTAATATAAAAAAAGTAAAATAATCTATTAAAATCTAAGTTCTAAGTGCCATAATATATTGTCAGGTTCATGAACTAATTTCCCTCAGCATGAATAGGCCACGCTATCTCATAATGGCTTTCCTATATTACGGACCGTGACACAATTTTAAATTGACACAACGGCATGAAATAAAAACGTAATAATAATAACTATGATAATAACCAACATTGCGAATTGTTTAGTTAATAATTATAGAACATTAGCTTAATTGTTGTAATAAGCTTCACGCTTGTTTCTGCATAGCGGGTTAGTTAGAGTGAACTTAAGTGTCAAGATACTCCATTCTCCACTTTCTGATCGAAAATTGGGGCATTGTGTATTGAGTCGCGGAACTCAACGCCGCGCTTTATCTTAAACATCAAAGCTGAGTAATGTAAATAATTTACGTTCATTCCTACTAGTGGGCCCAATTCCAAAGCCGTTGCATTTACAATCAAATATTTTAATATTATTATTTTTTTATTAGCTTCACGCTGTATCCCGCACACAGCAGGGTAGGCAGAAGGAACATAGTGTTAAGATACTTCGTTCCCCACTTTCTGCCGAATTCGGAGGCTTGCATGTTAAGTGGCGGAACTTAACGCCGCGCTTTACCTCGACACCAGAGCGAAGAAAATGGAAATATAATTTCCACTCCTCGAGTGGGAATCGAACCCACAACCAGTCGTTTACAGTCACACGCTTGTGCCACTGGGCCACGACTGGCCACAATTTAATATTATAATAGGTACATTTTTATTTCAAAAAGCATTCGTTATGTAAGAAAATATACTAGAGATTCCGTCTTATTTGCAATGATAAAATTTAAAATACAGACAATTACTGCGCATGTGAGAACTATTTGGGTATATACATTATTATTGTTAGTTATTCGGAGAAATTAGTGCTTAAGTTTCATCAAAATCTGCTTAAGCCATATCATCAAAATAAGAGTTAAGTAGTGAACGAAATAAATGAACACTATGTTCTACTACCCTATCAGATTAAATAAGGAACATACGTAATGATATTAGATAGGACTTTTTCGGCTTCACGCTTATTTTTGTCATTATAATGTATGCAGAGAGAACCTAGTGTCAAAACACTCTACTTTCCACACGAAACCGTTACGTAGAGAACCAATGTTGCGCAAAATTTAATTGCAATTAACAATGAAATATTAACAATTGATCATTTTGTGTGTGAAAAACACAATTAGTGATCATTAATTAAACGTTAATTGCAGTTTAAACGTTAAGAACTAATCAATTTTCAGTTATATGTGATTATTATATAATTTCTCCACGAACAAAGAATTGTTGGATTTTTTGTGCCCAACTCTGTGGAGAGCAGAGTGTCAAATTTTATATTATTATAATTTAATCAATACGTGTAATTAATTGCTTAATGCAATTATTTACTTAGATTAAGTAAAGCACACATCGTATTTACGAGGGAGTCCACAATAAGTGATAAGCGCCCATATGGTATTCGTGTTTGTTATTGTACGATAAAACCAATCAATATTTACTATAATTAAACATATGTATGTATGTAAAATATAAATTTAATAACATTTAGTTTTAAGTTCAACCTGTCTTTACTTTTTATAATGTATTAAAATAGATCTATTATTTCTCGAAGTAACGATTTTTTTATATCCATACTTATATTATAAACGCGAATGTCTGTGTGTTTGTCTGTCACGCTTTCATGGCTAACCTACTGATCCGATTTTGATGAAATTTAGAATGAAAGTAGTAAAAGTGGCTGGGTCTAACATAGAGTACTTATTTTTTCAAAAATCAACCGCTAAAGGGTTAAAGTAGGGGATGAAAGTTTATATGAAAAATCTAAACCGCTTGACCGATTGTAATGAAATTTGGCATAAATATAGTTGATAATCCAAGCTTAAACATAGGATACTTTATTTTTTAAAAATCCTCCTTCGAGGGTTGCTATACAACGAAACATTTATGTAGTTCACGCGGCGAAACCGTGAGCGGGCCGCTAGTACATATATAATTTAAAAAATATATATTGTTATAGGAACACGGAAAGTAAATAATATGCAATTGATATCGATTATAAGATAATTAAGCAGTGAGCTGTTGGATTTGCAGTTAATTACCGATCGTTTAAAAGTTAATTAACAAAAAAAATAGTATGAATTTTAAATTATACAGTTAATTCAATTCCCTTCAAACGTCATTATGACATTTCGTTAACAAAAGAAAATGACATTCATACATACATGGAAAATTCTATATTTTTTTATAATAAGTACGTATATTTTTTATAAATAAATGTTTAAAAAAAATTTTTTTAAAAAGAATTTCATTTTTACATAATTTTTCTTACAAAATTTTATCGCATTTATTTAAATAAACATAAACCTAACAGCTGCTTATGTACATGTACCGATTCATTCAAGGCCGTATTTTACGTAAATATTATAATTTTTTGCATAACGTTCAAATAAGATTATATAATGTTATACTATATGTATTGGATAAAAAAAAAATAATATGAAATCGAAGTTTCAGAATTACGCCATTTTAACTAAAATAAGTTTTTCCCAGGGGGTTCCCAACCTTTTTTGATTAAGGACCACTTTTACATTATTCTTGCAAGCAGGGACCACTATGTATGTAATCCTTGCAGTTTCTGTCATTTTGTAGTTCGATGCGTTGTATAACTTTGGGTAGAGTTTGGTACAACACCCGCTAAATTTAAAATCGTTCGCGGGCCAGTTTATCCCTTCTGCGGACCACTGGTGTTCCGCGGACCACTGGTTGGGAACCAGTGATCTAGCCTCTACTATCCGAGCTTCTATTTTTACTTAACTAAATTTAAAATGTTGGTACTAATGCCGCTTTCGAATATGTGGTATAAAAAAGTAATCTTACAAAACCTTGCATATTCTAGATATTAATTACGAAATACGGCCAAATAAATTACTGTAAATTGTAAATTTTAACGCCAATTATATTACACGAATTATAAAAAAATATAATTAATGCATTTTTATGTTATTACTTAACATTTTCATTTATAAAAACTGGAATTTCAAAAAAAATAATTCGATGGATGTGTGTATGTAACACGAGTTACGAAAATAACGGAATGAAACATCAATTTCCGTTAACTAGGTAATAATCCCGTTATTATTAAAATATTGTATTCATCATAATTTTAAACTTATTCAAACAGCAAGCAAACAATATACTAAATAAACAAATATATATTTAACTTGCGCTTTTTTATAATTATACACATTTTTAATATAAATCCCAATTACCATTCTACAAATTATAGCCCACTAAAATATAATACATGCAATATGAATGTATTTAGTAAAAGTAACTTAACTAACTAACTTACCTCTAATGAAGTAGCGTCAACAAATAAAAATAACTACTAAATAATCCGTAACCACTATCAGTAAATAAACAAAATGGATACCGCCATTGCCAAAATATTAAAAAAAGTTATAGAATATATTTTTTTTATTTTAGCAATGGCCGATATTTTTTTTACAAAACACAAAAACTAATAAATAATATTTCAAAATAAGCATCTTACGAATCTAAAAAGTATCTTCTGCATCGACGACCTCTGTACGGCTTACGTCATAGACAACGATACATCCTAATGATAAGGATTATTAATAATTTAATTGAAAATAAAATTTAAAAACAAAAAAAATATCATTTCTATTATTATACCTAAATTATTTTCTATTTTTTATATTATTACCAGAAATAATATAAAAAGGTAATATGAGACATATTACCTTATAAAAAAAATATATAAAAAAATAACTAAATTTAACACTCAAATAATATACTAAAAGCTGAAAAACAATAAGCGATTGTGTAAATAACACAATTATAAATTACCAACTTTTTCAAAAGTAAGGTCAGTAAAAAAGCTTATGACCTATTACAGTGATTCTCAACCACTGGACCGCGGCAATTTTGTATGCCGTCAAATTTCAAAAATATATAATAATGTTAATATTATTAAATTATATCATATAAAATTTTTTTCTTTGTGTGCCGCCAAATTTCGAAATCATTAAATATGGTGCCGCAAAAAAAAAAAGGTTGAGAATCACTGACCTATATTATAATACAATAAATACATACATTATCATGTAATGTATTTAACGCGCAAGGTGGTTGTGGGTTCGAAGTCAGTTCCATTTACATATATAAAAGAAAAACTGCTTCGGCAATAACAGTACGTCATTTTTGCCTCCATTACAGGATACGATATTTCAATCAGAAATATGCAAAATGGTCGTTTTCTACTTTACACATAAAAATAATTAAAAAAAAATGTTGCAACTTTGTTGATTTCTATAATTATCCAAACATACGATATCAATTTAAAACCTAACAATTCCTACTTAAAAATACAAAAAAAACGATATTAAAAAAAAAAAAAACATTATCCTACATAAAAACCCCTAAAAAAATAAGCAGTGAAATGTAAAATTTCCAATACTCACTTAGTAATAGTAGCGTACATGATATCCACCGGCAGTCGGTAGGGTATGGCCATGAGCGACACGCACTGCATGCCGCGCTGCCGCATCACCCAGTTGACGACGCCGCTGTTGGCGGAGTCGATCGCGTTTTGGAACACCGACATCACCGTGTCTGGCAGATCGTCGACTAGTGCGTCCTAGAATCGTGGTTTTTTTTGTATAATCGACATCTTTTTAAACTTAGGCAAAGAAGTAGTAGTAAGTAGTGTTCTGTTCTCTGCTTTTTGCCCAAATTTGAAACATTGCGTGTCGAATTTCGCCATTCGATATGCAACGTGACTCCTTTTAAATTGAATGAATGGGAATCGAACCCATAACTATCGCGTTTACAGTCGGTCGATGCGCCACGAAAGCTTAAATGACGATTAATAATACATCAATTATCATCGTTGTTTTATTAATAGTAAAGTATTTTTTATTTTTTTATTTAGAAGTTTCTATTTTTTATACCAACACACCCAAAGTATGTGAATTAAGAATGGAAAGACATTAGTAATAAATAATGTCATTCAGTAGTTCATTATATAAAATGAAAATAATAACACGTATGTATATAATTATAGGCAAAGCGCGGCGTTAAGTTCCGCCACTTAACACGCAATGCCTCCGAATTCGGCGGTGCGTGGGGAACGGAGTGTCTTAACACTAGGTTATCTATGCCTAACCTGCTATGTGCGGGGATACAGCGTGAAGCTAAAAAAATATATAAATCCATACTTATATTATAAATGCGAAAGTCTGTGTGTTTGTCTGTCATGCTTTCACGGCTAATCTACCGGTCCGATTTGGATGAAATTTAGAATGAAAGTAGTAAAAGTTATTGGGTCTAACATAGGCTACTTATTTTTTCAAAAATCAACCGCTAAAGGGTCGAAATAGGGGATGAAAGTTTATATGAAAAATCTAAACTGCTTGACCGATTATAATGAATTTATATATATTTGGCATAAATATAGTTGTAAATCTAAGATTAAACATAGGTTACTTTATTTTTCAAAAACCCACCTCCGAGGGTTTTATTATAACGAAGCAGCTATATAGTTCACGCGGCGAAGCCGCGAGCGGGCCGCTAGTATTAATATAAAATCAAAACAATTAATAAATAAGTAGTTAGTATCAATTAGTTAGTAATCTCACCTGTATATGCACTTTACACGCCTCGCAATCTGGATCAAACGGATTCAACGTGTCGTCGAGAACGTCTTGCAACTGGTATGTGGTGTGGACTGCCAAGCATCTAGGACGACGATTACAATTTGAAAATTATAACAATAATATAAAAAAACTATAAAAAATATTAATTATTGTATAAAAGAACCAAAAAATCTTAAATATTACACTATATGCATATATTTTTAAGCTATATTTAATTTTTTTATATGTTTTTTCCCCATAGCGAAAAGAGCGTAGTGCCAAAACATTTGTTTTCCAGTCTTAGCTCAAATTCGAGACATTAGGTACTGATTGGCAAAAGTCGACGTAGTAATTTAAATGTAATCATTTCTCTGAGTGGGAATCGAATCCATAATTACGAATTTAAATAAATATTTTTTACAGTCTAGCTCTCTTGTTGTGCCTAAGCAATATTTTCAAAATATTCATAATAGTAAACAGTTTTAGTACACCATCAGAAGATAAATTAAGTGTTTATATAAAAAAAACATTTTTTTTTGTCAGTTATACCTATTTTTATATAATACGAATGACGACAAGTTTTCACACGTTACATAAAACTTCTAAATTATCATTTATTTTTTGCTCTATACATAATTTAATTATAATAGCGAAACTAGAATCGCGCCTAGAGACGAAAATTAGCGTTTAACCGACATTAAAATCAAATAACGAGATAAAAAAATTTAAGTACTAATTAAAGTTTGTAAGTGCGATTATTGGACGCAAAATAAAAAAAAACACTCGAAATAAAAAGAAGCGCTAATAATACTAGTCCATCGTGGTGCAGTAGATTCTTCTAAATCTAGAAATGCAACCAGTAGGTTGTGGATTCGATTCCCACTTTGAGGAGTGATTGCACTTAATTAAATTATTTTAATTTCTCCTGTCTAGTAACAAGACACAGCGCAGCGTTGTGTTTGTCATGAAGGTATATAGAGAAAGAAACCAAGAGTATCTCTTTCTCTTCTTTCGTCTATTTACTTATTCTCTTTTTTCGTCTATTCTTTATAAAAATGAAGATTTGTTATAGGGTCGTTACATTTAAATTATTTAAATTTCTTCACTCTGGTTGCGGGCAAAGCGTGATTTCCGCCATTCAACACGCAATGTCTGGATTTTTAGCCACAAATGGAAAACGGAGTGTCTTAACACTAAATTCTCTCAGAACCTGCTATATGGAGAGTCAAAATTAAGTTTAAAATAAATATTTCCCTTACCGTGTACACGAGATCATGTTATTTCTGTTCAAGAATCGTAAAGCGTCGTCGAAGCCTTGTTTGCACATATTACTTAAGACTTCCGGTTTGGGCGGAAAGAGGATCCTTGCAAATCTGTTCATATTTTCCCTGGACAGCTCGATACTGGTATTTGCTAAATTTACCTGTTAATTAATATTGTATTGTTATTTCGACGTGAATGTTCTGCATTTAGGACGTAGTTATTGTAGTCTTTAATATCATCCATACTTATATTATAAATGCGAAAGTCTGTGTGTTTGTCTGTCACGCTTTCACGGCTAATCTACCGGTCCGATTTTGATGAAATTTGGAATGAAAGTAGTAAATTGGTCTAACATAGCCTAATTATTTTTTCAAAAATTAACCGCTAAATGGTTGAAATAGGGGATGAAAGTTTATATGAAAAAACTAAACTGCATGACCGATTGTAATGAATTTTGGAATAAATATAGTTGATAATCAAAGGTAAAACATATGCTACTTTAATTTTCAAAAATCCACCACCGAGGGTTGCAACATAATGAAACAATCAGACAGTCCACGCGGCGAAGCAGAGAGCGGGCCGCTAGTTTAAAATAATGAAGACTTTTTTTAACATTTTTAAATTATTATTGACACTAAGTTCAAAGTCAAAGTCAAATAATTTTGTTCAAAATAAGAAGTTATTTGAACTTCAATCAGTTTACCACTAAAGTTAATGCCTCAGACCTGAACACGTGCCTAGAAAATTGGATTTAAAAAAAAAATGTTTAAAAATCTGAGCACTACTTTCAAGCAGTATAAGCGTTTTTATACGTTTTCTTAAAACGTCTTTTTCAATTTTCCTAAGTGTGGAATAACACTTTAAAAATGTTTAAAAGTATAAACGTATGGATTATCAGTGGTCGACGACCCCCAAGAGGTGTGAATTGAATTCCACTGTGTTCAATTTTCTATAAGATTTCTAAAAATGTTTTACAATAAACAATTAAAACATTTCTTTATTATAAAATCAATTACGATTGACGTAATTACGTAGATTGACGTAAATTATGTATTATATTTTTTTTTAAGAAAATACAATACATAAATTACGTCAAACTGAAAAAGGGAAATGTCGCAACGGTTATGCAACGAGCGAAACTAAAAAAACAGGTAAAAACAATGAAGCATATAAAAAAGTGAAAAAAATCTCCCTTGGATTTCTATTAATAAAAAGAAATATATACAAAAAATATATAAATGAATTAAAAAAGAGACATGGCATAAGTTAAACACCGATTACGATAACAAACATCTTGATAGATAAAAAAATCTCTATAGATTAGATGGGTCATAATCTTATTATATAAGTTGAACAAAAAATGGAATACAATGCAATTACTTTTGAATATTTTTAAAGTGTTATTCCTAAGGAAAATTGAAAAAGACATTTAGAAAACGTATAAAAATTTAAAGGCAGTGGGATTCGAACCCGTGCCTCCTGCAACCGTCCAGGCGCTCTCACAACTGAGCATGCGTTCATTCATGCGTCAGTTAAACTGAACGATTTTATCTCTTGTTTTAGAGACTAAAAGGCGAAGTGGTTAGTTCTCAACTAATAACTTGCAAGTTCGAAAAGCTACAACAATACACAGAACTAAAGGAAAAATTATTCTTCTATGTAAGAAAATATAACAATTCGTCATATGTATTAATAAAATAACAATTCGTCATATGTATTAATAATATAACAATTCGTCATATGTATAATAATCAATACTTATTGTGTATGAATATTGTTTTAATTTTTCAATTAAAATTTATTATAAAATTTTCATAATTTTAATTTCGTGAACTGTTGTCAAAATTTCACTATAATGTCAACCGAAATTCTTACTCTTCCTCTTTAACATATAAAGCTCGATAGAATGGAAATAGAGAGGACATTCTATAAAATTATACGTAAATTTACTATAAAATTACATTATAGTCTCTATATAAACAAAATGACAAATAAAACAAATAAAATCACTCACATGAAACAACTGCGAACTCAAATCCCTGGGACATATATCGCTCTCGCCACAAAACGGGCTGACCGTTATAGTGTTTTCGTCTAAAACCGGTAAGTTATCACTGAAGCCACCATCCATGTATCTGATGCCGCGGAACCGAGGCGGAAGCACACCGGAGAACACTGGGACGAAACATGATGCTAGTAGCGCCTGATGGAAAGAAAAAGTTAAAAAGATATTAGATTGATAAGGCAAAATGCGGCGTTGAGTTCCGCAAGTCAAGACACAATGTACAACGGATTATCTTAACACTAGGTTCACTTAGTTGAAGCCGGATTTTTTTTTTTTTCAGCTTCACGCTGTATCCCGCATACAGCAGGGTAGGCAGAGGGAACCTAGTGTTAAGACACTCCGTTCCCCACTTTCCGCCGAAATCGGAGGCATTGCGTGTTAAGTGGCGCAACTTAATGCCGCGCTTTGCCTCAACACCAGAGCGAAGAAAATTGAAATATTAATTAACTCTCTACACCTCTATCTATACCACTCTAGTGGGAATCGAGCCCACAACCAGTCGTTTACAGTCACACGCTTGTGCCACTGCGCCACGACTGGCCCCAATATTTTATCATACTTGAATTTTATTATATTTATGAAATTAATATAATTTGTTCAGCGTCACGCACTGGTATAGCGCAAAGAAGGGTAGGTAGAGAAAAGCTAGTGTGAACTTTCCGGCCTCCACTTTCCAGTTGAATTTGAGATAATAATTGCTAAGTGGCAGAGCTTAATTTTTTGTATAAATAATTCGTTTTACAAGCAGTTAAACAGACGCATTATGTAAGATTGAATTTGACTTGTGTCCTGTCCTTACTACCGTGCATTATAAATTATAATAAATTTAGTTTCCTTGAAATTAGATGTATTTTTTAAAATTACATAATTATAGAAACGTTCAGATTATCGCAGTAATGAGGACGGTCTCATACTGTAAACACGATGGTTATGGGTTCGATATCCATCCATTGGGAAGAATTATTATATTTAAATTCAACTTGCATTGTTTTGATTTCGAGCGGAATGTCGAGCACAGAGTGTCTTGACACTAAGTTCTCTCTGACACAGCTGTTACGCGAGAAAAATCTTAAAGAAACATAAATAGTGACCCTTAACAAAATAATTCCCAATTGTTGCAAAACAAAGTAAAAGAATTAAGAAATATCAATATTTTGCATACAAAAAACTTACCTGTAACAAATCATCTCTAGTCGGAAAATCTGATACGATCACATTCTTGCCATCGTACACTCTTGTCAGTGAAATATGTAATTTTCCACTGACGATTCTATGGGCGTTGTGGGGAATATACTTTTGCATTCCCTCGAGGAGTACATTTTGTATATTGAATGAAGGGCTAAAGGGCCCGAGAGCCCCCGCCCTGGCTTCACCCACTATTCGTAACACATCGGTTGTTATTTCACCTAAAAACAATTTAAAGTAAACAAAAAAACGTACTAGATCTATCATCATTATTAAATTAAGGTTTATAAAGAAATAACTACCCCCTGCAATTAAATTTCATCTATAGAGAGATAATAGAACAGAAAGGTTTTCTGTTCTGGGATGTTTATGGTCAGTCGTGGCCCAGTGGCACAAGCGTGTGACTGTAAAACAGGTTGTGGGTTCGATTCCCACTCGAGGAGTGGAAATTATATTTCCATTTTCTTCGCTCTGGTATCGAGGTAAAGCGCGGCGTTAAGTTCCGCCACTTAACACGCAAGCCTCCGAATTCGGCGGAGAGTGGGGAACGGAGTGTCTTAACACTAGGTTCCCTCTGCCTACTCTGCCGTGTGCGGGATACAACGTGAAGCTATAAAAAAAATGTTTAATATTTTCAAAATGGGGTTCACATTTAGGATATCAAAAATATTTTTAGAAAACATACATTTCTGTCAGAACGCTTGAGGATTTTTAAGAGGACGGTTACAGACGGTTTTTGAGAGACGCGACGCGTTTTCTATAAAAGATTTTTTTCTATAAAAAGAATCTTTCTTATGCAATCTTTTTGCTGCCGGGTTTTTATATTATAGCATTAACCGTCGTATGCGGCGATTAATAAAATTATTTGTCGAAAAAGAAAAATATTTTCCAGAAATAATATCTTGAAATTTTATGATTTTTACAAATTTTGAATTACACTGTTTTAACCAGACTAACTGAGTTTTTAGTATTCAACATTTGACAGTTAAATGTATTTTCGAACCATTTTAACATGTAACTTATTTACATATCGTCATTATGGCAAAATTTTAATTTTGTGGCTACAAACTTTAATCAATAATTTGCTTATTTTTTTGCTGCCTGATATTTCAATCATAACAATACTATAATAATACCGATGAGATTTTTCTCTTAAAGTATTTACAAAATGTTATTATGCAGTTTTGCATGCACAATGATAATATATATTATGTTTTTTTGTTTAATATGAATTAATAAGATAAATTTCCCATATCCCCATATTTCCTATTAGGTATTAACTGATTGTATTAGATCCTTATTTATAAAATTTTTTTAAGTAAATATTTTCAGCACAGGCATTATTAAGTTTCATTTTTATTCTTAAATTTTACTTTATTATCTAAATATATTTCAATTATATTTTTTTATATATTTTTTTGTTTGTCAAAAATTAATTGATGATTTAGTCATATATAAACCTTAGGATAAAAAAATCTATATCCGTAATTTTGAAAAAAATTGGTGAATTGACAATATAAAAATTAAATTGAAATCAAACATTGTAAGTAAAACATATAACTAAACTCGTTGTGGCGTAATAAACGGTGTAGTATTTTATTATTTCTTCTATCTATTGTACTGAATGTCTAGAAATAATCTTTGAGTGATGAAATCTAGCTCCTCAATTTTTTTACGTAATAAAAAAATTAGAATAATGTAAATATCAATTATTTCCTGAATTTGGACATGACACACAAACCCTAAAATTATGACTAATTTCTTCTCAGCTGACAAGAAGAGAAAATATTTAAAGTTGTTAAAAAATGGTTAAAATTCTTAAAGTTGTAAGCTTTTAAGCTACATTTTCATATTAACTTTCATTAAAATTTAAATATTTCTAAAATATTTCAAATAGTTTGATATTTCAAAGCTACAATTATTAGTATTATTTATTTTTAATATACTTAAATAAGATCTCCTATAAGTTTTATAATATCTACAACATTGTACATTAAAGTTGACACATTAAATATTGCAAAAAAAATTGTTATAGTAAACTTTAAAATAGTAGTTTCTTTGCTAATTATGAAAAAATAAAAAGTAACTGTATTTTTTACAGTGCATTGAATAATTTTTATCAAAAAATAATATAGTTTATTATGTACTTATAATGTTGCTATAAACCATACTATCAATATCACTACAATATACATATTTGCCAATATAATATATTGTTTAAATGTAAGTAAATGATAAAATTCATCAATATTTACTTGTACCTAACATTTATCTCTAGTTTACTTAATAATTAATAATATATTATATAAACTTAATTACAATACATTTCAGTATTAAAATAATTGTAATATTTAAAAAATATATTATTTCTTTATTTATCTGTGTCTAAAAAAAGTATAACTTATAAATTATGCATTAAGGTTTTTTTATATTTTTGAATAAGATTATATTTAATTGTGTTCAAATATATTTATATGTATATTATTTTATTATTATTGAACTAGCTCACCTATAGGAAGATCACATAGCAGACAGCAGGCAGAGAGAGCCCCAAAAGAGGCTCCTGAAATCTTTCCTATAAGTAAATGGGGAGCATATTTTTTAAGACACACAGCAACGCCAACATGGTAAATACCAAGGAATCCACAACCGGCAAAGGATAAGTTCATTATTATTTACGCATCCAACGTAAAGTCGAAATAACACAAATATTTTCAGCACACTAAACTATAAAATGAACAACTGTTCACTGGTCACTAAATGAAAAAATCGATATTATATATCGTAAAACAAAAATCACAGATATATTTTCACGTAAAATATTACGAACTACACTTAATTATCACGGGCACGTCTAACGCGTAATGAGTTATATTATAAATAAACAACTAATTGTGGTCAAATCTATAATATATTCAGCTGATGACATTAGCAGCTGCTTTTGACATTGACGTCATCAATTGCGATAACTATTACGCTACGTTCCTTTCTAAGAGTTTTTTTAAGATAAAAAGGAAGATTTAATTACAAAATAAGTTTACTAAACTACCAAAATATTGTAACATTATAAAATCTTATTTTATATATTTTTACAATATTTTAAATGATGATGACAAACATGTGCAATTCAATTACAAGTCATTAAGTACTTCATTATTTGGTTCTTAATTTGTTTTATCGACTCATTAGCTATTTATTCATTAGCCATTACCCAATAAAATATAATTTTTGCGTTTCCATTGACAAGAAAATATAATCTGTATTCTACCAAATGTCAAGTCCTAATTTCCCTAATGGCTGATGTTTTGATTTGGTGAAACGTTCGAAGCGCTAAAATTAATGAACTGAACTCGATTTGGTGAAGTGATTTTTGCTTATTTATTAATTAGCACGTTCGAAAGTTTACTATTTCTATATTTGTTAATATCGTTTTAGTTTAACAAGTTGTAGGCCACAGCTTCATTTGCAGTGACTCGATTACCCTTACCACTCTCATTAATTTGATAGTATTTACAAGAATAAAAATAAATTCCTTATATTTTCCGGCAAATCTTTTTATCCCTGATTTGAACTCCCCAAAAATACATGCAAAATTTTACCAATTTTGTTTCTGCCAATCACTTAGTAACGAAAAACTTTACATAAACAAATAAAATGACTAGGCATGCCAGGAACTGCACAGCTGGTGCAGTGTACACTTACCACGAAAAGAAAAAGGACGCCGCGGCTTCTGGATACGGAACCCAAAGTGAAAGAGTCGGGAAAGATTCTGTTAAGAGCTTTGACTGCTGCAGCTTAACCCTACAGCCTTGCAGAAACCCAGTGGTGACAAAAGAAGGCTACTTATTTGACAAAGAAGCTATATTAGAATATGTTATCTCTAAAAAAACTGAATACACCCGGAAACTAAAGCAATATGAGAAACAGTTGAAAAAGGAAGAAAATGAAAAGAAAGAACTTGCTGCAGCTGAGAAAGAAGCAAACTTAATTAAGTTTATGAGTCGAGAAAAAAATATATCTCACGCTAAGTCATCTGGATCTCAGGCATCAAGTTCTGTATCAAATCTTGCAAATGGAAAGGATAAACAGCTACCCAGTTTCTGGGTGCCATCACAATTACCTGATGCAAAAATAAGTAAAGTAGAAAAACCAGATCCTACTGTATATTGTCCCATTAGCGGCAGACCATTGAAAATGAAAGATTTAATTGAAGTGAAGTGGACTCTAGTCAATGACCCAGATGACAAAAAATCTTTAATTGCTAAACAAAACAGATATATGTGTCCTGTAACTCATGATATATTGAGTAATGCAGTTCCCTGTGCTATTATAAGGTGATAAATAATTTATTTATAGAAAAGTAGTAATTGATATCAAATTATCTTGAAATTCAATACAAGTTTTTTTAAGTGGATTTCATATATATCCTGCATGTAGCTGGATAGACAAAGAGAGAGTTTTCCTTACTTTAATATTTTTAGTTTGTTCCCAATTCTGTATAAAAAAAATCTCTCAAATTGGAACTGCACTAAAAACTGCCTTGTTTATTGTCAAATATTAACCTACTGTGCTATGCGGACGTTATACAAATGATTTATATTAATGATTTAGTTTTCTTTCCCTTCTAATGAAATTATGTACCACATACATATTACTTACTCAATAAGCAATACTAAACTATAACCCCTAAGCTTACATTACATTAGATTATTCATTACAATATACCTTATTTTTAACATATAAATATATATTTTAAATTAACCTGAGTTCCTTTATTCCAGAACCACTGGCCATGTTGTAACAATGGAATGTGTAGAGAAAATAATTAAAAAAGATTGGCTCCATCCCCTAACAAATGATAAGCTTAAGGAAAAAGACATTATACCCCTACAAAGAGGAGGGACAGGATATGCTCTCACTAACCAGAACTTGGAAGGAAAAAATGAAAGACCTGTTTTACAAGCTTAGAAAGAAAAAGTACTTCATATTTTTTTCATATAACTGGGTAAAGAGGGAATATAGTGTCAAAGCATTCTGAGCTGAATTTGAGATATTTCATGTCAAAACTCAATATACAAGGGAAATTAAAAGTATTTTGAATATGATAATTCATCCGAGAGGGGATTGAACTCACAAGTATTACATTTGCCATCATACACTGACCCACTGCACTGCAACTTAAAAGTTAGGCAATGATAATTGTTATGTAAATAATGTTTTATTCTTAATCGTATAGGTAGTAAATCTTATTTTGAACTTACTAATTATTAAAGGTCCTTATTATGATTTGACTCTTAGGGACATTTTCAGCATTTTTTTCTCATTTTAAAAAAGAAGTTATTGATACACCAAATAATGTGCATGCTCTTTTTATGTTTCAAATAATTTATATTGTGAGAAATAAATGCTATTTATACAATTCTTTTTTGTATTTATTTTCAACCTACTCTTTTTCCTGCATAACCTTGTGTCATGAGAGTCTGTTTTTTACTTTCTGCCGGAATTCGAAATTGAGTTTACATGATGCACATAACATTAATACCAGAAATAAACATAAACTTACCGCGCCTGTAACTTGATTGCATCGAATCCGTAATTCTTTCATGGGACAATGTGTAGGCTTCTACAATAGGATCCCAGAAAATGTCTAAGAGTGTTCCATATCACAATTCAATGAAATTGTGAAAAGATGTTTGTGGGTATTACCTAATTAATGAGTTTTTGTATGATAACAAGCCTTGGGAATGAAATGCTCGCTCCAGACTATTTCAAAGATATCATTGTCAATATATAATTATATAATATCCGTAAATGCTTAAATTAAAAAAGAATTGTCCCTCTGAATTTCTTCTCAGGTCTGAGGCATTAACTTTAGTAAACCGGTGGTAATCTGTTTGACGTTCAAAAAATGAAGCATGTTACTTCTTATTTTGAATAAAATTATTTGACTTTGACCTATGTGTTAAGTAGCAGAAGTTAACGCCGTGATTTGTCTTACGAGAGCGGAGATGAAAATAATATATAATCATTTCCCTGGATAAGGTTCCCATCCACAACCATCACATTTACAGTCAGACATTGTCTCGGTGCATGGCATATTCATACATATTTAATGTAAATAAAACAAAAACTAAGTGTATATAATACATATAATAATAACAAAATATTAAAATATAATTATGATCACTAAATTGCCTAAATAATTTCATTAACTTAAGTATTAAATGAGAATAAATCTAATTGAAAGTCCACAGGATTGTTTCTAGAAGTGTCCGTATAAAATTCACTGCCGAGCGACTCTAAGAAATTTAACAAAGACTGTCCTTGTGTCGAATCACTTGCATCTACATTATCACTATCTTTAACATGTAAAAGGGAAGGTTCTATAACTGCTCCAGATTTTAAAAAATCATCATTCTGATTTATAATTGATTGTTCGTACTGCGGTTCAGGCCATGTTTCCGTTCCACAGTTATTCTCTTCTAACGGTACACTAGTTTCTTGAACTGGAGGGTTTTCTAAGCTAAAATTAGGCTTTTCCTTTTTATTGACATCATTTAATTGTGTATTTTGTGTATTCAAATCATTATTTTTATCATTCATTTCAACGTCTTGAGCCAATTTGTTTATCGGTCTGATAATTTCAACCTCATATTTGGCCATTTTGGCCGGATTGATTTGGAACTTTCTGAATACTGTTGAAGATGACTTGATAGGTGACGATCTTATATCAAAGTGTGTACTCCTAAACTGTATATGAGTGGGTTTGGCAGTTTTCATATCTTTTAAAGCGGTTTCATTCTGATTTTTGTCACACACAATCTTATTATGATCTATATCTATATTTTTATCTACACTAGTATCAGTCTTGTCTGTTTCCGTTAACAGAGCAAATAAATCATCTATTACACTATTTCTCTCCGTTTCCGGAGACATTCTCATCTTTTTCACATTATCACTTGGATTTTCAACCAATTTTTGTTTTTTTGTTTCAATTTTTTTTGTAACACTTGGCGGTTTTTCTTTGTTCTTATTATTATTTAATAATATATATTCATTGAGATCAGATATACATGTTTTAGTCTTGTTTTTGTCTATAATATTTGGTTTTGTCACCTCTAAGGGGGTCGGAGGTGGGTTGTGGCTGCAGTAGCCATTTTTGTCTTTTTTACAACTTAATGCGTCTAAATTGATTTTGTACTTTCCAGGGCTTATTCCTAATAATCTGCAAAATAAAAAAAATTTAAATTTAAATTATAATCAATTAAGTACTGTTAATAAGATAATAAAATAAATAAAAAATAAGTTAACAAAGTATTTTTTCTTTCCTCAAATTTTTGAAAGGACTTAAAATTGTTATAATACGCTGGAAATATAAATTTTCATGATTTTTCTGGATAAATAATTTTATTCAAGTCCTTATAGCCATTTCTTATATCTTTCTTAACCTAAATCTTTTAACCCTTTACGACCGAAAGGCCCCAATACGGGGGAGCATGAAAAAATTGGGTTTTCATTTTAATTATTTATCAATGGTGTAGTTTTGATTAGCAAATATTACAACTTGTAGGTACATCCCTGGTTTGAAATATATTGAATTCATATCTAAATAAATCAGTTTAAATTGTTTAAGTTTTCATGCTTATAAGTTTTAGAATTTTACATAATTTTCCGTGTAGACGAGGATTACAAAAAGCTTTCGACTGTTAAGGGTTAAGATTTATATTGTAGTATTGTATTTGTATATTTTTGTTTGTTGTTATTTTATTTGTAAGTATGTTATAGTATAGTAGTATTATATATAGTATAGTAAGAATCCACTATATCCATCTTATCCACCTTTGAAATATTCCAAATATTCTGGCCCCCCATATAAAACTACTAGCGGCCCGCTCGCGGCGTCGCCGCGTGAACTATTTCGTTATATTGCAACCCTCGGGGGCGCATTTTTAAAAAATAAAGTAGCCTATGTTTAAGCTTAGATTGTCAACTATATTTATGCCAAAATTCATTACAATTGGTCAAACGGTTTAGATTTTTCATATAAAATTTCATCCCCTATTTTAACACTTTAGAGGTTGATTCTTGAAAAAATAAGTAGCCTATGTTAGACCCAGTCACTTTTGCTACTTTCATTCTAAATCTTATCCAAATCGGCCCGGTATATTAGCCGTGAAAGCGTGACAGACAAACATACAGACTTTCCCATTTATAATATAAGTATGGATTTCCCCACAACAGCTTAAAACTAAAAAAATTCTCACCTCCCAACATCATCACTAATAACACTCAGTGTCCCACCGTCACCGGACACTAAACACGACACGCACGACCTCAGCTTAGTGACGAATCTCTCCAGCTGGTCTATGAGAGAGTCCGAGCCGGACTTTGTGATGCTGAGGAGACAGTGGAACAGGTCCGTGTGCTTGTTTGGCATTTGGCTTGTGGAATACCGTATGCGATGTGGGTTTATGATTTTCTGAAAATTAATGAGAAATTTTAGTAATTGGTGGGAAAAGGAGACAAAGATATGTTATTAATAGTATAAGAATTTTTTTTCTGCTTCAAGCTATAGTACCTGGCAATAAATAATGCACATCGTGCTTAGAATGAAACAGTCGGTCAGTTTCGGTTTCGTAGAGCGCTGTCTTTGTCACTCAGTTGATATGTGACGTTTCTCATTGTTATTATTTTAAGCGACCGAGACGACGCTCTACGACGTCAAAGGTAACCGACTGTTTCATTCTAAGCATCGATGTGGATTATATATTGCCGGGTACTATGTGGTAACCTTGTGTTACTGGTAGTTAAGCAAAATAACATAAAATGTAATACAAAAAATTGTAAACATTTTTTTTTCCGTATAGCAAAGTAAGTTAGAGAGACTCTAGTGACAGCTCACTCCGTTCTCCACTTACTCAAGTTATTGCGTCTTGAATGGAGGAACTAATCGCTGCGCTTTGTCTTAGGTAACAAGGCGAGGAAATGACATTTTGAATATAACAATTCCCTAGAGTGGGAATCGAACCCACGATCATCGCGTTACAGTCAGACGTTGTCCCATTGCGCCACGACGGTTTATTTTTACGAGTTAAATACATACTATTATAAAATACAATTAAATAAAAACCATCAATTTACAGGTCATCGTAGTGTGACAGCATCTGAATGTGGTTACGGATGCGATTCCTAATAGGTAAAACGATCATAATTTTTTTTAGCTTCACTCTGTATTCCGCAAACAGCAGGGTAGGCAAAGGTAACCTAGTGTTAAAATACTCCGTTCCCCACGCATCGCTGAATTCGGGGGCATTGCGTGTTAAGTGGCGGAACTTAACGCCACGCTTTGCTTCGACACCAGAGCGAAGAAAATGGAAATATTAAATACTTCCACTCCTCGAATCGAACCCACAACCAGTCGCTTTACAGTCACACTTTGTTCCTCTGCGTCATGGCTGACCTCAATCATTTAATTATTTTATTATCTTTGCTTACTACTAACAGAAATCTTAAATACAGGAAAAAGTTGAAAAAAGGATACGAGAAAAGCATTAAAGTAAAAAAACTTACTGTAGGACACTGCACACACTCAGCCGTACCGTTCCTCTGCTTCGGTCGACTTGGTGACTCGTGTATCAATGTTCTCGGTATCTTCACTATCCTACCGCTCCTTGTTACTTTAGTCTGCAAATTTTAATTAAGTATTGATTTAAAATGTACGTAAGAATACTCCTTTAAAAAAACATTTAGAAAACGTATAAAAATTTGAACGCAGCGGGATTTTATAGGATTTCTAAATGTCTTTTTCAATTTTTATACGTTTTCTTTAAATGTCATTTTCAAATTTTATACGTTTTCTTTAAATGTCTTTTTCAATTTTCCTAAGTGTGGAATAACACTTTAAAAATGTTTAAAAGTATTTAATAAATAGCATTCTCTCTTGCCAAATGATTGTTCGTAGAATAATCTTTGGGTAGCAGAAATTTGTAAAAATCTCTCTACAGAGATGCTAACAGCAAAAATAAGTTGTAATAAAGCGTATAAGAATTTCGACGCAGCGGATAGTAGAACGCATGGCTCAGTGGTGAGAGCGCCTGAACGGTATTCAGGAGGCGCGGGTTCGAATCCCGCTGCGTTCAAATTTTTATACGTTTTCTTTTAATGTCTATAACAAGATACATACAAATACCAACATAGATTTTATAAAGCACTAGGGGCGCAATCAGACCCTCAATTTCGACTCACTGAGCTCGCGAAATCTCGAGTGCCGTTTACATACTGAGCGAAGCGAGAAAATAAAAATCATTTATTTAATTTTAAAAAAATCGAAAGAGGACTGTATAATTCAATTAGAATTAGAATTGTAACCAAAAATTTTGAGCGTAATTTTTTATGATAATTCCTCAAGGGCATCAATTTTTAGTAACCATCTCTGTAATGGCATTAATGTACGTACAAAATGTCATAAATCTGACGTGTAGATTTTGAATCATTCGTCATAAAGATTGCAAAAAGTCTCCCGTAGAGCGCTCCATTTGCTTCGCTCAATAATTTGTTATTGTTTATATAAAGAAAGGAGCGCAGAATGCCAATATGATTTTAGAATAAAGCATAAAAAAGCATTAAAAAAATTAATATAACATGCACACAACCTTATACTTGACATACACATCTATACAAAGTGACATACAAGTTGCTATGGCAACGAGTGTTTACGCGCCAAAAGTACATTTAGTTTAAATAATTGCATTAAAAGAATAAAAGCACACAAAAGATATGTGCCTTTTATTATTTTACCTCAACTTTTTGTTCTTCATGTCTTTCTGTGTTGTGAATGTCCGGCTTCACAGTCTCTGTTTGAATTTCAAATTTGTGTTGTTTCTGTTTGTTTTTACCAACAACAGCTAAGTCTTTTGGTGATACCACTCTGTGAACAAATGTTTGTATTACAAAAAAATGGTGCTTTTATTAGCTTCATGTTGTATCCCGCACAGCAGGGTAGGCAGAGGGAGCCTAGTGTTAAGACACTTCAGTCCCGACTTTCTGCCGAATTCAGAGGCATTGCGTGTTAAGTGGCGGACCTTAACGCCGCGCTTTGCCTTGACACCAGAGCCAAGAAAATGGAAATCTTAAATATTTCCACTCTTCGAATGGGAATCGAATCCACAACCAGTCACTTTACAGTCACACTGTGGAGGCACTCCTCTGTGCCACGACTGACCCTGTTCATATTGTATCTAGCACACAGCAGGGTAGGCAGAGGGAATACAGTCTTAAGACACTCTATTCCCCATTTTCCGCCAAATTTTGAAGGCATTGCTTGTTAAGTAGCGGAATTTAACACCGCATTACCAGAGATAAGAAAACTAACTAATTTTTCAATTCCTTGAGTGGGAATTGAACCCACAATCAGTTACATTCACAGTCACACTTTGTTCCCCTGTGCTACAACTGGCCTCAACAAAAATATACTTTTTTTTATTTCATTAATACAAAACTGTTTACGATAACATTATAAGTTTGTCATGTTAATTTGTAAATGCTTATATTTTATAAGTTCTGATTCACCGACTGATTGATTTATTATCAATGAGTATTAAATATTGTAGTTAGGATAATCATCTTCAGGCAGAAGCGTTATTATGTAGAGTACCCAGTAAGGAAAGAACTTCTTCTTATTTTGAGCCCTAAGAAATTGACGTAGAGGATGGGAGTTTATATGAAAGTGCATCATTTTAAAAAGTGACATTAATAGTGAGTAAATACCTATTTTAGCAACTGTAAAAATTCTGTTACTAAGAAGGCAATACAAGGGCTGAAAGTTTGCATGGAAATCTGTTGATCTAGATGGTTAGTGATTGAAAGTCACTAAATGTCTATTAAAGTAAATATGGTAAGTAAGTTAAATGCTTGTGACACTTATAATCAAATATTTTTTTTGCAATGCAAAATTTATGAGTTAGTAATAGTTATATTAATTAAGTGTTATTTCCCTTAATTTTATTGGCCAGTAATCAGTATCTTAAAATTTAATAATGTTTAAAAATTGGGATAGTAATTAACAGATATCTTAACACTATGTTCCTTATACCTACATTACACTATATGTAGAAACATAAAACTTAAATGTAACTGAAAAGAAGAAAATAAACTTCTGCAATATATATTTCAAATGACTTACTTGTAAATAAACTTAGTATTTGTGACTGGATCATAGGTAGGTTCTGGTGAAGCTACTTGGGGGTCCCTAAATATCTTCAATGCATGATTCACAATTTTCATTTGATCATCGCTTAGTTGGTTAAGACTTGAAAGAAATTATAGCTTTATTAATATTTATTGTCCCACATAATGAGTTTTATGACAATATTTTTGAAATAATATATTTGCATTATATACCTATGATATGTCTCCCCTAACTTAAGTAATTGTACAGATGTATGCTTAGATTTGCTTGAAGGACTGAAAGAAAGGCATAATATTAATCACAAATTCAACAGTTCACTCAAATTAATATTGAATAATGAAATTTGTTTACTTTTCTTTTGGCTTTATCTTTGGCACTATTTTTCCACTCTTAGATTGCATGACTTTAGGTAAGTCTTTTAACTTGACAATTTTACTATTCACATCTAACTTAGGTACTGGACTTGGGTTGCATATATTATTTGCAGTATTTGCAATGTACACAGGCTTCAGTACGACATTGTTTACAGGTGTTATAATAGGTTGGCATTGTTCAGTTTTTACATCATTTTTCGGTAAAAGAAAACTTGCAAGTTTCAAGTTATTTCCAACTACACTGCTTTCAGATTTCTTCAAAACTCTTTTAACATTACTTTCTACGTTTAGGTTAGTTTCCAGTTTGCCGCTATTTTCGTAGAATCTTTTCAAGCTTTCACTTACAGGTTTCTCAATTCCTTGATTATTCGATGTGATAACATACTGTCTTGCCTAAAAAGAAAGATATTGGTAAAGTTTTCCTTAAAAAGCAAGAGATAATTATGATAACCACAAGCAAAACCTACCTGATTAACGCTAGAATTTTCAATAAAGTAAACAGGTGTATATTGACACGAATTCATGATTATATTATCAGCAGACTTATCCATTATAATTAAAAAATATGATTTAATATAAATATTCAATAAATAAACTACATAACAAAGAAAATATTAATATTAAAACGAATGGAAATTAAGTATTTTTTGTTGTGCTTCGTGACTTTATGTCGATGAAATATGACGTTTCTGTATCGTTCAGTAATTGAAATTAGAAAGTATTTTACAGGGACGCTCAAGCATTAATATTTTGTAAAGAGTATTAAAATTGAATATTTTGTATATTATATTTAATAAAGTTTTCATTATTACAAAAAAATAAACGTACGTCTCTATAATTATTTAACAAATCCTTTTTTTTATTTTCAATGTATTTGTCTCTGGAAATTTGAGTGATGTTTCATTTAAAATATTTTTTTTGTTATAGGACAAAAACATATTAATTTATAGATTTTTTTATTATGTTTAATTAATAATTTATTTTATTATAAATAATGAATTTTAATAAAATTACATTTACATTTGTATGGCAACAAAATTATAGTCTATTCATAGACAACATAACCTTTTCTTTCTGAAAAGCCAAGCTCTGTCAAGCTAAGGTGATGATCAATTAAATCTTAATAAAATAATATTTAAAATACTAAAACAGTACTAAATAAGTTTAAAAAACGTTATAAACTTTAGTTTGTTGGGTGGACAGTGAAATTAGTTTGATTTATTCCGTTATTTTTGTTAAGCGAATATTTTTCTTAGGCCACGTGCGATGTCGCCGTTGATAATGGAGTATTTTAATTTCAGGCATCAAGATGACGAATTCCAAGGGTTATCGTCGTGGTACAAGGGACTTGTTTGCCCGCAAGTTCCGCACACATGGAACTATTCCCCTTTCCACGTATATGAAAGTGTACAAAGTCGGCGACATCGTTGACATTAGGGTATGTTTCAATATAAACTTATAACTACAGGTTTTTGATCATATTGGAAACTGAATAATACTATATAATATTATAGTTTCGTATTGAATCTAAAATTATCGCATTTCAATTTTTCATATTATCCTTGTCTGATAATGCTAAGCGCGAAGTTGGATTTCTCCACTCGAAACACAATATTTCAAAATTTAGGGATAAATAGAGGAACAATGTCTCAACAATACATTTTGTCTATTGTATTTACATGAATTAATATAAACTGTATATTTTTAGGGTAATGGTGCAGTCCAAAAGGGTATGCCACACAAAGTATACCACGGCAAGACAGGTCGTGTGTACAACGTAACCGCCCACGCTCTAGGAGTCATCGTCAACAAGAGGGTCCGTGGCAGAATAATCCCTAAGAGAATCAACATCCGCATTGAACATGTCAAGCACTCAAAATGCCGTGAAGATTTCTTGAAGAGAGTGAAGGAAAACGAGAGGCTTCTTAAGGAAGCTAAGGCATCCGGCAAAGTTGTAAACTTGAAGAGACAGCCACAGCCACCAAGGGCAGCTCACATTGTCAAGGGTGTTGATAAGCCAGTCTTACTCGCACCCATCCCATATGAGTTTGTAGCCTAAGGTGAAATAAACTATTTTTAAAGCATGTAATAAGCATTTTGTGGTTTTTCTTAAAACCTTATAAGCTAATTAACTAAGAGAACTTTTGTCGAATAATTTAGCTCAATTTCATAATTTGAAAAAAGATGACATTCATTTTCAAGAAGAACAACAAGGCAAAGCCGTGAGAGGGTCTTGTCCCAGCTTTGCCTTGGCTCTTTCATGGTCAGTTCAGTATTTCCTAAAATTACCCCTTATAAACGTTACCTCTTTATTTTATTAGTATATTTGATTGAATATTTTAAATGTTAATACTTATGATACTTATTCAGTACAATGACAACAATACTTATATTAGATATGCTTGTAACAAAGCCAAAAGCAGTCTGATATAATGCATCGGCAATTGTTTATTTTAGAGTTTGATGTAGTTTAAAATTCATAATATGTTACAAAGGTAATTATATTATTTTTGAATTCAATTTATAAATTATGATTGTCATATTCATTTTATATTATATGAATCTTAATCACTGTTATAATAAAAATGTTTGGTACAGGCCTCAGTCATTTTTTTAGTTTAATACTTTTTCCTGAAAGCATGATAAGTAAAGAAAAAAATAGTGTCAAGGTGATTTTCGCTACTTTCTACGTGAATTCATATATCGTGTGTTGGTGTGGTGGAAATTAACCCCCTTTGTCTGACAAGACTGTAGAAACAGATATAAATTATTCATTCCTCAGGGGGAATTGAACTCATAACCAATCACATTTACCGTCATACATTTTGGCAGCGCATAGTTCAATGGCCTCTAATTTTTTTTTAGCTTTACACTGTTTCCCGCACACAGCTTCACGCTGCTCTCCGTTCCCCACTTTCCGACGAATTCGGAGGCTTTGCGTGTTAAGCGGCGGAACTTAACGCCGCCCTTTACCTCGATACCAGAGCAAAGAAAATGGAAATATTAAATATTTTCACTCCTCGAGTGCGAATCGAACCCACAACCAGTCCCTTTTACAGTCACACTTTGTGCGCCACGACTGGCCCTTTTAATAATTTGAATAATAGTTAAAGATTACCTAATTCTACTTTTAACACATTCTTTTAAGTTTCAGTGTAGTATCCCTTTAGTAGTAGTAGAATTAAAACATGTTGGTTGTTCAATCAGTTGTAGGATCAATTTCTACTATAAATGATATAGCATAATTAATATATTGAGAGTTATTTTCATTTGCTTCCTCGTTCTTATATAACAAATTCTGTGTTTAGTTCCGCTATCCACACAAAGTCTCACACTAACTACTAACATTAATCAACGTTATTAAAATGTAATCTACACAATTAGAATATAAGAATTATGTCTAGAAATCATTATTTTGGTTGTTACCTACTCCGCTTGGCCAAAAATGTTTTTCTTTCACCATTCCTGCTACGAAGTTACTCCAATCTGAAGCTGCTATCCTATTAAAACACAAAACTTATTTCCTACACACAAAAAGAACAAAACAATAAAAGAAACACCCAAAGAAAGATCACAATTTTTAATTTAGAAATGAATATTTACAAATGTTATGAGAATCTAAACAAACTCAAATTATAATACCCTAAATGAATTAAAAACATTTCAACATGCCGTCAAAACTTTAACAGCGGCATAAAACATCTGTCCCTTATTTTATAATAATTATTTATTTTTTATTTATTTCATATAAATAGCTAGAATTCGGTGAAAAACTTAACAACTAGCGTCTCTAGACTGATAGAATAGGATATAACCGGTCTCCGATGATTTCTGTATGTCCGATGTTAGGCCGTAGAAGTCTTCTATTGCTGACGCATCGATTTTCTGTGAAAAGTTATTTTTTTTATTATTATTTGGATTAATATTTTTTTTTTTAGCTTCACGCTGTATCCCGCACACAGCAGGGTAGGCAGAGGAAACCTAGTGTTAAGACACTCCGTTCCCCACTTTCCGCTGAATTCGGAGGCATTGCGTGTTAAGTGGCGGAACTTAACGCCGCGCTTTACCTCGACACCAGAGCGAAGAAAATGGAAATATAATTTCCACTCCTCGAGTGGGAATCGAGGCCACGACTGGATACTTTGGATTAATATATATTTTTTTTTTAATAAATCTAATAATAATTAGATATAATTTCAGCCAATTTAATAAAATATTAATTTTTATAGCGATTTTGTTGTGGCGAAGCCGCCAGCGTGTCGCTAATAAGTTATATGATTAGTTGATATCTGACGTAATAACAATAAGATATAATTGTATTTTACATAAACTTATTCTAATAATAAAACTAAGAGCTACTAGGTTGGGCTACCTAATATGCTTACCTCAAAAACTACAAGGAATAACTTAGGTTACATTACATCACCTATATATAGTCTATACTAGTGGCCCTCTCTACATCCATCTACTTGGCTGTTTTGTTATATTGCAAGCCTTGGGGGTGAATTTTTGAAAAATAAAGTAGCCTATGTTTAACCTTGGACTATCAAGTATATTTATGCGGTCAAGCGGTTTAGATTTTTCATACAAACTTTCATCCCCTATTTCAACCCTTTAGAGGCAGATTTTTGAAAAAATAAGTAGCCTATGTTAGACCCAGTTATTGTTACTACTTTCATTCTAAATTTCATCCAAATCGGACCGGTAGATTAGCCGTGAAAGCATGACAGACAAACACACAGACATTCCCATTTATAATATAAGTATAAAGTATGGATTTTGTTCCATATTTACTCTGTCCATGTTGTTGTAGTCTATATATGTATATGTAACAGTAAGAGTAGGGGCCAGTCGTGGCGACTGGTTTTGGGTTCGTTTCCTACTCGATGGAAATATTTAATATTTCCATTTTCTTCCGCCACTTAACACGCAATGCCTCCAAATTCGGCGGTACGTGGGGAACGGAGTGTCTTAACACTAGGTTCCCTCTGCCTACTCTGCGTAGAGCTAAAATAAATAAAAGTTAGATAAGATGAACTAACATCAACCATATCATCATCGAACAGCAGCCAGAAGCCGTGGCTCTTGACGATGCTGATGTAGTGTCCGCGGTTGGGGCCGGAGCCGCAGTGCACCACCACCGCCACCAGGTCGTACAGCCGGTCGGGGTTCACCGCGTCGTCTGACTGTAACACACACAAATGTATTCATAAATGTATTAAAAATAATCATTTCTTTTTTTTTAGCTTCACGCTGTATCCTGCATATAGCACATAAGGTAGGCAGAGGGAACCTAGTGTAAAGACACTCCGTTCCCCACGCATCGCCGAATTCGGAGGCATGGTGTGTTAAATGGCGGAACAAACAAACAGTAATTTACAGTCACACTTTTGTGCCACTGCGCCACGACTGGCCCCTAAAATATTTTTATGTTTGAAAAATACTTTTAGGATATTTGAACGCAGCGGAATCTGAACTCGGGCTTTTTGTTTATTGTCCACACAACCAGTGTGTGTGTGTGTGTGTGTTTCACATTAAAACATTGAAAAATATATTCAGCTGCATTGAAATTCTTAAAATAATCAGTTGATTAGTAGCGGTAAAAGCGCTTCGGTCGGACGGTAAACAAGAGACGCGGGTTCAGATCTCGCAATTTTCAATTTTATTAAGGCTTTCTTGTTTTTCAAGTGTTATGTGTGTTATTCCAAAAACAACCATTTTATGTAAACACACTAAATCCCACGCTTTGTGAGGGTTTCATTCCCACTCCAGAATTCGGCGGAAGTGCGGAACGGAGTGTCTGAACACTAGGTTCCTTAGGTATAGTGTGACGCAAAAAAATAGTAATATTAGGGGCCAGTCGTGGCGCAGTGGCACAAAGTGTGACTGTAAAACGACTGGTTGTGGGTTCGATCCCACTCGAGGGGTGGAAATATTTATTATTTCCATTTTCCTTCGCTCTGGTGTTGAGGCAAAATGCTGCGTTAAGTTCCGCCACTTGAAACGCAATGACTACGAATTCGGCGGTGCGTGGGGAACGGAGTGTCTTAACACTAGGTTTCCTCTGCCTACACTGCCGTGAGCCGGATAGCGTGACGCTAAAAAAAAAAAAAAAATTCACGCTGTTTAAACTAATATTTCAAAATATATAATAATCGCGAAAACGCACAACCTTATTATATATTTATTATTACAATTAAGTATAAATTTAAAAAAAAATTCTCTCCATCTCTCCACTCACCGTATTAAACAATCTGAGCTCCAAAGGGAACACGACTCTGTGCGACACTTTGATATGTCTGTTATATTGTTCCATATATTTGAACCTTTTCAAATGCAACGCCAGTATTAGGGGTAATTTCTTCACGCGCATACGTTTCTGCGCCTCTTGGTAGCTGCTGCAGTTGTCGCATTTGAATTTGTTATCGTTGCATAATGTTTCTGTGTCGCTGAAGCATTTTAGACAATGCGTTATGCTTGTGTTCTGGTCTACGTCCACCTGGGAAGAATATTTAAGGGTTTATAAGGATACTAGCGCCCCCGCCCGCGGCTTTACTCCGCGAACTACATAGCTGTTTCGGTATATTGCAACCCTCGGGAGTGTATTTTAGAAAAATGAAGTAACTTATGTTTAAACTTGGATTATCAACTATATTTATGCCAAAATTCATTACAATCGGTCAAGCGGTGTACATTTTTCATATAAACTTTCATCCCCTACTTCAACCCTTTAGAGATTAATTTTTGAAAAAATAAGTAGCCTATGTTAGACCCAGTAATTTTTACTACTTTCTTTCTAAATTTCATCGAAATCAGACCGGTAGATTAGCTGTGAAAGCGTGACAGACAAACAGACAGACACTCAGACATTCCCATTTATAATATAAGTATGGATTGGGACCAGTCGCGGCGCAGTGACACGAACGTGTGGCTGTAAATTATTGGTTGTGGGTTCGATTCCCACTCGAGGAGTGGAAATATTTAATATTTCCATTTCCTTCGCTCTGGTGTCGAGGTAAAGCGCGGCGTTAAGTTCCGCCATTCAACACGCAGTCTTTGATTTTGGGTGGAAACTGGAGAATGGAGTATCTTGACATATTATCTTTTGTCAATCAATATTGTACTGATAAAAAATATACAAGAACTTGATTCAAAGTAATTATAAGTACAAAATCTTTCAATTAATTCAAAAGTAAAATAATTTTTAAAGTGAACAACATTTTTGGACAATGCATTCAACAACAGATGTTAACAAAAATAAATTATTTACAATAAATTATTTACAAGAACACATATAACAATTTCTTGTTTAGCAGCCAGAGTGGTTGAACAGTAAGCAACAAATGCAGTTTCGAGTTTTCCAAAAAGTTTTGCAATAAATAGCACATAACAATTCTACTACAATGGATAATGTTACTAGGTATGCCAAATCACTTGAAATTTTGTCTCAGTAAAGCTTAGAAGTATACAAATACATTAGTTTTTGTTTTAGTCAAAAATATCTAGTAGTTTTGATTTTATAGGCATTCAAAGTTTCGAAAAATATCGAGTCCCGCTAAAAGCTACTTGACCGCTTGTGACGTCATTTCGCAACACTGTTATAGTAGGTGTAAAGGGATTTGTTGTGTTTTCGTCCGTGTAATTACATTAGTAGTCTAATAATGGTAAATATTATTCGATTAATAAAATGGATGAAGGATTCGAAAAAGGGATAATCTACTTAAATAAATGGATTAATGGTTGCGCATTATTTATCGACAAACAGTGATTTTGTTGCCGCCGAAATGTGAGGAATAAAAATGCAAAGTTAAATAATATAAACTTTCCGTAATACTTATGTTTATTTAATATATACATATATATATATATATATATATATATATATATATATATATATATATATATATATATATATATATATATATATATATATATATATAAACATATAATATATGTATATGTGTTAAAGTAAAAAGAGTAAGTGATGTATGTACGGTTAAATGGAGAATCACGCCAGAACACCGTGTACGTACCACACCTTATCATTGTAGTTCAGAATGCAATGAAAAGAATCAAGAAGTTTTAAATGTAACTTGGGGTGATTGTGCCGCCAGAATAGGTGGCTGTACGCATAGCTATATGCTATAGCATAGCATTTTTAATGTGGCTACATCGTCGAAGTGACGAGCCTTCAACGAATGCTACCAAGTGTTATTTGAAAAAATCTAAGCACTCAGGTATTGGTACCACACCGAAAATGATTTTGATTTGAAGCTAAAGATTTTAGTACAAGTGGTATTGATGTTGGTACATACTTCATGAAGCCGGTCAGAATGGAAAAATATTTTTGACAATGGTTTAACATTAAAACTCAGGGAACTTTTACATTTTATATGTGAAAAAAGAAGTTAATAAGATATATTTAGATCCATTCATAATTGAGTCATTTCAAAAAATCCTGTGTTGCTTTTGACGTCGAAACCTTTATAACATTTTGTAAGAACGAAATGACGAAATCAAGATGTTTTCAAGTAAAAGAGGGTACAACAGCTCAATCAGATCCAAATTTGTGGTTTGAGATGCGCTACGGATGTGTAACAGCTTCAAAAATGCACGAAGTTGCTCAGTGTACAACAAAAGATACATAATGTAAAAATAGCAGAATCTGATCTTTTTTTTTAAGAATGACTGGCCCATGATTGGTGCCTAGCCTGGCGCGCTTACTGATAACTGCGTTATAGAAGTAAAGAAGGAAAGTGTTAAAGACATTTTAAAAAGTATTTAAGTATAATTACGATGAACGGGCGCGCGACCACGAGCGGATTGAGAGTGCCAGAATGAGCGTGTTGTAGGATGACGTCACACGTTCACCGGCCGGTTACAACTTGTTTTACTTATAACTCGGAAACTAATTGACGTATCGTAGTAATTCTTTCACTAGTATTTTTTATTTTTGACATAGAATATGGAATACTAATAATCAAAATTAGTTAACATTCTCCATTGCATCAATCATTAAAAACCAAAAACAAAATGCTTGAAAACTAGGTCATAACATGTGTAACGTTAAACAGGAGGATGCAGATTTTCTTCTATCACTCTGTATTAATTTGTTTATATATTTACCAAAAATATTTTAATATACAATAATATCACATAACAGCATCACTACAATCATATTAACCCTAAAAAACACAAAAAATACAGAAACTTACCTGTAAATCAAAAAAATGCTCATCCTTACTACTAACAGTTTCACAGTTCAGGCACCTAGTTTCACTAGTCAACGTGCCTTGGAATATCTCGTGCACCCACGTGGGCTCACTGCTCTGCGGCACATTGCCGTTACATGTTACACCTTCTTTGTTATCTGTTTTTTGTAATTTAAGTGTACTTTGATTCCTTTCAGCTGAAATGTATAGGAAATTAGTTAATTATTTTATTTTTTTAAAGAAAATCAAGGATAATTATTGTACTAAAATGGAGTGTCTTGAATTTAGATTTCCTCTGCCCACTTTATTACACAGAAAAAACGTAAGAATTTGTATAAAACTGTAAGTAAGTAGTTATTTTTATTATTTACTTTAAATTTGATGCTACTACTGTATAGCCTATATGTACAAGATACAAGGTAAAAATCTAATGTTTAGACAGTTTTCCATACGGCATCAATATTGAACTTACCTAATATAATTTCATTTATATGATTTATAAGAAAATTAAGGAACTCGTGGGCATCTTGTTGCATATAGTTGTCAAATTCCTCTGTAAAGGCAAAACATAATTATATTTTATATATTAATGAAATATATTTAATAATACAGTTCAAAAAGAATAAACATTAAAAGTAAGGTACTGTATTTAAAAATAGTAATAATTCTTATAAGAAATTAATTTTAAATTTTGACTCTATGTATTAAAAACAAAAATTATAGAAATTGGGTTTGATTAAAATTTAAATCATAATTGTACCTTTTTCCTTTCTCAGTCTCGCTATAAATTTTTTAGGTGCAATAGATCCAACTTTTTTCTTCTGAGTAGCTATGCTATAAAATAAATCTGCAAGGCATGTTAATAGAGTCTCCTTGGTTCTCTTATTCTTTGCCTTATATTCTAGAACTTTCTCTCTAAATGGTCTACAGAAGTATAAAGCTTGTAGGACAGAATTACTGTAGCATGTATTGCCAAACTGGAATAAAAAATATTGTTCATAAACTATTTATGTATTTTTTAAGTTAAGATACAATTTTATATAAACTGTTTATATTATTTTTGAAAATGTTAAAAAAGTTTTTTAAGTATGTACCAACTTAATAAATAATATACATACAAAACAGTTAATATAAACACTTGAATTAAGAAACGCAAGTGACATATCGTAATAATGCAATTTAAAGTTAATTAAATTGTATCAACAGCACATTTGTATGAGCATGAAAGGTTTGTTTTAAAAAACGCAAACTTACATTAACTAAACCAAAATAATGTTCGTTCGGTGGAAACTGCTCTGACCCAATATCTCTCTCTAGCTGTGATATATTTGCGCCCTATAACAGAATACATAATATTAATAATTTATCTGGTGATCTTATAACACGTCGGATGCAGATTAGATGTTTATCTACAACTTGTCTCTTAAAAATGACACTAGATCACCTTTAGTAATAATACAGATCACTCGAACTCATAATATAATTCGTATTATTCTCATAATATTAAATATTTACAGATATTTCATATTCTCTCACCATTCTCTGTTGGAAATTAAGGCCGAGATCCTGACATATTGACATTTGCAATCCTGTTTCAACAACTTTTAAACGGAACACGCGTTATTATTAGCAAAGTAAACTTAATTTACACAATATCTGCTATGGTTTCTAGCTGCATACTTAATATTTCGCGTTGCAAACGCAAAAAGCACAACAGTCAGTCAACTCACGTCCATGACAATCAATCAATTCAATGACATTTCGTGCCGAGTGTGAGACACTTCACAAATCACAATGCGCAGATAAATAAGTAATCTTAAAATCGATATTGATTCCGTGACTAATCGTATTATCTTTGTAAATATTGTGTAAACTTGAACATGTCAATAAATTTAATTATAAAAATTACCATTTTAAGCAAGATATTTTTTCCGTATTTTCATCTGGATTCTGTATGTAAGTGCTTATAAGTACAAATGTAACACTGAACGTTTTGATTTGAATTATTAAAAGTTATATAAAAAATGTTTCAATACAATATATATACAAAATATTTAATAAAAATGAGATGTATGTTATAATATTTATAGTAGTTTACGTCATCCTTTGGTTTCAAGTTAACATTCATCAAACAGTACAATCTTTCTCTTAGTTTGTAGTACCATGTCAATATCGTTCATGGTTTCTTGTCCACTAAAATATCATATTAATGAAATAAATATAGAACCGGATAAAACTACAGTAAAATATAAATATACAAAGGTATCGTAAAATATTTTTAGAAAACATATAACAAACATTCACATAAGAGGTCCTAATTTTTATTTGACATAAAGCATGCAAAAAACATTTGTTAACATAAAACAATAAAAATAGCAAAGTAATTTTGACGTTTATCTAACGTAAGTTTTGTAAATGCTTTAGAGTCTAGACAATTCAGGAATACATTGTTATGAAGCTTATTTTGGGCGTCTTAGTAGTCTGAAGAAAGACTAAAAATCTTGTTTCTGTTTACTTTCAAAATGTCACTAATTACACTTTCAAACATATTTTTTGGCATAGGAATATTAAAAAAAATGACAGTGCCAGGATTAATGTAGTATATATTTTTTGTGTATTTAAATGGTACCTACCTATTACATATTTTAATCGATTCTATGACAGTTCGCTTCTCGTGATTTCGGCTTGATCATTTATAATCTGTCAAACGGCGCAGTTTCATCTCCCGCTCGACCGGTCTATCATCTAGATCCTTAATCAAACTGGGAATAGGGAACAAAACATTAAAAATCTGTGCATAGGATACGCATACGTGTAAGTTCTGACGTGGCGGTTAGTGTTTATTGCTGAAAGTTTCAGTTTTCTAGAAAAGTTAGCGAACAAACATGTAAGGTTTTTATTTGCCGGTGATTTTAACTATTAACTTCATTAATTTGTTTTTTTTTTAGCTTCGTAATATTTTTATAGTTTTATGTTTACAACGCTAAATAATTAGCTTTACGTGTAATATTATACTTAGATTTGATAAATTCATATCTATAGATATTTATGTTTATGAATTAATTGTTAATTTATTTCCTTTTTACAGCAAAATGTTAAAAACATTACTATTAGCGTTGACTATAACAGCAGTGTTAGCTGGTGTTCCAAATCCTGAGGAAAGTAAGAGGCTTATGGATCACTTGTCTGATGCTGAGCATTATAGAAATGAACATCATAATAAGCAGTTTGATCACGACGCGTTCTTGGGAGAAGACCAGGCGAAGACATTCGATCAACTGCCCCCTGAAGAGAGCAAACGGAGACTAGGGTAAGCTTAAGTAAAATATCTTAATAAGAAACAATCATACTTATATACCTAAAGGCAAACATTTATTATTTAAAACATTTGTGCAAACAGTTTAATATTTAAATAATGGTGTAATGACCTAAAAAAATTAACATAAATGCAGATATTGATACAGTGGTGATAAAGTATGTTCAACATTATTAGACTTCCTGTTAATCTTTTCGCCCACACAAAATGTGGGTTAGCTATGCCACTTTACAAACATTGTAGTTGTATGTAAGGTTAGCTATTTATAAAACTACTGTTTTACTGCACCAAAAATGAATTTATAGTTCTTTTTTCACTCTTAGCTTTATACCTTTTTCTTCATAGTAAAGTGAATAGATAGAACCTAGTGTGTTAAGGCCCTCTGGTCTCTACTTTTCACTCAAATTTAAAACATTGCATATCAAGTGGAGGAGCTCAATGCCGTGCTTTGTCTTATCACCAGAGCAGAGAGTGAAAGTAATTTTATTATAGTAATTCTCCCAATTGAGAATCAAACCTGCAACCATTAGTATTCAAAATACAATATTTGAAATTTATAATCACTGTATAGGTCATTAAATCCCAATTTAACCATATAAAAAAAACTAAGTAAAAAATTGGGTATGAAATCTTGTTATCTAAGTTCACTAACCTTTTATCTCACATGATAAATTGTTTCTAGAATAATTGTTGACAAGATAGATGCGGACAAAGATGGTTTTATATCTTTAGTAGAGTTGAAAGATTGGATTCGTTACACTCAAAAACGTTATATCGAGGAAGATGTTGAGAGACATTGGAAGCAGCATAATCCTAATAATGAAGATGTTATTACTTGGGAGGTTAGTTGATGATTTTTTTTGTTTATTATGTTTTAGGGGAAGACGAATGCCACAGATTATACAGCCTTTAAACTTAAATAACAAAAAAAATGATAATAATTTTACTTTTGTTATTTTGAAGTGTTATTCATATTTTAGAATACCATAGAATTAAGAATTATGATCCCATTCATATTTGCTTTCTAATTATGGATGGGCTTAAATTTTTTTAATCATTTTATTTTATTCATGTTTTTTACTTTTGTAATAATTTTGGAGTATGCTTATTGACTTTACTTTTTTTTTTTTTTATATAGCTTCACACTGTATCCCGCACACAGCAGGGTAGCCAGAGGGAACCTAGTGTTAGACACTCCGTTCCTCACTTTCCGCCGAATTCGGAGGCTTGCGTGTTAAGTGGCGCAACTTAACGCCGCGCTTTACCTCGACACCAGAGCTAAGAAAAGGGATATATAATTTCCACTCCTCGAGTGGGAATCGAACCCATCAACCAGTCGTTTACAGTCACACGCTTGTGCCACTGGGCCACGACTGGCCCCTAGTATGATACTTTTACTTCCTATATATCCATCAACTTTATACTTATATATTTTATTAATTCTTATAAGTTTTTTAATATAATTAGCATTATCACAGATTCCATGTCAGTATGTCAACTACAATCTTATCTTACTTTACATAGTAGTAGTTGAACAAAGTTTTTATGTAACATGTTTATTTTGGGAGATATATAGAGACATATGAAGCCGTCATTTGGCATGATGGATGTGGGTTCGATTCTCACTCGGGGTAATGATAATTTAATTTATTTTTATTTTTCTGTTCTGGTAACAAGAAAAAAGGCGGTATATAGTACACGCAATGTTTTTACAATAAGCTCTTCATCACTAATGCATGCGAGATAATGCATATTTTTTTTTTTTATAGCTTCACGCTGTATCCCGCACACAGCAGGGTAGGCAGTGGGATCCTAGTGTTAAGACACTCCGTTCCCCACTTTCCGCTGAATTCGGAGGCATTGCGTGTTAAGTGGCGGAACTTAACGCCGCGCTTTACCTCTGAGACTAGAGCGAAGAAAATGGAAATATTAAATATTTCCACTCCTCGAGTGGGAATCGAACTCACAACCAGTCGTTTACAGTCACACGTTTGAGCCACTGCGCCACTACTGTTTGTATTTTATTGAGTATTAAGTTTATTGAACTGCGCGTTTCTCAATGACTATTGTGGTCGTCCTACATTTGTGAATAGAGTTAAATGACTTGTGTACGCCTTCTAAGGTTTTAATGGCCCATACAAAATGTATTATTAACTTGTGACTTTGTATGTGAAGTAAAAGTGGTAGAATATTCCTTTCCATGACGCTTTGAGACCATCATGTCGTAAATGCGGTTGATTGTGGGTTCGATTTCCTCTTGGGGGATTATATTTAAAATATTTTCATGTTTCCGTTTTAATACCTAATCTAATTTAACCAGTAAGAAATTGCTTGCGAGACCATCGTGGCGCAGTGGGACTCTTGACTGTAAATGTGATTATTTGTGGGTTCGATTCCTACTCAGGTGAATGTTTCTTTTAAAACATTTTAAAGAGTACGTTGTGGCGCAGTGGAAAAGCTTCTGTAAACACGATTGGTTGTGGGTTCGAATCTCAGTCGAGAAAATGATTATTTCTTAGTTGTGTTACCAAAAAAAAAGGGCGCTCCACTACTCAACATACAAAGTCTCGGAATCGGGCGGAAAGTAGAGAAAAGAATATTTTGAACTAATAAGTCCTTGCATACATATTGTAAATATATGTTTACAATATGTGATTTTTTCTTGTATTATTTATTTTTATTTTGCGTACCACAAAGTACTATTCTATTCTTTAGTAATTTTATATACTGACTTAATAATCAATCAATTTTATATTTACATATTTTTTTTCCAGACCTATAAGAAGAATGTATACGGTTTTATGGATAGCATGTCTGAAAACGAGTTGAGGGATAACGAGGGATTCACTTATGCGAATCTACTGAAGAGAGACAGAAGGAGGTGGCATTATGCTGGTGAGTTAAAAATTTTGATTTTTCCTCTTAATTATATATATTTTTTCGGCATCACGCTGTATCCTATACAGGCAAGGGGAAACTAGTGTTAAGATACTCCCGCGACAACGCCGCACTTCTTAAGTGTTAAGACATTAATGGCTAAGACTAGATGGAATTTCCATTTTCTTCGTTCTGGTATCGAAGCAAAGCGCGGTTAAATCCCGCCCTTTGACTGAAAATGCAGAACGGAGTGTCTTGGCGCAAAGTTCTCTCTGCCTACCATGCTGAGTGCGGGATGCAGCGTGAAGCTAAAATGAAAATTATTAGCATCTCTTTAAACAGATTTATACAAATTTAGTCTTACGAACAATCGTTTGGCAAGAGAAGAAGGTATTTATTAAATACTTTTAACATTTTAAAGTGTTATTTACACACGTGATACCCTTAATTAAACTGACCTAACTTAAAAATTTTCCAATTTTTGGTTTTGCTAAAAACGACCATAAAAAGCATCTAAGATTCTACTGTAATTTATAGCAAAATGCTTTTTTTGAGTTAGGCCACTTGATCTCTAGGGGATGCACTTAGGAAATAGTAAAAGACATTTTTACGCAGCGGGATTCGAACCCGTGTCTCTTGGAAACCGGCCAAGCGTTTAATATTTAATATTTATGTAATTACAGACGGTGATAACGATGAAGCTTTAAACAGGACTGAGTTCGGTGGGTTCCTTCACCCCGAAGACTACGGTAACATGAGAGACGTAGTGGTGTTGGAGACGTTGGAAGATATTGATAAAGATAAGGTTATTAATATAATTAGTGTATTTTTTTTTTTTATAGCTTCACGCTATATCCCGCACACGGCAGGGAAGACAGAGGGAACCTAATGTTAAAGCACTCCGTTCCCCACGCACCGCCTAATTTGGTGTATTATTTTTTGTTATTAAGCGCTTTATTTTTTTTATTTATTTCACTTTCCCGTTTTTCCGCTTAGCGTGGTAGTCAGAGAGGAGTTAGTGTTTAGGCACTCCGTCTTTCACTTTCAAGTTCAATAGATTGAGTAGCGGAACTCAACGCCGCGTTGTGAAAAATAAAATATAATCATTTCCTCCAGTGGGAATCGAACCCACAACCGTGACGTTTACAGTCAGACGCTGTCCTACTGACGGCTTTACGATTTACTTATTTGCCTAATGTATTTACTTTATTTAATTTTGTTCTTTTAGCTTCACGCTATATCCCGCACACAGCAGGGTAGGCAGAACCTAGTGTTAAGACACTCCGTTCCCCACTTTCCGCCGAATTCGGAGGCTTGCGTGCTAAGTGGCGGAACTTAACGCCGCGCTTTACCTCGACACCAGAGCGAAGAAAATGGAAATATAATTTCCACTCCTCGAGTGGGAATTGGACCCACAACCAGTCGTTTACAGTCACACGCTTGTGCCACTGGGCCACGACTGGCCACTACTTTTTTATTTATGTTTTTTATTTACTTTATTTAATTTTGTTCTTAATTTTCCTTCGAAATAGAGTTTTTGCATGTTGAGTGGCGAAACTCAACTCCTCTTCTTATCCTACCAAAGGGGAAATGAAAATAATATAATTACATCGAGTCAATAATTCTTTTATGGGACAATGTATACGCTTTTACAATAGGATCCCAGAAAACGTCCAAGATTTTTCTATATCACAATTTAAAAAAGTTGTGAAAAGACGTGTGTGTGTTAAAGGTTATTACCTAATTAAAGATTTTATAAATGATAACACGCCTTGGGAATGAAATGCTCGCATCAGGCTGTTTCAAAAGTATCACTGTCAGCAATAAATCTGTATATATAGACAATCACTTTAAAAAAAAGAGGTCCCGCTGAGTTTCTTGCGCCGGTTCTTCTCAGGTCTGAGGCATTAAATTTAGTGAACCGATGGTAAACTATTTGACGTTCAAGAAATGAAGCTTGTAACTTCTTATTTTGAAAAAAGTTATTTGATTTTGACTTTGATAATCTTTCTATCTAATGGATATGTAACACACACTCAATATATACAGTCAGCTTCTCTCCCATAATACCCTTATTAATAGCTATTAATAACAATTTATTTTTGTTAATAAAAATAAATTATAACAGAAAAACACATGTTTATAAAACATATACAAACATAATTTTAGTTTTGAGTAGCATGTATGTAATTAATGTTATTTTAGATTTGTAAACAAAAAAAAATTAAGGAAAAAAAGGATACGAGACCGGGTGTCTGTAGAGTTTGAGTATTTAATAATAAAAAAAAAACATACAAAATTGTGCGGGATTTGAACCCGCGACTCTGCAAACAACAAAAATAAGTTATAATAAAAAAAGCGTATAAGAATTTCGACGCAGCTGGTAGTAGAACGCATGGCGCACGTGGTTAGAGCACTTGGACGGTTTCCAGGAGGCGCGGGTTTGAATCCTGCTGCGTTCAAATTTTTATATGTTTTAAAATGTATCTTTGTGGCCAGTCGTGGCCCAGTGGCACAAGAGTGAGACTGTAAACGACTGGTTGTGGGTTCGATTCCCACTCGAGGAGTGGAAATTATATTTCCATTTTCTTCGCTCTGGTGTCGAGGTAAAGCACGGCGTTAAGTTCCGCCACTTAACACGCAAGCCTCCGAATTCGGCGGAAAGTGGGGAACGGAGTGTCTTAACACTAGGTTCCCTCTGCCTACCCTGCTGTGTGCGGGATATAGCGTGAAGCTATTTAATTTTAATTTAATTTAAAATGTATCTTTCAATGCAAAGTGTGTTAATTACAATTTATAAAAATATTAAATTTAAATGATAACAGGATGGCAAGGTGTCTCTAGAAGAGTACATAGGTGATATGTACAAGCCTGAGGACGGGGAGACGGCGGACGATGAACCTGACTGGGTCAAACAGGAGAGGGAACAGTTTTCTGGATACAGGTATATTATATATTTAAACATTTTTAAAGTGTTATTCACATACTTATCATATGAAAAATATTAGGTCTCCCTCATACATAATTACTACTTTGATTAGTATCTGTTATATCATTCTTTTATCACTCATCCTCTCAATTTGCCCAAATCAAACCAAATTTGCGGGCAAGCGCGTAATTTTTTAATTTTTACTGTAATTTATGCACCAATCTATATTTTATATTATAAATGCGAAAGTCTGTCTGTTTGTCTCGCTGTCACGTCTAATCTACCGGTCCGACTTAGATGAAATTTGGACTGAAAGTAGTAAATAATTCAGGTTCGAATATTCGAATTCAGGTTCGAATTTCGATACGCTTTAGAGGCTGATTTTTGAAAGTCGCCTATATAGGCGACTTTCAAAAATCAGCCTCTAAAGGGTTGAAATAGGGGATGAAAGTTTGTATGAAAAATCTAAACCGCTTGACCAACTGTAATGAATGAATTGGCATAAATATAGTTCATAATCTAAGCTTAAACATAGGCTACTTTATTTAAAAATGCGCCCCCGAGTGTCGCAATATAGCGAAATAGTTCAAGAGTTTAGTTCAGAGCGGGCTGCTAGTTATTAATAAACAATTGTAACATTTTAATCACACTCTTAGAAAATTGAAAAACACTTTCTTTAAAAACCTTCAAAAGTTTGAACGTACCGCGATTCGAACGTACGCATGCGTTTCAACGCATGGCTTAGCGGTCATAGATAGCGCTTGGATGGTATTCAAGAGGTGCGGGTTCGAATCCAGTTACGTTCGAATTTTTATAAATTTTACAGCTTCACGCTTTTTCCCGCATAACGTAGTAGTATAGAGAGGATTTAGCGTCAACACATTCTGTACCCTTTCCGTCCAAACAAGCAAGACTCCATTTTTGGAAAAATATCTTTTTCAGATAATTTTAAGTTAATAAACCTTGTATTTTTTACCTTCAGAGACACAAACAAAGATGGCTATATGGACGAGCACGAAGTGAAAGAATGGATAGCGCCTCCAGAGTTCGACCACGCCGAGGCCGAGGCGAGGCACCTCGTGTTCGAGGCGGACGCGGACGCCGACGAGCGCCTCTCGCGCCACGAGGTGCTCGACAAGTACGACCTCTTCGTCGGCTCCCAGGCCACCGACTTCGGAGAGGCACTCGCCAGGCACGATGAGTTCTAGTGTCATATTTTATATTAAATATCATGTTGTTCTGTGTATTGTATGTTCTGTGGTGAATGTCGAACGCCTCGTGTTAGGAGAGGTGTGAGTCTGACCTCTAACTTTTGCAAATATTCTATTTTCAAATATTTGGAACTTGTTTTGTCATGTCATATATTATATACTGAATGTCAATCACCTCGTATCGCGAGAGGCCTAAGTACGACCTCTTTGTCGGCTCCCAGACCACCGACTATAGAGAGGCCCTGGCCAGACGCATAGTGTCATATTGTATAATAAGTATCATATTGTTCTATGAATTGTATGTTCCGGTTTCTATGTATTGTGAATGTCGAGCGCCTCGTGTTAAGAAAGGTGTGAGTGTGACCTCTTTATTGACTTGCTAAGTCGTTAAGTTTGAACAGGCATTCGAGTTTTAGTGTTCTATTTTTGAAATGTTTCTTTTTTTAATCTTCAATTATAATAGGCATGATGAGTTCTAATGTTCTATTTTTAAAATGTTTTCTTTTTTTTTTGGTAAGTTGTCAATCTTCAATGTTGATAGGCATATTTTCTTTTTTTAATCTAAAATCATTAGGATAGGCATATTTTTGAATTGTTCCTTTTTCTATGTTTTGAAATTATTCAATTTTCGAATACATATGTTGAACTCGTTGTGTCATGTCATATAATCTATATTAAATGTCAAGCACCTCTTATTCCACGAGGTCATTGCCAGGGCCACTGATTTTGGCTTGGCATGATGAATTTTAATGTTCTTTTTTTATGTTTTGGAATTAGTATAATATGCTGGATTTGTTGTATTATATCATATTTTCTATACTAAATTGCAAGCGCCTCTTGCTACACGAGGCGTTAGACAAGTATAACCTCTTTGCGGGCTCTCAAGCCACTGAATATATATATTTTTTTAAATGTATATTTTTCAATTTTTGAAATTAGTGTATTATTTAATATGTCGAACTCGTTATATAATGTCATATTATATTCTTAATTTAATGTCCTACACCGAAATATAATTAATTCTACCATCAATGTTAATTAATTAAATAAATAATTGAATAGTTTAATTTAGATATTCTCTACAATATATGTATAATATTATATACATAATATAACGAGTTAGATGTATTTGATAATAAAATGAGTCAATAATAATGGTTATAAAATGTGAATTTGCTGATTATTAACCATATTTTAAATTTCACTAATTAACAAAAATGAATTGTACAATAACTGTTTAAAATATAGACTATTCTTAAAATACTTTTTTTTTCATATAAAGTCAAAGCCAGTTAATAGAATTGATAAGTTTTTAATAAGTTCTTAGTTATTTACTGAACAGATAGTGATAATGTTCTTATATAATGAACAACAAGTTATATATCAAATTATGAATATAATTAATTCTTTTAATTAAAAGTTTGTGTTAATAATATGCCATATATGTAGTCTTTTGCTTCTTATGAGTTTCCATAATATTATAATGAAAGATTAATAATAATGTATTTTTAATAACATATTTGTATATTAAATGAGACTTTGTTTATATTTTTTTGACAAGCAATATTCGACTAATTAGAAATTGTTTTCAAAAATATTGGACTAAAGCATATCATTATAATTTCAATTAATTTAATTATTATTTTATTTTAATATATTTAAAATGTAAACGAAGTCTCAAGAATCTCTTAACATTCTCATTTATATACTTTACTTAATTAGGTAGCTAAGATTCTATTGAATACCAAAGTTTTATTCAACGATTATAATTTTGTATTATTGTATTATTATAAATATATTATATGTATTTATAGTATTGTTATTTATATTTTATAAGCTGTAATATCTTTTTATATGTATTCTAAAAAAATGAAAAAAGGTTTTTTATTAAGATAAGGCTGTACGGTGTGAAGTATTTGCCATTTTATTTTTTTCTATTGCAATAAAAAATATGATTTGTATTTTTTATATTCCAGAACAATATGCATTTAATTATATTAATAGAAGACTAATTTTTGAATATATTTTATTTTATTGATTTGTAATCTTTACTTTGAATTTTAATAAAATTAATTGTTTTAACTAAACAGAGAGGTTTGCTGTTTTAATTTCCCATAACCTTAAATGTATTAATCAATATTTTGGAGCCACTCGTGGCGCAGTGGCACAAAGTGTGACCGTAAAGCGACTGGTTGTGGGTTCGATTCCCACTCGAGGAGTGGAAATATTTAATATTTTCATTTTCTTAGCTCTGGTATCTAGGCAAAGCGTGTTGTTAGGTTTCGATACTTAACACGCAATGCCTACGAATTCGACGGAAAGTGGGGAACGGAGTGTCTTAACACTCGGTTCCCTCTGCCTACCCTGCTGTGCGTGAGATACAGCGTGAAGCTAAAAAAAGGAAGAAAAGAAGTTTATTGCGCAGTTGCGGTGAGTGTCTGATAGTAGGTATACGCGAAAGTTGTGGGTTCGATTCAATCATTCCCTTTAAAGAGATTTAAGGGGAAAGATTATATTTATATATTTGTTTCTTTGAGGACAAGACAAAGTGCGGCGTTGAGTTCCGCCACTTAACAAGGAATGTCTCGGATTCTGGTGGAAAGTATTGAACGGGGTGTCCCAACACTATTTTCTTTACCTAACTTGCTGTAGTGAAAAGCGTGAAGTTATTTTATTTTTATTTCATCTTCATAAAAAATCTAGAAAGGCGACCCTAGTGTCGATTTACTTTTCCCTGTTTTCCCATACATTTTAAATGTTTCGATTTCGCATCTTGTATAATTTATTGAAAATATATCAATGCAAATAAACAATATAAAAAAAAATAAACATGTGAAATTGCACTCTCTTTAAACGCTACCAAAGTATAAGTTTATATCTTTTGGCAACTTTTCAATTTATTCCCAATACATGTTAATTAATACTCAATACATATAATTATTTTAACAATAATTTGGGGGTCCATGATGGAATGCTTGCCCGTAGCGATCCCCGCCAGCCCTACTTGTTAGGGCTGCAGAGTTCCATCCGCCACGTACACCAGGGCACTGTATGTTAGGGCGTCCCCCCGAGGCGTGCCCGGTGGTGTGAGAAGTGGGGAGGGGGGAGTAGACAAGTGCGGCGTTGGGGACCGCCACCCGACACGCCATGTCCGAGACGGCGGGAAGTGGAGGACGGAGCTACAAATAGCTACGTGGAATGTAAGAGGAGGGATGGAACAGAAGATGAATGAATTACTAGATGTGATGGATGATAGAGATCTGGATGTGATCTGTGTGACTGAGACCAAGAGGAAGGGCAGTAACACTACCGATCTGCCGGGTAGTCGCGTAGCTCTCTGGGCCGGCGTACCAGAGAGTGATCGCGGGTGTCAGGGGGTAGGTGTGTTGTTGTCCTCTCGATTGGTGTGTGCAATGGTGGAATATAAGGCGATCAACCCGAGGCTCCTTTGGGTTCGCTTTAAGCTGGGGATAACAAGATTATTCTTGTTAGCGGCCTACGCGCCAGTATCCTCAGCTCTATCAGGCGAGCTAGAGGAGTTCTGGGAGAGTGTCAGGGAAGTTCTAGGTAGCGTAAAAGCGAATGAAAAGTTAATAGTGTGCGGTGACTTGAATGGATGGGTCGGAACCGAGCGGATCGGTTACGAGCTTATATTAGGGAAGTACGGTGATAGGAGAGTGAATGAGGCTGGTAAGCTTATTTTGGAACTTTGTAAGGAGAAGAATTTGTTTGTGGCAAACACGATGTTTGACCACAAACAAATTCATCAGTACACATGGGAGCGAATGGAAGAGAAAAGTATGATTGACTTATTCCTGGTGGATCAGCGTATTCGGAATCAAGTTATGGACACACGTGTGTTCAGGGGTGCCGACTTGGGAACGGACCATTATCTAGTTGTTACTAGAATAAGAGGTCTGTTCACAGGCTGGCGCGCCCGCACGAGGTGTCCAAACTTGGAGGCGAATAACCGCATAAGAAGCTGGAAGCTTCAAGATCCACCTATTAAAGAGGAATATAAAGAAAGGGTTTCCAAGAAGCTAGACAGTTGCGAAATAGGAAATGAGAGTGTAGAAGTATGCTGGCAGAATCTTAGGAATAGTATGACTGAAGCAGCAACAGAGGTGTGTGGTACTGCGAAAAGAGGCTTTAGTAAAAAGCGTGATGAATGGTGGGATGATGAAGTGAAAGATGCCGTAGAAAGAAAGAAGAAAGCATGGCAGGATTATAAAGCCTCTGGTAAGAATAAAAGTATGAGAGAGATCAAGAAGAAAGAGTATAAGTTGCAAAAGCACCAAACGAAAGCACTGATTAAGGCGAAGCGTGAAAAGTCGGAGAATGAAAGAGATGAAAGGTTGACGAACAACTTCCGAGAAAACACGAAGCTTTTCTGGAGAGAAGTTAGTGATTCTCGGGGTTCTTCGTCAACCTGCAGAATGAAAGGGGTGCTTTCGAAGGACGGTGAAATATTAACAGAACCAACACCCGTTTTGCAACGATGGGCGGAATTCTATAAGGAGATGTATGAATGTGATGACGCCTCTGTCTCAAGTAACAGCGATATGCTGAATCTTGATGTAGCAGACGGCGAAATCAGTATAAAAGAAGTAGAGAGTGCCATAAGAAGTCTGAAATGTGGTAAGGCAGCGGGAGCAGATGGAGTTACTACTGAGATGATCAAACATGGTGGGCCGCGCGTCTTGGACCTGTTCTTTCATCTGTGCAATTTATGCTGGAAGAAAGGGGAGGTCCCAGATGATTGGCGAGGCGCAGTCATCGTGCCTTTATACAAAGGCAAAGGTTCACAGATAGACTGTGCAAGCTATAGGGCTATCAGTTTGATTAGCTTAGGTAGTAAAATTTATGCTAAAATTTTAGCGAGAAGAATGCAAGAGAGATCTGAGAGGCTGTTGTGGGAGGCCCAAGGAGGCTTTAGACCTGGAAGAGGGTGTATGGATCAGATCTTCTCCCTCCGCATGATCACAGAAAAATTTTTGGCTGTAAACCAAAAAGTTTTCTGTGCTTTTGTGGATTTGGAGAAGGCTTTTGACAGAGTTGTGCGAAAGAAGTTATGGGAGATACTACCTCGGTACAATGTGAACGGACCCTTGTTGCAGGCTGTAAAGTCTCTTTACCGAGATCACTCAGCCTGTGTACGAGTAGGAGCTGGCATGTCGCCTCGGTTTGATATCCAATCGGGTGTCAAACAGGGTTGTGCCATGTCAGCTTGGCTGTTCAATTTGTACTTGGATAGTTGTCTCCAAGGAGTGAAACAAAGTGATATGGGAGTGAAAGTGGGTGACTTGAAGGTAAACTGCCTGTTGTACGCAGATGATGCAGTGCTTATTGCATCATCAGAATGCGAGTTGCAGGCATTGGTCACCATCCTGAAAGATGGGTGTGAAAATAATGGTCTAAGCCTGAATGCGAGTAAAACTAAGATTCTGGTGTTTGAAAGAGACGAAGAAAGAACGGAATGTAAGATAATGGTTAACAGAAAGAAATTAGAACAAGTGAATGAGGTGGTATATTTGGGAAGTATGTTTAGCAGAGATGGAAGGTATGATATGGATGTTGAAAGGCGTATTGCTGCCGGTAACAGGGTTAACGGTGCCCTCGCTGCGTTGATGCGACGGCGGAACGTGAGCATAGCCGCACGTTTAGCTGTGCACAATGCAGTGCTGGTACCGACGCTGCTATACGGCAGCGAAACGTGGGTATTGCAGAAGAAGAATGAAAGAAAGATGAATGCTGTGGAGATGAGATCTCTTCGAAAGATGTGCGGAGTCAGCTTAGCTGACCGAATCCGCAATGAAGAGATACATAGAATGGCAGGTATTAGCGAGAACGTCATAGTAAGAATGAAGAAGGGCGTGCTCAGGTGGTTTGGGCACGTCGAGAGGATGAGTGATGGAAGAATGGTAAGAAAGATTTATGAAGCAAAGGTGAGTGGTAAGCGAGGCAGGGGGAGACCTCGGTTGACCTTCGAAAACACAGTATCGATGATACTGGAGGAAGGTCACGTAAAAAGCATGAGGACCCCCCGGAGGGCGTGTATGAAGAGGTTAATGACTGTGGACGAGGCGAAAGAAGTATGCAGGGACCGTAGCGTTTGGCGCTCCGTTCTCTCTGACTACCCCGCAAGGGATACAGCGTGAAGCTAAAAAAAAAAACATATAATTATTTTAATAATAAAAAATAAAGTTGTTCTAACCGATATTTATTATTCTAACTAGGTCATGTTATACTCAAGTTGAAACCGCTCGCAAGCTTCAAAGAATTCTCAAGTGCGGAACATAAATTAGTTCGTTCCAATATAAGCATCTTGAGTTTCATTCGATCGTAAACAATCGTGGCGCCAACTCAGTGTAAATGATATCTGTATATTTCATTAAATACATAATTATGTCCCAGTAGTGCGACAACGTCTGACTGTAAATACGATGGTTTGTGGGTTCGATTCCCTCAAAGAATTAGAAGACTTACGTTTACGTTATATTTAAATTACATAATAGAAAGTGCAATGTAGAGTTCCGCCACTCATCGTGCAATGTCTCGGAATTGTGTGAAAAGTAGAGAACGGAGTGTCTTGAGCAACTAGGTTTCTCTAAATGATCTACATATAACTTGTATGCCGGAAAAAGTAGGAAGAAAAAATAATAATGGCAAAATTAATTCATGTTTTTAATTACTTACTTCGTAGCATTATAACTTTCAACGAAGCATATGTTCAATTTTGAAGTATTTTCGGGAAAATTTACTGTCTGCAACTCTATTCTGCAAAGCATAGAGTGAGAGAATATAGGGATAAGACATCCCGCTCTGTACTTTCATCCCGAACTCAAGACATTGCGTTTTAAGCGTCAAAATCGTAAATGCCGCATTATATTGTACTAAAGCGGACATTTTTTATTTATAAAAAAAATATCATCTTTGTTGGAACTCTTTGTCACAGAGACTTAAGAGTCCGTTTGATTATTAAAAATCATTAAATATTTCATCCAAAATTTAAGTAACGTTTAAAGTTTATGTGTTAACAAACTATTTTATTATTACAACATTAGGTTTGAGAAAAGTTGATGAGTGAAACTGAAAGATATTATATATTATGGTTTTTTTTTATATTCGACTATTGGAATTAAAAAACAAGCACATCAATAAAGAGCATCACAAATTGTTATCTTCTCTTTTATTTTTATTACATAATGCGATACGAATTATAAATAATAACCAAATACGACTTTGTCAGTCTTTGTAAAAAAATAATTCATATATTACATTATGTGGTAAAAAAAAAAAAAATAAAATTACACTTTTATTATTTAATAATTTATTTTGTACTTTAAAAAGAACATTATACATAAATACATAAATATTTATACATTTAACCTACATATTTAAAAAATAAAAAAGAATTAAATAATATTTTTTATCTATAAAAAAATAAACAACAATTTTACATAATCTGTGCATAGTTACATGTGCATCAGATTTTCCCGCCTATTACCCGAGCGGGAAATCAGCCGTGCCTCTTGACGTCGTTCTCGTTCACGTTTGACGTGTGCTTATCCGTTTATAATAAATGCATGTTAATTCTTATAATGCTCGAATAACTTTATAGTCCTTTTTGAAGCGCATAAATGAAGGAATTTCTTTTCTCTATGAGTTTATATTATTATTGTTTACTTGACAATTGTAATTTTTAGGTAAGTTTAATGTTTATTACTTATTAGACGTCTATAACAATAAAAGAGATACTTACCTTTAAATATTCAGATACTTAGAGATTTTCGCATTTTAAAAATGTTAAGATACTAAAGAGATTTTTTTCAAATATATATATTTGACCGTGTTTTAACGCTACAAAATAGTTTTTTTTATTTTATATCAACATGAAAAATATAAACAATAAATGTTATATAAAAATATAAATTTTAATTCAATATACAAAATTGTAAAATCCACTAACAAAATATAAAATCTAAATCATTTTCTCACAAAAATAGTAAACTTTCCACTTATTCATAAAGCAAACAAAATCATAAAACTGTAACAAAGTAGCGAACCAGTAAAGGCATTCGATACGCGTCTTGTTTATAACATCTGAAAGGCAAAAGAGTTCATATTTTTGCATCTCATAGTGACAGTAAGAGCTCATTCCTTATACGAGTAGATTCGTATGATAATTTTCATTTTGCATTCACTTGTGTTATTCTCCATCGTGGTTTGTTGTGGATAGCGCTCGGGGGAAATTCGTGGTTGTCACGAGTATTATGGGTTGGATGTAAGTGTGCTGGATGCGTTATCAGATATAGCAAAAAAAATATTTTTAAAAGATTTAATATGAAAAAGGTAACTCTTTCAAGTTTCATGTTCGGGTTTTAGAGATAGGTAAAAAAATATTAATGTTGTTTTTAAAATATTACTATACTAGATCAAGGATTCTTAATTTTTTTACGTAACATACCAAAACTCTCATTAAATATTTTTTATTTCATAGAACTCCATACGAAATAATTACAAATCATAGACGCTAAAATTTATAATACAATAATAATACATAGCGTGTTGAGTGGTGGAACTTAACACCGCGTTTTGTGTTATGTACATAAACGAAGAAATAAAAATTTTTATATAAGCATTCCCCCGAGTAGGAATCGAATCCACAACCAACAGGTTGAAGCCAGACGCAACACCACTGCACCACGACCGCTTTTTAAATTCTATAAAAATAAATTATTTTAGTCTTAATTTTAACTGTTAATGTGGAGAATGAGATTATTTCACTATTTTACCAATCATTTCTTTATAGTTCTTGCTTGTCTGGTTTGACAATTTTGACGTACTGGAAAAAAGAAGGATTGATTGTCGAGCTACACCAATAACTCTCTGTATAAAATACGTGGACGAAATTAGTAGGTAAAAAAGAAATAAAATCACTCTGTCTACACTTTAAATTGTAATGATTTCCTGTAGAAATACAGTAACCTTCAAATATACTGTTTGTACATAATGTGTTTATCGGATGTTTTTATATCTATTAGGATTTTTTACACTGTTATTTATTACGCAGCAGGATTTGAACTCGTACCTGTTTAAGACCGCTTCTTAGCGTTCTAAGCGCTTAGGACCGGCTCGCTCGAAATCTAAGTGCTCAAAGGGCTTGGACGGTTTCCAAGTAATGGGGGTTCGAATCCCGCTGTTAACAATTTTTTTATATAATTTATAAAAAGATTTTTATATTATTTTCAAAAGGTTTCAATTCTAGTAGTTTTACATCCACAGCAAAGCTCCGACAGTAGGTGATTGTCATCCCGCAATAGATATCAATATCAGTAAATACGCGGTAACTAGAAGCGCGGGTAATGCCGTGTGAATTACGAGTACGCGCGTGTCAATACTTTGCGACACAATTCTATTTTGCTCTCTCTATTTCTTTATTTTATTTTGCTTTGAAATTAGGTTATTTATTATCAAATGTTACTTATCGCAATTATGTTAATGTGCAAAGAAAACGTATGGGACTTCTATTGTCTTTTTATCTATTTAACTAAGATCGTCATCTGATAATGTATCGAATTTAAATATAGTTAGCCGTGGGGGGACAGGTTAGAATACATCTCCCCTCCGTCGCTGGGTAGCGTCCCGTAAAAGGCGGGTAACCCAGTAGTTTGGTGGTAGAAGATTCGTTCTCCGACTGGCTCGCGACCACTGTCATGTCAAAGACGAACCGCCAAATATCTGATGATGTGTTCCGGTTCGATGGCATGTAAGCTAATAGTAACTGCAACGTTATGGATGTCTATGGGCGAAGGTAACCACTTCACACCAGGTGGCTGCTTCTGCTCGTTTGCCTCCTTTATTCCATAAAAAAAAGTTAAAATTTATATCGACAAGTTCAAAAAGCTATTTCACACTTTTTTATAATGATGCTTCACTTCTGAGGTAATAATACTTTCTAATAATTATCACTTTTGATAATAAGGTCACGTAAAAAGCACGAGAGCCCCCTGTAGTGAGAATTTCGTGTATGTAGATAGATAGATGACAGTGGACGAGGCAATAGAAGTACGCAGGGACCGTAACGTTTGGAGCTCTGTTCTCCGTCCGCTAAGGATTAAGCGTGAAGCTAAAAAAAATAACATTAATTAATATATATTTCAGAAGCCCCTGTTATGAAATGTTAATATAAAATAAAATACACGTTAAGACAAAAAAAAAAGTTTATTTTTCTAATAATAAGTAAGATCTTCTATTTCCAACTATAGCTCCATTGAATAGAATCTTGGAACAATAGACATTAAGATCAATAAGGCTTTGAAATTAAACGAACGGAGAGTATTGTTTCGTTTCGATCATTTCGTGGTGAAAATACAAGCTTATTAAATTGTTTAGATTTTATATTAATAAGATATTAAATTATTGAGTTGACGGGCCAGTTATGGCTTAGGGGCACGAAGTGTGACTAAATACGACTGGTTGTGTATTCGATTCCTCGGGAAGTGAAAATATTTATTATTTCCATTTTCTTCGCTCTAGTGTTTAAACAAGGCGTGGCGTTAAGTTCCGTTACTAAACTCGCAACGCTTCCTAAATTCTGCTGAAAGTGGGGAACGGAGTGTCTTAAAATATTCCCTCCACCTACCTTGTCGTGTGCAAGCTACAGCGTGAAGTTACAAAAATATTAAATTACTGATGATTCCATGTTAATAAATATGAAAAAAACCGTAACCTGTTCGAGTTCGATCGAGTTGTTTTTTTGCTATTATCATTGTTATCATGAAAAGTACAGCGTTAGTTTCCGTAAATAAGAACAGGTGCAAAGCAAAAAATTCTAAACGTACCTAATGCATTAAGATTAGAAAATATAAATGAAGAAAGAACTGAATGCTAAATAAACATATAATAAATTCTGCGAAAGAACACAGCTTAGTATCTACGATAAAAAACGCTTAAACATAATGTCCCAAGAAATGCATAAAGAAATTCCAAGCTTTGGTTTTGTATGAAAAATTTAATTAATTTAATTATTATATTAATATAGAGATAGTCGTGGCACAGTGGGGCAACGTCTGCCTGAAACGTGTAGGTTTTGAGTTCGATTCCTACTCGGGGTAATGATTATATCTAAATTTTAATTTCTTCGCTTTGGTACCAAAGATAAAGCGCGGCGTTGAGTTCCACCACTCAACATACAATGTCTCAATTTAATTATTAATATTAATATAGAGGCCGTCGTGGCACAGTGGGGCAACGTCTAACGAAACGTGTAGGTTTTGAGCTCGATTTCCACTCGGGGGAATGATTATAACTAAATTTTCATTTCTTCGCTTTGGTATCAAAGACCTTGAGGTTGAGTTCCACCACTCACGAAGCAATGTCGCAATTTCAGACGGAAAGTAGAGCGGAGTGCCTTGACTAGGATAGTCAAAGCGTTGCTAAGCGGCAAAAAGCGTAAAGTGTGAAGCTAAATTAATATTATATTTAATAACTGGCGTCTGACTGTATACACATTGGTCTTGGGTTCGATTGTCTCTCGAGTGAATCATATTTAAACTATTTTAATTTTTCTACTCTGGTGACAAAACATGAAATGCAGCGTTGTGTTCCGCCACTCATAACGCTATGCCAGGCTTCGAGTAGAAAGGGGAGAACACAGTGTCTTGACACTAGGTTCTGCCTTACTGATACGCGGGAATAAGCCTAAAATAAAATGTGGTGGTGTCGAGGTAATGTCTGGTGATGAATTTCACCACTTAACAAGTAATGCCTCCAGAATTTGCCGGAACCTGGGAACGAAATGCCTTAACATTATGTTCCCTCTGCTGACCCGGCTAGTTGCGGGATACAGCGTGAAACTGTAAAACATTATATTTTTACAGAACAAAGTATAATTCTGACTTCTGTACTTTACTTTAACTAAAAATATATATTAATTTTAATACACATTGCGTAATGGTGATAAATTTTTACGCTACGAGTTTCCAAACTTATAAAGCACTGAGTAATTTCTCAGGTGGGAACTACTTGAGGAAGTGCGAAGTTATAGTCTAAGAGCACAATGAAAACTTTCCAAGGCCTATTATTACTTTGACTTAAATCGTGTTATATTTATGTGTGTGCACACAGCTTTTGCACTGTTTATGTTATTATTATAAAATATCAATATTAGAGTGGCCAGTCGTGGCCCAGTGGCACAAGCGTGTGACTGTAAACGACTGGTTGTAGGTTCGATTCCCACTCGAGGAGTGGAAATATTTAATATTTCCATTTTCTTCGCTCTGGTGTCGAGGTAAAGCGCGGCGTTAAGTTCCGCCACTTAACACGCAATGCCTTCGAATTCGGCGGAAAGTGGGGGACGGAGTGTCTTAACACTAGGTTCCCTCTACCTGCCCTGCTGTGTGCGGGATACAGGGTGAAGCTGAAAAAAAAAAAAAGGATAACCAAATGACATATACCGAGGGATATTTTGAAATCCTTTACTGCACCAAATATTTACATTTACTGAAATTTCATGAAGGTGGCTCTAATTAAAGAGTCGTATTGTGGCTACGAGCGTATGGGCGGAATGAAATTTTACATATTATACACGTGTGTTCGTTCATTAGTGTATCAACATTTTAATACTCACAAATGACTACTTGTAATTTTAATAAGCTTAATTATAATGTGTATAAATATACGAAGCTTAACTTTTTGCACGCTTGTTTAATTTTGTATTGTTTATTCGTTATGAATACGTGTATAAATTAAGAGAGTCAAGTTATGTTTATTTTTAGTAAAATAGGTGCTTTTTGAAGCCGTCGTGGCGAAATTGGACGACGTGGGTTCGATTTCAACTCGGGAGGACTGATTATATTCTCTATTCTTCGTTCATTCCTAAGACAAAACGCGGCGTTGAATTCCACCACTCATCGTCTCGACTTTGGGCGGTAAGTAGGGGACGGAGTGTCTTGGTTCTCACTGATTACTACGCTACGTTGACAGAAAAAGCATAAGTATAGCATGCATAAAAGTGCTGTTTTGGCGAGATAAAATGAATTCCGGTGTTAAAATACCCGCAGCATACACGCATACATAGTGTTCTAAATTGGTGCTAAGTAGATAAAAAATATTAGTATTACTTTATAGAAATCTTTCTGAATACAGGTAGGTACATACTTGTATGAAAAAATAATAACATATATTCCGAGAGGTTGTCGTAGCGCAGTAAAACAGCCTTTGATTATAAACAATTTGAGCGCGTTGAATTGCACCACTCAACTTGCAATGACTCAATTTTAGGTAGAAAGTAAACAAAAGAGTGTCTGGACATTACTATAAGCACCTAGTCCTGCTAACTACTATAATATGAAAAAATGCAAAGTTTTTTTTTGCTTACAGCAGGGTAGACCGAAGGAACCTAGTGTTAAGACACTCCGTTCCCCACTTTCCGCCGAATTCGGAAGCATTGCGTGTTAAGCGGCGGAACTTAACGCCGCGCTTTGCCTCTGATACTAGAGCGAAGAAAAATGGAAATATTAAACATTTCCACATCTTGAGTGGGAATCGAACCCACAACCAGTCGTTTACAGTCACACATTTGTGAATATACATACATATATACCTAATTATTCACTATAAATGCCATTTTCTATTAAACAACAAAGCTAATAATCGCTCCGCAGTAAATTTCCTTAATTTTGCTTATTTTTGACTCGTGGCTGCGTTAATCATTTCAATTTAACCACTCGACTTCACTCGGGCGCAAATACGATTTTCCCAAGGAAACGAAAACACCGTTTAAAGCGAGCTGGGGAATGATTTAAGATAATGTTAGAACGTTTTTTCTTTATTTCACTTTAATATATACGGTAAGAAAGACGTTATTATAGCATTATATGCTGATAGCGATGTATGCACAATGGTACGGAGTTCGATATAATTTGAGGTAATTTAACGTCTATATTTTGTGTGTTAATGGTTGTTTACCCAATTAACGAGTTTTTCAATGGTAACACGCCTTGGAAATGAAATGCTCGCTCCAGTCTATTTCATTTTTTCAGTCTCGTCACTAATAAATATTTGTACTGTAAATTAATTACGTAATAAAAGGAAATAAAAACCTGATTTCCTGGTTCTTCTTATACCTTAGACCTAAGAAGAACCGGCGAAGAAGAAGAACCTAGGTCTAAGTATAACTTTAGTGAACCGGTGGTAAATTGTTTAACGTTCAAAAAATGTAATGAAGCATGTAACTGTCTTTCTACCCAAAGTCGAGACATCGGTTGTTGAGTGACAGACAACAACGTCACGCTTTTTCTTAGCCATCAGAGCGAAAAAATGAAAATTTTAATATAAACGATGCTCTAACTGAGTATTTAACCCACTACTATCGCATTTCAGTCAGACATTGTTTCACATTGCCACGATGGCATGAAAAAACACGCATTATACTAAAAATAAACATAACTTGACTCTCTTAATTTATAAACGTATTCATAACGAATAAACAATACAAAATTAAACGAGCGTGCAAAAAGTTAAGCTCCGTATATTTATACACATTATAATTAAGCTTATTAAAATTACAAGTAGTCATTTGTGAGTATTAAAATGTTGATACACTAATGAACGAACACACGTGTATAATATGTAAAATTTCATTCCGCCCATACGCTCGTAGCCACAATACGACTCTTTAATTAGAGCCACCTTCATGAAATTTCAGTAAATGTAAATATTTGGTACAGTAAAGGATTTCAAAATATCCCTCGGTATATGTCATTTGGTTATCTCTTAGACTATTCTGAGTTAGTTTCGGTTTGGCTGTTTGATTGTCTTAATTAGTTTTGGTGATATTATTTTTGTTCAAAATAGTTATAATTAAAGGACTAAATTTTGGAAGTATGTTTTTTGTCAAATAGTTTGTTATTTTTTTAATGTTATTAATTACTTAATGTATTTCTGAATTTATCTCACTTGAAAGGATTTACAATATAATTTTTTTAATAAGCATTATGTGGCCAGTCGTGGCCCAGTGGCACAAGCGTGTGACTGTAAACGACTGGTTGTGGGTTCGATTCCCACTCGAGGAGTGGAAATATTTAATATTTCCATTTTCTTCGCTCTGGTGTCGATGTAAAGCGCGGTGTTAAGTTCCGCCACTTAACACGCAATGCCTCCGAATTCGGCGGAAAGTGTGTAACGGAGTATCTTAATACTAGGTTCCCTGTGCTTACCCTGCTGTGTGCGAGATACAGCGTGAAGCTAAAAAAAAAAAAAAAAACCCTTATCCTTCACACTTTAATAATTGTTGTTTACCCTTAAATTATTAAAAACAAGAAAATACCACTTTTTAGGTTATTTATTTAGGACTTACAAAAAATACATGAATACAAGGTATACAAACATGTTTCGTAATTACATGTACCTACAAATTGTGGTTTTAATCGCAAGTTATCACGGCACGGTAAAAGCCCATTTCAACATAAAAATATTTACTTTTATCAAAATAATAATTACTAACTAATCTACATAAATACTAGCAACCGCCTCTTGCTCTGCATGGCGAGAAGAGCTGAGCGAAGTACATATTTAAAGTCATTACATGTTCAAAAAGTTTGAAACGCAAACTCTTACAATTAATGGAACTAAAATAAAGTTTATTCGCTCGCGCTGCTAGGTGAAGTGATGTCAAATGCTATTTCAAAACGTTCTACAGCCTAACTCTATGGGCACTTTTTGACCATTTGATTACTATTTATTATTGAATAAAGGAGGCAAACGAGCAGAAGGACCACCTGATGGTAAGTGGACCCATGGACATCCACAACATTAGAGGAGTTGTGGATGCGTTGCCGGCGTTGGAGATAAAGGAGGGAAAGAGGAAAGAAGAATGGGGATGGTGGGAATAGGGAGAAAGCTGGCTTACATGCCATCGAACCGGAACACATCATGAGATATTTGGCGGTTCGTCTTTGACATGATAGTGGTCGCGAGCCAGGCGGAGAACGAATCTCCTACCTCCAAACTACTGGGATACTCGCCTTTTACGGGATGCTACCCAGCGGCGGAGGGGAGTTGTATTCTTGACCCGTCCCCCCACGGGCAGTAGTACTATCGTAGTATAAATAGTAGTATAAATAGCAATTTATACTACTATTTATACTACGATTACTATTTATTCAAAAACTACAATTACAATTGTCACCAAAAAACTTCACAGCACACAAGACACTGTGCTCGATATCCCTTCCAAATTTAAGAGGTCACTACTAATAGCCAAGGAAGAGTTAAACCACAACGAAACATACTTTTGACCAGTAAGAGCTTCGCTTCGTCCAGCTCAATAAAGCATGCAAATGAAACTAACTACAAATTCCTGTACACATCTATGAAAAAAAACAATTCTTTAAAATACTGTTAGTATGTATAGCACATACTAAAAAATAAACTCAAAACTTATAACAAAGTTAAACTGTCGTTTACAAAATAAAGTTTGCCATAACCAAGTTATTTCCCACGCAATATTAATCATATACAAAAATTGTCAGGAAAAAATGCAAATCGCCCATTGAAACTTCATCGTTGTTCGGTCCTCAGATTGTAATAAAAAAACAACTCAAGTTAAGTTTTAATTCCTTGCTAGCTCACTCGTAGGTAAACAGAGGAAAGAAGTTCCGGCGGGACACGCAACGAATAATGTGCCACAGATTATGTTGTCCATAGATACTCGTAAGGTTGAATAATATATTTATTCAAAAAGATATTTTAGCTTAGTTTTAATGTTTTTAGGTTTACCGTTTTACAGAGTAGGGTAGTCAGAGAAAACCTAGTGTCAAGATATTCTCTCTGTTCTACGATATCGACCAATCGCGCTTATATTTAGACAGTATCCCACTGCGCCTCGATGACTCGACACATCTTAGGTTATCACGATTAATACGATATAATTTGTATATAATAAATTGAGTAGTGCGGCTAAAGATGAAAAACAATGCTTTGTCGGTTTTATGACATTTTGATGTATTATCATAATATTATCGCAATTAATTTAAAAGAAAAACAAAACAGCGAACAGAGATACGTTTCAATCAGTTATGTTAATTATTCTTTTAAACATTTTTAAAGTGTTATTCCACACTTAGGAAAATTGAAAAAGACATTTAAAGAAAACGTTATAAAAATTTCCCGCTGCGTTCAAATTTTTATACGTTTTCTTTAAATATGTTAATTATTTCTGTAAAATACACTATTGGTGTAAAAATACACATAATTTTTAAATATGACCCATACATTTCCAAAAGTATCCGCAAAAACAAAATTCACAAGCCTATTTAACCCACTAAACCACAGACAAAATCTAAAAGCCGAACCTAAACGGAATCAAAAAACACAATCAGCGTCCCAGTTTTCAGAACAATAAATAAAAAAAAAAAACAAACGTCAAACCCTGTTCGCACATACTCTGTGGATGTCAAAGTACGTTTAGCATGAAGCGTGGAAGTTTTTCACAATTTTTGGCGTAATCTTACAAAGGAGAAAAGTTCGGAACTCATTAGACCGAGAGGAAATGTTTACAGAACACGTCTACCGTAAAATTTAATTTGATTCGGGTACCGCCTTCGTACTTGTAACAGTACAAGTGTATGTGACAGAAGCATTCTTGGTAAGCTTCGGCTTTAACACTTTAAAATTATTGGGACGAGAATGCGTTGTTGTTAATAGATGTAGGGGAGCGGGTGGCAGTACATTTGAGAATTTATTTCTATTCACAACGTTTCTCGTAATTTCTTTCTTGAGATTGAAAATGTTTTGAGTGTTGTGTGATGTTTTGATATACATAGTTTGAAATTACTTGAGAAGTTTTAAATAATATTTGAGGTAACTGTGGGAATGTTAAGTTTGTAGGTATGTACTTTTTTTTTATTGAATAAAGGAGGCAAACGAGCAGTAGGACCTGATGGTAAGTGGTTGGCTTCCCCCATTGTCATCCTCAACACTATAGGGGTAGGGGATGTGTTGCTGGCCTTGGGGGTGAAGGACGGATGGAGGGAAATAGGATGGAATGGTGGGAATGGGGAGAAAACTGGCTTACGTGTCATCGGACCGGAACACATCAACAGATATTTTGCGGTTCGTCTTTGACATGCTAGTGGTCGCGAGCCAGTCGGAGATTGAATCTCCTACCACCAAGCTACTGGGTTACCCACCCGCCTTTTACGGGACGCTATCCCGGCTGCGGAGGGGAATTGTATTCTTAACCCGTCCCCCCACGGGTACGAGGTAAAGGAAAAGCGAAGTTCAGTATATATGTAGATATTATTGTTATGTATACGCCGTATATTTATGTATACGTCTATAAAGGATCAAGTTTTTATTGTGTTGTCTTTACACATTAGAAACGTTAACAGCGAGAATTTGTAACATACAAATAAAGAATGCTTGACTATGATTTCAATATACAATGCATTCAATTTTATTTTTTAGCTTTTATTTACTCTTTTTCACGCGTAATGAATGGAGTACTCAGGGTGAAGACACTCCGATCTCCACTTTCCGCATGAAATTAAGACGAGTGTTGAGACACGAAACTTAACGCGCTTATGCGCTTTATTTTTTTACCAGAGCGAGGAATCGAACCAATCGGTTTTACATTTCAGACGCGATCCACTATGCCACGATAGTCTCACCCGCACTTTTGTACTAACTAGTTTTCTCGTTTAGTACTACTACTAATGAAAAAAAAAACTAAAATAATTTTCTATGACCTAGCCAATTAAAAGAAAAACGACTACAAAAACAAGTTACTAGAGTCAATTTAAAAAAAAATACTACTCGAAACTTATCCGAAAAAAGTTGAAAAATTAATAAAAAAAAAATAAAAAGAAATATCATCGGGCGCAAGTACTTCCATGCAGTATTTCAGGAGGATTGATATTGGTTCTTAATTATGAAATTCATCGAACCGTGCTCTGTGAAGTCAGCTGTATGTAGAGTAGGGTATCGGGAGCCATGGCTGAATAAAGTTAGTACAAAAATGTTGATGACATAATTTATTATTTGTTTTCTTGTTTTATATTTATAGGTCAGTCCTGGCTTGTGGGCACAAAGTGTGACTGTAAACGTGACTGTTCGTGGGTTCGATTCTTACCCGAGGAGTGGAAATATTTAATATTTTCATTTTCTTGGTTTTGGTGTCGTGGCAAAGCGCGGCGTTAAGTTCTGGCACTTAACACGCGATGCCTCCAGAATTCGGCGGAAAATGGGGAACCCCCTGCCTATCATGTTTTGTGCAGGATACAGCGTGAAGCTAAAAACAAAAAAAATATAAGCTTTGTGGTGCAGTGGGACAGCGTGTGATTGTAAACATTATTAGTTGTCGATTTGATTTCACATTCAAGGAAATGATTTTTTTAGCTTCACGATTGATCCTTAGCAGGGTAGTCAGAGTAAATGGAGCGCAAATGCTACAGAGTGTGATACTACGAGCAATGATTCAATTTCAGTGCGGAAAGTGCTATGTGGGATAAAGCATGAAGTTGCGATTCCTTATTAATATACTTTATACATTCTTCCGAGTAAAAATCTAATCGACCTACTACTACTATGTGTATATAACTAAATTTTTATTACTAGAATACACATGTATTTTGTTATATACAATAGAAACTCAATTAACCGGACTATTCGTTGTCTTTAGGCATGGAGAATCGAAAATCCGGATAATCAAATATAGGAAGAAAAGAAGGTTTTGTGCATATGTGGTAGGTACATACAGTTATGTTTATTAAAAACAACAAATATATATCAACGAAAATCAATATTTATTAAGAAATTATTAAACCAGTTCCGGTGAGGTCTTGCTTGTATAAATTCGACTTGTAGGTTTTTAATATAATTGGTGAGTAGTCCTGATAATCGCGAATCTGTATAACTGAGGGCCGGATAATCAACTACTGGACTTCCTTCTACTGTAAATCCTTTTTTAATTAATTTAAAACTTACACATTGCGAACAAAATCCAAAAACGTTTAGAAAACGCTTGATTGACGTACAAAATTCCCGAACACAAGTGAAACTATCAAAAAAGTTCGGTAACGGATATTCTGAAGTTAACTATCGAAGCGGAACGAATCCATCCAATAATACCAGTATCTACCGAGTGATCGTATTATATATCGCAGTACCTATATATCGATTACAATGTATATCGATTCCTTCGCACAAAGAAAGGGCTCAGGAATTTAGATTAAAAATGATCCAAGTCAAGTGCAGTGTTACGTGAAATTCTGGCCGATATTAATTTATTCAACCCTCACTTACGAGCCCGGCTTTGTACGATTTCTAACTTGTAAAGATCGGGTTTAGAGGCTTTTAAGTAATGAAAAGCTCTAAGAACCTAAAACTTTGCAGACTCGTACCTTTCGTTCATTTCAGATGTTTTTCGCAGTTTCTGAAGAATTTTCTCAATTCTAATTGATTAGGGTTTAATTATTTAAAATTAAGGATCTATTTTATTATACATTGATTGAGGTCAACGTGGCACAGTGAACAGTGGTTGACTGAAAACGCGATCAGTTGTAGTTTCGATTCCCAGTCAAATAACTTAGTGTTTAATCTACAGAAAACTTGTTAGAGCATAGGACATTATAAAACGTATAAAAATATGAAGGCAGCGGGATACGAGCCCGCGCTTCCTGAATAGCGTCCACACGGCTGAGCCATGCGTTTTACTATCAGCTGCGTCAAAATTCTTACATGCTTTATTACAACTTATTATTGTTATTAGCATGTCTGTAGAGAGATTTTTTTAGAAATTTCTGCAACCCAAAGTAAATATAGTCACTACGTAATATTTATACGTTTTCTAAATGTCTTTTTCAATTTTCCTTAGTGTGGAATAACTATAACATACTTGCCGAATTAGTGGTATTTCGTAAAGCTTTTTTTTCAGCTTCACATTTTAACCGGCATGACATTGGTAGTCAGAGAAAACCTAGATCACTCCATCTTCCACTTTTACTTCCACTTTTACCCAAATTTGAAACTTTCCATATTTAATTTCAGGACTTAACAACACTTACTCTTATCACCAGTGTAGAAAAGCGAAATTTGTTTATCTGGGAATCGAACCCACAAGCATCGCGTAGTCAGACTCTGCCATACTCCATGATGGCCTCACAGGACTAACGTAGAGTAATGAATACGGAAATTAAAGATTAACCCATTACTGTATTTAACTTAAATTTCTATTTGCAATTAAATGTAATTTATTTGACCGAGGCACTATAGTGGTTTCAGTTAACGATTGTTTGCTCTTGTTCTCCCATAATTGCGGCCAATGGGCGACTTGATTTCATATAACGTGTTTATATAGAGAGACCTTATTATTAGAAAATTATATACATTATATAATAGTATTTCAATATTAATTATATACAATAGTTTAAAGTAGAATGATTAGTAGACGCTTTATTTTTATTTGAGGCTTCATGTTTTTATTCGCCTTATAGAGAGAATAGTGACTAGAGTCAAGAAATTTAAATTTTCTCTTTCAACTAAATTCGAGACATTGCGTGGAATATTACAGTGGAGAAATTAAAGGAGCATACCCAAGTATAATTATTTCCTTGAGCGGGAATCAAACCCACAACTAATTGCGTTTATAGTCAAATGCTATCTACTTAACATAATCTATTTTCATACATCAGAAGTTCTTTACATAATAGTGGCAAAATCAAGTTCAGGTTATTACAAGTAATTAATTAATTGAATTAAAAATTGAGGAAATAATTTCAAAGTACTTATAAATCTCCTTCGGACATTTTTCTCACCGTAACATGTATTGCACCTTGATATCAACAATTTATTAGTAAACTTTTATCTATTAGTAAACGATTTTGTTCTACTTAAAAATTAGTATTACATACATATTATTCACACACTTTAGATATAAAAACCATTTTTAGAATACTAACAATAAAACAAGACGAATTACGACACAACCGGATGTAGAACGCATAGCTTAGCGGTTAGAACGCTTGCACAGTTTGCAAAAGGCGTAGGTTCGAATCCCATTGCGTTTAGAATTTAAAATGTTTTCTAAAAACATGTTTAACAGCTTACATATACGGCAGAAAATCGGTTGTGGCCAGTCGTGGTCCAGTGGCACAATCGTGTGACTGTAAACGACTGGTTGTGGGTTCGATTCCCACTCCAGGAGCGGAAATATTTAATATTTCCATTTTCTTCGCTCTGGTGTCGAGGAAAAGCGCGGCGCTAAGTTCCGCCACTTAATACACAAAGCCTCCGAATTCGGCGGAAAGTGGGGAACGGAGTGTCTTAACACTAGGTTCCCTCTGTCTACCCTGCGGTGTGCGGGATGCAGCGTGAAGCTATAATAATATAATAATAATAATAAAAATAGGTTGTTCATTCCTAACTTAAACTTAATCATAAACTATTAAACTCCTAAATGATTGATATTTGTAGCACACGATATTCTACCAAAATATACTAAGTAAATAGGTCACACTGCCATTTAATTTTCAATTTGCTTTATCTCATATCTCGAGTTAGTGACTTCAGTATTTAATACTCTGGCGAATAAATGTAAAACCTTACAACGAAACTCCATTAGCCTATTAAGCGTACTTTCCAATTACGTTATCGGCACAGACTGAATACAGAACGTTTTGAATTAGATAGCTTTTTAATTGTTTTTATCCCCCTTAAGAGAGGGGAGACTTTAAATTTATTTTTGTCTGATTCGGACTTCTGGTATGATTGGATGAATCGATTTTGATTAAGTTTGTCATTGGAGAGTTATAATTGGTAATAAGGTATAAGGTAGCTTTACATCTTTTTCCCGATAGTAAGGTACTCAGAAAGACGAAGTGTCAAGACATTTCGTTCTCCACTCGACATCGAGACATTGTGTCTTAAGTGGTGGGACTTAACCCTGTGCTTTGTAGTAATAAAGAAATGTGAAATAAAGTTTTTTATAACGTTATAAGTACATAAGTCTATAATGTAATATTTTTTTTTATTTTACTACATTTTTCACGTGATTTTTTACGTCTGTATCTTTTTTAGGATTTTCTTTATTTTTAAAACAAATATACTGAATTTTACAAGATTGATTGGAATGATTTCTATATCGAGTGGGGAGTGGGGATCGAACCCACAACCATTGTGTTTACAGTTAGACATTTTCCGACATCATCGTGATATTTTTATATGATATTTCATTTTCCCTTATGATACTATGAATATAACGTTTTTATGACAATCGTAGATTATATGGTTTCTATTAATGAGGTTACTATAGTTAGTATCTCATCAAAAACATAAATGTAAAAATCAGGGCCAAGTTCAATATCAAGAATATGCGTGTTTAAGGACTTTGTTGACAAAAGAACTGAGAAAATAGCCAAAATCTGTAGGTTAATTAGAAAATTATTTATTATGCAACTTAAGTAGTTGTAGTGTTTTTTGGCTTGACGCTGTATCCCGCACACATCAGGGTAAGCAGAGGGAACCTAGTATTAAGATACTCCGTTCCCTACTTTCCGCCGAATTCAGAGGCGTTGCGTGTTAAGTGGCGAAACTTAACGCCGCGCTTTGCCTCGACACCAGAGCGAAGAAAATGGAAATATTAAATATTTCCACTCCTCGAGTGGGAATCGAACCCACAACCAGTCGTTTACAGTCACACGCTTGTGCCACTGGGCCACGACTGGCCACAAAAGTAAATATTTTGAAGCTAGAATTTAGACTTTGCTATACCAACACTATCATTCCACGACGCGACGGTATCAATAAAATAAATTACAATCTTTGTAAATTAAATTAACTTTAAAAGTGAAAATAATTTTGATATGTAAACAGAATTTGTAAAGAGCTTTAGAGCTTTCAAATTAACAGAATCTGTAACTAAATAGTAAATGTATGAGAAATTAAAATGTAAAGTTGTTATAGAGTAATCCCGTTTTAGTAGCTCTTATTATTTGCTTTTGAGCTTTTTATAACTATGTTTCAAAATAAATAAAAATATTTGAAATTAAAATACACTTTAATTCTATGAATTATAAAGCTTTTATCTTTGATAAAGAATATATTTTTTTAATTAGGATTAAAAGGCGGCTAGATTTTTTTTATTTTGTTTTTTTTTTTTGTTTTTTTTAGCTTCACGCTGTATCCCGCACACAGCAAAGTAGACAGAGGGAACCTAGTGTTAAGTTCTTCACTTCGTTCCCTACTTTCCGCAGAATTCGTAGGCTTTGCGTGATAAGTGGCGGAACTTAACGGCGCGCTTTGCCTCTCGAGTCGCTTTACAGTCACACTTTGTGCCTCTGCGCCACGACTGGGGCTATATTATATATACTTTAACTACTTATGCTCTATATACTTTAACATTTGTTGTAATACATAAATTGGAGTCTATCGTGGCGCAGTGCAACAGTGTCTGACTGTAATCCGTGCATCGAATGTGATTGTTTGTGGATTCGATTGCCACTCGGTGAAATAACCATAATTTAATTATTATCATTTCTTCCCTCTGGTAAGCCAGAGTAGTGTTGAATTCTGCTACTCAACCACACAAGTCTCAAATACGAACTGAAAATGCTATACGGAAAAGGGTGATACTTTAAAATTAAGGAATCAGGACAATTTCTTTTTTTTTTCTTTTAAAATACAATTTGAATACGAATGATCATAAAGTCAATGTTGTCACTTCATTTTTTAATCTAATCCGAAAATTTGCACATTGATGGCGGATGAAATTAACGGGAATTCTTTTATTCTATCAATAGAGCGGAAACATGGATATAATTTAAATATAATTCCCCAAACTTGGAATCGAATTCACATCCATCGCTTATACAGGCGCTATCATACTGCACAAAGATGGTCTCATAATATGTCGTATACTTAATTAAAAAGTTTTTATCAACTTATGTACAATGGAGAAATTTGTCACTTAGATAAATTCTTTCTTTGGGGCCAGTCGTGGCGCAGTGGCACAAAGTGTGACTGTAAAGCGATTGATTGTGGGTTCGATTCTCACTCAAGGAGTGGAAATATTTATTATTTCCATTATCTTTCGCTCTGGTGTTGAGGCAAAGCTCGGCGTTAAGTTCGCAACTTAACACGTAATGCCTGCGAATTCCACGCGGTGGAAAGTGGGGAACGGAGTGTCTTAACACTAGGTTATAACCTCTGCCTACCTTGCTGTATGCGGGATACAGCGCGAAGCTGAAAAAAACAAAAAAAAGTCTTTCCTCCTACTTAGTGTCATAAAAAAAGAAAACAAATGTAAAATATGAAAAAGACATTTAAAGAAAACATATAAAAATTTGAGCGCAGCGGGATTCGAACCCGCGCCTGCGGAATACCGTTCAGGCGCTCTCACCACTGAGCATGCGTTTAAAAATGTTTAAAAAATAGAAAAATAAAATATATCTAACAAATCAAACCTTTTTAAGATTATTAAGTGAAGGGCAAGAAAATATAACCCCCAGTGAGGTAAAAACATGTGGGGTACGTAATGACTGGAGTAAATAATGAGTTTGTTTTGATACCGTGAGATATGCTATCGCTTCTTTAATATTATACTCGTATCCCCTCCTTTAATATTGGTTCTCTATAGATAAAGTACTGTTGGTGACTAGATTTACGATTTAATCTTACTTTTTGCTTAGTATGTTAGATTTTAGATTACATAGTTATTATATTTAGTTGTCGTCCATAAAAAATGCGTTTTAGGGTTCCACAGGGAACTATTTTTTTGTATTATTATCACTTTTCGCAAACTAGTGGCTCCATATTTCTGTATGCTTTACCTATGCCTTGTAATATCTATATAGTTTTTAAATTTAATATATGTATAACGTGAAACATATAACATGCTACATTTTTTTTCCATTTCAAACTGCTCTGTGGGCATTTTATTTTTAACCTTTCTTGCAAGGGAAGCCTCATTTTCTATCACGTATATACTCGTATATGTCGGGCCAACGATAACTTAAACTATTATAATAGTTAGATTAATCGACTTAAATCGTCAGCTGTGGTGATGTCACTCCTTCATAACATAGCTATGGCCTTTTCTCTCCGATATATATAATACTTCATTCTTGATACTAACGGTTTTTGTCTACACGCGTAGTACGGGACGTCAATAATAGTTTATCACGATATGTTCAATTTAATATGTCAGTGTGTTAAAAAAATCCATGCTTTTTACGTATTTAAATTGCTTTATTATCCCATTTTTTTTACAGCTTTTATAATAATTGCTTATCCATATTAATAAAACTTACATATTAGAAGTTAACTTACAGAAAAAGAACTCATGAGCGAGTCCAAGTCCCCCTTAATCAATTCTTGTTTATTGTTCCCCACTAGTTTGTGTAAATAAATAAATCATTTGTTATTATTACAGGGGCGCTATCGTGGTACATTGGGACCCCTGCCTGAGAGCGTGGATAATTACGGGTTCGATTCCCGTTCAAGGGATAGATTATATTGATTTTTTTTTTATTTTCTTGGTAAAATAAAGTGTAACTATGCGGTCCATAACTCAATAATCAATGTCTCTTCTAGCCTAAAGTGAAGAAGAGTGTGTCTTGACTCTCTTAAATATATGGGATAACACGTGAAGCTAAGAAAATATACCTTTGCACAGATTACACTACATTTTGAACAGCCAGTGAGGCACGTTTTTTAATTATTACATTAATTTAAGTTTATTTTAATTATTACATATTATTTTAATTATTTGCCGAATTCTGGAGGCATTGCGTGTTAAATGGCGGAACTTAACGCCGCACTTTTGCTTCGACACCAGGCGAAGAAAATGGAGATATGAAATATTTCCACTCCTCGAGTGGGAATCGAACCCAAAACCAGTCGCTTTACAGTCACACTTTGTGCCTCTGCGCCACGACTGGCCCTGGCTGGATTTTAATTATAATTTATTTTATTATTCAATCAATATGACATTACGCTACAAAGTACTTAATTCAATGAAATTCAATATACAATTTACAAAGTAAACAACTTTCCTAAGACTTTGAATGTCACTATCATATATCAAAATATTTATGTCAAGAAAAGCGAAGAAACACGCGGAAGTTTTATTTCGAACGTTTTAAAAACATATTGAAAACGTCTTCAATTTATTACAAGACAGGCAATTTCATCCGTAACTGCTTTAAACAGTCGACTCGTCGTCGCAAAAGTAAATTAAATATGAATTCTCAGTATCACATATTGAAATATCGATAGAGTTTCGTAACTAAGTCGCAATCAGAGCATCTCATCTCGATGTTGAAGTGAATCCAATCAAAGTTTCCTTCACTTAACGTGAGGCGGGATGCCATTATTGCAGCGCTCTTGAAATAACTGGAATTGCTCTTTTTGCTGTGTTCTTGTTTAAAATAATTATTATTTTTGTATTAGTGTTGATTTTAATCAGTTATTTTTGGATTTAGGTTTTGAAAGTGTATTTTAGAAACCCCGAAGTTTCGAACTCTTTATAGTATTCCGAGGTAAAAAGTAGACTCTAGTTATAGAGTAATATCCATACTTATATTATAAATGCGAAAGTCTGTGTGTTTGTCTGTCACGCTTTCACGGCTAATCTACTGGTCCGATTTGGATGAAATTTAGAATAAAAGTAATAAAAAATCCAGGGTTAAACATACCCTCGAGAGTTGCAATATAACGAAGCAGTTAAGTAGTTCACGTGGCGAAGCCGCGAGCGGGCCGCTAGTACCAAAATAAATGGGATTAACCCAGTTAAAATAATTATTTTTAGAATTTGTAAAAATCGTGTTAATCAAAGATCTTACATTATTTTAAGTCTAATAAATTACAGTGCCAGTGCAATTTGGGGCCAGTCTTGGCCCAGTGGCACGAACGTGTGTCTGTAAACGACTGGTTGTGGGTTCGATTCCCACCCGAGGAGTGGAAATGTTTAAAATTTCCACTTCCTTCGCTCTGGTATCAGATGCAAAGCGCGGCGTTAAGTTCCGCCACGTAACACGCAATGCCTCCAAATTCGGCAGAAAGTGGGGAGTGTCTTAGCACTAGGTTCCCTCTGTCTACTCTGCTGTGTGCGGGATACAGCGTGAAGCTAAAAAAAAAGAAATTACATACTTAAAGATTTTTTACACTTTTAGATTATTTTTTGGCACTAAAGTTCAGGCATCTTATATTGCAAAGTACACACATCGAGTATAATTAAAATAATTAATTTGATTCTATTAAGATGTAATGCATATTACATGGCGTAACTTAACCCCGCACTATATTATCTTATACAATAAAAAATGTGTGTAATCCATACACAATCGTATTTACTAATATTATAAATGAGAAAGTGTGTTAGTTTGTTCTTCTTTTACGTAACAATAAAGTAAATCAGAAATTCCTAATATAACAGCGCAAGCAAAGCCACGAGTAACATCTAGTTTTTATATATTGGCATTTAAAAACACTACCAAAAGCATTTTGTCAGATATGTCCTAAGGATTTTTTTTTTGGTTCATCTAAAAAACTGAGCAAAAGTTACAAGCCACTAAAGAGTGGCCTAGATTTCTAACTCGGAAAATGTTTACGTTAAATATTTTCGTTAACTTGGCCCCGTTGAATAATTAAATACTTTCGAATGATGTGTATATAATTATATTATATAATAATTATAAATATAGGTTGTATTCAAATTATAATGAGAGCGGGGCGCTAGTTTACTCATAAAATATTATAAATTTAAAAGTATTAAGTAATATTTAATAAATACCTAAATAAATAAAGGCTATAACTTGGCTTCACGCTTTTTTTCGTGTAACAGGGTAGTCAAAGGAAACTTAGTGTCGCAATACTCTGTTCTCCATTTTCCGCCGTAAATTGAGACAGTGGTGGAACTCTATGCGGGCTTTGTCTTGTAACCAGAGCGAAGATATAAAATAGTATGCAATCTTTCTTACAAGTGGAAATCGAACCCACAACCGCCTACAATGAGACACTATCCCATTGCAATACGCCGCCTTCATTATTATATACATATATGTATTAATAGATATTTTATTTCCTTTTTTTTTAGCTTCACGCTGTATCCCGCACACAGCAGGGTAGGCAGAGGGAGCATAGTGTTAAGACACTCCGTTCTCCACTTTCCGCCGAATTCGGAGGCTTGCGTGTTGACACCAGAGCGAAGAAAATGGAAATATAATTTCCACTCCTCGAGTGGGAATCGAACCGACAACCAGTCGCTTACAGTCACACGCTCGTGCCACTGGGCCACGACTGGCCACTATATGTATAAATAAAATTTTCCTACAATACATCTACATTATAGCATTCCTACAACTTTCAAATCAACTTATAGCAAACTTTGAAATAAAAAATCCGATTTCCAAAGCAGTCATTCAAGAATGTTGCCGATTATTCTAGGCATTTTTGTTCATTTGAGAAATCAATTCATCCGTAATCAAGAGAGCGTCTCAATCTGCGAATCCAATCAAAGTTTCCTTCAGCGAGACGGATTCTTGCAACTCGTCCAATGACCGGATTGCGCTTTGCACTGTGCTTCAAATTGTTCAGATCTTTTCTATTTCCTTTCTACATCTCGTTGTATTTGTAGAATTTACTACTAGGGAATGGTAGAAGTGTGTTTGTACGTTGAATATATTTATTATGTAATAATGAATGTATGTACTATACATATTCATATTATAAATGTGAGTCTGTCTGTCTGTTTGTCTGTTACATTGTCACGGGTAATCTACAGGTTCGATTTGGATGAAATTTGAAATAGAAATAGTTAAAAATCCAAATAGTTCAAAAATAGGCTACTTTTTTTTTCAAAATTAACTCATAAAAGGGTGAGAAAAATCTAAACCGAATCTAGATCGATTGTACTGAATAAATTGAATTTTGGCATGAATATAGTTGATAGCCCACATACGTTACTTTATTTTTCAAAAAACCACTTAAAAGGGTTGCATATAACGAAGTCGCTATAGTTGCGTCGATCTCGTGGCGACGCCGGAAACGGGCTGCTCGTATATTATAATTAAATATTTTTACTAATTAATAATTTCGGAAGACGAAAAATCTATAATGTGTGAGTGAGGCTTGTCGTAGCGGAGAGGTACAAAGTGTGTGTATAAAGCGACTGGTTGTGTGTTCGATTCTCAATCGAGGAGCGGAAATATTTAATATTTTCATTTTCTTCGCTCTGGTATTGAAGGCTTCACTCTGCGTTAAGTTCCGCCACTTAACACGCAATGCCTCCAGAATTCAGTGAAAAGTGGGGAACGGAGTGTCGACTTAACACTAGGTTTCCTCTGCCTACCCTGCTGCGTGCGGGATATAGCGTGAAACTAAAGAAAACAATAATAGAATATGAAATTATAGTTTTAGCAATGCAGTGCTGGTACCGACGCTGCTATACGGCAGCGAAACTCGAATATTGCAGAAGAAGAATGAAAGTAAGAAGAATGCTGTGGAGATGAGATCTCTTCGAAAGATGTGCGAAGTCAACATAGCTGATCGAATCTCCAATGAAGAGATGCACAGAATGGCAGGTATTAGCGAAAGCGTCATAGTAAGAATGAAGAAGGGCGTGCTCAGGTGGTTTGGGCACGTCGAGAGGATGAGTGATGGAAGAATGGTAAGAAAGATTTATGAAGCAAAGGTGAGTGGTAAGCGAGGCAGGGGGAGACCTCGGTTGACCTTCGAAAACACAGACTCTCTGACTACCCCGCAAGGGATACAGAGTGAAGCTATAAAAAAAAAGGAACAAGAAAAAATATATAATTTTAAAACTTTGTGCTTGTTATTAGCACCTGTAACTGTGAAACCACTAGCTTGCATTAGACTTGGCTCATATTACTTACCTATTATATCTTATTACAGGCATAACAAAGTACTTCGCAACTTATTTTTCAATTGACTAACCATGTCCTTAGGCGAAATATTGAATGGTAAATCGTATATAAAATGAATAAGCGTAAAACGTGGAATTGTAAATTTGATCGGTAAAATAATTCTAGAATTGAAATAGTAGCTTAAGAACAAAAATTGAAGCTATAGCCAAGAAAATTGTATTTTTTTAAATAAAACAAGTATATTTTTTAAGCTCCTTAATGAAAGATTTTTATATAAAATCGAAGAAAGTACTATATAAAAATATTTACATGTATATTATTTTATTTATTAAATTGTGAAAACTTTGTGGTCCATTATTTCCACATCAGGGTATGTGGGTAGAGGGAACCTAAAAAAATAAAACACTCCGTTCTCCGCTTTCCGCCGAATTCTGGAGGCATTGCGTGTTAAGTGACGGAACTTAACGCCGCGCTTTGCCTCGACACCAGAGCGGAGAAAATGGAAATAAAAAACATTTCCACTCCTCGAATGGGTATCGAACCCACAATCAGTCGCTTTACAGTCACACTTTGTCCCTCTGCGCCACGAACTGGCCCCTATGTACATTGTACATATAAAAATATATCCACAATACTAATAGGTGATGTGGAACAATGACTTGTACAGGAATCAAAGCGTGAGCTCGTTTTGTTAGAAGATAAAAATTCTGGGCCATTTCAGTCTTACGGGCAATAAACATTACGGCAATTTAACGCAACGGCAATGGTTTTAGAAATGTTGTGGTTAGGAAAAAATACAATGTTTATATTTTTGGGTTCCGCACCTAAACGCAAAGAGGAATTCACAAAACTTGCCTCAAATAATAAAATTTTCTTTAATGTATAATATGTACATAATGTTGGCAACACCTATACTTTGGTGGCAGTACAGGACACTTTTATGTGCCACCACGTCTTTTTAATATACTCGACGATTAGATCGTGACACATGTCAATTTAAAATGGTATAGAGTCAAGATGTGATTAAATATATGTAATTTCATATATTTTACATCTTTTACTACATATATATTGCCAAATGCTTATTATTTGGCTGTAAGCACGATTGGTTGTGGGTTCGATTCCCACTCGACTAAATCTTAATTGGTAATAATTTAACTATTTCTTTGCTCTGCAGAACGAGATAAAGCGCTGCGTTAAGTTTCGTCACTGCTTCTAAATCAAAGAAATACAGAAAGAACTATCTTGAGACTAGGTTCTCTGTTCTCTCTCTGTTGTTATAACAAAAAAAACGTGAAGCTGCCTTTTTAGTTGAGAAATGTCACCACAACCTTTTTTCATTATATGTCACTGTCAGCTTAAATTATAATGTAACTTGCTTACGTTCAAAAGAATTTTATATGAAAAAGTATTTAAGCTGTCAGATTTTTGTATGTTTATAAACACCTAATGAAGTTTTAAGCATATAAGTACAAAACAATCAATAAAGCAACTAATTTCTCTCAAACAATAAGGCGAAATTAGAAATGAGTTCGTGCGTGAAACGGCCATTTTGAATGGGATTTCGGAAAAGCGCGGCAAAGGGCGATCACAGATAAAGCCAAATGGCTTGATAATAATCGCTCTCTATTCGAACGGCAGATTATTATTTAATAAGTAGAAAATTGAATTCCATTTGTTTTTTTTTATTATAATTGTATTTAATTATCGTTATATCGTTTCTTTTATTTAAGTATTTATTAAAAACTAGCTTCACATTTTTTTCCGCATTTTCTCCACTTTCCGCTTGAATTACAGAAATTGCGTGTTGAGTGGCGGAACTAACTAAGACTACGTAAGTCTTTAGTACTACAGCGAATAAATAAAAATAATATTAAGTAGGTATAAATCAGGAGCCAGTCGTGGCGCAGTGGCACGAACGTGTGACTGTAAACGACTGGTTGTGGGTTCGATTCCCACTTGAGGAGTGGAAGCAGGTAAAGCGCGGCCTGTTAAGTTCCGCCACTTAACACGCAATGCCTTCGAAGTCAGCAGTGCGTGGGGAACGGAGTGTTTTAACACTAGTTTCCCTCTGCCTACACTGCTGCGTGCGGGATACAGCGTGAAGCTGTAAAAAATAAGAAAAAGGTGTAATTATTTCCTCAAGTGAACCTACAAGCAGTCGTGTTTATAGTTACACTTTGTGGCCTTGCGCCACGGCTGGCCTCAAACAAAATATAATTGTTTAATTCTTTCAACATAAAATGATTAAATCATAAATATTTAATGTACTCACTACTAATATGTAGCACTTTTATAACGTGACATGCAATTATTTCAGACATAGCGAGTATTATAATTACCATTACGTGTCGTCTATTTCCCTGTATATTTCATATTTTTTTATTAGTAATTCTGTATAATAAAGTCATTATCGTCGTATCAGAATAGCTTTTGGTTATACTTGTACGTCACTTTATATTTTATTTCATTAAAAGTAAGCTCTCAACTTTGTATGTATGGATTTAATCACCTTTTCCACCAAAATACACATCACGTCGAACAATTTTTATTGAGATGCAAATTCCTCATTCCTTTTTTTATATATCGAGTAATGGAGGCAAACAAGCAGAAGGACCACCTGATGTTAAGTGGTTACCTTCGCCCATGGACATCCACAACGTCAGAGGAGTTGTGGATGCGTTGCCGGGAGAGGAAGGATGGGGATGGTGGGATAAGGGAGAGCTAGCTTACATGTCATCGAACCGGAACACATCATCAGATATTCGGCGGTTCGTCTTTGACATTATAGTGGTCGCGAGCCAGTCGGAGAATGAATCTCCTACCACCAAACAAAAACCCTTATAGTATCAGCTGAGCTATCATGGTTCTAATTCAGGTGCTCTACTCTTCAATATCAATTATACCCTAGATCTTGCCTGAGCTTAAAAGCTATGCAATAAAAACGTTTCTTTCAAAGCCATCTAGTAGTTTGAAGATAGTCGCGGACAAACATCCTTCTTTTCTCTTCTTTATTATGATGTAGATAGATTTCAGGTAATCAACTTACGTCAGTCTGTGTAAATAAATTACAGGGTTATTTAGCATTAAGTACTACTGTTGTTATATCGGTTTATATCGCTAGTGTCTAGACACTTTATTCTCCACTTTCCGCCCGAGTTTAAGACAGGCAAAATGGCCGGCATCGTATCTTGTCTTGCTCAATAGAGCGGAGAAATGAAAACAATTTAAATCTAATCATTTCCCTGAGTAGAAATCGAACTCGCAACCAACGCTATTACAGAGAAACTAACACTGTGCCACGACGACATCAATAACGTAATAACAAGGGCTATTTTGTTTTGAAGCATATTAAATAATGAAAGATCCCCCTCACTAGCAGTGCTTTGATTCCCTCCTAAAGTAAGGCGCCTGCTATTACAGCTAATATTTCCCGGCTAAGACGCTATAAGATTATGGATAAGTGATGCTCAAAGCTTTGTGCATATCTTATGACGTGATGAGTGGGATTTGAAGGGGTTGCCGCTTTCTTTATGAACAATGATTATTTCCAATTTAAGAAGATTTCAATGTTAATGTTTTTTCGAGTATACTTGCCGTATATTTGTAAAAATCCATTTCGTTTGAAAATAAGCCATCGTGGTGAAGTAGAAGAGAACATGGTGAAGTAGTATCATCGCGATTTGTTGTGGGATTCGATTCCGATTTGGTTGTAGCTCTGCAGAATCTTCTTCCGACACCCTTTATCTTATAAAGTGCAGCGATGAATTCCGCCACAAATTAATGACTCGAAATCTGGCGGAAAGTAGAGATATGAGTGTCTTAATACTAGGTTCTCTCTGTCCTGTTTTGCGAGAAAATTCGTGAAGCTGAAATATAATTGCTTTTCACTACGCTCTATTCTGGTAAGTGCGGTGTTAAGCTTATCACTTCCAACTTAGTGCCTGGATTTCAGGCAGAAATTGGAAATGGCGAACGGAATGTCTTTTTACTAAGTTCATTCTGCTATACGAGAAAATAATATTTTTTAGAGATAGTGTCAAATTTCATTCGTAGAGGTAAAAAAAATATATTCATTAAATAAAAATTTCAAACCATATCGATTTAAATCGAAAATTGAAATTATTTTTGTACTATCTCATAATTCGGATTGGTTTTGATATTATTGTATAGTATTCTTCCTCTTCTCAGTGTTTTGTCCTTCATACAGTAAAAGTGGAGCTAAGAACTAAGAAGTAACGTATGTTACTACTTTTACATGGACGTATATGTATGTAGAAAAAAAATTATATCCTGGTAGTTCCAATAGAGTAACCTTAAAATATTTGAGCTACTGTTATATTTCCATATAAGTTTTTCTATTATCCGATGGTGGTTATATTCGCTGAGCAGTAAGGACAGTTTGATAGTCCATCCGAAGTTTCCTCGTAATTGCGACGCTATGGCACTCGTTCAATTAGTTCAGAACACTCTATACCGTGGACGAAGTTCCAACGACTGCCCATTATAAAGTCTTTAAGAGACGAGATAAAATTTAATTTCAATATCTTCAATCCGACATTAGAGAGACTTACTTTACTTAGTGATAGCGGATTTATGTCGCACTAAAATATTTTAATATTTAACTTGATTACTGGCGATTTGAAATTCCGTTTTGAACGTTAGCTCGTGTATTTTATTGATATTTTATGTTTTTATCGAATAAATAAATTAATTTGTATATATTTATGTTATACAGTAGCTGTCTGTAGTTTTGTAGGCGTCCTTCAAATTAAATAGAACGAAAAATGCCCATGATGATAAGCAACTTTTGTAAAGGCACCATTTATTAGAGTAATTGTTCTACTATTTAAAATCTATGTACTCCAAGTCTTGGGCATGATTAAAAGTTGTACAACCACAAAGATTTTATTCAAATCGGTCCATTAGTTCCGAAGTACATGTACATGATACGTACAAGCATTCTGTTTTTTAATGTTATATTATATTTTAGAGAGATTGTTCTTACTCTAGTACCATCGATATTTTTATACACTCTTTCAACTATACACGAAGGTCAACAGAAGTCTCCCTCTACGTTTTTTACCGCTCGATTTTGGTCATAAGTGGGGAACGGAGTATCTTAATACTAGGTTCCCTAGGTGTGCGGGATACAGCGTGAAGCAAAAAAAAAGATTACAGTCATACTAAATAGGAAGGAATGTCTTCCCATCTTTTTGAAAGTGTTTTAAATCAAAAATACTTCACACAATCATATCTCTTAATGATCAAACTTTGAGATAACAACAATCGTCTGGCGAGAAGTTTAAATATAACCATCCAAATACGTTTGAACTTGACTAAGAACAACTGTCGCAATGCAAACCCGAGGCGGCAAAATTTAATCGGACTAACGAAGTTTTGGTTGAAAAAAGTTCCAAAGAATAAACAAGATGGCCGGCTATTGAAATTACCAAGTAATTTAATAAAGCGGACGATAACTAACAAGCGAGTCCCTGCGGTGGCTAGATAAAGGAAATAAGTTTAACGAGAAAACTTCGCGCTATCTCCTGTGCGCGACGTAGGGCCCTCGTCACACTTTTATTTTTGAATGGAATTGGGAATATTTTGTGTTTTTTCTTGTAATTTAAAAGGTTTACAGGTTAATTTTATAATAAATGCTATTTTTGGGTAGCTGGGATGTAACAGATTCAATGTTTGCGGCAAAAGAACGGCATTGATACGGATTGCAACAAATATATATTATCCAGCATGGACAAATACACGGATAAGCATGGAAGGTGAAATTTTGAAATGTGTATTATTTATACCTGAAAAATGTTTTGAAGTAGGCGTGGCGTTGAGTTCCGCCACTCAACATGCAATGTCTTAATTTCATACGGATAGTGAAGGACGTAGTGTCTTGCCAAGAGAATCGCACTGACTGCCTCAACAACGCGGCAAAAACCATGAGGCTGTAAAAAGAAAAATCTTTTAATGAGTGCTCAGTGGTGAGAGCGCCTGGACTTTATTCAGATGGCGCGGGTTCGAATCTCGCTGTTCAAATTTTTATACGTTGTCTTTAAATTTCTTTATCAAATTTCCTAAGTGTGGGATAACACTTTAAAAATATTTAAGAAAATCTTTTAATGGCCAACGACCGATTGATATATCGACGCGTAACGCCTCAATAGACTAAATTCAATTATATTAGACTAAGCTCAGAATTGTAAAGGCTGAAAATACTCTTGGCCCGTTCCCTAGTCAATGTTTTTGGGTAAACAGCCAAAATGCTATTCATGTCGTCTATATTACAGAGAGCGTGATAGTACTTCTGAGAAGTACCTCTTGCTAAGTTGGTAACCATAAACTTTCGTATACTGTTGTTTGAAAGTTATAGCGATAGCTGGCTATGATAATTGGCTTTTAGGGAAAATAAAAAAGTTTGTAAAATCTTCAATTAAATGATATTTACAACAAGCAACTGTTTGCAATAACAACCAGGACTTTTCAATTCAATTCGATTCTTTAAATATGACGCTTCCAATATACCACTGAACCATTAGTCTCTTGTCCAATTTCATCTTGTATGGAGAACTCCTAAAAAAGAATGATTGGTAAAAAAGAGATAAAGTTAAATTATGATAGATTGTCTACTGTCTGTTCTGTTTGTCATTTTATGAATTTTAGGAGCGTCACTTACGTATAAGTAGCTTTACAGTTGTCACGTAAAATGGAAATGGACGATGGAAATCGATCATTTTTTTTTATGGAATAAAGAAGGCAAACGAGCAGAAGACCCACCTGGTGTTATGTGGTTACCTTTACCCATAGACATCCACAACATTAAAGTTATGGATGCGTTGCCAGCCTCAGGAATGTAGGACAGAGGGAGAAAGGAAGGATGGGAATGGTGGGAATAGGGAAAGCTGGCTTATATGCCATCGAACCGGAACACATCATCAGATGTTTGGCGGGTCGTGTTTGACACGATAGTGGTCGCGAGCTAGTTGGAGAACGAATCTCCTACCACCAAGCTACTGGGTTTCCCGCCTTTTACGGGACGCTACCCAGCGGCGGGTAAATTGAAAATTGGGAAGATAATACTCGTCTTTAAGTAATATTTTCTAAATCTAAATTAATGGTTCATACTTTAACTGTTTAACGATCACCTGAAAAATGTATAACACACCACAAAACAATTATAGATTGTTACAACTCTTTTATGAGCCAGTTGTTTATTTATGACGCTTCTCGCTGTGGTCAACGAGATTGAGAACTATTTTATTTGCCTACTGTCGTCACAGTATCGATCATAGTTGACAGTTCACAGTATATAAATAGATGAAATTGTAAGACAGGCACTTTAGTAGCGCTATAAATAAAGAATTCAACTTACAAAATACTTATACATAGTAGTTATTTTTTAACAGTTAACCAATTTTTTTGTAAATTGTCATCATGTCCTTGACTAAGGTTATTATAAATACGTAATATGTAATATTAACGTACGTGAAGTGAAGCTGCATGTTACTTTTTTATAACCTTAATTTTCTTAGCTTCACGCTGAATCCCGCACACAGCAGGGTAGGCAGAGGGAACCTAGTGTTAAGACACTCCGTTCCCCACTTTCTGCCGAATTCGGAGGCTTGTGTGTTAAGTGGCGGAACTTAACGCCGCGCTTTACCTCCAAACCAGAGCGAAGAAATTGGAAATATAATTTCCGCTCCTCGAGTGGGAATCGAACCCACAACCAGTCGTTTACAGTCACACGCTTGCGCCACTGAGCCACGACTGGCCACTTGATACAATTTAATTTAATAACCTTAATACAATTTAATTATTTCATGCCATAATATAATTTCATAGATCTAAACAAGAACACAGCCAAGAATTGCTGTGGTATGAGGCATACACACTGCTAAGTGTGTTAGCTCGCTATCTCAAAGTATTGAGTGTTACAAAAGTTATCCTAGTTAAGATGCCATAATTTATGAACTTAGTTGAGTTTCGCGTTAATAATAAATAGTTTGCGAGACTCCAACTTGAAACGTATGTACGCGACTTGGGAGCTTTTAATAATAATGTAACTTTTACACTCAGCTACAGTCAGATGAGTTGTGGCTCCTTTCTAAAAGAGTATTATGCCGTTTTAAAGTATTTTATTAAGTAAATTAAATTAAAAATCTAAATTACTAAATAAGGATTGTAATCTCTCTACAGAGATGCTAACAACATAAATAAGTTGTAAGAATTTCGACGCAGCGGATAGTAGAACGCATGGCTCAGTGGTGAGAGCGCCTGGACGGTATTCAGGAGGCGCGGTTCGGATCCCGCTGCGTTCAAATTTTTATACATTTTCTTTAAATGTCTTTTTCAATTTTCCTAAGTGCGGAATAACAGTTTAAAAATGTTTAAAAAGGATTATAATTTTAAAACAAAGTACTTCAATCTTCCAGGCTTAGAGCCTGATTAGATGATTTGATTAGAAATAGAATTAGAGTTAATTTGTATGTGGTAGACGAAGGAGTAAGATGTATGATATTTAAAAATGTCTGTTCTCTAAAAGATATTGTCTCTCATCAGTTCATTATTATATGGTAGTAGATCTTTTTAAATTTGGTTAGTTACATAAAAGAATTCGAGTAGTGGAGGCCAGTATCAACTTGCAATTATATGAACTATTACATATGTATATGTGCTAATTTCAAGCACTGCTTCGAGCTTCTCTCTATGCAATGGAATGGGCATTCGTATGGTGAATTCACTGAATGTTAAGGAATTCCTTTTAATATAGAAAAGAAACTAATAAATCAGTAGGCATTTAATCTTCCTTTCTATATACGATAAGAATTTTTCATGTTATAGTATATCTAAGGGGACATGTTCGTGACATGAAGATTAAGCCTAAGTTTTCTATAAGACTTTGATGTCGAGTCAGGAAAAACAAAATACAAAATTAAAAATTTGAATTACAGCTTTCCCCTTTTTTCTGTATGAGTGAGTTTTCTTCCTAGTTGTTTTTGGTATTTACAAGTATTCTACTCTCAGCGAATAGTGTGAAAATGTTACTTTGCTTTTTGCATTTGTATACAATGCTCTTTCTTGTTGCTAGAAGCTAAAGATTCTGCTTTTTTCATAGTATAGTTCAAGTGAATCGTTAGAAAATTGTACATCTTAATATAAAATCTTAAAATTTTGCGTTTTGAATTTCTTATTTTAATTATCTTTTAAGGTGGAGTAAAGCTTGTGTAAAAGCAAAATGAACTGATTTTTCAAAAAAATGTAATTTTCTTTTTTAGAAAAATCAGTTCATTCTAAAGTTCAGTTCGTTCTACAGAAAATTTCTAATATCCACAATATTTTAAAAATGTAGCTATGAACTTTATACTTGAGGCCATCGTGGTGCAATGGTACAGCGTATGTCCGTAATCACGATTGGTCATGCGTTCGATTCCGACTCGGAAGAATGCTCATAATTATGTTCTTCTTCATTCTAGCGGATATGACAAAGTGTGGTATCGTGCGCTATTCAACACGCAATATCTGAAAATAGGTGAAAATGGAGTATCTTGAGACTAGGTTCTCTTTAACTATCGGAGCGGAAAAAGCATAAAATTGTTTTTGTACTGTTTCAGCTGCTTAGTTTTAATTTAATTTTTAGCTTCACGCTGTATCCCGCAGACGGCAGGGTAGGCAGAGGGAACCTAGTGTTAGGACACTCCGTTCCTCACTTTCCGCCGAAGGCAGGAGGAGGCATTGCTTGTTAAGTGGGGAATCTTAAAGCCGCGCTTTGCCTCGACACTTGAGCAAAGAAAATGGAAATAATAAATATGTTCACTCCTCAAATGGTAATCGTATCTATAACAAGTTGCTTTACAGTCACACTTTGTGCCACTGCGCCACGTCTGGCTCCAAAATTAATTAATTAAATAAATTAACAAATTCTACATAGTTATTTCTGTATATACTCAATTTTGTACAATTCACAAGATTTCCACATCTAAATTCCATACTAACCGTCCACACCAATATTAATACACACATTGTATCCTTACACTGAATATTTGGCAACGGTACAATTTTCCTCGCAATTAAGAATATGTTGTAGCATTTCTTTGGACTTACATACAAAAGTTTGTTTGCAACTTTTATTTGCTTTTTGTCTTTTGTTTAAAGTTTATCCCGTTTCGCTTTGCACGCTGTTGGCGACGCGACGCGTTAAAATTAACGACGCGGGCAGCCGAGTAAACCCACGTAGTAATAAAATGGGAGAAATGCGAAAAATCTATTCAATTTTCAATGTTAGTTTTAGAAAATACGCCCTGCACCTTGAGAGAGCTAAAAGCTTCGCAGTTTATATTGGGTGTGTATTTTCCTGTAGATATACGAGTGTTTTAAGTTTAAGTTTGCTGTATGGGTTGGTGGAGTGTTTCGAATCGGTTGAATCGTTTGGTAATATTAATAACAATTTTATATGCAATAATTTTATGAAATTTCAATAAATAATGATTTTGTTACTAACTTATTGATAATAATTACTTACATTTAAATGTAACATTATGTTCTTCATTTATTATTTGTGTAGAATTTTAGTTACATTTTTAGTAATGACCTCACTATTCTAGTATCTATCTTTCTATTATAGAGGTTATCATAGTGCAGCGGGTCAGCGTCTGATTGTAAAGGCGATTAGTTGTGAGTTCGATTTCCAATCGAAATAATTATACATACGTACTTAAATTATTTTTATTCATCCGCCCTGGTAAGAAGATATCCCATGCCGTCGAGTTCCGACATCAAACAAGCATTGTTTAAGTCTCAGACGGAAAGTGGAGAACGGAGTACATATCTTGACACAAGGATTCTCTCTCCCTATATACTAACTCTTGTCTGCTAAGCAAGAAAAATCGAGAAGCTGTTTTTTAATAATACAGTCGAAAATCCTTTGTTCTTCAACATCTAATATTTTCCCCCTTTTGAAGTTAGTTAAAAAGAATTCAAAAGTTAAACGTCCCTTAAAGTTTCTTTGTGAAATTTGCGAGCAAATATGATTCAAAGCGGAGTTGACGATATTCCGGATCTAAACAGTTCGACGAAATTTTGTTGGAATGGCGTTATTTGGACAAATATTTTGTTTGTGAATTGCAATTATTTTATTTGTTCATCTTTGACATGTTTTACTTTGTTCGGGGATTCGTATAAACGATTTAAAAGTTTGCCTTTTTCAGTTTAATAACTTGTTTTGGTAGTTTATTTGTGAGATCTTTTTCGGAATATATGTACTGTTATCTTATACATCTTGGTTTTTTTTTGATGAAAGGAAGGCAAACGAGCAGAAAGACCACCTGGTGGTAAGTAGTACCTTCGCCCATGGACATCCTCAATATTATAAAAGTTGTGGATGCGTTGCCGACCTTAAGAGGAGAGGGGGATAGGAGTTAAGAAGGATGGGGATGGTGGGAATACGGAGAGACCTGGCTTACATGCCATCGAACCGGAACACATCATCAGATGTTTGGCGGTTCGTCTTTGACACGATAGTGGTCGCGAGCCAGTCGGAGAACGAATCTCCTACCACCAAGCTACTGGGTTACCCGGCTTTTACGGGACGCTGCCCAGCGACGGAGGAGAATCGTATTCTAACCCGTCCCCCCACGGGCTAATATACAGTTACTTAGCCATTTTTTTTGAAACACAATTTAAATACAATTAATTCTTAACGTGTTGTCACTTAAAGGGTAGTCAGGGAGACGTATTTCTTCTAAATGTGAAATATGAACACACAACCTAGGCATCTAGTGTCAGACAATGTTCTACTAATAATGACTTTATTTTTTGAGTTATTGGTGCATATGTAATAAAAAAAATGATTTCCTTTATAAAAATAACTTACTAATAATCCTTTTCAGAAAACAACTATAATTATATAACTTATTACCGACAGAATTCAGATTTTACATACAGTCACGAGCATAAATATATTACTATGGACAGATTAACAAAAATATCTCACCCAAGAAGGAGTTCAATAATATGTGCCTGCACTTACGTAGCAAAAATATCTGATATTAAAAGGCAGCAAAATAAAGTGACAACTTTTCGAACATAAATATGTGACATCAACTAGACGGCAATAATATCTGACATAATTAATTTTTAGTTTAATTATAATTGTAATATATACATATTCGGCAATTTAACACCTTAGGTGGTGAAATACGAGTTGAAAGTTGGTATAGGGTTATTTTTTATCTTAGAAGTATAAAATTTTGGCTACTGGTTATTGATTAGAAATTAGTTAATACTTATCACGATTTTGAAAACTCTACCCCTAAGGTAGCCAAATAGGGGATGATAGATTGAATAATAGTCCATATCATGCATGAATATAATATCATGCACAACATTCATTACATTTAAAGTTGTAGAATTTGTTTAAAAGCTTTTAGGTAAACGCAACTGGTTGTGTGTCTGTAACGTTTAAGAATTGTTTTTATTGTATTTGACATAAGCGGCGTTTGACACGATTGCTCCGATTATCTAAAATACATTAATTTTTGGGCATTAAAAAAACTGCTTAGATATCATTAATATACGAATGTCAATTTCGCGAGTTTTGACAGCGTTGTGTTAGCTCAGTTGGCAGAGCGGTTGCTTTTTACGGTTACTTTTTACAATTTGTCCACGGTTCGATCCTGATATCCAGCCATTTTTATTTATTAGATTCTTTCTTATAATTTTTATTTATTTTATCAATTTTTTTATTATAATCATTATTTCAAAATAACGATTTCTCCAAAGGAATACCAGTCAGATATTTATCATAAACGGTTAATTTTCATAAATAGTGTCTTATCGTATTAATGATGACCGCTCGGGATTTCTTTTTAAAAGGGTAAAACGTAATTTTGAAAGTATAATTATAATAAAAAAATCATACTTCCATACTTATATTATAAATGCGAAAGTCTGTGTGTTTGTCTGTCACGCTTTCACGGCTAATCTACCGGTCTGATTTATATGAAATTTAGAATGAAAGTAGAAAAAGTAACTGGGTCTAACATAGGCTACTTATTTTTTCAAAAATCTGCCTCTAAAGGGTTGAAATAGGGGATGAAAGTTTATATGAAAAATCTAAACCGCTTGACCGATTGTAATGAATTTTGGCATAAATATAGTTGATAATCTAAGCTTAAACATAGGCTACTTTATTTTACAAAAATCCACCCCCGAGGGTTGCAATATAACGAAGCAGTTATGTAGTTCACGCGGCGAAGCCGGGAGCGGGCCGCTAGTATTTTATAAATGCGAAAGTCTGTCTGTTTGTTTGTCACGCTTTCACGGTTAATAGACCGGTCCTATTTTGATGAAATTTAGAAGGAAAGTAGTAAAAATTGCTGGGCCTACTTATTTTTTCAAAAATCAACCTCTAAGGGGCTTAAAAAGAGGATGACAGTTTATATGAAAAATCTACACCGCTTGACCGATTGTAATGAATTTTGGCATAAATATAGTTGATAATCCAAGGTTAAACATAGGCCACTTTATTTTTCAAAAATCCATCCCTGAGGGTTGCAATATAACGAAACGCTGCGTAGTTCTCGCGGTGAAACAATAAAAATTATAATGAACAACAACAAAAAATTAATAGATTAAAATAAAATAAAAAATTGGACTGAATGTTAGGACCGATCCGTGAAGTTTTGGTCAGTAAATTTACAACGTTGTCAATTTTGGCGAAATTGACATTCGTATTGAGTCCTGGCGCAGGGGCACGAATTGTGACTATAAACGCAGAAAATGGAGTGACTGAACATTAGGTTTCCGCTGCCTACCCTGCTGTGTGGGATATAGCGTGGCATTTGTATACTAATGAGATATCTCGATCGACGATCGAACGATCTAAATCGAATTTTCTCCCCCGACAGGTTTTTTAGTATGTAGCCTACATACTAAATTTCATGAAAATCGTTGAAGCCGTTTCCGATATTCAGATTATATATAAATATAGACAAAAATTGCTCGTTTAAAGATATAAGATATCAGGTAACCGAGCTCAAAATAAATTATACAAATATAAAAATTTAAACAAAAAATAAATAAAATAAAAATAAATTAATTAAAACAAAAAATTAAAAAAATATAGACCGAAATCTGTCAGGATCGAATCATAGGCATTTGGTTTGTAGGTTTGTAAATTATCCGTTCTCCCACCTGAGCTATATGCAACGTTTCCAAAAGTGCCGAAATTGACGTTTATATAATAATGATATTTTACTATTGTGTAATCTATATGCTAAGCTTCATAATTATCGTTTGGGCCGTTTTAGTTATTTATATGTTTGATAAAAATGTATATTTTGTAAATGTCATTTTGTAAATGTCAATTCTTTTCAATTAGACCGTAGTAACTGAAAACTTATTTTTGTTAAAAAGATCAGATAGATTTTGTTAAAAAATACTACTAATTTGTGGATCCTAAAGTGGGAAGATGAAGACAATGTGAATAATCATAGGAGTAATGGTGGGTCTAGAAAAACAACTGTGTTTCAGGACAATGATTTTTTTTTATCCCGCACAGAGAAGGGTAGACGGAGGGAACCTAATGTTAAGACATTCCGTTCCTCATTTTGCGCCCAATTCTGGAGGCATTACGTGTAAAGTGGCGGAACTCAACACCGTGCTTTGCCTCTTCACCAGAGCGAAGAAAATGGAAATATTAAATATTTCCACTCTTCGAGTTGGGATCAAACTCACAACCAGTTATGTTTCAGTCACACTGTGTGCCACTGTGTCACGACTGGCCCCTAGTAGTTGTAACCATGTGTTGAATCATTTATGGAGTGTAAGTGGTACATATCTGGTTGGCAGGTAGAGTCATACATCCTATTTAGTAATTAAAAGCAAATTGATAAAAAGACGTAGATTTTATGTAAAAAATATTTTTTTTACAGCACTATACATAATATAAAACTTATTACTGTATTTAAATTGTAAGGATGTCAGATATTATTGCCGTCTAGTTGATGTCACATATTTATGTTCGAAAAGTTGTCACTTTATTTTGCTGCCTTTTAATATCAGATATTTTTGCTACGTAAGTGCAGGCACATATTATTGAACTCCTTCTTGGGTGAGATATTTTTGTTAATCTGTCCATAGTAATATATTTATGCTCGTGACTGTACGTACATACCTCCAAAGGTTTTGTCAAATTAATTTTCTCTATAGTTTAACAAGACTGTATTAGCGTAATGAGCACACACTAGAGTCGAACGCGCCGCGACTAATTGATCAAGTTGCAGGTGTGAGCTTCATACATTAGGCCTTAATATAGGGTTGCCATCTCGAAAATATGTAAACTAGGACAAGGAAGAATTTAAGGGCCCAAAGATTTAAAGAGGAAGATAGAAAAGTGTGTTTTTTTTGTAGCTTCACGCTATATCCCGCACACAGCAGGGTAGGCAGAGGGCGCTTAGTGTTAAGACACGCCGTTTCCACTTTTGCCGAATTCTAGAAGCATTGCGTGTTAAGTGGCGGAACTTAATGCTAGGCTTTGCCTTAACACTAGAGCGAAGAAAATGGAAATATTAAATGTTTCCACCTCTCGAGCGGGAATCGAACCCGCGAACTGTCGCGTTACATTCATACTTTGTCCCTCTGCGCCACAACCTGCATCTTTTTATAGTTTCCTTGGTCATATATAAATGTTTATTTATTCTAAAACAACTTTAATAATTATAAAAAACAAAATTAAAAATTTTGAAAAAACCCACGACGGTTTAATTGTAATTGAAAAAGGATAAAATAACTAGAAATCCCCCGCCTAAAAGAATATATGTTACGAGATGATGGGGACGACTTCGTCGGAGCTGCCATTACTTTAAGTTCGCTAAGAAGTTAGCTAAGAATTAGGAGAAGTCCTAGGTTTTCATGCTGTTAAAACAGGTTTGGGCAAAAATTAAAATATCAATATGAATTTACAGTTTTGATAACTGGTGTTCCTTTTAAAAACTTTAAGAACGAAATCTATACTATTAGCTACTATATTTAAAATAGAGGTTGCAACTGGCAGCCCCCGACGAAGTTGTCCCCATCATCTCGTAACATATATTCTTTTAGGCGGGGGATTTCTAGTTATTTTATCCTTTTTCAATTACAATTAAACCGTCGTGGGTTTTTTCAAAATTTTTAATTTTGTTTTTTATTTTAAACTTTTTAAAATGAATAGATACACTTTACATATTATTACATAATTTCGAAATACTTTATATTAATCACAGAAAACCGTATCTATATAGGTTTCACACAAAAAATACAAGCAAATGCTTACTGCAGCGCCCCTTGGTGAGGTGTCACCACGACAAATATACGAGAACGCGCGCTAATTAAGCCTGATCCTATTTTTGATAACTGCATCCAAATTGGACTTATAGTTTGAACTTTGCATAATTAAATGTTTAATGCAGCGCCCCCTGGTGAATTCTTAACGTAAAAAAGAACCTAAAAACTTACACCAAGTAAAGGTAAATCTAATACTAATAACTCTGCCCAATCGGACTAGTAGTTGTCGTTTTGTTTTAAAGGCGGGCGCTGCAGTAAAAATTTACAAACAAATGTTTACTGCAGCGCCCCCTGGTGAATTAACACGATAAAACATATCCAAGAACATGCACTAATTAAACTTGAGCTTATCACTGAAATTGCATCCAAATCGAATTCGTCATTTAGCTTTGCACAAACAATATTTTACTGCAGCGCCCCCTGGTGACTTGTCACAGTAATATAAATTTAAAAACATGCACTAAGCAAAGCGGAATCTAATGCTGAAAACTCTTTCCAATCGTACTAGTCGTTTTGGTTCTACACAAAAAATGGAAGCAGCTACTTACTGCAGCGCCCCCTAGAGAGTTGACACATACACGAAAATATGCACTTAGTAAACATACATGGCACATATATAAAAATATGCACTAAGTAACTTGAATCTATCATTGAAAACTACTTTCAAATCGGACTCGTAGTTTTAGTTTTGCACAAACCAATGTACTCACTGCAGCGCCCCCTGGTGAGTGGTCACCGTAACACATATATGAAAAGATGCACCAATTAAACCTAAACCTATTCTTGAAGATTTCATCTAAATCGGACTAGCAGTTTTTGCTCTGCATAAGCAGATGTTTACTGCAGCGCCCTCTGGTGAATTTTTACCCTAACGAAAAAACAAAAATTTTAAAATATGCATCAAGCAATACTGAATCTAGTTCTGAAAACTCTAGCCAATCGGATTAGTAATTTCGGTTTTAGACAAATAAATACAAGAAAAATTTTGGTTTTACACAAAAAAACTCAAACAAATGCTTACTACAGCGCCCCCTGATGAGTGGTCACCATAACGCATATATGAAAAGACGCACCAATTAAGCCTGAACCCATCCGTGAAAGTTTCATCTAAATTGGACTAGTAGTTTTTGATTTGCATAAGCAAATGTTTACTGCAGCGCCCCCTGGTGAGTTTTCCCCGTAACAAAAAAAGAAAAATCTTAAAATATGCACCAAGCAAAGCTGAATCTTTTTCTGAAAAATCTTTTCAATCGGATCAGTAGTTTCGGTTTTAAACAAATAAATACAAAAAAAGTACAAACAAATGTGTACTGCAGCGCCCCCTGGTGGTTTGACTCGATAAAACATATCCAAGAACATCCGCCAATTAAACTTGAATCTATCACTGAAAATCGTATTGAAATCAGACCACTATTTTTTGAGATCATTGAAAACATTCGTTTTCACGTAAAATGCTTACTGCAGCGCCCCCTGGTGAGTTAAGGGAATACGACATATCTAAGATCATACGCCAATTGAACCTTAACCCATCATAGGAAACCGTATTAAAATCGGACTTATAGTTTTGGAAATAATTGACATAGTAATTTGCACAAACACACAAACAAACAAACAAACAAACAAACAAACAAACAAACAACCTCTCACCCCAAACACATATACAGTCGCCGTTCCGTCGCGGGTAAAAATAAGACAGTTTTTTTTAAATTTTTGAAGCACTATTGGCAGTCTTATATTCATATTTTAAAATTATTTTACTTAATATCAAAAGCTAAACTTCAAATATTACCCTGTCCGGAAGTCTTCTAAAGTAGAAAAAATCTGGGGAAACTCGGACAGGTGGCAACCCTTTTTTTTTTTTTTTTTTTTTTTGTCGCTGGGAAATGCTTTTACGCAGACCAACCGTTCGCAAGACAGGCAGAACTGCCCTGCGAACGGATGATACTGTGGGACTCACCAATGAGCCCGATACTACCCACTAAAACCCAGCGGAAACCCTCTCCACCATCAGGAGACGCCGTAGGCGGCTCGCTTGCGCATTCTTCTACGACGTCTCGGTGGACGGCCCGCCTAGTGCAGGCCACCGTCGCCTTCAGGGTGCTCTGGGGTTTCTTCCAGAGCACCCGCAGCCTCGATGACTTGCAGGAGGATCACACCCATCCTCCCGCAGTAGCTCCTCTAGGGTAGGGGAGTTGGAGAAGCGCGTACCGCCTTCTCCTAATCCCTGGCCTCCGACGGCGGAGCGAGTTTGCATTGACGTTAGTCTCGCGCACCCGCTCCGCGGCCTCCTTTAATGCAATAAAATGCATTGGCAGATGGCAGCCCTACCTTAATATAATATTGTGCATCTCTTCTGTGCTATTACGTTGAGTGGAGAGAGATATTTTGAAATGAAACTATTTTAAAAGTATTAGTCAGCGTTAAGTTCCGCCACTTAACATGCAATCAAATTTTAATAACAAAATGTAATTTAAATAACAAAATGTACGATTAAACCGGTTGTGTGTTAATCAGCTTAAAAGTGTAAATATTGCGAAAATATATATTTTTCTTTTTTTAGCTTCACACTGTATCCCGCACACAGCAGGGTAGGCAGAGAGAACCTATTGTTAAGACACTCCGTTCCCCACTTTCCGCCGAATTCGGAGGCTTGCGTGTTAAGTAGCGGAACTTAACGCCACGCTTTACCTTGACATCAGAGCGATGAAAAAGGAAATATTAATAAATATTTCAACTCTTCGAGTGAGAATCGAACCCACAACCAGTCGCTTCACAGTTACAGTTAGTACCGGCACACTTCATTCACAGTAAAATAAAATATTATTTTAGGATCAATCTGGATGTCCTTGCTAGGTTGTTCAGGATAACGAGAAAACAATTAAAACGTGACCCTTTTTGTTATTTAAGCTAATTTGTTTCATAATTTTTTTACTTCGCCGAGACGAAAGTATCATTTTTTAATTATTATAACTTGCAATATTGAGAAAAGTTAAATAGAAAAATAATATAAGTAACAAGAATTCTTACAAATAAACATATAAGTATTTAATAGATGGTCATACATTTTTTAATCATCAATCACCAAAATTTCAATAAAAAAAAGTTTCTTCACGCTTTTTCCTAAAAGCAGGGTATATAGATATAAATTAGTGTCAAGACACTCCGTTCTCCACTTTTCGCCATATTTCGAGTCATTGTGTGGGAACACCAATAAGGAATATAAGAAATCAGCAATCATTATAACTTTGTTTTTTCTATTCCTTCATAGAATAATAGCTCAAACTTTGTTAAAAAATGAGAAATAAAAAGTAATATATTCGTCGTTTTAAATTTTAAAATATACTTACCAACATGGTATATAAGAAATCAGCAATCACCTTGATTTTGCTTTTTCGTTTCTTTCAGAGGCAATAACTAAGGCTTTGATGAAATAAAAAAATAATATATTAAAATCGTCTTGAATTTTAAACATACGAGTATATAAAGCAAAACAATGGATAGGACAGTTTTATACTCATTCCAAAAGGCGGCACACTGGAGCTGTCAGCGAAAGTAAAGAGTTGACATGTAAATTGTTACGTTGTGTTTTATTACAGTCGAAATTTATGAAAATAAACAAAATTACCTAATATATATATATGTATGTATATAATTTAAAATACTCGGTATTATTCTATTGTGACTTTCGATAAAACATTATAAGTAACAGGTTCAAATTATTATTTATAAAGAATTTATAAAGAATAAAATGCCACAAAGTCAAACCATTTTATTTAAAATAAGAAGTTATATGCTTTATTTTTGGAACGTCACACAACTTACCACCGGTTCACTAAAGTTAATGCCTCAGACCTGAGATGAACCGGCGCAAGAAACTCAGCGGGAAGATTTTTTAATTTTTTTTTTTAAGTGAAGCATTTACAGATATTATATTATATATAGACATTGTCAATATTATTATATTGACAATGATGCCTTCGAAATTGTTTGGAGCAAGCATTTAATTCCCAAGGCATGTTATCGTTCAAAAATTCATTAGTTAAGTAATACCCCTTAACACACAAACGTCTCTTCACAATTTTTTTGAATTGTGATATGGAACACTCTATGGAATCCTATTGTAAACACGTACACATTGTCCCATGAAAGAATTACGGATTCGATGAAATCAAGTTACAGGTGCGGTTAGTTTATGTTTATTTCTGGTAGCAAATACTTGCAAGTACCTACTTTCATAAGTTCATAACATCATAGGTAGATAATAGATTAATTATAAGCGTGTTACTTCTTACGTTATACCTCCTGTTTTGTTAGCTTCACGCTATTAAATGAATAGCAGAGTAATCATAAAGTCAAGAGTCAAGATACTTACTGAACTTCATTTAAGATTTTTCTGGAAAAACACTTTATTTATAGTTTGAATATGTGAAAGAAGTGAATATATGTAAAAGTGTTACCAACCAACCAACAGACTAGGGTAGTACTTTGTGAGGTCCTAGCACTTAATGGGATAGTGACCTTGGTTCACTAAGCATCTCAGCCTTCGTCTTAAGATACCATAATTAAGTAAAAATATAAAAAAAAACATTTGGCAAAGAACATTTTTCTTAGTGTAGTGGAAAGTGTGAAGCTACTTAGAATAACATACATAGTTCTAAAGAAATCCACAAGATAACCATAGAAAACTCCAGACAATATTAATTCGCTTGTTTTCTAAGAATAAAAAGTTGCTTTTGTGTGCAAACGACCATTTCACTTAATAAGATCTTTTGTTTTTACGAATTATTGCTCCTTATGAAATAAAACTAATTTTATTTTCCTTTTTTTTTATAGCTTCACGCTGTATCCCGCACACAGCAGGGTAGGCAGAAGGAACCTATCGCCGCGCTTTACCTCGTCACCAGAGCGAAGAAAATGGAAATCTCTATATATAATAAAAGAGTAGAAAAGTCAATTCTGTACATGGAAAATTTTAGAAAAATTTTAATTGGGTGCGTTAATATATCGATAACAGAGGCCAAAAATCCACTCAGTAGAATTTTTGTCTGTCTGTCTGTCTGTCTGTTAATTTGTTCGTCAATCACGCAAAAACTACTGGATAGAAATGAATGAATTATGGTATAGTGATAGCTTATAGTCCAAAGGTACATATAGGATAGTTTTTATCCCGGATTTCCATGTAGTTTTTTTGGAAAAAATAAAAAACCTATATAAGTAAATTATTTGTATACTGATATCTACCAGGTAGAATTTAATGATTTTTTGTATGGAGTTAGCTAAGAGGTTAGAGCAACATATGGGATAGTTTTCATCCCGGTATTCCATACAACTCCCGCGGAAAAATAAAATTAAAAAAAAAAAACATTCAAATTATGTCGATAGTTCACGAGTGAAGCTAAATTTGTTTCAATATAACTAATTAATTATAAAATAAAATAAGCATAACATTTATTAAATATACATTGACCGGTCTATAAAACTTTATATATTCTATATATTTTTATAATCTATATGACAACAGATGTCACTACGTTTTCTGCAACGGGTAGCGCCATTTGTTATTATATAGTTGACATTGTATTAGACATATCCGCACTCATTAAAATTATTATTATAAAAATGCAAATATCTGTATCTCTTCTATTTGTTATGTTTTGACGGGAATTCGTAAAGAATATTGTTGAAGATGCAGGGTCATATAGGCTACTTATAAAAAATCAAACCCTAGGAGGTTGAAACAGTGGATGAAACTTATGTATGTTTAGTATATAGTGAGAATGAAAGATCTAAACTCCTTGACTGAAATGAATGAATTTTCTCAGGAAAATAGTTAATGAGGCAAGGTCAAACATAGACCATCTCTCTTTTTTTTAAAATTACCCTGGTATTCTAAACAGTTCCCACAGAAAAGTAAAAAACTGGCAAAGTCAAATTGCATTATTTGCAAGTAAAGCTATTTTTTAATATCAATAAGTAACACAATTGTAAAATAAAAAGCGTAAAGTTTATTTAAGATATTATGACCGGTTTATAATACTATATACCAGATGGTATATATGTACGAAATCTACTATCATATGATAGCAGATTTCGTACGTTTTCTTACTAGAACAGTTATCGCTATATGTTATCAAATAATATAGACATTGCACTAAATGTATTGATGATTTTCTCATGAACATAATTAGTGACGAAAGTGAAATATAGACTACCCTCCTTTTATAAAAAAAAAGGCAATAGATAGGCAATAGAGGATGAAAGTGGTAGTTCACGTGGCGAAGCCGCGAGCGGGTCGCTAGTATTAAATATAATCACCACTCGAGTGGGAATCGAACCCGCGCCACGACTGGCCCAACTACAACTGGCGACTATATACGTGATTAATCTAGTTAAAAATAATTTCATTTCAAAATCACTTCACAACCACTTTCTTTGACGGACACTAACACAAACACATAGTGTTAAGTCACTAAGCCCACTTCCACAAGCGTCTCGAGACTATCTCCTTAATACTCGCTTTGTATTCAGGCTATTTTAGATTACTAGTTTAAATTAATACCTTCTAAGCTTACGGCTTTGGCCGGGCAATAACATTGTTCTAATTTCCTCTAGTGCTGTAATTGCATAATCTGGGAACGCTGTAGTAGGGACGTGATAACATCTTTAGAGGTACGTTAATTTATTTATTTAATGTATTAAAAAAGGTTTTAATGTAGTGTAAATAGTTTTTTTTTAGTTTTTGTTTAGATATGCTTAGGTTAGACTGTTTTGGCAGAGCGCAGTGGGAAGGCATCTGACTGCAAATAAGATTGATTGTGGGTATGAACCTAACTTCGATGATTGATAATATTCACCTTATTTTTATTGTCAGATGGTCTTACTAGAGTGGTCTCTAGTAAGACAGTTTGCAGCGTTAAATTCCGCCCCTCAACGCTCAATGTCCCGATTTTGGGATAAAAGTGGGGAAAGCAGTGTATTGACGACTGTCAACTGATTGTCAATTTAACATTTTTTTTAATTCTAATTTCCTCTAGTGCTGTAATTGCATAATCAGGGGACGCTGTAGTAGGGACGTGATAACATCGTTAGAGGTGCGTTAATTTATTTATTAAATGTATTAAAAAAGGTTTTAATGTAGTGCAAATAGTTTTTTTTTTTTTAAATTTTTGTTTAGACATGCATAGATTAGACTATTGTAGCGTAGCGCAGATGGACGACGTCTAACTGAAAAAAAAGATTGGTTGTGGGCTGGATCCTAAACTCGGAAGAATGATAATATACGAGTATATTTAACTAATTTTCATTTTCAGATTGCCTTATTAAGATATGAAATGACATGAGAGATGATAGATCTACAGTGGACTCTATTATGATAGTTTGCAGCGTTGAATTCCGCCCCTCTAAGCTCAATGTCTCGATTTCGGGATGATAGTGGGGAAGGCAGTGTCTTGACGACTGTCAACTGATTGTAAATTTAAAACTTGTTTTGATTCTAATTTCCTCTAGTACAGTAATTGTATAATCTGAGAACGCTGTAACAGGGACGTGATAACATCTTTAGAGGTACGTTAATTTATTTATTTAATGTATTAAAAAAGGTTTTAATGTAGTGTAAATAGCTTTTGTTTTTTTTAGTTTTTGTTTACATATGCTTAGGTTCTGGCTGCAAATAAGATTGATTGTGGGTTTGGATCCTCACTACAATGATTGATAATATTCACCTTATTTTTATTTTCAGATGGTCTTACTAGAGCCCACTCTAGTCCACAATCTGCAGCGTTGAATTCCACCCGACAACGCTTAATGTCTCGATTCCGGGATGAAAGTGGGAAAGGCAGTGTCTTGACGACTGTGAACTGTTTGATTGTCTGTTTTTTTTAATTATTTTAGCTTTATAATTTATTTTTAGTAGAATATTTAAGAAGTGTGCCGAACGCTAGGGTTAATTGGTATATTTTTTCAGGTTCACTCATTTCGGCAGACAGAAAAACTTAGTATCGAAACACTCCATTTTCCGCTAAATATTACATATACTTAAATTAAAATAGTTTAAAAACTTCAACTTAACACTTACATTCCCAAAGCAGCATGCATTGTTTGATCATACAAGCTTTTCAAGAAAGTTTCAATTAAAACTGTGGTTTTAGAGAAAATGCGATACAATTTACGTACTAAAATATAATATGTAAGAAGAAACAATGTAAGGAGAAACAGAAATTGGTATTTTCCGCTAAACGTGGCGTGTGGGGTATAATTATTTTTAAACAATTTAAATTATGAAAGCAGTCGGCAGCTGCGCCTTAGTACTACGTTAATGACACACACTGAGTTTCTATTTACTTTGAGAATTAAATCGTGTGAATTTGAATTAGTTATACATTTATTATGGTATTGTTGAAGAATATTTTTTATAGTGTCTTTTTCCCGCTGTAAAATGAGAGACTCTAGTTTTAAGACACTCCACTTTCTGCCTGGTTACCGCTTTGTTTTTTTCTTTCTTCTTAGCAGGGTTATAAGACAGAACATAATGTTTAGACACTAAGTACTGTCTTAGGGCAAAAAAGTATTAATTCATTAAATTTTTGTTTAGATATGCTTAGATGGGACTATTGTGGCGTAACCTAACCTAACTACGATGATTGATAATATTCACCTTATTTTTATTTTCAAATAGCCTTATTACAGTGGACTCTATTAAGACGATACGACGATAATATTTTAGTATGTACAATGTAAGGAGAAACAGAAATTGGTATTTTCCGCTAAACGTGGCGTGTGGGGTATAATTATTTTTAAACAATTTAAATTATGAAAGCAGTCGGCAGCTGCGCCTTAGTACTATGTTAATAACACACACTGAGTTTCTATTTACTTTGAGAATTAAATCGTGTGAATTTGAATTAGTTATACATTTATCAAAATAATATTGTGGCCAGTCGTGGCCCAGTGGCACAAGCATGTGATTGTAAACAACTGGTTGTGGGTTCGATTCTCACTCGAGGAGTAGAAATATTTAATATTTCCATTTTCTTCGCTCTGGTGCTGAGGTAAATCGCGGAGTTAAGTTCCGCCGCTTAACACGCAATGCCTCCGAATTCGGAATTCGGCGGTGCGTGGGGAACGTAGTGTATAAGACTAGGTTATCTCTGCCTGCTGTGCTGTGCTGTGTGCGGGATACAGCGTGAAACTAAAAAAATATTAAGGAAGGTTGAAGGATACTTTTTTAAGTTTCACGCTTTTTCTCGCGGTATTAAGAGAGACTCTAGTTTTAAGACACTCCGTTCTCCACTTCCGGCCTGATTACGACCTGTAGTAGGAAAAAAGACACTCCTGATTTACCGTCCAAAATAAAAGAGCTTGAAGTGGAAACATGATAATAATATTAACTGTAGATTTGTTAGGTTTTTACAAGCTTTTCATTTACTTACTTATTATTTTTGTTTGCGTTTGAATGAAATCTAGCAATTCAGTTGAATGGACACCGGACATTAGATTTTCGCTGCCACGTTATGAATGGAAAGCTACTAAACATACATATAATTAATTAAGATAACTTATTATTTTTTTTTTATAGCTTTACGCTATATCCCGCACACAGCAGGGTAGGCAGAGGGAACCTAGTGTTAAGACACTCCGTTCCCCACTTTCCGCCGAATTCGGAGGCTTGCGTGTTAAGTGGCGGAACTTAACGCCGCGCTTTACCTCGATACCAGAGCGAAGAAAATGGAAATATCATTTCCACTCCTCGAGTGGGAATCGAACCCACAACCAGTCGTTTACAGTCACACGCTTGTGCCACTGGGCCACGACTGGCCACAACTACACTTATACAATATATTTAAAATATTTCAATTAAGTATATAATTAAATAATTTTAAGATATATACACAACACATACATATATAGGTACATTATTTCAAAACACAATATTATGTAAGTTGTGAATATTTAATACAGCTACGATCATGTTTGTTCTGGCCCGAGGGCGGTGCGTAATTTCCCCAAATAACGTTTAGCGGCGCAAATGACGGAAACGTCGGTAATTGCCCCCTCGCAATATAAATTGGCTGAGTGTGTAACCGGCAGTGGGAGGGACCGTTACTATTTATCTGTGGACTTATTGTTTTTATATATTATAGTGTGGCCAGTCGTGGCCCAGTGGCACAAGCGTGTGACTGTAAACGACTGGTTGTGGGTTCGATTCCCACTCGAGGAGTGGAAATATTTAATATTTCCATTTTCGTCGCTCTGGTGTCGAGGTAAAGCGCGGCGTTAAGTTCCGCCACTTAACACGCAATGCCTCCGAATTCGGCGGAAAGTGGGGAACGGAGTGTCTTAACACTAGGTTCCCTCTGCCTACCCTGCTGTGTGCGGGATATAGCGTGAAGCTATTTAATTTAATTTTTTTTTATATATTATAGTATTTTTTTTGCAGCTTAACCAGCTTTTTTACCATTGTAACCCTACAGTTAGAAGCTAGTGTCAAGACTCTCCGTCATCTACATCACGCTCAAAAACGAGATAATGCGTGTTGAGTGGCATATTTGTCTTGTCATCAAAACAGGGAAATTAATATAATTTAAATATAATCATTAAATAAAATTATTTAATTTTGACTTTGAGACAAGTTGAAGTCTTGGTGCTCAAGACTTTTTTCAATACAAGGCGTGAAATTTTAATTAAAATAGATTCATTATATACTTAAATAGCTTTACGCTTTTAAGCTATATTGGTGCAATGTGACATATTCTAATTGCAAAGTACAAACGCAATCATAGTGGGTTCGATTTTCACTCGACGCAGAGAGTAATATATAGAATTAGGTAACAAAAAACAAATCACTTGATTACATAAAAAAAACTAAATTATTAATGTGATACGCTTAACAGCTTTTCTATTGGTAATAAGATTTCATATTAATTAATATTTCGTTAACATCTTAAGAATATTCCCTTACATGATAATCCTGTAATTACTTTTCATATTACAATGTTACTGTTAAAACATTAAAAATAATGCTTTGATTGTTTATATATTGGCAATATATAGCCAAGTTAATATTACTTAATGTTCTTCGGCTTTTTCTGCATAGCATGGTTATCAGAGAGTTTAGTGTGAAGACACTCCGTTGTCCGTTTCCCGCCCAATTCGAGACATTGTATGTTGAGAAATTGCTTTGTTCACCAGAGTGGACAAAAAAAAATCATTCACCAAGTGGAAATCGAATCCTCAACTATGGCGGCCACAGTGATATTGCGCCAAAATGGCCTCAATTTGACATTAATTATTTTTATTAATTTATTTAAAACTTGGAAAATTCAAATTCTGTACAATTTATAATATCTTTGAAGCCGAAAGTGGGAAATTGAGTATTTTTTATTAAAATGTCTTATTATTTAATCTAAAATAACTTTAGCCTTACATTTCTGTCATATAACTTGAACACTATTCCGCCTTTATGAAGAAAAAAGCGCGGTGTTGAGTTCCGCATCTTAACACACAACGTTTAGATTGCCACCAGTTTCATTCTGAGAAGCTACACGAAAAGGCGTGGCTGTAAAAACTTTACTTAATTAAAATCTAATCAGAAACGGAATTAACTTATTTGTTTAATTGACTCTGTTACTATTAATTACTTCTGTGTAAATAAGGATTACCGCTGAATCGCCCCTCCCTGGTTAAGTAATTACTGCTAGTGGCCAATGTTAAATTACGTGTTGTTCCAAATCTATGCAAATACTAAAATTTTCAGTTTTTTGTTAAACTTCACGTTTTTTTCCTATAATATGGTAGTCAGATAGACCCTAGTGTCAAGACACTCCCTTCTGAATTTAGGATATCGTGGCAGCAGGTAGTGTGACAGCGTCTACGGAAATGATTATATTTAAAAAAAATTAAACTATTGTTAAATTCTCAACATTCTATGAATTCACCGCATGAGTGATCATCGCTTTGCATAAAGAGTAACGTTCACCTTCACTGTCTGAATTCTTGTTTCTACCTAACAAAATTTGGAAAGCTTCTTCGCTACGCTTTTACGCTTTTTCCCATATAGCCGAGTATTCCGAGAGTGTAGAAACACTCCGTTCTCCAATTGTCGAAAAGCCTGACATCGAAACATCGCATGTTGAATGGTGGGACTCAACGCCGCGATCTTCTTACACGAGCCTGAAATAATTTTCATTTTATGCGGGATATGTGGAAAAAAGTTAAACTTTTTTGTACAATAAAATAGTAAAAACTGAATATTTGTATGATCACATCATTGTAACTACTGGACGGATTTAAAAAAAAATAATTTTGTAGTATAGTTTAAATAGGTGGGACTTGGTTATGACTGATTTGATGACGTTAAACACCTGATGTAGAACCAGGAAATCTTAGGAAATTGTACCTTAATAAAAGTTGATTAGCATCACAGGCATCTGAGAGGGAAGGATCAATAAACTTGTTAGAGTCCACTCGTGGTGCAGATGCACAAAATGTGACTGTGAAGCGACTGGTTGTGGGTTCGATTCCCACTCGAGGGTTGCAATATTTAATAATTCTATTTTTCTTCACTCTGGTGTCGAGGTAAAGCGCGGCGTTAAGATTCGCCACTTAACACGCAATGCCTCCGGCGGAAAGCGAGGGACGTAGTTAACAATAGGTTCCCTCTGCCTACCGTGCTGTGTGTGGGGAAACTAAAATAACTTACTAAGAATAAATCTGAATTAAACCTTAATTAAATTAAGTCAATCCTTATGCTTATTGTTAATTGTTAATTTAAAATAATAATCATATTTATACAAGTCAATTTAACAACCTTTCCAATATTCACGTCTGGTACGGAAACATGTTCGATAACGTTTAACGGCTATATTATGTTTAAATTTCGTATTAGTATTATAATATAAATATAAATAAGGCTATCGCATCACGGTGGAAAAGAGTCTGAGTTTATACGTGGTTGTGGATTCGATTCTTGCTCAGGGAAATGATTATTTTAAAAATTTTTTCATGTTCCCAATATGATAAGAATAAATAATATTTTTGTTACCGCCATTTGACACAAAGTGTCACTGAATTTGGCTAATAATTAAGCACAAAATGTACTGAAAACTGGACTCCGCCTATTCTTACGATGTAAAAGAAAATAAGAATTCAAAACGGGATAATTTTCTATTATATATTTATTATATATTTGTCGAAGCGCTACTAAAGTAGTAATTATATACATTACACAATAGATATGAGCTCAATTTTTATATTTTTCTAACTTATTTATGTTTATCTAACGTAAAAACGGTGAAAGATTACAGTGAATACAGTGTGAGAATATGTAAAAGTACAAGAAAAATATCTGCTACATCTCACTCTAAAATAATGGAGTAAATTAACGGAATGCATTCTTTCTTATTCATTCAGAATTTATCTACAAAAAATTGTATATGTATAAAAAATAAGCTTATATATTTGATATTACAAACAAAAACGACATTTTTCAATAATTTAGAAAAACAAAGGTAATCTGTTTAAAAGTTTTACTAACATAAAACGAAATTTGGGCGGACTTTTAATTTTACCGTACACCGTTTCAGTAGTTTATCTAACACTATCAGGGTATAGTTGAGCTGAATTTACTTCAATATATGAATTTTCTACACTGATATATAAAGTAGTCACTGAAATTAGCATTTTTTTTTAAATCGTATGAATTACTTAGAAGTATAATTAAAACTAAAAATTAAAAGTCGGCCGTCGTAGCGCAGTGGGGTAGCATTTGACTGTAAGTGCTCGCGGATGTGGGTTCAATTCCTAGTCGGAGAAATGATTATACATTATTTTCATTTCTTCGCTCTGTATCGATTTCCGGCTTGAAAGTGAAAGAAAATCTAGGAGCTGAAAATGAAAATTGAAGTAGAATTAATTTAAATTTTTCCGTAGTACATTAAAGACAAAAACATAGACGTTCAAACATCCTTGTACTTTACAAGAAGAGAAAAACTCCTCAACATTCTATGAATGTACCGTATAAGAGATCCCATCCGGTACAGAGATAGGAGCTTGTACCTAGCAGGCTATGCAGAGGAATTCAGGGGAAGGTGGGGAACGGAGTGTCTAAACACTAGCCTGCTAGGATCAGTTCATTTCTAGCATATATTTCCAGAAGGCATTTCAATCGTGAGATCGGGCAGTTAATGCGCATTTAAATGGTCCCTTGTGTCGGAAGTCCCTAGGTACAAGCTCCTATCTCTGTACCGGATGGTATCTCTTATACATGGTGGGGAACGGAGTGTCTAAACACTAGGGAGTGTTTAGACACTCCGTTCCCCACCTTTCCCTGAATTCTTAGTACAAATTCTGTCTACACTGCTGTGTGCGGGATACAGCATTTAGCTAAAAAAAAAATTATTGATCATAATTTTAGACAGGCTGAGATTTCGATTATATTTGGATTATATAGCAACAACATACAATCCATTCAAAACCATACAGTATTTGTACACGTTGCAAAGTTAAATAATTGTTTAATCCTCTCGCTCGTTCCAAACAAAACGCATCCGGAGCATGACGAAAAAAAAATACACGCGCAAATTTCTATATTTTAATGTTCCAATGCAATGTAACGAGTAAATGCAGAATGTTGAACAAACAAACGGTACGTGTCGGCCCGTGTTTGCTCGCGCGATGACCGAGCGAATACATTTGCCAAACATTGAATTAGCATAACGCATTAGCTCACCATGGAAACACCATATATTATAAACATACACATGAAAATAACCCCTAAAGCTATAGTAATAAGCTAGAAAATGCCATGGAGTAATATTAAAATGGTTTCTCTAGGGATACTGTAGACAATGCGTGAGCTTCATTTGATTATGTATTCCCGGATTATAACCTCATCGAATGGACTTTGACTGTTGCCAAGCGTTTGTCAATAGTTATTGTTTAGAAAATTGAAACGGTTCAGCGTAACTTTGATGGCTGATGGCTGATGCCTGGTATACATCACTTCATCTGTAATTGAATTGATTTTCAATCTTCTGACGGCGAGATCGTTTATCGCTTAATGGAAAACCGTTAAGATTTTTTAACGAAACATCTCTACGGCTTGATGTTCTCGTAGCGTTGATAGGAAGTGTTTAAATAACTTAGGTATAGCCTATATTGGGCTAGAAAGATGTAGGTCGAAATCATTACATTATTACGTGAAAGAAAATTTCTGAGTCTACTGTCAGTGAAGTAAACCATACAGATAGAGAAGTACAATTTATTTTAGTTAAACTTTATAATATAGTAGTGTAGAAAAGTAATACTTTACATGCCCTAAATATACGTAAAATTCATTTAATAAATGTTTAAGAAGCTTTTATATTAAGGAATATATTGCTTTATACAAAAGCTTCATTGCTAGGCAACGGATATTTTACGTAATCTCTTTTACAATTCACACTCTGTCACACTAATGGCTTCTAATGAACAAAATAACTGTAAGATTTGAAAATAATTAAAGCACATTTACCCCTTCCTTTTGTTCTTGCCTACTTACCGCACAAACTACCATATATTCTAGTGTATAATCTTAAATATTATAAAATATGTATGAGATAAAATCTTACCTTGAAGGCTTTTATACAACCAGTAGGTATAATCCTCTTAACTTAAGGGTTTCTTTCGTAAAATATTATATTTAACTTCACACAATGGACGTGGTTTTAATATATAATTATAAAAGAGGCCAATCGTGGCGCAATGTTACAAAGTGTGACTGTATGCACGACAAGTTGCGGGTTCGATTCTCACTTAAGGAATTGCAATATTTAATATTTCATTTCCTTTGCTCTGGCACAAGTTCCGCCACTTAACACGCAATGCCTCCAGAAATAGACGGAAAATGGGGAACCGAGTGTTATAAAAATAGGTTCACTCTGCCTATCCGACTGTGTGCGGGTACAGCATTAAGCTAAAAAAAAGGTTGACTGGGTACAGGGACAGGGAGAACCTAGACGCAAAACGCCCCGTTCTCCACTTTTTACCTGAAATTGAGAATTTCGTAATGTCTAGCGGAAATCAAAACCGTCCGTTGTTTTACCGGAACGGGACAGCGGAAATACTTTTAATTTAATATTTTTTTTACTGGGTTAAATCAAACACTTAACTTAATGCGTTTACAATAAAATGCTGCTCCATAGCAATATAGAATCAAGGCGAATTTTATGAAAATCACAACACAAGATTTTAGTTTTACTAAATTAAGATTTAAGTTCAAGCAATCGGCCATCTTGTCTAAAGTTAGTGTGATGAAACACTATACCTTATATAACTACTTGGATTTCAATTCCTTAAAATTATCATTAGACAGCTCGGTTAATAGCTTCCTATCGAATTTGTAGGTTGATCGAAACGGAATTTTTGTGAATCTCGGGTTTATTTACATAATGTTGTGTTGTGGAGCACGTGTTATTTACGAGATTTAATTTTAGTTTACGATAAAACATATCATCCATTTACTTTACGATAAGATATTATCACCCAAGAAGAAAAAACATTTTGTGGCCAGTCGTGGCCCAGTGGCACAAGCGTGTGACTGTAAACGACTGGTTGTGGGTTCGATTCCCACTCGAGGAGTGGAAATATTTAATATTTTCATTTCTTCGCTCTGGTATCAGAGGTAAAGCGCGGCGTTAAGTTCCGCCACTTAACACGCAATGCCTCCGAATTCGGCGGTGCGTGGGGAACGGAGTGTCTTAACACTAGGTTCCCTCTGCCTACCCTGCTGTGTGCGGGATACAGCGTGAAGCTAAAAAAAAAAAAGAAAGGAACATTAAAATGATGAATTTCCGGATTATACGAGAAAACTTAAAGTCACGAGTCTGTGCAACTCGTTTATTGTTTATATTTTTTTTCTTTTTATCTTTAGACTTGGACTTTTCACTTACAGCTTCACCCTTTTTCGCGCATAGTAGCGTGGTCAGAGATAACCTGGTGTCGAGATACTTCATTTTCTATTTTTCGCCTAAAAATCGAGACATTGTGTGTTGAGTGGCAGAACTCAAAAACGTAGGAATGAAAATTATTTGAAAATACTCGTATAATATATCCTATTAGTGAAGATAGAACTCATAACCAATATCATTTACAGTCTCAGCCCCACTGTGCCACGATGGCCTGAAACATTTCAGTAGTTGAAACTTAAGTAAAATCCGAAGTTTCTTTGACTACATTGAACCCTAAATATTAAAAAAAAATATTTTGCGGGGTCTTTTCAATACAAAATGGTATAATGTTAACTATTACATCCCTCTTGAACACCCAAGTGGGCGTTATTCGATATCAAGTGGAACGTAATGTTTATTAATAAGTCACTCAATAAACATGGGCTAGAAGGGTCCTCCAATAATTTGCGTAGCTCCTTCCACTATAGAAATATTGTATTGCTTTATACTTCGTGGGTAGATATGAATATATTGTAATAGAGGGTCTTAAAACCTAGACCAGTTGTGATCAGGGGCCAGTCGTGGCGCAGTGGCACGACCGTGTGACTAAACGACTGGTTGTGGGTTCAATTCCCACTCGAGGAGTGGAAATATTTAATATTTCCAATTCCTTCGCTCTGGTATCAGAGGTGAAGCGTGGCGTTAAGTTCCGCCACGGTTTCGTAACGGGGTGTGTTAACACTAGGTTCCCTCTGCCTACCCTGCTGTGTGCGGAAAACAGCGTGAAGCTAAAAAAAATGGAACGAATATTATGGTCTGACTGTTTGCACGATTTGAGTTCCACCACTCAACACCCACCGTCTCGGTTTCGGGTGATAGGGGTCGGGTAAAGAATGGAATATTTTGAGACTAGGTTCTCTCTCTGCCTACCAGTATCGTTTAATGAAAGGATTAATTAATGTTAATAGACACGATCTTATTTTCTATCTTTCTTAGTAATTTCATGCTGTCAGCTTTACGCTGTATCCCGCACAGCGCAGGGTAGGCAGAAGGAACCTAGTGTTAAGACACTCCGTTCTCCATTTTCTGCCGAATTTTGGAGGCATTGCGTGCTAAGTAGAACTTAACGCCGCGCTTTACCTCTGATACCAGAGCAAAGAAACGAAAATATTAAATATTTCCACTCCTCGAGTGGGAATCGAAGCCACAACCAGTCGTTTGAAGTCACACGTCTGTGCAATTGCACGACTGACCCCTAATACACTATCTATTTACCAATATACAGTTAAAATAATATATAAATTAAAACTAAATATATCTAAATCCGAACACAAAACGAACGCAAGAAGCAGAGCGTGATTAGATCCCGGGTAGAATGTGCGCATATCTCCAGATAGAGCCCTGTCCGGAATTCGGTCCAATAAATTTTCATCAACGCACAAACCCCTTAAATTAAGTTATGGCCTCTGTTTACATAGTAACTACATTACGCTTCAGTTTAGCTTCTTGATAGAATTAAACACAACGGTTATTTAGTCTGCAAGTTAGGTATGTATTTGGTACGGTAATTACTGGATATTACGTGGTAATGTAGTAAGTTGTTATAGATTTTTGGATGAACTATATATTTATTTAGTAAAAAAACACTTAAAAAATATTATTGGGGCCAGTCGTGGCGCAGTGGCATGAACTTGTGACTAAAAACAACTGGTTGCTGGTTCGATTCCCACTCGAGGAGTGGAAATATTTAATATTTCCATTTTCCTTCGCTCTGGTATTAAAGGTAAAGCGCGGCGTTAAGTTCCGTCACTTAATACGCAATGCCTCCGAATTCAGCAGAAAGTGGGGAACGGAGTGTCTTAATACTAGATTTCCTCTGCCTACCCTGCAGTATACGGGATAAAGCGTGAAGCTAAAAAAAAATAGCAAAAATAATATAATGATTCTTAATTGGGTATGTTTATCGTAGCCATTTACTTGCACAGTAGAATAGTCAGAATGAAGCATGGTTGAATTTTGGTTAGTTGGTGTTCCACTTTTTGCCTAAACTCAATATATCAATATAACAGGATGAAATAATGAAATTTTGAATCGAACAAAATAACCAATCGCGGTAACAGTTAGACTCCGTTGCACTGCACCACTCTTCTTAACAGTAATAAAAGTTATTATGAACTGTATAATAATTTCATCACAATAACCATATATAGGTATATTAATTAGTTAAAATGCTTGAACAGATTTCAATAGGTGCTTAATATAAATACTTGCTTGCAGGTATCATATCAAGTCATAGCTGCTTAACTTGCTCCTGTTATATTATATAGTCCTAAATAACAGACAAGGTGGTGGACCAAGTGTTGTTCAAAATTTTATATATAATTTTATTTTTAGCTTCACGCTGTACCCCGCACACAGCAGGGTAGGCAGAGGGAACCTAGTGTTAAGACACTCCGTTCCCCACTTTCCGCCGAATTTGAAGGCATGGCGTGTTAAGTGGCGGAATTACGCACGGAATACAGCGTGAAGATAAAAAAAATAAAAACTATCTCCTATGTCTCCTTAAGACCACAAGTACTAATAAAATGGCAAAAACTTTTTCCATTTTTTCACACGAAACCTCCAGCAGCAGCTATAAATAATTATAAACAAAGATACCTATTTACAGTCAGCACCTAAACAATATCGAGCGAAATCGTAACTTCTAATAAATATGTAGTCATCAACAATGATTCACTCGGAGTACTGCCTACGATCTACTATGAATATATGATAGTAATAGCCAAAATATTTCATGGGAAAACCAACTTTACTACTATAGTTATAGAAGTCATAACTTCTTGGGTTACTTCTATACAAGAATAGTTATGTTGTAGTGTAACCGCAAGAGGGTATGATATAGTGTTATTGGCCTTCCGCTTTCTAGAATGAATGGTGTACACTCTCGTTCATGACGGCTAGTAATCATACAGATAATAAAAATTAAGGCAATTCTTTATTTTACACGAGAACTATATTGTCTTGTCAAATATATATTTTTAAGAAAAGTTTAATATTAAACGAAGTATAAATAGTTATGGGGTCAATCGTGGCGTAGTGGCACGAACGTGACTGTAAACGACTGGTTGTGGGGTCGATTCCCACTCGAGGAGTGGAAATATTTAATATTTCCATTTCTTCGCTCTGGTGTAGAGGCAATACGCGGCGTTAAGTTCCGCTACTTAACACGCAATTCCTTCGAATTTGACGGTGCGTGGGGAACGGAGTGTCTTAACACTAGGTTCCCTCTGCCTACTCTGCTGTGTGCAGAATAAAGAGTGAAACTAAAAAAGATATTTATGTTTATGTACGAGTATATAGTGATTTAAGACACAAGTTGACCGACAGAAAGTGCAAGGTTGAAAGAGTAAATGCAGTTTTTACTTAATTATTGTGGCCATCCTGACACAGCTTGCTAGTGTCGAACTATAAACACGATGACTGTGTGTTCGTTTCCCACTTGTAGAAATGATTACGTATTATTTTCGTTTGTCTTTTTTTCATTGAAGAAAGGGAGGTAAATAAGCAGAAGGACCACCTGATGGTAAATAGTACCTTCGCCCATGGACATCAACAACATTAGAAAAGTTGTGGATGTATTGCCGACCTTAAGGGGGGAGTAGGAAAAGAGGGAACAAGGATGGGGATGGTGGGTATAGGAAGAGAGCTGGATTACATGCCGTCAAACCAGAACATATCATCAAATGTTTAGCGATTCGTTTTTGACACGATAGTGCTCGCAAGCCAGTCGAAGAACGAATCTCCTACCACCAAGCTACTGGGTTACCCGCCTTTTGCGGGACGCTACCCAGCGACGGAGAGGAATTGAGGAATTATATACTAACCCGTCCCCCCACGGGTGTCTGCTCTTGTATCTAACACAAAACGCGGCGTTAAGTTCCAATACTTATCATGCAATGTCTCGATTTTCGAAAGGAAAGTGGGAAACAAAGTGTCTTGACACTATATTCTCCATGACTCTACTAATCGAGAAAACCGTGAAGCCGTAAATGACTTCCCTGATTTGGAAATCGAGCCCATAACCAACCACGTTTACAGACGCTATATCATCGTGCCACAATAGCGCCAAATTACTTAATTTAAATTATTTACATTCATTAAGCGTATTATTCAAATACAAAAGCAATATAACAGCCTTATCTATGTCCACTGAAGCCTGTCTATTAAAATTATCAAACATTCTAACAGGAGTTGACCAAACAATTTGAATCCTTGTATAATTTTGATTAAACACGAATTAGGTATGCATCCCCCGTAACCTTATGGGGTAAACAAACGGCTATGGTGATAAAATTCACTCCGTATTCCGCTTTCCATGTATATTGAATTAGTTGAGTGTTAGATACACTCAAGTAACTCAATTTAAAAAAGGATAGTCAGATTGGTAGTTTCATTGTTTTGGTTTAAATATAAAATATATGTTTTAAAAATAATAATTTTCTAAGTAAATTATGTTAGGAATACGTTACGTTACGTCAGGAATAAAAGTCGGATTGTATTCTTCAACCAATTTTATGTATGTATTTTATATGCAGGCGGGTATTTCGTCTTTTTCTAAGGTTCTATTTCGTTCATATGAGATCAGCATTAATTAAAAATTGTGTGATCAAAATTACTCGTTGTTTTGTACCAACTCTTAAACTCAACGCCGCAATTTGTCTTTCAAGAGCAAAAACCAAAAAATATAAATATTCATAAAAAATATTTTTTTCTTGCGTGGTAATAGAACTCCCGACTATCGCGTTTACTGTCGGGCACTGTTTCATTACGACACAATGGCATTTATTGTATTTATAATATGATATGAGTAGCTTCACGCTATATCCCGCACACAGCAGGGTAGGCAGAGGGAAACTAGTGTTAAGACACTCCGTTCCCCACGCACCGCCGAATTCGGAGGCATTGCGTGTTAAGTGGCGGAACTTAACGCCGCGCTTTACCTCTGATACCAGAGCGAAGAAATGAAAATATTAAATATTTCCACTCCTCGAGTGGGAATCGAACCCACAACCAGTCGTTTACAGTCACACGTTCGTGCCACTGCGCCACGACTGGCCCCTATATGAGTATTTTTTTTATTTTAGCCCGAAATCATATTCTAATCATCTATTTAGATATTTCAATTTACATTAGATATGACACATAAAGAGGCGTTATACGCCGCTTACACACATAATAGTTAAGGAAATCCTAAACAATTACTATGTAAATATTGTTTTAGTGTTATAGTTAAACCAATAACTTTTAAAGACACCCTCTCACTGTTTGGTTACGATTACGTTCCAAAGTTACCATAAAGCTAACCAATAATTAGTGTTTAGTTTTCTCATATAGATGGCAAAGAAAAACTAGCTACTAAAGCCCTTGTCCACGTCATTCGTGTAAATATAAAACTAATAAAAATATCATTTAAATTCTTTAAAAATGATCACCAAATTTATTCTTAAAGTATTTCCTCATGAATTATTTTTATTATTTTTTAGCTTCACGCTTTATCCCGCATACAACAGGATAAGCAGAGGGAACCTAGTGTTAAGTCACTCTGTTCTCCACTTTTCGCCGAATTCGGAGGCATTGCGTGCTAAGTGGCGGAACTTAACGCCGCGCTTTGTCTCGACACCAGAGCGAAGAAAATAGAAATATTAAATATTTCCACTCCTCGAGTGGGAATTGAACCCACAACCAGTCGCTTACAGTCACACGCTTGTGCCACTGCGCCACGATTGGCCCCAATTCGAATGAATTAATTTAATGACGTATAAAAGTGAAAACCAAAGATATTATCACGCTCCTTTTTTCCCCATATGATGCTTTTTCCGGCATATCTAAGTGGGCAGAGTAAACACAGAGACACTCCATTCTCCACTATATTTTTCTTCCTAATCCGAAATATAGCATGTTTATTGGCGGAACTTAACGCCGCACTTTGCCTTCACAAACGCGGAAAAATAAAAATACAATATCTGATATTAATATATTAGATAATATATATTTATTAAGTAATGCCATTAAGCTGGCCATCTAGTTTCCATATTAAACGATAAACGCCCGTATCAGTCTAGTTGTAATCGCGCCGCGTGGACCATTAATTAATTTGTAGTGCTAACTTATAATAAATAGTGTATAGTGTAGACTGTAGATGATATGTTGAAGGGAATTATATTTACATATATATGTATGAGAGACGCCATCATGGTGTAGTTGTATAGTTAGATTGGACTAAGTGGTTGTGGGTTTGGTTACAAATCGGTGAAATCATCATAAGTTAATTATTTTCGTTTCTCTGCTATGGTGTAATCATCAAGTCTTTTCCAATCGTTTTAAATTTTAAGAGAAAGCAGAAAACTGTTTTTTTTGACAGTAGGTCGGGTTGAATTCAATACATTATGCGTTTAGTAGCGTTGATACACTGTGTCCTTCAGAAGTAGGAAAATGAAAATAACTTAAATTCTCCGAGTGAAGATAGAACTCACATCCAATCGCGTTTACAATCATTCATTGCCGTTGCGTCAAGATAGCCTTAATATAATCTACCAATATGTACAAAATGTTCTTATTAACTAACTATTGTGTGAAACATCAGAAGTGGAAATCAAAGACATAAGAAGATTATTATGTTAAAGAAACTTATAATTTTGGGTCCAAATTTCAAAGTCAATACATGGTAAACGGAAGTAGTATATCAAAAAATCGCATCAAACGGAAAAGCAGGCAGCAAACAGTTCAACACAATACCAAACAGGCTGAGGGGAAGATAGCGACCCGCCAACCACAGGACCTGACTCTTAGAGGGACTGATACAGTCTCTCTATTACATAAACAAATAAATTAAGAAACATGTGACCGAGTCCAGTCGTGGCCCAGTGGCACAAGAGTGTGACTGTAAACGACTGGTTGTGGGTTCGATTCCCACTCGAGGAGTGGAAATTATATTTCCATTTTCTTCGCTCTGGTGTCGAGGTAAAGCGCGGCGTTAAGTTCCGCCACTTAACACGCAAGCCTCCGAATTCGGCGGAAAGTGGGGAACGGAGTGTCTTAACACTAGGTTCCCTCTGCCTACCCTGCTGTGTGCGGGATATAGCGTGAAGCTATATATTTATATGTGACCGAGTGTACTCACTCGCTAAAATAAATTCAAGAAAAAATCACAAACAGAAAAAGGAAAAAAGCTCGAAAGTACAGACAACGAGTCTGTGGCGTCTAAAAAAAACAAACATAAAAAAAAAATATCAATAACATGTATACTCTAACACATCATAGTCTATGCGAGTAAATTTAGTATGAAAACAATTCATAAGCGGAACGAGAGCCAAGGGAGTCATGTATGGAGCGTTAGTACTAATAAAGATTTCGCGTGGCACATTGTACGCGGATGTAACAACGTGATTTATAGTCGTCGTTGCAGATGGAACTTGCATAATCGCTCCCTGGTACACTTTTACGGACAACACTTTTAAAAGTTTTATGGTAAAGTTGAGAGAAATAGGTTATTTTAGTTTAAGAGACGTTGTAAAGTAGTGCGAGAAGAGTTGGTACCAAAATGGATATTTTACTATATTAATATAATTTTTTGCTAAAATAAAATCTATGGTTGTTTCAAAAATTAATCGTGTTAGTTACAATCAGTGACTTCAAATATATAACTATTTATTATATTCCTTTATTACAGGGTTTAAATTGTACTCCACAATGCCCAACGTAAGTCAGGCCTTGAGTCTCGTGGTGATATCTCTGATCGATCAAAGATTCTTTCTCTTTTTGAAATGTGATAAATTTGACATGAACTATGTTAGAACGTATAAAAGAGGTTCTCCATGTCAGTAGAAATCAGTTGGTTTACATAACCGATCATAATACTTCTTTGCTTCTAAGTGATTCATCATGGCTTCGCTACATTTTGTCAGTCAGTCGCACTTTTCTGATTTCCTTACTCCATTACTATTATTGATCCTATAATGCGAATCTTGCTATGCATAAAATCTTATATGCTATGTTCTGTCTCCTCCGAAATTCACAAGTCTTTATTGTGCAATTCGATAGAGACATCTGCTAAAGTCATGACGTAAGTTCAACATTAACATAAAAAAAACAACGTAGACAATCGAAATCGTAATATCCAAAATATATTTCAAAATATACTTTGTAAGTAATAATTTAAAACAAAGTATAAAATGTAGGTTGCATTTTATACTTTGTTTCAAGTCATTTAACCAAAACACAGAAAGGTCTACTTTAGATTCCCTCATATGTACGTTTGAATTTTAAAAAGCGCTTGATGTTGCATTCTGATTTATTACCCAAGGTGAATCGCAATCTGTAATAGAAAACGTTCTGTTTTTGTAAGCTTTATCAAAAATATTCAAAATGTAAAGAGAATAAACTTTGAATGTATGTTTTTTTTAAATATATTAATATGAAAAAAATGATTCTATTAATAGTTTCTTGGTCAGAGTCAGTATCCATACTTATATTATAAATGCGAAAGTCTATGTGTTTGTCTGTCACTCTTTCACGGCTAATCTACCGGTCCGATTTGGATGGAATTTGGATTGAAAGTAGTAAAAGTGACTGGGTCTAACATAGGCTATTTATTTTTTCAAAAATCAACCTCTAAAGGGTTGAAAAAGGGGATGAAAGTTTATATGAAAAATCTTAACCACTTGACCAATTGTAATGAATTTTGGCATAAATATACTTGATAATTTAAGCTTAAATATAGGCTACTTTATTTTTTAAAAATGTGCACCCGAGGGTTGTAATATAACGAAATATTTAACGCGGCGAAGCCGCGAGCGGCCGCTAGTAGTAGATAAGTGTGTAACTACAAACACAATTGGCTGTGGGTTCTTTTTTCACTAGGAGAAATTATATTCTAATTATTTTCATATGTCCATTTCAGTGGTGTCCATTTCAGTGGCCAGTCGTGGCCCAGTGGCACAAGGCGTGTGACTGTAAACGACTGGTTGTGGGTTCGATCCCACTCGAGGAGTGGAAATTATATTTCCATTTTCTTCGCTCTGGTGTCGAGGTAATGCGCGGCGTTAAGTTCCGCCACTTAACACGCAAGCCTCGGAATTCGGCGGAAAGTGGGGAACGGAGTGTCTTAACACTAGGTTCCCTTTGCCTACCCTGCTCTGTGCGGGATACAGCGTGAAGCTATAAAAAAAAATTAAAAAAAAAAAAATTCTACGCTTCGATAGGACAACACACAGCATTGAGTTCCACCACAAAATACACATTCTCGAATTCGGAAAGAAAGTAGAGAACGAAGTGTCTTTACACTATGTCATCTCTGCCTAACCTAGTATCCTGCAAAAAAGTCATCAAGTTGCACAAAAAAAAAATATCATTTCTATAACATATCCACAGCATTTACATCTAAGTACTAACAAGCCTTACAAACTACAACTACACGAACATATAAGCGTACATACTCGTATATTACGCTATTAAATTAAAGTGATTCAGACGTAACTACGCACTAGATAGAATGATCCTCGAGCGTAAAACCGTAAGCCATCTTTATAGTGCTCTTACCACATACGTCAGTGTAATCTACGTCGAATTATCTCTTATCATACCCCATTCTTACGTAAATTAGTCTTAGAGTAGTTAATTAAGTTAATATTGTATGGTTGAAGTTGGTGGTATTATTTTTTGTGTGAATTTTAATTTTGTTTCTTACTAGTTGTGCCCGTGACTTTGTTTGCGTTAAATTGAGCAAATAAGTAAATAAAGTTACTCCTTATTACATTAGCTATCTGCCAGTTAAAGTTACGTCAAAATCGTTTTAGTCGTAGCAGAGATGAGCTGGAACAGATAGACTGACAGGCGAAAATTGTGAAAAAATATTTTGGTGTCTCCTAACCACCAAACTTTCAAGAAAATTTTGCTTCACGTATTAATATATTTTTATAAACATATTTTTGGCGAGTTTATCTTTCCCTTAACGATAAGGAGGATTAACTTACAGTAAATTTTATCTCCTGCAGTTTTACGATTCAATAGACAAATTTTATGTAGGCGGAAAATAGAGAATAGTAAGTAAACTCTGTCTTACTAGCTCTTTGTCACTACTTCCATCTCATTAGCTTTTTATCACCAAGCCTATCTCTGTAGCTCTGAGTCACTAACTTTCTCTCATTGGGTCTATGTCGCTAAGTCTATCTATTATGAGGCCAGTTGTGTGGGCACAAAGTGTGATTGTAAACACGACTGGTTGTGGGTTCGATTCCCACTCGAGAAATTGAAATATTTAATATTATTTCTTCTTCGCTCTGGTGTAGAGGCAAAGCAACGTGAGTTCCGTCACTTCACACGTAATGCCTCCATGATTCGGCGGAAAGTATGGACGGAGTGTCTCAACAGGTTCACTCTGTTGAACGCCCTCAGGTTCACTCTGCCTACCCTGCTGTGTGTGGGATACAAAGTGAAGCTCTAAGTCTATAAAACTATCTTTATCATGGATCGATGATAGAGACAGTAACATAGAGATAAATGCGAAAAGATTAAACTGTAAGACGTTAATTTTCTTTTGAGATCTTAAAGGTCCTTAACAACGCGAAATATTTCTCGTAGCGAAGTTTCATTAAAAATATTTTAAAACTACTAATAAGAGAAGACTGTCTAAGAATGTTGGAAGTTTTTTTTATTATTTTACTCGTATATGATCGTTGGAATGTACGTATTTTGTTGTGTATCTTTTATAATTTTGTCTTCTGTGATTAGACACTCCGTTTAGTATTTTGTGACATTTTTATAGAAACTGTATGATGGAAAGTTGAAGTCAAAGTCTTGTTTTTAAAAATCATACCAGAGTAAGAAAAATAGGATAATAAATAATAATATATATTTGTGGCCAGTCGTGGCCCAGTGGCACAAGCATGTGACTGTAAACGACTGGTTGTGGGTTCGATTCCCACTCGAGAGGTGGAAATTATATTTCCATTTTCTTCGCTCTGGTGTCGAGATAAAGCGCGGCGTTAAGTTCCGCCACCTAACACGCAAGCCTCCGAATTCGGCGGAAAGTGGGGAACGGAGTGTTTTAACACTAGGTTCCCTCTGCCTACCCTGCTGTGTGCGGGATACAGCGTGAAGCTAAAAAAAAAAAAATATTATGTTAATATTGGCTTTCAGTTTTACTTATCCACACCCACAATATCAGCTTTGGGTGGAAAATTGAGAGCTTGTTGCTTGTTGTTAAGACTACTCTGCTATACAGAGAAAATCATGAAGCTTTATAATAATAAAAGTATCTAAAATATTAACTTACGTTTCTTCGAGTGACGTTCGAATTCATATCTTAGACCCAAACCTAACTTAACTCCATCTAAAGGACATATAAGCATTTCTATTTTAAGATTTAGCTAGCAAAACCTAGTGGAATGAAAGAAAATTATCATAATATGCTTAGCTTGACGCTAACTTATCTAGTGTCGAAACACTCCGGTCATAACTTTCCACTGAAATTTGTAACATACACAATGTTTAGTGGTGATTTTGTTTTATTAAACATAGAAATGAGAGTAATTTGAATATAATCACTCTCTCGAATAGGAATCGCACCCACAATCAATTGTATTTACAGTTAGACGCTGTCCCACTGCACCACGATCTTGATGCAGTGGGCTTATATATAATATACATAATAATACAAACACTCTTAAGTGTCTGTTATAGCGTCACGCAGTATGCCGCACACAGCAGGGTAGGCAGAGGGAACTTAGTGTTAAGACACTCCGTTCCCCAATTTCAGACGAATTCGGAGGCATTGCGTGTTAAGTGACGGAACTTAACGCCGCCGCCTCGACACCAGAGCAACGCAAATGGATATATTAAATATTTCCACTCCTCTAGTGGGAATAGCACCCACATACTACAGTAACACGTTTGTGCCACTGCGCCATGTCTGGCCCCATTACCCTTAAGTATTTCGATACATTTAAGTTAAACTTACCAAAACCTAATGTAACCGAAGAAAATTGTTGTAATATAAAGTTTATATATTTGTTTTCAGTTCTAAAAGTGCATTTCAGCGGTCTAAGATATATAGGCGGCGGCGACGGGCGGCTATAAAAGTAAATATGCGGGGGAACTGTCACGCTCTTCGTAAAACGCAATCGCAAGCAATGGCGATGTTTGTATAATACTTGCTGTACCAAGAATGTTTTTGGTTTTAAGACTGAAATATATATGTACTTATTGTGTATTTTATTATTTAGAATAAAAATTTTAGTTGATTTCGTTGTGTAGTGATACAGTTTGATTGTTTACATGTTGGTTTTGGGTTCGATTCCCACTCGGCATAAATTCAAATAAATAATTTTAATCATAATAAAAAGATAATATAAATAAAAAGTTACATGTTTCATTTTTTTATTGTATTTATAATGCCACCGGTTTATTAAAGTTAATTTATATCTCTAAGATGTGAAAAGAAAGTGACACAAGAAACTCGACAGCACTTTGCTTTCTTTACAAATCAATAATTGACAATGTTTATATTTTGTACTTATTTTTTTAGATGTACAATTTAGTAAGAGAAAATGCGGTAATAGAGTCTTCCTCATAATAAGTTGAAATTGGTGGATAGTGGAGAAGCGAATGCCTTAACATTATGTTCTCTCTTCCAATCATACCATATACTATGGCAGATAAGTCAACATTTTTTTATTTTATTTTAACACATGCAAACGAACACGCTATATAAGCTCTAGACCACTAAGTTCAAGCGCATCCTATATTTAAAATTACCTTTACCTAAAAAGAAGTAAGAAGAGACAATGTATGTTAGGTGGTCCAACGTTCAGTAAAAGTAAAAAGAAATTAATATTTTATTACACATTTCCCCGAGCGGGGATCGAACCCGCAACCATTTCACATACAGCTACTATCCCATTGCATCCCGATAGTTTATTTCCTGATTTTTGATCTACATTTTCTAATAAAGTTATATTTATTTTTACTTCATTTATTTGCAAGCTTGTTGATGTTTACTATTCGTAAATTAGCAATCAATGCATATGCATGCCACGTTGTTGGTTAACTGCGACTATTCCATACATTAGTTCAACTGAATACACTTGAACTAAACTAATTTGCTTGAGTATTTGTGTATTGGCTAGATGCTAAATTTTTGTATGGGATAACCGTAATATATTGTTAAAATATTATATTTGAAAAGTACGGTGGGATAAGAACTGACTCTATTCGATTTTAGGTTCGATTCCCCGTTGGTGAAATGATTGGTAATTCATTATTATCATTTCTAAGTTGTCTATATTAATATAACAAAGAGATTAAGTTACCTTTGTTTGTAAGGGGTAATCTTCGGAAATACTGAACCGATAATGAAAATTCTTTCACCGTTAAAAAGCTACACTATTCAGGAGTGATATAGACTATATTTTATTATGATTAAACAGAAAATTTAGAGCATCCTAAAACGCCGAAAAGAGGGAGCAAAAGTTGCAGATCACGGGGTGCATCGCTTATAGTCAATAAGGAAGAAGCAGTAGACAATAGACTGGTAGTAGGAGAACGCGGGATCGAGAGTGAGAAATGAAGACTGGAGTTTTATAATATTGGGATCTTTCTACCTACCATAGTATACAGGAAAAAGCGTTAGGTTGTATATAAAAACAATGACAGAAAGCACTTGCACGTGTTAAAGTCAGCAAAATCTTTGTCCTAAATTTCAATAGCCATGATTTTAATCCATTTGTTGTAAGCAGCAACTACTTATATATAAAATTTTTATCACAACTTATTTTTGTTGTTAGCATCTCTGTAGAGAGATTTTTACAAATTTCTGCTACCCAAAGATTATTCTATGAACAACCGATTGGCAAGAGAGAATGCTATTTATTAAATACATTTAATTATTTTTAAAGCATTATTACACACTTAGGAAAATTGAAAAAGACATTTAAAGAAAACGTATAAGAATTTGAACGCAGCGGGATTAGAAACTATATACGAGGCGCGGGTTCAAATCCCGCTGCGTTCAAATTTTTATATAAAATCTTTCTCACCATTTCAGATCGCAATTAGTACAATTTTATTTCTGACTTAATGGTGTTTCACTGTTCCTCCAGTCACTGATCTAAGCCATTAGCTGGAGTCGTAGAAAACTTTGTTGTTAATTAATATGCGTCTCGAAATAAACACTGTGATTGAAGCTATTCCAGCTATGTTTATTTAGATTGACTTTAAAGTGTAGCTGTAGGCTGAATCTGATAGTAGTAGAATCTTATACTATTCTTGGTATTACTTATACTTCTTGTATACAACTTTTAAGCGAGAATTCTTTATATAAAAGTTAACTTCAAAACTTGGTATGTATGATATTTCTTTTTATTTTTTTAATATACACAATAATAAGAAATTGAACCCGTAATAATCGCGTGTACGTGTCTGACGCTGTCACACTGTACCAAGACGGCTTGTATTTGTTTCAATGATCAATGAAAATGATAATTTCTTGTTCTTAAATTCTGATTTTGATTCTTATATAAGTTTCTTTGATATTAATATAAAAGTAGAAAATTGGAGAGTAATTGGTGAAACATGTGGAATTAAAAAATATATATAGACATGGTAAATAATGGCACATATTTACCATGTTTACCCTTTAATAGCCTGACCCTTTTATTACAACAGTGTAGATAGAAGAACTTAGTGGCAACATACTCTTTGCATTGTGTTTCTGCGCGGCGGAACTTAACGCCGCAAGAACGATGACTTATTTCCTACTAATATAGTAGTACATTTAAAGAAATCAATTTAAGTTGTTATAATTCTATTTTTACTGTGAGTTTATATTTTCAATTAGAACTACAATCTGATATTCCAGCTAAAGCGCTTCTTGTCTGGCTTTAGGTGGATCAACAACGGGAAGGTATGAAGTCGGGAATTAATTTGCACTTCCTGCAGTAAATACCTAGAGCGTTTCAGTATCGACTTTGAAATGATTGTTTGTTTAATATTCTAAGAAGAAATAGTGGTAGAAAAAAAAAATAGATTAGGATCGAGTCTTTTATAAAAAACATATTTAAAATATTGTTAATTAGTCACATTTTTTGTTATATTAGGATAGGCAGAGAGGACTATTATTGCACGGTAAGTATCGGATTTCAATTCCGCCTTTTGTGTTAGTTTCCAGAGAGGAGAAATGAAAATAATATTAATATAATCACTGCTGCCAATGAGAAACGATTGATTTGTCAACCAAATAATACATAACAAAATTAACAAGACTAACTGATAATTTTTATGACAAAAAAATATCTTCTAGAATTTTGCCACCTACCAATCCCGTTTACAATCACTGCCACCATGAAGACTTCAAAAAATATTGCTTTCTTTTTTTCCTTTTTTCAGCCTCACGTTTATCCCGCACAATATAAAACTTTAAACATATTATTTTTTGTAATTTTTTTTTTACAGCTGCATACGCATATATGCATATATGCATATACGCATATATGCATATATGCATATTTGTATTTGTTTTTCCAAAATTAGTTATATCATAAAATATCAAAGTCTAGGTTTTTGTGTAAGGAACTTGTTGACGGGAAAAGGGCATGACCGCTATGGACGAGGACGTGACCGTTTCATTTCTGTCTTTTATTTATTTATTTATTTATTTTTTCAGCTTCACGCTGTATCCCGCACACAGTATCCCGGGTAGGCAGAGGGAACCTAGTATTAAGATACTCCGTTCCCCACTTTCCGCCGAATTCGGAGGCATTGCGTGTTACGTGGCGGAACTTAACGCTTAATTCTTAATATTGTATTCTACGATACTTCTATTTGTTGCCCCCGTCGCGTTCCGGATTAACCTTTTGACGTTATCATCTTTGTCATCGCTGTAGTAGTAAGTGCAGCTGTCAGTGTGTTGCGAAATTGCTACCACAGCGTGTGGTACGCTATCCTAGTGTTAAGACACTCCGTTCACCTCACACCGCCGATTTCGTAGGCATTACGTCGCGGCAGTGGCGGAACGTAACGCCGCGCTTCGCTTCTACACCAGAGCGAGGAGTTGTATTAAATATGTCCATTTCTCAAGTGGGAATCGAACCCACAACCAGTCGATTTACAGTCACTTTGTGCCTCTGCGCCGCAATTAGCTCCATTTGTGATTTTAAAAAAATAAGAAACCAAGAAGGTGGCCAGTCGTGGCCCAGTGGCACAAGAGTGTGACTGTAAACGACTGGTTGTGGGTTCGATTCCCACTCGAGGAGTGGAAATTATGGTGTCGAGGTGAAGCGCGGCGTTAAGTTCCGCCACTTAACACGGAAGCCTCCGAATTCAGCGGAAAGTGGGAAACAGAGTGTCTTAACACTAGGTTCCCTCTGCCTACCCTGCTGTGTGCGGGATATAGCGTGAAGCTATTTTTTTTTTTAAGAAACCAAATGTATTCTTAACTAACAAAATCATATATTATTTCAGGTGGAAGTAACATTGTACGTACAAAACGTTGTTATGTTGTTACAGCCGAAGTTATGAGACGGAGAGTTCTTGAGATTTAAATTCGAACTAATCATATATGCGTGTTTTAGATAACAGCGCGAGCAGTGGAGTTTCTTTAATCACAATAAAGTGAGATGCGAAGGAAAGTAATTTGCATAGAGTAAACGTTGTATAGACAACTTTATGTTTTCTTTTCCATATTCCATATAGGAATATATATTTTTTAAGAAATGTAATAAAAATTTGAGCGAAGCGGGATTCGAATGCGCACCTTTTGAAATTGGTAAAGAAAGAAGTGCAGGTTGTAATCTCGCTTTGTTATTTATTTTTTATATTTTGAAAAAATGTTTTTCATATACAATGTTTCTGAATCTTAATATTGACAAATAGGATGGATAGGCTATCGTTATGATAATAATAATAAATACTTTATTGCACACAAAACCTTACAGGAACAAGATAAAAGAACAATCGTAAATGTTATGTGCAATGGCGGCCTTGTCAAGTGATCTGCCATAGTGTTAAGACGTGTCCACCAGACGATATCCACTTTCCATATAAAATAGAGATTTTGTTTTTTAAGATGCATAATTTAACGCCGCTCTTTGTCTTACGAAATCGAACTATTGATAGTAATACCCCAAGTGGAAATCGAACCCACAATTACTGCTGTTATGATCAGAAACAGCTCCATTGCGCCATGATGGCCTAGTTTAACTTTAATGTATGTACATATGTTTTAATACTCAATGTAAACAAATGCGCACTTTACGTTAAGACAACGTCAAATACTCGCAACTTAGAACTTAGAAGCAGTTGAAAGTTTGCAGAATGTTATAACTATTTTATTACTTTATGAATTTTAATGTATAAATAACGTATAAATTTTAATACACGAACTGAAAATGCATAGTTTTTTTATATTATAGAATACTTTATTCGTGGCTTACGTAAAAGGCTTTTAAATGGCGTACAAAAAATAACATTTTGTTTTTTCCTTATTTTTTTAATAATATATATTAACACATAAAATATACAAATATATTTTCAAAAATAATAAAATAAATAATAGCTATTGATAATTTAGTATTTTTACAAAAAACAGCCATAGCAGGATTTGAACCTGTATTTGAAACAAGTTGTATGTTTTTATTGAGGTATATCCAAAATCTTATATGTTTGTTTACAAAATATTTTTATTGTTAGTAAATTGTAAAGGAGGAGGCAACGGTGTGGCGTTACATTCTTCTACGATTTTTTTTCTACGAATTTATTCCGCGAGGCAGAGAAATCGTATTTCGAGTTAGTAATACAAAACACTCCGATTTTTTTTCGCATAGAAAACGGTGCATATTGAATGGAACTCAACGCGACGCTTTGTCTTAGGTATCAAAGCGGAGATATGAATATAATTTAAAGATAATCAATACTCTAGATGTCTTCCTACTGCGTTATGATGGGCATACAAATATTTTATTAGATTTTTACAATCGAGCTGTAAGTATTATCAAAATTAAGGCACGCCCTATTATCGTATTTAAAGCCAAACCATATAAAAAAAATTGCCTTAAGAAAAAATCCGCTTTCACTCAAATTACTGGGTAGTCTGTAATCATTGAAGAAATTCGAAACAAAGCGTCAACTTTGAAGCAACAGATGTAAGGCTTAATGAAATAAGGAGCGGATGTTGCCGGGTACAAGGTCCCTGAGCAAAATAACTATACTTAATAAGTATATAGGTATGTATGTAGGTGTTCAAAAGAATCTGTTTTGTTGCTTGAATTTTAAATATATGTATGTATCCTTACTTATATTATAAATGCAAAAGTCTGTCTGTTTGTCTGTCACGCTTGCACAGCTAATTTACAGGTCCGATTTAGGTGAAATTCAGAATGCAAGTAGTAAATAATCCGGTGACAAACATAACTGACTGAATTGAAAATTAGAATGAAAGTAGTAAAAGTGACTGGGTCTAACATAGGCTACTTATTTTTTCAAAAATCAACCTCTAAAGGGTTGAAATAGAGGATAAAAGTTTATATGAAAAATGTAAACCGCTTGACCGATTGTAATTAATTTTGCAATATATATATAGTTGATAATCCAGGGTTAAATATAGGCTTTATTATTCAAAAATCCACCCCCAAGGGTTGCAATATAACGAAACCCTTATGTAGATCACGCGGCCAAGCCGCGAGCGGGCCGCTAGTATTCTAATATTTGTTAATTTTATTATTGTATATATTCGTAAGATTGGTGAGACAAAGCGCGGCGTTGTCTTCCGCTGTTCACAATTTTATGGCCTATAATATAAATGTAGCTTTGTATTTTAATATAAAATCAAAATATCCTAAGTATAGATAGTTAATTAAAACATCTTTTACATCGTTAATTAATATAAAATGCCATGGCCAGTCGTGGCCCAGTGGCACAAGCGTGTGACTGTAAACGACTGGTTGTGGGTTCGATTCCCACTCGAGGAGTGGAAATATTTAATATTTCCATTTTCTTCGCTCTGGTGCCGAGGTTAAGCGCGGCGTTAAGTTCCGCCACTTAACACGCAATGCCTCCGAATTCGGCGGAAAGTGGGGAACGGAGTGTCTTAACACTAGGTTCCCTCTGCCTACCCTGCTGTGTGCGGGATACAGCGTGAAGCTAAAAAAAAAAAATAAAAAAAAAAAAAAAAAAAAAAAAAAAAAAAAAAAATATATATATATATATATATAAAATGGTTCTACTGTCAGTCCTACCAGCCACTATCGTCTCAGAAGGCAGTTCTATTGAGAAGAGCCGGCGAGAAACTAGACCATTGTCTTTTTCAACAATACATATATTAAGAACTATGATTAGTTTCTCGATTAAGCATTTATCTCCATACACTAATTTCAATATTCTTAGATAGAATAAAATATTTTCTTTAATAATTTGTTTTCTATTTTAACTTTAAATTATCGAAATCTGAAATTATTTGTATAATTTTATTATACACAGTTTATTATACAGCATCCCGCTTTTTTTCACGTGGCAGGGTAGTCAAAAAGGACCTAGTGTCATAACACTCCGTTCTCTACGAATCTCCGTTCTTTCCGCCATTTATTGATTTCTTTTAAATACTAATACTAGAAGAAACCAGAAACCAACTTCATTTTACTCCTTATATGTCTCTTAAACTAAAAACGTTCTTATAAACTTACAATATTGGAAAAATAGAGGTGAAAATTGCCATTTCCAATAATATATAACATATTACTAAAGAAATAGTTACGCAGCCAACTAGAAAAGCTCAATCTTCCATCCGTCGTATATTTCATTAAAGTTCACATCTGTTGCTTTCGAACTTGAGGCTTCGTTCCAATTATGACTTCGCTATACTTTAGGTATGTGCTTAAATTGAAAATTAATATATTAGTATATGTATATATATTATATTATAGTTTATTAATATATATTATGTTTTATTTTTTATAACTTTTGCCTATAAAATATATATTATGTATAAACAGACGAGTTGCGAAGTTAGTGTCAAGAAATTCCGCTCTCCTTTTTTAACTCAACTTCGCTCATTGTCTTTCCTTAGTGGGGTAATGAACTTTAATGTATGTTAAATATAATCACTTCTTCATAGTTGGGTTGGAACCCACAATCATCGTTTACAGTCATATTACAGTCGTTATTAAGTCTGACTGCTGATATATTATGTAACCTCTATGTTAATTGTTAGTAATAAAGTAAATAATAACATGTTTTTAAACCATTGTGGCACAATGGGTGGGTGTTTGATGATAATTACAATTGGTTGTGGGTTCGATTCTCACTTGTAGGAAAGATAATATTTTTTTTTATTTTTTCGTTCTAGTGAACAAAGTAAAGCGTGTTGTTGAATTCCGCCACTGAATACGCAATGTCTCGCAATGGTGGAAAGTACAGAACGAAGTATTTTGACTCTAAGTCGTCTCTTAGTACATTGCTTTGGGAAAGCTGAAATAAATATTAAGTATTAATTACTAAAATGACGAATAACATTATTTTATTGCCAGTGGCCAGTCGTGGCCCAGTGGCACAAGAGTGTGACTGTAAACGACTGGTTGTGGGTTCGATTCCCACTCGAGAAGTGGAAATTATATTTCCATTTTCTTCGCTCTGGTGTCGAGGTAAAGCGCGGCGTTAAGTTCCGCCACTTAACACGCAAGCCTCCGAATTCGGCGGAAAGTGGGGAACGGAGTGTCTTAACACTGGGTTCCCCCTGCCTACCCTGCTGTGTGCGGGATATAGCGTGAAGCTATATAAAAAAAATATATATTTTTACCTTTATAAAGAGCGGTAGTATATTGTTAAAGAGTTATGTCATTTTGCTGACAGCCAATATACACACATTTATTTATTGAATCCTTACATTTCATTAAAATATTAAACACAAGATTTAACATATTTATTACAAACATAAGAAAAATATCAATTTCCCAATCAATTTTACACAAAACGAGGAAATTTCACCTCTTTTTTTAAACACACACAAACCTCCAAAAAAAAGGACACACACAAAGAAAAAAAAATAAAATAATTCAACTAAACGTTTTTAAAACGAACCTAAAACAATTTTATACGACAAATATTTTCTCGTGAAATAAAATAAAAGATTTCATCTGGCCGCGGTTGTGCGGAGCTTGTAAAATGGATTTCTGGCCAATATCGAAAATCTAACTATTTATATTTTAAACCTTATCACTATGGGCATAGTATTTGAGCAACTGCAAACATATTTTAGTTGGAAACCTAAATTTTCTTAAAACATTTGTTCAAAGAAAAATGAACTCTATGTATGAGAAATTAAGGATTTCGCAGTTAGTAAAGACGTGCAGTAGTTTTGTAAGTAAACATTCGGTAGCAAATTGTTGTGGCTTGCGGCTTGGCCTGTTTGATGAACAAACATAACTGATTTGTTTGTATATATGACGTAAATGTCGATATATAATAAATACTGGAGTGCGATGCCAGAATTGTTACTGAGGAACTGGGAATTGTATTGCATTTGTATGGGAGTTGAATGTTGAGCACTGTGGTTATGTTTGGATAGTCGGAGTAAATAAAAAGTCTTGTTTAATCGAATATAAGTAAAAATAAATTATAAATTAAAATATATAAAGTAAAAATCATTTTTTTTATTTAAAAGAGCTTCACGATTTTCCCACATAGGTAGTAGGTGCAGGTCCTGCATATTCAAGGAGAAGAATCTAGTATTAATTCATTTAGTACATCACATGTGTCTCAACGCTGCGTTTTGCCCAACCATTAAAATGTAGAAAGGAAATTCGTTTAAGTGTAATAATCACTTCCTTTAGTGCAAATCAAACCCACAACCAGTCACGACAGCTTCAAAAGTTACATTAAAGCTTCTAATAAAAGCTTCACGTTTTTTCTCCAATAATAATAAATATCTAATAAATACAAATATTGTGTTACACATAAACGCTAAAGTATGAGGACCCCCCGGAGGGCGTGTATGAAGAGGTTGATGACAGTGGACAAGGCGACAGAAGTATGCAGGGACCGTAGCGTTTGGCGCTCCGTTCTCTCCGACTACCCCGCAAGGAATACAGCGTGAAGCTAAAAAAAAAAAGGAAAAAAAATATAAACGCTATCCTGGGATAGTATCGGGTACGTGATGATTGCGGGTTCGATTTCTTCCCGACATCATAATGTTTATATTTCAATTATTTAAAAACTGAGAATGATGAGAATTATATTACATTATTTTCCTTACTGTTACTGTTCTGGAGAGACAAAGCGCAACGTTGAGTTCCGAAACTTACTCGCAATGACTCAAATTCAGGCAGAAAAAGAAGAGCAGAATGTCTTGACACTAATTTCTTTAGCAATTTTTTTAAAGTGTAGTAAATTATTCTACACTTAGGAAAATTGAAAAAGATATTTAAAGAAAACGTATAAAAATTTGAACGCAGCGGGATTCGAACCCGCGCCTCCTGAATACCGCTCTCACCACTCACCAGGCGCTCTTACCACTGAGCCATGCGTTCTACTATCCGCTGTGTTGCAATTTTTATACGCTTTATTACAACTTATTTTTGTTGTTAGCATCTCCACTTAATTTCTTTTTACCTATCTCGTTAAGCGGGAAAACGCGTGAAGCGTGAAAAACGCTTATATCTAAATAATCACGCATAAACTAATAACACGCAAAAATTACTATAAAATTTAACAACCATACATAATATTTTAGATATAACATTAAATCGTTACGAGGCTATTTAAGCTGCAACGAGCCGGCGCTGCGACCGACGTCATATTTGTTACGGTGCACCGCCGGTTAGCCGAGCAAATTTATTTATCTATTCATTTTGTGTATTCATAATGAAAAGAACATATTATGGCTTTTTGGTGGCATATAAATTTTATAATATGTTTAAGTAAGTTAAATGAGCAAAAGGTTTAAGTTCTTACTCGTAAATTGGGGTAGGTAGAGAGAGCTTAGTGTTAAGACACTCCGTTCGTTGAATTTGAGACGTTTCGTGCCGAATAATGGAACTCAGTTTTTGCATTACCAGAGCGTGTAAATAAAAATATTTTAGTTGATGTAATCATTAATTAATTAAACATCGAATACGCAATCGGAAATTAAAAACTGTGTCCTAAGATATTGTGAAAGTACTGAAGCAAACGAATCGTTATATAAAATAATAATCTCGCATCTAGTAGCCGGGGAGAACTTAATGTTCCCACTCTGAATTTACCATATTCCACGCAAAATTGAGACATTGTGTGTAGAATGAAAGTAATTTAAACTATCATTCCTCGTATGAGAATCGAATTCACAACCATGGCGTTTACCGTCATACGCTGTCACACTGCACCACGACGGCCTATACTTCAATTAATATTTGCTTAATATTAATTCTTTAGTAATTGTAGGTAAATTTAAGATTTTATATATAATTGAACAAAAAGGCACCTTCAAATTTCACAAACTTTCTTATTATATAGTTTAAATGTTGGACATTTTACGTTTTACGTTAATTGTATTTAGAAGAAGGTTAGTTAGGTAAAACTTGTTTTAATTCAAAATTAATAGACATACTCTTAAGGCTAGAGTGGCTTTGTGTGCATAATATAGGAACATGTTAACTCGTTGGTTTCGAATCTCAATTTAATAACAAAGACAGTCGTTAGTTCATCAGTTATCAGAACTGCACAAGACTAAAACTAACCGGTTTTAGTCTTGTGCAGTTCTGTGACACATAAGTGTTCAAATAAATATTGTTATAGCTTAATATAGATGTCAAAAAAATTTTTTTTTTTTTAGCTACTCGCTGTATTCCGCCCACAGCAGGGTAGGCAGAGGGAATCTAGTGTTGAAACACTCCGTTCGCCACTTTCCGCCGAATTCTGGAGGCATTGCGTATTAAGTGGCGGAAGTTACGCCGCGCTTAGCCTCGATACCAGAGCGAAGAAAATAAACACATTAAATACATACCAATCTAAATAATTATACATATTATTCCGCAAAGCAGGTTAAGGGGAAGGTACTACATTCGGTCGGTCACTCCACTTTTCGTCGTGAAAGGAGAAAAAGAAATGAAAATGAGTGGTTTTCTCATGTTAAGTATTCATTAAATATATATAATATATTTTGTTATTTTTTAATACTCCTCCTATCATACGGTATTAAAATGGTGCACTTCAATAAACTAACTATTGTTTTTAGACAACTAAAAAAATAAATTATTTTTTAGCTTCACGCTGTATCCCGCACACAGCAGTGTAGTCAACTTAGTACGTTGACTACACTGCTGTGTACCCCTGTGAAATTTCTGATAAACTATTCTATTCTTCTTTTTGCAATACGTTTTGACAAATGTTGCTTATTAAGTAAGCTTAATTTTAAATTCAATTTCAGGCGGGAAATGCATAATGAACTGCCTCAACTTTATGTTCTCTCTGAATACCCTGTTACTGGAAGAAAAGTGTCAGGTTGAAAAAAAATTACATGAATTTATGAAAACACACTCAAACAACCATAATTAAACAAAAAAGCAAAGCCTATACCTAAAACCTATCAGTCTAGCCGTATCCCCCTAAAAGCAGGACAGGATCTAATATCATCCGGCCGTCCCATTGGCCGGGGTGTCATACCTACTCGCCGGCAATTAACTCCACTTCCGACGCCTCGGGCTGCCGACAAATCACTTTTAACCGAAATCTACCGATATAGCTAGCTGTCATAGATTAAAATATTCACTTTTTTACGTCATTAATTTGGTGCTTTGGAAGAATAGTGTATTATTTTTTATTAGCTTCACGCTGTATCCCGCGCACAGCAGGATAGGCAGAGGAAACCTAGTGTTAAGACACTGCGTTACCCATTTTCCGTCGAATTCTAGAGGTATTGCGTCTTAAGCGAAGCGAAGCAAATGGAAATATTAAAAGTTAAAAAACTATGCCTCGAGTAGGAATCGAACCCACAACCAGTCTCGTTTTCAGTCACACTTTGTTTCCCCAAACCACGACTGGCCTCAACGCACGTAAAATGACCTGTGTTGTATACTATGTAAAAATTATATTTCTTTGGTGACTTTTACGGCTGTGACGCCATTAATACATTGTATGTATTTGGTATTATCGAAACCAACATTTAAACTTAAAAATACTCTACTGAATAACGAACTCATTTTGAGTTTCAACAGTATGTTTCAAATTCTTTTGGATGACAGGTAAGAGAGCTGGCATATTCAAAGCACTCCAATTAAAATACTGAATTAAAAATTCTTAGGCTTTCAACTATTTTAGAATATATTATATAAAAATTTGAACGCAGCGGGATGTGAACCAGTCTCTGAACAGTCACTCTTGGAAACGGTCTAACCGCTCTGATCGTTATGCCATACGTTCTTAATCCGGCTACGCTGACACGCTTATACGTTTATTACAACTTATTTCTTTGTAAGTTGAGAAATTTAAACAGATTTCGGCTATTCAAAAATTCCTTCTACGATCAATCGTTTGTTAAGAGAGAATGTTATTTATTAAACACTCTGGTGTCTAGGCAAAGCGCAGCGTTAAGTTCCGCCACTTAACACGCAATGCCTCCGAATTTGGCGGAAAGTAGGGAACGGAGTTCTTAACACTAGGTTCCCGCTGCCTATCCCGCTGTGTGCGGCATACAGCGTGAAGTTAAAAAAAATATTAAACTAAAATTTTAAGCGAAATATTATTATCACGACAATATCAATCGTTGTTACTGATGTATACATAAAAATTATTCAAAGCAGGCATAAAAAATCTACTGTCAAAACACTCCGTTCTTCACTTTTTATAAATTCAAAACATTTTATGTTGAGTGGCGGAACTCAGTTCAGCACTTTTTTCTTTTTTTTAGATTCATGCTGTATCCCGTACACATCAGGGTAGGCAGAGGGAACCTAGTGCTAAGACACTCCGTTCCCCATTTTCCGCCGAATTCGAAGGCATTGCGTGTTAAGTGGCGGAACTTAACGCCGCCTCTGCGCCACAACTGGCCCCTAACTGACTTTTTATTCATAAAGTGGAGAAATGAAAATAATTTAAATATAATCATTATCACAAATCAAGATCGAATACAAAACCGTCGGGTTCACAGTAAGACGTTGGCACATTGCACACATTGCACAGGCTTGGTAGGCAGAGAGAACCTAATCTTAAGAGACTCCGTTTCTGGAAGCATTGCATGTTAAGTGGCGGAACTCAATACAGCGCTTTATCTCGACACAAGAACTAGGAAAATGAAATATTAAATATTTCAATCCCTCGAGTGGGAATCGAACCCACATCAAGCCACGACTGGCTACATTTTAACTAATTTATATCAACTTATTAATATCAACGTTAATATAAATATAAAGAAAATACAATTTTGTTCTTTGCAGTTTAAAGGGGCGATCAAATTCGATATGTTGGACGCCCTCCGCCGCTTAACACCCATAAAATTAGTTATGAGAGGGTTCGGTGGGCAGTTATTGAATCACTATGGAATGTATAATATATTTTTGCTTCGTACATTTGGTATTTAGTCAATTATTGAGTGTTATGTGGCGGAACTTAACGCCGTGCTTTGTGTTTGTTTGCTCATACTGCGAGACAGGACAATGGCTTACTTATTACATCAAGGACAAAAATATTAAAATAAATAGTCTAATAAATAATAATCTTGATTTCAATTCCTAATAAAGTTGTATATTAAGTTTGGGCTTAAAATGTTGCAGCCAGTGACAGTTCGTCTTGCGGCGTCGAGTAGATGAGGACGACGAACAATAGCTTAGCACACCCTGCTTACTTTATTACAAGATGGAAAATGAGAAAAAAAATATAAATAATAGACAGTTTCATACCTTTTTTCCTTATAAATGGTAGTACCACTACCATTTATTCTCCAGGCTCTAGGATTCAAGATCCTACGTGTTAATTTGTTGAAATCAATGTATTATGTTTTACCAGACAAGTACTGTATTTAAATATAATAATTCCCTGATAGTGTCAAACACACGAACATCGCGCCACGATGGCCTCTAAAATGTTAGAATATAAAAATAACGTTCACAAAAATCAAATCAATTTCCATAGCAGTGTAAAAAGAGAGCCTAGTGTCTAGAAAGTCCGTTCTCTGCTTTCCGTCCGAGTCTGACGGTGTGTGTTGTATTCAATGCCAAGTCACCCGAGAGGAAAATAATTTGAATATAATCATTTCTCCGAGTGGGAATCGAAACAACTGTTGTATATACAGTAGCCCGTAGTAGCAGTAGTATTTTTACCCGTGGGTTGACGTTAAGAATACAATTCCCCCCACCGCTGGGTAGCGTCCCGTAAAAGGCGGGTAACCCAGTAGTTTGGTGGTAGGAGATTCGTTCTCCGACTGGCTCGCGACCACTATCATGTCAAAGACGAACCGCCAAATATCTTATGATGTGTTCCGGTTCGATAGCATGTAAGCCAGCTCTCCCTATTCCCACCATTCCCATCCTTCCTCTCTCCTTGTGTCCTACATCACCGAGGCTGGCGACGCATCAATAATTCTAATGTTGTGGATGTCTATGGGCGAAGGTGACCACTTAACACCAGGTGGGTCTTCTGCTCGTTTGCCTCCTTTATTCCATAAAAAGAAAAAAAAACTGTAACGGCCAGAATAACAATATCAAAATTATAAATGAAAATTTACTATAATCCAATATATTTTCTAAAGAAAAAGAACATAAAAGTAAAGAAAAATAACAAACATTATGAAAATAATAAACATTTTATATAAGCGTACACTAAGCTCACGAGCGGCCATCACTCTCATCTTGTTTTCTACAGGCGATGTTAATAAATACATACATGTACCTAACGTAACCTTTCAAATTTCATCCATTAGCGATATTGTAGTTTCATTTGTATTGACTGTTTTGGTTATTTTTATATGAAAACTAAGTCTTACTTACTATAGGTTTTAGCTTTCGAAATCAACTTCAATCATGTTTCTTTTTTTTTTACTGCACGCTATGTCCCGCATATAACAGGGTAGGCAAATGAAACTTAGTGTTAAGACAAAGAGTCATTACATGTTAAGTGACGGAACTTACTGTTACTTCGACACCAGAGCGAAGATAATGTAATAATAAATATTTCAAATCCTCAAGTGAGAATCGAACCCACGACCAGTCGCGTTACAGTCGCACTTTGTGCCTTTGTACCACGACTGGCCACCTGAATATTTTACACATATCAATACATATATTGTCATATATTTTTATATAGAGCACATCATCACAAAAGATGTCCGTGTTAACAAGCCACGACTGGCCTCATTCAATCCTATGCTTTTTAATTTCAAATTCAGTATTCTATGCATTAAGCTCATTGATGTTTAATAACTGAGATATAAAATGAAATGAGAAAACTTGGCGGCTGGTAGCACGCAGTAGCGAAGTTTTTTTTAGAGCTTCACGCTTTTTCCCCAATAGTGGAGTAGTCAAAAAGGACCTAGTGTCAAGATAAGATAAGATAAGATAAAAATTCTTTATTTTTCACACTAGTATTACATACATTTTGTAGGACTTAAGACTAAACATATAATGGAAAAAGGCGGCTTTATCACTAAAAGTGATTTCCTCCAGGCAACCGACTTATTAAGATCTAAAGACAAGAACGGGAATAGCGCATTTAAATAACAACATAGATTTTAATAAGCCTACACATATACATTATCTCAAAAAGTACATAAAATACACATACATAATAAATAAGTACACATATGTAAAATATATATAGACATACTTCAAGACACTCCGTCCTTCACTTTTCACCCGAAATCGAGACATTTCGTGTAGAACGGCGGAACTTAACGCCGCGCTTTGTCTTAGGTACCAGCGCGAAGAAGTGATATTTTAAATATAATCATTTGCCGAGTAGGAATCGAACCCACAACCATAGTTTTACATGTAGACTCTGCCCCATAAGACACGACAGCCTCATACGGCATCAATAATAATGTATTCTAAAAAATTAAAATCTCTGTCGTCTGACAGAAAATAATAGCAATTTATTGCTTCCGCTCAATTGCTAAATAGACTTAGATTTATGTTAAATCTAAGATGCATGAAAATTCGTCTTCTTTAATTTCATAAGTACAGCTTTACGTTTTCCCTGCATAGCGGTCTAGTCAAAGAGAAGTGTCAAGACACTCCGGTCACCATTTTCACTCCAAATTTGAAACAATGACTTTCGAAAGACCTAACCAAGAATTAGTGGCCAGTCGTGGCCCAGTGGCACAAGAGTGTGACTGTAAACGACTGATTGTGGGTTCGATTCCCACTCGAGGAGTGGAAATGATATTTCCATTTTCTTCGCTCTGGTGTCGAGGTAAAGCGCGGCGTTAAGTTCCGCCACTTAACACGCAAGCCTCCGAATTCGGCGGAAAGTGGGGAACGGAGTGTCTTAACACTAGGTTCCCTCTGCCTACCCTGCTGTGTGCGGGATATAGCGTGAAGCTATTTTTAATACCAAGAATATTAATACATTAACGATGATACATTAAAAGACAAATACTAAGAATATTGGCTTTATTCAACAAAGAAATTAGCTAGACAGTTTTATAATGAGAATGTCAACTATGACAGTTTATTTATCTTATATAATTAAACGAGCAATTCTCGTATATATATAAATATATAATCGGATCTCGGAAACGGCTCCAACGAAATGAATGCTCGACACCAGAGCGAAGATAATGAAAATATTAAAAAAGACATTTAAAGAAAACGTATAAAAATTTGAACGCAGCGGGATTCGAACCCGCGCCTCCTGAATACCGTTCAGGCGCTCTCACCACTGAGCCATGCGTTCTACTAGCCGCTGCGTCGAAATTCTTATACGCTTTATTACAACTTATTTATGTTGTTAGCATCTCTGTAGAGAGATTTTTACAAATTTCTGCTACCCAAAGATTATTCTACGAACAATCATTTGGCAAGAGAGAATGCTATTTATTAAATACTTTTAAACATTTTTAAAGTGTTATTCCACACTTAGGAAAATTGAAAAAGACATTTAAAGAAAACGTATAAAAATTTGAACGCAGCGGGATTCGAACCCGCGCCTCCTGAATACCGTTCAGGCGCTCTCACCACTGAGCCATGCGTTCTACTAGCCGCTGCGTCGAAATTCTTATACGCTTTATTACAACTTATTTATGTTGCCTGAACGGTATTCAGGAGGCGCGGGTTCGAATCCCGCTGCGTTCAAATTTTTATACGTTTTCTTTAAATGTCTTTTTCAATTTTCCTAAGTGTGGAATAACACTTTAAAAATGTTTAAATGAAAATATTAAATTATTCCACCCCTCGAGTGGGAATCGAACCTACAACCAGTCGCTTTACAGTCGCACTTTGTGCCTTTGTACCACGACTGGCCACCTGAATATTTTACACATATCAATACATATATTGTCATATATTTTTATATAAAGCACATATGTTGCCAAGGCAACCAACAGTTTACGCGTCAACGACTCTACTAGTAGGTACTCACACAAAAAAAAACAAATTGCATCCCAGTGAGGGTGGTACACTATAAAATATAAGGTAAGTTTTGAAGTTTAATCCATTAATCGTATCACAGTTTCATTGGTATCGGGTCTCGGGTATCGGGTATCGGGCATGTCGGGGAAAGCTGTTATGACTTCAATATTTCTAATAGCGCGCGATCCAATCTCGCCCGATGGCTTCGTCATTCGTTGCTTGGTTATGAGGTACAATTGTTGTATATTTTTTTTGGAAATTTATATTTATTTTGTTTAGAAGATTATTAGTAGTTTTTTTTTTTAGCTTCACGCTGTATCCCGCACACAGCAGGGTAGGCAGAGAGAGCCTAGTGTTAAGACACTCCGTTCCCCACTTTCCGCTGAATTCGGAGGCATTGCGTGTTAAGTGGCGGAACTTAACGCCGCACTTTACCTCGGCACCAGAGCGAAGGGATATGGAAATGTAATTTCCACTCCTCGAGTGGGAATTGAACAAGATCTTGTTTTTATAACGGAAAAGATAAATATTTTTCGTTAGCCCTCCATATTCGGTTATTCTAAGTAAACATAACTTAGAAAGATAATATATTTGGTACCTCCGACCTGTGCAGATCAAGCAAAATATATTTCCTATTTTCATCATATATATTTCGCTAGCGAGAACGTCATAGTAATAATGAAGAAGGGCGTGCTCAGGTGGTTTGGGCACGTCGAGAGGATGAGTGATGGGAGAATGATAAGAAAGATATATGAAGCAAAGGTGAGTGGTAAGGGAGGCAGGGGGAGACCTCGGTTGACTTTTGAAAACACAGTATCGACTATACTGGAGGAAGGTCACGTAAAAAGCATGAGGACCCCCCGGAGGGCGTGTATGAAGAGGTTGATGACAGAGGACGAGGCGAAAGAAGTATGCGTTCTCTCTGACTACCCCGCAAGGGATACAGTGTGAAGCCAAAAATAAAAAAAAAACCATATATATTTTGCTTCATGAAACAATTTATCCAAAGAAAATGTGTCTAGAGGCCATTGTTTGGCAATAGGCTGTCTATTGGCATCTGACCATAAACGTGATTCATTGTAAGTTATATTCACAGGTCGAAATGATGGTATTATTATATTTTTTTTTTCTGTGGTACCCAAAACAAAGTACGGCGTTGAATTCCGGCACTCATTTCAAACTATAGGAACAGAGGAACTATACGGGGAAAAAGCGTAAATTCCAGAAAAACGACATATGTGTGACTACAATTTCTGTACCGTGTTACCAGAGTGTCGCTTTATCGGTCGATTGGTCACCGCGTTTTGTCACAAAGCTTTGTTGGCATATTGACGGTGGAAAGTATTCCTGCACGCTCTGTAAATATTTGAAAACATTTATGTTTCACGTCATAATAATTCATGCTACGTTTGAAAATTCTGCTACTTAAAGTTGTATAATAAAATTATAATGAAATAATCGTCGCGTATTGACATAGTCATAATGTAAACGCGATTTAGTTGTAGATTTGGTCTCTGAGTGATTTTTTTTATTGAATAAAGGCGGCAAACGAGCAGAAGGACCATCTAATGGTAAGTGGTTACCTTCGCCCATAGACATCCACAATACTATAGGGTAGAGGAGGGAAGGAAGGAGATAGGATGGGAATGGTGGGAATAGGGGGAGATCTAACATTATTCTTTCTTCTTAGTGTAGACAACACGCGGCGTTGAGTCTTGCCACTTAACACGCGATGTCTTAATTCCAGATGGGGATTGGTGAACTAAGCGCCTCAATATTAGGTTCCCTCTATTTGGGAAAAATAGTGAAGCTGCTTTTAATTTTTTTTTATTTTTATAACAGAAGTTTTGTTATAAGTACAAGTTAAATAGTACTATATTCTATAACATAGGTGTTCTATTTTATTATTAATATATATGGTATGCTATTCCTAGTATCCTAGCAGAGTGAACTTGGGATATGAAAATCATTTTTTGGAAACGTATAAACCGTCCAAGCATCCAAGATTTCAACGCACTCAGATTTAGGCTGCATGGCTTAGCAGTCAGCGCTTCATCATTAAATGAGAGTTGCGGGATCATATCTTGCTGCGTTTAATTTTTTATAAGTTTTCTAATAATATTTTTCAAATCCGAAGTGCGTTTCAGAAGTGTTAAGAAAAGTGAACCTAGATAAGCAAATAATGACCGACACTAAAAAGTCTCCCTGTGGCAGGAGACTATTCTTCAAATGTCTAGTTCAAACGAATAGTCTTCAAACATCAGGTTTTCTAAAGCGTACCAAATATTACGAATACCAAAAATATATACGCGTTATATACATATATGTACAGTTAGAACAGTTTCATATAAAATAAATACAAAAGAAGAAAACCAAAGATATTGACAAAAATACTATTCAAATAAAATACTAGTTGATGCCGCCGTGTCACAGTGGGATTACGTTTAATTGTAAACACGATAGCTGCGGGTTCGATTCCCACTCGGTGCAACCATTATATTTTTTTTTATTTTTGCGCTTTAATATTTAAGGCATCTCGTTGTGTTCCGTTCCGTCTGAATAGCACGCCCAATGTTTCAATTTTGGACAGAAAGTGGAGAAGAAGGAGGAGTGTCTTGACACTAGCTTCTCTGACCTCGTTATGCAGGAAATAGTGAGTTAAAAAGTCACTCTTTGACTAAGAACTGATAGCAAGACTTTCCAAACAAAATATATTACTTAAAACCACAAAACAAGCATCATAGACGTAACATTGCCACTTCTCAATATTTCCGTACACTATTTGTCTTAACGCCGCGTCGTGTCGGAATGCGCCGCACGTACCCAATAATGTTAAAAGGTGACATTTTTGTGTGAGCTGCCTGCCTGCTTTGTTGTATTGCTTATTAACTTATTTGTCTTCTCTTGTAAGCAACATTTACTGTTCTTTTTAACAATCAAAATATTGTTTTAAAATTGTTTTAAATTTTATAGTTTGGTGAAAAAAAGACATATAATTTTATATTGTGAAGTTTTTATTCCTTTCATAAATGAAAAAAATATGAATATTATCGACCTCTATTGAGTTGATTGGTTCGATTCTAACTTTAAAGAGTGTTCATAAAGTATATATTTTCATTTCTTTGCTGAGCATGTGTCGTGTGCGACTAAATACAAACCGTTTCAATTCAAATTGAGACGAAAGTGCAAAATGGAATGTCTTAACACCAAGACCTCTCTGTCTATCCAGGTTGTTTTTGCCTTCATATTATTTATGAATATACATGGCGTCATATATACGTAAACCAAGTAATAAAAGTGAAGCGCGAGCGGGCCGCTAGTCTTAAATAAAAATATAAGACTTTAGATTTTATAACTAGAAAATAACTATATTATAAATAAACAATACATATAACTTGTCAATTTTCATACGTGGAAACTATAAAGCATTTCCAATCTGGGGAATTGGAATATGCATAATATTTGTTCACGTAAAGACTTGCTTGTGTTGTAATTAGTATTCTATACAGCTACAGCTAGTTGCCGTAAGCAAACAGTATCATTGATACGCCAGTGTATTGTACGAGTATATACCTAAGTATATAATAAACAGTGTTCATGCAAGTTAGTTCTAATTTAAATTTCTAAAGTCGATTTTGGACTATAAGTATATATAAGTGGCCAGTCGTGGCCCAGTGGCCAGTCGTGGCCCAGTGGCCAGTCGTGGCCCAGTGGCACAAGCGTGTGCAAATTCGGCGGCAAGTGGGGAACGGAACTTAACACTAGGTTCCCTCTGCCTACCCTGCTGTGTGCGGGATACAGCGTGGAGCTAAAAATAAAGTATATATTTGTTACATTTTAAAGTATTGTTCACACACTAAGATTATATTAAGAAAACGTAGAAAGATTTTAACGCTGTGGGATTTGAACTCGCGCCTCTTGGAAGCCGTCTAAGCGATCAAGCGGTCAGATTTTTTATAACTACAGAGATGTAGTTTGGAAATGATAATAATATGAATAATGCGCCATCATGACAGTAAACTACGACTATAAACATGATGTTTGTAGGATTCGATATCTAATGAGGGGAATACATATTTATATTATCATTATTTTTATCTCACCCTTGTAAGATACCACCAAGTTGAAATTTGCCAGTCTGGAACATTGAACTCAACTACTCAACACGCAAACGCTTCCGGCGGAAGGTAGACATCGAAATGTCTTCAGACTAGGTTCTCTCTGACTACTCTGCCATACTGAAAAAAACATGAAGCTTTTTTCAACGTAACCTATTGTTTAAGTCGACACATACAATAAACATAGATAAACAAAACAAACACAATAAAACTTAGTTCCTTTCTATATTTTTATTGTAATTCATATTTTTACAAAATCAAATATGTATGTAACATTTTGCCTCTACTGTGAGTACAAACAATGAAAATAGAAATAAAATTAATATTATGAAAATATATGGTAGCAATAGTAAATATTTATTTTTTATATACGGACGCACGATATTGTTTCAGTAAAGCACACGTGCGAAGTTTTTATGTAGTCCAATTTCAATTACGCAACGTGAATCAAATGCTACAAATAATAGTACGGTTGACAAAAAACTTGAATAATTTCAATAAATTCAAAATATATATAAATTTTGAAGCTATTGTGGTTCAGTGGAATAGCGTTTGCAGCACGATTGGTAATGGGTTTGATTCGAAATTCGGATAATTATTCATATTAAAATTGTCATGCTTTGGTATATAAGGCAAAGCGCGGCGTTGATATCGCCACATCTCTATTTGAGTAGAAATTGAAGAACGGAGTATCTTACCACTAAGTCTTCTGATCTATCTTCTATCTTACTTGCTGATTACCGGGGGTGCAAAGCGTGTAGCTGTACTATATATTTTCTTTTCTTTCTATGTTTGCTATTCTGTGAAAAACTATAGCCGGAAACAAGCCGGAAATAAGTGTGTATGATGTGGAGAAGGAGATAGGATGTGTAGAATATTATGAAGTTACGTTAAGTTAGAAGCCAACAGAGGAATTGTGGATGTGTTGCCAGCTTTAGGTGTATCTTTGCTTATATACTATGATACAATTTATTTATTTATTGGGAAGCCAACACTATATACTATGATACAACTTATATTATCTTTATAAACCTTATTACACAGTATATCTCAAAGTCAAATAATTTTATTCAAAATAAGAAGTTGCAAGCTTTATTTTTTGAATCAATTACAAATTTTTGTCTCAATTACAGACGCAATGTACATTCTACCTACAAATCGTAAGGAATATATAAAGAAGACTCAACTTAACTATTAGTCAAGTATTTTAAAAAAAACAACGAGACAATATAAAAAACCCTACCACTAGAAGTTTTTTCTCTATCGTACCCGAAAAACACGATGCAACGGTTCCCATGTATACGACTACGTATGTACAATGTAAATAAAAAATATATATACATTAATATTTAGCAAATACTACCGTGCCGTTCAAATTGAAAACGTGCCCCTTCGCTGCCCCGATTGTAAACACTTCTAGTCATCTCCAGATTGGATTTCAGTTAGTGCAAACTGTTCTAGTGTGACTGTAAATGCGACTGGTTGTGGGTTCGACTCCCACTCGAGAAGTGGAAATTATATTTCCATTTTCTTCGCTCTGGTGTCGAGGTAAAGCGCGGCGTTAAGTTCCGCCACTTAACACGCAAGCGTCCGAATTCGGCGGAAAGTAGGGAACGGAGTGTCTTAACACTAGGTTCCCTCTGCCTACCATGCTGTGTGCGGGATATAGCGTGAAGCTATTTAATTTTATTTTATTTTAAAAGTCCAGGGTCTAACATAGGCTACTTTTTTTTGTAAAATATCAACCCCTAAAGGGTTGAAATAGATAATGAAAGTTTGTATGAAAAATCTAAATCGCTTAACTGATTGTAATCAATTTTGAAATAAATATAGTTGATAATCCAAGGAACATAAGGTACTTTATTTTTTAAAAATCTACCCCCAAGGGTTGCAATATGATGAAACAGTTATCTAGTTTTGAATATATGAGATTTTCCAAAGAGCTGTTACGGCATAAATGAACAGCGTCTGACTGTTGTAGGATCAATTTCCGCTCGCGAGAACGATCGTATTTAAATTATTTACATTGATCTACTGTAGTAGAAAGTAAAAATGTGACGTTGATGTCTGCCACCCAATACATAATGTCTAGATCTCGAGCAGAAATTGAAGAACGGAATATTTCAACACTATGTTCCTTCTAACTGCCCTGTTATTTTAATGTAAAAAAAGAGTTCACACTTGGTCAGTGATGGACATCACCACAAGACAATAAGATTAAATAAGTCTTAATGGTTATATAATTGTCTCACTGTGAACGCGCCAAACTGTATACAAATTTATATTAACGAATGACATCTGTGAGCCCATGGACAGAGTTATTTTTATCTTCACGCTGTATCCCGCACACAGCAGGGTAGGCAGACGGAACCTAGTGTTAAGACACTCCGTTCCCTGCTTTCCGCCGAATTTGGAGGCTTGCGTGTTAAGTGGCGGAACTTAACGCCGCGCTTTACCTCGACACCAGAGCGAAGAAAATGGAAATATAATTTCCACTCCTCGAGTGGGAATCGAACCCACAACCAGTCATTTACAGTCACACGCATGTGCAACTGGGCCACGACTGGCCACATATATGGACAGAGTTCCTATATATATAAAAAAAACTAACTTGCTATGCGAAAAAAAACGTGAAGATCTTTTTTATTACTAAACCTACTATTATATTTACGCTCCAACATTTTCACAGCAAGTCCAGTTCAAATCCAACTAAAACGCAAGAAAAAACCACACCCCCTTAGGAATATTGCAGACGCGGCGACGTAGCCATATCAATCGTATCAGATACGCTACATACAAGATGTATTCAAAGGCGATCTCGATGTAAGAATTGAAAATGATAACCATATTGCCACGTACTCGGTACTCGTAGGTCCCTTTGATCCCTCTCGTTACTAATATTGAATACGTGATAGCACTTTATATGTGCAATCTTTGCTTTACGTGTTAATCTGTATTTTATATGTGTTTATATGGGAAATGTGGATTTTATGGGATTATGTTTTAATGCTATTTCTATATTTTAGGCGTTGTGGTGCAGTGGGACAGTGTCGGACTATAAACAGGGTGGGACGGGTTAAGAATACAATTCCCCTCCGCCGCTGGGTAGCGTCCCGTAAAAGGCGGATAACCCAGTAGCTTGGTGGTAGGAGATTCGTTCTCCGACTGGCTCGCGACCACTATCGTGTCAAAGACGAACCGCCAAACATCTGATGATGTGTTCCGGTTCGATGACATGTGAGCCAGCTTTCCCTATTCCCACCATTCCCATCCTTCCTCCTTCCTTGCGTCCTACATCCCCAAGGCTGACAACGCATCCATAACTCGAATGTTGTGGATGTCTATGGGCGAAGGTAACCACTTAACACCAGGTGGGCCTTCTGCTTGTTTGCCTCCTTTAATAATATATAGCCTTTATTCAGATCTTGTACAATTATAATAACAGCAACACTTTAACTTATGATAAATTAATATTGAAACTTATTAAACTATTTAAACGTTAATATTTGTTTTTTTGTTATTCTTCCTAGATCTGTTTGCCAGTCGGCAAAGGCCTCCTCTAACCTTTTCCATTCTTTCCTTTCATGTGTTACCCTATTCCACATAACTCCTGCCACTTGTCGGATGTCATCGTCCCACCTTTTCTGCGGTCTGCCTCTTTTTCTTTTGCCTTCTCTGGGGTACCATCTTGTGACTATTTTGCTCCATTTATCGTTACCTCTTATGAGGTGACCGGCCCATTTCCATTTAAGTCTTTTAATTTCGTTGTTATATCCGTTGTTTTTGTTTTATTTCTGATTACGAAGTTTTTTATTCGGTCTGATTTTTTTACATTTAACATACTCCTTTCCATTGCATATTGACATGTTGCTAATTTGGTGATTATTTCTTGATTTAACGCCCAAGATTGACAGCCATATGTTAGAATGGGTAGGACACAGGTATTAAACAATTTACTTTTATATTTTATATGAAGATGCAGTTTGCCTCCTTTATTCCAATTAAAAAAAAAGGATGTCTGTGAGTTCGATTTCCTCAGGGGAATTGTATATTAATAAAGATTATATATTATACTTAGCTTCAGCTAACATAAGGCACGGCGCTGAGTGCCGCCGCGTTGTGAAGTGCCTTTCTGCAAAACTTTGTCATGTACTTAAACTTTGACTGTGTCTAATTTCAAACTTCTACGTCTGCATAGATTTTGTAAAAAGATATCTAAAGTTTTTAATTTACTTATTAATGATGTAATTCTGATGAGTTTTTATTTTTGTAGTCTCTTGAAGTTTTCAATTTACATAATAATATAATAATAAAAAATAGCTTCACGCTATATCCCGCACACAGCAGGGTAGGCAGAGGGAACCTAGTGTTAAGACACTCCGTTCCCCACTTTCCGCCGAATTCGGAGGCTTGCGTGTTAAGTGGCAGAACTTAACGCCGCGCTTTACCTCGACACCAGAGCGAAGAAAATGGAAATATAATTTCCACTCCTCGAGTGGGAATCGAACCCACAACGGGTTCGATTCCCACTCGAGGAGTGGAAATTATATTTCCATTTTCTTCGCTCTGGTGTCGAGGTAAAGCGCGGAGTTAAGTTCCGCCACTTAACACACAAACCTCCGAATTCGGCGGAAAGTGGGGAACGGAGTGTCTTAACACTAGGTTCCCTCTGCCTACCCTGCTGTGTGCGGGATATAGCGTGAAGCTATTTAATTTTTGTTTTTTTTAAAAGTCTAGGGTCTAACATAGGCTACTTTTTTTTGTAAAATATCAAACCCTAAAGGGTTAAAATAGATAATGAAAGTTTGTATGAAAAATCTAAATCGCTTAACTGATTGTAATCAATTTTGAAATAAATATAGTTGATAATGCAAGGAACATAAGGTACTTTATTTTTTAAAAATCTACCCCCAAGGGTTGCAATATGATGAAACAGTTATCTAGTTTTGAATATATGACATTTTCCAAAGAGCTGTCACGGCATAAATGAACAGCGTCTGACTGTTGTAGGATCAATTTCCGCTCGCGAGAACGATCGTATTTAAATTATTTTCATTGATCTACTGTAGTAGAAAGTAAAAATGCGACGTTGATGTCTGCCACCCAATACATAATGTCTAGATCTCGAGCAGAAATTGAAGAACGGAATATTTCAACACTATGTTCCTTCTAACTGCCCAGTTCTTTTAATGTAAAAAAAAGAGTTCACACTTGGTCAGTGATGGACATCACCACATGACAATAAGATTAAATAAGTCTTAATGGTTATATAATTGTCTCACTGTGAACGCGCCAAACTGTATACAAATTTATATTAACGAATGACATCTGTGAGCCCAAGGACAGAGTTTTTTTTTTATCTTCACGCTGTATCCCGCACACAGCAGGGTAGGCAGACGGAACCTAGTGTTAAGACACTCCGTTCCCTGCTTTCCGCCGAATTTGGAGGCTTGCGTGTTAAGTGGCGGAACTTAACGCCGCGCTTTACCTCGACACCAGAGCGAAGAAAATGGAAATATAATTTCCACTCCTCGAGTGGGAATCGAACCCACAACCAGTCATTTACAGTCACACGCATGTGCAACTGGGCCACGACTGGCCACATATATGGACAGAGTTCCTATATATATAAAAAAAACTAACTTGCTATGCGAAAAAAAACGTGAAGATCTTTTTTTGTACTATATCTACTATTACATTTACGCTCTAACATTTTCACAGCAAGTCCAGTTCAAATCCAACTAAAACGCAAGAAAAAACCACACCCCCTTAGGAATATTGCAGACGCGGCGACGTAGCCATATCAATCGTATGAGATACGCTACATACAAGATGTATTCAAAGGCGATCTCGATGTAAGAATTGAAAATGATAACCATATTGCCACGTACTCGGTACTCGTAGGTCCCTTTGATCCCTCTCGTTACTAATATTGAATACGTGATAGCACTTTATATGTGCAATCTTTGCTTTACGTGTTAATCTGTATTTTATATGTGTTTATATGGGAAATGTGGATTTTATTCGATTATGTTTTAATGTTCTTTCTAAATTTAGGCGTTGTGGTGCAGTGGGACAGTGTCTGACTGTAAACAGGGTGGGACGGGTTAAGAATACAATTCCCTTTCGCCGCTGGGTAGCGTCCCGTAAAAGGCGGATAACCCAGTAGCTTGGTGGTAGGAGATTCGTTCTCCGACTAGCTCGCGACCAATATCGTGTCAAAGACGAACCGCCAAACATCTGATGATGTGTTCCGGTTCGATGACATGTGAGCCAGGTTTCCCTATTCCCACCATTCCCATCCTTCCTCCCTCCTTGCGTCCTACATCCCCAAGGCTGACAACGCATCCATAACTCTAATGTTGTGGATGTCTATGGGCGAAGGTAACCACTTAACACCAGGTGGGCCTTCTGCTCGTTTGCCTCCTTTATTACAATATAGCCTTTATTCAGATCTTTTACAATTATAATAACAGCAACACTTTAACTTGTGATAAACTAATATTGAAACTTATTAAACTATTTAAACGTTAATATTTGTTTTTTTGTTATTCTTCCTAGATCTGTTTGCCAGTCGGCAAAGGCCTCCTCTAACCTTTTCCATTCTTTCCTTTCATGTGTTACTCTATTCCACATAACTCCTGCCACTTGTCGGATGTCATCGTCCCACCTTTTCTGCGGTCTGCCTCTTTTTCTTTTGCCTTCTCTGGGGTACCATCTTGTGACTATTTTGCTCCATTTATCGTTACCTCTTATGAGGTGAACGGCCCATTTCCATTTAAGTCTTTTAATTTTAGTTGTTATATCCGTTGTTTTTGTTTTATTTCTGATTACGAAGTTTTTTAATCGGTCTGATTTTTTTACATTTAACATACTCCTTTCCATTGCATATTGACATGTTGCTAGTTTGGTGATTATTTCTTGATTTAACGCCCAAGATTGACAGCCATATGTTAGAATGGGTAGGACACAGGTATTAAACAATTTACTTTTATTTTTTATATGATGATGCAGTTTGCCTCCTTTATTCCAATTAAAAAAAAAGGATGTCTGTGAGTTCGATTCCCTCAGGGGAATTATATATTAATAAAGATTATATATTATACTTAGCTTCAGCTAACATAAGGCACGGCGCTGAGTGCCGCCACGTTGTGAAGTGCCTTTCTGCAAAACTTTGTCATGTACTTAAACTTTGACTGTGTCTTATTTCAAACTTCTACGTCTACATAGATTTTGTAAATAGATATCTAAAGTTTTTAATTTACTTATTAATGAGGTAATTCTGATGCCTTTTTATTTTTCTAGTCTCTTGAAGTTTTCAATTTACATAATAATATAATAATTCAAAATAGCTTCACGCTATATCCCGCACACAGCAGGGTAGGCAGAGGGAACCTAGTGTTAAGACACTCCGTTCCCCACTTTCCGCCGAATTCGGAGGCTTGCGTGTTAAGTGGCGGAACTTAACGCCGCGCTTTACCTCGACACCAGAGCGAAGAAAATGGAAATATAATTTCCACTCCTCGAGTGGGAATCGAACCCACAACCAGTCGTTTACAGTCACACTCTTGTGCCACTGGGCCACGACTGGCCACTCAAATGAATTTATTATAATTTACATAATAATATAATAATTCAAATGAATTTTTAATTTTCTAGTCTCTCGCACAATAATATTCCTATACGGAACAAAAAACAGCATTCCTAACATTCTGAATTATATGGTAGTAAGAGAGAGAACATAGTGTCGAGATATTCCGTTCTCCACTATCCATTAGAAATCGAGGCATTGTGTGTTCAGTAGTAGAAAACAAGGCAACGCCTGTTTTTCACTAGAGTGGAGAGATGAAATTATATTTTGATCACTCTTCTTAATGAGAATCGAACCCACGACCAATCGTGATTACAATTTGACGCTGTCCCACTGCGCCACGACGGTCTCTACAAACTTTAGTAATATAAGCTTTATATTGTCTTGTCACTTGCAGTTGTATGGATACAATGCGACTTACAGCAAATAATCGATAAAAAAAAAAGAAATCGAAGTTGCATATTATTTATTTTCTATACTTAAATTGTTTCGTAAACGCGATGTTCGTAGGTTCGATTTCCACTAGAAGGGAAAGATTATAAATTATACTATATTATATCATTTTTTTTACGTGAGGAAATCCGTTACGGATACAACCCCGATTGGGGACTCGGACGTAGTTATGTGGGACTCTAGACTGAGCCGTCCTCACGGTGCTCCTCCTCGACCGCCACTATCCGGGGCCACGGGTACCCCAATCTTCCGCGTACCCTGGAGCCGAGATAATGTTATACCTACTGTAAATGTATTATACTGTTCTTTGTAATTGTTTATTCTAAAATCTACTGTACTTACTTTAGTTTAGGTATGGGTGCATACTTATTAAAGAATCTGGCGACTAGTATCACAAGCTTAGAGCTTAGTAAAAGCCTCAGTCTCACACTTTTGTAAATTATATTATTACTAGCGGCCCGCTCGAGGCTTCGCCGTGTGAACTATTAACGCCGTCGTTATATTGCAACCCTCGGGGGCGCATTTTTAAAAAAATAAAGTAGCCTATGTTTAAGCTTAGATTATCAACTATATTTATGCCAAAATTCATTACAATTGGTCAAGCGGTTTAGATTTTTCATATAAACTTTCATCCCCTATTTTAACCCTTTAGAGGTTTTTTTTTTAAAAAAAAGGGAGCCTATGTTAGATCCAGTCACTTTTACTACTTTCATTTTAAATTTCATCCAAATCGGACCAGTAGATTAGCCGTGAAAGCATGACAGACAAACTCAGACTTTCCCATTTATAATATAAGTATGGATTATTATTTACATAAATTCGCTGTGCCTTAGGAAAAAGTGCGGTTTTCAGGCCACTTAACGCGCAATGACTAGATTTTAGGCAGAAAATGGAGAACGAAGTGCCTGGACATCCGGTTCTCTCGGTCTCATCTGCTACTAGATGACTGCTAGTACAAAATTTACAAAAAAATACATATTATTACACCGTATTGAATGCTACAGGCAATTCCTCTCGCGTCCGCACTTGAAGACCCCGATACGCGTGATTCTGATTTCATATTGAATATCATAATGTACATGCTCCGAATATATTCACGATATTTTTGTAAAAGCCATCATATTTTACATATGTATTGTGTTTTTATATGTTAGTAGAAATTCTGTGGCCAGAAATTCTTGGTTAAGAAGTATTAGTGCAGCTTCATGCTTTTTTCCGCATGGGGGGTTGTCAGAGAGAACCTAGTGTCAAGATACTCCGATCTCCAGTTTTCACTCAAAATTGAGATTTTGCGTGTTAAGTGGAAGAAGTCTAACTCCGCTTCTTTATCTAGTACGAGAACGGAGAAATGAAAGTATTATCTGATCATTCCCTCAAGTCGAAATTGGACTCAGAACCATCGCCAAAATACACCATGGAATACATGACATAAGAATTCAGTAGTAATATTGAGAAAGACATTTAAAGAAAACGTATAAAAAATTGAACGCAGCGAGAGTCGAACCCGCGTCTCCTGAATACCGTCCAGGTGCTGTCACCACTGAGCCATGCGTTCTACTACCTACCTACTATATAAATAAGTTGTAATAAAGCGTATAAGAATTTCGACGCAGCTGGTAGTAGACGACGACGCGCCTTAACGATATTCAGGAGGCGCGGGTTCGAATCCCGCTGCGTTCAAATTAATATACGTTTTCTTTAAATGTCTTTTTCAATTTTCCTAAGTGTGGAATAACACTTTAAAAATGTTTAAAAAGTTATATTGTATATTAGAGAACCATATCCACGTAAATATAAAATAGTGTATGTTTCGACCTTTTGTAATTATTTTTGTAGATTTCTAAATTTATTCTTAATTTTTACTTTGAAATGAACAGCTATACTAATAACAAGTCATTTATCATCAGTTATGTATATCTGAAGAAATTCATCTATGAAGATGTATATCGCAAAATTTGAATCTCGATAAAAGTTAAGGTCAATGCTTGGGGTCAAACATTTAAAATCATTAGTATTGCTATTGCATTATGTTATTATATTCATTTTTGATATAAAATAGTAAATAATTAAATCAAAAAATCTTTCGAATAAAAAAACACTGTAAAATCGGTAAGAATAGAACTAGACAAGTATATAAGTTCTAAAAATTTAATTTCACAAAATACACATATGTAATCTTGAAGCTGCAGTGAGTGCGAGGGTATCAAAATAGAAAATTTCCCCAGCGTGGAGTATTTCAGCGTTGCATTCAACATCTTGACACTGCTCCTTTCAGTCTACATAATTTGCATAATTTGTATGGCTGTTTATCTAAACGTGTTAGACTTGTGTTTCGTAAGCGTTTTCGTGAATTGTCTGTAAGATTTTGGATTTATTTATTATATTATTTAGTAAATACCTGGATTAGAAGGCCGTTGTAGTTACAATTAATTAAGAACGGTTTGCCGATAAATATATATGTTATAATGTTAGAAATAAGTAATTAAGTAGTGGCCAGACGTGGCCCAGTGGCACAAGCGTGTGACTGTAAACGACTGGTTGTGGGTTCGATGCCCACTCGAGGAGTGGAAATAATATTTCCATTTTCTTCACTCTGGTGTCGAGGTAAAGCGCGGCGTTAAGTTCCGCCACTTAACACGCAATAGTGTTCAAACACTTAGCCACGGCTGACTACTAGACTAGTACTAAATGTTTCTTTTAATACGTTTATTTTCGAAAACCAAATAAACACTATTAATCCGCTTCAAACAGTTTAATTTCAAAAAAGAAAAATAATACAGGCATTACGCCTTCCATAATCAATAAACCAGAATTAACTCATCAAGCTTCGCCTAACAAAACCAATTGGTATCATCCCCGATCCAGTACTACAAAATAGCTTAATTCAATTAACAGTGAGAGATATAAAATTATTGGAAATTTCATACAGCTGAGGTGATTAATATCTGCCGAATCACTCATTGCCAGAGACCACTGATCTGAATCTATGACGTTTCATTATAACGTTCATTAACGGGTCGTTGGGTCATTGTGATTTTAACTAAAGCTTTTAAGTTTTAAAGGGAATTTCTGGACATGTTCGGTCAAATTGCAGAATTTCAGAAATTTCCTGAAATTTGTAAGATAGATTGGTTTAATGTTGTTAATTGTAAGTATCTGTGGGTGTGGAATTTATTCCAGGAATACTTTAGTATTCGTTATATTTTTGTTCGTAGTTTCTATCTAATGATAAAAGCTTCGACGTTTTTATTAGAAAATAAAGCCCGGCGTTAGGTCCATCCAATTCAACGCGCAATGTTTTATAGTTTACCAAACATGCGCGAAAATCAAGAAACGAAAATACAATTTATTTTAATCTTATCATTCTTTAAAATTGAAATTCAAACTTATAACCTCAAAATACACTCAACCATATAATCTTTTTTTTTTTTTTTTATTCTTTATTTGAGAGCTTTGTCGATAAAACGACTATGCCGCTCTGTTAGATATACATTCAAAATCATTAGTACACTATCTTAATTAGTAAATTATCTTTTAAATGATATGCCGCACTAAACTATATATTTTTTTCGCGTCAATGGAGTCCGGCCTCGCAAGGATACTATTACACTGTCCTACATTTTGGTGGAAAAGGCTGCTAGAAAATAAAAGACGGCGCAATTGCTCATTCTGGACACATTCCATCAAAACATGGTATAAATCAACCATATAATCTTTTTCACCAAATTATTCCACAAACATTATATTTCCCCAACAAATATGGTGATAAAAGCAAGTTACCCATTAGAAATCAACCAAACGGAAAATTTCGTATTAGCATGAGGGTACCGCAGTTACTCTAAACCAGTAGAGTTGAGTGCGATAGCTAGTAGAAAACAAATCAACGTTCAAAGCTCAGTGTAAGCCTGCATTGTCCCATCTCTATAATGGGGTTGCTTAAAATTCACATCCAAAAAGGTAAAAGGCTGCACTAAAAACGGTTTTTCGGTCCTTTCTTTCATTATCCCATGTATCTGGCTTCGTTAGTATGAAAGAAGTATTACGGTACCTCAAAAAGATAATCTGGGGTCTACAAAAAATGTATTATGTACGGGTTTCCCGGAATTATAACCTTTGTCTCTTTTTAAGACTATTATCCAAGGATTTGGTAGCAAGATTGTATAAACAAGTACGTACTAGTGGATCTCGATGCGACTGTGTGTGTGTGATTTCAAAGAGAATCACGATCTTATATTCCCATGGCATGATAGATTGAGAAACCTCCTCCTCAAGATACTATATTTCTTACTTTCCCCCTGACATCGAGACTATATCCTTAGAAAACGAGAGAGTAGAAAACCAGGCTGCCTGTAGAAAACAAGAGAATAATCTAGTTAGTATGATCCTACCAAGAGCTAATCGCGTTTACAGGCAGACGCTGCCTTCCTTCTGCACCCCTTTTATGTCACGATAGCCTTTTTTCCATATATTTATTTAAACAAGAAGACCTATGACCCTATTAAAATGGTAATTACATAATAAGTAGAACGAATAGCTTGTATAGCGGTTTAGCTTTCTTTCGGCATCTATAGGATAATCCATGGAATGCTAAACTGTTTTTTATTTTGTAAATAGTTTTAAAATTATAATAATTAAATATTATCTACTTTGTAGTACCAGTATGTGGCCAGTCGTGGCCCAGTGGCACAAGCGTGTGACTGTAAACGACTGGTTGTGGGTTCGATTCAAACTCGAGGAGTGGAAATTATATTTCCATTTTCTTCGCTCTGGTGTTGAGGTAAAGCGCGGCGTTAAGTTCCGCCACTTAACACGCAAGCCTCCGAGTTCGGCGGAAAGTGGGGAACGGAGTGTCTTAACACTAGTTTCCCTACCAGGCTGTGTGCGGGATACAGCGTGAAGCTAAAAAAAAATCTACTTTATAAATATTTAAATTTAACTTGGCACCATTAGTAGGGGCCACGGCGAAACTTTTAAAAGAAAAGTACCTCCTGCATTACTAAGACTTGTGACGTCAGCGGGCATTATCTTGTTATTTTATGTGAGTTTTAGTATTCTTCAGACTAATGTTACCTGATTTGGTTTCGGTTGAAATATTGACTTATTTTTTTTACCTAATGAGACGCCATTAGGGGGAAATGAAGGACTAGCAGGAATCTTAATATGGGATAGAATAGGATTTTACACGCCATGGTTTTGGGTTTGATCCCCGCTCAAATATTTGTTAACTAGAATGCCTTGTCAGTGGTTTTATGGTTTCTAGGTATAAAACCGTCGCCGTATAATTTTTTTATAATATTCTATAGTGTTACAGTGTACAAATACGCCTAGGACGCTTATTAAATGATATCAAACTTTCAAATAAGAAATTGAACTTACTTGTCTACGTAGGACGTGAATAAGTAAGACGTATTTTAATCAATACGTTGTTAATTTAGATTTACAGAAACGGAGTGTTACGACACTTCGTTATCCACATTCATTATATAAATGATATTTTTATTAGCTTTACACTTTTTATTACATAGCAACATAGTCAGATATAACTTAGTGTGAGGAAATTCCGTGTCCCACTTGTCACCTAAACCTGACACAGCGAGTAAGTGGCTCAATGCCAAAAAAAAAATCTTTAAAAATACAGAATGGGGCCAGTCGTGGCGCAGTGGCACAAAGTGTGACTGTATAGCAACTGGTTATGGGTTCGATTACCACTCGAGGAGTGGAAATTTATAATATTTCCATTTTCTTCGCCCTGGTGTCTAGGCAAAGTGCGCATTAAGTTTCGCCACTTAACAGTCAACGCCCTCAGAATTCGGCGGAAAGTGGGGAACGGAGTGTCTTAATACTAGGTTTCCTCTGCCTACCCTGTTGTATGCAGAATACACCATGAAGCTAAAAAAAAATAAGAATATATCAACATTAAGACATTTTTATACAATAACTTGTAGAACATAATAAAAATTCGCTCTCACGTCGCTACTATAAAACGACTACCAACCAGCATTTAACACTGGAACAAGTTTTCGTATACATAAATGAACCTCATTCGAGAGTAACGGCAATGAAAAATTCCCTCCAGACATTCGGATTCTTTATTTTCGCCGACTCCCTACAATTTTACTTGCAAATATTTCGTCCTTTATGAATTTACTTGGAGCTTCTAAATCAAATTTGTACAAATATTTGAGAATTACATTTGTGCTAGCTTATTTTCTGATTAACTTAACGACTGTCAATTACGTGTTGAAAGTGAAATGGTGAATTAATTTTTTGGTGATCTTTTTAGAAGAATGAGTTAATTTATTGAAAAAATGTCTTTTCATATATATTTTTTTTATTACTATAATGGTTAAGTTCAATGTTTATATTACTTACTAGCGGCCCGCTCGCGGCTTCGCCGCGTGTACTTGGCGTTTACTTGGCTGTTTCGGTATATTGCAACACTCCGTAGTGGATTTTTGAAAAATAAAGTAGCCTATGTTTAACCTTGAATTATCAACTATGTATATGCCAAAATTCATTACAATCGGTCAAGCGGTTTAGATTTTTCATATAAGCTTTCATACCCTATTTCAACTCTTTAAAAGTGAATCTTTGAAAAAATAAGTAGCCTATATTTGACCTTGGGTATTTTACTATTTCCATTCTAAATTTCATTCAAATTGGACCAGTAGATTAGCCGTGAAAGCGTGACAGACAAACACACAGACATTCGCATTTATAATATTAGTATGGATTACGGCAATTGCGAGTTCGAATTCCACCTGAGAAAGTATTAAATATTATTTTTATAGAAAATTAAGAAGGTTAATATAGAGGTAAGGCAAAGAAGAGTGTCGTAATTATATGAAGTAATTAAATTATTGTTCTTTGACTACTTTTTCACGTTTCACAATTTCAAAAATTAAGGTATTTTAAAATAAAACGATTTTTTTTACAATACCTTACATTTGTAATTGTCTCTTTTTTCCATATATAAATATGAATAACACATAAATCGTTACGTAACGAATCTACGCCCTCCATCAAACTGTTTAAAACCAACCATCACTTTCCTCAGTCCAACAAAATCCTGAGCATTAGAGCAAAAATTTTGAAGTAGAAATAGGATTTTGTATCGGTGTCGGCTCTGAATAACCCATCACAAGACAATGCTTTGGGAAATTAGATTCGCGTCGCAGTCGGGGCACGTGTGTTGTCTTCACTGTCCGGCTTGTTAAAGTGCGGACACTTAAACTGTTGACTTATCGTATTTTAGTAATCATATATATATATTTTTTTACATTATGTATTTTTTAGTTTAATTGTAATTGTATATTGTAGATGTAGTTTTAAATTTTAATATTTATTAAACAGTTATTAATTCCAATTTGGTATTTTAAAGTTCAATGTTTAGTACTTGAACTATAGGAAAAGAATAAAAATTTAAATTGTAATAATATTTTAAAAAAAATTAACCTTTATAGTTCAGAATTTAATTATCATTTAATTTTACTATGATATATAGTTTTACACGTGATAGGTTTGATCCCTGCTCAAATGTTACGTATAAACGATCCCCAATCAAATAAACGTAGTTATATTTTTGAGACAGTTAATCAGTCATTCAAACTTTTTTATTTGTAATCAATTAATTATCTTGCGGCCAGTCGTGGCCCAGTGGCACAAGCGTGTGACTGTAAACGACTGGCTGTGGGTTCGATACCCACTCGAGGAGTGGAAATATTAAATATTTAATATTTCTTCACTCTGGTGCCGAGGTAAAGCGCGGCGTTAAGTTCCGCCACTTAACACGCAATGCCTCCGAATTCAGCGAAAAGTGGGGAACGCTGTATCCCGCGTGAAGCTAAAAAAAAAATAAGTAGGGGAGAGTTGCTATGATTGGACAACTTAACTTTATCGCATTATATCTCATGCAATATCACCGATAAATAAAAACCGATTGTTGGACAGTAAAGCTATTTATGTAAATTAATGATATATAAATTATTAATGATGATAGTTGCGATGTTTTAAAGGTATAGTAAAGAAACTCTTCAATGAAAAGTTGCTTTCATTGGACCACCGTTACCTTGAATGGACCACTAAGTTGCCATGATTGGACTTAGTAGAGTAAGTAGTATCGGTTCAATTAAGGTGACTCAAATGAAACACAAAGTAATTTATTCAAAAGTTTTTATAATAATAATAATAATCATAAATGATTGCATAATTTTAATATAAATTTATTATTTATTGGTTCTTTTTAATGTGGCTTTTGGAACGCCATAGATTCGACTTGCTTCATTTAACCCGATATTTTTTTTCTCAAAGATTCTATAGCAAGTTTCATGCTTGTTTCATTCCAAGAACAATATTTTCTTTTGTTTTTCTCTGTTGACATTCTGTAACATAGAAATAAAATGTAGTTACAGTAAAAAGGTATGTATGTATATGTATACATATATAAAAAGAAACATATATGTATAACTTTGTTTATTAACTTTAATATTACATTTGCAATATCAACTATATTATAATAGTTAAACATATATTATAATAGTCAAACAGATAAAATTATTTGTTAGTATTATACTAAGTGAAAATAAGTGAATGACTTCTAAGTTTCTTTGATTGGACCAGTCCAATGATGGCGTCACCATTGTGGTCCATTGATGGCAACAAGGTACAGGTAACAGAATGAAAGCGGAAATCAAATAACGTGCAAAATTATGTTAAAATTTTATACTCTCTGTAAGCGTAGATATATTTACTATTCTGATTTACTTTAATAATACAAAAAGAATTATTACAATACTACTTACATCAGTTTGTAGATGACTCGATTTTTATATCACGGTCTCCGCTAACACAGGTGCCTACTTCACTACTTGCAACGCGTTGCGAGCAAACTGAGGTTTGGTAGGGGGATATCGGGCACGGCACTGTTGCCAAGCAACGTTTTAAACTCCTTGTGACAATCATAGTTTTCGAAATAATTAGGTGGTCCAATGAAAGAGCCGGTCCAATGATCGCAACTCTCCCCTAAATAATTATCTAGTAATACTAATTTTAAACAATAGCAATATAAATTATCTGCCTATTAGTGATAGAGTGATATATTTTTTACAGGTTCATGTTATTTTTTCATTGAGTACCCACTATCAAGTCTACCCGTTGACCACTTAGCACCTGAAACCAATACATTACACGTGGCGGGACTCAACCACGCTTTGTCTTAGGTATCAAAGTAGGCAATTAAAATAATTTAAATATAATCATTTCCTGACGTGAATCGAACCCGCAGCTAAATGTCCACAGCGCATTCTGCAGTGCTTACAGTCAACACTCTACTCCACTGCACCATTGCTTCAGCAGGCTAAATATAGCTCTAATAAAAAAATATTTACAATGAGAAAGACCTAAGTTCGAATTCTACACAACAGCAATGAACATTACATTGGATATTTGCACTGGAGATTCGCAAGCTTAAACTAGCCGTCCACCTGCGCTGCTGGCTGCGACAAATCACACGCGCCTCGAGTCCTACTGAGTGCTTAGACTAAAACGACATTAGGGACTTGAGAATGAAAAAAAATAGGAGATTTTTAGGTAAAAGACTGCCTTTTTCAAATAGCTTTGTGAATTAGTTGGTTCTGCCAGGCCTTTATAAAAAGGAGGTTCAAGTTTTATCTCTGCAAAGCGTACGGGTGTCCGGGACGTTCTAGTGTCGAGACACTCTGTCCCCTTTTCGTCCAAAATCGAGAAATTGCGTGTTGAGTATCGGAACTCGACAATGCTTTGCCTTTGGTACCAGATCAGATAAATTAATCATTACCCCGAAAAGCAGACGAGACATTTAGAAATAATTTATAAAATATTTTAAAAATGTGATAAGTTAAATAACATTTCTATTGAGGCCATCGAGACGCAGTGACAGAGTATGGACTGTAAGCACATTGGTTGGGAGTTGATTCCCACTCTCTGGCCTCTACCGTGCGGGAAAAAGCGGGAAACTGAAAATAGTTTTTTTTAATAATGCCATTCTCGAATATTATCTAGTACTGTATATCAGTGCTTTCAATTTTGCATATACCCACATATAATACATGTTTGTACAGCATGACGACATACGAATGTTGAATCATAAAAAATATATAATAACAAAAATACGCGGGCCAAAATATTATACACCTATATAAGCAAGGACCAAACAAAAAATAGGAGGTAGTTCTATTACATAAATCTCGAGCAAATGGCAGTTTAGGCCTTAGCTGATAATTTGCAACTAGATGTCACAGGATGCCTGAAAGCCGATCCTAATAAGAAAAATGGGAACAAAAGCCAGCGTCAAGTAGAATACGGATGGCGTAAAAAATGTACGTCATGGAGCTTGATTTTATTTATTATGTATATTTTTTCCTTTTTTTGTGTACAAGAGATAGAGAACCTCTTGTAAAGTTATTCTATTCTCCACTTTCCGCCCGTAATCCAGCTGTTGAACTTCAAATTGCGAAATTCAACGCCGTATTTTGTTTTACCAATGTGGTTAAGTTAGGCCAGTCGTGACCCAGTGGCACAAGCGTGTGTAAATGACTGTTGTGGGTTCGATTCCCACTCGAGGAGTGGAAATATTTAATATTTCCATTTTCTTCGCTCTGGTGTCGAGGTAAAGCGCGGCGTTAAGTTCCGCCACTTAACACGCAATGCCTCCAAATTCGGCGGAAAGTGGGGAACGGAGTGTCTTAACACTAGGTTTCCTCTGGCTACCCTGCTGTGTGCGGGATACAGCGTGAAGTTAAAATAACTCGCTTAATAGGGTAGTCAGTCAAATCTATATCTATACTTCAATCTACCAAAAATCTATACTTCAATCTACCAAAATCTATACCAGAGATAAATGAAAGCTTAAATACAATTGTTCCCCGATTAGGAGTCGAACCAACCAAAACATAGCATTTACTATCAGACACTGTCCTGCACCACCTGGCCTCAGTTGATTTATATGATAATATTTATTATAATTAATTAATATAAAAAAAATTAAAGTATTCCAAAACCTTTTCATGTAAAGTTATTCTAAGTGATGGCAATTAAAACAGCTAGATTGACGTTGCTGTCTCATAACAGCGCTTAGATCTTTTACAGAGGAGAAAGAATGTGTTTTGCTTTGTCCCTCGTGTGAATAATATAATAACGAGAATGTATTATTAACTATAACATTTTTTTATCTGCTTCACTATCTTTCCCGCATAGCAGCGTAACAGAAAACCTGTCAAGACACCTGACAAGACACTTTCCGTCAAAAATCAAGACATTGTGTGTTGAGTTGCGGAACTCAACGCCGTACTTTGCCTACGGACCAGAGCAGAGAAATGAAAATAATATACTTGTATTCTATATACATACAGCTATAGTATAAAATTAATAGCAATTTATTAAACTAAGAACTTTTTAGTATATTAATGTATTAAATATTTTTTTTATTAAATTTATATTTATTATATTAATTTATAATTCTGAGATAATGGTTTAAAAAAATAACACATATGGTCAGAGGGGATATAGCTCAGTGGTAGAGCATTCGACTGCAGATCGAGAGGTCCCCGGTTCAAACCCGGGTGTCCCCTACTATACTTTTTTATTTATATCTTCTATATACTTACTTATTGTTTTAATTTTTTTTTGAACATATAATGTTTTTACATATATTTTTATAGCAAGCTTTTTTTATCTGTATTTTATATCAAATCATGAATATAGTTTGAACGTCTTTACAAAATGATTATAAATTTGAACTTGCTGGGATTTGAACCTGCATCTCTTAGAAACTGTTTTTCATATTGTAAATATGTGTATAACACTATAACATAATGTTAAAAATATAATGTTAAAAATCGTACGTAATAACTTTAAATTTATAAAAAAAGCATCTTCAAGCTTTTATTCGCAAATTGGGATATAATTAAACCTCTCTATCTAATTATAGAACCTAGTGTAAAGACACTGTTTTCCATTTTCCGCTCAAATTGCAAAAATACTTACAGAACGCCTCGTTTTGCTTACAGGTCGAAGAAATGAAAACAATGAAATTATGATAATTGTTTTTTTTTAGCTTCACGCTGTATCCCGCACACACAGGGTAGGCAGAGAGAACTTAATGTTAAGACACTCCGTTCCCCACTTTCCGCCGAATTCAGAGGATTGCGTGTTAGGTGGCGGAACTTAAAACCGCGCTTTACCTCGACACCATAGCGATGAAAATTGAAATATAATTTCCACTCCTCGATTGGGAATCGAACCCACAACCAGTCTTTTACAGTCACACGCTTGTGCCACTGGGCCACGACTGGCCAATATGATAATTTCACTGGTTAAAATCGAATCCGCAACCAATCACGGTTACAAAGACTATTCCATTGGCCACACAACCACTAACAAAAGTATTTCATATTCAAATATTACTTAAATGTCCGCTTTGTTCGGGAACGCCTTGAAAAATTTTATTATAAGATAGCATAATTTTATTATACCAAGTCTGGAGAATCCTTACCGACGATAATACTTCGATAATCGCGAGTTTCGTATTCATAAAACGTTACAAATTCTTTTATGGGTTAACTTTAAAAATCTTTGTCTTACTTTGCTTCGTCGTTTTAAGCTGTATTATGGAGCGTTTAGTTTAAAATATCTACGTGTGTCTAGATTTAGTTTTTCTTTTAAACGTAAAATCCGTTAAGTCATGAAATTAACCAACGGGTTAATTTTATGAGTTAACGGTTTATTTGGCTATAATGAGACGATTAAAATATTGCTATACTATCTGCCTACTTTGTTATGCGTGAAAAACGTGAGGTTCAGATACATTTTTTTTAGCTTCACGCTACATCCTGCTCATAGCAGGGTAGGGAGAGGGAACCTAGTGCTAAGACACTCCGTTCCCCACTTTCCACCGAACTTGGAGGCATTGAGTGTTAAGTGGCGGAACTTAACACCGCGCTTTACCTCGACACCAGAGCGAAGAAAATAGAAATATTACACATTTTCACTCCTCGAGTGGGAATTAAACCCACAACCAGTCGCTTTACAGTCACGCTTCGTGCCTCTGCGCTACGACTGGCCACTTCAGATACAAATGTGCTCTTAATATGTTTTTTAATCTAAAATGGTTTAAAGTCTATATAAAACTTAGAAATCAAACGATTTCAAACTATTATATGTAATAGTTAATTCAATTTAATTAATTTAGTTAAGAAAAAAAATTTTTTTTCAGCTTCAAGCCTTACAAATCAGCCTAGTCACAAAGAAAGTATGGTTAAGACACTCCGCTCTCCACTACCCGTCCGAAATCGACACATAGCAAGTTGAATGGCAGAACTCAACGCCGCACTTTATCTACAGCCCAAGAATGTAGGAGAGAAAATAATATCGACCACTTTTTAAAATAAAATACGAAATGGCAAGGCATTAAGTGAACATTATTTTCGGTTCAAAATTCTCAATGGATTTCAATGATAAACTGTTTTATCACATTTCATCGTATATAAATAAATTTAAAACGATTTACAGCCAAAAGTCTATTAAGTGTAAAATATAACTGAAGCACTTTGCGCAACCAAATTGTGGATATTTTTAATTTTAAAATTTTACAGCTCCACGTTTTTGCACGCCGAGTAGTGTAGCCAGAGAGACAGAGAGTTTCTCTCACTTAACTCAACACGCAATGCCTTAATTACGGGCAAAAAATTGGAGGACGGAGTATTTTGACACAAGTCTCTCCTTGGCTAACCCACTATGCGGGATAAAGCATGAAGATGTATATGAAAGTGAAGATGCTATACATTTAAAATTTGTATAAATCTAAGGCCGTCATAACATAGTAGGACTGTAAACGAGACGTTTGTGGATTCGACGTTGAGTTTCAATATTATTAATATGGGCGAAAAGCGCAGAACGGAATATCTTAACAGTAGATTCTCTCTGCCTAAAATTAACAAATAAGTTTAGATTGAGGTTATCGTGTAATAGGACAGCGTCTGACTGTAACGCGCTGGTTGTTGGTTCGATTCCTCGAAGGAATGATTATATTTAAATTTTCATTTCTTCACTCTGGTTAATGGGAAACGCAGTGTCTTAACACTCCTTCCTTCTGCCTACCCTGCTATGTGAAATACATTGCAAAGCTAAAAAAAAGAAAAAAATAATACAAAATATTTATTTAAAAATGACATCTGTTAATTTATATCACATAAATTCTAATTAATTACATAATAAACAAAAAATAAAATAATATATACAATTGACGATGCTCCATAATCCATCACACAGATAGGGGTACAAGTGATTTATCATGTCGTTAACAATTTTAACTTCCAAATGAACCTGCCCGGGGCGCGTTGCAATATGTTCGCTCGCGGCATTGCATTAATTTCGCCTGTTATTATGTTTCCATTTTGCTCTAGTCACCAAACTATTAGGAAAACACGCTCACTTTCATGATATTACTGCGTGTTCTGATGTTGGTATGGAAATTAGAATTTTTTATAGTAAAAATTGAGTTATTATTCGAAGAATAGACTTTTGGTTTTTAAAATAGTTTTATTCGTTACAATTTTTGATGAGAAAGTTCTAGATAGGCGGTTGATATACATATAATCGTTTGTAGTCTTAAGGCGAGGAATTTATTAAAAAAATATTTTTAACCTTAATTTATTTTTGCAATCTTAATTAGATTTTTACAATCTAATCAAGGAAATGCAAATAACTTAGATACCCCTAATGGACTTACAATTACATTCAGCTTCACGCAAAGCAGGGTAGGCAGATAAAACCTAGTGTCAAGACACTGTGTTCTTAACTTTTTTAATAAATTTTAGACATTGCGTGCTAAGTGACATGCATCGTTGCGCTTATTATAAACAGGAGCCGGCTTGCAGCATTGCCGTGTGAACTACACACCTGTAGGTGCTTTATTGTTATGCAACCTATGGGGTTGATTTTTAGTAAGTAGCAAAAGTAGCCTATGTTTACCTTGGATCTTCAACTATTTTTATGCCAAATTTCATCCAAATCGGACCGGCAGAAGAAGTTATGAAAGCGTAACAGATTTGCAGATAGAAAATCAATCGCATTTATAGTATTAGATTTTTTTTTAGCTTCACGCTGTATCCCGCACACAGCAGGGTAGGCAGAGGGAACCTAGTGTTAAGACATTCCATTCCCCACTCTCCGCCGAATTCGGAGGCTTGCGTGTTAAGTGGCGAAACTTAACGCCGAGCTTTACCTCGACACCAGAGTGAAGAAAATGGAAATATAATTTCCACTCCTCGAATGGGAATCGAACCCACAACCAGTCGTTTACAGTCACACGCTTGTGCCACTGGGCCACGACTGGCTATTCTATTAGTATGGAATGAAATTGAAATTAAAATTAAAATATTTAATAGCTTCTTTACTAAGATACTGTCTCGTTATTTTGACGTTCATTATAAATTTCCGATACACGACACAAAAAGAGCAGTCAACTCTATCAAGTTACCGTCACATCGATTGTTCGTACGTACCTAAAGGTTGGCGGATATTTCATAAAAGTCCATTTTTCAATTTTATCAGTGGCTATTTTAAGGCAATGGGACAACGCTTGACTGTAAAATGGATTGGTTATGGGTTCGATTCCCGCTCTGTGGGAAGTCAGAAGTGCTCTGGTAGGACAAAGTACGGCGTTGAGTTCCGACACTCAACACGCAATGTCTCAATTTTGGGAGGAAAATCGAGAACAGAGTATCTTAATAATCATAATAATCGATTTTCTCTAACTAGCCTGATATGCAGGAAAAGATGTGAAGGTGAAAAAAAAGGTTATTACTCAATATTAAATAATTAAATTTGATTTCTTATTAAAATAATAGAATAGATAATAAAATCGTGTTTGATTTCTAAGTTTTATACAGAATTTAAAACAATCTTAGATGATATAATACATATAAATACTTCATTCCCTCTTTCTAGCCTTTACGAATAAATCGTAAAGCTGAGTAAAACTGGTTGTGGGCTCAAATCCAGTTCAGGGTAATTGTTATATTTCATTTCTTTGCCACGGAAAGACAAAATACGTTATACTGCATTGCCTCGTATTTAACCAAATCGAAATTGAAAAGATTTAAATAAAAGTTGACTTCACTTTTAAGCACTATGCATAATTAGTATCATTGTCTCGACGGAAATAAACAACTTAATTGAACTATATTTAAATTCTCGAACGTAAAATGCACTAAAATGTTTCTTTTTTTCAGCCTTTTCATACCTTTTTTGGCATAGCTGGATAGACAGAGAGAACTAGGTGTCAAGACTCGTCGTTCCTTACTTTAAGCCTGAAGGTAAAGCTTGTTGATTGGCAAAACTCAACGCAGCAATTTGTCTTTCGTCGCAATTACTCTGAGTGGAAATTGAACCCACAATTTTTCTCAGCTTCATGCTTTTTTCCATAAAGGGGTAAGTAACGAGAGAATCAGCTGTCAAAACACTCCGTTTACCACTTTTCGCCAAATCGAGACATTGCGTGTTGAGTGTCGGAACTCAATGCCCTACTTTGTACTAACAGAGCGGAGAAATGAAAAATAATGTAAGTGAAATAATTCTTACTGAGCGAGAGTTGCAACCACAACCAATAGATTTTACAGTTAAACGTTGTCCCATTGCCTTAAAAAATATTAAATTATTTTCATCTATCCGCCTTGCTATGTTTCACCATTCAGAGGGAAAGCAGAGTGTTTTGACACTAGGTTCTCTCTGCGCATCTTCTATTCGGGAGAAATCGTGAAGCTAAAAAAGCAATATATTATAGGAACAACGTGTCATTATATTGACTTATTTAATAAATTGTCAATTGTAGACTTAGAAAAAAAAAAACCGTTGAGCTTTTGCGCCGGTTTTCTCTATCTTCTCTTCTCTGAGGCTCTAATTATAGTAAACTAGTGGTAAATTATTTATCGACTAGACTTCTTTTTTTGAAAAAAGTATTTGAGTTTTGTCTTTCAATTTACGAACGGACTGATTTAACATATATTCTTTCCTATACGTTTTCTTTAAAATATGATAAATAACTAAAATAATCTTCTAAAAAATACAAAATCATACACTGGACATATAAAATGACAACAAAGTACGTACCTGCATCCAGAACACACCGCCGTTCCGCCGTTTCGCTGCAACAGATTTTTAAAGGCAACTTTGCCAAAGCAACTCTATGGCAGTCGTTTGTATAAAACTTTTCTACGTATTATTTCCCGTTTAGTTCTTTGCGGTAAATTCAACTTGAATGGCTCTGACAGGTTATCTAGGAGCCTATTAGTGGTACGACTGTTTTTTATAAAAAAGTGTTGTCGCTTTTGTCTTTGTGGATATATTAAAGATATGTATTAATATTTTTTAATGTTGTTTTTGTTTGGCTTCACGTTTTTGGCCACAGGGCAAGGTAGTTGGAGATAATATAGTGTTAAGATACTCCGTTCTCCACTTTTCACCTGATTTGGTGTCAAGTGGCGATTTTTTTTTATTGAATAAAGGAGGCAAACGAGTAGAAGGATCAGCTGATGGTAAGTGGTTACCTTTGCCCCTAGACATCCACAACACTAGGGGTTGAGGATGCGTTGCCGACCTTGGGGGCGAAGGAGGGAAGGAGAAAGAATGGTGGGAATAGGGAAAGAGCAAGTGGCGAAATTTAACAACTTTAGGAGTTATTTCAAAATAAAAGTAATTTTTATTATCTACCCAGTGAGTAACTAACCAACAAACCAAACCGGAATTATACATACACAGTCGCAGGACGCCACGATGGCTTCTTTAAATAATTTAATATTATTGATATAGTCAGTTGGTAGAGTTAATTATATAATTTAAAGTAAATAAGATAGACGTTGTCAGATTTATTTAAAGTCATGAAGTAATTTAGTAGCTTTGCCATAGTGGCTGAATTGTCAATTGTTTAATAGTCTTTTTTTTATTTTTTTTTATTACCTTCACGCTGTATCCCGCACACAGCAGGGTAGGCAGAGAAAACCTAGTGTTAAGACACTCCGTTCCCCACTTTCCGCCAAATTCAGAGGCGTTGTTTAATAGTACATACTAGAAATTACTGGGAGTTAATATCCCACTATTCTATTTCAATTATTTTTATTTTTTAACTTACGTGGCAAGACAAAGGGCGGCGTTGAGTTTCACCACTCAACACGGAATGTTTCTGGAAAGTGGAGAACGTAGTACATTGATACTGGGTTCTCTCTGACTACTGCATACGGGAAAAAGGCATCAAGCTTATTATTGACATCTACTCAGCCAATATCCCTACTATATTTTATTACATTTACTGTTCCTTTGTTTCTCTCTATTATAATAATCAAAGACAATCATACATGTAGGATCTTTAATTGGCATGTATTGGTTTGTTTATGGGGAATGTCAAATAAATTAATTACTAAATCCGAGATTTCTCATCAATCACGCTTAGTACCAGTCACGGGATGAAGCGGACGCGGACTTTACTCGAGACAAGTTGCCATCATCTTGTATTTTAGTTGGTAATCTATGCCACTTTCTTTTCGTAAGGCATGGTAGAATAGATAGAGAGAGTACACTTACTTACTACAACCCGCGTTCTACTACTATCTGCATCGAAATTCTTATACGTTTTCTTGTTGCCTTTTTCAATTTTCCTAAGTGTCTAATAACACTTTAAAAATGTCTGAAAGAGTACACTTTGTACTTAACTTTCCACCTGAATTTCAGAACTTTAGTTATAAGTGATGGAAAACTGCGCTTCGTCTCATTTTTGGGAACTCAATAATAGAGCAATATGCTATACCTACTTCTACATACTCAATGAAATGAAAATATTACAGTTAAGTTTATACAGTTTATTTTTAGTTTTTTTTTGGAGCTTTTTCTTGCATGCTGAGAACTTGTCTCTCTGCCTACCCTAAGTAGAAAGACCTAGTAAGACACTGTGTTTTGGACATAGAGATGGTGCGTGTTGAGTAGAGGAACTTAACATCACGCTTTAGATATAGAATCATGAGATACAATCGTTTCTCTGAGAAGAAATTTAAACGCAATTCAACCCGTATTCAAACTGTCCTCTCTGTCGATAGGTCATGCGGTGGCAAGATTACTGAAAGACAATGATTTAAATTCTACATACTCTATGATATAAAATTACTATACTGACAGTTGACACAAAAACAAAAACAGTAATATTGGGTGTATTGGAATTCTCTCTTCTATTAGGTTTCAAAATGATTTTTAAATTAAAACAGCAAAATATGATGCTCATCATATCACACATGTAATTACTCAGATCTCCGAAGAAATCTCCGAAGATTTTTTTACAATAAAAACGGGTAATCTAAGAAAAATGATATAAAATAAATCGTAAATGTGTGAGATTGTTATAAAATTACATCAGGCGTCCGGATACTGGGTGCGAGAGAACGGAACTCTCCGTTCTGTCTTGACACTAGTTTCTCTCTGCCTTCCAACATTACAGAAAAGCACCATAATATAAAGAGAAAATATATTTAAACGACGTCACTTATACCAAACACCAAATCTATACGTTTAACATGAGAGCAATTGCGTAAGATAACTAAACTTTGGGACATGGCTCGTTCAGTATGGGTTGAATTAGTTACGCACACTTGGATCTATTTCTCGGAGCTAAGGCTCGAAATTGATTTCTCTAATTAATTTTCTGTCGCCATAATTTATTGTTGATGAATGTGGGTCTGATTCAGATGTTTGGGGCACTTCACAGTTATTGTTGGATATGATTAACGCTGTGGTATCTGTGATGCATTAGTAGTATACTGTGTAGTATGTTGTGTGATTCTGATGATAAAATAGTTATACTGTTTATAGTACGTTTTTTTCATTTAAAACTGTATAATTTGATACGATTTAGGATATGTTAAGAACAAAATGATTTATCTCGTTTACTTTCTCTGTTTTCTTTCACTTCTTTCGCTTTTTTCGTATAGCAAAGTCTCTCTGAATAAGAGAGAATTTAGTGTTAAGACACTACGTTCACTTTACACCCGAGACCGAGTATTGTGGAACTCAAAATCACACTGTATCGTACCAGGACAGTAGAAATAACGATAACTCAAATATAGTTTCCCCTGAGTAGAAATTGAACTTAGGTCAATCTTAAGGATCAGGTTCTATCTCATTGTGCCATAATGTTTTCATCCCAAAAAGTCATAAAGAAGAACAAGAAAATTTGTAAATTACTCATAAATTTATCTCAGTAATAAACAAGCATTACGAAAAGTAGTACCAGAAATGTGTGCCAAAAAAATTATACACAAAAATTCATCTACATTTTTATGTGTAAAATGAAGAGCTTGACGCTATAATTTTTACGGTCTTATCTAAGGGCACAGTAATAGGCCCTATGTTGGAGTCCTTATGCGTATAAGTATGTATATAAAAGAGTTATGGTTATAGAATATAATAGATTTTTTTATAGCTTCACGCTTTTACCCTCATAGTAGATTAGAGAGAATTTAGTGTTCTGTCACTTTGTTCTCCATTTTCTGCCTGAAATTGCGACATTGCTGTTGAATGGCGGTACTCAACGCTGTTATCTCATAAAAGAATATGTTTATTATTGATATATTAATTATGTTTATTATAATAGAATATGTTTATTATTAATATAGGTATCTATGACGCTTTAGAGGCCATCGTGGCGCAGCGGAACTACTTCTGACAGTAGACGATATTGGTTGTGGATTTTCACTCGAAGAACAATATATTTAAATTATTTTCATTTCTCTGCACTCCGGTACCTAAGAAAAAATGTATGTCACTCAACACGCAATGTCTCCATTTCGGGCGGAAAGTGGAGAAGGGAGTGTTTTGGCAATAAGTTCTTTCTGACTACCCTACTATGCCAAAAAGCGTAAGACTGCTTAAAATATGTTGACTTTTTTTTTATTTATACTAGTTGATATGTCTGAAACATGGTTATTATATTAGTAACCAAATAATACTAAAAATGTAAAAAATTCAAACGGCTGGAAAGCAGACAATAACTTTTCTGCAATTAACTAATTTAAAAACCGAATAAAAAAAAAATAATAACTTTCTATTGTATACGTTATAATTTATTTAAGTTCCATTGATTCGTTAAAATGTAAAAACACAAAATGGCTGTGTTTATAATTAATCAAAACATTGTAGATAGCAGGTGATGGCAAAATAATTAAATTCGACGCAATGACGCAATGACATCGCAATCATGTTTAAATCTGCTATTGATTTTGTATTATTAACTGTACTGGAATGACTGTGTTGTTTTTGATAAAACTTCTCCCTTGTAATTATTGATATAATTAATTTTATAGGTACTAACCATATTATTGAGCTGGGCGAAGCGAAGCTCTTACTGGTCAAAAGTGTGTTTCGTTGTGGTTTAACTCTTCCTGGGCTATTTGTAGTAGACCTCTGAAATTTGGCAAGGATATCGAGCACAGTGTTTTGTGTGCTGTGAAGTTTTTTGATGACAAGTGCAATTGTAGTTTTTGGATAAGTGGTAATTAAATGGTCAAAAAGTACCCACAGACTAAGTCTGTAGAACGTTAAGTGTTAAGTTAGTGTTAAGTGTTATTTTTAACACATTTTTCAACATGTAATAACATTAAATATGTACTTCGCTCAGCTTTTCCCGCCATGCAGAGCAAGAGGCGATTCCTAGTGTAATTTAAGGGTAAAAAATAACACTACTATATTAATGCCAAAATTCATTACAATCAGTCAAGCGGTTTAGATTTTTCATATAAACTTTCATCCCCTATTTCAACTCTAAATATTTGACCTTGGGTATTTTACTATTTCCATTCTAAATTTCATCCAAATCGGACTCGTAGATTAGACGTGAAAGCGTGACAGACAAACAAACAGACTTTCGCATTTATAATATAAGTATAGATTGCTATACATAAGTATGTTTGGATATTTTAGTATTTCTGAAAAATATACTATAATCTACTTTCCTCGTATATCGGGAAAAATGCTTTAATATTTTAGTTAGGTATATTCTATTATAACGCGAAAACTACTGCACGAATTGAAATCGGAACTTGCATTGTTCGAATTGTTCTATATAACAGTCGATCGTTTTAGCACTTTTTATTATTGCATTTTTTATTTTATTCTTTAAATCTTAGTCAAAGGCTACTGCAGTATAGAATTTAAGTACATTTTTTTTAGGTTTATTCCTGTCTGTAATTATGTAGATCATAATTCGCAGTCATGGCGCAGTGGCACAAGCGTGTGACTGTAAACGATTGGGGAACGGGAATATTTAATATTTACATTTTCTTCGCTCTGGTGTCGAGGCCAAGCGCGGCGTTAAATTCCGCCACTTAACACGCAATTCCTCCGAATTTGGCGGAAAGTGGAGAATGGAGTGTCTTAACACTAGGTTCCCTGTGCCTACCCTACTGTGAACGGGATACAGCGTGAAGCTAAAAAAAAAGTAGATCATATTCTTTTCAATCCGGCAATAATCCGGCAGTTAATCGCGGTTTTTCCTCATAGCGGAGTAGTCAGAGAGTGTCTAGACATTCTATTCTCCACTTTTCGCTCAAAATCGCGACAATGAGGTGATTAGCGGAGTATCAACGCCGCCCTTGGTGTTATGTATTACAACGAAGTGAGGAGAATTTAAGCTGAGAATATATAATAAAAATAAAAAAAATCGATATAAAACTTAGTTAGGCACGCATTCATAGTATATTCCAAAACAATAGAATCATTGGTCGTCGCACACACGACACTTGAAAAGAGTTCTTGACAGAAAATAATAGCAATTGCTTGGTCGTTTCTCGTTGCTCAAATAATCTTAGATCTAAATTAGTTCTAAAAGTGCTTTAACTTGAACTTAATTTTATTTTATAAAGTAGCACATTTGTATAATATTAATTACATTTTATAAAATAAAACATTAAAATAAAAAAGAACGCCTATACAAATAATAATTTCAAGTAGCTTATTAAAGAACTCTTAAAAATCATTAAATTTTGTGCCAAAATTGCCTTACATCATTTTGGAAAAGAGCTAATACTCTTTAAGCTGCTGGACTGGATTTTTTTGTACGTAGCTAAGAATCGGTCAACCAACGTCAGAAAGCGGGGCTTCTAATAAAATAAATAAAAGCGTATCGAAGTCGGTCTATCTGTTTACGAGCTACGATGCCACAGACAGACAGACATACACACACACGCACACATCACGTATACATCAACTTCAAACTTATAAACTCCCTTATTTGCTACCATAGTCAATGATATCAAAGACTTCATTCCAAACTATATTTGAAACCGAGCCAACATTGGTTAGTAGTAAGTAAATCATATCAAGCAAGTCTTTTATGAATATTACAGTGGATTTCGTTTTCTCAAATCTACTATTCATAACGTTCAAAACCTATATAAATAACAATATTTTTAGCAAACCATCTTAGATAAGCTACTTTATTATTAAAAATCACTTTAAAATCCTTTATGAAACAGTGCAGTAAAATTTGTACACAGGTAAGCAAAGTTATTCTAAAAGAACCAACTATTTGGGGCCAGTTGTGGCGTAGAGGCACAAAGTGTGACTGTAAAGCGACAGGTTGTGGGTTCGATTTCCCTTCTAATATTGTTTTTTTCTTTAATTTCATGAGGACACGAGAGGAGTACTTTAAGAGTTGACTGTCCCTGTATCCCACGGAAAAAAGCTACACTGATTTAAATACGTTATATTTGAATAGTTGGTTTTGAATTTTTTTGAACTTCACGCCGTATCCCGCACACAGCAGGGTAGGCAGGGGTAACCTAGTGTTAAGACACTCCGTTCCCCACTTTCCGCCGAATAAAATGGAAATATTAAATATTTCCACTCCTCGAGTGGGAATCTGATGGAGAATTAGTCACTTTACAGTCACACGCTTGTGCCACTGCGCCAAGACTGGTCTACTAAAAGACAAGCTTATAAAATTTCCTAGGATGTGAAGGTCCAGGGCAAGTAATCCGGAACATACAGGCAAAAATTGTAAAATTATTTAGATATTTTGCTATATTTATATATATTATATACATATACGCAGGTTATATATGTAGATATACGAATTTAATAAAAAAATAACTAAATTAATATAAAAATATAAAAATACACTCCAATTATATTTATTTATATAGATTAACCGATTAATATTCCCACGACGCTTGCCTATCATAATTTCGCAACACGATATCAGACGCTTCAGATCTTGGTTGGCGGCGTGCTACTGTATCTACTGCATTTGCATGCAATGCGTGTTACACCGCTACAGCCCCTTCGCTTAATTTTAATGATAATAAACTTGTTTTCTTCTAGATAGTTTGTTAATTATGTTATCGAAGTTAGTTGTGGAATATATTAGCTTTTGGTGGTTTAGTTAGGTTTTTGGCTGTTTTAGATATTTGTTAGACGTTATTTCTATTAATATTATAAAGAGAATTGTTGTTGTTTTGTTTGTTTTTGTATTTTTTCTTTTTTTTATCTTCACGCTGTATCCCGCGCAGGGTAGGCAGAGGGAACTTAGGGTCAAGACACTCCGTTCCCCGCTTTCCACCGAATTCGGAAGCATTGCGTGTTAAGTGGCGGAGCTTAACGCCGCGCTTTACCTCGACACCAGAGCGAAGAAAATGGAAATATTAAATATTTCCACCCCTCGAGTGGGAATCGAACCCACAACCAGTCGCTGTACAGTCACACTTTTTGTTTCGGCACCACGACAGGCCTTTAAGAGAATCGTTATTGTTTTGTTTATAATGGGCAAACTCTAAAAATACTGAATCGATTTTAAAAATTCTGTTACTCATATAAAACTGTGCTAAATGTGCAAAGTAATAGTGAAAGAATTTATAAATAATCGATTAATAACATCACGCTACTACTAACAGGAGCTAAGCTTTAATAAATGTTAAGTATCTAAATAATAATACAATCGTAGCGCAGTGACACAGCAATTGTAAATACCGTTATTTCCACTTAACCATTTTGAGTTTCAGTAGTCACGAAAGATACTGGGTTTTTTGCGTATCCTGACGTGTGGAATGCAGCGTGAAGCTTATACCCTGTATTTAATAATAAAATTATTATTTTCTTTGGAAAAATAAAATTATGGTACTCCAAAATTCCTTCTCTTTAACTAAAAGTAAATGTTACATCGCATATACTATCACGTACAAGTATTTATTTTGATTGCCTACAAAGCGAAACCAAGGGGCCAGGACGCAGTAGGCATCGCCCCTTGACCTTTTGTCCTATAATGAAGTAGCTCCTATACCCTCGGGCGTCTTTGTCAACATATTACACCCTTGATTGTTTGATGGTACAATGTAAAGTTTTTCTTTCAATAGTTTAAATATATATTTAATATTTTTATTTTATTTTCAGTGTCACGCTTTTTCTCGCTTTGAGGGGTTTTCAAAGAGAACCTAGTGTCAAGACACTCCGTTCTTCACTTTCCGCCTAAATTTGAAATCTTGTATGTTGAGTAGTAGAACGGTTTTTTTTTTAGTTCATCAGAGTGGAAATATTAAAATAACATAAACATAATCATTTTCGCCAGTCGTCAATAATTAGGGGCCGGTGGTGGCGCAGTGGCACGAACGTGTGACTGTAAACGACTGGTTGTGGGTTCGATTCCCACTCGAGGAGTGGAAATATTAACTTCCGTCAATTCTGCGGTGCATGGGGAACGGAGTGCCTTAACACTAGGTTCCCTCTGCCAAATTTGCTGTGTGCGGGATACAAAACGAAAAATGAATTATTGTATTTACAGACAGACACTATATTGTTACATTTTTAATTCTTTTTTATATTGGCAAGCACTCGAGTCCTTCTACCTATGTTTTTTGACTACCTCTATATGCGGCAAAAAACGTGAAGCTGCAAAAAAGTATTTTTTTTGTCATATCACTCGCATAGGAATAATTAATTACTGTGTCCCCCATTTACCATTCATTTGGAATTGAAGAAATATATATTTTAAAAAAATTTTCAAATATCTTGTATGTATAGCTAACGGCGCTTCGCCTAACGCTTATGACTTGAGATAAAAAAATGTCATTGCGGTGCTAATTATGGGATACAGAATGAAGCTTTGATTGCAGGTGACCGAGATCATGTTACTTTGCGGTTCACCTCCTCCCCCTTTGACGCTAAATGATAAAGCGGATGTTGGGTATTGTTCACAAAATGGAAAATACACGAGGGCCTCTTTTTCCATTGGAATCGGATGATGAAAGTCAATATAAGGTTTGTTATGTGAATGCTTTGTAGATAGATTTATTTTTGTAATTATATGCTGATTTTACGTATTTATAAATGGATTTGAGTCTTTTTTGGGGATATAATTTATACTTTAGAAAACATTTTTTGAAAACGTATAAGAAAATATACGCAGCAGGATTCGAACCCACGCCTGTTGGATACTGTCCAAGCGGTCTGACCGTTAAGCGCGTTCAATAATGGGAAACGCAGCGGGTGCGTTCGAATTTTTAAACATTTTTAAAACGAAGGTTTTTTTAATTTGGCTTTAATGAAATACATTGGGCTATATTATATAAAATATAAACTACCGCAATATTAAATTTGAGTAACCCTAATTCACCAACACGAAAACTATGTATATTTCATGAAACATAAGGAAATGCTCCAGCAATTCATTATTCATGGACAGGCCACAACAATAGAACAGTGGGCCTAATCAAAGAAGGATTTTACAAATTCAATTTAATTGGGGTTCGAAGTGCTAGGGGTATACAAAACGAGGTTATTGAATGAAGGTATCGTGCTCGCTGTGACCGAGATAGTTCTTATGAATTAACTAGCGGTGCCCGTGACTTCGTTTGTGGGGAATTTAATGAAAAAAGTTTTAATTAAATTTAAAATATAAGTACTCTAAGTTACTCCTTATTACAGCAGTTATCTGTCAGTGAAAGTTCTGTCAATATTGGTGCAGCCATTCCAGAGACTAGACTTAGCTACACAGACTGACAGAAATATAGACAAATATAATATATATTTTTTTTTAGCTTCACGCTGTATCCCTTACACAGCAGGGTAGGCAGAGGGAACCTAGTGTTAAGACACTCCGTTCCCCACTTTCCGCCGAATTCGGAGGCATTGTGTGTTAAGTGGCGGAACTTAACGCCGCCCTTTACCTCGGCACCAGAGCTAAGAAAATGGAAATATTAAATATTTCCACTCCTCGAAAAGGAATCTCACCCACAACCAGTCGTTTACAGTCACACGCCTGTGCCACTGGGCCACGACTGGCCACAATCTGTTATCTTAATATATGTAACGTGTAAATATGTATTTAGTAAAAAGTGGTTATTTTTGTATTACAAACAGACATTCCAATTTTATTTATATGTAACGATGGATAGATATTTAAACAAATTTCTAGTGAATAGAGCTAATTTGAGCGTGGCGAGCTTTGGATAGCTTGTTTTGATGTATGCAGAAGTGAATGTAACTTTTGTACGTGACTTTATGTTGAATTTATGTTTTTAGTGTGTATGATATGATGGTTTCACGGCTAATATATTCATTCGTATAATATATTTTCACGTTTACATATTACTTTATTAAGCTAGGAAAGCATAGGTAATCTGAATTAAGAAGGGATATGTCTGTTTGAATTCTTATGCCCGTTTTGATTCAAGCCTATCTAGATGGTGTTATGATTAGATTATGTCTGGTTACTCCTAAAATGAAGGAATTTACGCTTTTCATAGTTAGCGAAAATACAATGTCACTCTGCTCTCTTCTTTACATAAGGATTCGAGATATAGCATATTAAAGGTCTTTTAAATATAATTGCTACAACATCAAGTGTTTTCCTTTACTATAAAACAATATAATGTTACCCCAAACAATAAATTGCGTACAACAAAATCAATTACAAAAAACAGAACCAAATCCACAATATACAATAATAAATAGGCTATTATCAAAACCATCTCATGTTCAGCGAAGTGAGACCTCAACTGGAAAGTTAGTTGCGTACCAGATGTTTTCAATTCGTTTGAGATTTAATTAAATAAAGTTTCACCGTACACCGACGACAGAGCAACCGTTAAATATTTTGTTTGTTACGCACCCTACAATTAAAGCTTAGAATGTGACGTTTCAATTTCAGGAGAAACCGAAAGTAATTTAGCGCTGGTTGATTTGAGACCGCCGACTTGAGGCATTCACAATTATCAAGCTAAGCTCCGATGTTTGTTCAACGTTTTGTTACTTTGCAGTTCGGTATACTGTGTTACTGTGAGTAGACGGTGAGGAAACTTTTGGAGTAGTTGGAACTATTGTTTGTAATTGGCTTCTGTTTTGGCACCCATGTTAGTGTAATAAATGTTATGTTATATAATATTTGATATTTAATTTAGATCCATCAATGATTATTATTTTTTTTTATTGCATAAAGGAGGCAAACGAGTAGTAGGACCACCTGATGGTAAGTGGTTACTTTTGTCCATGGACATCCACAACATTAGAGGAATTGTGAATACGTTACCGGCCTCGGGGGTAAAGTCAGGGAGGAAGGAAGAAAGATGGGGAGGGTAGGTATAGTGAAAGCTCGTTTATATGTAATATCTGACGTTTTTCGTTTCGTCTTTGACATGTTAGTGGCCGCGAGCCTAGTTACTGGGTTACACGTCTTTTACGGGACGCCCAGTAGCGAAGGGGTATAGTATTCTTAGCCCGTCACCACATGGGTAAAATGAAAGAAGTAGGAGAAAATTACAATAAATTACCTTTCAAGATGAACAAAGTGCATTCAATTATTTTACAATACAAGTATTTCTTTAAAGTTTTACATATAATTTTAAATTTTAATTAACTTGTATTGTTCTTTTATGTTTAATATATAAAATGAGGCCGTATCGAGGAATCGTATTGCAGTGTAAGCGTCAGGCTGTATACGCGATGGCTATGGGTTCGATTTGCAGTTGAGGGTGTGATTCTTCTATTTTCATTTCTCAGCTTTAATGACAAAAGAGAGTGTAGTGTCGAAACTGAATAAAGAAAAGATGATTAGCTTTTCTTTGTCTCATGTTCACATAAGCTGTTTGAAAATGACAAATAATGTATTTATTTTAAACTATTTAAAATCAAATCACTAATAGATAAGAATAAGATCTTCATACTATGTATAATTAGTGTTACTATGAAATAAAGAGTTTTAATGTTATGTTAATTTTATGTTAAACGTTTATTACATATCTATTGTTAATAAAATGTCTGAAACTCGTTTGTAAAAGTTAGTTACACTATTCTTTATAAGTTAGTATATACATAAACTATACCTTATATGACATGTACGTTAGAATTTGTTTTTCAAATATATTAGTGTTTAAAATATAGACGGAAAACGACAAACCAAATAATTTATACACACACAGTGTGTATTTAACAAACATTTATACATGTGTGTGTAATAAACAAAAAAAAACACAAAATACACACAAAATACACCTTTTAGTTTCCAGGTCCACTTCAGGTCCACAAGAATTTGCATCGGTAAGTCGGTCAAGCATGTAGTTAGAAGTATAGCTTATAAATATTGTATGTTTGAATTTAATTAAATTGAAATATATATCTAATACATAGACAGACAACGACATATCAAGTTATTTACCCCCATTTATAACATACAATGTGTATTTAATAAACATTTACACATGTGTAACATAACAAAACAAAAAAAAAACACATAAAAAAACAAAAAAATACACACAAATACAAATTTTATATGCACTAAACGGAAAACAACGTTAAATTCCCCACCAGTCTCCAGGTCCACAGAATCTGCATCGGTAAGTCGGTCAAGCATGTTGATTGCTGGCTCGGACATGTTTAAGCGGCCGTTCTACTTGCCATGTTTCGATTCCCTCTCACAAGTGCTACGTGGATAGTGTTTTCGTTGACTATTTTAAAATCTTGTTCGAGTTTTGTAAGATTTTGCTTTGTAATATTTGAATTGAATTATTATATAAGTAAAGATGTAAAGTAACCATTATGGTGCAGTGGAACAGCGTGTGAATGTAAATACGATTAGTTTTGGGTTCCATTCTCAGTTGAAGGAAGGATTGTAATTTAATTATTTTTGTTCACTGCTCTAGTGAACAAGACACAGCATAGCGTAAGGATTGCCATTTTACATATCTTGGATTCTGGCGGAAAGTGGAGAAAGACATGTCTTAATACTTAATTCTCTATGATTACTTTGCTTTGTGGAAAAGCTTCATTTATCAGAAATTGAATGCTATTCTATACTTATAATAATTATTTGTTAGGGGCCCGTAGTGGCGCAGTGGCACGAACGTGTGACTGTAAACGACTGGTTGGTTGGTGGGTTCGATTCCCACTCGAAGAGTGGAAATATGTAATATTTCCATTTTCTCCGCTCTGGTGTCGAGGTAAAGCGCAGCGTTAAGTTCCGCCACTTAACACTCAATGCCTCCGAATTCACTAGGTTCCCTCTGTCTAACCTGCTGTGTGCGGGGTACCGTATGAAGCTAAAAATAAAAATAAAAAATTAAAAAAATACAAAAAATAAATATATTTATTTCAAGAAAACCCTGCATGTTCTGATATAGTTTACATAACATAATGCATATCATACAAAAATAAAACTTATAACAAGTACCTACTTATAACAAATTTTCAACTTAACATAATAACATAAGTGCTTACGAAGAAAGACCACGCTACCAACTTAGTCTTTAATTTATTTAATAAAAGTACATACATATATCACAAAGTTAGTAAAACTTTACGGTAAAGGAGCTGCATTTTTAACTTGTTCAAGTGCATAATTTCTGTTTGCAATTCATTTTGTGTAGCAAAATGAAGTAGAGCGCCTCGAGAAAACTTATGTGTCTCAGAGCTGTGTACTTTACGAAGCAATCGTGTGGTATAATACAAATATTTCTACTTTAAACTACTTTAAAACCGTTTGCTAACTTATAATTGGGGTTGTTGTGATTCAGTGGGTTTGTGTGACTGTGTGTGCGATGGTTCTGGGTTACAATTTAATTTTGGGGAAATATATATACATATGTAATTTTGTAATAGTCCAAAGATTTTTTAACTATACATAGGTTTCAGAAGCTATCCCACTGCACCATAATGGCCTCTATTAAATATAGCTTCATAGCTTCACGCTACATTCCGCACACAGCAGGGTAGGCAGAGGGTACCTAGTGTTAAGACACTCCGTTCCCCACTTTCGCCGAATTCGGAGGCCTGCGTGTTAAGTGGCGGAACTTAACGCCGCGCTTTGCCCCGACACCACAGCGAAGAAAATGGAAATATTAAAAATTTCCATTCCTCTAGTGGAAATCGAACCCACAACCAGTCGTTTACAGTCATACGCTTGTGTACTGCGCCAGGACTGGCCTGACTGGTAACTATACATAGGCACTTTTACGAATTAATGGGATAAGGTTTGAAGTCAACGTGGCGCAGTGGGACAACGTCTGCTGCAAACGGATGGGTTGAGGGTTCGATTCTCACTTGGGGAGTGTTTATGTTTAAATTGTTTTCCTTTCTTTACTCTATAATAACTGACACAAAACGCAACGTCAAGTTCCACTACTCAACATGCAATACCTCCATTTCAGGCGGAAAGCAGAGAACCGGAATGCTTTGACACTAGGTCCTCTCTGACTATCTATCCTACGCGGAAAAAAACCTGTTACTATTAAAATTGGAGAAAATCTATAAAAATTGAGTTGTATGGTATATTCATAATAACTAGTAATACATAGTTAATAAAAAGTAGCAAATTACAAGATATTTTTTTTCACAATAACTCTCTTCTTAAAGTAAAAAGTGGGGAACGGAGTGTCTTAACACTAGGTTCCCTCTGCCTATGCTGCTGCGTACGGGATACAGCATGAAGCTAAAAAAAATAAAAATAAAAAAGTACAATGTATTTCACAGGAAGTGGCATTTTAAAACATTTAAGAAGAATTATTAACTTGCTCTTAAGCTTTTATTTCAAAATCACTGCCTCTTTTAGTTTCAGCCTTTGGCGCGGCTCTAGACTTTATGACAAGATTTTTTATTAATCACTAACGGCTCGCTTGCGACTTCGCCGCGTGAACTACATAGCTTTTTTTTAGTTTCACGCTGTAGGAGGAGGCATTGCCTCGACACCAGAGCGAAGAAAATGGAAATATTAAGTATTTCCGCTGCTTGAGTAGGAATCGAACCCACAACCAATCGCTTTACAGGCACACTCTGTGCCTCTGCGCCATAACTTGCCCCAACTTATTAACTTATCAACAAAATTTGTTACATATATGTAATAATTAAATATTAATATAAAAATACAGAATGTTATTATTTAAACCTGAAAGTGAAAGTTATTTAATATAATGATATTAAGTCACTGCTTTGAGTGAAGTCTAAATAAGAGTAAAAAAATCTTTCAAAAATGGAGAACACAGTGTCAAAACACTAGGTTCTCTCTGCCTACATAGTAGTCAAGACACTAACCGATAGAGCAACAAAATGTTTTAACAACAATTAAAAAAATAGCAATTTCATATGTTTTTTGTTCAGCATAGATTGGTACACGGAAATAACAAGCAATTGCTTTTATTCTCGCTTGTACTGCCCAGTCTATTAGAATTCATCACGGTCTCGTAGATTCTCTGGCGTTTTAGACGTTTTTCAATAACTATTTTTTTTAGAAATTCAGTTGATTTTTAATCTAAAAGTTAATGACTATCCTTAGTATCCTAAGGGTAAGTTGAAACTAGTAAGTAACCTGGAATAAGTATCATGTACTATACGCGTATAATAATTGATTAGTAGGCGTTTTAACGAGTAAAATATACGTTGCCATAGCAACACATTTCTTTCTATTCAGAATATAATATTTGCCGAATATATTAAATTCTCCGATTAGTTCCGCCATTAAGCAGGCAATATCTCGATTTTAGGCGGAAAAAAGACAACAGATTATATTGACATCAGATTCTCTCTTACCACTCTGCAAGAAGACATATAGAACCTAAAAAATATTTTTTTTTTAGCTTCACGCTGTATCCCGCACACAGCAGGGTAGGCAGAGGGAAGCTAGTGTTAAGACACTCCGTTACCCACTTTCCGCAGAATTCGGAGGCTTGCGTGTTAAGTGGCGGAACTTAACGCCGCGCTTTACCTCGACACCAGAGCGAAGAAAATGGAAATATTAAATATTCCACTCCTCGAGTGGGAATCGAAACCACAACCTGTCGTTTACAGTCACACGCTTGTGCCACTGCGCCACGACTGGCCACTGGTATTTGTTTTTATTGAAATTAAAATATTCTTTTAGACATAAAATATAAAACTATAGTTTAAAGCTAATAAGAAAGATCGTAGCATCTTCATTTTTATTACAACCCGGGGATGTAACAGTCGTTATGTCATCCGGCATATTACACTCGCTCTAAGTGCAAGCTATGCTAAAGATACTACTTACTAAGTAATAAAATATATAGTTATATAGCAATTGCCTTTAAGTTTAGTATATTATTTTAAATTTTATATGCAGGGGCCAGTCGTGGCGCAGTGTCATGAACTTGTGACTATAAACGACTGGTTCTGGGTTCGAATACTACTCGAGGAGTGGAAATATTTAATGTTTTCATTTCCTTCGCTCTGGTATCAGAGGCAAAGCGCGGCGTTAAGTTCCGCCACCTAACACGCAATGCCTCCGAACTCGGCGGAAAGTGGGGAACGCAGTGTCTTAACATTAGGTTCCCTCTGCCTACCCTGTTGTGTGCGGGACACAGCGTGAAGCTAAAAATAATAATTAAAAAAAATTATATGTCTTTCATATATAGATGGGTGAACAGAGAACTTGCATGTTCAGTAGTGGAACTTAACGTTGTGCTTCGTCTTTGTCATCAGAGCGAAGAAATGAATTGGGAATCGAACCCACATCTAATGACAGTTACAATCAGATGTCCCACTTTTTGAATTTTAATTTAGAATATGGATGGCATCAGTATATTCTAAATTAATTTAGCTTCACCTATCTCGTGTATATAACTGGGGAAACACAGAGAACGCTGTATAAAATCTGTCTGTTTTCCATTTTCACTCAATTTCTACATAATACCTCCATATAATAACTGGCAGAAGGCCGTGTTTCTCAGATATGCTAGTATTTTAAATATAACACAATTAGTAAGTTCCACGTATCTGTCATATTTATCCGATTGCTGTAACAGTGTTAAGACACTTTTCTCTACTTTTACTGTTCATTTAAGAAACATTAGCTATTAAGTGCTCGATTTAACTCAACACTATGTTAAATTTTAGTATACATCATTTTTCTTTATATATTTATAGCGGTCCACTCGCCGCTTAGCCGCGTGATCTACGTGGCTGTTTAGGTATATTGCAACCTTCGGTGGTGGATTTTTGAAAAATAAATTAGCCTATGTTTAACCTTGGATTATCAACTATATATATGCCAAAATTCATTACAATCCGGCGTACGTAGATTTTTTATATAAACTTTTATCTCCTATTTCAACCCTATAGAGGTTGATTTTTGAAAAACTAAGTAGCCTATGTTAGACCCAGTCATTTTTACTATCTTCATTCTAAATTTTATCCAAATTGGACCAGTAGACTAGCCGTGAAAACGTGACAGACAAACACACAGACATTCGCATTTATAATATAAGTATAAGTATGTTAGTTAGTAAATAAATTAAGAAAATACGTATCTAGACTTAAAAAACTAAATATTTCTTTATTATTCATATTTCACAACGAAAATCGAACAAGACACACAAAAAGCCAAACAGAAGACAGCAAAATAATTTATTTCCACTCAATTTGAGTACTACAGTACCACCTTTTAAAATGGCCAGCTCTAAGTATGTTCATTTTTATTATAACGCCAGTCGCAACGCTCGTTACGGCGCGGCGTCGGCGTCTCGTCGCATTACGGCAGTTGTGCAAAGTGCACGGGGATGTTACTGCGCTGTAATGATCACATTATTTTAGAACTAAAAGTGAAGAATATGCATGCTTTATATTATGTAAAGTTGGGTGATAAAGGTCGAATTAAGGTTTATTATAGGCCGTTAAAGTATAGTGGTACCGATTTTTGCTAAAAATAAGGCTGTGGGTTCGATTCTCACTCGGAATGATTATATTTAATCCTTCAGTCAATACGGAATGTCTGGAATTTAAGCGAAAAGCGGAGACTAAAGTGTTTTGTTACTAGATACTTTCTCTTATGTATATGTGGGAAAAGCGTAAAGTTGCTTTGTTTTAAGGACTCAATATAAAACATAACAGCACTATTGGCAAGTGTTTAATAATTAAAGATTCAAATGAAGGGGAATATTAATACTTATAACTCAAAGAAGCACCTATTTTTTACTTGGTTTTAGTAGACAGACTGCGGCATTGAGTTACGCCATCCCGCAGGCAATATTTAAAGCTAGGTCTTCGGTCTGATGAAGCAAGGAAGGTGAACAGTTCCCTAATACACCAAGTATTTAAAAAAAATCTGAAGAACAAAGAGAGGAGAGTGGAAAACGGAGAAAAGAGAACATAATGCTAGTAGCAAGCTTGCTTTACTGCCTGCTCTTTGCCAACTCGACTGTTTTGTAATACAATTCTACTTGACAATAATATTTTTATTCTATTCTATTCTATAATAATATCCAATAACAATAATAGGAGCTATAAAAGATAATTTGATTTTGATTTACAAGCTTTGAGGTAATAGTTATCTTTTTGAAAATATTAGAAGTACGTAATGGTAAATATGTTTTGTAGAATTTTATTATAACGGCTAAACAGATTTCGATAAAATTTAAGTCCTGAATAATTTGTAGCTCATTTAAAGAGAGATAGTTTATATTTATAAAAACGATTTTGATGACTATATCAGTTGATTTTAAAATAATTATTTTTCTCTCAGAAAACTTAGTGTCAAAATTCATTCTCATTCTTCACTGGAACCCGACGCAAACTGCATGTTGAGCGCAGTAATGTAACTTAATTTATTTGAGCCAGAATTTCAAACCGAAATTAATTTAAAATATATAATCGTTCCTCAGTGTGGAATTCGAACCCATAGCCATCGCGTTTACAGTTGGGTGCGGTGGAACAAAGTGTGATAGACACTCATAGCCTTATCCCTATTTATATTTAAATTACTTCATTTCCTATTTATTAACATATACTTTTTTTTTTTCAGCTTCACGCTGTATCCCGCACACAGCAGGGTAGGCAGAGCAAACCTAGTGTTAAGACACTCCGTTCCCCACTTTCCGCCGAACATATTCATTATATATATATAAAGATATCTTCTTCTATACAAAACAAATTCTTTCAATACTTGCCGCGTCTTCAATAAAGTGCAAAATAGTCAACTTTAAAGCCTATAATGCAGGTGGGATCTTCGATTTTATTACGTCGTTATAGTGCTCGTTACATTTTCTCATGTTGCATTACGCTGTTAGCCTTAGCGTTTGTATTACTGTTTCTATGAAAGTTTAAGCCCTATTAGGGTTCTATATATGCCTTAGATATTATGGGTTAAAGGAAGTGAAGATTTTCATAGGGGAGATATTTTTGTTGTTTTGCAGCTTTACGCTTTTTCTTAACTGGGTAGTCAGAGAGAATCCAGTGTCGAGAAATTTTTACTCGAATTTTCGAAAATTTCTACTCGAATTTGAGACATTACGCGTTGAGTGACGAAACCTAACGCCGCGCTTTATCTTAGACTTTTATGTGCCTTATATAACTTTAAGAAACGAAGATTCTGTTATTAAAGGTGTTTTTATTGATTTTACCTCTTTTTTTAACGAAATTGTATGTATTATCTTTTAAAAAGGAAGTTTCTACTATGGAAAGAACTGAGCGAATTGTGGGTTCGATTCTCACTCGATGGAATAATCAATATTTAATTAATTAATTCTTAGTTCCAGTAAACGAGACCATATCTTTAAGGGTCTGTCCCTCATCACGCAATGTATCGAACTTGGAAGAGAAGTGGGAACTCGTTGCCTACCTGCTACCCCGAATTTCTTATGTCAGACAGTGCAGGCAAAGCGCGGCGTTGAGTACCGCCACTCAACACGCAGTTTCTTTTTAGGAAGAAATTTGAGGACGGAGTGTTTTGACACTAGGTTTTCTCTACCCCGCCATGTTTGAAAAAGCGTGAAGCTGGAAAATTAACCTTGCAACCATACTTGCAACAATACACTTAAAATGTGCGAAAACAGAAGATCAGATTAACTAACTTCACTTTAACTATATTGTTGCTTAAAACAAGGATATTAAACTCATATTATTACCCAAACATCCAAGATTTCTTAAGCAATTACGTTTAATAGTGGCGTGAACTATAATACAAACAATTTTGTTAAAATAAGAAGTAAAAACAACAAAAATATATTTCTTAAGATAATTTTCACTACTTACAAGTCATGTAAAATAAACATAAAACTCTAAGACTAAGCGCGACGTTGAGTTCCGCCTCTCAACCCGCAATGTCTCAATTTAGGGCGAAGAGTCAGATACGGAATATTTTGACACTAAGTTCTGTCTACCACGCCATGCGACAAAGTAGCGTGAAGTTGCAAAAAAAGCTTGGAATCCTGAATACACTTAGACCAGGCAAAACGTCAGATCTTACTAACTACTACTAACTAACTAACTTTTACTATATTGTTGCTTAAAACGAGTATATAAAACTCATATTACCCTCCCATCCAGGATTTCTTAAGCAAACACGCTTAATAGTGGCGTGCTCAAAGACCGTGTCATTATACAATTACTGCGGAGACACAGTCGCTAGTCGCTAGTCGCTGCCCATGTTTGTGCAATTGCAAGACGTTTCCAAAGATTGCACTTCTTTTAGTATGACAAAGATTATTTTTGGGAATATAATTGTTTAAGAGATTTTTAGAAAACCCATAGAAATTGAACGTAGCGGGATTCGAACCCGCGCCTCGTTGACACTGTCCTCTGACCATGAGCCATGCGTTCAAATTTTAAGTAGAATGTAAATTCCTCTGCGTTCATCGAACGCATGGCTTAGCGGGTTTTTGTACGTTTTCTAATAATGTCTTTTTCAATTATTTAATATAAGTATGTGAATCAAATTTTAAAACGTTATTTTTTTTTGTTAGGCGCGGTGTTTAGTTTTGCCCCGGCAAGCAATGTCTTGATTTCGAAAAGTGGAAAAGGGTCGTTAGACTAAATTTTTCTGAGTACCTATGAGTATTTTCTGAGTGCTATGAAGCAAACAACGTGAGGCTGTAAAAAAGTATTTATTTATTATATATCTAAATCTAAATGAAGACTTATGTGATAGTATTTTGAAGCAATAATAAAAAAATATATTAAAAATTGCATTAAGCTATCGTGTTGAACATCTGAGACTAGCTAAATGCGACAGTTAAAGTAATATACACACATGACCTAAATGAAAATATATACATATCATATGTAAGTAAATACAATAATGATTTTTTTGCGTAGTGTCTTAACACTATATTCTCTATGCGACTAAAAAGAAATACATTTAAAATTTACTGTTTTGCGACTAGTCTATCCAATTCATTACTCTTTGATATCTAAACATTTCACGGGGCACGGAGCATGACGCCCAGCAATATTCCTTCTCAAACTTGAAGCTTTACAAATTTACATTTTCTAGTCTAATTTTCCTTAACAGAAGGGTACAAGGTTCAATTTCGATTGATGTATTTGTATGAAAGTTTGCAAGTTCACTTCAGTACTAGTTTGACATTTTCGAATTGATAACATCTTCGCTGTGCACGCGATTAGGTACTTCTATTACGTGTATAACGTATACGAATTTGCTTGGTTGGGCAAAAGTACAGTTTTTAGGGTTCCTCTGAAGTCTTTAAGACTTTTATAAGGAACCTTTTAGGCAGAAAGGGGCCAGTCGTGGCGCAGTGGCACAAGTGTGTGACTGTAATTGACTGCTTGTGGGTCCGATTCCCACTCGAGGAGTGAAAATATTTAATATTTCCATTTCCTTCGCTCTGGTATCAGAGGTAAAGCGCGGCGATAAGTTCCGCCACTTAAGACGTAATGCCTCCGAATTCGGCGGAAAGTGGGGAACGGAATGTCTTAACACTAGGTTCCTTCTGCCTACCCTGCTGTCTGGTGGCAAGGTGCTTTACCTTGCTACCAGAGCGAAAAAATCATTTTAAATTCAACAGAACATTTTGTTCATTTTATTTAAATAAATAGTTTTTTATAAATATAAACATTACATTGAATTGAATTAAATATGTAGTGCTACTAATTAAACAACCACTGTGACACAGTAGTTTCAATACTAATTTATTATATTAGTTCCAAATTGTTTTGGGGAGCAATATATTAGCCAATAGCCAAATATTACCTAAGTTACCTAATTAATTAAAGTAAAAAAGCGATTACTTTTATTTATTCCACTAATAATTGTAGATAAGAGAGATAGGAGAGACCTTGGTTGACCTTCGAGAACACTTTATCGATGATACTGACGTTGAACTTGTGAGGTTCAACTGTATAAGGTTGATGGCAGAGGACGAAACAAAAGAAGTATGTATTTTGGATGACCTGAATCTGAATCGTTTTGCATTTCTGACCGTACAATTATTATAAGTTTAGCTAAATGTATTAATACTATTTTTTCTAAATCAATGAAAACGACATTTTCAGTCCGACGCTGTCCCACAAAGGATATACGAGTAAACAAAATATATCAAATATAATATATATATACGTATATCAAATACTCATGTCTTAAATAAAATTGTTCATACAATAATATAATAAATCTACTGTAATCACACATTTTTTTGTAGCTTCACGCTGTATCCCGCACACTGCAGGGTGGGCAGACGGAACCTAGTGTTAAGATACTCTGTTCCCCACTTTTCGCCGAATTCGGAGGTATTGCGTGTTAAGTGGCGGAACTTAGCGCCGCGCTTTTACCTCGACACCAGAGCGAAGAAAATGGAAATATTAATAAATATTTCCACATCTCGAGTGGAAATCGAACCCACAACTAGTGGCTCACTTTGTGCCACTGCGCCACGACTAGCCCCAAATAAAATTGTTCAAACAAAAATACAATAAATCTACTATAACCACATTAATTTCTATATATTATTCAATATTAAACATGTTTGTTCTATCTTTTGTGGAATCCTAAAACAACGTCTAGATTTTAGTCTGCATTTACAAAATCCAGTGGTACATAACTTTTCTCATTAGAATCTCGCTTATAATTTATGTTTTACTTGGTGGCCCTGCGGCGTTGCGTAAATATTGTAAAATTTATAGCTTCAAAAATTAATATAAATGCTATTTAATTATACTGTGGGAGTTTTGGCGGTGGAGTGGAACTTTAGTAATATTTAACATTTTGTTTACTAAATTAACTGTTACGGCTCAATTACTGTCTTTTTCATGCATATACTGTATATTAAGATATACAGTATTAAGTATATACTGTATATAATTAACTGTATATTAAGAGGTTTTTACGGTATACAGACAAAATATGTTGTAAAGAAATTTCGTTCTCCATTTTCTATGCGAATACGAGACATTATGAGTTGAACGCAATGGGATACGAGACGTCACCATCACGGGGAAATGACAATAATTAAAATGCAACAATTTTCTCGAGTTGAAATCGAACCAACATCCATTGTGTATAATAGAACTTAGTACAATCTGTACATATGCCCATTAAATTTAATTTCTCTGCCCACGCATAGATTACTCATTTTTTTGGGAGGCGGAACTATATACATACAAATGATGAAATTTTAATATATTTTATACTGCATTTTGATAAAATGTGTATACATTTACTACTTTTTTTCTTTCCATTTTTTTTAGCTTCACGCAGTATCCCGCACACAGCAGGGTAGGCAGAGGAAACCTAGTGTTAAGATACTCCGTTCCCCACTTTCCGCCGATTTCGGAGGCTCGCGTGTTAAGTGGCGGAACTTAACGCCGCGCTTTACCTCGACACCAGAGCGAAGAAAAAAGGAATTATAATTTCCACTCCTCGAGTGGGAATCGAACCCACAACCAGTCGTTTTACAGTCACACGCTTGTGCCACTGGGCCACGACTGGCCATAATTTGAGAGTATATAAATACGTATACAAATAGTAAATACGTTGACTATTTCTAAACGTATTTATATAATCTCAAAAATATGTGATTCTTATTCTTGTGAGCATATAACGAAATCTTTTTCCAGACAGTGTTTGACTGTAACGCTCTTGGTTGTGGGTTCAATTTCCACGCGAGGAAATTATTATATAGAAAATATTTTTATTTCTTCTTCGTAATAAATTCTGCTATTCTTGAAATGTCTTCATTTCAGACAGAAAGTGGAGAACGGAGTGTCTTGACACTACTCTCCTGACTATAGCCGGGTATACAAAAAAATTGTAAAATCATAATACAATGAAATCTTTTTTTAGAATTAATTATTACTATGGCACAAGCGCTAAGTGTCTCTTCTATTTTCTCCCAATATACAATTTTGTTTCAATTTTAATAGAGGCTGTCATCACCGGGCTATTTGCGAAGCTTCCATAATGACTTCACTGTTAACTGTATATATTTAACACAACCAGATTGGAACCTTATCCCATCGCAATAGAGTTGAGAACGCATCAATTATGATTAATTTGTAATTTCAAAATGCACGCTAAAATGCAATAGTAACGTTCGAAGTAAAATTTTGACAATTTGCTTGTAGCGTCCGCTGCGGTCGTTTATTTAATTCATTTTATATTAGGAATTAAGTTTATTTATGGGTATGTTTAATATTATATTTTTCTTGAGTAATTTTTAAATTTCGTTTTATTAGAGCTTATTATTTTTGGAGTGTTATTGGTTTGTTAAAGTCAAGAGAGTCATTTTCTAAGTAAAATATGTTAATTTAAAATCATTTTTACTATTTAATTATATATTTAGGAATATCTCGCATTTTGGGGTAAAAACTTAAAACCGCTTTTTGTTTTCTAGCTTCTTATTCTATTTAGTATAACAGCTTATTTTTTTCCCCAGTCGCATAGCATGGTAGTCATAAAATCTAGTATCAAGACACTCAGTTCTCTGCTTTCCTCCCCAATTCAAGGCATAGTGTGTTGAGTGTCAGAACTCATCGTCACCCCTTGTCTAATACAAGAACGACAAATCAAGTAACTTAAATATTATCAATTCTCCGATTAGCGTTTGCAGTCTGACACTGTGTCACCGTACCACTATGGTCTCAATTATTTGAAAGAAAGTTTTTAAAATTGATAGCCTTTTGATCTAAGCACTGCATATTTGATGGTGGTATATATTTCATATTAATTATGATTCATATTAATTGGTTTCAGCTTCAAGTCCGCAAATATCATTAACACCCCCCATTTACGTGTGGAGGAAAGTGAATCTATTGTTAAGATACTCAGTTGTCATTTGTACTTGCTTGGTGATTCAGCCGCTCTTGGTCCAAGTAGAACGAAGAAAAGCGACATTTTTAAATTTACTATTATACTGTAATTAAATAAAATTATAAACATTACCCCGAATAGTATTCGAACCCACAAGTGTCCATAAATTTACACATTTTTCCATTGCACTATAACGGCGTGAGGAATTCTTGCAGATCCATTGAGTCTTTTGTTAAAAGCAAGTAGTTGAATTCGAAAAATTCAATTTCCTAACTGTAAATTTAGTAGTATGTAGCATGTAGGTAAAGGTACCCAGTCGCTATCCCCCGAGATACGGGAAGAATGTAAAACATAGAGAATGGTGTAAAATTATATGTACTCCTGTTTGTATGTGACTGGTGCGTTTTACATTGTACGATATGTCGTAACGACAAAAAAAATATGAAACCTTTTTAGAAATTTTATTAAAAAATTTGTAAAAATGTGAGTAAGACTCTAAAATATTTAAATAAAATGTGTTTTTACACCAATAGCTGTCTATTGGAAACAACAACGTCTTATGTTTTCTTTTATTTAACAGCTGGTTATAAGTTACTATACAATTAATTTTTAATTTAACACAATCAAATCTATACAGCATTGGAAAATGTGTATGAAAAAATCAATGCTTACATATTTAATGATATGATTCGAACCTCAATACTTGAACGTGCAAAGTCCTAAAATATAAAGACCTTTTCCGTTTAGCATACACATAGTCAGTCATGATTCACTAAAATGACAATCAAACCTATAAACGATATTATATATGTCTAAATTAAATGATATTTTATATGTCTAAATTAAATTTTCTCGAGCCATTTTTCTCATCACTATAGTACCCTAAGGTTTTGAATATTTTTTTTTTCGATTCGGTTTTTATCTTTACGATCTTTCCCGAATGACAGATAGAATTTAGGGTCGAGACACTTAGTTCTCTACTTTCCACCTGAATTTGGTACCATCTACTTTCTAGTCTCTAGGAAGTGTACTTTCCAGTCCTACTTTCTCTGACCGGAAATCGAACCCAAAACGATTGCATTTATAGTAATACATTCTCACACTGTGCCTCAATGGCCACAATGATTAAGTCTAATATACAGTAAAAAAAAAGGTAGACATTTACGTCAATAATACGTTCGATTTGAAATAATAATTATAATTTAAAATAATTAATGTTATATAACTAAAAAGATGAATATAATAATAATTTATTTATTAGTATAAACAATTAATTCTTTAAACTAACCAAAAATATCCTAAAATTTTCATAAGAACAATTTATATGGCCAGAATTAGCACCAAGTAATTATTCGAAGTAGTTGAAGCGTTGCGTTGTAACACCTGTCAAAGAAGTTATAAGGAATGGGGTGAACGTGCGGTTAGTGCTTTAGACACCAAGATATCGTGCACTTAGCAGTAACTAAATTACTAGGGATTAATGAATTATGATATGAATATTTTAATATAGAAGGCAACTGACTGTAGATTTCATTGGTTTTGAATTCGTTTCTCAGTTGGTGAAATTTCATTCTAATTATTTTTTTTATTAATTTCTCTGCTGTGATTAGAAGAAGCGCTATGTTAATTAGTTAGAATTTAGTGTCAAAATATTCTGTATTCCACTTTTCCTCTGAATCAAGTTTTCTTGACATTTACTCTTACGATATAGGAAAAGACTTGCTAAAAGCAAACGGAAAAATTAAAAAGGAAAATATTAACAAAAATTATAAATTAAAATAAATATTTATGCTAAATGCGTATTTTATTAAAGGAAATAAAAATAAAAAAAATAGCTTCACGCTATATCCCGCACACAGCAGGGTAGGCAGAGGGAACCTAGTGTTAAGACACTCCGTTCCCCACTTTCCGCCGAATTCGGAGGCTTGCGTGTTAAGTGGCGGAACTTAACGCCGCGCTTTACCTCTACACCAGAGTGAAGAAAATGGAAATATAATTTCCACTCCTCGAGTGGGAATCGAACCCACAACCAGTCGTTTACAGTCACACTCTTGTGCCACTGGGCCACGACTGGCCACTCAAAGGAAATAAAGAAAAGAAAAAAATAAAGTAAAAAAAGCTTTTTACTTTTTATTTATTAAAATATACATTTGCTCTTTTTGGTAAGCGAAACTGCAGAGTTAAGTTACGCAATTCAACTCAACAACTCAACAGTAATAATGGGAAACGGAGTGTTTTGATATTTGGTTCGCTCTGATAAGGGAATAAACGTAAAAAAAAATAAAAAGTCACCTATATAAAGTATTGGTCATTTCATCGAAACAATCGTATAATATAAACAATATCTGTAAGGAGCGAAAACAGAAGGGTGTCAATGGAGGGTTACCGATCCAGAACAAAAGATAGAAGGGGGTGGAGTCGTGAAAATAGTAAAGAATTTATGGTAATTGAATTTTTTGAACGTTTAACGCCTTTGTTCTTCTTGTAATTTCATTTTTATATGAAACTCGCAAACGTATGGATATTATACTTCGACTTCGGTTCTTATAAGGTTTTCGTATTGACTATTGGTATATTTGTGTAGAGAGAAGATTTAAAATGATTTTATTAAAGCTTATGTGTGTATTAGACTAATATTAGTTTGTAAAAATAAAGGAAGAAGGAAAAGGAGAGAGGGTAGGTGATATGTACATTATTTAAGTTAGTTAATATTTATGATTATTGATCGAAATAACATAGTATAAAGATTGTAATAAAGAAATACAAAGCTTGTTAGTTCTTAGTTGAGTAGAGTTGAGTTGAGATTTCGTCACTGTTAGCTGACTGCCTACTAACCTGGCCCGAGTAGGTGCGAGCGGTTACTCCCGCGCGCTACTCCGAGCAGGCCGTCCAGGGTGACCTACACCACCGTTGACTCCGCGACGTGCCTTGCAGGCTCCCGCCGCCGGTGTCCTCGGACGATTGATTCGGTCCCCGTGGCCCGGCTAGTGGCGGTCGAGAATGAGCACCTTCATGTTTAATGAGATTTGGTCACTGTAGATTTGCAAAGTTAAAACTATTTATAGCAAAATAAAACAATTATTAGGTTATGTACCTAATATAAATATTTTTACAAGTAAGATTGAACTAATAAATCTCTTATGTGCTCCATATTTTTACTGCAGTGTAAGATTATTAGAACGTCTTCTAAACAATAACAAGTGAAGATCTACAATCGGCCAGAGAAAAACCAATGTCTGGGGAACCCATTGTGGTGGAGGTCAAAACCTGACTGTAAATTCTATTGACTGTGGGTTTTATTTCCACAAAATTATTGAATATATTTTTTACCTCCACTTTGGCAAGACAAAGGGCACAATTGATCTGCATATCTTCAATATCTCGAATTTCATCAGAAATGGAGAACGGAGTGTTCTGACACTAAGTTCTCTCTATATTCTTACATATTAATAATAACTCTTTATTGTACACTAAAGTAAGTAAGTGACAGTAATTGATAGAACAAAATAGCAAAATATAAAATAGCCAAAAAAAAACATAAATGTTTAAATTGTACGTACAATAACGCGATCTTATCGCTAAAATAGCTCTTTTAGGCAACCTTAATGCATAGGATAACGCGAGAATTTGAGAAGAAGAAATTGAGAAATTGAGCATAGGGTGTGAACTATAAAGAAACATAAAATCAAAATAATAGTAACATCGTTACTACGGTTTCGTAATCGTCAGAGAACCAATGTCACCGACATTGCGCGTAGGATCGCTACGCTGAAGTGGAATTGGGCGGTCATGTCATGGCATGTCCAGACGTAACGATAACAGATGGAGCCGACACGTCTTAGAGCGGAGACCGCGCTTAGGCAAGCGTAGCGTAGGACGCCCTGCAGCACGTTGGACAGACGACTTGAAAAAGGTGGCTGGCAGCGGGTGGATGCGCGCTGCCCAGGACCAGGAAGGTTGGCGTTCTTTGAGGGAGGCCTACGTCCAACAGTGGACGGCAGCAGGCTGAGAAAAAAAAGAAAAAATCGTTACTACTACTTTATATTTTATATCAAAATTAAAACATTTTATATACACAACATAAATGCTAATGCTCTGACGAAATAGATTATAATTAGGTACTAGCGGCGTTGAATTAATGAATATTATGAATTAGCCGCGGCTCAATAATGTATCAGCTATTATGCGATATAGTAAGTTAGCCGAGTGTCGGTTTTGTAATGGTAATATTACACTTTAATTTATACAAATATTTATCCATATTGGTTAGTTTTAATTTTGTTTTGAATATTCATATGGGAATTATTTAGTTTTAGAATTATTTAGTGGGCCATGAGGCCAGTGGTGGTGCGGTGGCACAAAGTGTGACTGTAAAACGACTGGTTATGGGTTCAATTCTCAGCTAAATAGTGGAGATATTTAATATTTTCATTATAAATTCCAAAGCGCCACCATTTAACACACAATGCCTCCGAATTCGGTGGAAAGAGGGGAACAGAGTGTCTTAACACTAGGTTCTCTCTTTCTACACTGCTGTGTGCGGGAGACAGCGTGGAGCTAAAAAAAGCAAAATATTTTAACTAATTTAAGTCATCGTGGTACAGTAGGATTGCGTCTGAATGTAACCGCAGGTGATTGTGGGTTCGATTCTCAATTGGAAGAATTATTATATTTAAATTCATTTTTCTGTTCCGGAAGCTATGCCAAAGTGCAGCGTTCACTACACTACTACAATGCTTAATATATACTTATTTGTAATCTTTGCTAAGGCTATGCATTATTTAGGCGTTAACATGATATGAATCTCTGTTAAATCATTTTTAATTTGCAAGAAAAACTGAATGTATAAAAAATGATTCCAAGTTAATACATCCTATGTACTAAATAATTGACAAAGCTGTAACCAGATCTAGCCTTCTATAGCTACAATAATAACGACTTAATGTCATTTAATTTTTAAACGACATCTGTGAGTTTAAAAAGACGTTATACAACTCCCTGTAATATAATAACTAAAGTTAGATACTAGTCGTTCAATTAACTTTTAATGATGCATATAGCTAATATAAGTTGACATCCTAAGCCTCAAGTAACATAGTTTCCGAAAGGAACATAAAATATAATGGGTCATTAAGACGGCGCACTATCGGGGTACATTACTGTTATGTACACATTAGCTGACACCCTACTAGATGTAGTCGAAGAGCTGGCGGTGTGAAGATAAATTACGTTAGAATTGGTTACTTTATATGTAAAGTTAGAAAATTATATTTCTTAAATAAATAGAAGAAATAATATATTACGCAAAATTAGAGGACTATTTTCTGTTTCCGTTTTTTTCTTACGTAGCACGGTAGCCAGGAAGAACTTAATACTAGCACTCCAGATGCGGCCTGAAATTATGTCATGTCTTACCAGAAGGAAGAAGTAAAATTAACTTAAATATAAGCATTACTCTAAGTTTTTAAATTCTTTATAATTTTTATACCATTCGCTTATAATATTTATAATTCAATATTTTTATCTACAAAAGAGATCCTTGGTCAGTGTTTACAAAAACTACACTGTCAAGTCAAAAAAGACATAAGTGTGTTTTTTTAAATGTATAAAAGGGGTGACATGTCACATTACCATAAAATAATACATTTTTATTATAGTAAAAATATTTTTTATAATAATAATGTTTTTTTTTAATTACAATAAATTAAATATATTGCTAACTCTCACACTACAAAGGACCCTGTTGCTCGCAGGAAACTGAAATGTTTACCATTCGTTCAGAAACGGGGACGATAACGCTACTTGTATTTATATTGTCAACTACGCTGAAGCAAGACACCGGCTGGTAATTAAACACTATTAACTATAATGGATGGTTGAATCTCTTCCTTACTATGTATTAAAATAGGATTTTAAAAGATATTGTTGTGAGATTTGATGACTTATGTACTAGTTACACCGACCTTTGTTATATGTATTATACATCTATCTATTTATCGATAAAGTTAAATGAAAGTCGATAACTTTATTCAAAATTATTACAGTTACATGCTTTGTTTTAACGTCAGTTTACCTCAAGTTTACTGCAATTAATAGTAGCAGTAATACTCTTAACATAGACTGGAGTAAACAACAATTTTGATCACATGAACCAGACGTTCCTGAAAGGTTAACGACTATGGTGAGAGAAAACTTTTTTCAGCTTCACGCTTCACACATCGTCGTCGTCGTCATCGTCGTCACAGATAAACAATACACTCCGTTCCTTATTTTCGTCTCAAATTCGAGATATTGCGTGGCGAGTGGCGGAATTAAACACTGCGCCTTGTCTTGTTCTCTAAAACGGAGAAATACTTTATACTTTACGTGATACATGATATGTTTGATCAAAACTAGTACATTCCACAATACTGAATCGTAGATATTATTCAGTTAGTTCCTATGATTGTCTATATCGTTTCAATTTTTTAATTACTTCATTCAAATAATACGCGCTATATCTCTAAAGTGAAATATGAATGTAATTGTCAGTCTCTTAGTACTATTACCAAATACCTATCGTATTTGGTGTTCTATTCGAGGACTTGACACTTGGTGGACAGGAAGGGATTGACATCCGTTTAACATCTTATTTGTGCAGAAAGCAAAGAACGGAGTGTCTTTATGTTTAGTTCACTGCTATTCGAGAAGAGAAAGAAGCATAAAGATGATTTTTTTAAACGAATAGCATATATTCTACATATCTATCACATATAACAATTGTCGCTAACCCACAATTTCCCAGAAAAATAACTATAACAATAAAGAAAAACATAACAATAAAAACATTGAAATTCAAGCAAACATTCGTAGCAAACTATAAAGAAAACAAAAGAGATTGTCATAAACGCGGCTGCAGCATGTGTAACCGGCGTTTTAATAAAACAAGCCCTATCATATCCGCACGATATACCATATACCATGTGTGGGAGCTGCGAATATGTAATGAATACAGCTGTTTGGTGGATTTCCTACTTTTATTTGCTACTAGCGACTGTTCGTGGCTTCTCCTAGATACCTTTTAATACCAATATTCATCGTGTACTTAAACTCTTTATGAGTTATTTTGAAAAAAAAATATTCCAAGTTTGGTCTTGGGTCTTCAGCTATTTTCATTCGAAATTTCATCCAAATCGGACAGGTAGAATAGCCATGAAAGCATAATAGACAGACAGACTTTCGCATTTATATACCAATATTCATAGCGTTCTTAAACTCTTTATGGGTTTATTTTGAAAAAAAAAATAACCCATATTTGGTCTAGGGTCTTCAACTATTTTCATTCCGAATTCCATTTTAATCGTGTCGGTAGATTAGCCGTGAAAGCATAATAAACAGACGGCCTTCGCATTTATAATATTAGTATGGATATTACTATGAATATACCTGGTATATTGTTCTTCTAAGGAAAGTTTCTAGTGTCATGACACTAGATTCCTTAGGACATTTGTATAGTTTGAATGAAAACAGTTGAACTGATTTCTAAATGAAACTATTCTTTTATATTCTGAAACTAATAATTAGTAGTTTATTTTATGTAAAATGCTTATTTTTTCTAAAACTACTAAATGGGTTTTTAATTAAACTATGATTGTTATTGCTAAGCGAGAAGACGTTTAGGATAATTCTTGCCCCTGAAGAGATAAAAAAAGAAATAGATAGATTGTGGCCAGTCGTGGCCCAGTGGCACAAGCGTGTGACTGTAAACGACTGGGTATGGGTTCGATTCTCACTCGAGGAGTGGAAATATTTGATATTTCCATTTTCTTCGCACTGGTGCCGAGGTAAAGTGCGGCGTTAAGTTCCGCTACTTAACACGCAAAGCCTCCGAATTCAGCGGAAAGTGGGGAACGGAGTGTCTTAACACTAGGTTCCCTCTGCCTACCCTGCTGTGTGCGGGATACAGCGTGAAGCTGAAAAAAAAGAGATAGATCTTGGAAATTTATATATTACTTTTGTGTTGAGACCATAGTAACGCAGTTAATTATTATCATTTGTTTGCTCTGACGACCTGTGATACACACGCACATTGGATAGTATTTTCAGCTGCACTCCATCTCCCACGTAGCGGTGTTGTTAGAGAGAATCAGGGTTAAATTTAGCTTACAAAACAAGTTATAGATAACTATAACTTTATAGTTATCTGTAAATGGCTATAAAGCCAATAGTAATGGCAAAAGTATGAACTGCAGTATAAACTAGAAAATAATTACAATTGTAGCTTGCACCTACATTTTACTTATTTTGAAATCCGACGTAGGTCAGTAAACTTGTGTCAAGATCAAAAAATGTGGGTATGCCCGTAGTGTCAACAACGGTGGATATGCGATCTCTCCGAGAGAGAATCTGGTGTCAAAACTCTCCATTCACCAATTCATGCTTGAAATGGAAACGTATGCTATGTGTTGAGTTACAGAACTTAACTCAACACAATTAGGTACAAGAGCGAAAATATAAGAACAATTTGAATATAACTATTTGATTTCGGTTTGCATTTGCCCACAAATTACGGTATGGTAATTTAATAGTAGGTCGTCGTGACGCAGTGGAACAGCGACTGATTGTAAACGCGATGATTGTGGATTCGATTCCCAACCGGGGAAATATATAAGTTTTTCATTTCTTCGCTCTATTGCCATATCGCAAGCCAAACGTAAGCGCGGCGTTGAGTTCCGTTAATCAACACGAGAAATGACTCGATTACGGATGCTAAGTGGAGAACGAAGTGTCTTGACACTACGTTACGCTGTAAATAAAAAAATAATAGTGGGTTTATAACCAGTCTAAGGACGATGAAATATTTATTAAGTGAAAAGTTACAGTTGCTCTTCCAACTGGGAATCAAACCTCTTGTGAATTATGAATATTTTGTGTATTTTGTGTTTCTTTACCACTTTACCTTTATCACTTTTTTGACAATAGAAAATAGTTTCACTGAATAAATTATGAATATCGGTGAACAAAAACGCAATGCGTGTTATATGACGGAACCATACGTGTACATATATTGAAATAATGATATTTTCCTTTGACAATAATTTATTTTTTAGCACTCAAAATAAATTTATTCGTCTATAACAATGTCGTTACATTTGTTACTGTCGTACAATAATAAATTTATGTAGGGTAGTGCCTATTTGAACTAGATAAGTGTAGTATAAACGGCTAGGTGTAATCCGCCTTAATTAGGCAAATGTGGCGTTAAGTTCCGCAAGTACAAAAACGAAATGACTTAAATAGTTCACATGAAAATCGAACCAAATCGAATCGAAAATCTATTGTTTGACAATTTTGAATATTGAAGTAGGCATATATAGATGTAATCCGGCCTAGCTAGACTATTTACGGCGTTTAATTCCGCAACTCAGCATACTAAATCACTAAAATGATTCGCATAAAAATAGAACCGACAACCAAAATCTATCGCCTGTTCCCCAATGTCGAGCTAAATTGTACGTAATTTTCAATTAATTTCATAAACACGACATACTCGTACGAGTAATTAATCAACGTCCTCAAGTGAACGAACTTTTATGAACGCGTCGATACTCACGCACCGTTTGAACACTTTCCCGGCCAATTATACAATAATGTTTTCCTCTTGTGTATAAGTAATGTGTATGTAATATTTGTTATTATGCTATATGATTATTTAACTTGATTATTAGTATTAAGTAGTTCCTTTCGGTAGATTGTTCGATTCTTGTAGAAGTATTTAAAACATATATTAATAAAAATCATAACTTGTATATTTCTGATATATTTGAAACTAGCGGCCCGCTAACCGTTGGGAGTGCATTTTTGAAAAATAAAGTAACCTTCGATTATGAACTATATTTATTTCAAGGTTCATTACAATCGGTCAAGCGGTTGAGTTTCCTTAAGGAAATTAAACTTATAAGAAACTTTAAATTCAGCTTACTACTTTTTCCCGCATAGTAAGGTAGGTAGAGAGAACGTAGTGTTAAGACACTCGTTCTCCACTTCCTGCCAAAAAATTAAGTCATTGTGTGTTAAGTAGCGGAACTTCATACTGCACTTTGTGTTAGGTATCAGAGCCAATCCAGAGGGCGGTCAGAGTGGGGCTTTCTGACCGCCTACTCCCCTGGCCCGAGTAGGTGCGCGTGGTAGCTCCGCGCGCTACTCAGAGCAGGCCGTCGGGGGTGCCCACCACCCCTTGACTCCAACGGCGAGCCTTGCTGGCACCCGCCGCCCAGGTCCGCGGACGATTGGGGCAGTGCCCGAGACCTGGGCTAGTGGCGGGTAAGGTTTTTAGTGGGTAAACGGAAGAACGATCCGGAGTCCCACATAACCGCGTCCGGGTCCCCACCCCGGGCGGGTATCCGTAACGGATTTTCCTGACGATAAAAAAAAAAAAAAAAAGAAAAAGGTACTAGAGCAGATAAATGAAAACAATATATTATTAATCATTTCCTAAAGTAAGAATCGAACCAACAACAGTCATTTTTACAGTCAAACGCTCATTGTGCCAGGAAACTACAAAAAATTCCAATGCATTACCACTTCCAAAAAATGTCCTGAATTTTTCTTTTTTAGCTTCACGCTGTATCCCGCACTCAGCAGGGTAGGCAGAGGGAACCTAGTGTTAAGACACTCTGTTCCCCACGTACCGCCGAATTCAGAGGAACTTAACGTCCCGAAATTTAACTTTTAATTTACAAACCTATATATATACTTTTGCCTTCTTAAACGTGACTATTCGGTAAGCAAAGCACAGTATCAGCATATATATTCAAGACTATCACAATATTCAGTGTTTAGCGTTCTCTATATAAATGTCGATCGTTTCTGTTATAGCCTCACACGAAAGTCGTTCGATATCGTTAGCAACTATTTAACTGGGAAAATTAGCCAGAGAACAAACTTCGTCTTCACCCTTATGGTCCATTATACAATATACAGAAGCGCTTGTATATGTTTACTGGAAGGATCAGATTAAATAAGAAAAATGTCAAAATATTGGGACACCAATGTGGTACAGTTTTTAAATGTTTTGTAGTAGGCGTTGGTTGTGGGTTTGTTACGAATATTTTCTAAGTTAAGACAAACAAAGTACTGGGTTCAGTTACGTTTTCAAATGATCTGATAAAGGTTTATATTACTTTACGCCATATGATGAGTCTATAATGTGATATGTATGAAATTATTGCATAATATCTACTTAAATATCCATATGTCTGTGGTTAGATTTGCTTTATGAAATACCTGTTCGAAACAGCCTGTTTAAAATTATTTGAAAAAATATTTTTATTATATAATTTAGAAGGAACACTTTGATAGATAATATATAAGAAGATATATAGATAATATATAAGACGATATATAAAGAAGAATAGATTTTTACCTTCTTATTTTTAATACAAGGCCATAGTGGCGCAGTGGGACAGTATTTGACTGTTAAGTCAATTGGTTGGAAGTTCTATCGAAACTAGGGAATAAGTATTTAATTATTCTATTTTTTCCGCTCAGCAATTCACTCTGCTCTATCAATTTTGAGTGAAAAATGGGGAACAGAGTGTCTTAACACTAGATTCTTTCGCTATAAAATTATTTTAGCCAGTCTGTGGCCAGTCGTGGCCCAGTGGCACAAGCGTGTGACTGTAAACGACTGGTTGTGGGTTCGATTCCCACTCGAGGAAAATTATATTTCCATTTTCTTCGCTCTGGTGTCGAGGTAAAGCGCGGCGTTAAGTTCCGCCACTTAACACGCAAGCCTCCGAATTCGGCGGAAAGTGGGGAACGGAGTGTCTTAACACTAGGTTCCCTCTGCCTACCCTGCTGTGTGCGGGATATAGCGTGAAGCTAAAAAAAAATAAAATTATTTTATTCCATTCTCTTCTAGAAAACAGTGATCAATGTACACAATAGAGTCTTGAGTCGGTCAGTCCTGTGTAGTTAGCTGGCGTCCGCTCGTTATCTGCGAGTTAGTTGGACTTAGAGTAAAGGATTAGGATATGAGGGATCTTAATATACTTATATAAATTAACTTAGTCTAATTATTGTGTATATAGTGTCTTTATACTTGTCTAATTATTTTTTATTGTATTTATTTACATTATTAATAATATTTAAATTACGTCCCTCTTGTGACATGACAACATGCGGCGTTGAGTTTTGTTATTGAGCTCGTAATATCTTAGATTCAGGGTAAGGTGGAGAACGGAGTGTCTGTACACAAGGTTCTCTATGCCTACTTAGTAGACTAAGCAAAGCCTGAAACTGATTAAAATTTATATGTATAACAATTATAGAATATTTAGTTAAGTGTATGTGTTATTCATATTTAAAGAATACTTTCACACACTACATTTTATTTACCTTTATACATAAAAAACGTTGGACTTAAGAAAAAACAGCTTCAAAAACCTGCGTCTTCGACTTTCCATCCGAAAACGAGGCATTGCGTGTTGAGTCGCGGAACTCAACCGCGCCTATTGTCTTAGGTACCAAAAAAATGAATATTTAGATTTACTGATTCTCCCGAGTAGGAATCGAACCCACAACCGTTCCATTACAGTCAGACGCTATCAGACTGCGCCAAGACGGCCTCAACGGCTTTTGCATAAATGTGCTGATTTGAATATCATTATTAAGCTAGATAAGGTCAGATTCTTTTAGTCAATAAGTCAAAACATATTGTTTTTCTCTTGCCTCCATACTTGAGACATTGCGTGTAGATCGACACTGCGCTTTGTTTTGTTTCTTACGCCTCGATGGCATCAATGCATTAATTTAATTCCAAGCATTTCATACATCAGAATAATTATAATTAATTCAATGTCATTATAAAGACTGCAGTCGCAATGACTGCTTTTTTATGATTTTCAATTCTAATATCTCTCGCAATATGACTAAAATTTAACTAAACTTCTAACTGTTCTCCTCACAAACAAATTAGTTTTTAAACGTTTGTCCTAAATAAGTAACAGTTGAAATACGCGAATTGTCAAGTGTCAAACTAAAGTGGTCTTTCACAATGGCAACTGGTATTCTAAATACACTTCGAGACAAAATAAAGGTAAACTTTCTTAATATCAGTCTATAATTACCCATTTTCTTTCTGTTATTTTCCGCATAGAGGGGTAGTCAAAGAGTAGTAGTGTCACAATACTCCGTTCTTTATTTTTCGCCTAAACTCAAGACATTACTTGACTTGAGTCTAACAACTAATGTTAGATCTAAACGCCGCGTTTTGTTTTAGACACCAGAGTGGGGAAATGAAAACAGATTCAATCGGATAGTACGGTAGTTTTAAACAGATTCAATCGGATAGTACGGTAGTTAGACAAAATATAGTCAGGACACTCCGCGCTCTACTTTTCGTTATCTTCTTTCCATAGCGTAAAAATTAAAGAGCTTAAATAAAGTTACTCCCACTAGTGGGAATCGAATACGCAACCACCCGGGCTTACAGTCAGATGCCATTGACGTAACTTCACTGAACACGCGATACCTATGGAGCGAGTGTAAAACGGAGAACGGAGTGTCTAGACACTATTTTCTCTCTAGCGAATGCGAATGCGAATAAAGCTTAAAAATATACACAAACGTTTACACTTAATTTGGCCGCAAGTGCACACATAGTATCTAACTAAAGGTTTAATTTCACAATCAGCGGTCAGCCGGTTTTCTAACTCCCATTCCCTTTAGGTATTAAGTGTCTATGATACCTAATATAGATTTCTTATTTCATACATATGGTTCAATGTAATGATATTTTAAGTGGACCTGAGTACTAAATTGATATTAAACCTGTATTTTATATGCAATTAGAATGTTATTATTATGCTTATTTGAATCTATCGTGGCGCAGTGGAAGAGCGTCTAACTGTAAGCGCGATTGGTTGTTGGTATGATTCCCACTCGCAGGGAAATTATATTAAAATTATTTTCATGTCTTAAAATTAAATTAAATTAAATAGCTTCACGCTATATCCCGCACATAGCAGGGTAGGCAGAGGGAATTTAGTGTTATTTTCATGTCTTTGTTCTCTTAATTACCTGAGACAAAGTGTAAGTAATGTCTCGTTCGAAGAACAAGAAGTTTCTTTAGAAGTTTCTGTAAATACTATCTTAGTACATCCCCATACACCCCAAGGAACCCCTCGATAAATTTCAGCTTTTTACGGCCAGTGGTGTTAGCTGTACGTTGTGTCAAGCACTTAGCAATGTAAATGTGTTATATATTAATTAATAATTTTATTTTTTTACATTTATTTACATTCAAATATTTACTTTAATTAATACAACGTGGCTCATATTGTGGAATTTACAAACTAAGCCATCGTGGCTCAGTGGAACATCGTCAGCGTCATGGTTATGGGTTCAATTCCCACTCGGAGAAATGAATATAAGTATATTGTATTAAACGATGGCTCTTTCTGACTGTCTTTCTATGCGAAAAAAATGTGAAAGTCTGTTTTTTTTATATTAATTTAAATTCTCAGTGGGGCCAGTCGTGGCGCAGTGGCACAAGCGGGTTGTGGGTTCGATTTCCGCAACTTCACGCTGTATCCCGCACACAGCAGGGTAGGCAGAGGGAACCTAGTGCTAAGACACTCCGTTCCCCATTTTCCGCCAAATTCGGAGGCATTGCGTGTTAAGTGGCGGAACTTAACGCCGCGCTTTGCTTTGATACCAGGACGAAGAAAATAGAAATAATAAATATTTCCACTCCTCGAGTGGGAATCGAACCCACAACCAGTCGTTTACAGTCACACGTTTGTGCCACTGCGCCACGACTGGCGCCACATTCTAGTATACGTTTACTCGTTTGCAGTGACATATTATCTCCTTCAGCATTAGCATGAGATATTGTCATCTTCTATCACCCTTCTTTTGTATGTAATGTATAATCCATACAAATTTGCTTTATAAATGCGAAGATATGACGCTCTGTTCGTACGCTTTAAATTCTTATTTACAGGTCCGATTTGGATAAAATTTAGAATGAAAATAATTAAAGATCTAAGGTCAAACGTAGACCTCTTTTCTTTCAATAATCAACTCCTAAATGGTTGAAATAGCGGTGCAAAGTTTTTATGAATAATGTAAACCTACAGACTACTACTCCATAATAGCTTACCAAAATACCAGTAGCTTACCAATTTATAATATAAAACTAACTTCAGCTTCACGCTTTTTCCTGTTGGGTAGTCAGAGAGAACATAATGTAAAGACACTCCGTTCTCTACTTTCCAGCCGAATTCGTGACTTTGCGTGTACAGTGTCGGAAATTATGCTTTAGTAGATACAGATAAGTAAAAGTAAACTTACTACTACAACTAAATTCAAGTCGCCTTTGCAATTGTTATTTCGTAACAAACATTTTGCAATTTTATCAGCTATGTGATATCGAAATTTGACTGAGGCTCGTGGCACAGTGGGACAGACCAATAAACGTGATTGGTGCAAGTTGGGGCCAGTCGCACGATCGTGTGACTGTAAACGATTGGTTCGATTCCCACTCGAGGAATGGAAATATTTAATATTTCTATTATCTCCGCTCTGGTATCGGAGGTAAAGCGCGGCGTTAAGATCCGCCACTTAACACGCAATGCCTCCGAATTCGTCGGAAAATAGGGAACGGAGTGTCTTAATACTAGGTTACCTCTGCCTACCCTGCTGTGGGTATCACAGCGTTCAGCTATAAAAAAATAGATTGTAAGTTTTATTCCTTCTTGATGAAGTATTATGATAAAAAAACTAGTTAAAATATAAAATTATCAAATAAATACGTGTTTCAAGAAATACAAAGTCACGACAAGCGTCTCATACTTATAAACAAAATTAGTAACTGGAAAATTCTCATACAATTTAATAGTTTGACCTCAGTCTCCCCTTCAACAGATTGATTAAGACAAATACATAAAGGTCTCAGACGCTAACCAAGCCTAAGTTGGCTTACTTAGGACGAAGCGAGATAAGTTTACGTAACAATAAAACTTTCACCCGCACTGTTTACTGTATCGTGTTACTTATTAAAGTTAATAAGGAATTCATATTATTTGGATGGGGCCACTCATGGCGCAGTGGTACGTGTGACTGTAAAGCGACTGGTTGTGGGTTCGATTCCCACTCGAGGAGTGGAAATGTTTAATATTTCCATTTTCTTCGCTCTGGTGTCGAGACGAAGAGCGACGGTGACTTCCGCCACTTAATACGCAATGCCTCCGAATTCGGCGGAAAGTGGGGAACGGAGTATGTTAATACTAGGTTCCCTCTGCCTACCCTGCTGTGGTGTGTACATGTAAAAAAATATGGAAAAAAAGAATATTATTTAGATTATTTATTAATGTTTTATTTTTAGCTTTAGTTAGAGAGATCCAAGTGTTAAGACCCTCCGTCAATAAAAAAATATATATAATCTTATTTCTTTTACTAATATATATTAATATATATTAGGAAAAAAAATATCATTGACAAAAATATACACAAAAATTAAAAAAATTAAAACATTTTTGTTACATAACACAAAAATGTCGGTCAATAATAAGTGATAACAAAAATACTCAATTCAAAATCAAGCAAAAAATAAAATACAACTTAACTAGAGTAGGTCATGTTCGTTCAAAGCGGTTTTACGAAAGGCGACTTTATGACCGTTGCAACTAATTATCTAAAGGATATATGTATATGTAATATCATAATGTTAGGTAACCATTGTACTGATATAACTGTTGAATAAGTTTTAAGCATTTATGTTTTTACTTTTACTACTGTTTGAGGCGTTGTGGTGCAGTGGGATAGCAGTTGACAGTTAACGTGATTAGTGGGTTCGATTCCTACTACTATTTAAGTAGGAAGCTCACGCTGTATCCCGCACACAGCAGGGTAGGCAGAGGAAACCTAGTGTGAGACACTCTGTTCTTCACTTTTCGCCGAATTTGGATGCATTGCGTGTTAAGTGGCGTAACTTAACGCCGCGCTTAGCCTCGACACCAGAGTGAGAAAATGGAAATACTAAATATTTCCATTCCTCGAGTGGGGATCGAACCACAACCAGTCGTTACAGTCACATGTTTGTACCACTGCGCCACAACTGGCCCCTATTTTATTGTCAATTTATTATATTCAATATTTCTATTTTTCCTACCTGAATAAAGCACAGCATAGAGTTCCCCTAATTAACACTCGATGTCTCGATATCGGAACATTGAGAACGGAGAGTCTTGACACTAGGTTCTCTCCGCTACCATATTATGCGTGAAACAGTGCGCTGTAAAGACATTTCTTTTTGATTTTTTTTTCATTCTTAGAAAACCCGACGTTTCGAACACTTTCCAGTAGTTCGTGGTCACAGGTATAAAAATGTAATTTCGATTACCAAAAATATACGCGATTAATCCGGCTAAAAATAGTTTCATTTTAAAATGTGTAGTAATAGCGAAAACAAAAGATGATATTTCTTTTATCTATATAGAATTCTTGGATTTTTACAATTTTCACGAATTTTTAATTACATTATTATAAGGGGAATTACCATGACTAATTTAGAATTTTAAACATACAGACAGACGATGTTTCGAACACTTTATAGTTTATAGCAAGTAGATCGTAGTCACAGACAGTCAGTCAATAAAATTACCATTTCAAACAATTTGCATCGATTTTGTAGATGCCGTGTTTAACTATTCTCTGGGATTCATGGAACTACTAGTACTTACTAGTAGAAATTCAATGGTCGATAAATCCTTCGAAATTAAAATGACCTGCGTTATCTTATTTAATTAATTTTATTCCCCCATAGCAGATTAGTCAGAGATACATTCGAAACATTACGTGTTGAGTTCCAATGACATAACGCGTCGCTTTGTCTTAAATACTAGAGCGAGTTATTGAAAATAATTTTAATACAATCTTTCCTACGAGTGAGAATCGAACCGCAACCAATAAAAATGTAGCAGTTTAGTCAGCCTCTGTCCCATTGCGCCATGATGGTCTCAATAGACATATTGACCTAAGTTCACAATTATGTTTTTTTTAGCTTCACGCTGTATCCCGCACACAGCATGGTAGGCAAAGGGAACCTAGTGTTAAGACATTTCGTTCCTCACTTTCCGCTAAATTCGGAGGCATTACGTGTCACGCAGCGGAACTTAACGCCACGCTTTGCCCCGACACCAGAGCAAAGAAAATGGAAATAATAAATATTTCCACTCCTCGAGTGGGAATCGAATCCGCAACCAGTCACTTTCTGCCAAAATGGTCCAAATTCACAATAAATACAATTCAATAATTCATTACAATTAATTATTAAAAAAATTAAATAATTATTTTGGTTTGTGAAATCGTCTCGGAAAACCTCCTTCGGATATTCGAGCACATCCGGGCGGTCTGTAACGAACCGCGAAAACTGAAAGCGTTGGATAATTAACTATGTATGTAGTTTCCAGTACGTAATAATAGTTTTACTAATGAGAATTCATTCCTGGTATAAAGTGTGTTTGTTTCAAGGGCGTTAACCTAAACGTTTCTGGTTATTGTACTGAAAAAATATATCTATACTAATATTACAAATGCGAAATGTCTGTTTGTTTGTTTGTCTGTCTGTCTGTCTGTCTATCTGTTTGTAATGCTTTTACTTTGGGTGTAATTTAGACTGAAAATAGGTGAAGACCTAGGCTTACCCTATTAGGCTTGATAACAGCTAAATGGGTTAAAAGTTTGTATAAAAAATCTAAAGATGTATTTTTTAGGAAGATAGCGGTTAAAAAGGTCAAATATAGACTACAGATTTTTTTAAAACCAATCCCTAAGAGGTTGAAATGGGGGATGGAAATTGTAGTTCACACAGGTGAAGCCGCGAGCAGGCGGCTAGTACATAATAAGTAGTGGACTAGCTTTGAGTAAATTTGGAGAACCCACGATGTTCAAAAGTTTGTCCCAATTACCATTTGATTCCTTTTTGTCAGCTTTACGTTTCTTCCCGCATAACAGTAGTAAGAGTGGACAGTGTCAAGACACTCCATCTTTCACTTTCCGTTCGAAATCAAGATATTGAATGTGGAGTGATGCAACTCAACGCTGCGCTTTTCTTCACCAGAACGGAGAAATCAAATACTAGAATTATCATTCCATCAAATGGGAATCGAACTCACAACCAATAGCATTTACAGTTAGACGTTTCCACTGCGTCCCAATAGACACTATGCCTATTACAATAATTGCATTACACCAATTCTTGTTTAGAAAGCGAGATATTACAGTGAATGTTATAAGTTATGATATAATACCTACCTTTTGTTTTATTGTACTCTGATTAATTGGCCGATACTAAGAGTCCGTCGTTGTACTCTAGGCCGTCGTGGCGTAGTGCGACGTTCGTCGTGGGTTCGATTCCCCTGGAGGGAATGTTATATTTTCATTTTTCCGCTTTGATATCTAAGACAAATCTCAGTGTTAAGTTCCGCCAATTAACACGTAATATCTTAATTTTAGATGAAAAGTGGTGAACGGAGTGTCTTGACACTAGGTTCTCTCTGACTACGATACTATACATGAAAAAGAGTGGACCTAGTAAAAGTAAAAAATTGTTATTTAATAATAAATATATTTTATAGTCAAATTTCTAAAGGCACTCAGAGCTGTTAAGTATTTTTAACGGGTGCTAAGTAACTAGAGATAGTAGGTGTAGCGGAACTTCACGCCGTGCTTTGTCTTGAATATTGAAGTGGCAAAATATAATCCTTCTATAAATTAAATACATATATAATCGTTCTCTTGAGAGGGAATCAAACCCACAACCACGCTTACAGTTAAATGTCCTACTGCACTACGATTGCCTCATATTCTTTTTTTACCAAAATTTTTTGATCATTTAACATTTAATTTAATAAACGTGAGGTCAAACACGATAAATGATCATTTTGCCTTCAAATTAATAGCGTTTTTGTTACTGCAGTGATTACAAAATTAGAAGTAAAAAATATATATTATTAATATAGACACGAGTATAAATACTATAAAGCTTCAAACATTTATTATTAATTGTTATTATTCGATTTATAATATTCTATTAAACGAATAATATGTTTTTTTTTCAACGGCGTCTATCGTGGCGCAGTGGGGCAGGTTCTAATGTAAACTGTGTAATGGGTTCGATTACTACTTAGGGAATTTTCATTTTTTTTCTTCGTTTTGCTTTACCTACGACAAAGCGTAGCGTTGAGTTTTGATACTCAACACGCAATGTCTCGATTTCTACCGTCATTTGGAGAGGAGAGTGACTTGCATTAGGTTTCACTAACTCTGCTATGCGGGAGAAGCCACTTAAAAATATAGAAATAAGAATAGATATCTTATATTAAAGAATATCGTATATTAGAATTATATTAGAGAATGTCTTATATTAAAATTTTAACTTTCTAAAGGCTTAGTGGTTATTGACTTTAAGTAACTTACAAGTGATCGTGGATTCGATTTACGAAAAAATAATATATTTTGTATATTTAAAAAAGTCTACGGATTTTATTATTATTTTTTAGCCAAATATCTATCAAAAAAGTAAATTCTCTGCCCTAGTACCTAAGACAGAGGGCGGCGTAGGGTTCCGCCACTTAATGCAAGCAAAACATGAAGAACAGAGTGTCATGACACTTCGTTTTCTATGCGGGCAAAAACACGAAACAATTTTTTTAAGTATTTCAGCATTTAGTAATAACTTAACAAAAATTCTACATTACACAACACGCATTGTGCCCTTCTACTTGCTGTGCTAGAGGGGGCTAAGTAACTCGCAGTCGTCAGGTACACCTAGTGCAGTGTAGTTTACAAACAGATTAAATTTTATAATTATTAATTAAATATATATACAGAATAATTAATTAAAAATGTGCGGGGATATGGGTAAAGCTGTCCTGCGGGCTCTGACCGGAGCGCTGCTCTGTACCCTTGTGTCAGATGCGGCTTATTTAGAAGTAAGTCTATATTATTTATATTTATACAAAATATTTAAAATACAATTTTAACTAATATATTATTACTTTAGTTCTATTGTGGCGTAGTGAGACATCTGAGTGTAAGGGTGAATGGATGTGGGTTCGATTCCCATTCGAGGAAACGATGATATTTATTTCTCTATTTTAATAAGACAAAGCTTGATTTTGAGTTCTGAATAATGAATATAATTTAAATACAATCATTCCTCAGAGCGGAAATCGAACCGACAATCAATTAAGTTTACAGTCAGACCCTAACCCCACTCCATCATGATGGCCTCTTCTATGATTATATATTTATTTTAAATCTTACGTATGAGAAAATCAAACTGCAGAGAAACGGTGTAACTCTAAGTAAATATTACTATAATACTCGTAAATATATATGTTGGTATAGAGTTATTATATAAACGCAACAGTAAAGAGTTCATTTGTTGAATTAAAAACATTTTTTCCCAGTTTAACCCTTTATCTTAGTGTCAAAATAAGTTGAAGATTGAATGTAGGTACTTCGTTTATAGTCAGATTTTTAATAGAAATAAGCATCCAGACGCACAGTTCATTTTATTTATAATAATATTTATGAACAAGCCATTCGGGCCAGTCGTAGCGCCGTGGCACGATTGTGATTATAAAGCGACTGGTTGTGGGTTCGATTCCCACTCGAGAAGTGGAAATATTTAATATTTCCATTTTCTTGGCTCTGGTGTCGAGGCAAAGCGCGGCGTTAAGTTCCGCCATTTAACACGCAATGCCTCCGCGTTTGGCGGAAAATGGGGAACGGAGTGTCTTAACACTAGGTTCCCTCTGCCTACCCTGCTGGGAGCGGGATACAGCGTCAATCTAAAAATATATATATATATTAACAATGACTTTTAGTAATTGCAATTGGATGTGGATATTGATTTCCATTATGAGGAGTTATAATAATTAAATTGTTTTTATTTCTGCGCTCCAGGCTGAATGTGGATAACGGATTGTTTTGTCTAAGTCCTGTCTGACTGCCTAAACGCGTGAAAAAATGAGCACTGAATTATCTGTTACGTACGTTTTACTTCAAAAAAACTCCCAAAAAAGACAAACATATTTTTTTTAGCTTCACGCTGTATCTCGCACACAGTAGGGTAGGCAGAGGTAATCTAGTGTTAAAAACCTCCGTTCCTCACGCTCGCCGGATTCGGAGGCATTGCGTGTTAAGTGGCGGAACTTAACGCCGCGCTTTGCCTCGACACCAGAGCGAAGAGAATTCACCCTCGAGGAATGGAAATATTAAATATTTCCACTCCTCGAGGGGGAATCGAACCCACAACCACTCATTTACAGTCACACGCTTGTGCCACTGCGCCATGACTGGCCTTAAACATATCTATTTATATATTATATACATATATATGAAAACATCGTTCAAATAATTCGACGGTAACTCGGTACCTACTCGTATAATAGCGCAGAATTCGACACGCACATGCCCATTTTTTTGTTTTTGCTCCACCAACTTCGGCAGTTTAGGAAAAATTGAACGTATCTTTCTGATTGGTTTTCCGTATTGTGACATTTTGGCAATAACATTGGTATAATAGTTTGGTCTTTTTTCGTAGTTCATCGCTAAATGGCAAAAGTAATTTTTGTTGGTTAAACGTATATTGTTATAGTACCTACCGTAGGTTTTTTTGTTAGCTTTTTATCGTATAGCAGGGAAGTCAGAGAGAACTTAGTGTCAAGAAATTCCGTACTTCACTTAAGGTCCGAAATCGAGACACTGTGCGTTGTTTAGCGGAAGTGAACGCCGCACTTTGTTTTGTCATCAAATAGACGAAGTAAAAATAATTTAAAAATAATCATTTTTTCGAAACTAAATCTGCAACCAATCACATTTGCAGTCAAATTGTATCCTACTGGGCTACGATGGTCATAGTTATAAATAAAAAAGTACCGTTAGCAGGTTCCATTTCTCAATCGTTGTATTATATTAGAAGGATTTCAGTATTAAAATAATTGAGTAATCCATTCTCTCAAGCATTTGGCCTAATAATAATGGTTTAGTAACAGTCATATAAGGAAGAAGCAGAACCTTAACATTTTCATATTTTCTAATGAATTGTTCATTTTGCCGAAATCTTAAAAAAAAAACATTTAAAACTTACAAATTGAAGAACAAGAAAACTGTACCGTTTAAGTGTAATAAATTCCAAACCTTAAAGATTATAGGTCTCTATAATTTTTAAACTTCCAACAGCCGATGCGTATTTCACGAAGTTTTGATATAATTGCCTTTCGGACCGAGTTACGGCAATGAGAGAATTTGTGGCATTTATTTTATTATAATATATTTGTGGCCAGTCGTGGCTCAGTGGCACAAGCGTGTGACTGTAAACGACTGGTTGTGGGTTCGATTCCCACTCGAGGAGTGGAAATATTTAATATTTCCATTTTCTTCGCTCTGGTGTCGAGGTAAAGCGCGGCATTAAGTTCCGCTATTTAACACGCAATGCCTCCGAATTCGGCGGAAAGTGGGGAACGGAGTGTCTTAACACTAGGTTCCCTCTGCCTACCCTGCTGTGTGCGGGATATAGCGTGAAGCTATGAAGCTATATTTAATACAGGCCATTATGGTGCAGTGGGATAGCTTCTGCCTATGAACAAGACGGTTGTAAGTTCGATTCTCATTTGGGCAATCATTATTTACAACTTCATGTTCTTATAGCATAGCACCCTGCTAGAGAAAATCTAATATCGAGGCACTTCGTTCTACCTTTCTCGTTCCCCTTGCTTGTTGTGGCGGCTGAACTCAGCCCCGCACTGTGTCTTACATATAAGAGTGGAGAAATGAAAATTCTTAAAATATAGTCATTTCGCCCAGTAGTTATCGAACCCACGACGAATACCGTTTACAGTCAGACGTTACCCCTCGTCGCTAATATGAATAATCGAAGTTTAAACAATGATTTACATTTCTTGCTCTAGTAAAACAAGGTGCTGTGATCCGCCTCGTATTACAGCAACGTATTGAATTTAGGCGGAAATTGGAGAAAGTTGATTATTTTCAAAATATGTTCATTTCTTCCTTCTGATACAGTTAAATACGGCGTTAAGTTCCGCCACTTAACATGTATTGTTTCTAAATAGGGTGGAAAGCGGAAAACGGAATGTCCTAACACTAGTTTCATACCACTTCTTTTGTATGCGTAAAGGTAAGAAATAATAACGAGAATTTTCGATATGAAATTTAACTAACTGTTATAAATATTATTAATATAATAATTAGGTACTTTAGTAATGTTTCGTTATAACATTTTATTATAAAACGAAAATATATTTGGCTTTATAGCTCTTAGTTACTTTTAGGCTTTTGCAGCCCTTTGTCGACCAAATCCCAAGTGGCCGGAGCTTCGGGCGTGCGAATGTAATAATTTGCACTTATAAGGCAGCACTAACTTTTGTAATTTTCGATCTGCCCTCCCATGCCCTTCAAAGACGAATTACTCTTGGTTAAATATTCTATATTTAGTTAAAATGTCTTTCTTTCGTCTTCATGTTTTTTTGTTATATAGTCAGGGGGTAATCAGAGGGAAATAAGTGTCATGATATTCCGTCCTCCACTCTCCGTCCGTAATCGAGACATTGGTTATAGTGTTGCGGAGTTCAACGCCGCGTTCTTGTCTTTGACACATGTTATAATTTGACTCTAGACCAAGAATTTTGATTCTAAAAAGGAGAAAAGAAAATAATTTAAACATAATCATTTTTAAGTAGCTTAATTGGATAACTTTTGACTGTAAAAGCAATTGGATGTGGGTTCAATTCCCACTGTAATCGGAGAAACAATTATATTTCTAATTTCTGATACTTAAGGTAAAGTACGGTGATGAGTCTCGCCTCTCAACAATCAAAATATCTCAATTATGGGCGTTAAGTTATGGGGGACGGAGTGTCTAGACACTAGACTCTCTTACAACTGAAAAAGCGTAGAGCTGTAAAAAAAAAAATTTTCCCGAGAGGGAATCAAACTCACAACAACGTTGTCCCACTGCACCACGATAGCCTTTTCACTGGTATTATATTTTGATAAGGATTTTACTTACATTTCTTTGATCAAGCTTCTTCTGAGTGGAAATTGTTTGAAACTCACTTTCTAAGAAATTGGTATTCGGAGGTGATCTTACAAATTCACACCTTTCAACACTTCCCTTTTAAAGATTTTTTTTTCATTGAGTTAAATTTTTTGAGCAGCTTTTTCGTTTTTGTTGATTTTATTTGTTTGTTTGGTAGCTTTTGCTTTTTATTGAAAAAAAAGGATGAAAAATAAAAAAAAAGACAATAAAAATATCTATTTTCACTAAACATTTACAATACTTAAATTTACATATACTAATAACTTACTAATTATTAACATCTCAGTAACGTAATTTATAACTAGACTCAAATAACACCTGTAATATAAATTTAAAATTTTCCCATTCTAATAAGACAAAGTGTGGAGTTGAGGAGTGGAGTCCATTCTTCTACCAAAATAAATATTTAAATTTGAACGAAAGGTGGAGAACAGAGAAATCTCTTTGCCTCCCATTATATACGGACAAATCGTGACGCTGCCTTTTTATCGTGTTATTATTACCTTGACCACAACGAAGTTTTTACTAAATGTTTATTTTGCTTTAGAGATTTGATTGATTAATTAATTTTTTTCTTAATAGTTTGACAAGTTATAAAAACAAGATTTATAGTTTTTCAAAATATATTTTTTATATAAATATTTATCGCTTAAATTTTGCGTCCGTATTCATCATTATTCATTGCGTGGACTTACTGATGCTTCCCACCAAAATACCCATGACGTTTATATTTTGCAGTAGGAGCTGTCCATCATCATTCTCATCTTGTGTTCCAAGCTTCCGAATTAATAATAGACTTACACCTGCCTAAATCTAAAAGCTACCTAAAGAAAAAAGGATTTCCTTAAAATCCGTTCAGTAGTTCGGAAAATGTGCGCTTACAAACATTCTATTTTTACTGTTTTATTATAGTATAGATAGTTATAACGGTTCTATTTCGCCCATTTCCGAAAGTTACCTGGAAGATATAGCTACTGAGCCATAAGACTGCCTTTTGTACATTTATTTTCTCTTTTTTTCCATTATGTATCAACCATTACCTTTGTTAAAAAATGTAGAAGTGAAGTTATAAATAAATAAATAGATATATACAAGATTTTATCCCATAATATCATTAAACCATAATAAGTAACTTGAGCCCCAACTTAAGTATAAAGAATGTCCATCAATTTAGTTGTCCATATTTTATTTTAGCAAAAATGGGGAAAGTAATAAGCGAGAAATAAGAAAAGTTAGTCTCGAAACTAATAAAATTCTTAAGTCAAAACTTTCGCTGGGCTCCTTGTTCAACGTTTCTATGAAATTGCGTGTTCAGTACCTGTTCTATCTTTTGTTTGAAATTTTAATCTTCTTCTTTTATAATGTCGTGGCGACTTGGGACAGTGTCTGACTGTAATTTGTTGTGCGTTCGATTCCCATTCGGGGTAATGAGTATATTTAAATTTTCATTTCTTCACCCTAGCCTAAGACGTAGTGTGGCGTTGAGTTTCGCCTCTCAACACGCAATGTCTCGATATCGGGCAGTGTCTTGACACTCGGTCTTCTCTGACTACCCTTTTATGCGGAAAAAGCAGTGCTTTTTTTTCTATTATAATATAATTTATCATAAAAAAAGTACTTAAAGTTTAGTGGACTTCTTGAAGTACAAATAACTACTTACTATATATAGCTTTACGCTTTTTCCTACATAGAAAGGTAGTCACAGAGAAACTGCTGTGATGATACTTCTTTTTTCGTCATATTAAGTGGCGGAACTCAACGTTGCTCTTTGTCTTTAGGTACCAAAACAGTAAAGAGAAAATAATTCAAATGTAACCATTTCCTCGAGTGGGAATAGAACCCACAACTAACCACGATTAAACTACTAATCAATTCTATAACATGCTTTTAAAACATGATCCAAATATATCGAAACCAAACCGTCCTTGTAATTCGAAGGTAATATATGTAGTTAGCCCTTAAAGAAATTAGTAGCCTAGATGTTAGGAGTGCAATGAAAGGGATTGGTGACTTGTCACGGCCGACCGGCGCTTGCGCAGCCATTTCTCAATCGCCGCGCGGTATGTTTCTGGAAAAATAAGGAAATTCTTGTGTAATATAATTATTATTATGTATGTTTATATATTTAATAGGGTAATGTCAAAATACTGATATTGTTTTCTATTTAGATATAGTCAAGTTTTTTAAAAAAAAATTGACATAGTTTATACATTTCACGTTTTTCCTCGTATTAATCTAAGTAAGACACTCCGTTCTTCGTTTTTCGCTAGAATCCGAGAACCCCCCTGTTAACCGGGGAGTTTCCGGGCGCGTATTGTCCGTTCCAGGGCGTATATTAATTTTTGAGGACGTATTAATATGTCCTACCCGTACCAGATATTGTGTACGCCTGACGCATTTATACGTCTTGTCCGGTTAACGAATTAAGTAGGACACTTTAACGCCACAATTTGTTTTATTGTTGTAGGGAAATGAAAATAATCTATAGACCTTTATCCCGAATCGAACCCACAATCATCGCGTTAAGGACAGTTCCAGCGCGCCACGATTGTATAATTTTTCTTATTAAATGAGTGTCTAAACATATATTATCATATAAATATGGTAAAGTTAGTAATTTTGTTAACGTCCAGCAAATATATGGTACATAAATAAATAATATATTCATAGTCCCTATGCACATAGTTATGTTAGAACAGATGTCGATAAAATTACGGTCAATGTATTTGAAACATGTAGGTACTTTATTTGTACGATTAATCGAATTATTCGATACTATCGATTAAATTAAATTCTATGTAGTTAATAAGATCTTTGATTTCGCAATTTTCATATATTTTGAAATTAAATTATTTTAACGGATTAATCGCGTGTACATTTTTTATTCATTTTCGTAAAAAAAATATATTTACAAAAAAAATGTTTACTGAATCTGACTGAGTAGTCTGTGGTCACGAGGAAGACATCTATGTATGCATTGGTAATGAAAATCTTCCAATATGTTTTTTCCAAAATTATAAAGAAAAAGAAATGTAGAAGTTTTATAGGTAAGAAGTGTGGAATGTCAATTTTTTTTCTAAAAATGTATTAGAAATACATTAAGTTAATAAAATAAATATTATACTTATACGCTTGATACACTTTTAAAGTTATATTCTCGTATACGTTATTAGGGCAAATATAGTTATAAGGCAAAATAGGCGTTATTTTAGGCGTGAATCATGCTACTAGATAAGTATAATTTCATAGCTATCATAGCTTATAATCACTTCTTTTTATAATAGTTTTATAAACCCTTATTACTTTATTGTCAAAAAAAAGAAACAAATACTTAAGCTTCACGGAGCTGAAGGGAGTGTCATAACACCTATTGTTAAGACATTCCGTTCACCACTGTCCGCCGAATTCTGGAGGCATTGCGTGTTAAGTGGCGGAACTTAACGCCGCGCTTTACTTCGACAACAAAGGCAAGAAAATGGAAATAATAAGTACTTCAACTCCTCGAGTGGGGATCGAACCCACAACCAGTCGTGTTTATAGTCACACTTATGTGCCCATGTGCCACGATTGACCTCGAATAATGATTAAAAAAGTTTTCTCATTGAACGGAGTGATATATCACTAACTTTTTACTTACACAAACAAAACACACATTATTTATTGATAACAAAATACATTAACGCAAGCACATTTCAGACTATCCTCTTTTGAGACTGCACTTAAAAAATGAACTTAGTCCAACTTAAGCGACAGCGAGAGCTTAGCAAATACTAAATAAAATAAAAGAAAAATATTTTCCAACGACTTATTTCTTTCCTTTCACGTTTAAAACACTACTATTCTTAATTGCTAGGTAGAGCAATGGCTGAGCTGCCAGTTGCATAAATATTTAATGGGTTCTACACAAACAGTTTAAGACAGTTAATTATGAAGGAGTTTATTATCAAGTTTCGTAATTTTGAATTTTTTTTTTGAGTTTTGTAATTTGTGTTATTGTTGTTGTGTAATTGGTATGTTGTGTAATTTGTAGCTAGGATTAGTTAATGCGTAAAATACGCTGGTTTAGCAAGGTTTATGTGTCCAGTTTTACGCAAAAGCGTAATGTTAAGCATGTCGTAGCGTATATAGTGTCATTTTTTTTTACCTTCACGCTGTATAGCGCATCCAGCAGGGTAGACAGAGGGGACCTAGTGTTAAAACACTCCGTTCCCCACTTTCCGCCGAATTTGGAGGCTTTGCGTGTTAAGTGGTGGATCTTAACGCCGCGTTTTACCTCTGACACCAGAACGAAGGAAATGGAAATATTAAATATTTCCACTCCTCGAGTAGGAATCGTACCCACAACCAGTCGCTTGACAGTCACACTTTGTGCCTCTGCGCCACGACTGGCCCCTAAGCCTTATTTTTATTCTAAAATATTTCTTCATCTCTATTTATTTTGCTTGACCTCCTAACTTTGTCATATTATACTATAAGAACAAACTTATACTAACTCAGTCAAGGTCCCCCACACATTATATAACATTACTCGATTATCTTTCTTAGCCTTTCACTCAAGGTGGGTCAATTCGTCGGCGTAATCGTGACATTTCACTGCCCTCGATCTCACATACTCGTTCTTTAAAAATAAACTGTATCTCTATAAAAATAAGGATCATTTTCAAATAAATGATTTAGTTAGAAAAAATGAAATATCGCCTATGTATGTATGTTTTTGTGACGCAATCAACAAGTTAACGAGTTTGTAAGCTCATTTCTGTTAATATTCATGTTTGTATTATTTACAGATTGGCTATTTTTTGAGATTATTTTGATAATTTGACTGTTTTCTTTGTATGGGTAATGCAATTATGTGTAAAAAAATTATTAAATAGATATACTCATATAACATATTTTTTTTCAACTTCACTCTTAATTAAAGCCGAAGAAAATTTAGTGTCATGACACTTCGTTACATATTATTTACTATATTGTTTTAAGGTTTGCTTATATAAAATGCAGCGTTACATTCTTCCACTAAAACAGTAATGAATGACGTATATGTTGTATACGAATACTAGGGAACCGTCTGTACTTTCATGAGGTTCTATTTACGTACAAAATTAGGTTATATTTAATTTTTTTTTAGCTTCACGCTGTATCCCGCACACAGCAGGGTAGGCAGAGAGAGTCTAGCGTTAGGACACTCCGTTCCCCACATTCCACAAAAATCGGAGGCATTGCGTATTAAGTGTCGGAACTTATCGCCGCGCTTTTATTAGATTCAATTAAAATTAGACTATAATATTTGATAATAATTTTTATTATAACGATTCGTTATTTATTATTATTTTGTTTATATGAGTTATAAGCGGTTCTTTAATAAAAAAATGAGTCCCTCAATAAACAATATAAAGATAAAATTAATATATTTTCTAAAATTAACATTTCCTATTACAGAGATACGAACAGTACCCCTTCCAATACGAGCAAGCGGTATACAGAAAGCCATTAAGAGAGCACGAGAAGCCGCAAGACCTACGCAATGTACCGGGAACGCCCGGTGTAGACTATCCCATATACCACGCAGTGCCTGAGACCCGATTCTCCTGCGCCCACGTGCCGGTACACCCGGGGATGTATGCTAATGTTGAAACTGGATGCCAAGTGAGTGGAGTGTATTATTATACTTTATTTTTCTGTATAACTTCACGTTGTATCCCACACACAGTATAGGCAGAGGAGATAAGATATTTCGATCTCCAATTTCTGCCGAAGTGGTGGAACTTAACGCCGTGCTGTCTCAACACCAGAGCGAAGAAATTCAAATATTAAATGCTTTTATCCCGCAAACAGCAGGGTAGGCAGAGGGAACCTAGAGTTAAGACACTCCGTTCCCCACTTTCCGCCGAATTCGGTGGCATTGCGTATTAAGTGGCGGAACTTAATGCCGCGCTTGACCTCTGATACCAGAGAGAAGGAAATGAAAATATTAAATATTTCCAATTCTCGAGTGGGAATGGAACCCACAACCATCCGTTTACAGTCACACGTTCGTACCATTGCGCCACGACTTGCCCCTTTTTTATATAAATGATACAAAAAAATGGAACGAGTTAAAAATTAAGAAAATTTCAACATAGAAAATTATAATTTAGACAGTCGTTCATACATGAAAAGAACTTTTTGAGTGAGGTTGTGTGAATCGCCCGTGGGGTCCAAATAATGGCTTGAATGTTTCTTTGGACAGCCTCTTTAATTACGTTTGTCTTTGTCATGTTAGAGATGGAGCGTTTACTTTTAAATTATTATGGGTTTTCTTTGTTGTTTTCATTTGGTTTGTACTAAATAGGTATATTTTGTTTGTTATATTGCAATGTTAAGATTTATTTTTGAAAGTCAGGTCTATTTTTAGAAATATTGCTTTATTTTATTTTTTTTTTTTTAAAGCGTTATTCACACAAGATGTGTACAATATTTTTAGATAACGTAGAAAAAATTTGAACGCAACGGCTTCGAACCCGCGTCTTTTGAACTGTCTCACTCTGACTGTACATAAGATTTCTACGTATTGTTTACACATTGTGTTTGCATAAAAACAAATCTATATATTATTCAAACAAACTTTAGTAATGTAATCAAGTTATTCGCAAATCCCCTCATTACCACTATCTTCATCCCCATTCATTTCACTTTGTTCATTGGATCCAAGATTAAATTCCGATTAGATTTCCTTCAAAACTTTCCGCTTATCAGTCACCGAACCTTTGGTTTCGAACTAAATAATCGTGTTCTTTAAACGAATTTCCACGTAGCAAAATTACTATGGCCAACCAATTTGGTTGAAATTGAATAACTTTGAAGACATTGTTAGCGCGGCGTGACTTACCTTAAAACTCAGGAGCCCATAATCCAAAATTATAATTTGAATTGCGTTATTTCTAGAAAATTAATTAAGTCAAAATTTTCAAAAGAATCAATCCGTGAAAGGGGAATGAAAGGAAAGGCAAAGTTGCACAAGTCCGAATTGAATCGTAGCTTTATTTAAATTCCGTAACACTTTGCAAAAGATAGATTAATTATATTCCATTTACTTTGACTATTCCTTAGAAATTGTATAGCTTTCAAATTCGTAAGGTGGTTTTTTTGTAAAGATTAATAATAATTTCAATAAATAAAATTATATACAAAGTGTTCTTGGAACAAAAATATGATATATGTTTTATTCAGCTACATGCTTTTTTTCTCATAGGGTAGGCAGATAAAACCCACTCAGTTCCCCATTTTACGTCAGAATTGTGATGATGGAATTTAACTTTACATTTGGACTTACCAAAGTGATAAAATAAATAAATTTGAATATCGGAGGCTTAAATAGATTATACCTCCGAAAGGAAATTGAAACCACGACCAATACATTTACAATTATGACCTCAACAACATGATGATGAACGTCAAAAACAAGAAAAAGATATATTTTATAATAACATACATATGTACAACATATCACTAGACGACCTTTTACTTTTTCCCCTTTTTAACTACTTCATATAAACTTACGAACGGGGAACTTGGGGAACGGAGTGTCTTAACACTAGGTTCCCTCTGAATATCTGCTGTGAGCGGGATACAGCGTGAAGCTAAAAAAATATAAACTTACAAGCAGTAATTAAAAAATACGGTTAAAATTAACCAATCCAGAGCAAAATGCTCACGCGTCTCATACAATCTCTGCTCCACAAAAGCTAATTTCTTAGCTTTATTGAATAACTAGCAGCCACTCGAAGCTTGCTCAAGACAAAGCGAATTTGCTATCATCCCAAATGAAATTTTGTGAAACCTATTTAAGCTTTGAAATTTTGAAGATAATAATGCCTTGCTTGCCTCTCTCTGTGTTACACGTTATTTAATTGAATGGATTATTTAAATTGTATTGATTAAATTGAGTTATGTTTAAGGCTATCGTGGCAGAGTGAGACAGTTTTTGACTGCTTGCACGATGATTATGAGTTCGAATCTCATTCAGGGAACAGTTATATTTAAATTATTTTCATTTTTCCGTTCTGATGGTGGGACAAAGTGTGGCGTTAAGTTCCGTAATCCGTAATTTCGTAAAAAGTCAATACACAATACATTAGATTCAAGTGGAAATTGAAGACCGGGGTATTTTAACACGACCGATTGAAAAAACGTTTAAAAATCTGTTTTATGGGGGATTACATAAATGTGTTTCTTTCTTACATAGTTGTATCCCATTGGTAATTTTTTATAACTTAGGGTTTGGATTGACAATATACATTTCTTTGTGCATAGAATTTATATGTTTGAATTGGAATTACTTTATTGTGTCAATTTTTTTATGAATTTCAATTTTATTTAATAAAATATGAAGTTAATATTTTAGGAAAGTTGAAAATTATGAATTTAATAATAAAAAAATACTGAATACGAATATGTAGGTATAATATAAAAAAAAGTATGATCGTTAAAGGTTTATCATATTTTTTACGAATTAAGAAAAAATACTAAAAATTTAATTAATATAAATTTCTCCTTTCCAGGCCTACCACGTATGCCACGACGGTCGCGAGGGCCACCAAGGCGCTGCGTTCCTCTGCACCAATGGGACACTCTTCGATCAGGCCAAGTTTGCTTGCGACTGGTGGTACAACGTGGATTGCTCACAGGCTATTGAACACTACAAGTAATATTATAATTACGATATTTTTACTTTAATTTTTATCATATGTTTTATACTCTACTAACATAGCTATGGCCTATGTACAAGTCTTGTCAACTTATTTATATCGTATCTTAACTGACACAGTAGTACTACAGTAGGACCTTCTTAATAAGAGCTCGATATTCTTAGTTTAATTACTAACATATCTGAATTAGTCTAAAACTGTTGCCAGTTAATTTCTAAAGTTTCTTAACTGAAGCATTAGTAGCACTTTTTAATATTGGTTAGGAGCTCAGATTATGAAAGTGATGGTTAATATGCCTTTAAAAAGGGGCTCTTAAGACTATTAGGTCTTTTTACTCAGAATTGATAATTGGAAATCCCAGGTATACTCCAGTCTCTTTTTTCTACATCTGCACATTAGAGGTTTCCACTTATTCATGTTTAGCTTACGTGTGTGCCCAATAATTTAAACACTAAAGTTTATGGGATATGTTGAAATAAACAATGAGGTCAAATTCTAATTATTATTCGAATTATTTATCTTCTTGTTAAATGTAGACAAAATGAAGCTAAATACACTGATCATAAAGTTCTACTACCTATATATTGAAGATTTTATAAATTTTATTTTAGAAGTATTTGTTTAGTCAAAAGCTCGTATAAAGAAAATCTTTTATAAATACAGCTTCAATTGCCACCCCTGTTTATAATTTGTCATACTTAAAACTTGCCTCGGGCCATTATTTACTGAAAATTGCTATCAATTGAGTAAATCTTTGAAAACGATTATTGCTTATTTTGTGGAAAAGATATCTTTGCAGAGCAACTGTTGAGTTTCTCGCCGGTTTGTTTCTTCTAAAGAAATCAGACATTTGGAAAATGCCTTTTACTATATGCCAAAGTGAACCTAGTGTTAAAACACTCCGTTCTCCACTTTCCGCCGGGATCGGCCGTTCAACGTGCATGTGAATTGCCGATTCCGGCGGAAAAGTGTCTCATACATTGCACGTTGTGTCTCATACATTGCACATATATATATATATATATATATATATATATATATATATATATATATATATATATATATATATATATATATAATATAGCCCTTTCTTTGTTTAACCCTGCTATATATATATATATATATATATATATATATATATATATATAAAAGAAAATAATAATATACAAAATATAGCCTTTTCTTTGTTTAACCCTGCTTAATCACGAACCCCTCTATATCTCACAGTAGGCGCCCAAGTAATTACGCGTTTGATACCCATAGTAACTAATTTGTCGTGTTAAATAAATTTAACTTGCAGTAGAAATTATATAACTTTATTTCTGTTTCTCACGTTATACATTTTAAATTAAGCTAATTTTTAAACATTTTTTTTTAGCTTCACACTGTATCCCGCACACAGCAGGGTAGGCAGAGGGAACCTAGTGTTAAGACACTCCGTTCCCTACTTTCCGCCGAATTCGGAGGCTTGCATGTCAAGTGGCGGAACTTAACGCCGCGCTTTATCTCGACACCAGAGTGAAGAAAGTGGAAATTATATTTCCATTCCTTGAGTGGGAATCGAACCCACAACCAGTCGTTTACAGTCACACACTTGTGCCACTGGGCCATGACTGGCAACATAATTTTGAAAAAGAATTAGAATATTTTAGATTTTTTTTCAGCTTCACTCCACCCTGGTTGGTTCCACGTTCAATTCCTGCTTGGGGGAATGTTTATATTTAAACAATTCTCATTTCTCTGTGTTGACGTAGACAAAGGGCGGATTTGACTATTCTCTCTGCCCTTCCTGCTATGATGAACAAAGTGTGAACCTACTTAATATTTTAAGTATATTAAATAGAATTTAAATTTAAAACCAAATTTATTTAACTAATATATTAAAACTTCACCTTCTACGTTATCTTAGTAATATAATTATAACAAAATATTCTTTTGATACTCAGGTTGAATGCAGATCCTCTAAAGAACCCGTACGTGCCTAAGCCGAAGCCAGAGGAGTTACAGGAAGCACCACATGGCATTTACTATAGAAAAATTCGCGAATAAATTAAAAATTATATAAAAAAACTGTATCAACTACACTTTTTTTTTACATAAAATTCGTACATATCATATCATTAATTAGTGAGAGCCAATTTTAACTTGTCACGTTCGAAAGTTAAGTTATTGTAATTGAAACTGATTTATTTTTATGTTTTTAAATTATTTGTTAGATCCAAAAAAAAAACAAATGAAATATCTGACGCATTGAAAAAAAACAATAAATGTATATGTTGAGAAAGAGGAAAGTCTATATGTTGGAATGAATCGGCTTACTTTGCCAACATCTACATATATACAACATATAATGAGATCATATATATTTACTATGAGCGGCCCGCTCGCGTCTTCGTCGCGATGTCTGCCTAATTGTTTCGTTATGTTGCAACCCTCGGGGGTGGATTTTTGAAAATTAAAGTAGCCTATATTTGACCTTCGATTATCAACTATATTTATCCCAAAATTCATTACAATCGGTCAAGCGGTTTAGTTTTTTCATATAAACTTTCATTCCCTATTTCAACCTTTTAGCGGTTAATTTTTGAAGAAATAAGTAGCCTATGTTAGTCCTATAGTTATTTGCTACTTTCATTCTAAATTTCATCCAAATCGGACCGGTAGATTAGGTGTGAAAGCGTGACAGAAAAGCACACAGACTTTCGCATTTATAATATAAGTATGGATGAGCTTAAGACAATGCGTGGCGTTGAGCCCCGCCAGTTAACACGCAACATCTTGTTATGAAAAATATTTTAAGTTAAGAAGCCAAGAAGGTTGTAACAATTTTTTTTAGGCAAAGAGATCCTTACAGGTAATTTGGATTTGAAAAAACTATACACTATATGATATGAGATCATTCTATTATTTTTTTTTGGATCTGTCTTATCCTTTTGCGCGGCGTTGAGTTCCGCCAAACAACATGGCAGCGAAAGATGCTATTATTAGGTATAAAAAATACTTAAAAATTGCTACAACACAAATTTTGAAGTCAGAGATAATATATTTACTCATTGGATTCGTAGAAACGTATTCTGCATAAATAGCCTTTGAAGCTAACATTAGTATAATAGGTCACTTCTAAATTACCAAGTTCAGAGTTGGCTCTTAGCTACTCATTCATCATTCATAATATTCATTTTTCATCGCTCATTTATATATTTATTTTGATTGAACATTTCATTTTATTATTACTGCGCTTACATTAATTGGTATTTTGGATTGGTTTTCAGGTCTAGACCTAGAGTATAGGTAAAGACCTGAAAAATGGTCTAGGTCCTAAACAGTGGTATCTCCGTAGTTACAGTTCATTTCTTGTGTTCATTTGATAATGGGTGGCATTCGGATTTGCCATTTAGCACGCAATGATTTGAATTGAGCGGAAAATGAAAACTTAAGTGACATGTCAATTACCTAATATACTTTAGAGCAGAAGTAAGCAACCATTATAAAAAAAAATATCCAAATTCGGCGGACAATTCTTGATTTTTTTTAACATCACTCTTTATCCCTTGTGGAGTAGTCAGAGAGAACGGACAGCCAAATGCGGGCAAATCTCAGTTTTTTTTTTTTTTTTTTAATGGAATAAAGGAGGCAAACGAGCTGAAGGCCCACCTGGTGTTAAGTGGTAACCTTCGCCCATAGACATCCACAACATTTAAACTATGGATGCGCTGCCAGCCTTGGGAATGTAGAACAGAAGGAGGGAGGAAGAATGGGAATGGTGGGAATAGGGAGAGCTGGCTTACATGCCATCGAACCGGAACACATCATAAGATATTTGGCGGTTCGTCTCTGACATGATAGTGGTCGCGAGCCAGTCGGAGAACGAATCTCCTATCACCAAGCTACTGGGTTACCCGCCTTTTACGGGACGCTACCCAGCGGCGGAGGGGAATTGTATTCTTAACCCGTCCCCCCACGGGAAACAGTTACTAAAAGTTTTGAAAAAGTTATCTATTAAGCGAGCTAACCGACTTTATACGAAAAATTAGTGCATTTTAAATGCTTATATTCTAAATGAAGTATTATTTAAATATGTTTAAAATACTTGCAGCTAAAAAAAATTCTTACACACAAAGGCAATCAGAGACGTAGTGTGAAGACACTCCGTTCTCCACTTTCCGCTCGAATCTAGACATTGCGTGTTAGGTGGCGAATCTTAACTGCGCTTTATTTTAAGCACAAATTGACGAGGATTATCTTAAATCAGAATTTTATATAAAACGTTCAATACAAAAAGTCAACCAAAAATCAATTTTTGTAAGCATTTGTATCCATCATTCATTTCATTCTCATATTTCATACAATCATCATCTAAAGACTCATCCTTTTTCATTTTAGTTCATTATATAAGATTATATACAAATTAGAATAAAACTCATATTGGGTAAGCTTAAATTGTAATATTTTATAAGGATGCCATTAAATTGTTACCCATTAATTTTGTTTTCTTTATTTATTTATTTTTGGTGGCCAGTCGTGGAAATATTTAATATTTTCATTTTCTTCGCTCTGGTGTCGAGGCAAAGCGCGGTTAAGCCACTTAACACGCAATGCCTCCTAATTTGGCGGAAAGTGAGGAACGGAGTGTCTTAACACTAGGTTCCCTCTACCTACCCTCTAATTGACTATTATAACTTAGGTACCAACATATATATGTTGGCCTTTATTGCCTGTATATATTGTAACATGCGGGAAATGGAAGAACGGAAAGAATATTTAAAGTTATTTTTATCTATGCCATTAAATATATGTCGTTTATCTAAATTTTCTTAACTGACGTCAAACATAGTCTGTTCGGTTCTTGTAAACATGACACTTGATTTCACCATTGTCGAAATGGTTAGTAAGGTAAGTTCTTGAAAAAGACATTTAGAAAACGTATAAAATTTGAACGCAGCGGGATTCGAACCCGCGCTTTCTGAATAGCGTCAAGGCGCTCTCACCACTGAGCCATACGTTCTACTGTTCGTAGAATAATCTTTGGGTAGCAGAAATTTGTAAACATCTCTCTACAGAGATGCTAACAACAAAAATAAGCTGTCATATAGCGTATAAGAATTTCGACGCAGCTGGTAGTAGATTTTTCCTTCTTAGAAGAATTTTCCCTAGTGTGGAATAACACTTTAAAAATGTTTAAAAATAAGTAAATTCTTTCTAACTATGCGATTAAGTGTGGGATATCATGAAAATATCACATAGTGTTGAGTTCCGCGAACGTTTGAGTTGAATTCTGAATACATAATGTTTGTAATTTAATCGGAAAACTGGACTTCATAATGATTCTCCCTGTCCTACTCATCAATACGAAGAAGAGTAAGGCTGATTGAAGAACTTTCACGGCACACAAATACAGCATACAAGCAATAGTCTTCATATAATCAATAGAAAGTAAAAAACAGAGGGTCTTAACACTAGATTCTGCCTACTCCGCAAGAAAAAGCCTGAAGCTGATGAAAACCACAGCAAGGCAGGCCAAGGGAACCTAGTGTTAAGATACTCCGTTACCCACTTTCTGCCAAATTCGGAGGCATTGTGTGTCAAGTGGCGGAACTTAACGCCGCTCTTTGTCTCGACACCAGAGCGAAGAAAATGGGAATATTAAATATTTACACTCCTCGAGTGGGATTCGAACCCACATCAGGCGTTCAGTCACAATATAAGTAGTACAAACCATAATTTTTTCTATTATAACACTTCAAATTACAAAAAATACGGGAAAAAAAATGAAAATTAAACGCTATATTTATTGGTTTCCAAGCCATTTAACTCATAACCTCTAATATATTTTACTTTGTTTGATTTTCTAATTAACTTATAAAATATTAAAACATTCAGTATATAAACATCTCCGTTACTGGGAAAATTCCGCTTCTCTTTAAGTGATTCTAAGAAAAGTTCAAATTGAAAATATCGTCTTATTGACTTAGTAGTATTATTTTTATAAGGAAATATTTTGTAAGGAATTTGCTTTAAATTATAAAGAAAATAAATTTGCCTCGTGTAGTTGACATTTTTTTTATGATAGGTACTATCAACCTTTAGGGCCAGTCGTGGCGCAGTGGCGCAAACGTGTGACTGTAAACGACTGGTTGTTCGATTCCCACTCGAGGAGTGGAAATATTTAATATTTTCATTTCTTCGCTCTGGTATCGGAGGTAAAGCGTGGCGTTAAGTTCCGCCACTTAACACGCAACGCCTCCTAATTCGGCGGAATGTGGGGAACGGAGTGTCTTAACTCTAGGTTCCCTCTGCCTACCCTGCTATGTGCGGGATACCTATCAATTATTACAGTATATAGCAGAGTAATCAGAGAGAACCTAGTGTTAAGACACTATGTTTTTCTTTTTCAGCAAGAAATAGAGACATTGCGAGGTAAGTGGTGGACTAAACGCCGCGCTTTCTCTTAGTTATCAGAACGAAGAAAATAATACATAATCTTACCCCAAATGGGAATCGAACCCACAACCATAACATTTACAGCCAAATGCTGTCCCATGACGGCCTCAATATAACAGATTATTAGCTTCATAAAAGCATTAACAAAATTAATTATCATAATTGGATATTAACTCTAACATTTTAACAAACATACAAAATACAACGCCTAATGTATTTCAATGAAAACATTCACCTATGGGCATACATTTAGGGTCTACAACAACACGGACAGAGTAAATATGGAACAAACCCCATACTTATAATATTATAAATGGAAAAGTCTGTGTGTTTGTCTGTCACACTTTCACTGCTAATCTACCGGTCCGATTTGGATGAAATTTAGAATGAAAATAGTAAAAGTGACTGGGTCTAACATAGGCTACTTATATTTTCAAAATTCAACCTCTGAAGGGTTGAAATAGAGGATGAAAGTTTATATGAAAAATCTAAACCGCTTGACCAAAAATGCTCCCCTGAGGGTTGCAATATAACGAAATAGTTCACGTGGCGAAGCCGCGAGCGGGCCGCTAGTAGTTTATATTTGACAGTAAACACTAGACAAAGTCAAATTATTTGTTGTCCATTGAATAATTAACTAAATATTTTATTTGTGACTCAGTATAGGCGTACTTAGGTGAATAAATGCATTAGCGTCGATTTTAAATAGTGGAATACTTATATGTATGTATTAATAATATCAATTGGCCTTTCTTGATTGTTTTATCTAGTAAGATTTTCAAGTTGTTTTCAACATAGGATCATTCCTCTGAGTGACCATGGGGGTCAGTCGTGGCGCAGAGACACAAAATGTGACTGTAAAGCGACTGGTTGTGGGTCCTATTGCCACTTGAAGAGTGGAAATATTTAATAATTCCATTTTTTTCTCTCAGGTGTTGAGGGAAAGTGCGGCGTTAAGTTCCGCCACTTAACACGCAATGCCTCCAAATTCGGCGGAAAGGGGGAAACAGAGTGTCTTAACACTAGGTTACCTCCGCCTACCCTGCTGTGTGCGGGATACAGCGTGAAGCTAGAAAAAAATCCTTTGAGTGACGATGGAACCCAAAAACTACACCAGTCTGATTATATATAAGATGGTTGGAATTCGATTCTGACTTGACGTTTATTCAAATTTAAAACTACTATCGTTTCATTGTTTTCATGACAGCTTTGTCTGGTAACCGCACATTATACGAATAATAGGTTCTCTATACTAACAAGACTTCTTTCTTCAGAATAAAACACGTCAAAAATATCTTTATACCAAACTTCAAGCTAAGACATACAAAATTCAATAAAAACTCCTTCCAAACCGAAAAAAGAGTTAACTTCAAAAATGATAGACGTCGAGTATTTTCATTTTCCCCGGCATCGGCTGGAATTCAATCATTCACACGATGTTTGTAGCGTGAAAATTGTAACTGGGAAATTCACCTTTGCCTATTTTTCGTTGGATAATTGACACCGACACAATGCACTGTTGAGGCGGCGCTATATCGTAGCGCGCAATCGGTCAGCAATATTGCTTGTTGTGCTACTAAATCACTATTTGTTTGGTTTTATTTTGAGTTCTGTCTTCGTTTTTTGTGTAGAGTGGAGAGTTTAGTGTTTTTTTTGTGTATTTTGGCGTATAAAATGTTAAAACTCTCCGTTTTTTGTTTTATGGACAATGTCTGACAATGTTGACAATGTCATGAGAGGACGATCATCTCAAGGCGGAAATAATATAATTTTATTTAAGCTTGAGCTTACTTTACACATTTTTCTCGTTATAGTTATTTAGTTATATAATTAGTAATTCTATGTTTTTTGTCTAGTAGGCTTTGGCTGACATACCATTTTTTAAATAAAAGAAAAGAAATTTTAACAACAATGGCGAAATCAAGCGTCATGTTTACGAGAACCAAACAAAGAGTGGTGTATAGAAAAATATATAAGCATTATCCAATATGGAGATCCATAACCACAGCCATCATGTTTAGGTATTTTTGAATTACACCGTAGTGTCCATGTTTATTATATCAAATATTACATAGATATTCTCACCTTTACATAAAACAAGGGACCTAACTCAAAATATATAATTCGTCAGAAATCATCCATCATCCAAATCATGTGGCCAGTCGTGGCCCAGTGGCACAAGCGTGTGACTGTAAACGACTGGTTGTGGGTTCGATTCCCACTCGAAGAGTGGAAATATTTAATATTTCCATTTTCTTCGCTCTGGTGTCGAGGTAAAGCGCGGCGTTAAGTTCCGCCACTTAACACGCAATGCCTCCGAATTGTGCGGAAAGTGGGGAACGGAGTGTCTTAACACTAGGTTCCCTCTGCCTACCCTGCTGTGTGCGGGATACAGCTAAAAAAAAAAGAAATAATTTCTTGATTCTTTGAAGGGCCACTTTTTAGTAAAATATTTCTTCAATTAACTAACTTTCATTCTAAAAGTGCAAAATTATCTGAACATCTTAATTTCCCTTCAGACCAAACTCTGAAATTCACGAAGAAGAATCAACAATAGTAATTTCGTCAACATTCTAATTTCATACACTTACTTCTTTAAAACTTTGTTACTATAATATAAATTCATTGTTTAAACTTTTAGTAGATAGTTTGCTTAGAGGACTCGCGCGGGGTAAGACAAGTAAACGGTAAAAGTTGTTACGAGTTCGTGAGTTTCATTCAATAATTATTTTAGTTATTTGCCTTTGTAACTTTGGGGAAATTTAGAGCGGGTGGGTATTTAATGATTGTAATGAAAAAGGAGGAAGGTATTTAAAATGTATGTATATTAGTTAGAAAGCGACTTCACGCCTTTTGCCGTAGAGCAATATAGTCAGAGAATTCGTGTGTCAAGACATAGTTATAAGTATTTTTAAAGTGTTATATACTTAAAAGCAAATACAGTACTTTTTTTTTGTTTTCGCCATCGTGGCCAGTGGAATAGCGTTTGAAAGTAAGCGCATTGCTTGTGAGTTCAATTCCCACCCCGGGACATGTTTAAAATATTTTCTTGCTTTGATAAACAAAGGACAAATATTAAATATTTCAATTTCTCGAGTAGAAATCGAACCCACATCCAGTCGCGTTTACAGTCACATTTTGAGCCCCTGCGCTAAGACTAGCCTCAAATTGTTTTAAAATTAAAATATTTTATAAAACCTGTATTAAAATACAAAATGCAACAATTGTAATAGATTGTGAAAACAAAGTATATAATAATATAATAACATGTATCTTTGTACGCTTTTACCTGTTACAGGACATACATGATATCCTAGAACAGCTAAAAGCTGGCTGAGAGCTTTACTAAGCTTAAATACTGTATGGCTCGACGTTTAACATCGTTTGTGTATTGTGACGTCACATTGGTCACGAAATATAATGTCATTTTGAAATCTGAAATGAGATTTTAAAATAAAATATGAATTTAATAATAGAAAAAAAATGTATTTTAAATACTTCCTTAAAATATATATTTCTATTTATAAAAGCCTTTTTTGAATACACTAGCAAATACACAATACACACAAATGCGGCTTTAAAATGAACATATTTTTTAGAAAAATAATATAAAAATATTTGTTTGAACATATATAATATACACTTTTTATAAAAATGGATATAAATTTTGAGGCTGATGGCACAGTGAATCAGTATCCCACTGTAAACAAGATTAGTACATTTCCTTCCCAATTGTGGAAATAGGCTTGCTCTGACTATTTTTGAATTGCCTTGCTAACAATATCAAGTATTTTTTTAACTTCACGCTATATGAATACTAATTATAGAATGGTAGGTAGGCCGAACATAATCTTAAGACACTCCATTTCCCATTTTATGCCGAGTTCTGGAGGCATAGCGTATTAAATTGCGGAACTTAACGCTGCGCCGTGCCTCCACACAAGAGCGAAAAAACTGAAATGTGAAATATTTTATGTTTCAATTACTCCAGTGGTAATCGAACCCACAACAAGTCGCGTTTACTACATATTATTACGTTTATTACGTTTATCATACATTGTGGCCCTGCGAAACGCCAGGAATTTTTCTTAAAATAAGTAATTAAAATTATATTCCTTACATACCCCTCATATGACTATAACAACGAAAAATAACAAAAAAACTGATAAGCACACATTCATTTACCAACAATCGTACAATCTACCAGTTACTTACATATAGCTTTTAAAACACGAAATGAAACGTTCAGCTAGTAATGTTTATCCATGATGCCAATCACAGATCTGTACGGTTTTATCTGAATTTCTCGTAGGTTTAATTAAAATAATTGTGAATCTTTTAAATGGAGCGCGTCGTATCGTGAACAACCTACCGCTTATACGAGCAAAGTGCTTTCCGACATCACGAAATATATATCGATTAATTAATGATTTTTTTGTATTACATCAGATAAAATCGGTGGATCAGATAAAGTTTTTTGTTTACATGTAAATATTTTTGGAATAATGTTTTGTAATATATGTATATTTGTGTGTTGGTGATTTGTGATTGATATAATTAAGTATATAATTTAATATTCCTTTAAAGTGAAGAAAAAGGAAACATTACATATAAAATATTTCATTTCTTTAAGTGGGAATAGAACCCACAGTCTTTCGTGTTTACAGTCACACTTCGTGCCCCTGCGCCACGACTGGTCTAGGACTGGGTAAATTAAGAAGGAGGTTCCGGTCACCAATTCCGAATGGGAATCGAATTCGCAACCATTGCGAGACAAGCACTTTCTAACTTTTGAATCAAATAAATGTTTCATACTCCAATAATTACTCAGGGTACTCCAATAATTGATATATGTACAATGTACATACATATATAGGAGTCAGATACGTTTTTTTTATTTATTTTTATTATTTTGTCGTTAGAATACCAGCTAGCACCATTTTCCTAACAAGTTTCACGTGATAGATTAAAATGGATCCCAGGACTGAATTTTTAACGAAACGATCGCTATATTTTAAAATATTTTCAATCTTTTTCAATTCCATTAGACGAAGTACAGATATTGGTTTGTGATCTCCTTGTGTATATCCTGTTGGATATTTATGGGTTTTCGGTATTATTCGTTTTAAAAGATTTTTCACGATTGGTTATGGGTTCGATTATTTTTAGGACTTATTCTCGTATTATTTTTTTATTGTTTTTATTTTTCCGCTCTGGTACCTAAACCGTGGCGATGAGTTTCGTCACTACGGAGTACTACTTTAATACTAGTTTCTCTGACATTCTTGATAGTTAAGGGTAGTGGTAGTTAGGGTAGTTTCTCTCTGATTGGGTAATCAGTTCAAACATTTGTTATGCAGAAAAAGCGTGCAATTGCTTTTCATTTATTTTTTTAACTTTTTTTAAATATTGTAGTTTAATTTGTAATTCTTTTACCACCATTTGATATGTTTAATGTTTTTAGCCTAGTATTTCACATTTTTTTGCGTTATTTTGCAAAATGGTACAGAAAGAATGTAGCGTCAAAATACTCCTTTCTCCGTTTTGTGCCTGAATTTGAGAATGCATATTGAGTGGGGGGAATCGATGCCTATTTTGTCTTTCAGAGCGGGGAAAATAGTTAAAATATTATTACTCTTCGTAATGGTTATAGAACCCACAACCATCGAAACAGACGAAGTCCCACTGCGTCATGATGGCCTCAATGACTATTGTACTTGTTTTTATTTGAAATATGATCGAAATAGGCAAAACAAAGCGACAGTTTCAACGTTGTTGAGAATGAATGTCAATAGAATTTGCTGCAACAAGTTCTAAAACAAATATACTCTATTGGTTATATTTTATGCTGGTCTACTGTAAACTTGATTAGTTATGGGTTCGATTCTCAATCAGGGTCAATGCATAACAAGAAATTTGGGGAACGAGCTGTTATTAGAGCAGAAGATTACTCTGTCTCTATGCAGCAAATGCGTAAAGCTAAAAAAATATTCCTTCTTTTTTCAGCTTCACGCTTTCAGCAGATGAAGTTAGAAGTTGCGTGACAAAATAATAACAAAAAGATCTGATTCACACCTTTTCCTACATCGCAGGATAGTTATATAAAATCTAGTGTTAAGTCTCGAGTCAAGAAATCGATTTAGATTGATTCACGTAATAACGTGATGAGCGGCGAAGCTCGGTTCCAAAGTAGAGAAATGGAAAATTGTTTTAATATGCTCATTTCCTTGATTGAGAATCAAATTTTTAAATCTCGCTTAAAGTCAAAGTCAAATAATTTTATTCAAAATAAGAAGTTACATGTTTCATTTTTTTGCCATTCTATGCCTTCTTGCGCCCTAACAGCCATATAATTTCTTAATTATCCAAATAAAGGATTTATATTCACAACAGGGCTTTGTAACGAAGTGGCCATTAAGTATTTCTTATATCACTTTTATAGTCAGCGATATATCAGGAATGGCCTACTATCTCAGTGCCCCACTAAGCGGTCCCACAGGTACCTCATAAATTTCCACACAAGGAGACCCACCTCGCGCCATACATCTAAGGCCTTTCTCGTACAGTTGGGAGATTCTATCTACATATTATTGGGAATTTATTTTGGCATTATTTTAATTCGTTTCTATTGGCTTCATCTTTGTAAATCGCAGGTTCAATATAGTTTTTTTTAAATTGACTTTTATTGGCTTCGTCCTGTGTCTTTAATACAAAGGTTAAATGGCAGTACTCAACGCCGTGTTTTGTCATACTTATTAGAGTGAAGAAAAGATACATTAATGCTATAAGTCAAAATAATAATTGCTTAGAAGAGCTTATCAAAGAAAAAAAAGATTTTTGTGTCAAATCCTTTTTATTTCATATAGAATATGTACATTTCATATATCGCTAGAGGCATATATATAAGTATATATTTTTAGCATAGTATAAAATGTTTTGTCATTTAAAAAAAACCATTGTTTTTTTATTTTTTTATATATTGGGAATAATTCAAAAGAAACGGTTGCGTTATTATTATATAATACTTAAAAATCCGAAATTTGTTGGTGTATTTTGAATATAAAAGTATAAGACTTTATATTTGTTATTTATAAATGTACTGTACATTTGCAATAAGAAAGTGTTTAAGATTTTTAGTTTTTCACAGTTTTCAATTTATTTTGAAACATACTTTACACTTAGACTTCCTTGAAACTTTACTCGTATCTGGTTTCGACGACTACAATATATTCATTGTATGAACAACATAATTTATAACAATAAGAAATTAGAATAACAATAATTGAATGATTAGAATAAGAAGAAATACTTAACACTGTATTTTTATTAGCTGAATATGTTTAGGCCATCATGTTCGTATACACAATGATCGTGGGATCCCATTCGGAGGATTATATTAAAATTATTATTGTATTTTTTTTTGTTCTGGTGACGAGAAAAACTGCAGCATTAACACTTTTAAGGATTTCACTACCTTTCTAATCCAACAATCAATTAGTATCCTATTGTAATATCATGACCTGAATTAGTAGTAATCATATACATATATGAGGCCAGTCGTGACGTAGAGGCACACAGTGTACCTGTAAAACGACTGGTTGTGGGTTTGATTCCCACTCGAAGAGTGGTAATAGTTAATATTTCCATTTTCTTCGCTCTGGTGTCCTAGGCAAAACGCTGCATTAAGTTCCGCCACTTAACACGCAATGCCTCCAATATTCGACGGAAAGTGGGAGGAGGACGGAGTGTACGGACTTAACACTAAGTTCCCTCTGCCTACCCTGCTGTGTGCGGGTACAGCGAGAAGCTAAAAAAATATACATATACAAAAATAAAAAAAAAAATTTCTTATCCCACAAAGAAAAAATATTATAAACACAAAGAAAAAAAGATATTCACATACAGTTATAAAAATATTCAAAAAAATAAACCGTCGAGGAATATCGGGCAATTTACGACACTCGCGCAAAACGTAACGTAGGCGTAGGCAGGTAGGTACTCGTAAGATGGTAACTTTTATTTGGACCGCCTTATGTTTCCTATTTACATATTACCCGAGGCGCATACGAGACGTACAAAAATGTAATTTTTACCCACTCAAAGTTCCAATTACGCAATGACGTGTGGATTTCAGAGTCAGATGTTATTAGTCATCAGTAACGAACGACTCGCGGCTGTAACAAGGGGAATTTTATATTGCTATTTTATTTTTTAAGGTAAAATTTACTTATGCTCGCTCGACGTAAAGAATAAGCTATTGAAAGTATGATGGGAGGGTTACGAAAAGTGTGATCAGGCGAGGCGAATGAAAGTTGAGAGAGAGATATAAGTTAATGAAGATAGAAAGAGAGAGAGAATTACATTTTATATGTTATTGTAGGGACAAGAGAGCGACTGTGTATATATTTTCTTTCTCTGCTTCTTTTTTACCCAAATAAGTGTTAATTAAATTACGTGGTCTAAAGCACATTGGTTTTTTATTAATTTTATATACAAAATCTATGGAAGCCAGGGTAGTATAGTTGGCAAGCGTCTGACTGTAAGTACCAATGGTTTTAGAGTTCGACTCCGTCTTTTCTTCTGCCTACTATGCGAGAAAAAGCATAAAGCTGTAATGCATGTATATTTAAAATAATAAAAAAAAAGTTTACTCAAATTTACACATTTGTAAAAGCCAACTTCTATTGCGTGACAAACTGACACTCATTCCTTCACGGACGCATTGTGAATTAAATCCTCAAAGATTGACGCTTAATTACATTTAATTTAATTTCATTTAATCATTTATTATAATATATTTAAATTTAATTTCTCCGCTAAGCATTAAGTTGGACTACTCCTTCATATTTCAATTTCAGACGGAAAGTGGAGAAAAGAATATTTTAACACTACACACTCCTTGCTTACACTACTATGGGGAAAATACCTAATATTTCACATAGTTAGTTAGATTATAAATAATTCAAGTTAATGATTGCCAGTAATTAGAGTACGCACGGAGGACTGACGATATAGTAGCATATAAATCTTCAGTTTGTCCGTCTAATGCATATATACGGCACTCTTGGGACACTATTTCGGTATTTACTTACTTCTTTCGCTTATTTTTGTACTGTTACCTAATTAAAAACGCATTGTTTGTTATTTTGTAAGTAAGACCCGCCTTAGATGAGATGATTGTTGTTTCAAATTCAAAGGGAATTCAATTCAATGTTTAAAATTATTAAATACCTTTACATGTCTAATTGGCCAGTCGTGACGCAGTGGCGCAAAGTGTGACCGTAAAGCGACTGGTTGTGGGTTCGATTCTCACCGTGAGAGTGGAAATATTTAATATTTCTATTTTCTTTACTTTGGTGTCGAGGCCAAGCGCGGCGTTAAGTTTCGACACTTAACACGCAATGCACATTCGCTCCCAGTTCGGTGGAAAGTGGAGAACAGAGTAGGTTCCCTCTGGCTACCCCGCTGAGTGCCTGATACAGCCTGGAGATAAAAAAAACATACCTAATAGGGCAAAATTTGTCCTTACAAAGAGCAGCGTTGAGTTCCGTTAGTCCGTAAGGATGACTTTTTGTAGGGCTTAACAAAGCAAAGTATGATCAGTGAAAGCAAATGAAACGCAATGTTAGCTATATTGCACTTTGTTTGAGTAAATCGAAAATATCTATATTTCTAAATATAAATCCACAACTTAATAGGTATTGAATCCATAACAATTGATTTAAAAAATTAACGAATAAGTCACGAAAAAAGACAAGTCTTTAAGTTTTGTCTTAGAAAAAATTATGGTTTCAAATAATACTTTTTGAATGCTATTTATTAAATAATTTTTAAAGAATATATTCCGTATAACGTAACATGGAACTAAGTGTTATGACACTCCGTTGCCTACTTTCCGAATAAAATCGAGACATTGCATGTGGAATATGTGAAATATGTGGAGAAAGGTTAATTATTCCTTTAAGTACGAATTGAATTGACTTCCAATTACGCTTACACACTAACGCCGTTCCACTACAGACAAATGGTTTTGTTTTTAAAATTAAATAATAAGACAGTGTCAAGACCCTCAATCAGGCCAATGGCGGTTGAGAAAGAGCACCGTCAGGTTTTAATGGATAAATGCCGGCGTTATCATCTGGCGACACTGGAGTCCCACATAGCCATCCCGAAACCCCACTTGTGCTGGTATCCGTAACGGATTTAATGGATAAAAAAATAGTGTCATGACCTTCCGCTCTCCGTCCTCCGTCCTCCGTTGAAATTACATTAAATAGTTTAACAAAACATAACTTTACAACAAATATTATAACCCATTCGCGTTTACATCACGTGTCCTCGTGTTAATTAGTCAGTTGTCACTGATTGCGTTGTTTATGCAAAGGCACGATGTGGGGTGAGCTTAATTTTGTTAAATAGCTAATGTTATTTTCCTTATTGTCTACTGATTACCATTGAGACGATATGCAGAATTATTTATTTGTAAGCTTTTGCCTTTAGAAATATGTGTATGTTTCGTAATGTTGGTTTGTATGTTAGTATGTTAGAAGTAGTTGCAGCTCACGACTTTGTATGCGTAGTCATAAGTATTTCTGGGTCAAATTTTAAGCTTGTTGTAAAAAAAAGGATTTTCATACAAAGTAAGCGAAGACAAGAGTTAAGACACCTTTTTCCCATTATCTTGCCATAATCCAAGACATTAAGGAATGGTGTGTATAATATAGAATAGATTAATGGAACTCAACGCCTCCTTGGTCTTACCACCAGTAAGTATGCCAAAGTTTAAAGTGTGAAAATATCAAGGGCTGTTATTCTACCTAATTTCACTTTTTAAATATTTTTTTTCAAAAATAGCAATGCAGGTAAAGTTAACAAAAACATGCTAAAATGTGAAGATACTTAGTACCTACTAAGAAAGTAAAAAGAAATCGAAAACACACTGTAGATGATACTGAAAGAAGGTCACGTAAGAATAACTACTCCCTAGAGAGAATTTTTGTACGAAGAATTAAAGATTTTGAATAGAGCGAGTGAAATAAGCGTAGGAAAAAGGAAAATATATTTAATATAATAATAATGTTTCTTTTTTTTTAGCTTCACGCTGTGTCTCGCATACAGCAGGGTAGGCAGTGGGAATTTAGAATTAAGACAATCTCCATCCATTCTCTTGCCGCCGAATACGGAGGCATTATGTGTTAAGTGGCGGAAGTTAACGGCGCGTTTAGCCTAGACGTCAGAGCGACGACGACTCCTCGAGTGGGAATCGAACACACAACCAGTCGCTTTACATGCACACTTAGTGTGATATTGATCTCAAAATATGATAGCGCCTGACCATAAACGATTAGTTGTGGGTTCCATCACCATGATAATATATAGATATTAATAATTGATGACGAATACGCTTTAACTCCCATAGCAGGACTGGCAAAAAGAATCTAGTGTTGAGACAGGACTGACAAAAAGAATCTAGTGTTGAGACACTCTGTTTTCTTTTATCTTAGAATTCAAAATTTTGCGTATTAAGTGGTGGGATTCGACTCCACGTTTTGTCCTATCAGACCAAGGAAAAGAAAATAATTAAAATATAATCATCACAACGAGTGGAAATTAAACGTGAGTGGACGATATTAAACTGTGCCACGATAGCCTCAACGATTATATTTAAATATTTTTTACTTCCCACCTCAAATAACAAGAAGGGAAGGTGTTGAGTTCCGCCATTCAACATGTAATATCTTAAACTTAGGTGGAACAAAGTGTCTTGACACTGTACACTTTGAGTCAATATAGAAAGAAGCTTAAAACTGGCATATTTAACATTTTCCAATACAAAACATTTTATATCTTAAACGTTTATTCTTTATAAAATGTAAACCCAGCTTAACGAACCAATAATTCGCAAAGCACAACGTAGAAAGAACGTTAACGTTCACACCTAATTTTCGAAAGACAAGCAGAACTGTCTACAAAGTTTGCACTAACAAGGGGAACTATGAACAATTATCAGACGGCGTTTCAATCAATTTACGCCTAGAAAACAACTTCTACAAACACGATTACTGACTTTACTTTACGTTTGCAATTCGAGTACTGGAATATGTTTGATAGTATCTTTTTTGTTATGTTACTTTCTTTTTATTCTTTTATATAAACAAGTTTACGTTTCTATACCAGTGGCTAGTCGTGGCCCAGTGGCACAAGCGTGTGACTGTAAACGACTGGTTGTGGGTTCGATTCCTACTCGAGGAGTGTAAATATTTCATATTTCCATATTCTTCGCTCTGGTTCCGAGGTAAAGCGCGGTGTTAAGTTCCGCCACTCAACATGCAATGCCTCCGAATTCGGCGGAAAGTGGGGAACGGAGTGTGTTAACACTAGGTTCCCTCTTCCTACCCTGCTGTGTGCGGGATACAGCGTGAAGCTAAAAATGCTTCTATAAGTTGTAAAGTTAGATTTGATTGAATTTGTCTGACGAAAGTAATAGGTATGGACTCCTCATGATTTCTCTCGCACAGCAAGTTAAGCAAGTTAGGCAGAGAGAACATAGTGTTAAAACACTCCGTTCTCCGCTTTCCACCGGAAACAAAGACTATATATAATATGTTTTTAAGCTGGAGTAGGAGTGGGTAGTCAATTTGATGACATTAGTCAATTTGAGTGTGGAAAGTAAAAACTCAGTGAAAATCAGTGGTAGTAAATAAGTTGAAACTTAAGCCTTGAATAATCAAGGAAAAATCTTTATTGCAAACTTTTCGTGTAATCTATTTTCTTAGACTGACTTGACTCTGGAATATGTATAAAAATAGCTTAAGTTCATTTCAAGTAATTTTTGCTGTCATTTGATTGGCTAACAATTATTCATTGCGTAGCTAATAAATAAGCAATAAAACATTTAGTTAAACATAAAAGTAAGCGTTTTATACAAAAAAATATAGCATCTCGCCTCGCCTTTCCGCAGTTTCAGAATCTTTACCAAACAAAATAGAATCTCAATTGAATCAAGTGTCATTGTTTTTGTTAATTTGTGCGATCGTTCCGCTTTTAGTTTTCAAGTTTAAAAGCCTCGAGCTACCAGCAAACTCCATTACGGAGCTATTAAATATGCGAAAACGCTGTACTTGTACAGTTGAAGCAATTCAGGCAATCGCTGTCTAATAAAAAGTCATTGAAAATGTGTATTTATTATACAGTCTTTGGTATGTATACTTTAAAATTAAATGGAAATTATTCTAATAATGCTTTTGATTAGAATATACTTTGTTGCACATAATAGAATTAAATACATGATAAATAAAATACATAAATAAATATAAAAAACGTACAAAGACTTATTGCTTCAAGCAATCTCTTAAAGACAGTCCTTGATAAAGAGAGGACTAATTATGCTTAAAAAAATAAGAAATAGCGTATCAGTGGAGACAAATACAAACGTATAGGTATACGTATATACTGTCGTGGCCAGTCGTGGCGCAGTGACACAGACGTGTGACTTCAAACGACTGGTTGTGGGTTCGATTCCCACTCGAGGAGTGGAAATATTTAATATTTCCATTTTCTTCGCCTGGTACTGAGGCAAAGCGCGGCGCTAAGTTCCGCCACTTAACACGCAATGGCTCCGAAAATTCGGCGGAAAGTGGGGAACGGAGTGTCTTAACACTAGGTTCCCTCTACCCTGCAGTGTGCGGGATACTGAGTGAAGCTAAAAAAAAAGTATATACGTAAACTTAGGCTTTGCCCTAAGTGCTGTAAGGGCCGAAATGAAAATAATAAATAATCCAGCTACTCCGGAAAAAGTGTGTAGCTACTAAAGTATAAAATCATTCTACAGACTGGGAATTGAACATAGTACTGTCGCATTTACAGCCAGTCGTTGTCCCACTACGCAACTATAGCAATTTTATAATGATTTTAAGAAATCTTATATACTCGACTTCCCAACCCATTCACAATTGGTAGGGATATGGGTAGAATATATAAAGGTAAAAAAGTCTTAGCATAATTTGATTATATGATTGAGATACCTTTTATTTGTTTTTACTTTTAATTATCTTTCTAAGCCTAATAATAATATTGAATGAAATAATAATTTGAAATGTAAGAGAAAGCAGAATTCCACAGTTTCTTTACTGTGTTGTGTAGTTGATTGGTTAAGGGATTTGGTTTAGTGAATTGAAATTATAAACAGTTGTAACATTTAAAATATTATTATTCACACAAATATTATTATTCGTGGCGCAGTGGCACAAGCGTGTGACTGTAAACAACTGGTTGTGGGTTCGATTCCCACTCGAGCTGTGGAGATATTTAATATTTCCATTTTCTTCGCTCTGGTGTCGAGGTAAAGCGCGGCGTTAAGTTCCGCCACTTAAGACGCAAGCCTCCGATTCGGGGGAAAGTGGAGAACGGAGTGTCTTAACACTAGGTTCCCTCTGCCTACCCTGCTGTGTGCGGGATACAGCGTGAAGCTATAAAAAAAATCCATAAAAAATTGAACATAGCAGGATTCGAATCCACGGATAGCCAATCGTCCAAACGTTCTGACAGCTAAGCAATGTGTTCTACACGTCTAAATTCTTATACTCGTACACTAATATAGCAACTTAATTTTTTTGTGTAATCACTTCACAAAAGTGAAAAAAAAATATTGATCAATAGACATCGTGTACCTAGTCTTCTATCTCGCCAAAAGACCTGTAGTACATTGCTACGACGAATAATATACGACGAATAATATATTTACAACGAATAATACGAGTAGGTATACGACGAATAAATGCACGACGAATGCACCTCTAACTAAAAGCCAGTACAATATTTAACTATTGATAACATTTTAAAACCACTACCTGTTCATGTTTATTGGCTACGATTAGAAATAAATAGTTTTTAGAGTTCTTTTAGCGAAGATATATGAATATTGTTCGTTTTGAATGGATATGGTTCTGGTTCTAGTTTAGTAAAGTTCAAAGTACCGTAGTAAATAGAAAGCTTTAGTGCAATGGTATGAGTTTCAATGCTCGTGCGTTTGGTTTTCCTTTAGTAGAATCTGTATAGATTCTATATAGATGAAATTAAATAAATTTTATGTGTTAGATGCCATCGTGATGCATTTGGGAAATGGCTGATTTAGGTAAATAGTTATTTTACGAAATATTGAAGCGCAATTTAATTTTATTATAGTTTCTGTTAGAATAACATTGTGGCAATAAATAATTTTGTCACGTTGTTGTCAAATGAAAACAAGAATAAAAATGTCAAAATTCAAACAAATGAACGTGGCATGTGTAATATAGCGTGTGAAATGCATTACGACTTCAAAAAAAATGAATTAAAATTAATTTCGAAAACAAAATCTATATAATATCTTAATTTCTAACAGAAAATGGAGGACGGAGTGTCATGTCACTAAGTTCTCTCTGTCTACCTTGTAGGTATAGCTTAAAACATTTTTTTATAATCTTCACAATTTTATAACCCTAATAAAATCATAGTAAATATAATACCAATATAACCACTTGTAACGTATCAGCAAATCTAATTAAAACAACAATAGAATGGTGAAGAGTCTTCAACCCCTACGACGCGATACTCCGCTGTCAGATCGACCTGTGATTGGGTTGTCAAGAAGAAAATCGCTGCCGATTCCATTTCAACACTCAGCGGTTGAAGAGTGTAATGTGGATACCTGGTAATATTTAATTTTGAAGTGTTATTGCTGGGGTAGGTTAAAATATAAAAATATATAGGATTTAATAAAGAAATTAATTTTGATTACTTAATCAGGGAGAACAAAGTGTTAAGACACTCTGTTCTCCCTATTTTGCCCAAGATGAAGACATTGCGTGTGACAAATTGCGGAATTCAACCTTTGTCTTAGGTAACAATCATTCCTTCTAGTGAAAATCAAATCCACAACCAATCGTGTTAACTCTAATAGTCAAACGTTGTCTCACTGAACCACGATGGATATGTCTTTTTTGGTTAAGGATATTATTGGTTATTGGATATTGTCTAAAAAATATATTTAAAAAATTCAGGCTTCCCAAGTACGGCATTTACCTTAATATTTATAGTCAGGTTAAGATTTCGTGAAACACGACGACGTTGTATGACTGATGACGTTGACGATGTAATTATTGAAATAAATAAAAATTATAATTACAATGAAAAAAAAATATTTAAGAAAACGTATAATTACTTTTGAGTACCGGGACACAAATCTTGGCAATGAGCGCATAGATCGAAGCAGTTTTTTAAGTTTCCTAAGTGTAAAGGTTTTTCAAGTGTAAGAATAAAAGTTTAAGAGTTATTAGTTTAGTATTTTTGTATTTTTATTAAAATAAAATAAAAAGAGCAATGAAACAACGGCTTAATGTAAAAGCGATGACAGTAAGTTCGATTTTTACTCAGGAATGATTATACAATTCTCCTTTTTTCCGCTTTGGTACCTAGACAAAGTTCGGCATCGAATTTCGCCACTCAACATTCAATGTCTCGATTACGGGCGGAAGAAAAAGGACGGAGAATCTTGACACTAGCTTCTCTCCGACTACCCCACTATACAGGAAAAACATTGAAGGTATATTTATACAAAAAACAATAATATATAATATAAATCTAAAAATATTGATCGTATATATCTGATATACACATAGAAAAAAATGACACCCCATAAATAACAGCACTATGTACTATCAGATACGTATTAAGATGTTTCGAAACAGCAATACACGGCTGTCCAATAGACCTGTGATTGGGCTGTCAAGAAGAAAATCGTTCCTGAATCGATTAGAGCCCTCGATGGTTAAACGCTGTACTGGGTGTGCGTTTCCATTTTACTCACGGTGAGATGGACGTTTTTATTTATTATTATATTTGTTTTATATGTAGTTTGGATTAAGTAAGATAATAATTTTGTTTCTTTTCTATTGAAGTTGGGTGAAATTTTTGAAAAATATTATACCCTTATATTAAATATTTTTGATAATATTTGAAAAATATACCTTTATATTAAATATTTTTGATTATATTAAAAATTAATCTTATTTTTTTGCTCTAGCGCAAATCACACCACGGCGTTGAGTTTTACTACTGAACAAGTGATGTCTCAAATCCGAGCGAAAAGTGAAGAACGGAGTGACTTGATACTAAGTTCTCTCTGAATACCTTGTTATACGGGAAAAAGTAGTAAACTGTAAGACGTTGCCTGGAACTTCCTTTGTGTAGATTTTTGACTTGGTCTATTATTGTTATTTCTGCCTTTTCTTGGTTTGAAATAAGCATTTACAGGTTTCTATTGTTCGTAGCTTTGATTGGATGTTATCTGTTAGTAATTTATATACTTATATTATTTTTCCTAGTTATACACATGGATAACATAAATAGATTTACTTTAATTTAGCAGCAAAAAAACGAATACGTTTACGTTTATAAATTGTACAACATCTTTTATTTATATAAAGCTACATTTCCCTCAATGAGTATCAAACAATCATCGGCCACTGCACTACGACGGCCATAGAATTGAAATATATTTTTTAGAAGAGACTTGGTGTTAAGACACTCCGTTCCCCACTAGGATAGAAATATTAAAACATTTTTTCTTTAAATAGTCAAAAATCAAGACGCAGAACGAACATGCACCCCGTCAAAACCTACGGTGGATGAGCGACGGAATTTTAGGGTGTCACGCGAGGGTTAGAAAACATGTTAGTACATCGATTTGCGGTGTTTTACTACATTAGCCCGTGTTATTGAGTTGGGAGAGACAAATCATATTCCGCCAGCCAATGTAGGAATGCGACTGCTATTTGAAATGGCCCCTTGATTGCTATGTAATATGATTTTGTAAGACTCGCCATGCAAGAAACGTTTTTTTGTTTTTTTTTTCTTTAATGTTATATGCTATTTTATAATGTAATAATTTATAATGTAAGTGTGTCTGTTTGTATGGGTGGAAAGTCAGTCTTGCAACTGAATTTTGAAATGTATTATTTTTTACAGCTTCACGCTTTTTTTCCGCCATAGCAGGATAGTTAGAGAGCACTTAGTGTCAAGATACTCCGTTCTCCATTTTCTGAGTTGTGAAACGGTGGCAAAGCAGGGAAATGTAATTATTATATACGAGTATACCTTTAACTTATGATTAGTAATGTGACATCATTTTACACTTTATGTAACTTAGAGGACGATCCAAGATAGCGGATTATTTATTTTTAATGCACTTTTACAATATGGCTACCAAATGAAAGGGCTTGCTGAGAATATTTCGAAAAAACTTGTTTTAAAAACTTTTTATAATATTTTATTTATTATGTTTATTATTATTTTGTGAAGTATTAGTAATAGTACTTTTTGGGATGTTAAGGATTTTGGGATGTTAAGTACCGCGCAATATGGAATATTTGTAATTCTAATACATATAACTGTTTTCCTTCCAATTGTCCCAAAGTTTATAGAAAGTCAAGATTTTAAAGTTAAAAGAATATTTTATTGTATAAGTTACACGGATAAACAGCAATTTCCTTACCATAACGAGGTAGTCACGCCTTCATATCCATGTGTTCTTCATCAAGTTATACCGTGTTATTTCCGGCTACGTTTGAAATTTTGAAGTACTTTTTTGACTTAATATTTTTTATTTACGCAGGAAGAAGGGAATATTTTTAACTGTATAATAAAATATTTAATACATCAAAAAACTATCGCTAGTAATAGGGTGTATGTTATTATACAAAATGATTTTAGAGTACATCATGACACAAAGCAATGCTTAAATTATTTAAAATATTTTAGAAACATAGAATATTGGTGTAAGAAAGTGTGTTGCTGTATAAAATGGTTTAAGAGTGTTTTTTATGACATGCTTGTATTGCTCAAAATATTTAACTTTCCACAATTTGGTTCAATAAAGTTAATTGTTATATCGCCAACTTAGACATGACGCCAAGCGCTCCTGAAAGATGGAAAATAGGGAGCCCAATGATATATTATATTATAGCACTGTCCATTATTTTTTCTTAAAATATAATAAAAAATACCTACAAAAGCAAGACCTATGACGAGACACTAAATCGGCAGAAAAGACCCAAATCCGCCACATTACATATTACCAGCAGTACTTAACGCCGCAAAACATCAAAAATTTGCAAATCATCAAAATTATTAAATAATTAATCCCAACTTAATTATAAGTTCCACTGAATTTAAACTAAGCTATTAAACTAAACAAATTGTATTGACTTCCAAACTTTGAAACTGGCGGGCAGGTCGAAGCCGCCAGGAACTCTCCAACATCGGCGCCCGATTGTTTCGCATCACGACATACATATTAATTTCAGCTTCATTTCAATATCAACAAGCTAAGCCGAACATCTGAATAGGTTTACTTACAGAAGGTGTGAGCGCGTGACTACGTTGATTTGGTCTAAGTTATAAGATGTTAAGGATGACAGAATACTTACTACTTTTAAACATTTTAAAAGTGTTATTCCACACTTAGGAAAATTGAAAAAGACATTTAAAGAAAGTAAGATGTGATAAAGCGTATAAGAATTTCGACGCAGCGGATAGTAGAACGCATGGCTCAGTGGTGAGAGCGCCTGAACGGTGTTCAGAAGGCACGGATTCAAATCCCGCTGCGTTCAATTTTTTATACGCTTTCTTTAAATGTCTTTTTCAATGACAGTATACTGTCTATAATTGTATGCTTTGCAAGCTTCTAGCTTTTTCACCACAGCAAAGTAGATAAAGAGAATCTAGTATTCACCAAGTCATTCTAAGAGAATCTAGTAACACATTCCCTTCTTCACTGAGTGTTGAGTGGTGCAACTTAACGCCGCGCTTTGCCTTAGGTACCAAAGTTAAGCAAAGCTGTTTCAATCTTAAAATTAATCAATTTATGCACGAGAATGAAATTGTTGAACTTTATTTTTTTATTATCACTTGTCTTTTCAAAAAGCTATAGGACTTTTTTACAGTTTCACACTTTTTCCGCATAGCGTGGTAATTATAGAGAAGATTGTGCAAGACATTTTATTCTCCGTTTTCCGTCCGAAATCGAGACATTTGGTGTCAAGCTGCGGTACTCAACGTCGCGCTTTGTTTTAAGTACCAGAAAAGAAAAATGAAAACAATTGTTGGAGTTTATACCTAAATAAAAAAAAAATAAAAAAGCCTTTATTTGACCATTTCTGCAGTTAAACGTAAAAAAACTAATTACATACGTATACTGATAACATATTTTATTGTATATAATATATATATTTTTACTAAATTTAAATTTAAACAAAAAATATTAAAAGTTATTTGTTAAAAAAGTTTCTTTATCTTTTTTTTTAATATAATTATTTATGGTCCCCAAACTGGGTAAAGGCCTCCTCCAAATATGTCCACTTTTCTCTATCTTGTGCAATTTCCCACCAATTCGATCCGGCGATTTTTTTGATATCTTCTTCCCATCGTGTCGTTGGTCTTCCTCTACTCCTTTTACCATGTGGACCTCTCCACATCGTGATGTTGTAGGTCCATCTTTTGTCTTGAAGCCGTGCTACATGACCTGCCCACTTCCATTTTAACTTTTGTGCGTAGATTAAGACATCAGTAGCTCTCGTTAGCGCTCTTATTTTGGTGTGTCGGATCTTGTCTAGTCTCTTTACCTTGAGCATGCTTCTCTCTAATCCTCGCTGACAAGTTATAATTTTATGCTTGGCTTTTGACGTAAATTTCCACGTTTGGCATCCGTACGTCAAGCATGGTAGGAGACTAGAGTTCATGACTTTCGTTTTTAGATTTAGTGGCATGTTGCTTTTAAAAATTTCTTTTAAGCTCCAAAATTTGTTCCATGTTTGCTTTACTCTCCTTTCAATTTCCATTTCATTGTTTTTTCTTTCAAAACTGATAGATTTTCCTAAATAAATGTAATTATTAACATATTTAAGTGAATCGTTATTGGCTATTATTTGTTTTCTGTAGCTGTTAGTCATTATTTTGGTCTTCGTGGAATTTATTTTAAGTCCTACGTTAGAACTTGTTGTTTCTAAAGCGTTGATCATGAGCTGCAGTTGGTTACTTGTCTCAGATAATATCACTATGTCATCCGCGAATCGTAGGTGACTTAGATAGGCTCCTTGTATATTTATTCCTATATTGATCCAGTTTAGCTTCTTGAATATAACTTCTAATATTGCTATAAATAATGTTGGCGATAGGGGGTCCCCCTGTCTCACACCTCTCATTATTGGAAAGCTCGGACCCTGTGTTTCCAGCTTTATTCTGCCCATGTTGTTGCGGTATATATTTCTGATGATGTTTATATACACTGGGCTTACTCCTTGACATTTTAGACTGTGCCACACGCTGTCATGGGTTACTGTATCAAAAGCTTTTTGGTAATCAATAAATGCCAGATACAGTGGTCTTTGCTGTTCTCGATATTTCTCTATAATTAATTCTAAGGCGTGTATGTGATCCACAGTAGAAAACCCCTTCCTGAAACCAGCCTGTTCTACGGATTGTCTTGCTTGGATTACTGGGCTGATTCTGGAGTTTATGATAGTGGAGAACAGCTTGTACAAGCTGGGGAGTAGGCTTATGGGTCTGTAGTTACCAATATCTTTTGGATCACATTTCTAATATATTAAAATGATATCAGATTTGGACCATTGTGCAGGTGTTTCAGATGTATACAATATTAGATTAAATAGTTTAGAGAGTGGTGTGGCCAATATATTACACGCTAATTTTAGAGCTTCGTTTGTGATTTTGTCTGAGCCGGGGGATTTATCTATTTTTAGCTTTTTTATATTATCTATGATTTCGTTCTCGTCTATCAACTTAATGTGCTTTTCATTTTCACGTTTAGTATGATCGACCTGTGTATTTTCAACTGTTCTGGTATGATTGTTATAAATTGAGGATGCTCGAGTTTTACTGCTGTATAAGTTTTTGTAAAAATAAGTTGCCATCGTGATAATGTCTTCACGTTTATTTAGGTCCTCATTAGATTTCTTTAAACTCTCTATCCAAGTTTTGGTTTTCTTTAATTCTTTGTAGGCTTTTTTCGTGCTTCCTGTGATGTGTAGGTGTTTTTCTAAAGTGTGCTGTCTATATTTTTCATAATCGTTTCTTATATATCTATTGGCTAATTTAAAGAGTGCTGTTAGTTTATTTTTCATAGATCGTGATTTATTTTTGGTGTTTTGTAACTCCTTTCTTCTTCGTAAAAGTGTTGTTGTACGAGTCGATAACACCTTATGGTGGTTCTGAGCGTTTGTTTTTTGCTTTGCTGAGCTTAAGCTTTCTATTATAGAATTTTCAATTTTGTTGTAGCAGGCTTGTACTGAGATATTTTTATGACAAGAACGTTGATTAGTTAGCATATGAGACAAAGCTTCCCTATATCTTGTAATTTCGTCTTCACTCTTCAGATCGCTTATGTAGTTATTTGTGTAATTAGTTCTACTTTTTTTCTTCTTCTTTAGATTTATTGTAGCTCTGATTATTCTGTGGTCCGACGGGTAGTTAAGATTCAAAGTACCAATGTCTTGAAATAGTCCTGGTCGGTTTGATAGTATAAAATCTACTTCATTCTTATGGTTACCATTTGGAGACTTCCACGTCCATTTTTTATTTGGTTTTTTTTTAAAGCATGTATTTATTATAGTAAGTTTATTTTCTAAAGCAAAATTGATCAATCTCTGTCCTCTGTTGTTTCTTATTCCATATCCGAATTGTTTTGTTATTAAGTATTCTTCTTTCTTAGGGACTCCAATCTTTGCATTGAAATCTCCCATCAATATAATATTCTTATGTGCCATGTCTAATGCTTTATCAACTGTTTTGTAGAAATTATCTATTTCGTTGTCACTTGCTATATTTGTAGGTGCATATACTTGTATGATTGATACCAGAAAACCTTGAATATTCATGTTTAGTACTGCGACTCGTTCCGTCAAGCCGGTGAAACTCTCTATATTATTTCTATGTAATTTGTTTATTATGAAGCCTACTCCATATTGACCTGGCGTGTGGCCCACGTGACAGATTATATAACTTTTATGTTCTTCTATGTTAGTACCTAATCGTCTTGTTTCTGATAATCCTATAATGTCGTATTTTATTTCCTTTATTGCTTCTTCAAGCTCTAATAGTCGTTCATAGGACGACAATGACCTAACATTATATGTTGCTATGTATATTGGTTGTCTTTTTTCTTTAATCTTGCCCTTTATTGATGTGGTTCTTTCCCTTGGAGGGTTGTGGTCATAATCTTCCACGGTGACCAGCCGGGTTGGAAGATGTTGTGTATTTTTTATTTCTGTTTCATTTGTTTGTTTTATCTTAGAGGAGGCGTTTAATTGCTATTGTTGTGTATTTTGTGTATTATTTTTATTTACTGAATTTTTAACGACGTAATTTAACATTCCCTGTTTTGTAACTCCTTCCGAAAAACTTCTTGACCTGCTGGCCGCTGCATCAAGTTGTTGTAATTTGTTCTTTTTATTTGCTTGCTTATTTTCCTCTACAATAGTTATGATGTTATTTTCAGGTGAGGTAGGTAGTTTACGCTTGGCATTGTTTTTCAATACTATCAGTTTATCATACTTGATTACGGCTCTATTTCCTTTCTCTCTTTCTAATTTTAATTCCTGTTGCAGCTCTTTTCTCTTTTCCAGTACGTATTTAGGATAGTCCTCTTTAATGTAGTAATGTGTATCTTTTAACATTCTCGTTTTTTTCATAATTTTTATTTTCGTCCCTAAAGTTAAGAAAGTAGCTATTATTGGACGTATTCTTCCTTTGTCTTTCTTTCCTATTCTTTTTACTTCTTGAATGTCGCTACAAATTAGTTTAATAGAGAGATATCGATCCACCCAATCAATCAAGTTTCTTTCTAAATTCTCATATGATTCTTCCTTTTCTTCTATACCAAAAATAACCAAATTGTTTATTCTTCTCTGCCTTTCTAAAGCTTTTAATCTATTTTCTTGATCTTCCACCCTTTCTAATAGGTTGGCGTGATTTCTTTCTATCGCTAAAAACTTTTCTTCGAATATCTTACTAATATTCTGCGTTACTTGTTCCGTAACATTTTTTCCAGTTTCCCTGATTGCTTGTCTTTGTTCAGTCAGTTCAGGAGTTTATACCTATAATTGTATAAATATTGTTTTTGGTACTTGTTCATTTTTAGTTACTGTCATATTTTTTATAATCTTTTTTTTATGGAATTAGGAGGCAAACGAGCTGAAGGACTACCTGATGGAAAGTAGTAACCTTCGCCCATGGACATCTACAACAGCAGAAGAGTTGTGGATGCGTTGCGGGCCTAGAGGATGGAGGTACCTGTACACTCGACGCTTAAATACACCCATGTCATAGCGCTCAGGGAGAACCTCAGGAGAGAGATCGTTCCACAACTTACAAGTACGTGAGAAGGGCGACCTTGATGCACGCACGTTAGATGCAGACCATGCATTGCACCATCTAGGTGGTGCGGATGGGATCTACCCTCGATCACTTAAAAACATTATTATATGAAGCATTTAAAATGATTGTTTATTCTGGCTTGAGGCTTTGTAGAAAGTGGAGTAATAAAGTGTAAAATATTAAACCATACTTTTATTCTGATCCTCTTTACACAATATAAATATAACCATTTCCCCAAGTGAAAATCGAATACACAACCAACTTAATTAACAATCAGACACTGTCCCACTGCGCCACGATAGCCAAAAGCTAATGACTTAATAATTAAAAAAGTCATTCTAAAATATACTGCCTAAGTTTATAATTTAATCCTTACATAGACAGGTTGTCGCGTGTCACACACAGGCGTCGATAATTTTATGCATGAAATTCGCTCAGAGATAGGTATACATTATAGTTTAAACATGTGGTACATACTCATGTAACTTCGTAACTTAAATAACATATTAATTTATGTTGCTACACTACTGTTTGTATTTGGGAGATAGTTTCCTTCGAATCGGTAAGATTTTGTTAGGTAATTTTAAAGAAATTGCGATGAATTGGTTGTTAAAGTATTTAATTTATATATATTGAAGCGCGGCGTTGAGTTCCGTCATATAATAGGCAAAGTCTCGTTTTAAGGTGGAAGGTGAAGAACGAAGTGTCTTAACACTCTTTATAACTACCTGCTCCGTTTTTTTTCTGGTAAGTCCTTTATTATTGGTTAACAGAAACAGTTGTTTCTAGTGATATGGCCATTATTCTATGCTTGATATAGGTATAGTTTCTTGTACTATTGTTTTATTACTTTTATAGTTATAAAATTATGACAGACAGACAGATATTGGTCATCTAACTAAATTCACATTTGGCAAATAAAATCCACAGTATATTTTCTAGCATGGACATGGATACATATCAATTTTAAGAATATTTACATAATATATAAAAAAATATATAAATTTAACTAATCTTTGTCTGTACATTAGATATATATGGGGAAAAATGTAATTTAATTTAGTCAACGAATGTATTTAACAATGTCATTGAACCAAATAGGGCAGAAAAAAAGTATTTTTTTCTTCTGTTTGTTATTTATTGTTCTATGCACGCTAATCACAAAAAAGGATTAACCAATTTAAATGCGGTTTTGACTATTATATTTTAAATGGTAAAAAAAATAAGTATTTTTTTTCAATCAGTAAAATAATGTAAAACTAAAAAAGAACAATTTTAATAATTAATTCTTTTTTAGTGATTTAAGCGGTGGGACAAAAATAAGAATTATTTATAGTCGTGCAGTTTGAGCAGGAAAAGTCGCCAACGGGTCGCTAGTTATCAATATTAATTATATGATTGTCATGATGTCTTTCTCTTGTTTAGATGTATTTTTTAGCATTTCTGCTTATTTAAATTTCGTTTAGATGCTATAAGCCTTTAGAACAGAGAAGATTACAGCCTTTTTAATTTACAGATATTATTCCGAGAATAAAATTTATTAAACCAAGTCGTGAATAGAATAAACTAGTACTACAGTATAGTATAGTATAGTATAGTATAGTATAGGCTAGAATAAAGTAAAAACTAATGAAACATAGACAAAGTGTGCTCAGTCGGAAGTTGAGTTTAATCTGGGTTTGCAAGTTAACAACTGCAGCTGTTGAATCAAAAGTTTTAAGTAGGAGCTAGCGACGTAAAGTAAACACATTTCATTGTGATACAACTTTCTGATGGGGTTTTGAAAAATATATACTAATATGTACGTACGAGGATAATCTATATGAATAAATAAATTTAGGGTGTATGTGTATGGCGAAAGGGTACAAAGTGTGACTGTAAATGGAAGTGGTTGTGAGTTCCAATATCAGTCGAGGAGTGGAAATATTGAATATTTACATTTTCTTCGCTCTGGTGTTGGTGTCTACAGATTCCGGCGAAAAATGCCCTCATTTTGCCATCAGTGTCTTAACACTAGATTCTATCTGTCTACTCTGCCATGTGCGGGACACAAATATATAAAAAAGTGTATGTTTGCAATATGAACATTTTTTTTCTATAATGTTTTTATCTGTATGTCCGTCCGTCCGTCTGTTTGTCTGTGTGTCTGTTTAATTCGCCTAACCTCTGGAAAGGCTGAGAAACATAGGCTAGTTTTATTTTAGATTATCCTAATAACCACGCAGTTACTTTTTTGTTCAATTCGAAGAAGACGAAGTCATAAACACTATATCTTACATCAGCATATGATATAACCATAGTAAAAAGTATTATAGATTCACACATTTTTCTGTATAGCAGAAATAAGTAGAGAGAACCAGAGTTAGGACTCCTTTCTTTACTTCCTGGTTGGACACGAGATATTACGTGTTGATTGACGAGACTGAATACTGGGCTTTTTTTGTTTAACAGATATGAGAAAGAAAAATCATTTAAATATAATCAATTCCCCTAGTGGGAGTCGAACTATGGGTTCGGCGTCATATCATCGCGTGTACGTCACAGTCAGTCGCTGTCACACTATGCCATGAATGTTGCAATAACGTAAAGAGTGAATAATAAATGCCTTATTGCATTAATTATTCACTCTATTATAATATTATTATTATATAACAACTTTTCAATCAAGAAAACCATCCTTTCTTAAGTAGAGGATGGTTGTTTCTGAAACTCTGGCCACAATTAGGAAGTACATGACAATATAAAATATTTTATCTTTAAAATACTTGCTTACATTTCCTTAGTGAGACGAACACGTCTCTGTTTTATGCGGAAAGTTGAGGACGGAGAGTCTTGACACTCAGTTAATCTAACTACCTCAATATGTGGGAAATAGCGTGACGTTTCCTTTCATTTTTTTTTAATTTTTATTAGTCAATGCTTATAAGACAGGATGACCCAACTTTAGCTCAACAATGTTTCATATATTTCTTGTTATTTCATACACATACCGGTTTAATATATTTATTTGCATCAACATTGATTACATTGGCATCTAAACAGAGGCCATAGTAAAAAAGTAGGATTGGATCTGACTGTATTCTTAGTTAGTTGCGGGTTTGATTCCAACTCATGGAAATCAAAAACAACGACTGAAGGGATTTAAATTTCGTATTTTCATTTGGTATCCCTATGGTAATTCAAGGCGTAATATCTCAGGTTCGGGTGGAAAGTGGTAAACGGAGAGAATTAACACTAGTTTCCCTCTGGTTATCCTGCTATGAAGAGAAAAAAAATAAAATACAAAGTAAATATTTTGAATATACATACTTATTAAATATAGTTATTTACATTTAAACTGCACCATATTAGAGAAAACAAATTTGATAATCATTACGTTGTATTTATACTGCAGTGAAGTTATGAAGTGTTCCAACGTTGAATACTAATAACTAAGCACGGTACCACACGTGTACTCTATTAGGTTTTTGTGTGGTACAAATGATAATCTTAAAAAGTATTCTATTATTTTAAAAAAATATGTATAAAAGTTGAACACAGCGGGATTCGAACCCTCACATCTTGGAAATCGTCCAACCATCCACCCTCTTGTATAGATTTTAAGAGGGGCGGATTCGAGCTAATTTTGCTTAAATTTTTATACTTTTTTAATATTATAAATGATTTCCAATTGCCATAAAGTGTGTAAATAAGGTGGGTTCAATTCCAAATCCACTTGAAGGAATGATTATATATTATTTTCTTTATATTGTCATTCCCTCGAGTAGTAATCGAACTTTTATATTACTGTCGTACCTAAGACGAAGTGCAGCACTAGTTCCACTATTAAGAACTCAGTTTCTACATTTCGGTGGCCAGTCGTGGCCCAGTGGTACAAACGTGTTGACTGTAAACGACGGGATATGGTTTCGATTCCCACTCGAGGAGTGGAAATATTTAATATTTCCATTTTCTTCGCTCTGCCACTTAACACGCAATGCATCCAAATTCGGCGGAAAGCGGGAAACGGAGTGTCTTAACACTAGGTTCCCTCTGCCTACCCTGCTGTGTGTGGGATACAGCGTGAAGCTAATAAAAAAAAGAAGAACGAAGTATTTTGACACTAGGTTCACTCTGACTACCTCGTTATGCGGGAAAAAGCGTGGAGCTATAAAAAAATCTTAGAATATTCGACGTAACTCTAATAATGATTAAACTTAACTTAGTGTTTGGTTTCATCTGAACGGATTGCGAAACTTAGACTAGCTCGGCAACTGGCTTCTTTCAAGGCTGATCACGTTTTTCTTTGCTTTTCTTAGAATACCTTTTTATTATTATCATTTGCTTTTTTACAGGGTAAGAGTTGAAGGTCTAATCTAACAACAAGAAGAATAGTTGCTTCACTTTTCTTCTTTTTAAATATTTTATGTTTTGGAAGTATAACGGAATATAACATGTATTGTGGCCAGTCGTGGCCCAGTGGCACAAGCGTGTGACTGTAAGCGACTGGTTGTGGGTTCGATTTCCACTCGAGGAGTGGAAATTATATTTCCATTTTCTTCGCTCTGGTGTCGAGGTAAAGCGCGGCGTTAAGTTCCGCCACTTAACACGCAAGCCTCCAAATTCGGCGGAAAGTGGGGAACGGAGTGTCTTAACACTAGGTTCCCTCTGCCTACCCTGCTGTGTGCGGGATACAGCGTGAAGCTAAAAAAAAAGAAAAAAAAAAAACATGTATTGAATATGACTTCGATACTTAGCATTTAGATAATAGTGTAAAGTAAAAAAAAATGTACACAAAAAATTTACACTATTGCCTTAATGTTGAAATATGAAACTGTTTTAATAGGCTTAATTTGTATATATAGCTATTGGAAAATACTTTTTAGAAAATCTGATGACTGGAAGACTTACAGTAATAGGTAGACTTCAGAAATATACAGTTTTGTAGACGTCTAGGGCCAACTTTGACTCTACGCTCGCCAAATTTAATCAAAGTAGCTAAATTTAAATGTGTGTAAAAATCGTGTAAACCAAGATCTTATTATATCTAACAAAATGTAATCATTTCAATTATGAAAAGGAGGTTTTAATAATAATAAAACCTCTTTATTGCATATCCTTGTAGGAGTAATAACAGAAGACACACAAAAATATACCTAGTAGGTGGCCTACTCGCTAAAGTAGCGACTTCGTCCAAGCAGCTAAGATACATAAATAATAATTAATACTATAATCTCAGTATCTACTCGTACATAAGTAGTTACTAGTTATCCAGATATAATGTAAATGATTTTATTTTAATGTTACCTAATTATTCCAGGCCACGCACTTTGCGTCTCACCGCAGCGACCGAAAAGTGTAAAATGTTCGCACATTAATATTTATGTTCGACTTAAAATGGATCATTTTATTATGCGGTTTATTATTTCGCGTTGTCAGTTTTGTAATGCTCATATTTGGTAGATTTTTTTACCTTATATTATATAATTTACTAATTGTTAATTACCTATGCTAGACAAGCCAGATGTTTGTATGATGGGAGAATTTGTCTGTAAATGTAATGAATTGTGGGTTTGATTTTCATTTGGGGAAAGAATATAGCAACATTATATTCATTTTTGGCTAAGAATATAGCTAAATTATTTCATTGCAGGGGGAGACCTCGGTTGACCTTCGAAAACACAGTATCGACGATACTGGAGGAAGGTCACGTAAAAAGCATGAGGACCCCCGGAGGGCGTGTAAGAAGAGGTTGATGACAGTGGGCGAGGCGAAAGAAGGGACGTTTGGCGCTCCGTTCTCTCTGACAACCCCTCAAGGGATACAGCGTGAAGCTAAAAAAAAAAGGAAAATATTCATTTTTCCACCGTGGTACCTAATATGAAATGCAACATGGAGTATCAACACATAGACCCTATATCTTTCGGGCAGAAAGTGAAGAACGAAATGTCATGACATTTGGTTCTCTCTTTCTACCCTGTTATATTACGAATCTGAGTTAATTTCAACTCAAAATTATTATAAAGTCTTAAGCTTTTAATATTTTCAATTTTCCTAAGGGTGGAATAATACTTTAAAAAATGTTTAAAGTAGTATACATTATTCCATTTATTACATTTGAATACCACGCTGGTTGCTTTTACCTTGTACCACAGTACAATAGACATATTGTATTAGCATGATTGCGTCGGTTATTAGCATTTATTTGGGAAAGCCTCGTTAGGCGTAGACGTAGATGAATATTTTATTCATGTTATCCACAAGGTATGAATCTGAGTTGGAAACTGTATTTACAATTAACTGAAATTATAATAACAACGTTGGGTCTAGGCGATTTTCAATTAGAGTTTCTCTATTATGTAGTATTATTGTGCCTTAAACTCGTCTGAGTCGTTTCGTTTGACAGAATTCTGAATATTCAACAGGAATATTAATTATTTATTATGTTTTGTTGTATAAAATGATTTAGATTTTACTATTTGATTTAGTATAGAACTGTATATACATTGTCTGTATCGACGTTAGAAAGCTAAAATATATAAATGAAATGTCGGGACAAAATCATTATTTAATATTTTTCCTTATAGAAAAGCTATTTTTGGAGAAGGAGAGTATTTTAAGTTTTCAAAGTCATTTGCGTGTCTTGAATATCGCTTAAAGTAGCTTGTATCGAAATTTTGTAGTTGTAGTAAATAAGCTTCCCAGAGTCGATATACACAGACTGTACCAGGTTTAGATAAAAAAAATAACAATTTCACTGTTTTTAAATAGTACGGTTTATTAATTTACGAAAAATGTTGATAATATTAAGTGTACATACCCTTGACTTGTCTAAAAATTGAAAGTATGAAAGACTTAAGTAAATATAGTATCACAGACGAAAATCCTAAGTGCTTATTTAAGTAACAAATAAATTTGTATTTTTATAAATAAAACATTAATTCGTTGTCAAAAATTTAGGAATGGAATTCTTGCTCACATTTCTTACATATTTTTATTCAATAAAGCTTTCATAATAATCTAATTTTTAACATTACAATGTTACCTTAGCTCGCCTTAAATTTGGTCCTTCGAGCCGGATTACAGGTATATTTAATAGACTTTATTACATTTTCTATTTGAATTATTCAATGCGTAATATTTTTGTCGAAAGTAAGATTTCGGATAACGCAAGAAATGCCTCTAATTCCCCGGCCGAGTTACCTTTCAATATTCCCCTCGTGATACTTTTTCGTAGGCTCTTATCTGATTTATCGGCCAGCAAGGACTTAGTTTCAAAGTAGACAGATTTTCTCACAAATTGAAATGTGATGACTACCTATATTAAGCCTAATCTCTGATCTTTATTTATAGAAAATATATTTTTTCTTTCCAAATATTTTTTTCTTTTTGTGTCAACGTTTTATACGTTAAATTATTTATTTGAAAGCCTACTTCTTCAGGCATAGCACAAAAGGTATTAACTTTTTAGTCGTTCTAGTTTATAAATAGACATTTATGTCAATCTAAATAAAATGAGGTAAATATTTTTTGTTATTATTAACAAACTAAAATATATAGTAATGATATCTTATGGGGCCGGTCGTGGCGCAGGGGCACACAGTGCGACTGTGAAAGGTCGTGGGTTCGATTCCCACTCGAGGAGAGGAAATATTTTATATTTCTATTTTCTTCGCTCTGGTGTCGAGACAAAGCGCGGTGTTGAGTTCCGGCACTTAACACGCAAGGCCTCCGAATTCGGCGGAAAGTAAAGAACGGAGTGTCTTAGCACTAGGTTCCCTCTGTCTACCCTGCTGTGTGCGGGATACAGAGTAAATCAAAAAAAAAATTTATAAATCATTTTTCAACAGTTATTTTTAAATCATTAAGTAACTTTAACATATTTTTAAAAGCTTTTCATTTAAGTGCTGAGTTAAAAATAAAATAAATTAAACTTTTACAGATGATACGAATATTTCGCAATAGATAATGGACGTTTCGTGTTTCTGCGGATGTGGTTAGCTGTTTGAGATCTTTCAAGTAGAAATAATTACTAAGTGTTCCTTCCAGCTAATTATTTTGGCTATTCTTTTCGATATATTTATATTGTTATATATAGGTTTAGTTTAGGTTCACGCTGTATCCCGCACACAGCAAGGTAGGCAGAAGGAACATAGTGTTAAGACACTCCGTTCCCCACGCACCGCCGAATTCGGAGGCATTAATATTCTTTAAGTGTTATATTCAAAACATATTAATTTAAATTTAGTTGTCAAAGTGCTGAGACGGCTTCATTTTCAATTTTTTATAAGTTTTAATTTTTCCCCTTCAACGGTTAAGTATTACACATAAAATAAGTCTATAGCAAACTAGACTAACGTGGCACAGTATTATGTTGTAAACGCGTTATGTTTTGAGTTTGATTCCTATTCAGGGGAATGATTATACTTGAATTATTTTCATTGGCTCTGGTAAAGTGACTAAGCGAGCAAGACGATGACTTTCCAACATTTAGCAGGCAATATCTTGATTTCTGCCGAAAAGCAGTGAATGGAGTGTCTTGACACTAGGTTCTCTCTCAATACTCTATCATGTAAGAAAAAGGGTGAAATTGATTATTTATAAAAAAATAAAAATAATATAAATGTATATCCATTTAAAATATATAACATATAAATTTTTACATTATGTAAAGTAGACGGTCTATTAAAGCTTCATTGTTAAGCAAGAATCTTTTCTTTTAGGCAAAAGCTTAAGTCGCACTTTTTTTAAATACAAAAGTTATACATTCACAGAATCCACGAGCTCTAATTACTAGGTCATCTTTGTTCTGCATATTTACGTATGTGCAATTTGGGCCGGGTTAATATGCATTTTTGCTGCCTTTTACTACCATTTCTTTTACAAGAATACTCTTTTTACAGTTTTACTTTTTAGTTGCTTATTGTATTCTTATATTTATGTATTTGTACGTCTGTTTGTTTTATAGAGGGAAATATAATAAATTAAACAAACAAAATTTAAATACATATATTGAAAATTATCTCTTAAAATCAATTATTAAGGAAATTATAGACTTAATTTTAATAAAAAAAAGAATCGATTTTCGTATTTCTCTACCCAGGCAAATTTTCAATCATAAAGAATAGGATAATAGATGATCTTTTTCTCTCATCTTCACGCTTGTTTCCGGATAGTAGGATAATCAGAGAGAATCTTGTGTCAAGATATTTCGTTCTCTGACCCAATTATTCTGCCCGAGACATTGCTTATTGTGTGGTGATATTCATAGCCACGCTTACAAGGGTAAGGCAATGAAAACAATTTAAATATCATTCCTTCGAGTCGGGATCGAACCCATTACCCTTGTGTTTACAATCAGATGCTGTTCCACTGATCCACGATAGTCTAGTCTAGTCTAGTCTAGTAGATATAATAATACATATTAACTATAACGAAGAAGCTACCCAATTCTATCACAAATTGAAAGTAAGATATATTTCAGAGCCGTACAGAAGTAGGAAATTAGCTTCATTTTACTTGTTAAAGTTACTACGATTGTCATTCCGAACTACATTTTGATTAAATCACAGAAGTTCCTTATCCCGTGAAACTTCTTGCTCCAATGTATTTCTTGGACATCTTTTACTTAACTATATATTGTTCAATGTTTCATATTATTTTATAAAATTATTATATAAGTAAGATTGGCAGTCGGTGGAATGATTAGGTATAATTTATTTTCATTTCTCCCTTTTTTTGAACAGGATAAATCGCAGCGTTAAGTTACGCCACTCAACACGTAATTCGCTCAACACGTAATTTGAGGATGTGAAGTGGAGGACGGAGGGTCTTGACACTAGATTTTTGCTTGTTAGAGATGAAAAAAGTAATTTCTCTCGATATTCTTCTCTTTTTGCGATAAATGTAGCGCTTTTGGTGTTTTTATAGACCTGTCCATATATCCGACAATGTAAGAAAATCTTTCAATATCTTTGTTAGACTTCTTACTGTCTTTCTTGCTTAGTTGAAAATTTTGCGTACGTATCTGCGTGTGCACGTAGCGTGGATTCTCACCACTTAACACGTAATGTCTCCAATTCTGGCGAAAAGTGAAGAACGGAGTGTCTTAATACTAGGTTCCCCCTAACAATGCGTGGAAAAATCTGAAGCAGATAAAATAGTAAAATGTTTCTCAATGTATAACAAAGTTTTTTTTTTTTGATGCTTCGCGCTGTATCCCGCACACAGCAGGGTAGGCAGAGGGAACCTAGTATTAAGATACTCCGTTCCCCACTTTCCGCCGAATTCGGAGGCATTGCGTGTTAAGTGACACCAGAGCGAAGAAAATGAAAAAAATAAATATTTCAACTCCTAGAGTGGGAATCGAACATACAACCAGTCGTTTACAGTCATACGCTCGTGCCACTGGGCCACGGCTGGCCACTATAACAAAGATTACAATATGATCTTTATATAGATCAGCATATCTTAATAATTCTCAAGTTGTAGTAATTCTTGAAAATTACACCAGAATTGGCTTTTATTCAAAGTTAGCCCTAAGTTAATAGGCTGAATAAGAGATCGCACCAAAATATTTACACGTTACAAAACTTTTCACCAAATATGCGGTTTGGGTTTTGTTTGCTCCCATTGTTTTGTTATAAGAAATTAATTTTAAACAACATTTTGAAATTTCATTATAGAACTCTAAACAGTCGCTGGCGGCGATGAGTACCTACTTTGAAATTTGTGGTGTAACTACCAGAAATTCTCCTTAGATTAATTATTTTCTTGAACCAAACAGTCTTTATAAACTAAAAAGTAGACTACCATAATAAGATCTTTTGTTTTTGCAATTATTACACGTTTTGAAGTAAAACTAATTTTAACCGTTATAAAATACTAGCTGTCCGCTCGCGGCTTTGCCGCGTAACTATATGCATAGCTGTTGCGGTGTATTGCAACCCTAGGGGATGGAGTTTTGAAAAATAAAGTAGCCTATATTTAACCTTAGATTATCAACTAAATTTATGCCAAATTTCATTACAATCGGTCAAGCGGTGTAGATTTTTCATAGAAACTTTCATCCCCAACCATTTAGAGGTGGATTTTTGAAAAAATAAGTAGCTTACGTTAGACACAGTTATTGTTACTACTTTCATTCTAAATTTCATCCAAATCGGACCGGTCGATTAGCCGTGAAAGCATGACAGACAAACACACAGACATTCCCATTTATAATATAAGTATGGATTATTGGTTTTCGAAAATACATTTTAAGAAAATCTAACGTTTCGAACACTTTACAGCAAGTTTGTATAAAATGGAAACAGGCAACTTAAATTTTGTAATAACTGGACTCTCTTAGGGTATATTCTTTAAGTTAAGTTAGTTTTAAGTACAGAAATTGTAAACAAAAAAAATGTATTGCATATGATAAAACAAGAAACATGTTAAAAAAAGAACTCTTTCCAGCAGTCCGTGGTTACAGGTGTTCTGTGACCATACACTATTGAAAATAATTTTATTTCAAAATATACTACTATATTTTACACTAACTAATTATGTTTAATGTAACAGCAATAAGAATCAGTTGTGTTGTCTTATCCGTGAAGGAACAAGAAAATAATTTAAATATCATCACTGAGTGGGGTTCGAACTCACAACCATGGCGTATAAAAACACTGTTCTATCGCGTCGCGAATACTTTTTACACAGTCGACAATTGCAAAACAGGCATGTGAAAATATTTAAATAATATTTAATAATATTTACTAGGGAGATTCGTTATCCGACTGGCTCGCGACCACTGGTGGGCCTTCTGCTGGCTTGCCTCCTTTATTCCATAAAAAAAATCCGTTGATATATAAAAACACTTTACCTTGGCAAAACTTTGCAAAGTACCATGTTTTATTAATTTAAACTATTTCTATTGCAAATAATTCTAAAAAGTATTAGCCTCTTTTACTTTTTTTCATGTAAACTTTAATTATACTAATTTCATTTTATATGCAATATATGTAACATATAATAAAAAAGAGTAAATTTATGATGAAGCAGTAAGTTTAATCACTTTGTATACTATATCTTCTCATTAAAAAAAACAAGTGACGTAGACATGACATATAAAGCGCCTGTACCTACATACATATATCAATTTCGGGAAAAAAGTGGAGATCAGAGTGTCTAGACACTACTTTCTCTCCGACGATACGAGAAAAACCATGAAACAGTAACAATATATAAGCTAAAATATTTCAACTAGCTCAGCAAACTGCCACCTGTGGTGAACTAATCGTAGCTGAGTCAACCATAGGTTAATTGGTACAAGTTACAGCTCATCAAAGTACCCGCAGAGTTGCTGACTCGCGTGCGTCCAAACACCTGAGATAACTTTATACATTATACTGTATTTCCTTGTTAAGTTTTCATTGTAGTAACTTTATAGAATAGAATAGTTGTATGTAGCTCCAAATTCTTTATTATATATTTTTATGTGAAGATTATTTTCTTTGGATGACTTATTAAGAATGACTTTTAAATATTTTTAAAGTATTATTCCACATTTAGGAAACAAAAATAAGTTGTAATAAAGCGTATAAGAATTTCGACGCAGCGTTTAGTAGAACGCATGGCTCAGTGGTGCGAGCACCTGGACGGTATTCAGAAGGCGCGGGTTCGAATCCCGCTACGTTCAAAGTTTTATACGTTTTCTAAATGCCTTTTTTTATTAAGAATCAGTTATTAGTGTATATGTTTCTATTACATTGTAGAAAGAATCTCAGAGAGTTGTAGGGTCGACAGTGTTCAGGCGCCTGATGTAATTTTATGATAATCTTACAATAACGTATTGTTGCTTTTGAAGCTTATCAGTTTTAGATTTGTATAACTTGCTTTTCTGAGATCTTACCGAATTACATGTGTCCTCGTCATATTTTACTGTTTTAATTAAAATAAAGCATTTAAAACTTAATAGATTCCCTCTTAGATCCTACACTTAGCAGTTGAAACCGAGTCAATACGTTTTGACTGGCAGAACCCTACAACTTTCTTTATCTTGTTCACCAGAAAGAAGTAATGAAAGTAATTAAATAATGATTATTCCAAATAAGAATCGAACTTACAAATAATCTCAATTACAGGCAGTAGATGTCCCACTGCGTCATGATCGCCTGACAATAATAATATTTATTATTCTTTAAAATTTCTGTTTGAAGTGTGCATTAATGCATGCCTTCAATTTTCGAGCTCCTTAATCTTCCACCTGGCATTAGTTTCGGGCTAACCAGGGTCTCCTTTAGATTTCTCCGATCCTATCTATATACACGATCTAATAACATATTGCGAGCTTCTTAATATCCCATTAATTTACGGAATAATATCACTCTGAGGCCAGTCGTGGCTCTGGGGCACAAAGTGTGACTGTTCCAACTGGTTGTGGATTCCATTCCCACTCGAGCAGTGTAAATATTTCTTATTCCCATTTTCTTCGCTCTGGTGTCGAGGTAAAGGACAGCGTAAGTTCCACCACTTAATACGCAATGCTTCTAGAATTCGGTGGAAAGTGGGAAACGGAGTGATTTAACACAAGGTTTCCTCTACCTACTCTGCTGTGTGCGGGATACAGCGTGAAGCTAAAAAAATATAAATTGTGAGACTTGCCATAGGTATGCTACCGTAAATATATGAAGTATTAGATTTGTATAAAGCAACAAGAAAATATAAAATGTCAAATTGACTTAGGGACCCCTGAAACAAAATTACATTCTAGGAACTACTTGTTCAAGTCGTGTTTTGGTCGGTTTTACTGATATCAACTTTAATATCCAGAATTTAACACTTAATGAATTTCCGACTAGTATTTAAACATTGTATAGATTTCCACAGAAATGTAGACATTATAATATGCTTTACAGTTCATTCGTGATTAGGTTTAACATTGTATATATATTTTCTAGGAATTTTGTGAAATGTCGGTTTACATACATTCAATTCGGCGAAAAGTGGGGAACGGAGTGTCTTAACACTAGGTTCCCTCTGCCTGCCCCGATGTGTGCGGGATACGGCGTAAAGCTATAAAAAAAATCCATGCGGGCAAAATCGCAATCACAGCTTATTATAAATATTTTCACACGTTTTTCAATGAATTTGAATATGCAACCCGATTTTTAACTTCTAACTTCATCTACACAGCACTTAAAGGATTAACACCCCATATAGTGTAAGTATTAAGCAAAAAATGTCAAGTGCCAGTGCTGGCGTAACAAGAAACAAAAATATGCGAACTGTGTTCCGAATACATCTAGTTCTGAATTTTGAATGTAGATACGTGTTTGGTATGGAAAAAAGATGTTGAACGTTATGGCACAGTGATATGTTGGATGGCTTTGATTTCTTCGACGGTTGTTAGGTGATCTTATAAGGTCATTTATATATTTGTGATAGAAGTACTTGTTCGATATTTAAAACTTACGATAACTTCTTATATATAATTAGTATATGCGTAAATGAATCAGCCTATAAATTATCAAATACTTATAACAATTTACATATTTTAGTCAATTTAACAAATTAGGCAAATTGGAATATATTTCTTATACGATTACTATTTTAAAAATGATTGATATTAGATACCAAGAAGAGAAGACACTTCTTAGCAATCCTTGAATTCACAATGCAGCTGTCAATCGCGTTTTAGAGAGAGGAGCTCGTAGTAGTGCCTGAAAAATATATCCCTAGTCTAGGCTTTTTTGGCTTCCCATAAGTAAAATTATGAAATCATAAGTAAAATTCATTTATCGTTATATACGAATTGTGGGTAAGAAATTATGCTTGATAAGATTTAATTTGACACCATACCAGAGGGTAAGGTACAGTCAGCTTGTATTGCAGGGCAGTATGCGAGGTAAGTAAGTTATTAATTAAACAGAGGTGTAAATCATTTACTGTAGTTTGATAAAATATTTGTATCACCTGACAGACGAGCCACCTCAGTCTACCTGTGGCCAGGGACTAAAGTGGTCGAAACATTGACTTTCCTAAAAATATATTTTCGAATACAATAAATATATCGATAATCCGGTTAAAAATAGTTTAATTTCAAAAAAAGTTACTTAGCTATTAAAACCACTATACCTAAACATAGTTTCACTTAATTCCTATAACTTTTAAAGTGTTGCCTAAACGCTACACAGTCCAATCATCGTTTGTACCAACAGATAGTGGATAGTGGAGGCTTAGGCTTTAAACGACACGATTTGACCCTAATCTCGGTTCAGGGCGGATCGTTGCAGGGGTCAATCTAGCGAAGCCCGACCCGCGTTAACCTCGAACCCCCGAGGACGGATCTCCCCTAACGATTTAGTTTTTTTTTTGTTGGTATAGAGAGATCGATTGATTATATAATTGTATATATGTAAGTATGTATGTGAAACTTAAAAGAAATATATTTTATATAATAAGTTTTTTATATGGTTTTCTTAGTATTTTTATTTTTTTATGGTATGTAACTATTGAATTGAAAAAGACATGTTGTTTCTTGCGCCAGTTCTTCTCAGGTCGTGGAACATCGGTGATAAATTATTTAATATTTTCAAAATGAATCATGCGACATCTTATTTCGAACAAAATTTTATTTGACTTTAATTTTGTAAGGTTGAGTTATGTAAACGCTAAACGTTAAAGTATAAACGGTTTTAGGTTCGATTCCTACTTGGAGAGAATGATTATTTTTATTTTCCCACCTTAGTAAGAAAAAATGCAACATGCAATGTATCAATTTCGGCCAAAAATTAAAAACTGTAGTTCTTTGACACTAGATTCTCTCTCATTACCTCACTGAGCAGCCATAAAAAAACCAAGAAAGATTATAGCTCATATCTTAAAAAGGCGAAATTTAAAATTCCACATTTTATATTCAAGCAAAATTTTCAACAAAATGCACAAAATTGCTGCAAGATCTTTACTAAAATATCTAAGAATATTTTTAGCCTCGTATCCTAGTGATATGGGGACAGATTTAACCATTATGAAGCACGTAGTAAGTTAGACTTGGCTTCAAATTCCAAGAACGTTTTGTCTAGACGTGTTTGTTCTATTATTACGTACATTTTTCTATAAGAATATTACAGTGTCTCGTTGAGACGATTGCCCTAAGCTCGTTATCGTATTATATAAGTTTTTCAATGACTTTTATTATTGAAATATGATGAAAATTATTTACATTTTATTATTAATTTAATATTAATAGTTATATTTTATTACTAGTGGCCCGCTCGCGGCTTTGCCGCGTGAACTACATAACTGCTTCGTTATATTGCAACTCTCGAGGGTAGGTTTTTGAAAAATAAAGTAGCCTATGTTTAAGCTTAGAATATAAACTATATTTATGCCAAAATTCATTATAATCAGTCACACATTTTAGATTTTTCATATTAACTTTCATCTTTCATTGAAAAAAATAAGATGTCTATATTAGACCCAGTAACTTTTATTACTTTCATTCAAAATTTCATCTAAATCGGACCGGTAGTTTAGCCGTGAAAGCAAGACAGACAAACTCACAGACTTTCGCATTTATAATATAAGTATGGATTAATCTAATTCTCCACTGGTGGCACTCAACGCCCCACTTTGTCTTTGTTATTAATATGATAATTGCTAGGAGTGGAAATCGAACCCACACGCTTCGCGTATATAGTTACACGCTATCACACTGCGCCACTATATCCTATTTATCAAATTTAAGTGTCTTTAAATATTAGAATAAACATAATGTTCATAAAAAGGCTCACAACTTTTTCTTCACGTAATAAAATTATATAAAAAAATGAGCAAAACAGTTTCACAGAGACAACCTAATATCCACACTCTATCTCAACTTTCTGTCCCAAATCGAGACGTGGCGTGTTAAGTGGCGGAACCCAACGTCACGCTTTCTCTTGAGTATCATTGCTGATATATGAAAATCATATATTAAATTCCCCCGAATGGAAATCGAATCCACAACCATTGCATTTACAGTCAAACACTTTACCACTACGCTATGATGGCCTATTATAATTACAAATCATTAAGTAAAAATGTAACAAAAAAAAATATACAAAACTTCACCAAAATAAATACCTACGTGGTGGAAAACAGATCGCGTTACAAGGGTCAGCTCGGTTCGCATTAGCCTCAAAGGAAACATTTGAAATCTTCACTAATGCTGCCATTGATTTTCCGGAATCCAGAATCAAACTTACGCCCTTTCATCTGATATGTTATATATTGGTGGGAATGTTTTTCTTTCTTCTTGCTTTTCGATATTGGTAGGTATAGGTGTGTTAAAATTTATTTCATTATTATATAGTATAGGGACAAGTCGTGGCGCAGTGGCACAAGCGTGTGACTGTAAACGACTGGTTGCGGGTTCGATTCCCACTCGAGGAGAGGAAATATCTAGTATTTCCATTTTCTTCGTTCTGGTGTCGAGGCAAAGTGCGGCGTTAAGTTCTGCCACTTAATTCGCAATGCCTCCGAATTTGGCGGAAAGTGGGGAACGGAGTGTCTTAATACTAGGTTTCCTCTGCCTACCCTGTTGTATGCGGGATACAGCGTGAAGCTAAAAAAAATATATCAAATAATATGTAATAAGTCTTTTTTCAGCTTTATACGTGTTACTGTTACTGTATACCACCATGAGTCGTTTTAGAAAGGACCTATTTATTGTCAAGACTGTCTGTTAGCCACTTTCCCTCCCATTATGAGACATGGTGCATTTTGATTATATTTCAATTATCTTCATTTACTCGCATTAACAAGCCAAAGCGTTGAGTTCTGAAAATCAACACAGGCAGAGTGTTGAATTCGGGTGGAAAGTGCAGAACGTATTATGGCATTCTGCGGGATACAGCGTGAAGTTAAATTATATTTTGTGATGGTATAACGAAAATATACACCTACACGCCCGCTAGCTGTTTCGATAAGTTGCAACCCGAGGAGCGGATTTTTAAAAAAGCCTATGTTTAACCTTGGATTATCAAAAATATTTATGCCAAAATTCATTACAATCGGTCAAGCTGCGTACATTTTTCATACAAACTTTCCCTTTAGAGGTTCATTTTTGGAAAAATAAGTAGTCTATATTTGACCCGGTAATTTTTACTACTTTAATTCTAAATTTCATCCATATTGGACCGGTAGATAAGCCGTGAAAGCGTGTCAGACAAATAGACAGACATTCGCATTTATAATATAAGTATGGATATAGAAATGTACAATTATGGCTCGACTGGGAATCATACCCGCAACAGTCAAGCACGTTTCAACTGAACAACCATGGTGTATGACTTTACCGATCATTGCAATATTACTCTTATTGTTAATATAATTAAAGCGAATTTTCAACGTCATGTGTTTCAATGTAAAGGCTTTATGTAAGTAATAAAAGTTTGTGGATAGTATAGAATAACTTCTCAAACCCTTAAGGAGTAGAGAGAAATTGGTAACGCAACGAGTTAGTTTAAATAGTATTACGGAGCTTAATGTGTATATATGTGTAATTTTTATATGTTTGCTTCATTTTATAGACATTTGGAAATGTTTTTTTCTTAACTTCATACTCTGTCTCCCACAGTGAAATAGTCAAAGAGAACGTAGTGTCAAGATATTCCGTTTTCTACTCTCCAGCTCAATTGCGAGAAATTGGTATTGGTTTGAGTGGTAGCGTTCAACGTTGCCTTTTGTCTCACCAGAGCGAAAATTTAAAATAATTTAAATACAATCACATATTTTTAACTGCATCAAGATTACCTCAAATAATCTTTATTCTGTTTTTGTAATAAAATTGGGGCCAGTCGTGGCCCAGTGGTACAAGCGTGTGACTGTAAACGACTGGTTGTGGGTTCGATTCCCACTCGAGGAGTGGAAATATTTAGTATTTCCATTTTCTTCGCTCTGGTGCCGAGGTAAAGCGCGGCGTTAAGTTCCGCCACTTAACACGCAATGCCTCCGAATTTAGCGGAAAGTGGGGAACGGAGTGTCTTAACACTAGGTTCCCTCTACCTACCCTGCTATGTGCGGCATACAGCGTGAAGTACTATTCGAATATTTTCAAAATATAAACACTTCACAGTTAGTAATATATTTAAATAGCGGCAAATTAAATTAAGAACCCTATACATTATCTCGTCCTTTTTAAGCTACATATTATTTTTGCTGGCTTTTACTCAATGTTCTAATATTAATAAACAATTCCCACCAATGTACACTCACCTTTAAAGTAAGATCATCAAGTGGTGAAAACTCCAAGATCAACGCGATAAAAAAGAATAAGTTGAAATGAGAAAAGTTCCATTCGTTTATGAAAACGTAAAGATCACGCTTATCTCGAACTACTTTTGAATTATGGCTCGTTCGCGGAATCGTGAAAGTGGATTTTTTAACGGTTTTTATTAAAAAATTAGGATCTGAAACGTTTTTTTCTTTGAAAGTTACGATATGATGGTTCAGTTGTTGGTAATAATGTTAATGGTCGAGATGGTTTTGGCTTAAAAAAATACTTATAGAAGACTCTCTCACCACTGAGCGCCTGAACGGTATTCAGGAGGCGCGGGTTCGAATCCCGCTGCGTTCAGTGTGGAATAACACTATAAAAATGTTTAAAAGTACAATACTTATATATGACATTGACTGGTATAAGAAAAGATAGGGCAGTAGAACGGTGTCTTACTATAATTGTGATTGATCATGTGGATTCAATTCTCATTCGGTGTTAAATTGTTCAAAAAATGGAGCATGTAACTTCTTATTTTGAAAAAAAATATTTTATTTTAACTTTGGTAAAAAATAGCTTCACGCTATATCCCGCACACAGCAGGGTAGGCAGAGGGAACCTAGTGTTAAGACACTCCGTTCCCCACTTTCCGCCGTATTCGGAGGCTTGCGTGTTAAGTGGCGGAACTTAACGCCGCGCTTTACCTCGACACCAGAGCGAAGAAAATGGAAATATAATTTTCACTCCTCGAGTGGGAATCGAACCCACAACCAGTCGTTTACAGTCATACTCTTGTGCCACTGGGCCACGACTGGCCACTTTGACTTTGATTTAATAAAATTTTCGTAATTTAAGACAAGGCGCAGTGAAGTCCGTCATTAAACCTAATGTCCCGATTCTGGCGGAAAATTGAGAACGGAGTGTATCGACTCTAAGTTTTCTCTGCCACAATGTGAAAAAAATTAGAGTTGGACAAAGATAAAAAATGTATATAGTTGCTCTTCCAAAAAAAGTTACCGCTAGTTCTATTTAAACATTTATTTATTTTAATATTCGGAGAAACTGCCCCAAACTTTTTTCTCTGCTATACAATGCGTGCTACACAGATTTTTTTTAGCTTCACGCTGTATCCCGCACACAGCAGGGTAAGCAGAGAGAAGGCCTAGTGTTAAGACACTCCGTTCCGCACTTTCCGCCGATTTCGAAGCCATTGCGTGTTAAGTGGCTTTACTTAACGCTGCGCTTTGTCTCGATAGACCAGTCACTTTACAGTCACACTTTGTGCCACGCCACGACTGGCCCCTCTGCGCTACGACTGGCCCGTGGAAAAAAATGTTGTTTAGTTTATTACTAAGACTATAATATGCTCTTTTCATATTTTCTATAAAGTAATAAGCTAATAATATTAAATAAATTTTAAGAGAAACAACTAACCATAAAGAAACAATTTCAAAGAAACCAGCCTTTAAACAGACTAAAACTTGTACCAGCAGTCTAACAAGTAATATTATAAAATTAAATATACTTTCATTTGCTCAAAATCTAATTTTAATGTTAACTGAAAATCTTATTTGCATTACAACATTAAAATTCGCTTAAGTCTAAGACTGGTATAAAGTAGACTCCAAGCAATTCCAACTAAAATCCTTTGCTTAATTATGTTCAGTTAGGTGCTTCCAGAAAGAGCGCTGATTGAATTATTCCTTAGTTTTTTACCTCCAGTTCACGTTTTATTGAACTTTTTGTATACCTACCTTCCTCTTATAGTTTGTTTTTCAAATAAAACAGATAAAGTTGTAAGGGAGTGAGAGAAGCGGAAATAATAAGTTTTATATTAGAATGCAATATAAGAAGGCTTGTAATATGATCTGCCTTGTCTACGTTTACACTTGCTTTAAAAGAAACATATTTTTTTTCAATTTTCGTACTTTTTTCCTTATGGAAAAGAAGTAGTATGCTACTGTAAAGACACTCCGTTCTCCTCTTTTCTCGCGAATCTGAGACGTTGTGTGTTAAGTGGCAGAACTTAGTGGCAGCTGGTGACGGGTCAAATTTAAATAATTTTAAGTTAATTAAATAACTGTATTCGCAATTGAATATACCTGACTTTGAATGGCATGTGTTCAAATGTTACTAAGGGATGCCTTTAATTAAAATTATTTGTCCTCATCATCAAAAAGTAAACACAAAACATTTATTTTTATAATATTTAATGTTTAATAAATTATAATTAATATTTAATGTTATAAATTCGCTAATTATTATGAATGCTATTGGAATTTTTATATTCTGGAATAAATAGTTTATTTTTATTATTATATAATATTATATCTTAATGGTGGCTTGTTGCACAAACAGCGTTGAATTTCAACGTTTGAACACTCATCTCATATCAGTAGGAGGGAAGAAAACGGAGTGTCTTGACACTTTCTCTCTGAATACTCTGCTGTATGCAAAAAAGAGAAAATCTATTTTTATTAAAGACATAAAAATTTCTTCTACACAGTTTTTAAATCACATAAAAAGTAAGGACGATACACTTAAGTACTACATAAATTAATTGCTTACAACCTCTAGAAAGAAATGTAAAAATATATTTTTAGCTTCCCCAAGGGAGTCAATATACAGGCTCGTTAGTAATATGTTAAAGGAAAACGATTTTTCAGTGACATCCGACACCAGCTTCTAATTTTTCTTCGCAAGTACTGCGCTTGGCGTAAAGCTATTTTTCTTTGGTTATATTTTTAAGTAGTTTTTTATTGCGCAGATAATTTTATATTTTAATTGTCCTTTGGCTCACGTTAAAATGGCTTTACACAAAGTATAGAAAGACAGAATAAAAAAACGTTATTATTTATTTAAACTTCACGCTTTATACTGAATAATATGGTATACAGAGTTAAGTGACTTCTGACTTCTAGCGCTAAGTAATGTCTTCCGTTCTTCATTTTACGTCTAAGTTCAAGACATGACTTTTGTCTCATCAGAGCATGCAATTTTAAACAATTTCACAAAGCCGAAATCAAACCCACATCCATTACGCTTGTCATCGGAGTGGACCTCCACACTCTCTTAATTAACACTCACATCCCTGAAATATATATATATATATATATATATATATATATATATATATATATATATATATATATATATATATATATATATATATATATATATATATATATATATATATATATATATATATACATATATATATATATATATATTTTTTAAAGAAATAGAGAACTATTTGTGTGCTCTAGAAAGAACTATGTATAATATAAGTGTATTTTCGTTCCAGTAAAAAACCTATCTGCAAGGAACAGTAGAAGGAATGCATTGTATGCCGAATCACACCATGTCTTTGGGCCGCTAAAATAACCACCGCATTGTCACGCGATAAGATATAATGGTATATAATTTAAAAAGTATTTAGTACTGTGAATTTTTGTTCCAAAAGTTTCTATATTGAATTTAAGGCATATTTTCAACTAATTATAGTTGAGTTTCACTTCACAACTGCACTCCAGGTTAGTGTATGACACATATTAAATTGTACCTATCCTAGCGCAGTGGGGCAACTATTATGTTTCCTTGCTTTGATAATACAAAACTCGGGGTTGAGTTCCGCCACTTCATAAGGTTTTTGTCTTATTATAAGAGGGGATAAATAAAATCTCAGAGTGGAAATATAACTCACAACAATTGCGTATACACACAGAAAGCTGCAGAAGCTGTCTGTCCATTCGTACAAACACGTTCGGCGTTTTTTAAAACGGTGTTGCAAATTGCAATTTCTTATATTGATAGATATCAATGATTACACATCACGATGTAGGCGTCGTGGATTTCACGTGAGAAATTGTCTTAACACTACCTTTTCTCTGACTATCCTGCTATGTGGGAAAAAACGTGAAGCTGCAAAAAATATATATAAGGACAAGCGGCCCGCTTGCGGCTTCGCCCCGTGGGTGGATTTTCAAAAAAAAAAGTAGTCTATGTTTAAGCTTGGACTATCAACTATATTTATGGTAAACTTAATTACCATCAGTCAAGTGGTTTGATTTCTCATATAAACTTTCATCCCCCATTTAACTTAGAGGTCTAACACTTAGAGGTCGATTTTTGAAAAAAATAAGTAGCCTATGTTAGACTCGTAACTCTTACTACTTTCATTTTTTTTTTTTTTAAAAAGGACAAGGCAAACGAGCGTTCGGGTCACTTGATGATAGGTGAACACCGTCGCCCACGGCCTCGTGCAACACCAGAGGAGCTACAGGGACGTTGCCGGCCTTTACTTTCATTCTAAATTTCACCCAAATCGGACTGGTAGATTAGGAGAGAAAGCGTGGCAGACAAACAGACAGACTTTCACATTTATAATATAAGCATGGATGTTAATGTGTAAAAATATAAACACATCTTTGAGCTTTTAATCCTTAGTAAGATATAACTTCAAAGCCAAATATTTTTTGCTTTTACTGTAAGTTATTTGTCAAATTATGAATTCTCTTTGGTGTACTAAAGCTTTGCTCTATCAATTTTAGGGTTCACAATGTAAATAGTTAGATTTTACCTTTTTTTCAACTTCACGCTTTAAATAGCAGGGCAGTCAGAGGTAACCCAGTATCAAGACATTCCGTTGTCCACTTTCTACCTGAAAGGCATTCAACACGCATTTGAGTGGCGGAATTCAACGCTGCGCTTCGTCGTACTAAAGAAATGAAAATGATAAGATTATGATTAAGTTTGCTATCAATCCCAAGTCCTATCCTAAGTCACGAATGGTTAGTAAGGTAATTACTTTTTTCTGCCTTTAGTGTTAATTTGCACTTAAATTCTGTTACCTTAAAACATTGAAATAATCAATAATATTATAAGTTATAGTATACGAAAAATATATACAACAAAAGATATAATAAATTAAAACTTCAATGTAATACAATTGCTATTTTTTTAATTATTTTTTTTTCACTCTTTCCCGCATGACAGTCAGCTTCGAGCAGTTAAGATAAAGACAATCTAGTGTCAATACATTTCTTTCTCCATTTTCCATCCAAATTCGACATATTAATACGTTGACCAGCGCACACCAACGCCGAAGAGACAAACATAATTAGATCACCAAAATTATCGTATTTTTTATTGTTTTTCTCTTCTTTTTATATCAATGATTGCCTGGAAGACCACTAATCACCTGTGGTCGTGGCCGCCTTTACACCAATATTGCATTATTTGCTCTTAATATTTTTCTTTGTTAATCCTCCTGGTGTAATAAAGTATTTAAAAAAAAATATGGTTATTTCACCAAGTGAGACTCGAACCCACAGCCAATCGCAAATAAATCCAGATGCAGTCCCACCACGTTTTTTTACTTACATATTTTGTACTGAACATTCTACTAAAGTCAATATCTACTTAGCTCCTTTTTAGTACATGTTCATCAGAATATAAAAATGAGTTACATTTTCATTTCGGCAGCAGTACAATATTTCAGTTGTAAAAACAAAGACTTTTATTACTTTCGTGCCGGGTTTTAAGAGCTTATGAACTTTCATAAAATGACGAAAAACAAAAATTCCGAACATTGTAATAAAAATATTTATTGCGAATTATCTGTATTTAGTTTGGTATTATTTTTGTTATGTTTGTTTATGTTTTTGTGATTTCGGTTAAAGTAGGAACTAAAAAAACCGGCTTTTTGCCTTTTCCTGCGTAGTCAGGGAAAATCTAGTCAAAGTCAAAGTCAAATAGTTTTATTCAAAATTAGAAGTTACATGCTTCATTTTTTGAACGTCAAACAATTTACCACCGGTCACTAAAGTTAATGCCTCAGACCTGAAAAGAACCGGCGCAAGAAACTCAGCGGGATGATTTTTTTTAATTCAAGAATTTACAGAGTAGTTAGTGTCAAGACGACAAATTTGAGATATTGCGGATTAAGTGGGATTCAGTGCTTTATATGCACCAGAGCGAAGAAATGAAAATAACTTATATAATATTATTAAAATAACCATTTTCATTAGAAAAATTAAACCCAAAACCAATGGCGTTTACAGTCTACAGGCGAAATCAGATCTAAAGTCAGGAAAACCATAATAATTTAAAGATTAATTATCCATACTTATATTATAAATGCAAAAGTCTATCTGTTTATCTGTCATGCTTTCACGGCTAATCTACCGGTCCGATTTGGATGAAATTTAGAATGAAAGTGGTAAAAAATCCAGCAGTCGAAAAATCGACCTCTTAAGGGTTGAAATATGGAATGAAAGTTTATATGAAAATTCTAAACCGCTTGACTGATTGTAATAAATTTTGGAATATATATAGTTGATAATACAAGGTTAAACACAGTCTACTTTATATATAAACCTGTTATCACCGCCTTTATTCGAATACATTCCAACTGTGCCACAGGGGTTTTAAAGTAAAACAAATATAAGCTATATTTTTAAATCACTCAAGTAATATCTTACTATAAGTACAGAAATACGAACGTAGCCGCTTGATAGAGTCACGTATGCGAACAGTACGTGTGTATAACATTTTTCACCTAAAGAACTGACTATAAATAGTTAAAAATTCAATTTTATAGTAAAGTTGTGGTATATTTATGAATATAATATACTTTTACGTTATAAAATAGATATATTTTATAGGAAAAATTATAAATTTTAAATTTATATAATTTTTATGCAGTATTGGATTGCGATTGGTTATGGATTCGATTCCTTTTTGGGTTATAATTTAATAATAGTCTTTTATTTCTCCGCCCTGGTAATCACAATAAAGTACTGCGTTGAGGTCCGATATTTCATACGAAATATCTAGAATCCTGGCTAAAGGTAAAAAACGCAGTGCCTTGATACTAGGTCCTCTCTGACAGTAGATTTCTCTCATAGTAGGGCACTGCTATGCGGGCAAGAGAGTGAAGCTCTATTAAGAGTTCTTTAAAATTATACAAACATTTTAAAAAAATATTATTATTAATCTTGTAAATTAAAACTAATTCTGCGGTCTACGCAAGAAGAATTTGCTGAACAGTCAGTTGGTTCACAGTCTTGATAGATTTTTCTTCACTACTACATTTTGGACGTACACAATTTATATTATATAGTTATAGTGTAACTTAAGGTAATTTAAGCATTAACCTTATATTCCTTTCAAAGGGAATCGAACCCACAACTATTGATGTCAAATGAAAGTCTATATTTATAGTATATATACATTAGACATATATTATATTAAAACGACGTTATGAAATATTCTTAACCAGTCTCACTAAGCAGTAAGCAGTAACCGGTGTCGAGCGCAGAAGCGACCAAATTCTTGCAAATTGTAACTTACAATCAGCGCCCATTCACGTTCAGATGACGGATTCAACGTGAATTTTGAAACATGCTGATTTTCGTATTTTAGTATTATTATTAACATACATATATTTATTTCGTTGTATTAGGTAAAATAGAAATGTTTTGTTTAAGATTCTCATAGTGTTTTTTTAAGATGACATGCCAACGATGTATCACAAGTATTTGAGTATTTTTTGTATAATATTAGCAAAATTATTCTATCAAGCGTGGTCTTGAGTTTTGGCGCTCAAGAAGTAAATTCTCGATTTCAGGCGGAAGCTGGAGAACGGAGTGTCTTGACACTAGAGCTGTGGCTGATTATTGCCGTACCAATTTAATAGCTTAATTTAGTAACGTTGAATATATGTTGCTTAGTGGCTTGAACATCAGGTCGTATTTTAAAGACAGCTAGGTACTAATGTACCATCTTTGAAGTCTAAGGTTCTACATTAAACTTCAAAGATGCTACTAATACTCGGAATCCATGGAATGCTAAGAAATTTCTTTTATAAAATCTTAGTTAATTCGAAGTAGCGTAAAAAATCTATATAAGTAAATAAGATTGGAGTGTCTGGTTGTCTATTTATTCTGGGTAGTCTAGAACCACTAAATCGATTTTGACAAGACTTTCATTAGCAAATAGCTAATGTAATAAGGAGTTATTTAGGCCATTTTTATTATAGAATTATAACTATTTTGTTAAGTTCCACGTACACAAAGTCACAGGCACAGCTAATAATAAATATATTCTATACGTGTAAAAGTTGAGAACAACATAGTAAAGTTAATATTTCACTCCACCTAAATAGGTGCTTCACGTTAACTTAAGCGTGAGCTCTAGAAACACATTGGTGCTAAAATTACTCCACATTAGTGTCTGAAAGTTGGATACTTATGCTGTTTGTTTTCATCTCGCTGTACTACCATTGAAAGGCGTATGGAGAGAATGGGGATATATCATTTTGGCCTTCAGTGTATGATTATTTTAAATATTTCTTTAGTATATTTTTTTTAATAAATTACATATTTAATTATAAATCAGCTTTATGTATAGTATCATAATATTTCGTTCTCCATTTTTCGTCTGAAACTGAGATATTGTTTGTTACTTAACGGAACCAAACGCGTTTTGTCTAATTACCTTTAGAGGAAAAATAAAAATAGTTTAAATATACATTCCCTAGAGTGAAAATCGAACCTACCTACCAACCTACCTACCAACAAGCAAACAGTCAGAAGCCTGTCCCACGCCACACTAGCCTCAATATTACTTTATACATGGTTGGAATACTGCAAAATATATTTTATAACTTGAGCATAATCGTATGGGTATAGAGAACCTAGTGTCTAGATATTTATAACTTTACGTTATAGAGAAAATTAAAATAATATAATTATAACTTCCCCAAATAGGAATTGAAGCTACAACCAACACGCTTACAGGCAAACGAAATCTTGTTCAGTTCTTCTTAAGAACGAATTGCTTCTTATTCGAGTAAAAAATAAAGAACGTAGTGACTTGACACTTGACTCTCTCTCTTCTTTCCGGAAAAGGCTTTAAACTCGCTTACCTTAGTAACATACATATTGTAATTTGTATATAGTAGTGCACTACCGTAATTCTGATTAACTAAAGTTTGTGAAGACACCAGTCGAGTTTCTAGACTTGTATGTAGTGAGCTTTAACTTTAATGGATTAAACGAAATGGAGAGAAAATTATTATTTTCCGTCGGAAAATCGAGGTATTTTCTTATAGTACGTTCGATTTTAGAGCCAACGTGGCGCAGTGGAACGGCGTGTAACTGTAAATGCGATTGGTAGTGGATTCTGTTCCTATTACACACCTTCCTTTGTGGTAACATACTGTAAAAATTAAAAAAATGTTATTATAAGTTTTTTTTTTTTTTTTTAGCTTCACGCTGTATCCCGCACACAGCAGGGTAGGCAGAGGGAACCTAGTGTTAAGACACTCCGTTCCCCACTTACCGCCGAATTCGGAAGCATTGTGTGTTAAGTGCGGAACTTAACCCCGCGTTATTATAAGTACACATTTGAATTAGAATATTCCTTTCAGCTTCAGCGTTTTCAGAGTAGGAAGACAAAATTTTACGTCATGACACTCCATTTTCCTATTTTCATCCGATTTCAAAACATTACGTGTTAAGAGGAGGAGTCTAATACAGTGCGTAGTTTTAGGTACAAGGGCGAAGGAGAGAAAATAATATATAAATTATACCAGTGGTAAACGAACCCACAATAATTATTGTTTACAATCAGGCGCTGTTCAACTGCGCCACAACGGTTTTCAAAGGTTTTGTCCCGTGGGGGGACTGGTTAAGAAAACAATTCCGCTGGGTAGCGCCCCGTAAAGGGCGGGTAACCCATAGCTTGGTGGTAGGAGATTCGTTCTCCGACTGGCTCGCGACCACTATCGTGTCATAGACGAACCGCCAAACATCTGACGATGTGTTCCGGTTCGATGGCATGTAAGCCAGCTCTCCCTATTCCCACCATTCCCATCCTTCCTCCCTCCTTCTGTCCTTCATCCCCAAGGCTGGCAACGCATCCATAACTCTAATGTTGTGGATGTCTATGGGCGAAGGCAACCACTTAACACCAGGTGGGCCTTCTGCTCGTTTGCCTCCTTTATTCCATAAAAAAAATTCACTTAAATACTAACTTCAAATACTAATCTATTACCAATATGTACTAGCAATTCACAAATAAGCTGTAAAAGCGTAAAAAGAGTACAATTCTTATAAACAAGTTCAGCTCATTACTTTATTACGCTAAAAGTACGTAATAAAAAGGAGTGAGCCAGTACCCATTTTATAGCCGTGTTTGTGAGAAACTCGAAGGAGACCATAAAAAGATATCGGACTAAAGAAAAAGCGTTCTGAATCAATAAACGGATTAAGTTTCCACGGTACTTCTGCTACGGCGGGATTCTTTTTTTCTATTTCAAAGTATTAAATGGCGTCGGTGTTTCTATATGAACGGATTGCTTGGTTATATGAATTTGTTTTTTTTTTCAATAGTTTAAGCTTTTTTTTAAAATAAGAGGTAGAAAGAATATAGTGTTAAGACACTCTCTCCCTTTATTTTCCGCCCCAAATCGTTTGTTTGTTGTGTGGCGAAACTCAACGCCGCAGCTAAGAGAAATTAGGTACTAGACAGGAGAAATGATAATTGAAAAAGACATTTAGAAAACGTGTAAATATTTTCAACGCAACGAAATTCGAACCCGCACCTCCTGAATACCGTCCAGGCGCTCTGACTACTGAGCATGCACTCGGTTTTCTAAATGTCTTTTTTAATTTTCCCAAGGGTGGAATAACACTTTAGAAATGTTTAAAAGAAATGATTATTCTTTTAACTAATAAATTTCTAAAGTGGGAATCGAATTTACGAACAATCGTGTTTACAGTTGAATGATGCCACTGCGCCTCAATGGTTTCTAGAATATATGTTATGAATATATAGTGTTCATGCTTAATACTACATAGCGGGTAGTATAGTCAGAGGGAACCTAGTGATAAGACACTCCGTTCCCCATTTTACACCTGAAGTAGTTTGAGGCTTAACGGTCAGAGTGCCTGGACGGTTCAGGAGGCGCGGGTTCGAATACCGCTGCGTTCAAATTTTAATACGTTTTCTAAATGACTTTTTCAATTTTCCTAAGTGTCGAATAACACTTTAAAAATTTATAAAAGTGAGAATCAAATTCACAACCAATCGCTTATACAGTCAAACGCTGTTCTACTGAGCCATAAGTATTATTATACTGTTTCACCCCTTATTTGTATAACACTTAAGAGAGAGAGAACTTAGTGACCACCAGAACTCTCTGGTCTTACTTAGTGTCGAGACACTCCGTTTCCCAGTGAATAATAAAAATAATGATAAAACAAACAAAATGCATATAAATCGATGCACTAAGAATACATTTGGTATTAAGTGGTGTTATCGATTCTTCAGATACGATTGTTCGAGTACTGCACTAGAGCTAATCGACTCGAAACTATTGTTACCGACTCATTCGGTTTAACAGTTGAAAGGTTGAAACTTAATGACTATATCGATAAGAACCCATTGAGAGAAGAACCTTTATTGAACTTTGTTTCATTTTTAGATCAAAAGTTTGTTTTGTATAGCTTTTTTGTGGTTAAATGTAATATTGGGGCCAGTCGTGGCGCAGTGGCACAAGCGTGTGACTGTAAACGACTGGTTGCGGGTTCGATTCCCACTAGAGGAGTATAAATATTTAATATTTACATTGCCCTCGCTCTGGTATCGAGGCAAAGCGCGGCGTTAAGTTCCGCCACTTAACACGAAATGCCTCCGAATTCGTCGGAAAGTGGGGAACGGAGTGTCTTAACACCAGGTTCCCTCTGCCTACCCGAATGTGTGCGGGATACAGCGAGAAGCTAAAAGAAACCGTGGAATATTCTGATTGTATATGTCGGTTGGGCGGTTGCGGGATCGATTCCCAGTTGAGGGAATATATTAGTAGGTTAGTTGAAAGAATATATTGTCAAGATTAGTCATTTTTCATGTTCGGCTTGAATCCGAAATAATTGCATGTTGACTGGTGCAACTAAACGTCGCGTTTCGTTTTATGTACAAGAATAGAGAAATGGGCCAGTCGTGGCGCAGTGGCATAAGCGTGTGACTGTAAACGACTGCTTGCGGGTTCGATTCCCACTCGAGGAGTGGAGATATTTATTGTTTCTATTTTCTTCGCTCTGGTGTCGAGGCAAAGCGCGGCGTTAAGTTTTACCACTTATCACACAACGGCTTGAATTCGGACGGATAGTGGAAAACGAAATTTCTTGACATCCTTGACTAGATTCTCTGACTACCTTGTTTTACGGGAAAAAGTAAAAAAAACCCCGAATGAACATCAAACACGCTACCTTTGTGTTTACAGTCACTGCGCCTCGATGAATATGACGACTAATACTGTTTGCATTAGTATAAAAGGTTAATTATAATTAGTTAATATATATTTTTTTTGTATTTATATTTTTAAATGAGAAAATATGTACATAACATAATATTTAATCAGATCTGTTTTTTCTTCTTCATATAAAGAACAAAATTATTTTTATAAGAGAACAAATGTTGTGGCTAGCGAACGAAAATTGTTTATACTATCTATCAGGTTATATTAATATTGTCTCCTCCTTTAACCTCCGACGTAAAATGCGGGTATTATTAGCTTGATATCGATATCTATGTGTGTTTGTTTGTCTGTCTGTGGGGTCGTAGCTTTCAAATAGACGAACCGATTTCGATGCGGTTTTTTTAATTTGAAAGTCTGTGTTTGTGGTGATTGTTCGCTACGTTTGATAAAAATTTTAGATCTTTGCAAAAAACATGTATAAGATATTATTGGTATAAATATGAATAACATTTAAACTTAAAGCACTTATAAAGTCTTTAATTCGTAGAATTTTTTTTTTTAAATAATCTAACTAATCCTAACTTTTGAGCTTTATATTATTGTGTGTTTGATTCTTACTAGGCGACATGTTTGTATATTATTTTCAATTTTATATACCTAAGATTCTGGTTTTCAGTTCCACCACTTATCACGCAATGTTCAGAATTCGGACAGAGAGTGGAGAATGGAGTGTCTTGACATTAGGTCATCTTTGCCTGCTATACGTGACAAAGCGAGAACCTTTGAAAATAATAAACGTACAAATAAAACATGATAGCAGAGGATTAGTTTGGTGAAATGATGAATCTAATTTTCCTGCGCAGCTGAGGTACAAAGGAAAGTTGCAATTTAAAATTTTCGATGTTTCCATTACGTTATAAGCATTCAGGAGATGAAAAAGTTGATTAATCCGCTGAACTCTGCGGTTCATTTTCAAAATCACGGAGCAAAATATAAAATGATACAACTCGGTCCATTGGAGTAGAGAGAGAAATTGACTGCCATTCACGTCGCCGCTGAAATAACACAGATTGATTTTTATGTAACAGATATTATTTTGTTCGATGTTATTAATAAAAATGCTGTACCATTTTTTTTATGTGACAAATGTTTAGAAATTGTTGTTATTTTTAAAAAATCTAGCTAATATTGTAAAATCCATACTTATATTATAAATGCGAAAGTCTGTGTGTTTGTCTGTCACGCTTTCACGGCTAATTTACCGGTCCGATTTGGATGAAATTTAGAATGAAAGTAGTAAATAACTATAAGTCTAACATAGGCTACTTATTTTTTCAAAAATTAACCACTAAAGGGTTGAAATAGGGGTTGAAAGTTTATATGAAAAAACTAAACCGCTTGACCGATTGTAATGAATTTTGGAATAAATATAGTTAATAATCGAAGGTTTTTTATTTTTCAAAAAATCCACCTCCGAAGGTTGCAACGAGGCAACATAACGAAACATTTAGGCAGTCGCTATGTAGCTTTTACTAAAACCTATGGAAAGAGTTATATAACTGAGTAGCAAAAGTATTTTTTCATTCTATTTTTGTTTGACCCTCACGCTTATTCTCACATTGCATACATTGTACCCAAAGTGGAGAAAGAAGTGTATTTACACAGACAAAGCCTAAATACACTCCTCTCTCCACTTTCCGCCAGAATGCGAGATATTGCGTGTAAAGTAGACTGGAGAGGCATGTCGAAAAATTACAATAATTATTTCAATATATAGTCCTTTCTAAGACTAGAAATACAACCAACCGCGTTTTCAGTTACGCGTTGTCCCTTACGCCACGATGGTCTCAATATATATTTATTTCTTTATAATAAATCTGTTATTCGTCTTAACTTTATAGTAACCATTTTTTTACTTTTAAACATTTTTAAAGTGTTATTCCACACTTAGGAAAATTGAAAAAGACATTTAAAGAAACGTATAAAAATTTCAACGTAGCGTTTTCTTTAAATGTCTTTTATAGTAACCATTTTTCCTTTAATACATTAGTAAATGCGATATATTTTGTTTTAAATTAATTGAAATAAATTGTAAATGATAATTTAGATTAATTTAAAAAGTAATTAATTAAAATAAAACATTTTTATTATCTGTATTCTCTAGCCACTCTGTTCTTGATGTAACTCTTATTTTAAATGTTTGACTATCAGTGCCTATCAGTTTTTGAGAATATTAAAAAAAAATTAGGTAAAAAATATACTTAAAATGCCCTCAAAATAAAATAGAAGTGTTTTACATAAGTTAATTAAGTTAATTACATGTCGCAGATTTTTATTATGAAATAAACTTTTAAAATTTAACTATTTCTATATTAGTTTTAATGTACTAGTAAACTTCAATACGCAATAACCTCCAGTTCATCAATGTAGCTTTCACCATAAAACGATGGATAATATTTGAGAACCCCTTGTTCGGATTTCTTGAACAGGTTTATGAGCTCCGTACAGGGTTATGATTGCAATAAACGAACAAAATGGGGTAACTTTTCAGTGAAAGGACTATAAAATATTTGTTTTAAGCCTTTTTATGATTAAACCATTTATTATTACCCTCCTTTGAGGTGCGGTGCAGTGTAACAGACTTAACGTTTGACTGTAAGCTCAAAGGTTGTGGGTTCTATTCCTACTGGAAGCAATGATTTTATATTATTTTCAATACAATTATTTCAATTTTAATTTAATTCATTCAATTTTTATCCGGTCTGGTGCCTAAGATAAAGCGTGGCGTTAATTCCTCTAGTTAAAACACAGTATTTCAATTTCGGGCGAAAAATGGAGAACCGAGTTTCTTTACAGTAGGTTCTCACTAACAAGTAAAATCTCAAAAATTAAATTCAAAAATTCCCTTATTCATGTATATTTTGTCTCGGCCTCTCTAGAACTGTCGTAAGATTGTTTCTAGCTCGTATTTTGAAATTACTAGAAGAATATTTTCAAATTTAGTTTTATAGAGAGAGAAGTTAGGAGTGTCATATTATTCAAGCAAAACTGACACATAACGGTCCTTAAGTGATATGCAATATTTGTCTTTGACAGCAAGTCTCACAAAAGTATTAAGACATAAAGAACTGAAAACTAATAATACGAATTTTAATTGTATACATTTACTTTTTACAATTAAATATTTATTCAATGTACAACTGAAAATTAAATTATTATAATTCCTTCCGATTTAATATTTAACTGTTCACTAAGAATGTTGTACATTTTAAATAATAATATTTTAGCTAAAGTAATAGTAAATTAGAAAACTCGACGTTACCAACATTTTACAGTCTACCTAAAAACATAGACAACTTTAAAGTGGTCGAAACGACGGCTTTTATAAGATGTATTTTCGAATACTAAAATAAACACAAATTATCCGTTTCAAATAAATACTTATAAAATGTGTAAAAATCTCTCAACGCTGTACTGAAAGTTTCGTCATATTTTTATATACATTAAGACGTCTCCATTACAATATAGTTCAGACGAGATCCTGTCATTAGTGACTGAAAGTAACTCCAGAAGTACTAGCCGAAAAATATGAAAATTGACACCAAATTGATATACATTGAACAGTAAATATGATAACATTAAAAATATCAATACTAAAAATCAGGCAATGGAAGTCTTTATGGAAGAACGAGTGAAAAAATTCACATAGGGTCGAGTTACGTAATCAAGACACGGGCATGAAGTCATCAAGGCTGGCAAACGCTCTATACGTGACTTGGATAATAATTCTTTCATTCAACAACGTTTCTAAGATGTCATTTGTAAAAAAAGTGCAATAGGGATAATATGGTATATAACGATGTTTTGTTAGGAAAAGGTCGAGTTTTTGTGCGGCTCGAAGGACCATTATTGTTATAAGTATATGTGTATATATATTCAATGTTCACGCTTTTGTCTGCATATCAGATAATTTAGAGAGAATCTAGTGTTAAGACACTCCGTTCTTCAATTCAGACACAGTCCGAAATTGAATAGAGTGGAGGAGAGAATAGTTTAAATATAGTCACTAGTAGAAATCTATTACAGTCAGACGCTGTCGCTGATAGACCTATTAAAACATCAGACAAAAGAAATGGAAAATATTTGAAAATAATACCATGTCACTTTTTGCCTAAATTCAGACAATGCTTGCTGCGTGACAGAATTAAACTCCGAGTTTCGTTTTACAAGAACAATGAAAATAATTTTCATATATTCATTCTTTTGAGTATTAAACCCACAACTAATAGTTAAGTCACTGTCGCATGTGGAGAAGGGAGTGTCTAGACACTAAATATTCTCCTCTTATCCTGCTAGATTAAAAATAAAAAAAACAAACAAACATATATTTAACACATACATTTTAATGTATGTTCTAAGAGTGTTACGTTAATCTTATACCACTCGTAAATTGGTATGAGATCTCGAAACACTACGATATTAGGCGATCAAGTCACGTGTTAAATTTACAACTTCACTTTTACAAGATTTATTTAAGATTAGTACTGATCGGGGGCAATACGATCCCGACCTTTTTGTTGACCTTTCTACAATTATATAATGGAACTCAGTATTTAGTTTTCAAAAGTCTTTTGTTAATTTAGTTTTTAAGGTTACTTTATATAATACCACTTAAAACTTGTTAAGTTTAATAAATTAAATTATTTGTGATATTTTTATAGTGTTATTTGCTCACTTAGTAAATTAAAATACATTTTCAGAAAACGTAGAAAATTATAGAACGGAACGGGATTCGACCCCGCGTCAAGCAGTTGAGCGCTATGTCATGCGTTCAGCGTGTCTTGGAAGGCTTCTAAAACGCGCAAGTTTGAGTTCGAATTCGGCGTTTATATCTTTTATATATATTTTTTAATTAAAATAATTATATTTATATTTGAAAATATGTAAAGAGTTTTTTAAGAAAAGATCTTATTATTAAAAATTCGTGTCAAGAACATTACAATTCTAATACATACTTGTATAAGCTAGAACAAAAACAAAAATAAAAGTAATAAAAGACCGAGACCGCGCTTTATAATAATGGTATAAATATAAAACCGATGCTTCCAAGTTTATTGCGAAGTAACTCTTCCCCAATGCGAAAGAACTTACAGTTGGTACAAGGATTGTGCGGAATTTTGTATTTTTATTAAAATGTGTTTTGTAGTGGGTCTTAAAATGAAAAATAAAAAAAAATCTTTTATACTTAGCTCTGTATTCGATAGGATGTATGTTTTTTTATGGAATAAGGGAGGCAAGCAAACGAGCAGAAGGCCCACCTGGTGTTAAGTGGTTACCTTTGCCCATAGACGTCCACAACATTAATGTTATGGATGCGTTGCCAGCCTCAGGATATAGGACAGAAGGAGGGAGGAAGGATGGGAATGGTAGGAATAGGGAGAGCTGGCTTGCGTGCCATCGAACCGGAACACATCATCAGATGTTTGGCGGTTCGTCTTTGACACGATAGTGGTCGCGAGCCAGTCGGAGAGCGAATCTCCTACCACCAAGCTACTGGGTTACCCGCCTTTTACGGGACGCTACCCAGCGGCGGGGGGGAATTATATTCTTAACCCGTCCCCCCACGGGTAGCAAAGTATGTAAAGTAAGCCTTATCAAAAGCAACTTCCCACATAACGATTTCACAAAGAACCTAGTACCGACGCTCCGTTCTCCTTTTTCTAACGAAATATAAAAATAAAATATTTATTTCAGAGGCTATTGTGGCACAGTGTATGTGTAAACTCGACGGTCGTGGGTTTGTTTCCCACCCAGGGGAATGAGTATTTTTAAATTACTTCATTTTTTCTGATACCTAAAGACAAAGCCTGCTATCGATTACTGCCATTTAACATATGATTTTTCGATTAGAAAGTAAAGAATGGAATGTATAATGGCCAGTCATGGCCTAGTGGCACAAGCGTGTCACAAGACTGTAAACGACTGGTTGTGGTTTCGATTCCGACTCGAGGAGTGAAAATATTTAATATTGCCATTTTCTTCGCTCTGGTGTCGAGGTAAAGCGCGGCGTTAAGTTCCGCCACTTAACACGCAAAGCCTCCAAATTCGCTGGAAAGTGGGGAACAATGTCTTAACACTAGTTTCCCTCTGCCTACCCTGCTATGTGCGGGATACAGGGATACAGAGTGAAGCTAAAAAAAAGAATGGAATGTCTTACTATGTGGGGAATCGAACCCACGACCAGTCGTTTTCAGTCACACGCTAGTGCCACTGCGCCACGACTGGTCCCTGGCGACTGGAATAGATACAAACTAAAATTCAAAAAACTTAAATTTATTTCTGATTGACCACTTAAACTATCACATAATTACAAACATCTACACAATTTCAAAGATTAAAACAAAGATCAAAACGCAAACGCATATGTATGTTATTTTTTTTTTATTTTATTTTTTTATAGCTTCACGCTGTATCCCGCACATAGCAGGGTAGGTAGAGGGAATGCAAGGCATTGCGTGTTAAGTGGCGGAACTTAACGCCGCGCTTTACCTCGATACCAGAGCGAAGAACATGGAAATATTAAATATTTCCACTCCTCGAGTGAGAATCGAACCCACAACCACTCGTTCACAGTCACACGCTTGTGCCACACAATTTCAAAGACTAAAATACGAAACACAAACGCATACGTAGGTACATACATATAAATCTTACTGAACCGCAAAAACATAGCTTTGCTAAATATCGCTTATGACACGGAACTAAGTGCACAAACGCGGTTAATCCACAATAAATTGTGGCTGAAATAAAATGACGCCGGCAACGGCCGCGTGAATAAGGCTTACCTCAAAACCGAGCTAGTATGCAGTGCCTCGTTGTAACGTTCTTATTCGATGAACCGATTTTTTGTTTTGTTTGTTGATTTTTATTATAAATTAATGCTTAATTTGTTATTTTACTAATATAGTAAATAGGTGGATGTATATTTCTGATATTTTGGAAGTACATAATTTTATATTTTGGCTACCGCTTCTCAACAATTAGTATCTCGATTTGGGCGGAAAAAGGAGAACGGAGTGTTATGACACTAAGTTATACTTTTCTATGACATAAAAATCGTGAAGTGTAGAAAACATAAAGATTTTGGTATATAGAATATACTTTAAAATTTTATAAATAACAAAGATGGTGGACTGATTATTATTAAAAATATGATATTAGTGTTTATTATCTGTGAACGTAATTAGATTGAGAGTTGTTTCTCATAATGAATAAAAATAGGTAAAAAAACTTTTTAAGTTAAACGGTTTTATGTTAAACATACATTGCAATGTTTAATATAAATGTACTAAAAACCAAAAAATAATAAAATAGATACAGTCGTGGGAATTATAAACATATGCATAGACTAGACTAAAATAAAACCGTAGGGCACGTCAATTGTCTACAATCGTTGACTAAAATGTTTGTTTTGTAATGTTACACTATAATTAGGCAGTTGTTCAACCGACAACGATGGACGTGTGATAAGTAGGGCTAGAATGTGGAAACAAGTTAGCAAGCTCGATTAAGCGAGTTTTAGGGTTTCATAATGTTGAGCGAGTAGTACTTTTATCATAAGTTTTGTCGATTAAAGACAAACTACGAGCAGTGAAACGATTCCTCGCTAGCCAGCAAAATAGTAAGTAATTTGCGCACCGTCTGCGGGCCAACTGCCTAACGACGAATTAAACGATTCTTCTATCGCACATTAAGTCTATAATTTGTAGACAATTGACGTGCCCCACGGTTTTATTTTAGTCTAGTCTATGCATATGTTTATAATTCCCACGACTGTATCTATTTTATTATTTTTTGGTTTTTAGTACATTTATATTAAACATTGCAATGTATGTTTAACATAAAACCGTTTAACTTAAAAAGTTTTTTTACCTATTTTTATATACCAGTTTTTAGTTTTTATTTCGCATTCTGTTTAATTCATTTAGTGCTTCATTATTGCAAGGTTTCTTGCCCGTTAGTTTATTGCAGTCCAACTCCTCTATACGTAGTCCCTGCAAAGATCTTACTCTACTAAGAGCCACGTAGGCTTGACCTTCTTGTCAAGCCCTTTTATTTGAAACCCATATTGGTGGGATTGATAAAATATTGTTATCAGCCATTTGGTAGCGGCGGCCATCTTAGATTTTAATTTTGAATAGTAAATTGTATTCTACTTGTTGAGACCTTTCATTTGATACCCATGTTGATGGGATTGATAAAACCTAAGTTATCCGCCATTTTGTAGAGGCCGCCATCTTGAATTTCAATTTTTTATAGTATATTGTATTCTGCTTGTTGAGCCCTTTCATTTGATACCCATATTGATGGGATTAATGAAACCTAAATTATCCGCCATTTTGTAACGGCGGCCATCTTGAATTTATAATGATAATGAATAAACATAATTATATTGTCACCAAAATCCAAAGTGTATACAAAATTTCAGATTAATCGGTTGACAGGAAGAGGGTGAAATTTGAATTACTAAATTTGACCCAAGAATAAAACAAACGGGGTGAGCTAAATAAAACCGTTTAATAAAACCGTTTAATAAAAAAGTAAAGACCATACTATTTATTTTCAGTAGCTTCACGCATAACTTTGTGCTTTGCATTCCATTCTTTACTTTCGGCCCGAAATCGAGCCGATACTTATAAAAAGAAATTAAATAATTACGTATTAGAAAAATATGACCTTCCCTAAACAAAATTAATTCTTATTTGCATAATAATTACATAATAAAATTTAGCCCAGTTCAGTCATATGAATGAGCTTGCCCCAACGTCAACCTGAAATACGAGTATAGTACAGGCTACACGTTATCGCGCACCTCCTCGCCATCTGGGCCGGACCAACTTGGTATTTAATTAACGTGGACTTTACTAATTTACTGGAAATGATTGTAATTTTTTTACACTTTCACGCTTTTTCCCGCATAGCGTGCTAGTCTGAAGGGATGTAGTGTCAATACACTCCGTCCTCCACTTTCCGTCCGAATTAGAGACATAGCGTGCTGTGTGGTGAAATTCGGAGCTTTAATATCAGAGAGGAGAAATTAAATTTAAATATAATCATTTCATCCACTTGGAACCAAACCCATAACCGTCGGTCAACAGTCAGAATGTGTCCTGTATCCTACGGCCATATCCTAATACTTAAAAACATACGAAAAGACATGTCTAGGAAAAGAGATTTTGTTAATAAATACATATTCTTGTTATTTGTTTATTTATAAGGAAAATGAACGGTGATAAAACACATAGATAAAAGTAAAATATAAAAACAGTACATAACTACTCGTATTTATGTACTGTTTTAAGCCATTTAAATACATCCATTAAGTATCTTAAAATGTCTTTAATATAATTAAAGGTTATATCAAAGACATTTTAAGAAACTTTAAACAATGTACAACTTTTCCAAATTCATACTTTTTACAAATTTTATAGCATATTTTTCTAAATAATCCATCGTGGTGCAGTAATTGTAAGTGCGTTCGGTTGTGAATTCGATGCTTACAAGAAAAGGATTGCATTTAAAGTATTTACACTTCGGTAAGAGTTAGTACTGTGTTGAGGTCCAACAATCTATATGCAATGTCTTTTTCAATTTTCCTAAGTGTGGAATAACACTTTAAAAATGTTTAAAAATATATGCAATGGCTCAAATTCGGGCAGAAAATCTGCAATAATGTGCTTTGGAGACTACGTTCACTCTGCCTACATTGAAATAACTGCCTACATAAGTAAAAAAACACGAAACTAAAAAAAATACTTAAGGTATTGTAACTTACCCATTATTATGTACGTATTATCCCAAGTAAGATATAGTGCAGAATGGAGCGTTGAATACTAAGGTCTTGGCATACTTCTTTCGCTTCATCTACTATCATCAACCTCTTCATACATACATGACCTACAAAGTGTCTTCATACATTATACGCGGCCTTGTTCGTACACTGAGTTTTAAAAAATCGAATACGGTTTTTCTATTTTTATACGATATTTTTTTGACAATGTCTAAGTTGAGTATAAAATCAAAGTAATTGTTGGTATAATTTGCCCAAATTGTAGAGTAATATAAATGTATAATAAATAAAAATTACTGTCAAAAACACTCCGTTTTTCACTTCCCGCTGGTAATAAACGCCTCATGTTTCGTCGCACCTCAGTGGAGTAATGAGAATCATTTAAATATCATTCCTTGGAGTCCAAAACCAACGAGATTACAGAACTAGTGACTCATGATGGCCTCATTTCACTCACGTGCTCAATTAACGATATTTTTTTCCAATTTTTAATACTTCTATACTATATTAGTTTCTTTATGAGTGAGGTCATTACTTTAGTGGGGAACGAAATGTCTTAACACTAGTTTCCTCTACCTACCCTATTGTTTGCAGAATACAACCTGAAACAAAAAAAAACTTTATTTAAGCTTAAAATAATACTTCAAGAAATATAAATTTGATATTTACCCCTTGACATGCCCAAATTTTCAACTTTTCCAAATACACTACAAAAATAAATAACAATTTAAAGAAAAAAATCTTCATACATTAATTAATATTACCTTTACTCGTGTATTACTCATATATAATTCAACACTACGCTATCAGATACCTATAACGTCTCACAAGACTATAAAAGCACACAAGATAGTGCTATTAAGTGCTTAAATGGAGTCACATCCATTAAATCTACGCTACACGAAAAGGCAGACGGGCGCAATCTTACCTAGCTTAATTGTATTTAGTCAATTAGCATATGAAATTTCATTTTCAAGCCTAGTTATTACATGTGCCACTGAATTATTAGTTTAACCTTTGGTTAGTGTTAAAATGTAAATGTTAGTTTTAATTTTGGACTTTTGCCGTTATTTCGATTTTTTGGAATATGCTGTTTATAATTGCAATGTCTGATTTTTTTACTTTACGCTGTACCTACCCCACACACAGTAGGAAAGGCAGAGGGAACGTAGTGTTAAGTGTAAACTCTGTTCTCCACTTTCCGCCTAATTCTGGAGGCGTTGCGTGTTAAGTGGCGGAATTTAACGCCGCGCTTATCGCCGCGCCGTCTATCTTTATAATATGTCTACATTAACGCTATAAATCCGTCTGTCTGTCCGTTTCGCTTTCTGAGCTAATCTACCGTTCCAATTTGGATAACATTAGAAATGGAAATACTTGAAGACCCATCGTCAAACATAGTCTATATTTTTTTACAGAAATGAATTTCTAAAATATTATAATAAGAGGTGAAAATAGGTATGAAAATATCTATAATTGGATAATGAATAAAATTTTTACCTTTCTGAGTGAGTGACAGACAACATACAGACGAAATTACTGGGTTAAGAAAACTGTAACTGTGTAATTTTTCCTCCTCCTCGACTTTCCTTACGAAATATTTAATATTTCCATTTTCTTCGCTCTGGTGCGGAGGTAAAGCGCGGTGTTAAGTTCCGCCACTTAACACGCAATGCCTTTTTAGCGGAAAGTAGGGAACGAAGTGTCTTAACACTAGATTCCCTCTGCCTACCCTGCTGTGTGCGGGATACAACGTGAAGCTAAACAAAATTATAAGAATTTAAGCATAGTATTTGAATTATATTCATTTCTTCACTTTGAAAACACGAAACGCAACCTTGAATCCCGCCACCTTATGGAGTTGCATGTATGTTATATAGCGTAGCATATGCTAATACTGGCATGTATGCTATATGCTAACGTTACGATTTAAGGCAGAAATTGGATAGCGGAGTGTCTTGCCACTATTTTCTCCGGCCATACGAGAAAAATAAAAAGCTATTTGCATTAAAAAAATCAGAAATAAAACCATAACTGGTCCTGCATAACAAAATCCAGGCTTATGAATATTAAAACGATTAGAAGTTTTATTTTATTATTTGCCCATGGTCCCCTAAAAGAGCACTCATCCCGAAATCTAATTGGCAATTGACGAAAGCACACACGTTCGATGATGGAATCAATCTCAAATGCATAGAATAGTTTAGGCGGGTCGCCTCAGGGCTCCACGTTTATTGGTTAGGGATGTTTACTATGGCTCCAGTATGCATTATCTATTTCTAATATATGTAGAATGCTTCTTTACATATTTGTGTTATAAATGTTTAGAAGTTCTTTTTTCAGGATAATGTTCCAATGATTAAGCTTTGGTTTTAACGGGTTTAAAAATGCAGCTTCATCCTTTTTATCGTATAGCAGGGTAGTCGGTGGTGCCGTCCAGATCCACGGATAATTGGGGCAGTTCCCGAGACCTGAGATAGTGGAGGGATAGGAGCACCGTCAGGTTTTAGTGGGTAAACGGCGTTACCATCTTGCCGAACCGGAGTTCCACATAGATGCGGTCCGGGACCCCATCAAGGGCGGAATCCGTAACGGATTTTTTGACGTAAAAAAGGGCAGTCAGAGAGAATCTAAGGTTAAAAAGGTTAAAACAGTGGCTTTTAATAAAAGAAATTTGTGAATTTTTAGATGTTGCTTCAAGATGTCATAAAGGTATAGAGGGTCAGCGCCATGGCTGTAAACGTGAGGAATGATTATTTCAATGATATTATATTTTCTCTCCACTGATACTTATGAAAAGGCGCAGCGTTTATTTCTGCCACTTGTAACACGCAATGTCTTGGTTTCGGACGGAAAGTGGAGAACGGAGTGTCTTCACTATGTGGCAAAAAGTGTACAAAATTGTGTGTAAAATACTTATTATTGTTTTAAATTAATGTGTATTTTTACTTTGTTCATGTTTAAAAATTTGAGGTTTTTAAGCTGGTGTAATTCATAGGTAGATACATTTTTATGGGGAGCGGAGTGTCTTAACACTAGGTTCCCTCTGCCTACCCTGCTGTGTGCGGGATACAGCGTGAAGCTAAAAAAAAATACATTTTTATTTGAAACTTAGGATGTCTTTAATGAACGTAAGTAAAATTCTAATTAAAATCTAGGGACATTTAATATAAATAAGATACTATTAACTTTCTAAAAACCACTATTTTTATAACTACCTGAAATTATCATAAGAATTGAATATACAACATATTCACAATGTCACTCAAAGCAATTACTTAATAACACGTACTCATTTCATTAGCAAACACAAAACGCAAATCATACACACATTCGTATTCATACAAATAATCCCAAGTATTCCCACCCAAGATTTTCTTCAAAATTCCACAGGATTGTCGTGCAAATGGCACATAGCGAATTAGAGGATTTAGAGAACACAACCGATGGTATTATTAGGTGTATTCAAATACGACGTCGGAAGCCTATGTACGCATCAGGTGATTTTATTCTAATATCGAGAATAACGAAATTTGGACTTTATGGGCGCGATACAGAGTGCTTTTTTGGTCACATTCATTCGTATGTGGTATTTCCGTGAAACGCGGTAGGTAAATGTTGTTTGCAATTCAATATAGTAGATATTATGAGTACCGATATTAGTGGATATAGAGTAGTCATTGAGAAGATTTCAAATTGTTGGCTATTTTCCGACAAATATAGTAGTAGTATGTTTTGTATTGAGCGTCGTATTTGGAACAAACATTGTTTGGACATGGTTATTATTGCATTCGCTATATGTGATAGTCGATTGCTGGAATTGTTTTGCTGTAAATTTATTTTGTCTTTTATCTTCATGTCCATATCTCTCTTAATTGGGGAAATATGAGTTAGTTAGTGTCTGGCTTCTGGCTCTGTGTACTTGATGAGAGTCTCATACAAGTTATTTAAATTTAAATTGTTAGTGTATAATAATATAAATGTATAATTATATATTATTAAAGAAAGTTTCATTTTTATATAAACCTTTTTTAATGTAATAATTACTCAAATAAGATTTGTGATTACAATCATTATGTTCCTTCAGGTAATTGAAATATTTTAAAATTACATTTTATTTCGAAATCTAACCAAGTAACTAGAAAACGGATTTATTTATTTAATCAAATTACTATAAATATTTATCCAAAGTCCTTCTACTCTTTTTTATGTCGAAATTCAGGCATAAACCCGTTAAATAATTCTAATGACCACAAATTCGCAATTATGGTCAGTGTTTCTAATTACAGATAGCTTTCGGATATTTTGGGTGTGTCTGGACCAAGTCAATCCCGACTATTATTAAATATTCAGTTGTTTACGCCTTGAGAAGTCGTCTTTGCGTCCTTCTATTTGTGGAGTGCAATGCAGTGAAACTATTTACATTAAGCTATAGAGAACTTTCAAATATTTATTAATAATATACTTAGTCTAAACTACTTTTTAAAAAACCATTAGGGTAGTATTTATAAGGTTATAAATTATTAACTAAATAAATAAGATTTTTTGGGGTAAAAACGACTGATTTGAATTTCCTTATTAGCACCGAAAAGCACCCAAAAGCGTAGAAAAAAAAATTATATCACGAAAACTAACTAACTAACTAACGAAATTTATCCTCAATACAATGAAGAGTATGTACTTGCATAGTTCACAATTAGTCTAAGACCTCAAGATACATTAAAACTCCAGCTATTTAATTTATATTGTTCTTTCTACAGTTATGTCATTTGTTCTTGACTACGTTTTCATTTATTTTATTATTCACTTTTTGTCTCACATGGCACGGCAAGCAGAGAAAACGCAATATCAAGACACTCCATTCTCTATTTTCCTACGAAGCCATTGTATAATAAATGGCGTAACACAACGCCGTGCTTTGTCTGAAATGACAGAAACTGATTTATATACTTACATACATGTATATGTCCATAAATTGCCTTTTATCTACCCTGCAATAGCTAAAAAAAGTTAATCCCAGAAACAAAAGCAATATGACCTACAGTTAGAAGTTCAAAAGATACACTAGAACGAGAATAACGTATACTGCAGATCTATCTATATGCATGTAAATCTGCCTGAGGCCGCTATACTCAATACAAATTGAAACGAATGGCAGCTTAACATTTTTATTGGATACAATGTTCCACCGGTACAGCTTGAAAGAGGATTAAAGGAGAAATATGCACACGCTAATGGCTGTCATATAAAAAGTATAAATAGTGAAATCTGGGACTTCGTCGGCTCGATTTGAAAAAGTCGTGTTGAAATAGTTTTATTGCAAACATGTTTTTTTTTTTGAATAGGCTCTTTTTGAATGTATAAAAGAATTTCAATGCCGTCACTTGGTAGACTAAGTAATTGTTCTAAAATACTACTCTATCTGAATTTAGAGCTATATACCTATTATAAATTGTTCATTGGATTTTGAATTTTAAAATTCAACTTTCTTCTTTCCTATAACTGGGAATCGAACCCGCAATCAGTTGCGTTTACAATAAGATGATATATTCATTTTTTTTATATTTTGCCTTATGTTTCATATTTTAAATTCCTTTAACTTTTCTTTGTATACCTTTAGAAAATGATCTCAAAATATTATTATACTATACTTTCTTGCAACTTCACGCTTTATTCCGCATAGCAAGGTAATCAGAGAGACCCTGTGCTAAAACACTCCGTTCTTCACATTACGTCTCAGTTCGAGACACTGCCAGTTGATTTGCAAAACTCCACACCTTGCTTTGTCTCGTCACACCAGAGCGGATAAATAAAAAGAATTTAACGTAACACAAAACCGAAGTGAGAATCGAACCCACAAGCATCCATCTACGTGGTCAGACAGTGTAACTGCACCACGACGTTCTCAATGATGCTTAACAGATATATGAATCTATATATACTAAATTTCAACCCTAAAAATATGAAATGTTTTTTTCATATAATAGATTTTTTGATTCTGCTTCAAATATATAAAAAGCCAATTCTATTTTAGAACATTTTTATCATATTGTCAACCGACGAAGAAGCGTATGCTGTTGACAGGTCCATATCATTTTTATTGTTCTCTTGAGCTTTAAACATCGAGGCTTTCAAAACGAAGAAAGGAAGCTTGCATCGTTATTCGTGGATTATCTACCATTTTATCTTGCCTGAGGGATATTTAAATATTTCCTTGGACTATTTATGGATATGTGACGTCATTGTGACGCAAGCAAGTGGTAAGTATATGGAACTCAATATATAGATGATGGCTTTTTTCTTATTATTAAAATATAATAAGGGGCCAGCCGTGGCACAGTGGCACATGTGTGTGACTGTACTCTTTCCCGCATATAGCAGGATAGGCAGAGGGAACCTAGTGTTATGACACTCCATTCCCCACTTTCGCAGAATTCGTAAATATTACGTGTTAAGTAAATATTTCTACTCCTCTAGTGGAAATCGAACCCATAACCAGTCCTTTACAGTCTCATATTGGTACCACTGCCTTACGACTGGCCCTAAAGAAAAAAAAGTATGATACTATAACATTTAAGTAGGGTATATAGTAGTTTTTCACTAGTTTTCTATAGTAATTATAATAATAGAATTAGGTATTGTTAGAAGCATCTTTTATTATTATAGCGAGTACTAGTTATAACTTTGAATATACTTTGAAACTTACATGAACAAAATGATGATGTCATCTAAAGTATACTTATACTGATATAAGTATGTAGAAAATTCTATTTCTAGCTGTATATTTGAGTTTCTACTGAAATATACTAAATTAGTTGTTTTTAAGTATAATTAAATACATAACATACACAGGCGTGTGACTGTAAACGACTGGTTGTAGGTTCGATTCCCACTCGAGGAGTGGAAATTAATATTTCCATTTTCTTCGCTCTGGTGTAGAGGCAAAGCGCGGCGTTAAATTCCGTCACTTAACACGCAATGCCTCCTAATTCGGCGGACAGTGGGGAACGGAGTGTCTTAGCACTAGGTTCCCTCTGCCTACCCTGCTGTGTGCGGGATATTGCGTGAAGCTAAAAAAAACATAAATTGCCAAGTGTTTCACATACACTTTATATAAAGTGACTTACTTTAGATACTGTGCTATGGTCTAATCGGTCTAATAAATATAAATGCTGACAAATTTTCCAGTTTTAAATTTATTTCAATAATATGAAAATAACACTACGTATATAATTATAATAATTATTTAGCGAGTTTAAATGAAAGATAAAATTAAACACAAGTTAATAGACTTTAAACTTAGTTCGTTACGATGATTAAGCTTCACGATATCCCGAAACTTTTAAGTAATTTATACGATAATAACTTTGCTGTAAGTGTTTTTGAGTTCAATAAAATCGATTATGAATTAGCGATACCTTTATGATACGTATAGTATATACATATTTTTCCTTTTAATTTTATTATATAGCATGTTAGTTAGAGAGAACTGCGACACTCAACGCTATGTTTTGCCCTACTAGAGTGGAAAATGAGAATAGTTAATATGTAGTCATTCCTTTACGTGAAAATCAAATGTAATATTTTGAAGTTTTTTTTTTGTCGCTGGGGAATGCTTCTACGCAGACCATCAAACAAAGCAGGCAGATCTACCTTACGTACGGATGATACTGTGGGACTCCGATACTATCCACTAAAACCCAGTGGAAACCCTCTCCACTCTCATGAGACGTCGCAGGTTCGAACGCGCATTCCACTACGACGCCACGGTGGGCGGCCACGTCTACGCCAGGCCACAGACGCCTTCAGAGTGATCTGGGGTTATTTTGAAGATTACCTCAAATTAGTAATAGAAATAATTATAAAAATCTCTACTCGTGTATATTATCATATCTACAGTCATTTAAACTCTAAATATTATGTCTATCCGTTTATTATCTCGCTTTCCATTTTCCTTTATTATCTTGTTTCCGATTTTCCTCAAGAAATAGAGGTGATAGGAGTAACTCAAAGCCGCGCTATCGAAAATAAATAAAAATATTTTAAATATTTCCACCAAGTGAGCCAGTGGCACAAGTGTGTGGCTGTAAACGACTGGTTGTGGGTTCGATTCCCACTCGAGGAGGTGGAAATTATATTTCCATTTTCTTCGCTCTGGTGTCGAGGTAAAAGCGCGGCGTTAAGTTCCGCCACTTAACACGCAAGCCTCCGAATTCGGCGGAAAGTGGGGAACGGAGTGTCTTAACACTAGGTTCCCTCTGCCTACCCTGCTGTGTGCGGGATACAGCGTGAAGCTAAAAAAAAATTGAACCCACAATCGAGTTTACGGCATTACGGTAATCTGTTACGAGGCCTCTAATTCTTGTACTTTTAAAAACCTTAACCTCACTATATTTCAAAGTAAATTGACAATTTTCGTAACCAAATCCTAGTTATAGTAGTAGAATTGATATAAACACAAATCATGTCTATATAAGGGGAACATACGACTTCACTAACTTTTACTTATTGGCCCACCGTATGTTTGTACCTTAGATCCAATTAGAGTGACACTAATTTAGCTCACGAGTCTTGTATAGCGAAATTTATATGTAACTGATATTCAATACGAGAACCTTTTTGATATCGTTGGTAGAATTTATATAACTATTTTTTATTAAAGTTACGCTGTTTTCCGGATAACAGGACAGGTAATCTGAGTGTCAAGACACTCCTATATCCACTTTACGCCTATATCCGAGATAATGCGTGTTAAATGAGGGTACTCACTGCCACTCTCTGTCTTGTCTTCAAAGAAAAAAACTGTAAATAATTTAGATTTAATCGTTTTCCAGAATGAAAATTGAATCTAGGGGCCAGTCGTGGCGCCGTGGCACGAACGTGTGACTGTAAAACGACTGGTTGTGGGTTCGATTCCCACTCGAGGGGTGAAAATATTTGATATTTCCATTTTCCTTCGCTATAGTATCGGAGGCAAAGCGCGGCGTTAAATTCCGCCACTTAACACGCAATGCCTCCGAATTTGGCGGAAAGTGGGGAACGGAGTGTCTTAACACTAGGTTCCCTCTGCCTACCCTGCTGTGTGCGGGATATAGCGTGAAGCTTAAAAAAAATAGACATTGAATCTACAGCCATTGTGTAACAGTCGAATGCTATCCCACTGCACTAGGATGACTTTTGATGAGTCATAATGTACTTGTTTGCAATTATGTTAAAATGAAGTGCAGTCATATTATAATTAAACTTTTATTAGTTCTTTGACATATTCTAGTGGAGAGGAGTAGAACGAAGTGTCTGGACACTAAATTTTCTCTCACTAATCTAATCTGCTATGCGAAAAAGGAAACTATTTTCATTTAATTCCGTCTCTCCAACAAACCACTACAACAAAACAAGGATTTAAAAGGGACGCTATAACAAATTATATTATCATACATATTACATACTCATTAACATTAGAAGCCGGTTACCAATTTTAATAACAGATGGTTAGTGTAAAGTGAAATATGGTCGAACAAAATACATTAAAACTTTGTTGCGAATTATTACTCTATCAACATTAATTTGGGTTCAGCCATTAGTCGACCTTGCTACATAATTAATTTCAATTCATACTATATTTTAAACTGATTATTTGAAAAACGGGGGTATTTTGTACCTTTCCTTTGTCAAATTTAATAAGGGACAGCTTCTGATATTGCCTTGTGTATTTTTAAATGTACTGTATAAGTTTTAACTTAGCTGAAGTATTTCCATCATCGCCGTTAAGGAGAGAGAATTTAGTATCAATACACTCCGTATTCGACATTCGACGCTCGCATTTAAAACATATGTTGTCGAGTGAGGGAATTCTATGCAATGCTTTACCTTAAGGTACTTTTTTCTTTTCAGTTTCACGCTGTCTCCCGCACACAATACCCTGCTGTAGACCCAGGCAGAGGAATGTAGTGTTAGAACACTCCATTCCCCACTTACCGCGGATTTCGGAGGCATTTCGCGTTAAGTGGTGGAACTTAAAGCAGCGTTTTGCCCCGACATCAGAGCGAAGGAAATGGAAATTTTAAATATTTCCACTCCTCGAATGGGAATCAAACCCACAACCAGTCGCTTTATCAGTATCCCCTTGAGCCATTGCGCCACGACTGCCCCCAATTAAAATCTTAAGGTATTCATATTTAATTTTATATTCTCTTCGTATGCCCATCAATATCTGTTCTCTAAAACCGATTATTAACCGTCTCAAAATAACACCTAAAATCGAAATAGCATATAATATCCATGTCATTTCATCATAAAAACCTGGCAAACCATAATATTTCAGTCGGTATGGCATCTTGACTGTCCCGACGATGTAAAATACGCCTCTCAGGGGAAATTTATTCGCGGTAGACGATCCTAAGCCTCCATAATGTGCCTTCGATGCCCCATTCCTACCATGGAATTAGTATGAAAATATATTTTTCTAAGCCCCGATGAGATGAGACGTTTTGCAATTATCCTTCCTTTTATATTGGATTGGCTGTTTATATACAGCTCAATGCTTATCCATGTTTTTCTCTTCAATATTTAAATTAAAAATTTCTGTATAAAAATTGTCAGAACAGAACAAAATATACGTGGAGAATTGTAAAACTAACTTTGTGCTGAATTCGACCTCTCTAGAGAACAGGCTATCACAAAAGGTCGTGTTAGACTTGTTCCAACTTAAAAAAGCTGAAAACACAAAAATTTAGATTCACCAAACCCATATAGACATTCATATATCAACAAACGTCATCAAATAACGGCCAAATGGTAGAAATACATAAAACACTGTTTGATTTAATTACTTTGCAAAAATCCTCATATGCGTTTTCAGAATTGAACTGCGGCCATCAGTTCCCAGCGCAGGTGCGCTCTAGATCCCCATTCACACGAGTGTGATGCCACGATTGGATTGCACGTTTGAAAAAATACTAGTACATCTCATTGTAATTTCTGTGGACTTTTACATCTCCCATTTCGTAACTGTATTAGTTTTGTCAATTTGTATAATTTTTTGTGGTTTTTTAGTTTGTTGTGTTTTGAAATGTATTCAGCATATACTTTGTAAAGGAAACGTTAATTCATACTCATATTATAAATGCGAAAGTCTGTCTGACTGTTCGCGCGTAAAGTCCGACTTAACCAAAATTTAAATTAAAAACAGTTAATCAACTATTGATTTTATAATATTCAGAGATCAGAAAAAATCAAAAATTAACGTCTAAAGACTTGAAACAAGGAGTGAAAGTTTGTATGTTTTCTCTGAAAACTTTAAACTGCTTGAGCGATTGCAACGGATTTGGGCATAAATATAATTGATAACCCAGGGTTGAACGTAGGATACTTTAACTTTTTTCAAAAATCCACTTTAAAAGAGTAGCAATATAACGAAATATGTACAGTCGTGTATTGCACGCAGCAAAGCCGCGAGTATCTTGGTATTAATTAAAAATTTACCGTACACTACATTTGCTCGTTTATAAAAAGACCACAAATGTATTCAAATTTAATTGCAAATTTCAATATAATAGTTAATTTACTACTTAATATATAATATCATATCGTTTTTAGAATAATATTTCAATTATTGTTCAAAATTGTAACATGGAAAGTCCCAACTATATAAATTCATATTTTCCAGAGACCGAACAAACACTATCGCTTTGTAAAATGTACGTATGATTTTTTACCTCTTGCCAAACTATTGAAATGAAATTTCACCAGCTTTTAATAAAACAAGTTAAAATCTAACCAAATATTTGTTTCAATCAGGCGTTACCGTTTCGGTTTCTGAATTTGTGTATCAAATAAAAAACTATCGTTACAATTCAAATGTAGTTATTGTTTTGAAATATGATATCTTTTTTAAATATTTTTTGTAGCTTCACGCTCTATCCCGCACGCAGCAGGGTAGGTAGAGAGAACCTAGTGTTAAGACACTCCGTTCCCCACTGCCCGTCGAATTCGGAGGCATTGCGTGTTAAGTGGCGGAACTTAACGCCTCAACACCAGAGCGAAGACAACGGAAATATTAAATATTTAACACTCCTTGAGTAGGAATCGAACCCAAAACCAGTCGTTTACAGTCACACGTTTGTGCCACTGCGCCACAACTGGCCCCTAAATTATTTTTATTTATTATTAACTATTTTTTTGAAATATGATTTATTTTTATTTAGGGTTAAATTATCATATTTTTTTTTCCAGCTTCACACTTTTAACCGCATGGCATAAGGTAGTCAAAGACAATCTAATGTTAAGACAAGAGAAGAATCCGTTCTCCACTTTCCGCCTGAAACTGAAACGTGTGTTGTGTGACGGAACTCAACGTTACGCTTTGTCTTAGGTATCAGAACGACGATTGCCGCCCAGGTCCGCGGACGATTGGGGCAGTGCCCGAGACCTGGGCTAGTGGCGGGTAAGGAGCACCGTCAGGTTTTTAGTGGGTAAACGGAGGAACGATCCGGAGTCCCACATAACCGCGTCCGGGTCCCCACCCCGGGCGGGTATCCGTAACGGATTTTCCTGACGATAAAAAAAAAAAAAAAAAATGTATCAGAACGAAGAAATGATAATATTTTATATTAAATCCAATCACCCTTAGAGCGTGACTCTAAGTCGCCCATTGCTATACGATGGCGTTAGTTTCCCCATAAGTGAAATATTGAATATGAAAAAATACACTTTTTGCAGCTGAGTGTGCTGTATACTTTTCAAGCTCTTTCGTTTGATTTGTCATATTGGAAAGATTGTATTCACCATTTTGTTACAGCGATCATTTTGAATTCGCAATAATACGTATAACACGTAATTGCTTATTATTAAATACGAACTATATAACACGATGATTATCAGATGGAGACAGTCCTGGTGCAGTGGGACATACGTGTGACTGTAAGCGGCTGGTTGTGGGTTCGATTTTCACTCGCGGAGTGGAAATATTTAATATATTATCTATATATTTTCTTGCCTCTAGTGTCGCGGCAAAAGCGCGGCGTTAAGCTCCGCCACTTAACACGCAATGCCTCCGAATTCGGCGGAGAGTGGGGAACGGTGTGTCTTAACACTAGGTTCCCTCTGCCTACCATGCTATGTGTGGGATACAGCAAAAGATCTCAGATTATGGACAGGTGCACTCCAAATTTCATGTTAACCAGAAGCATTTAATGAAGAAGCAGAAGCGTTTGCGATAACTGACTCACACTAACTCAATAACAGGTTCGATTTTCGCTTCCTCCAATTTTTTTCGATTTCTAAAAATGTTTTTTATGCCCTAAATATGTGAATAATACTTCAAAAGTGTTAAATTATTAAGGTATACAATTAACAAATAGGATATTTAAAGGGAAATAAAAATATAACATTATTTACACAGCGTTTATTCGCGACTAGTGTCTTCTTTGAAAAAGTATATGATTTTCTTTTCAATAATTCTTCTTAGGTAACTTTAATAATATTTTTTTATATAAAGAAAAGTTGCTATAAAAATAAATTACACTAACAACATAATATATGATACTTATAATTTATAAATATCTTATAAAGAACTTATAATCTAAAAAACTTAGGTTTGAGACTCACATGTGATTATTTTTTGGAATAAAGGTAATATGGAAAAGTATTTTTTTAAGTTTACTAAATATTTCGTTTTTTAAAAAATACTTTTTAATTTCCTCAGTATATGAATAACACTTTAGAAAATGTAAAAAATTATCACATTGATTTCAACATTTTAAAGTGTTATTCACCCAATTAAGAAATTGAAAAAGACATTTTTAGAAAAGAAATAAAAATTTCGATACAACGGAATTCGAAGCGTTTTCGATTCTCTCAGAAATGGTCAAATTCTTGTACGTTTTCTAAAAATGTCTTTTTCGATTACCATTTGTTTATAAACATGATAGTATATAAAATAATTAACATTTATTTAGTTCAGTTTTATATTTTCTTTAGTCATATGCGAAGTAATGAGATCAGCCCAGTACATTACTAGTATAAAACTTTCTGTTTAGCTTCACACTGTATCCCTTGCGGGGTAGTCAGAGAGAACGGAGCGCCTAATGCTACGGTCCCTGCATACTTCTTTCGCCTCGTCCACTGTCATCAACCTCTTCATACACGCCCTACGGGCTCCAGTCCTCATGCTTTTTTCGAGAGCTTCCTCCAGTATCGTCGACATTGTTTTCGAAGGTCCTATACTATTATCAGAATACCACTAGGTATAAATATATAACATTTCTTTTGTGACCTTCATCTTATAATAATCTTAGGTTTTCAATGGAATATTTAAAAAAATATATATTTATTAGAAAAAACATTGAGAAAACGTATAAGAAAACGCATGGTATAGCGATCAAAGAACTTGGACGGTTTCCAAGAGGCGCGGGTTCGAATCCGTTCCATCCGTGAGTTCAATTTTTTATACGTTTTCTAAATATGTTTTACATTTTCTTAACATTTTAAAAATGTTAAAATTATTTATTTATAATGTCTTTCGTACACTTTACATTGTTTTAGAAGTTATACAATAAATCAACATAATTAAAATTATTTTTTTAAGAAACATATATTATAAAATATTAGAGCTAAAGTACCCAAAAGCGTACTTGTGTAAGATAATACAAGCCGCTAGCAGTTCTGGTGTAGTAATCTTTGGGTGCCCTGTAACAAAAATATTCAAAATTAAATAACATATTGTCGCAAGGCTATCTATAAAAGCGATTAGTTGTGGGTTCGATTCCTTCTCGGAGGAATGATTTTAGTATTTAAATTTTGTTACTCCGCTCCGGTGAGAGGACAAAATACGGGATTGAGATCCGTCACTCAACACGCAATGTCTGGTTTTCTAAAGTAGGGACTAATCTGCTACGTCGATATAATATATTTTATAAAAAGACGAGGACATTGTGGTTCAGTGGAAGCGTGTGACTTGAAAGGGGATTGGTTATGAATTCGACTCCACTATCGTAATTAAATTATTTCATTTCTACCCTCATTCTATCGAGGAGCTAACTTCACCGAACAAGCAATGTCTCGATTTCGAGAAGAAATTAGAGTAGAGAACTTTCTAACTCTCTGCCTATCTTTATTCCAGTAAAATCTAAATCAGTTTAATTTTCTCTTTAATAATATGCAAATAGATCAATTACCATGATACCCGGAATATGCGTTTACAAAAGTGCTTGATGTAGTGGCAGGTGGATCTGAAAGCAAAAATAAAGATGTTTTAAGTAAAGTATGTACAAATAATTTAATTTAGGTCATCGTTGCGCAGTGAAACAACGTGTGATTGTTGTCACGATTGGTTGTGGGTTCGATCCCACTCGTTGTAATTATTATTATTTCTTTTTTTTTACTTTTCCACTCTGGTAAGCAAGATAAAATGCAGCGTTAACTTCCCTGCATTTTTTTAATACGGACGGAAAGTGGAGAGAAGAGTGTCCGGATACTCGGTTTTCTCTGACTACCATGCTATGAAAAAAAAAACCTTGAATAAAAAACATAAAAAATACTGGCACAATATGAAAAACAATGACATATTATTATTTCTATTCACAAACAAAAAAATATACTATACCCACTACAGTACAAACGTAATTCGACTACATAAATGTTAATATGAATAATTTACGCGAACGCTAGCGATTACGGTATTTCAGCGTACACACCCGTCCGTCCGTCCATTAAGCATGCACCAGTTAAAGAGACATGTTTTTATTCAGCTAAACTATTGTTTTTATCGGATTGCCAGTTTCCAGCTTTTTTATTTTAAAATACAATGTTTTCTGAATTTACAGTGATCGAAACAAAAATACTATGCAGTTTTTATTGTGAGAGAATTTTTGCTTTCAAAGCTAGTATACTGTTGAGCTTAAGTGTGGGGTTCAAATTTTAAGTAGTGAAAAAAATTGACGACGCTTTAGAACATATAGAATATACAGTGTCACGTCGGATTTTTTTAGTTTTACACTTTTTATCAGATGGGTATTGAAAGAAAAGTTTTTGTAAATACAATTTCGTCGACATTATTTATATTCCAGTGTGGCCAGTTGTGGTTGTGGGTTCGATTTCTACTCGAGGAGTGGAAATATTTAATATTTCCATTTTCTTCGCTCTGGTGCCGGGTAAAGCGCGGCGTTAAGTTCCGCCACTTAACATGCAATGCCTCCGAATTCAGCGGAAAGTGGGTAACGGAGTGTCTTAACACTAGGTTCCCTCTGCCTACCCTGCTGTATGCGGGATACAGCGTGAAGCTAAAAAAAATAAAATATTTATATTAAGGCATAGCTATAATTTGGTTTTTGAAAGAGAAAAGTGACATAATTTCAATATTTTATTTCTTAACAATTCTGTAAAAAAGGTTAAGTAAAGTACAATATCTATTTTACCTCTATAAAATATCCCTCGTTTTCTACTATAGTAGTTGGCTAGCGGGACTTGCATGTCACATAACACCTCCACAGTTGGTGGTAGAGTGTTAATCTCTACCAAAGTACTTGTGAGCGCTGTATAACGATCTTCTACTATTCTTACTGAAGATTTAGCATTGACTACCCTGTAAAAATAAAAGTATCAAAATTATAATACATGAACGACTACTACCAAATGCCACTTAGTGACAAATTATACCACATAATTCAATCTACAAACTGGAATTGTTCTGCTCATTTAATACACTTATCATTTCAAAAAGATACCATTATAACTGAGAATATTTTTTCTTAACTAAAGAGGGTTTTATCTCGCATAGAGAAGTTAGACACTTCGTTCTCCTATATAAACTATATAGAAATAGGATGTAATACTATTAAAAGTAACAAACGTACAAGTATATTTTTTATACATACATAATAATACATACATAAACATAAATAAACTAATTTGAGTCTCGTCTAATTAAAACCTACGTATACTGAAGATTTTCTTTATTGAACATAGGCCCCTAACTTAGTAACACAAACAAGCCAATAACCAAAAAAAAAACATTAATTATAACTTATTAAGACATGGCGCAGTGAGACTTTGTCTCACTATAATCATGATTGGTTGCAAGTTCAGTTCCCACTCCGCTTTCACGCAGTTGAGTTCCACTAATTAAAATGCAATAAAGAACAGCGTATCCTAACTCTAGATTCTCGCTAACTTCTCTTCTATATGGGAAAAAACGAGAAGCTGATAAAAATAATGTGACTATTCATACAAAGTATAATTTTCAATTCAACCATACAAATTTTCAAACCGTTTTCGTATAAAAATTCTATTTTTCCATCTATTACAAATGATAGCTAAATACCTATGGGACAAACTAAATCTGGCGCCGTGAATGCATCGTGTGCAGATGGCTGGGTTGTTAGCAAACTCCTGAGAAATATCCGAATTATTTAGTTCGGAACTCCAAGGTATTGGAAACATACGGACCGATATTGTTTCCTTAATTGATATTTTGTATTTTATGATGTATGTATGTGTTTGTATTGGTTGTGATAGTTATTTATGTAAAAATGTTTTTCCTTTGTGCACTAAGCTAGGAAAGATATGTAATTGTTTTTATCTAATAAGTAATGTGGCATCTAACCTAAAAGAATATTGGTCGGAGAACATATCTCTTTTACAAATTATGAAAAAAGAAATTGAGTCTTCTTATGTTGGATAATATACATAATGCTATACTATTTTATATGAAGCTAATTGTTATTAAAAATAGTAAACAAAATAAAATGATAATTACTATCATATTATGAGTACAATATATGGTTACTATAATGTCTGAATTAAAACTAGATTATACAATAAAATATAAATGTTTTAATAGTTTAAGTGTGAAATACTTAATTTGAGGTACAAGAAAATTAACGGTTTCTCCATAGAGTTAGTTACTTGTACTTCGAAATTCAACATATTTTAAATAGGGCTGGCATATAAATTCAGATGTTGTAACACTAGAAATTAATCGAAAACAACAATTTGAACGTTCCAAATGTAATTAAGTCCCGTATATTTCACCAAAAGGAACATTCAAGTGAGCGCTCAGTAGTACTCGAGGACCGATTTGGGACGCCGCGCGAAGTTTTCCAAAGTCTACCAGCAGATTGTTAGAATAGATGAATATGAAACGAGATAAAACAATACTGAAAGTCATATTAGGATTTTGTATAAGCATGTTAAAGATGTTACTATGATAATGTTTGGTTTCTTTATAAGTTTACTAGCTGTGTCCGTGACTTCGTCTGTTTGCAATTTACCAAAAAAGATATAATAAAATTGTTAATTTTAAAATAAAAGTAGAAAGTAGTTGTGGCCAGTCGTGGCCCAGTGGCACAAGCGTGTGACTGTAAACGACTGGTTGTGGGTTCGATTCCCGCTCGAGGAGTGGAAATATTTAATATTTCCATTTTCTTCGCTCTGGTACTGAGGCAAAGCGCGGCGTTAAGTTCCGCCACTTAACACGCAATGCCTCCGAATTCGGCGGAAAGTGGGGAACGGAGTGTCTTAACATTAGGTTCCCTCTGCCTACCCTGCTGTGTGCGGGATATAGCGTGAAGCTATTTAATTTTTTTTTTTTTTTTTAAATACTTCTTATTACATGACCTATTTGATAGTGAAAATGACGTCGTTTAACATTAGTTTCTTTCTGCCAAAATCGCAAAAAATGAACTATATATTAGCATAAAAAATCTTCAACATGATAATATCTTTTGTGCTAGCCATTTTTACGCATTTAAAAATGAAACTATACTAAAATGATTGGACTCACGAGTCTTCTTGTGACTACGGATTATTGCAAAGTCCATTGCACGTCGAGTTTTCTAGAAAGGGTTTATGAATACCAAAGATATACACAATTAAACCGGTTAAAATGGTTTCATTAAAATAAAAAATAGTATCATTTACGTGCACTTTTGTAGGGATTAAACATTTTTGCTTGTGTATTTTACATGACCAAGTTATAAAATTCGATATAATAATATTAATATAGGTAATAAGCAAAATTTGTTTTTATAATGAACAAAAACGTACATAAATTGGCCGCTTCGTCCTCTAGGGCAAACGTCATAGCTTCGATATAGGTGTCTGGGGTGTAATTATTGTTGATTTATTATCTTTAATTCGGAATACATTTATTATAACGTTTTTATTTTAAAATTCCAATTTCTGGTTATTTTTTATTGTCAAATTGTGGGTATTTGGGTCTAAATAGGGCAAAGTCTGTAAAATATTATCCATAATGAAGCAACTTACGTGAAAAATATGTTCTAGGAATATATTTTTGTAAAATTGATAAGTATTATTTTATATCTGTCACTTTTTTTAGAGCTTCACGATGTGTCCAGCAGGGTAGGCAGAGGGAACTTAGTGTTAAGACACTGTGTTCCCCACTTTCCGCCGAATTCGGAGGCATGGAATCTCAAACGCCTCGCTTTACCTCGACGGCAGACCGAATAAAATGGAAATATTAAATACTTCCACCCTTCGAGTGGGAATCGAACACACAACCAGTCGCTTTACAGTCACACTTTGTGACTCTGCGCCACGACTGGCCCAAACAGTGGTGACTGTCACTTATATACTTAATTTTCTGATTTTTGCCATAATATTTGTAATTTTAACTGAAGATCTAATTTTAAACTATTTAGAAAAGTCGCAGAAGAACGTGGCGTTACCATGCGAACTTGGTGTTCAAATACTTAATCAAACAACTCCTACAACTTTTGTGCAAATAAGTAAATTAGTTTTTCACGTTTCGGAAAAAATCTCCAGAAATTCTTTCTTAGAGTTTTCCTACTGTCTTACGGAAATATTATGCTAAATTTTACCTGTCTATACGTAGCTGTCTACACTATATAAACTCTGAATTATAGTAAAATTGATAAAGTTTTAAAATTTAAGATTGTTAAATCAAAATAAAATAATATATTATTTAAGCTTCACGTATTTTTCTGCAATCCAAGGTAAGCAGAGAGAACAAATACTGAATAAAAGATTGTGTTAAGACTCTCGATTCTCCACATTCGAATCAATGACATTATGTGTTGGGCGTTTCCTTCAACTGCGCACTTTGTCCACCAGGGCGGCGAAAAAAAAAAAATTTAAATATAATCAACTTGCCGAGTGGAAATCGAATCCACAACCATCTGCTGCTCCAAAGTGGTCTCAACATGAACTAGAAAAATTAAATTAAAAATCTGAGACATCGCATATCTTTTTATTTCTTCTTAGTTTTTTTGTAAAAAAAGTTTCTCTTACATACATATGTTTCAAGTATATAAGAATATTGCTTGAATGTTTAAAATTTGCGACCCGGTAATTGGAAATCTGTTAAACAAAGTGACATGTTGTTCATTCCGCGCGAAATGACCTCAGGTGTAATAGTGTAGCCATCATGTCTTAACAAAAATAATACTATGAATTCTTAATATACGCTATTAATACTCATAGGCATTTGAGGCCAGTCGTGGCGTAACGTGACTAGTTCGATTCCCACTCCAGGAATGGGATATCCATATTTAATATTTCCCCTTTTTCGCTCTGGTGTCTAGGCAAAGCGCTGTTAGGCCGCCACTTAACACGCAATGTCTCCAGACTTCAGCAGAAGAAGGGGAAACGGAGTGTCTTAATACTAAGTACCTTGTGCCTACCCTGCTGTTTGCGGGATACAGCGTGAAACTAAAAAAAATATAATATACAATTCAGCTTCTTATGAAAATTCAAAATTTATGCGTATTTATAAATTGACAACCAGGTTTTTTTTATTGTCTAAGGCGAAATGTATGGAAATATATGGAACCAATCTAGAATTGGGTGTGGCCTATACAAATATCGTATAGTATAATCGGCAGATTACATAGACGGGTTGTCAGAGACAATCTTGAGTCATGACATTCCCTTCACCACTTTTTGACTGAATTCGAGACCCATGTGTTTAGTGGCGAAGAAGTTCAACTCCTTGTTTTGCTTACTTTACCAGAGCGAAGAAATAAAAATAATTAATTAATACATGATAGAGACAGACGATTTTACACAATGTAAATTTAGTCATAGACAAAACAAATAACTTCAAGATGTAAACAAAATAATTCCCTGAAACAAAAATATTCATTGTTCAACAAAAAAATATTATCAATAGACGAGTAAGTTTTTCTTTTAAAATTTTTCTTATTCAAATATTTTTATTATATTTTTAAAACTTGAATAATATTAAAGGTGCCTTTTTATTTGTGTAGAAAAGCTGATGTCGCGAGATAAGAGTTGAAAGCTTGTTATTGTTCTATTAGCGTTCAATTTATTTATATTGGCGAGAGTTGAAAATTTCATATTTTATTTAAAAACAAACATTTTCAATTGAAACATTTTCAATTTTTGTTTACTTTTATTATATGTTTTCAGTTCAGTCTTGTGAAAACATTTTTTTTAGCTTCACGCTGTATCCCACACACATCAGGGTAGGCAGAGGGAACTTAGTGTTAACACTCCGTTCCCCACTTTCCGCCGAATTCGGAGGCATTGCGTGTTAAGTGGTGGAATTTAACGCCGCGCTTTATCTCTGATAACAGAGCGAAGAAAGGGAAATATGGACTGGTTTTTTGTGAAAACATAGTTGTGGAAATATTGTTTTAGAGGCCATCGTGGTGCAGTGGACAGCGTATGATCGTAATCGCGATTGGTTGTGGGTTGTGGGGCCCACTGTACTAATATTTTTTAAATTTTAATTTCTCCTATTTGATGAACTCCAATTGTCCACTTCCACTACCACCAGTCAACACGTTATGTGGCGAATTTGGTCAGAAAATGGAGAACGGAATGTTAGTATTTTTTTCAGTTACACATTCAGTAATCGTGATATATTTGACAAATTATGGTTTTAAAGTTAGCAAAATTAACATTGCACATCCATTCTATTACATCCATATATATTTATAGGTGCTTTAAAAAATCACACCTTTTATTCGTTTATTTATTTTTTTATTATTGTTCTCTCTGATCTTGCAAGTTTATTGTCATAATATTCTATTACTGTTCTTCGATTTCTGTCTGTTTAAAATCTAAATAGAATGTATTAAGTGGGGAACGGAGTGTCTTAACACTAGGTTCCCTCTACCTACCCTGCTGTGTGCGGGATATAGCGTGAAGCTATTTAATCTAAATAGGATGTATTCAGATTTGTACCCTCAACTATCGTATAACAAGTAATGTAACTTTTCAATAGACTTGCTGAATAACACTGAAAATATAACCAAAATAATAATAATGAACTTATAAAGATTGAAATTTCAAAATGAAATTTTGGCATGTTAACTCTGTTTAAATTATAAGAAAGAAAGAATTTTCCAAAAAAATTTACAGAAAAATATAATGTTTCTTTTTACATCTCAAATTGCAAACTATTATAATAGTTTATTATTTTATTTATATTTAATTTAGATTCTATTTTTTTTAGTTTCACGCTCTATCCCGCACACAGCAGGGTAGGCAGAGGGAACCTAGTGTTAAGACACTCTGTTTCCCCACTTTCCGTCAAATTCAGAGGCGTTGCGTGTTAAGTGACGGAATTTAACGCCACGCTTTACCTCTGATACCAGAGCCAAGAAATGAAAATATTAAATATTTCCACTCCTCGAGTGAGAATCGAACCCACAACCAGTCATTTACAGTCACAATCGTGACTAGGACTGGCCCCAATTAATTTAGTTTCCATTTCAAAATTTATTTATTTTCTATATTTATTAATTTCATGGTCACCCTACAACCGTAGCTTAACTCATTATAATATCTCGTCGCGAATCCTGATATTATATATCGTATGTTAATTACGGAGTAAGTGTGGGTGAGTTTTAATTACAGCGCGTAACAATTGATTAAATTTACTTGCGGTTTATTAATTTTTTGGTGTTTATTAACGATTATGTTTTATTTATACATACTTTTTAATGATTTAATTATAAATTTAACACGCAATGTTTTGATTTCCGGCGGAAAATGAAGAGTGGAGTGTCTTGTCACTAGGTTCTCTCTGATTTCTCTCTGCTATATATGGGGGAAATATGAGGATGCTTTAATAAAGTTTTTTTTATAACGAATTACTCACTTATTAGTTTGCGTGGACTCATTCCTTATAATTAATGATATGCTTCAAAAGAAAGGATTCTCATGGCATTTACGAGACTACTGGATACTATATCCAATCAATTACTTCAAGGAAACAGTTAAAGAAAACGAAGTGTGAAGAAGTTCACCACTTTCCACACTTTTTGCGTATAACCGTGAAGAAATATGTCATACCTAGTCTAATTATTTAATACGTATAGAATATACCAGTAAATATATAAATAATTCGAAAGATATTTCTCTCTGTATAAACACAACACATGTTATTTTAAATAAAAAATTTAACATAATTATTACTTAATAAATATTAAATCCCCTATATAATATTTGATACATAAACGAAGCTTACCTATTTCCAACTAATATGACTAGCTCAGGCCTCGGGAATACGCCTTCAACAGAGCAGATGATGTTCAAATAACCGTCACTAAGCCGGTCTTGGATCATATCGAATTTGGTTTCAGGAACTGAAATTAAATGAATTCTTGTTACAATATATGGGAGAATTATGTTCTTTCAGTATAAAGATTATGTAGAAGTTAGAATTTTTATTTAATATACAAATGGCTTTTAGAAATTTTTCGTTTTGATAATTGAGACGCGGCGTTAAGCTCTGCTACTCGATACACAATGTCTGGAATGTGTTTTGACACTAGGTTTGTAATTTGCTAGATTTTTTATTACCCTGTTTGACGTATAGCATGGTAGACAGAAAGAAGCTAGGGTCAACATCGTTTCCGCTTTCCGCTCAGATTTGAGCACGACTCATTGCATGTAGAATAGCTGAAGTTAACGCCGCAATAACCACACCCCTGAAGGGAAATCGAACCCACAACCGTTAGATGCTGGCAGACTGCGCCACGATGGCCTCTTTATATGATGTTTTTTATATATTTCTAAATATGTTCTTATGTAAAGTGACTGTTGTATATATTTTTGGAATTCTACCATAGTTTTTAGATAAGGTGGAAAGCAAAAAATATTTTTAAGTTTTAGGGAAAAATCAATATATGTATTCTGTATATCGGTATATTAAATCAATCAGAAAAAGAATAATTTTATTTAACACTAATTCTCCTACATCAATTAGACAAAGCTCTATATACCAATTACCTACTACATAACTTTTCGATGTTAAAACACTAGAAAATTATATGATAATCAGTGAACCGATTAATTATTCATGCACTGCTTGGTAATCATGAAGCTAAACGAAAATGCGAAAATTTTATTTGCAATGTAAATACAGGCGAAATGCGAGGTATTACGAATTTATCAAACGTTAGTTCTGACTGATATTTTATTTTTGGAAGGCCTAAGGAAGCTTTTTTTGGGTATTATTTATTGGGTAGGCAGAGAGAATCTAGTGTCAAGATACTCCGTTCTCCGTTTTTGCCCCAATTTGAGGTAGATTATAGAAGAATGTCTGCCTTCCTTCTATCACATTTAACTTTTATTTTATTTACGTGTTTATTTTATGTATTTATTTACTGTTTTGATTTTAACTAATTATTATAATTATGTTGAAATAATATTTTAAAATATTATTTGTATTAAAGTATTTTTTTAAGAAGCAAATAAAAAACTTCAAATAGTCTTTGTACAATTTGCTTGTTTGTTGGCACAGAAAGTTTAGTGAGATAGATGTGTTTTCACCAATTTCAAAAATACTATGTGTTGATTGTGGACTTATGTTGACCTATCACGTTGATCTTTATTTTTTATTTTTCTTTTAGTATCTTAAACCTAAGTCCTTTATGCTGTGGCATACAGCGTAAAGCGAAAAAAATAGGCATATAATAACAAGATAGATAGAGAAAACCTTATTTAAAGTTCCGTTTTATAGTTTTTGTTACTTTTAAGACATATTTTATATTATAATTTTTTTTTTTTTAATAGCTTCACGCTATATCCCGCACACAGCAGGGTAGGCAGAGGGAACCTAGTGTTAAGACACTCCGTTCCCCACTTTTATTGTTATTTTATATTATGTGGCGCTAATTTAATTATTAACGCAATCTTTTATCGAAACTGGTTGAAAAAACTCAAAATACTTACAATATAAAAATATTTCTACAAGCTACTATTAATTCTACAATTATATCTATACTATTATAATAAAGAGGTAAGTAAAGTTTGTAACTTTGTTTCTAAGGGCTAACCTTTGGAAATACTGAACCGATCATGAAACTTATTTTATAATTAGAAAACACCAATATTCAGGAGTGCTATAGGCTACATTTTATAAAAAAAAAATAGCTTCACGCTATATCCCGAACACAGCAGGGTAGGCAGAGGGAACCTAGTGTTAAGACATTCCGTTCCCCACTTTCCGCCGAATTCGGAGGCATTGCGAGTTAAGTGGCGGAACTTAACGCCGCGCTTTACCTCGACACCAGAGCGAAGAAAATGGAAATATTAAATATTTTCGTATTAATATATTAATATAATATATTAATATAATATATTAATATTAAATATTCAGAGAATCCTAAAGGGACTCGAATTGAGGACAAAAGCTGCAGATCACGTGGTCAAGCCGCGAGCGGTTCGCTAATTTATTATAAAAAAATCAATAACATGTCACGATATCAAAACACAACTGAACATTTTAATACCCCAAGAGCTAACAATCAACAAGCATTATAATAGCGTCATAAAATTTTATATGATCGATCGTTTAGTACCAAATATCAACAAAGTCAAATGTAATATAGGTTTAATGTAAATGTCGTCAAATTTCAGTATTGGTATTGATATTGGTATTGGTATTGGTACGAGGTATGTTTCAGCAACAACATCCAACGGTTAGAGAACACGCAAACTGTAATGGATACCCGCAGGTGAAACGTAGATAAGGGGTTACTGGATGATTCTTTATTTATTTCTTTTATTTATTATAATAATCACGCAGAATCAAGAATTTGGGTGGTAAACGGAGAGTGGAGGGTTTTGATATTAGATTTTATTTAATTTGCTTTGCGAGTAAAAGTGTAAAGTCTAGTGTCAAGAGAGGTATGTTTTTTAGAGGTACGCTTTTCCTGTAGCAAGGTAGTAAAAGAAATTTATGTACAAGATATTTCATTTTCAAATTTCCGCTTGAATTTAAAATAATGCATGTTGAGTGGCGGAGCCCAATGGCATTATTGTCTTCTTTGTTAGAGCGTAGGAGTGAAAATAATTGAAATATAATCTATTCTCCATACTGGGAATTGAACTCCCGGCCAAGACTATTTAGAGCCAGATGCTGTCCTACCGCGCCACGTAATGTTCGAGAATTCAATTGGAACAGAAATGGGAAAAAAGAGTGTATTGACATTATGCACCCGCATAGCAGAGTAATAAAACGTAAAGATAAAACAAAAATATACCATAGCTATTATTAAAAAAATAAGAAATATCGTATAGGGACCAGTCGTAGCGCAGTGGCACAAGCGTGTGACTGTAAACGACTGTTTATGGATTCGAATCCCACTCTGAAATATTTGATATTTCCATTTTCTTCGCTCTGGTATCAAGGCAAAGCGCGGCGGTAATTTCCACCACTTAACACACAGTGCCTCCGAATTCGGCGGAAAGTGGGAAACGGAGTGTCGTAACACTAAGTTCCCTCTACCTACCCTACTGTGTGCGGGATACAGCGTGAAGCTAAAAAACAAAAATAAGAAATATCGCATCCAGACAAATATTTTTCAATTGCCACGACTGATCGCTTCAAATATTGATGGATTTTATAGTATAAGCAAAACGGTCATTTGTATTCCATTAGCTATCGTTTCCTTGTTTTAGTTTGATGCTTCGCTCCACGTTCTTTTATCTTTCAGTACAATGGCTCGGTTTTATTTAATTATAACGGCAAGCCTTTGCCTTCCCTACATTTTGTAAGTGCTTTGGTAATTTGAATTTCATTTTAATGTTTTATTCAGATTTCATTGATTATTAATTCTTTTGTTATTGGTTTCGTGGGTTTATTAGTGTTTGGTGGTAGTGGGCTTGAATACTTTTTTTTTAGCTTCACACTGTATCCCTCACGCAGCAGGGTCGGCAAAGGGAACCTAGTGTTAAGACACTCCGTTCCCCATTTTCCGCTGAATTTCGGAGGCATTAAGTGTTTAGTGGCGGAACTTAACGCCTCGCCTTGCTTCGACACTAGAGCGAAGAAAATGGAAGTATTAAATATTTCCACTTTTCGAGTGGGAATCGAACCCACAACAAGTCGATTACAGTCACAAGTTCGTGCCACTGCGCCACGACTGGCCCCAATGGCTTGAATACTGCGGGTACAAAATGTGAAATGAAATTAGTTGAGGATATTAAGCAGATAGATAATGAAGTAACGTATTTAAAGGTATTGTTTATTGATTTAAAATAAAAAAAATATGTTTTTAGATTGTCTTTTAAACCATACTATCGTAATGAAATACGCTTATTACTTTTCTATTTTTCGTTTTTTGTAACTTTAAATAAAATATTAGTCACTAAGAAAACTTTTAACCGAAGCTTTTTAGAGGCGCAGTGGGATAGAGCTTGACTGTAATGCGATTGGTTTTAGCTTCGATTCTTATTCGAGCATTTGCTCGAATTTAAATTATCTATTCAAATTAAAATTATCTACATATAATCATTTGATTAACACTAAGAAAACTATTAACCGAAGCTTTTTAGAGGCGCAGTGGGATAGAGCTTGACTGTAACGCGATTGGTTTTAGCTTCGATTCTTATTAGAGCATTTGCTCGAATTTAAATTATCTATTCAAATTAAAATTATCTACATATAATCATTTGATTATATGTAGATAATTTTAATTTCTACTACTTATAAAGCGCGGCGTTAAGTTCCGCAACTTAACACGCAGAACAACCCAAACGCTGTATCGATTATAAGTAAACAATTTTGATGTCTCTCTAGTAATAATAAATGCGGCGTTAAGTTCCGCACCTAACACAACAAAATTTCCCAAATGTCGTCTCTATAACAATTTCATTCTTCACCTTCCATATTCCATCCATACCGTACCCTAGTTAGCGTCAGTCAAACACTATTTGCTGTACAGTCAAAGTTGCACAAAGTAATTTCCGATTCGTCTCAGCTCACAAAGCATATTGTTGCGGTGTTCCGTACACGAGTACTTAACAACACGTTCACTTTACAATGCTCTATTATTTATTCATTTTGATTCTAGTTTGGTGTTAGTTTTGATTGATTTGTACGTGTTTTTGTTTGTTTTCTTTGTTGTTTTAAGTGGGTAATGGTTTAGATGGTTTCGTATTGCTGTTGGTAACTTGCAGACTTATTAGATGTATGTAAATATAAATATAAAGACTTGTCTAAAATAGGCAAGAATTAGAGAGTTAAGTAATGTATGAATATAATATCTTTATGTTGGTAAGTGTGCGTGGAAAGTAAAAAAACGCCTTTTTCCTATATATGAAGCAAGTTAGGTAACGAGAATACAAGTATCTTAGTACGCCTTTAGCCACTTTCCACTCATAAGAATAATACACACAATCATATAATTAACAAGAATGCCTTTTTTTACAATTTTTTGTCTTTCTAAATAAATATATTTCATGTAGTCATATCTTTGTACGTGTAGGTTTTAAAAAGATAAGATTAATTCGCTTTAATATAGGTAAACTTATTGAAACATTAAAAATATAGAAGATTATTTATTATTATAATTTCCCAATAGCCGCCGTCTCTATTATAATTTCATTTACCATCTTCCATATTCCATCCATACTGTACTCTAGTTAGCGTCAGTCAAACACTATTTGCTGTACAGTCAAAGTTGCACAAAGTAATTTCCGATTCGTCTCAGCTCACAAAGCATATTGTTGCGGTGTTCCGTACACGAGTACTTAACAACACGTTCACTTTACAATGCTCTATTATTTATTCATTTTGATTCTAGTTTGGTGTTAGTTTTGATTGATTTGTTCGTGTTTTTGTTTGTTTTCTTTGTTGTTTTAAGTGGGTAATGGTTTGGATGCTTTCGTATCGCTGTTGGTAACTAGCAGACTTATTAGATGTATGTAAATATATAGATTTGTCTAAAATAGGCAAGAAATAGAGAGTGAAGTAATGTATGAATATAATATCTTTATGTTAGTAAGTGTGCGTTGAAAGTAAAAAAACGCTTTTACACTTTTTTTCTGTATGTCACTTAAGTTAGGCAATGAGAATACAGTGTCTTGGTTTTTTAGTAGTTGTTGTTCAAACACACCGTTCAAACACCTTGGCTAAGCCTTGTTTTCTCATCTGTATTTATTTTATGTAACTTCAAGTAACGTAGACTCAAAAAAATTGTTAGTAATAATTGACGACTTAAAAACTATGTTAGTATTAACATTACTTCACCATCCCACTAGAAATGGCGCAGCAATGATTACCGTATGTACAATCTATTCAATTACTACTGCTACCTCGAAGTGTTTTTATCAATAAATTATATAAATTCAACCAAATGAATACTTACCAAATATAGTCATAGGGCGTGTTCTCTCGTCCTCAGAGAGGAATGTGGATACCACGCAAGTATAGTTTCCTGTGAGCTCCGTCCCGGGGGAGAGGATGCGTAGCGCGCGGTGTTGCGTGTATGGGTTTTGTGATACTTTGTATGAGAGGTCTATCTGTAAAATAAGTATATTATATACATATATAGGAAATATAGTGTCAAAACACTCCGTTATATACTTTCTATCACTGTAGCATATTGTAGTATACAATATACATATTTAATACGAAAAATTTCACTAAATGCTTTATCACAGACAGAAGTATCTAGATTATCTTTTCTCGATTTTAATTTTTTTTAGTTCAAACAGCAGAGGTTAGTAGGAAGTGTCTTAACACTAGGTGTGTTAAGACGACTTCGTTCTCCACTTTTCGCTGAACTCCGGATTGAATTTGAAACATTGCTATTGAGTGACAGTACTCAACGCCGCGTTTTGTCTTCTTGTTACAAAAATAATTTCAATACTGAGAAATGATTCTCAAACGAAGATCGAACACACAATTAATTCTGACATTCTGACGCTGTTTAAATGCGCCATTATGACTTTAAGCTTATATAATTGTTAGCGAAATTATAAATATTAAATTAAATTAAAATTAAATAGCTTCACGCTATATCCCGCACACAACAGGGTAGGCAGAGGGAACCTAGTGTTAAGACACTCCGTTCCCCACTTTCCGCCGAATTCGGAGGCTTGCGTGTTAAGTGGCGGAACTTAACGCCGCGCTTTACCTTGACACCAGAGCGAAGAAAATGGAAATATAATTTCCACTCCTCGAGTGGGAATCGAACCCACAACCAGTCGTTTACAGTCACACTCTTGTGCCACTGGCCACATAATATTTTACAATTGTATTATAATTATATAAACAGAATTTTTATTGATGCTATGGTGCTGCAAATGCTAGGAAAGTCTATCTGTATTTAGTATGGTTGTGATTTTTGCGAATGCGAAAAAAGCGTATATTAAATTGTTAATACTTACTTTATTCTTCAGTAGACCCAAAGCTTGAGGCTTTTGAGGCGGGATCCACTGGTAAACAGGATGTGATCTGTCCATGTAGAACCATTTCACGACGAGACCAGTAACGTTATTGGTACTGTAGTCGCAGTCTAACGTGATCGCGTCTCTTGTGCCGTATTGAAGTACTTCTGGGACTCGGACGTTGTTTATGCGTACTGAGGTGACACCTAGAAATAATTTTGTTTTTGTTATTATAAGTTTTTTGTTAACTTGCAATGTTTGTATGTCGGAACCGAGCGAAAATATAAGATTGTATTTTTTTTAGCTTCACTCTGTATCCCGTACACAGCAAAAAGGGCAGAGGGAACCTAGTGTTAAGACACGCCGTTCTCCACTTTGCACCGAATTTTGGAGGCATTGCGTGTTAAGTGGCGGAACTTAACGACGCGCTTTGCCTCGACACCAGGCGAAGAAAATGGAAACAATAAATATTTCCAGTCCTATTCTAATTATATTAATTTATTATATTTTATTTAATTGTATTAAAATAGAAGTGGAAATATTTTTTTAATGTAATCATTTCCCCGAATAGGAGTCAAACCGACGACAATCGCGTACGCATTCACATAACTATCTCATCGTAACATGGCGTCTTCAATAACACACACCTTACAATAACAAAAATATATGCCAGGGCGGTTTGATATTATAGGCATATTAAGCTTGGAAAATTTCAGCGGTAAAATAAAAAACTTAATAAAAAGCTAAAAATAATAGTTATAAAAACAAAAAAGCCAAAAAAATTAAAATATTAAAACAATAAAAGCACTTAAACATAAAAAAACGCAAATTAATTACTATCCAAACACGAAATAATTACTCGAGTCATTCAAATTGAAGTCATATTACCTTTTCCTTTGGGAGACCAAAACGAGACGAGGAAGAACGGAAGAGAGAAAAAAAATGATAATAACACAGCAGATCAACAAAGTAATAGATTATTCGTCCTGTGGGTATTTACTTAGCTTTGGCGGTTGATTTTAATAAATGTCAAGGTATTTTTTCCCATTGTTAACGGTATTTTAGAATCGCTTGGGGGCAAAATTCATTGCTGTAGAAAGGCAATTAGCGTTCGATACTTTACTGTACTGTGCGGAATGAAATAAGAATTTTATATTTAAAATTACAGTTTCCTTTTTCGTTTTTTTTTTAATTTACCACTATATTAAATAAAAATATTCACATAATTTTTTTTTCACGTTTTTTTCGGAAAGCGATACCTCGCTATCCGAAAAAAACGTGACTACCGTCAAAAAAGATCTACTGTTAAGGCACTCGATCCTCAATCCTTGAATGGTGGAACTCAAAGGCATCGCGTTTTATAGTCAGACTACGACAGCACTACGACAGCTCCAGTGAATATATCTCTGTTTATATGTATATCTAACACCTGGGGCCAGTCGTGGCGCAGTGGTACGAATGTGTGACTGTAAACGACTGATTGTGGGTTCGATTCCCACTCAAGGAGTGGAAATATTTAACATTTCCATCTCTTTCGCTCTGGTATCAGAGGCAAAGCGCGGCGTTAAGTTCCGCCACTTAACACGCAATTCCGAATTCAGCGGTGCGTGGGGAGCGGAGTATCGTAACACTACGCCGCACATTGTCTAAATAAATAAGTTTATATTAAGGCTATTTATATTTAAATTATATTATAATTATCTTATATTTGAAAAATATGAATCACACTGTTACTTTAATTTAACAGCAATGGTCATTAAAAAGTATTCAAACTTGCAAAACATCGGTCCGCCACTACTTTATACTTTAACAAGCTTTGGAATAATTAGCGTAGTTCACAAACTGACTTCAAAAATTATAAATTTCTTATTACACCTGCATATAAATTCATTTGATTCGCTTTAAATTGTAGTACTTGTTTAATATTTAAAACAGTTTTTTTGTAAAATGTATGTAATATTATTTAAAGTGGTCTACGTTTTTGGCAGTATTTGTTTCAACTAAATCAAGATTTTGTCCCTTTTGGTATAACTCCTTCACACTTTATCCGGCAAAACAGGTAGGCATAGAGATCCTAGTGCCTAGACACTCTGTTCTTCAATATCCGCCCAAAATTGGGCCATTGCGTGTTGAGTAGTGACTAATTTCTTCTATTGTAATTTATCTCTGCCTTCTGTGCTATGCAGAAAAAAGCGTTAAACTTAAACAAACACACTTGTCCATTTAAATTGCTTGTTAAACTCAACATATAATACCTTACATTCGGATAAAAACTAGAGTATCTGGAATGGAGTGTCTCGATCGTTATACTAATTTTTCTTTGTCTACTCTGTTATGCGGGAAAATGCGAAATTTAATAAGAATAATAATAAGGCGGCCTAATCACTGGAAGTGATAAGGCCGTCTTTGCACTAATTATACTAATAAATATGAACTTAAAAAAAAATAAAAGAAATATGTGCCACTTCTGCGCTCTGTTCATAAGAAAAAAAAAAATAGCTTCACGCTATATCCCGCACACAGCAGGGTAGGCAGAGGGAACCTAGTGTTAAGACACTCCGTTCCCCACTTTCCGCCGAATTCGGAGGCTTGCGTGTTAAGTGGCGGAACTTAACGCCGCGCTTTACCTCGACACCAGAGCGAAGAAAAGGGAAATATAATTTCCACTCCTTGAGTGGGAATTGAACCCACAACCAGTCGTTTATAGTCACACGCTTGTACCACTGGGCCACGACTGGCCATAAGACAAGATAAAATAAAGTGCAGCGTTTAACTCAGCCACTTAACACGCAATATCTAGTTTTCAAACTGAGTACAAATGGAGAACGAAAAGTCTTTGATACTAAGTTCTTTCTTCCTACCCTACCACAAAAGAAAAAAGAACTTTCATATTATTATAACCGTAACATAACGAAAGAAAGACCAAATTCCACCACTTTTCCATTTAAATCACATCTTAAACTCAACTTATAATACCTTACATTCGGGCAAAAACTAGAGAGTATCTAGAATGAAGTGTCTCGATCGTTATACTAATTTTTCTTTGTCTACTCTGTTATACGGGAAAAAGCGAAATTAAATAAAAATAATAATAATCACTGGAAGTGATAAGGCCGTCTTTGCACTAATTATACTAATAAATATTAAATTAAAAAAATAAAAGAAATATGTGCCACTTCTGCGCTCTGTTCCTAAGACAAGATAAATAGCTTCACGCTATATCCCGCACATAGCGGGGTAGGCAGAGGGAACCTAGTGTTAAGACACTCCGTTCCCCACTTTCCGCCGAATTCGGAGGCTTGCGTGTTAAGTGGCGGAACTTAACGCCGCGCTTTACCTCGACACCAGAGCGAAGAAAAGGGAAATATAATTTCCACTCCTCGAGTGGGAATCGAACCCACAACCAGTCGTTTACAGTCACACTCTTGTGCCACTGGGCCACGACTGGCCACAATACAAGATAAAATAAAGTGCAGCGTTAAGCTCCGCCACTTAACACACAATATATAGTTTTCAGACTGAGTACAAATGGAGAACGAAGAGTTGATACCAAGTTCTTTCTTCCCACCCTGCTACAAAAGCAAAAAAATACTTTTATATTATTATAACCGTAACATAACGAAAGAAAGACCAAATTCCACCACTTTCAATCATTCACACCTGTCCATTTAAATCGCTTGTTAAACCTCCTATTTTTCTTCTAATAATCTGACAGCCGACTGAAGGTACTGGGGGTACATTAGGCGTCCCTTTCCAAATTGTCGATTCGACCTTGTTGACGAAGTTGCGAAGTGGATTAACCGTTTTGTTTGTACTAAATGTATTTTTAGAATATACAATAATAATGAATATTAAAAGCTTTGATAATGTAATAGTTTGTTTTGTTTAATTAAAATGTTAGAACTTAGTATGAATAAATTTCGTCACTCAGTTTAGATAAGTCAGTTAGTGAGTTAGAATGAAAACAGTGGTTGTTGATTAAATTTACAGTTAAAGAAAAAAATATATTGATTTGAGGTTATTTAAGGTCATAGTAGCACAGTAGGATACCGTCTGACTGTATTCGCAGTTGGTTATGGGTTCGATTTTCACTCGGAGGCATGTATATATTTAAATTGTTTTGGTTTCTCCCCTTAAGTGGTCTCTATAAAATGAAGCGCAGTGTTGAGTTCGGCAATGTCTCAAATTCGGGCGGAAAACGGAAACTTAAAAAAGGAAATTCTTTATGTATGTATATTCTCTGTCACTGCTGTGTTAATCCAAGTGCAGCGTTTAGTTACGCAACCAATCACCTAAAGTTAGTAAATTAGATATTTTTATGTACAAAGTTAAATCAATAGTTAATACATTTAAATATATAATTTAATTTGAAATTTTCTCTTTAATAACAAAACAAGCAGTCATGCTCAATAACTTAGTTAATATTCGTGTGATGTGAGACAGCCTCTATACTCGATTCCACGCGTTTAGTTACGCTTCTGTACCTTTTTAAGTAAAACTATTGCAAATTTCCTACATGATTTTGTTTACAGAAAATTGTTTATTTTTTTCTAAGTACAAAACGGAGTGTCTTGACACTAGATTCTCTCTGACTCCCTTACTATGAGGGAAACAGCGTGAAGATGCTGTTCTTTGAATGTAACTTCACGTTTTAACTTCACGCATTGCATTTTCAAATAGCAGAGAGTTAAGACATTTTCCATTTTTCGTCCAAAAGATAGAACCATTTTTATAACAGAAACTGATATAAAAGCTTATCTTGAAATAAGTTAGTCACTTTATTAGATACAAAGATTCATGAAAATGGAACCCGTAAATTCTTGTAGCAGATTTCTTTGTTTGGGATGCCTTAAAATGCCTGTACTATATTTTGGCAAGATTCGTCTTTACAATTTCATATTATCTAATAACAATATTTATAAAATATAGATTTTTTTAAATATTTTTAATATAAGCAAAAAAAAAGGATATTTTTAAAGCGTTATGCGTGTACACTTGTAACAAAAAAAAATGTTTTTATAAAACGTATAAAAAAATATTTAGGATACTTGAATTAGTAAACTATAATAGATATAAAGTAAACTATAATAGATACTAGAAAGCGTATTGTCCACATGAGGTTAAAAAAAACTTCTTGTTTTCTTCACTTTCCCTGTAGTAGCAGAACTTAATATTAAGTGTGATATTAAGTACTTTCTAGATCTTATTAGGTTACTTAAACTGAAAACCTGGTAAAATATCCCCCATTATAAAATTCGAATCCAAAATTACAACCAGTTTAACACTACCACTGTACGACAACGGCATTTATTATATTATGCATACGCAACGAAGTATGCAGTAGTAGTCTATGGTTTTCAAAACCATGCCGTCTAGATATTGCACCGGTGGCCAGCCGCTTCAGTGATCACCCCACGTCACAGGTTATAAGCACGGTAGTTATAACTTCTGTATTTTTTAAACTATATTAAAAAATGGTATTGTATATTGAGATAATATTAACGTGAAGAGTCTAATAATGCAAGATATAATGGAACTTTTTTATTCTTTTCCTTTTTTAGCTTTAGGCAGAGGTAACCTAGTGTTAAGACACTTGGTAGAGAGTGGGGAATTCAGAGGTATTGCGTGTGAAGTGGCGGAACTTAACGCCGCGTTTTGCGTCGACACCAGAGCAACGGAAACGGAAATATTAAATATTTCCACTCCTCGAGTTCGAATCAAACCAACAACCAGCCACAACAACCAGCCACTACTGGCCTCAATAATAGAACTTAAAAATTATAAAGAGACTATCGTGGCGTGAGAGTGGTGATTGATTATACATTTAAAACCCTGTTGGGAGAATGAAATCTAAGTTATTTTCAATTCTCCACTCTATTACCTAAGACTAAGCGAAGTTGAGTTCCACCACTCAACACGCAACGCCTCCGAATTGGCAGAAAGTGGGGAACGAAGTGTCTTAACACTAGGCTACCTCTGCCTACCCTGCTGTGTGCGGGACACAGCGTAAAGCTAAAAAATATATATATAAAAATAATTAAACCAGAATAGTCAAATAAACAATTGATAAATATTTTACTCGTCTTTTGAGTCACGTTGGACCTTACACATTACAAGAAATTGTAATAAATTACAAGCTTTTACTCTGAAGCATGTTCCATCTTGTTTAGTCGCGTTGCAACGTCCAGTAATGTGCACAAAGTCAAAAGCAATAAGGTATCTAATTTAATAATATTAAAAGTCAGATGAGGGCAGTATAAATCACTAGCTTTAAGTATTTTTATAAAGGTTATTTAGAGGTAAAGCTTAAAAACTTTAAAAACAAAATTTTCATATTTTTAGTCGTAAGTCTTTCATTTGTACTCTGAAAATTTAGTAATAAAATTAATTACTTTAAATTTATTACTATATTTTTTGCCACAAAACAACTCATGAATCATAACGTAGTTAAAATTATGTTGTTTCAAGTCGGTTCATTTTAACTTAAAAGAAATACGAGATAATGTTCTTAAATTATTTTCAATTTAAGTACATAAAGTTAGTAAATTTTCAATTTTTTTAAAAAATATAAAATTAGTATAAATAAATTTAACAGAATAAAAAGGTTAATATTTAGAGGTCATGTAGTTCAGTGGGACAGCGTCTCACTGTAAACGATTTATTTGGTCGATCACACACGAACGTATGATGTTAAAATTGTTTTCGCTTCTCCACTCTGTTGAGACAACTGGCGGCGTTAAGTTCCATAATATAACACACACTGTCTCATAATTCATTCTACTCAATACTGTTATATATTGAATTTTTAAGGTCATAGAACATATTTGAACCCATATAGGTTGTAAGTAGATTAATTTTATCTTTATTTAGTATAAAGCAAAGTCGCTTCCCGCGTCTGTCTGTCTGTATGTATGTATATATGCTTAGATCTTCAAAACTACGCAACGGATCTTGATGAGTTTCTTTTAATAAATAGAGTGATTCAAAAGGAAGGTTTATATGTCTAATATATGAATTATATAAAGGAGAAACACTGATAACTTTAGAGGTTTCTAATGTGATGTAGGCGCGGTGGTGCGTGCCTATAGTGAAATAGTTGTGTAATTCATGCAAGCAAAGCCGTGAGCGCGCCACTATTATTTTATAAAAGTACAAAAAAATTCTTGTCTACAGAATTAATAAACACCTTTACACTATCAACCCATACGTTCCACTTTTTAACATTAAAAACTATGCAAGCATGAAGTTACATCCTTACGACAGGCACGTGTGGAGCAAAAAAACTTGGAACAAAAAAATATTATCAAAATGATCAAAAGGCGATGCACTTAACGATTTCGTTTCGATTAAATAATTAGGGTCGGCAGCATGTATTGTTAACTTAAGTAATTTTGAAAAAAATATATAAGAATTTTCAAACAACATATCAATAAATAAGTATTTTTTCAGCTTCACGCTTATTTTTTGCTTAGCAGGACATTTTCCACTCGAATTTTAGATATTCTGTTTTGAGTTGTCGATTCATAGCAGAGTAAATAAAAATAACTTAAATTGGAGAGGGTATAGGTACGATTGTACCTACAACCAATTGCTTCGATGTATTTTTTTTATACGAATTACGCAAAATTATATACGTTATTTATTTAATTATGAAGGATCTTATTAAGCACGCAAGATAGTTCAAATGGTTCATATTATTTTACACTAATCTGCTGAATATCATAAGTAGAATTTGCAAATGAATTGCAAATCACCATGAAACAAGTTTGTATTTATCTCATTCACAGGTTTATATTCATTTTTATTAACATCACAAGATATAACACTATGAATTAAGTCACTATATGGGTCTGTCACTATATAAATATGTCACTATATGGGTAAGTCACTAAAACTGTATTAAAAAATCCACACAAGTACAACTAAGAAGCTAAGGTCAACGCATTAATACAGTCTTCGTTACATGTGTGTGTGTGTGTATGTGTGACCACGTGCCCGCGTAGCGTATCGGCGCGTGCGCAACGTTGCACGTCGGTGAACCGTTGTGTGCAATATGTTAAGACGTTACACCAGCTGTTCTTTCAAGAAAGTTATTTTTTATGTGTGTTTTAGTTAATATTTTTAGGGTATTTTAATTAGTAATTAGGTTTTTTAATTTGTATTTTTGGTTCATTGATTTTGGAGCTGTCCTTTTGAGTAACATGCTTTAGTAAAACATACAATTTATTTTCTTTTGATTCCTTTTACATTATTTACACGTTTTTTTTAAAAAAAAGGCGTGTACTACTTAAAGAATTACTAAGAAGAGAGAAAATTAAATTGTGTATGTATTTATAATACTTGTTTCGAGATATGTGCATACAAAAAGGAGTTATCTTTCATTGACTTACGCTTGACCTGCATAATACATTTAATTTTTTGATAGCTTAGTTTTGTCTGAAACATATTGTTTTAAATATATCTTTGTGTCTAACCATAAAAAAAAGTTGAAATATCAAGAAAAAAAAGCAATTTTATAAAAAATCATAATTAACCAATATAAAACTAACACGAACACTAAGCATGCTACATAAAAAAAATACACCTTCTCAATGTAATAAAGTATGTATGTATGTATTTAAAAACAGCGCGTGCTACATCCTGTTCGTTAAGGCTGGGGGCAACAGAGCGTGACTACTTACAGGTTAACAAAGGGATCGTAAGATGCGTTTTTTAATTTATCTTGATAGTAGATATACATATAAAGGCTAGTTGTGGCATCTGAGCATATAGCGTGACTGTAAGCACCACTGGTTGTGGGTTCGATTCCCACTCGAGGAATGGAAATAATTAATTTCCATTTTCATAGCTATTGTGTAGTGGAAACGAAGTGACTTAGCTTTAGGTTCTCTCTGCCTACCCTCCTGTGTGAGGAATACAGCGTGAAGCAAGAAATATACACAACATACAGTTGAAGTTATAGTAAAGTGGCCCATGGGGTTCAAATCTCACTTAAGACAGAAGCAGTTTCACGTTTATTCAGGACAGTCGTCGACCGCCAAGTTCGTTTTTTAAATCAATTCATATTTTATAAAATTGTATTTTACAAAATGTAAATTTCTGCGTTCTCTGCTGGTTTCGTTTTCTAATGACTACATTAGAAAACATCTACACCATTTTTTTTTTAGCTTCACGCTGTATCCCGCACACAGCAGGGTAGGCAGAGGGAACCTAGTTAAGACACTCCTTTCCACGTCTTATATTTCTAAAATCAATGTAAATACGGCTTGTTAAGATATTGCTCGAGAATAATCTTGATAGCTAGATTATCTAAATAGTCTGATAGATATATTTATCTAAATAGTCGGATAGATATGATTATCTAAATAGTCTGTGTTTTAAAAAGGGGCAGAGAATGAAATCAAAGTCTCAACATTAGGTTCTTTATACCTTAATAATATTGCGATATGGTACGTAAAGAATAAAAAAATGCATAAGGATAAAATATATGTACATTTTTACCACCTACTTTCTCTGGCTTCCGCAGGGAAGTTAAGATGGAAAAAAACTACTGTACTGGCACTGCATTCTCGATCTTGCGCTACTATCCGAAATATTTTGTATTGAGAGATGAAAGAAAGAAGCGGGAAAGTAGAAAAAAATGAATATTATATTAGCCCCCGAGAAATCATACTCGTATTCGTCACACTAGGCCACTATGGCCAAAAATACTTACATATATATTTCATTGTACAAATATTAAGTAATTAAGTACATGGCTTGATTCTCAAATAATTACTGTTTGCTAACACATGAGCTAAACATTTTAATATTAAAGCTTAGAGGACGATGTAGTAAGTCAATAGATGCGCCATTATTAAAGAACTGATCTGAACTAAAACTATTAATAATTCCTAACTATATTCATTAGTAGTAAGTACATACAGAAATGTGTTAAATATAATACTACTTAAAAATATTATAAGTGTTCTAGAAATGATGTACATATGTCAGAGATATTAGTGACTTTTTCATAGCTTCACGTTGTATCCCGCACACAGCAAGGTAGGCAAAGGGAACCTAGTGTTAAGACACTCCGTTCCCCACTTTCCGCCGAATTCGGAGGCATTGCGTGTTAAGTGGCGGAACTAAACGCCGCGCTTTACCTCGGCACCAGAGCGAATAAAATGGAAATATTAAATATTTCTATCCCTCGAGTGGGAATCGAACCCACAACCAGTCGTTTACAGTCACCCACTTATTCCACTGGGCCACGACTGGCCATTAGTGTTATTATTAGGATAAATTATAATTGGTTGTGGGTTCGATTTCAAGTCGAGAGAATGATTATATAAAAAGTAATAAAATAAAAAAAATGAAAAATAAAAATAAAAAAGCCTTCAATTCAATTAAATCAATTACTTACATATAAATACTTATTTCTTATTATTATTTTATAACATAATAAAAATAAATTTATATTTTCATTTCTCCGCTCCTAAGATAAGGTACCTAAGACAGACTTTGGGTTTCACCTTGACTTCTGGTAGAAAGTGGAGGACGGAGTGTCTTGACACTATGGTTTCTTTGAACCTCGTGTACGGGAAAAAATGAAGCTGCTTTTTACATAATAAGGGTAGCTTAAATTACTCTTCAGTATTAAAAGCTAAGAGTTTGATGAAGTTTTTAATTTAGGTCACATTATTAACGATATAAAAGAACTTATTGATTATATTCTCTAGAGTGAACCAGGATTTAATGTTTTATTTTATCATATTAACTCACACATATATTAAAGCAAGTCGTGGCGAAGTGGCACGAACGTGTGACTGTAAACGACTGGTTCTGGGTTCGATTTCCATTTTGTTGGTAGTCAGAGAAAAACTAGTGTCAAGAGACTCCGTTATTCACTTTCCGCTAAATTCACAGTATCACGTGTTAAGGGTCAAAGATCAACGGACTTTAAATAATATAATCCCTTCCTGGGAATCGAACTCAATACCAATAGCGACAAAAGTCAGACAATGTTCCACTGCTCCACAATAGTGTATATAATGTAAAAACTAACTTATTTTTTTAAGTATTCTAACAATAATATACAAGTAAAGTTATATTACAGTACGGACTTAAGTAATATAAAAATTTAATCAAAATTAAAAAAAAAATCTCAGTCAGTGTCTACATATGCCCATTTATATGTAAATCACCTTGTTCATACATTAAATTCGGAACGAATACATTTCGCTGTTGAAATTTTTGCTCACAATATCGCACAGTATAGCATTTTTTTGGTTTTAAGCCTTTTTGCCTTGCCTTTTCAGGCATAGCAGGTAATAGACAGAGGGAACCTAGTGATAAAACACTCCGTTCTCCATTTTCTACCTAAATTCGAGACAATGTATGTTAAGTAGCGAATTCAACGCCTAGTCGTCTTAAGTACAAAGAAATGAAAATTTTAATATTACATTTAAAGAAAACGTACAAAAATTTGAACGCAGCAGGATTCGAACCCGCGCCTCCTAAATACCGTCCAGGCGCTCTCACCACTGAGCCATGCGTTCTACTACCAGCTGCGTTGAAATTCAATTTTTCTAAGTGTGGAATATCACTTTAAAAATATTTAAAAATGAAAATTTAAGTATAATCATTCCCCCTAGTGGGAATCGAACTAAGAACCATCGTGTTTACAGTCAGAAGCTAGCACACTCCGTCATAATGGTCTCCAACTTTATTTCTCGTCCATAATTTAAAATTATTTTTTGCCGCATTATACTTTTTCCCGTATAGCGGGATAATCAGAGGGAACCTAGGTTAAAGATACTCTGTCCTTCAATTTTCGCTTAGAATTGAAACATTGTGTATTGAAACTTGCTTTATCTTATGTACCAGAGCGAAGAAATAAATAAGATAGAAATATAATCATTGCCCCAAGTGGGAATCAAACTCAAAACCATTGTATTTACACTCACACTGCACCATGAAGGTGTCCTATAATATTTCTCGTACATTACTCAAAATTACTTACTTATATTATATTCATCTGTCAGTTTTTGCTAAAATTTTCAGTTGGCTGTCTCAGAAATGAGCGATGAAAACGGCTGGATGTTAATAACTCAGTACTCCAATGTCACTTTGCTACTGAATTTTTGACGTGACTGGGTCGAAAAACTTTTCTTTGGGAGGGCATCATCTGTTTTAATATTTATGTCATTTTAAATGTTTCTGCAACTTGTGTTGGTAAAGTATCGTGTGAAAAGTAAAAATCTATGTAAAGATAGATAGCGGAAATATACTATGTATTTTGCAATTAAAATAAAAAAAAAGATATAATTAATTAAAAAAATATATCGTTTTTCAATTATTCTCAGCAAACTCTTTCATTTCATATCCTTATTATTTAGGTACAAAAAGGTAGACTCTCTTGAGAGATATTATATATAATTGTTCTTTTTATAAGGGGATGCTAGATAACAGTATAATTCTGTATTCAGAACTCAATTCAGTCTGTATTCATCATCATCATCATCATCATCATCATCACTAGTTTAATCTATTTTATATAGACAATAAGAAAAAAAACACTATGTTATGTTGCAAGTTAATTTAACTGTTGGATATTATTTTCAATTTCAATATATAGGACTAGATTGTTGACATAGTAGCTGTAGAAAGCTACAATTTGGCATATTATTCTCAAGGAGTATGAATCACATGCATATATTTACTTAATAAAAACTATGAACAAAAAAGACAATAAATACAAATAAGAGGCATCGATCAGAATTATAGTTTATGACTATACTGCCAAGTTGCTCTATAAAACACTAAAGTACCTACCTACATATCAACAGAACAAAATAATACATTAATAATTTATATAAATAAAGTGAACATACAACATTTATATTTCTGAAAGACATTTTAATAATATTTGTACAGCTTCTGTAATATTGCTTTCTGATAATTAATTCTAAGAAAACGAAGCTGTAGAAAGAAACTAATGTTAATACAATTTCACGTGAAATTTCCTTCGTTTGGATAAAATGACGGTATTTTTGGATCTCACATAGATTTGGGTGACAATGATTTATCATTTATGGAGGAATTACGTTCAGTTGAGCGTCACCACGGTGAGGCGTTTCAAATATTTACCTCTACTATTGTCGTTACTCGATATCGAATGCGTAATAAACTTTAGATATTTCTTTCTAAGCTGTATAAGATGTTAAGTTAGAATTTTTTTTTATTTAAATATTTGGTTTAAAAAAAATAAACTAGGAATATAACTTAGATAGGATACGTTTTTATAAGCTGTTTGGACGTTTTTTGTAAGTTTGTATTTTATACGTTTTTATAAGTTATTATATTTTATGAATATTTAATAACAAGTAAAAAAGAGCTACTAGAATCATCTCATACATTTCCTAACTAGAGTTTATTGCTACATATTCTTATATATTATGGGCTACTACTCTGCATTAAATTTGAACGGTGATTCATTAATTTAACACTCAACGTTTATTCCACGATAATATCTTTCTATGAACGCTGTTTTTACTAAAATTATTAATAAAATATATAACAGTTAATACGTTAGTCACTGTAGTAAAGAACGTAAACGTAAAAATTATCAAAGTAATGGTAAAGTGTGAGAAATTCAATTATTTTTCACGCTATTCGTTCATCTCAGGATTTTGCGAAAACGAATTTTTCGTTCAGTCTACGCACATACGAGTATGTAATTTGTTTGGTGAGTTACAACTTAAGAAATTCTTCGTAGAATATAACATATGTTACATACATATATCGAAAGGATACATATATTATACTTGTTTCTACCCGCACTGTCGACTAAAATAAGTAAAACCGTTGGAAAATATAGATTTTTTTACATAATACTAGTGGAATGCAAGACTTAGCAGACAACTTTCAAGAGGTGCAGGTTCGAATCCCGCTGCGTTTTTTTCTTAGCACGTGAAGTATTAAGTCCTAATCCTCTTAAATGTCTTTGATTCTCGCTGAGTAGGAAACAATATCTGTAGAATACAACTTAGCGGAAACCGGCCCTGTATTTTACAAAATACTCTTGACAACACTCAAGAGTGTATTTGAATCTGGTATCGTCGTCCAATAAGTTCAACATGTTCTAACTGTACCACTAAGTGAGGACTAATATACTCTTCAATTTCTTTATTTGAAACCATCGTGGCGCAGTGGAAATGTATGGGAGTGGGAAAAATTCTGAATGTAAGGGAACTTGGTTACGGGTTCGATTTCCACTTTTTAAAGATTTTTTCTTTCTTTGCTATGGTATAATAAAGCATATCGTTGAGTTCGACCACTAATCAATAACATAAAATCTTGAATATCAGAGCGGAAAGTAGAGAACGTAGTGTCTTATCACTAGGTCTTCCTTTCTACCTTGCTATAGAGAAAATAACGGGAAGCTGCAAAAAATATGTTTCCTATTAAATGTAATCTTTTAATACACAAAATGTTTGAACGTTAAAGTTGCGGTAGAGGTTGCATTGAACTCAGCTCATAAGGCTTCCCAATATCCCAAGTAATTTCCGTTTTAATCATTCCTCTTCTGTATTGCATCGCTAGCGTGTGACAAAGGAAAGTAAATATTAATATATTGTATACTAAATATTAATAATTCTAGTATGGAGGTTGTAGTTATAAAGTTGTTGTAGTTATAGGTATGGGTAAAGGTAATGAATGGTGCAGTGGTATATTTAAATAAAATTATTTTTATAAAAAAAATGAAAAGCGACTTCAAGCGCGGCGTTAAGTTCCGCCACTTAATACGCAATGCCTCCGAATTCGTCGGAAAGTGGGGAACGGAGTTTCTTAACACTAGGTTCCCTCTGCCTTCCCTGCTGTGTGCGGGATACAGCGTGAAGCTAAAAAAAAAGTGAATTTAAAAAAAATGCCCTTAAAAGTTAAAAAAATAATCACATATTCAGTTCACCTAAATAAAAATTGACAATTTTGAAGTCGATGTTAGTAAAAAAAAGACAGCCGAATTGATAACCTCCTTTTGGAAGTCGCTTAAAAAGCGGCTTCTAGTTTTGCATAGAAAAACTTGTATCAAGTTACCACTTTTCCTCCGACTTCGAAACATTGTGTGTTGACTGGCGCAACCCAACGCCGCGCTTTGTCTTATATACCAGAGCATAGAAATGGTAAGAATTTCGGACAATCAGACCCACTTCTATCGTGTTTATAGTCAGTCATTGTAACACTGCGTCGCAATGGTCTAAATAAATGACTATACAAAAGTCTTATATTTACATGGGGGCAGTCGTTGCGCAGAGACACAAGCGTGTGACTGTAAACGACTGGTCGTTGGTTCAATTTCCACTGGAGAAGTGGAAATATTTAATATTTCCATTTTCTTCTCTATGGTATCGAGGCAAAGCGCGGCGTTAATTTCCGCCACTTAACACGCAATGCCTCCGAATTCGGCGGAAAGTGGGGAACGGAGTGTCTTAACACTAGATTCCCTATGCCTACCCTGCTGCGTGCGGGATACAGCGTGAAGCATGAAGGGTATATTTACATTTTAATATAACTTTACATGTCGACATTGCAAAGCCTACCCTATTAGTACAATTTTTAAAAATGTTATTAACTTGGGGTTAGATAAAATAATACTACTCCGCGAAAATAGGAAGATGAAAACTGGACATTAATGAAACAAAAATAAGTCTTAATTAGAAAAATAATTCGCGCTTACATTTTATTACAGTTATTATTTAATTTACGGTTTTAGTCAATACCAATGGGTCATATCTTGAAAGTTTAATTTGCATTCCTCAGTCTAGCCTAGTAATGTATATATGTATATAACATGTATATATAAAACTTTACCTCAATCAGTTAACGATATATGCTTCAAAAATGAGTAACAAGATTCCACCCAAACAAACTTACATAAATTGAAAGTTAAAAAAAAATCTTTATTTCTAAAATGAATATTATTGTAATTATAGAAGCTTTTAAGCATTTATGCCTGCAAAAAAACTATTTTCAATGAAAAATTTAATCAAAATAGGTATATTTTAGTTTTAACACAACTTGTTATACTCGTATACGTATCTCTATAATGTTGAAGCTATTTTGTAAAAATCCATTTTCCGCTAGCTGCCCTCAGGGTGTGATTTTGTCTTTACATCATGTTATTTACAGTAGGTAGCTAAATAAGCCTTTGATATTATTTGTTTTTAGTTTTTTAAAAAAGTCACTTCTTATTTTTTATTAGCATAGCTAGGTAGTTCGAAAAATGACAATCTTAATATAATCTTTCTCTCGAGTGGGACTTTTGGGTACCGAAATTTAACTTTAACATTGTAAGAAGTGGAAATCGAACCCCAACCCTCATATATAGTAATCGTATCTGTGCTACAAGGAACTTAATTTTCTTAGTCTCACGCTATATCCCACATATAACACACAGGAGAGTAGGTAGAGGGAACCTAAAGTTAAGACAGTCCGTTCTCCAATTTTCGCCTAATTCTAACGGTGTTATTAGTTAAATTGTGGAACTCAACGCCGCGCTTTGCCTCGACACCAGAGCGAAGAAAATGAAGCAATAAATATTTCAATTCCTCGAGAAGGAATCGAACTCACAACCTGCCGCGTTCACACTTTGCGCCACTGCGCCATCATTGCCTTCTTAGTAACCTACTTGTCATACAAAATCTATAAAAAACAATTCACTACCAAGAAACACTCAGCAATTTCACTGTTAATAATTAAGCCAGCCCAGTCTATGACAAATGCCTATCGATTACACAACAAATGAATGTATTTACATATTCATTCCTTCCGTCTGTCTATCGGGTATAATCTTAACCGTTAGGGATGCCCGTATTGTGCATATAAATTAGATATAGTGGATGAATTTTGATGAGGAGCAGATATTGGTAGTTTTGTTTTGTTTGATATTTATTAAAAATATGTTTAAATTAAATATGCTTTTATATTTTATTAGGACAATGGATGAAAATTTTTAAGATTTTTTAATTTTTTCATAGCTTCACGTTGTATCCCGCACACAGCAAGGTAGGCAACCTAGTGTTAAGACACTCCGTTCCCCACTTCGGCCGAGTTCGGAGGCATTGTGTGTTAAGTGACGAAACTTGACGCCGCGCTTTGCCTTTGTTAACAGAGCGAAGGAAAATGGAAGTTTTAAATATTTCCACTCCTCGAGTGGGAATCGAACCCACGACCTTTTTCCGCGGAGCAGGGTTGTCATAGAGAAACTATAGTCAAAACATTGTTCTTTGGTTATGCCGTTTTCTAAACATTTCTTGTTAAGTGACGTAACTAAACGCCGCGCTTTATTATATGTATACCCACTTATAATATCAATTCATATTCATATTAAAATATAACTGTAGCTAATGGATCTAGTAATAAATTAGAAAATCAATTATATCATCTGATCATAATCACGTCACGCTTAGTAAAATTTATTTACTAATGCGGGTCTTCTTTATAGTGATAAAGTTATGGAGCAATAAAGTTAGAAGTACGAAATACAATAAAAGACGATTTTTGTTAATAATTCTTTGAAAACTATTTTAACTGTTAAATTTCTAGAAACATGACAACAAAAGTAAATAAATCTTTCTATATACCAAGATTATGGAGGCGTATTGGGACAATCAGACTGTAGTTGCAATTGGTTATGAATTCAATTTTCACTTGATGTAATGATGATGTTTTTTTAGCTTCACGCTGTATCCCGCACACAGCAGGGTAGGCAGAGGGAACCTAGTGTTAAGACACTCCGTTCCCCACTTTCCGTCGAATTCGGAGGCTTGCGTATTAAGTGGCGGAACTTTTATTGCGGAATAATTATAATTTAATTATTTTTATAACTCCGCTATAGTGAACAAAATATATCTCACCATAACTTTAAAAAAAAGCTAGAGAATTAATATATTAAATTAATAAAACATGGCAAAGAATACATACAACACGTCGTGTTTAACATAAAGTTTTGTACAAATTGACACCTAGGTACGTTGCTAAGACAACGCTTGTACTTACGCGTCAACTGTCAAATAATACCTTTTCCTTAGACATTTAAAAAAAATTGCCGTAATCGATTAATTTCATAGTTATTGATGACCTATGAACGATGCAATTTTATTATCGAATCGAATAAGCACAGCCACTTAAAGCGTCATTTAGCTGTCAATACATTTAAAATGAGGTATTACTGTGTCAATGCGACTTGTATCTAATATGGTATATTTAAAACGAAGTATATAATAAAAGATGGATTTAGAATACATAGAAATAAACTTTTTTAGCCTCTAAAAAGGTAGTTTTTTTCTCATATAGCAAAATAGTCAGACGTAACCTAGTGTCAGACACTTCATTCTCCAAGTTCAATTGAGAGAAAGAATCGAGACATGATGTCTTGAGTGGCGTTACTCCACGCCGCGCCTTGCCTTACCAGAAGGGAAAAATGAAAGTAATTTAAACACAATTAATCTAGCATACAATTAATCCATCTAGCAATCATATTATTTTACCAAAAGTAAAATAGTAAAACTTTAAAATAATATGCTAAAAAGTACCAAAGAAAATCAGTTTCAAATCAAAGACAATATTGCATCAAATAGCGAAAAATGGCTGCTTACTGAAGAAAGGTGTTCCAATCACTTTACTAATAAATTTCACGATGTATCAAAATAACATAAGAAAATACTTAACACAAATACAGAAAGAGACAAACTCTTTCTCAAAATATTTTTTTTGGCATATACACCACAAACATATGCAATTACTAAAAAGAGGCAGTTTTAATATTATAAACAAACATATTTGACCATTTCGGACACAATCGGTAATAATACTACTACAATTAACGTGATAAAAGAACTCATGGGAATAATTAAAAAGGCTTTTTTTTAATTATATTACTTTAACGTTATCTGATAAGTGATAGCTTTTCAAAACAAACTTTTAATTGCAACTTCCCACTTTTTCCCGCGTAGTGACTGACTACCCGTCTGAAAGAACCTAGTGACAAGACATTTCGTTCTCCGCTTCCCATCCCAAATCGGTCCATTGCATGTTGAGTGGCCGAACTCAACACCATGATAAGTCTTAGACAACTTTTTGTAACAATAGATTCATATAATGACATCTAAATATGCTTATAAATTTTTATTTTTACAATTAAAATACAAGTGGTTAAGCTTTTCGCACAAGATAAAGTTATATGCTGCGCAGGAGTCAATAGAAGGAACTGATATAGAATATTAATGAAAAATCGATAAACCATAAATATTTACACATTTTTTGAATAAAAAAAATTAAAATTTAATTTATACTATAATATAATATTAAAAATAAAATATGAATACTTACATTGCAAAAATACAGCAAAAGCAGCTATCCACCACATAGTTAACAATCACAATAACATACAAACATACAAAAGGCAAAGTCAAATATATTAACAGATAACTATAATAAAGCGTACGTGTACAAGGTTCGAATACGTGCGAGTAACTAACCTTACGTACTAGCTTTCTGAACGCAACGATGCGTTACTATATTCGTTGTTTTTTTAAAGAGGGTTACTAATTCTTCTTTTGGCGCCAATGGAAATTGTCTAAAGTGAAGCGATTGGGGGGAAATTAATTTATGAATTGATTTTTTAATATTGTTTTTTCCATTTAAACATCTATACAGAAATAAATAAAATTGGAGTGTCCGTTTGTCATTAAAATTTTCACTTTTTAATAAATGTATTGTATGTAAACATATCCTAAAATATTTTTTTGTATATGTATATTGTTTTTATATATATGGATATTTTTTTATATTATTTCTATTTTCTGTCTTTCCGTCTAACTATTTGTTTAGCTTCACGCTGAATCCCGCACACAACAGGGTAGGCAGAGGGAACCTAGTGTTAAGACACTCCGTTCCCCACTTTCTGCCGAATTCGGAGGCTTGCGTGTTAAGTGGCGGAACTTAACGCCGACACCAGAGCGAAGAAAATTATTGTCTAATTATTTGTTTCAAATAATGTATAGAACGTCTGAACTGTTTTGACAGGATTTTCACTGGCCTATAGCTGATGTAATAAGGAGTAACTTAAACTGCTTATTTTAAAACTACATTTTTTTTATTAAATTCCACGTGAGCGAAGTCGAGCATATATAATTTTTACTATAAAAAAACCGTAAAAGCAGAATATTTTTGTTAAAAAGTCCCCAGAAATACTTAGCAGATTTTAATGACACACTTTTTGTTGTATAGCTTGTAAGTTTAGGAAGGACTGCAATTGATTTTGAAAAGAGACAGTTTGTAGACCAGCTGTACTATAAGATATAAGAATATTGCGCTTTCACAACAAACATACAAACAAACAAACATACAACCAAACAAACAACCTCTCACCCCAAACACGTATACAGTCGCCGTTCCGTCGCGGGTAATAAAAAAGATTAGATGGATTCTAATCCAATGACATACTGTATATATCAATAAGTTTAAAATTTGTTGCTTTCAATTATTAATAAAAAAATAATATTTAACTTTAAAAAAATAAAGCTAGTTAGGTCTTACCTTTCATTTCTCCGACCTGACAGGACCGTAGGCGCAACGTTGTGTTCCATCACTCAAGGTGTAATGTTTCAATTTCGGGTAGAAAGTGGAGAACCAAATACTTTGACACTGTTTTCTAAACTACCCTGCTATTTGAAAAAAAGTTGGAAGCCGCTAAAATTAATTAAAAAATATAATCATTTTACTTTCCTTGTCTATAATTGTACCAAATTTCAATAAAAAGTACTAAATTGTTAGTTTACGTGTTAATATAAGTGGTTCTAACACTTGCAATATAAGGGAGTTTTCAAGGTTAACAAGTTGCACTTGACGTATACGTCTTTGCAATGAAAAAATTTGATGACAATAGAAACTTATCCTATATCAAACTAACCAACTTGTAATTTAAAATTCTTGTTTTTATTTGTAAGTAGTGGTTGAATATAGCTTATACATTAATTCTAGTTAAATAAGTAAGAAATGTCTATATGTATTTACTGACTGTTATTTGACTGTAGATTTGATTCTCACTCGGAGAAATGTATTTTTAATGTATTCTTATTTCTTCGCTCCGGTTAATTAAAGTTCCTCGGAGAACGGAATTTCTTAACACTACTTCTTTCTTATTCACATACTGGCGGCCCGTTCGCGGCTTCGCCGCGTGAACATGCATAACTGTTTCGTTATATTGCCACCCTCGGAGGTGGATTTATAAAAACTAAAGTAGCCTATGTTTAACCTTGAATTATCAACTATATATATTCCAAAATTCATTACAATCGGCCAAGCAGTTTAGATTTTTCATATAAACTTTCATCCCCTATTTCAAACATTTAAAGGTTGATTTTTGAAAAAATAAGTAGCCTTTGTTAGACCCTGGATTATTTACTACTTTCATTCTGAATTTCATTCAAATTGGACCGGTAGATTAGCCGTGAAAACGTGACAGACAAACACACAGACTTTCGCATTTATAATATAAGTATGGATTAGCTGTTTCACGATTCTACTCACTGCTATTAGACGAGTTTAAAAAAGTAATAAATACATACCCATAGATTGATAATAAAATATATCATTTTACTATCTATAACATGTTATCGATGTTTTTTGTGGACAAGCTTAAGCGATATACTCCATATTTACTTAGTTCTCTGTGTAAACACATACTTTGAAGTTTGTAATTAAAAATGAAAACAATATTTATAATCTAAAACAAAAAAATATTATATTTATTGTATTAAATTGTCAAGTATTTTGTGTTTAAGAGTAGATAGACAAAGCCTAGTGACAAGACAAATGAGATGACGTGGCGATCCCCCTGTCTTAAGTGAATAAATAAATGAAAATAATTTTCATATAATTATTTCTTTGTGGCCAGTCGTAGCCCAGTGGCACAAGCGTGTGACTGTAAAAGACTGGTTGTGGGTTCGATTCCCACTCGAGGAGTGGAAATATTTAACATTTCCATTTTCCGCTCTGGTGTCGAGGTAAAGCGCGGCGTTAAGTTCCGTCGCTTAACACGCAATGCCTCCAAATTCGGCGGAAAGTGGGGAACGGAGTATCTTAATACTAGGTTCCCTCTGCCTTCCCTGTTGTGTGCGGGATACAGCGTGAAGCTAAAAAAAAAATCTTTGTATGGGAATCGTACATTTTTGTGATTTCTACATTTGTTAATTTAAGATGCAATTTGTTCTTAATAATATTTTTATATTATGGTTATAGAAGTGTATGTACGTATGTCAATTGTGTTCAAAATTGTACAAACATTTTAGTTTAGACCATATTAATTTATATCAAACAGAACAAAACAGCGGATGTCAGTCAATGTCACCAAGAATCTATATTTTAATTAATATTTATTGCAAGCGCGTCCGGCGCGATGAACTAACTGCCTATTATTGTTATAATCTTATATGGGGTTTCCATAACTTATACCATTATAAGTTTTATTTAAACTTTGTTATAAAAAGTATGTATTTCTTATATTGTTTTTCTTTAAACTGATATTGATATTCTTAGGATTTGTTTTTTTTAATATGTATATAAAATACTAGATTTTTGAAAATAGAGTAGCCTATGTTTAACCTTGGATTATCAACTATATTTATGCCAAAATTCATTACAATCGGTCAGGCGGTATAGATTTTTCATATTAACTTTCTTCCCCTATTTCAACGCTTTAGATGTTGATTTTTAAAAAAATAAGTAGCCTATTTTTGACACAGTAATTTTTACTACTTTCATCCAAATCGGACCCGTAGATTAGCCGTGAAAGCGTGACAGACAAACACACAGACATTCGCATTTATAATATAAGTATGGATTTGAACATCTGTAGTCAGAGAGAATCTAGTGTGAAGACACTGTTCCTTCCTGCTAGAATTAAAGATATTATATGTTCAGTAGCGTGACGTCATGATCCTTCAAGTGGGAATCGAATTCACAACTTGTCTTATCTTTAAGCCCTTTTTTTATTTTCAATTGCTATTTTTGTTTAAAGTATGACTATACTGCATCATTGAAACACCTTTTTCGACGTATTACAATAAAAGAAATGGTTTTAAGTTAAAACCTATTCAGAGGAATATTTTTGCTATTAAAATATCATATCTCTCCTAAGACTATCTCTTACCACATACCAAACCACAGAGAATACCTAGAATTACCAAATATTAGACATTGGACCTTAATTTCCGTACAAACACATACATTTATATAAAATAACAGTATGAAAAGAAGCTTTTAGCTTTTAGTTAACGGGACCATCTATTTCTATGACGGCGAAAGAGCTTTTATCCCTAAAATATGTTGCGCGAATAAAGCCAGAACTCCGCTACAACAATAATCGAAAGCCGAAACTTAATAGTCAAAGTCTGTTTAGTCAATTTGTAACGCTACTCGAAACCCTTCGAATAATTAAATTTCTGTATCAATGTTTGTGATAAAATCATTGATTTATGATATAATGGCTTTCGGAGATAAATTTTGTGTTGATAAATTTGATTTTGTGCTTTATATAGTTGGGGCCAGTCGTGGCGCAGTGGCACAGAGTGTCTGTAAAGCGACTGGTTGTGGGTTCAATTCCCACTCGAGGAGTCAAAATATTTAATATTTTCATTTTCTTCGCTCTGATTCGCCGAGGCAAAGCGCGGCGTGAAGTTCCGTCATTTAACACGCAATGCCTCCGAATTCGGCGGAAAGTGGGGAACGGAGTGTTTTAACACTAGGTTTCCTCTGCTTACCCTGTGTTGTGTGGGATACACCGTGAAGCTAAAAAAATATTGTGGAAATTTCAGTATTTTTGTTTTGTAGACGGCCGTCGTGGCGCTGTAAGATAATGTCTAACTTTATCTGTATATCACAATTGCTTAAAAAAAAAGAAGTCCCGCTGAGTTTCTTGCGCCGGTTCTTCTCAGGCCTGAGGCATTAACTTTAGTAAACCGGTGTATATTTAAAGTTATATTTATTTCAAGTAATGGGGCGTTTTGGCACTAAATTCCATCTATTCTGTCTGTCTATATATTCGGGAACAAGTATGAAGTTACGAATTTAACAAAAGGAAACCGAAATAATAAAAAAATGAAATGTTATCATTTCTCTAAGTACCGAACCTACAATCATCGTCTTTACAGTCGGACTCTGTCTTACTGCATCACAATTAATTTCTTAATTTTATATATTTTTCTAACTTCTCGCACACAGCAGTGCAGGCAGAGCGAGGAGAGGAAGGGAGAACCTAGTGTTAAGACACTCCATTTCCTGATTTTCCGCCGAATTCTAAAGCATTGCGTGTTAAGTAGCGAAACTTGACGCCGCACTTTGCCTCGACATCAGGGCGAAGAAAATGGAAATAATGTCTCGAGTGGGAATCGAACCCACAGCCAGTCGCTTTACACACTTTGTGCCTCTGCGCCACGACTAAGCCCTAAATTCTTAATTATAATTAACTATATTTAGCATGAATATGAAAATATATTGACAAAACATTGTACATATGAATGTATTTGCTTGTATGGCTCTAGTAAACAGATCAAAACCAAACTTTACTACAATGGGCGACTGTCATTTAAATAGATTTCACAAAAACCTGTACTAACTTCGTAATAAGACTATCGTCTTATCTTCGTAATAATTTATTTCTGTTCTATTTTGCTATCGACTTTCAACACTTTAAAATGTTACTCGTAAACATAGAAATAATTAAAAAAAAAATTCAGAAAGCGTAAAAACATTTTAACGCAGATGGATTTGAACCCGCGCCTTTTAGAAACCATCCAAACACACTAACCGCTAAGCCATATGTTAAAAAACATTGCTTTTTACACGCGGCGTTATCTTCTGCGCACTAAACACACACTAAACACGCAGTGATTCGTCTTCGGGCGGAAAATGGAAAACGGAGTGTCTTGACACTAGGTCCTCTCTGACTACAATGCAGTAAAAAGTATAAAGCTTTTTATATTCCTTCAATGAATATCTTTTGTTCTATAGTTAGTGGCAAAATGACAAACAAAGCAAAACAACATTAAAACACATGTATGCAATATATTTCAATATTACGGTTATTAGCGCCCATAGTTCGTGAGACACGCGATTTTTTTCCGAATATACAAATATTTTGATACGCCGTGGATTGTATGGAATTTTAGATTGTGATTATTGCTTTATTATGTGTTTTGAATGTAATAAATAACTGCTTGTTATAATACGGTAGTAGTAGGTTCAAAGATGAGAAGAGAATTATTTATATATTGTTAATAGCAAAGTAGCTAACTTTATTATTTATATGAATTTCTTTTCCTTTAGCTTCACGCTGTATCTCGCACATCTCCGTTCTCCACTTTCGTCCGAATTCGGAGGCATTCCGTGTTAAGTGGCGGAACTAAACGCCGCGCTTTGCCTCGACACTAGAGCGATAAAAATATTAAATATTTCCACTTTTCGAGTGAGAATGGAACCCACAACCAGTCGTTTCCAGTCTCACATTTGTGGCACTGCGCCACGACTGGCCCCAAACTATAACAGGGTAAGTTAAAAAGAATCTAGTGTTCAGACACTCTGTTCTCTACTTTCCGTCTAAAATCTAATAAGAGATAGGTAATAAAAATTATTTTTCTATTGAAATTCAAGCGCCGAAGGATTTCTTAGCTAATAATGAAACGAAGCCTAAAAAAGAAAAATTTGAGGACAAACATAAATTATACAGCCTTGTAACAGAGTTAGGTGAACGTTTTTGCGGAACCTATTTAAATTACGGTCATCCGTTTACTAGACGGTATGCTTTTTGTTTTTAAATATATATAAATATTTAATGTAATAAATGTATATAAAGTATGAAAAAAAAATGTTTTCGCATATTATTTATCTAAGACAAAGGTGTTAAGTGTCGAGTCTCAATTTGAGGTGGGAAGTGGAACGGAGTGCCTTGACACTAGGTCCTCTCTGACTGCTATACGGGAAAAGACAGAAAGACACTTTTACGACACATTCTTCACTCGAATTTGAGACACTTTGATGAGTGATGGGTTGCAACGCCGCGCTAATCATTCCCCTGAGTGGGAATCGAACCCACAATCAGTCGTATTTACTTCATATACTGTCCCACTGTGCTACAATGACCTAATAATGATTATTATTATACATTTATATAAAATTCCACAGAAAGCTGCCAACTGATTAAGGGGCATCGGTGGTCCGTGACGAAAGCGACACGCCGCGGCCGCCGGAAATCCGACAGTTCCGTATGCAAAACATTTATACACGCTTATTGAATATAGTTAAAACTTTACTATCGTTTGCTTGCAAGAGGTTATTTTTTGTTGTAATATTTTTTTGAAAAATATTGTAGCCAATTTTACTAAAATTATGAGGAATTATGAGTATGAAAATTGATACACATAGATTATTAAATTATATACATATTTTGTAAAATGTTATTTACTCACTTAGTATATGACAAACATATTTAGAAAATTATATAAAAAAGGACCGGAGCCTGTTGTGGCGCAATGGCACGAAGTGCGACTGTAAAACGACTGTTTGTGAGTTCGTATTCCACTCGAGGATTGGAAATAATTAATATTTCCCATTTCTTCGCTCTGGTGTCGAGGCAAAGCGCGGCGTAAAGTTCCGCCACTTAACACGCAATGCCTCCGGCAGCGGAAAATGGACAACGGAGTGTCTTAATACTAGGTTCCCTGTGTCTACCCTGCTGTGTGCGGGATACAGCGTGAAGCTAAAAAGCCAAGAAACGAATGCAAATTGAAAAATTATATAAAAGATGGGATTCGAACATGCACCTCTTGGAAACAGTTTAATAAAAGAAAAGCTTAGCACTCTGACCGCTAAACCATACGTATAGAATGTATGGTATCTGGCTAAGTTAAATTTCTTATATGCTAATTTATGTTGTTTTATAAATATATATGTATTTTTTAACATATTAGGATATGAATCCGTGCTGGCGTGTGGCTAGTCGTGGCCCAGTGGCACAAGCGTGTGTCTGTAAACAACTGGTTGTGGGTTCGAGTGGGAATCCACTCGAGGAGTGGAAATTATATTTCCATTTTCTTCACTCTGGTGTCGAGGTAAAGCGCGGCGTTAAGTTCCGCCACTTAACACGCAATACCTCCGAATTCGGCGGCAAGTGGGGAACGGAGTGTCTTGACACTAGGTTCCCTCTGCCTACCCTGCTGTGTGCTGGATACAGCGTGATGCTAAAAAAAAAAAAAGAAGAAGAAGATTGCAAGGAACATCTAATTCAATTCAAGTGCATTAGTGAAGTAAGGTATTATAACGTACATAGATGATACACATTATACCGAAATTGTAACACAAAAAAGCTTACAACTACTACCATTTTTTGTAAAGCAAAGTTTACAAAGCTTTCTATGCAAAAAAGTTTTCAAAGCGTCATGACAGTAGCTATTTTTTGGTCACAAAAAAAATCTAGTTTATTTTACACTATCGTCAGGAGTCTCTCGCTCTCTCGCTCTCTCTCTCTCTGTGCGAGGGGCACAGAAAGTATCTAGTAATAAATCAGTTGTACAATTAAATTTACATTGAGTTACGGAAATAAACGCCGTGCTTCGTTTAATCAGTGGGATAGTAAAAATAGTTTTGAATATGAGTATAATCCCCTAAGTCAGAATCGATCTGATAAAAATCACCTGTTTAATTAGACACTCCCCAATATATGTAGGTGTATATGCTAAATTATCACCATATGGCGTAAACCGTTCATTTATTTTTTTACAACTTTAAACCGTATAGCAGAATCGTTAGAGAGAATCTAGTGACTAGACTCTCTTTTCTATACCCTCTACTTGAAATTGAAATTGAGATAATGCATTTGAGATGCTGAAATCAGACACACTTTGTCTTATTAGAGTAGATACTAGTGTTAAGACACTCACTCTCTCTGTTTCCCACTTTCCGCCGAATTCGGAGGCATTGCGTGTCAAGTGGCGGAACTTAACGCCGTGCTTTACCTCTGATACCAGAGCGAAGGAAATGGAAATATTGAATATTTTCATTCCTCGAGTGGGAATCGAACCCACAACCAGTCGTTTGCAGTCACATGTTCGTGCCACTGCACCATGACTTGAAGTGGTTGTGTGTATTCCTATTCTTATATAAATTTTATTTATTTTAGATTGCTATTTAATTATTTTCATTTCACACCTCTGATTGAGGTCCATCACTCAACGCTCAATGTTTTAAATTACGGTGGTAAGTGAAAAATATAGTATGTTTTCAAAGCTGGTCACATAATTGTCATTAATTTCATATTATTAATATTTTATTTAAATCAAAATTAAATAACATCAACCACTTTCAATTATACAAAGTAGTCTAATGCCAGATCACTCCATTATCTACAAAAAAAAATACAAAATTTCACACACAAGTAACACTGCAAATGCAACAGGAATATAAGGTTGGGATCAGGGGACACCGCTGAGCCGTAACCGAGCCGATAAGTCACCGGATGTCCGCCACTTCCGCGTACAACATTATGGAATGTACGGTTGAAAGAAATTATTAATTATTTAAGTTTTAGGATATATTTTACTATAACTATTTGTTTTTATATTTGAAGATTTAGGCCCTCGTGGTGAAGTAGGAGAGTCCCTGTAGGAGAGTATGTTGTAGGTTCGATTCTCACTCGGAGGAATTAATTATTATTTTAAAATCTATTGTGATTTTCCGCTCCACTGATAATATTTTAAACAAAGAGTCCCATTAAATGAGTTCTATTAAAATGCAATGTCTTGGTTTAAGGAGAAAAGCGGAGACCAGAGTTTCATGGACACTAATTTTTCTCTGACTATCCTATTATAAATGAGAAAAACATAAATCACAAAGTGTGAATGTAAAGCTGGTTGTGGGTTCAATTCCCACTCGAGGAATGGAAATATTTAATATTTCCATTTTCTTCGCTCTAGTGTCGAGGCAAAAGCGCGGCGTTAAGGTCCGCCACTTAACACGTAATGCCTCCGAATTCGGCGGAAAGTGGGGAAACGAATGTCATAACACTAGGTTCCCTCTGCCTATCCTACTGAGGATACAATGTGAAGCTCTAAAAAAAAACAAGAATCTGGAGTAAATATTTGCAACAGTTCTTTAATACACATTTGCGTTTTTTAAACTTTGTAATGCCTTATGTCTTGAACTATACAAACTATCTATTATTATCGATTGACTTATTTTAAAATATTAGAAAAAAAATTGATAATTATTTACCCAAAAAAACTATAATAAAAGTCGAAGAATTATATATAGTTATCCACCTTTGGTACTTCAAACTGCACCACAACATCATTATCTAAGCCTTTGCAGAAGCTTGAGCAGGTTTGATCAAAAAGAATATACGATGTAAAGCGAGAATGCAAAGAACTCGATTGTTTTACTCCATAAACCCGTTCTGTCACGCTTTCTTACCGTACATGGTATTGTAGTCATATATTTACAGAAAACACCGTAGGACAAAATTACAGGTATACTTTTATTATAAAGTAAGGTTAGAAAATAATATAGATGTCGGAATGCATATTTGCTGTAAATCAAGGATATACACTTTTACCTAGATCGATTTTTTTTAGTTTTGAAAAGCAATCATAATTTAATATTTATTTTATCTTGAATTCTCATTTTTGGAAAGATAGAAAGGTTTTTTAATTTCTCACATAAGCTTACCTCATATACTTGTTTAAATTAACTTGTATGGTATTTTTGGTTAATAATTAATATTAAGAACTATTCGTATAAAAATCAAATAGGTGAAAGGCCTTATTGGTGAATTTAAGTTTTCTTTTTTTTTCATAACAATGCATAAAATGAAGTTTATATTTTAAATTTGTGATTACACTTTAAAAAATATATAAAAAAAACTTTTTGCTATAAAACTTGCTATAATACTTCTGAATGTCTTACTTTCCTGTGAAGAATTTGATTTCTTTTATGTTTGTGATGCGTTTTTTTTCTTCAACTCTAATCCCTCCTTTCTTCATAGCAGTTTTTTGATAAGTTCGTAAGCTAAAAATGAAATATGAAAATTTAAAAACTGCATGGCGTACTTTATATGGTCGGTAGTGTAACACCTATCGGTAAACACAAGGTGCTAGACACCGTGACTAAGTTTTATGCCCTGATTGTGATTTTTTTGTTATATAACACCATAGCCGCTATTCTTTTTGATGTATTGTAAAATCCTATTTTTTTAAAAAAAATCCTTTCACGGTAATTAACGTCGTTATGGTGAAGTTGTCATATTAATAGTAAAATAAAGTTTTCTATATATACTGATTATGGAATGAATTCTGTCCTGAAGTCCTGAATTTAGACGGAAAAGAGAGAGCCGAATGTATTTTTTTGTACTAGATTTGGTACTACATTATTTTTATCTATTCTGCTAAGAAGCGTCACTCTACGTAATACTAATACGTGAATGCTTTAAAATATTCAGACACACTAATTCTCATTTTTTTTCTAAGGGCATTATACCCTGAGCAAAAGAATCCATGCAAATCTAGAATGAGCAAAAAGCGGAAACGGAAATTCTTTAAGATAAAAAAAGGATGGGGTGGATATTTTTTATATCTACCGTTTTCATACAGTCGTTTTTTATTTACCTTGCAATATAAGCGGAGACTGTTTTATTAATTTGCTTAATGCTCAAATATGCCTATTACAGTAAGCTCAAGAAAGTAGTACAGTTTTACGTTTTTTTCAAAGCAATCTTTACCATACAAAATAGAAAGTCAAAGTTAGTAAATAATAATAAATCTATTTAAAAAAACTTACTATAAGAATAACAATATATGTAAGCTTAAACAAATAAAAGTATTATGTAGTTAACAGGACTGAAATAGCCAGTATCTGTGTTACATACATTAAAAAAAAACAAAGCAAAAAATGAAGCATTTTTCTAACTAAAACTGTTAAAAATTTAAGTTTTTAGACGTTATTTTAAATATATTCATAGGTTTTTATGATCACACGTGCTTTTTCAAGAATTTTATTTAACGAAGTCATATTGAAAAGAAATTGGAACGCGGCATACATTTTTAACGAACAGAATTCAATTTCGATAAGGCCCGTATCGCACTCGCAAACAATGACAGCGGTACACAATTTTTTTTTCAAAGGGGAAACGAAAAGGTGGCGATAAGGAGAGTTGACTATTTAGAACTACTATTCTATGTTTTGAAGGTGAATTGCTTAAAGATAAAAACTAATTATTTTTTTAAGAAAGTTACGTATTTTCGCATTATCACAAAATAATGCATGACCATCAAAATCCAATCGGCCCGCAAGGAGGTCAAAATATTATAAAATTCCCTCACGGCAGGTTAGTTAGAGATAACCTAGTGTTCAGACACTTGGTTCTCCAATTTGCGCTTGAAACCCGGATATTGTTTGTTGAGCGACCCGGCGGAACTCAACACCGTACTTTGGCTACCAAAGCTAAGAAAGGAAAATATTTTAAATATAATCATTGTAGGTTCATTTACCATGGACGGGAACGTTATTGAAATTAATTTAAAGATAAACATATTTTAGATTATATGTATATGTAATAAAAACTAGGTTCCTTCCTCTAGGTTCCTTAAAATTAGGTTCTCTGTGCATACTCTCTTATAAGGGAAAGGGTATTAGCTGTTTTCGATTATATCACAGTCATAGTATAGGCGCTGCCTAGTTGGTTAGCAGATTAACCGTGTATTAATTGTATTGTCCAATGATATTAATATAATTAGTTTATAAGAAGCTTTTCTGTGATTATTTCTTTATTTTGCACATTCTTTTGATAAAATTACTTAGTTATCAGTTACTTAATGATATTTTAAGTTGGCAAGTCAAAGTCAAATAATGTTATTCAAAATAATGCATGCATGCATTACATGCTTAATTTTTTAAATTAAAAATTAAAATTAAATAGCTTCACGCTATATCCCGCACACGGCAGGGTAGGCAGATGGAACCTAGTGTTAAGGCACTCTGTTCCCCACTTTCCGCCGAATTCGGAGGCATTGCGTGTTAAGTGGCGGAACTTAACGCCGCGCTTTACCTCGACACCAGAGCGAAGAAAATGGAAATATTAAATATTTCCACTCCTCGAGTGGGAATCGAACCCACAACCAGTCGTTTACAGTCACACGCTTGTGCCACTGGGCCACGACTGTACTTTTTGTACATCAAATAATTAACCATCTCACATCTTAAAGAACTTTTTTCTTTAAAATGTCTGTTTCAATTTTTCTAAGCGTGGAATAGCACTTTAAAAATGTTTAAAAGTATTTAATAAATAGCATTCTCTCTTGCTAAACGATTGTTCGATGAATAATCTTTGTATAGCAGAAATTTGCAAAAAATCTCTCTACAGAGATGCTAACAACAAAAATAAGTTGTAATAAAGCGTATAAGAATTTCGACGCAGCGTGTAGTAGAATGCATGGCTCAGTGGTGAGAGCGCCTGAACGGTATTCAGGAGGCGCGGCTTCGAATCCCGCTGCATTCAAATTTTTATACGTTTTCTTTGAAATGTCTTTTTCAATTTTCTTAAGTGTGAAATAACACTATAAAAATGTTTAAAAGTTCCTTTTACTCATCCATTAACCATCAGTTCATAGTACGTCTCAGAAGAACTGCTTTAAAAAACTGCAGACTTTAAAAATATCTTCATATTTTATTTATTTATATTCCTTAAAATGGAGATAAGGTCAAAAATATTAACTTGAATTTATCTGTCTAATCAAATGTCGTAATAAAAATGAAATTCTTGGCTACAATTTTTTTTTAAGGCAATTGTGGTGCAGTAGAACAGCGTCAGATTATATACACAGTTATTGTGGGTTCGATTTCTACTCGAGGAAATGTTTATATTTAAATTATTTTCTTTTCCCCCTCTGTCTGACGGCGATGTGTTCTGGTAACTTTATTGTAGTTACAAGAATCACTGCATTCTTTTTAACTCGCGATATCTCGAAGTCTAGGATCCTTCTACGCGGAATAAAGTGTGAACATATAAAAAGATGCTACTATTAACCTCCACTTAACAAACGCTAAGCGAAAACAAGAAGAAATCAAGTCATTATTTTTCCAACGAATAACTCTAAATGTAATTTCAAAAGATATGCAATAATGAGTTATCTTTTTGTACGGCATGCCACAACACTGTTACTTGAAGTGGCGTTTGATCACTAATTAGGGAGTCTAATTACACTAGGCTTTCAGTTACAGTGTTGCCTTTAAAGAGGATGTATATGAAAATGTAATATAGTTAGTAGGGTTTTGTTTGTATTTTTTGCAGAGGAAACCTAGTGTTAAGACACTCCGTTCCCCACTTTCCGTTTAATTATGGAGGCATTGCGTGTTATGTGGCGGAACTTATCGCCGCGTTTAGCCTCGACACCAGAGAGAAGAAAATGGAAATAAATATTTCCACTCGTCGAGTGGGAATCGAACCCACGACCAGTCACTGTACAGTCACACTTTGTGCTTCTGCGCACGACTGGCCCCATCCAATTTGCTTGTATATATATTTTATATATAACTGCCTGTAACCTCAACCTGTGTCAACCTGTAACTTGTATTTTCTAATTATTATGTACGGTATAAAAATACAATATATATAGAAAAATGTTAAAAAATACAAATTAAATTTATTAAATACAGACAAAGCTTCAATATTTCTGTGCAAAAATACATTAAATGTACTTCAAAGCACTTCAATAATCAACAATTACGTATAATCATTTGGATCTACAAAATGATCGGTTGCGAGGTGTACCCTACGCCGTGTTGTACCATATCGTAGTTGCTGTAATAGAGCACGCGAGCTTCGCTAAATTTACATTATAACTTCTATTGTTGTGACATGGAATCGTCAATGAGTCCTTTTTGAGCAGATATATAATTTTGATGAAATTCTTAATAGTTTATGCTTGGGGCCAGTCGTGGCGCAGTGGCACAAAGTGCGACTGTAAAGCGACTCGTTGTGGGTTTGATTTCCACTTGAGGAATTTAAATATTTAAACACTTAATTTTCTTTGCTCTGGAGTCAAGGCAACGCGGGGTGTTGAGTTCCGTTACTTAACACGCAGTGCTGACAAAATTCAACGGAAAATGGGGAATGGAGTGCCTTAACAGTAGGTTCCCTCTGCTTATCTAGCTGTGTGCGGGATATAGCCTAACGCTAAAGAAGAAAAATAGAAATGGAAAGTCACTAACACAATATCACAATTTATACTTACGAGTTAGTAAACCGATCACAGTATTACTATCTGTACAAGTATATATTTAATGTGTATTTTCAATGATTACTACATTTCCCAGCTATTCCTTTCTCAACTTTCCAGCAAAGTCGATACATAACTTTAATCATTATCACGTTAGGAATCAAACTCAAAGACGCATTTACAAAGCATAATTTTGAATATACACATTTTGGACGTAAAGTGAAGAACAGAGTGTATTGACACTAGATCTTCTCTAACTGCTCCAATATGCGGGAAAAAACGAGAAGTTATGTTTAAGTTTTTTTTGTTTTTTTTAGCTTTACACTGTATCCCGCACACAGCAGTGTAGACAGAATCAACTTAGTGTTAAGACACTCCGTTCCCCACTTTCCGCCAAATTCGGAAGCATTGCATGTTAAGTGGCGTAAGTTAAGGAGCATTGCATGTTAAGCATTGCATGTTAAGCGACACCAGAGCGACAAAAATGAAAATATTAAATATTTTCACTCCTCGAGTGGGAATCGAACCCACAACCAGCCATTTACATTCACACTGGGCTGGCCCCTTTTTGACACTTTCTTTACGCAACAAAGAATATAACCCAAATAGCATTTAAACCCTTAAAACCAAAACAAAACAATTCAACTATACAATAACAATACAAAATCGAAGTCATCACAAAAATAAACGATTTCCTTGTAATAAAACGGCTTAAAAGCGTATTTTAAAGTTGAAACACAAAGTCGGCCATCAGCAAAATAAACGGCGAGTATCACTTTATACAGTAATGCCGTATTAAGTCAATTAAGGCACGCTTGCTTACTGTCTACATATTGATTTTGCTGTCCGGCTAATGGGGTGGAGTGACCCCGTTCTCTGCTGGGCTTGAATTTTTAATATTTTTTAAAAATATTATTATATTATTCATTGAGTGTAGTAGCGTAGAAAGTAGTGTGGTAGCATCTGACGGTAAACGCAATGGTTGTGGGTTCGATTTCTTTCCACTCAGAGTAATGATTGTATTTTGTTTTTTTTTATCTAGGACAAAACGCGGCGTTAAGTTTCCCGATACCAAGGATTAACGAGAACGAAATATATTAACTCTAGTTTCTCCCTGAGTGCAGGAAAAGGCTTCTTCTAAATTCTTAAAATCTTAGTTATTAATTTATGTTTATCGCATTAATAAAATATACAGTACAAATTTTGTGAGTCAATATTTTACGCATTTGAGTATTAATAATAACTAATTTTACTTTAATCGATAAGAGAGATGCATAAAACAGATATTAATTAGAGAATAGACGGAGACAACTTAGTATTATAAAGCTCCGTTTTCCATTTTTCATTTAAAACATTGATGTTTTAATAGCAAAAGTAATTTCCACGTTTCATCTTACAAAATCATAATAAAAAGATAAGGCCGCCCTTACACCAAAATTGTATTTTATTTATCCTTTTGGTGTAATAAAGCATTTAAATAAATAAATAAATAAAACAATAAATATACTTTCCCCTTACCGAAAATCAAACCCCGAACCATTACTTTACAGTGAAAAGCTACCATCAACAGATTCAACCTAACAATTGAAAGAAGTAGTCAAAGTAAAAATTAACATAATACTTCTGAACTAAACGTTATATCGCTCAAAATGAACGGGTCTTCTACGATTGCGGCACTGATTTGCAAATTACAATAGAGTGTTCCGTATCAAAGGCAATCCCTACAAATTGGCAGGACCGAGTTCTATCAATAGGTATAGGTAGCTACATTAATAATGAAATGAGTTATTAAGTAAAATATTATGTTTTAGGTCGTCGTTGTGTAGTGGGACAGTGTTTGACTGTTAATGATGGTTGGCGGTTCGATTCCCTCTGGAGGGACTGATTTTGTACTATTTTTATGTCTACTATGGTAGATATGTCTAGACAAAGACATTCAAGACATCGAGACATTGCGATTTCGGGAGAAAAGTGGAACAAATATTGGCATAGGAAGTATGAAACTGCTTTTTTTATATAATATTTTAATAGGTTTGTAACTTTTTTAGAGGTCATTTTGGCGCAGTGGGATTGGGTCTAAATGTAAACACGATTGGTGTCGAGTTCGATATCAATCAGGGGAATTATTATATTTAAACTACTTTTATTTCAGTCACAGAAAAATCATGTCTATATTGCTTAGATATTTACTAGTCGAAAAAAATATTTAAATTAAAAACATTGCTTAACGATTAAAGTCCTTGGAGGGGTCCCAAGAAACGCGAATTCACATCGTACAAATTTTTACAACAATTTCTAAAAATGTTTATCAAAATAAAAAAAAATAGTGAATATCACTATAAAAATGCTAAAATAATCATTAATAAATTTTTACGTTTTATCTATACAAAAATAAAACAAAAAACAAAAATATTTGGTGGCCAGTCGTGGCCCAGTGGCACAAGCGTGTGACTGTAAACGACTGGTTGTGGGTTCGATTCCCACTCGAGGAGTGGAAATATTTAATATTTCCATTTTCTTCGCTCTGGTGCCGAGGTAAAGCGCGGCGTTAAGTTCCGCCACTTAACACGCAAAGCCCCACAATTCGGCGGAAAGTGGGGAATGAAGTGTCTTAACACTAGGTTCCCTCTGCCTACCTTGCTGTGTACGGGATACAGCGTGAAGCTAAAAAAAAAAAGCAACAAAAAAACAAAAATATCAGCACCATTAAATGTAAAATCATCCTAGACTTCGTCTCAGATGTCAACTGCATTTGTAATGCCATTTACTTAGCTCCTCGCTCATCTCAAAGGACATTCAACACTAATTGCTATTTGTAAATAGCCTTTTATTTTGCCATCTGGACAACTATTTTAACGAATTTTCATTTGACGTCTTATTTTACATCCCCTGCTTTTGCTTTTGCCCTTAAAAATGTATTAAAGTCACTTGTTATGATGTAGTTCTTTATTATGCATATTTTTCTTGAGTAAGGATTGTTGTTATGGATTAATTAATCGCATAGCAAAGTAGACAGATAGAAAGTAGATAGAAGACTTTGTTTTAAGACATTCTGTAGTGAAATTTCCGTTCAAAATCAAGATATTGCATTTTAATTGGCGCAATTTAACGCCACGCTTTACGTCACACATGTTAGTGTCTGAATCTAGTTATATACAAAATCAAATCAAAAAGTATTCATAAAAATATAAAAAAAATATTCATAAAAATAGAAAAAGAGTATTCATAAAAAACAAAAAGTTTTCATAAATAGTATTTTATGAATACTATTATCAATTAATGTCGAAAAAAGCGAAACGTATATTATTTACGTGACTTTTTTTTCGACATTAAGTTCCATTATCCAATTTCGAGCAGAAAATGGAGTGTCCTAATACTAGGTACTTTTTATCTATCCTGTTATTACGGCTATCTATAGATACCCGTTTTAACCCGTATTGTATAGATATGGGGCCAGTCGTGGCGCAGTGGCACAAGCGTGTGACTATAAACGACTGGTTGTGGGTTCGATTCCCACTCGAGGAGTGGAAATTAATAATTCCATTTTCTTCGCTTTGGTCTCAAGGCAAAGCGCGGCGTTAAGTTCCGCCACTTAACACGCAATGCCTCCGAATTTGGCGGAAAGTGGGGAACGGAGTGTCTTAACACTAGGTTCCCTCTGCCTACCCTGCTGTGTGCAGGATACAGCGTGAAGCTAAAAAAAAAAAAATTAATACGGGTTAAAGCGTGAAGTTGATTATTTTCACGTTTCTACAAACAATAGACTTATATACGTTGTACATACATATGTACATATAAGTAAAGGTCTAACTAAATTCAGGGTTAGGGATTACTCGCTACACTAATGTCACTTTCATATTGTGGTAATGATAAGCGCGAGCAAAATGGAAGCTAACCGCTTGGAATTGTAATAGACACGTTATAATGTATTCCTTTTATTACTTTCATGTACATATACATATGAGGCTAGTCATGGAGTAGGGGGCACATAAGTGTGACTGGTTATGGGTTCGATTCTCTCTCGACAAGTGGAAATATTTATTATTTTCATTTTCTTCGCTCTGGTGTCGAGGCAAAGCGTGGCGTTAAATCCCACCACTCAACTAACAATGACTCCAAAATTTGGCGGAAAGTGGGGTCCGGATTGTCTTATCATTAGGTTCTCTCTGCTTACCGTGCTGTGTGGGCACCGCGTGAAAAAATTAATGCATATATTCCATATGTTGAGCATAGCAGCTACGCAAAGATCATTTTGTTTTGTAGCTTCTCGCTTTTAACCGCTCAGCGAGAGTGCCAAGACAATCCGTTCTCCACTTTCCACCAAAAATCAATACATCGCGTGTTGAGTATCGGAACTCAATGCCTCGCTTTGTCTGAGGTAATAGAGCGGGGAAATGAATATAATTGAAATATAATCATTCCCTGCCAGGGAATTAAATTTACAACAAGTTGCGTTTGCAGACAAACACTGTATATATTATACTTCACCACGATGGCTAACAAAAAGAACTTATTACCAAGAAAGTCTTTTCTCTGCTTTGTGCCCAAAATTAAGACGTGCATACATCCTTTTGAGTTTATCACCGCGGCTTGTCTTAGGTATTAGAGCGAAATAACCAAATTAGTTTGAAAATATAATCCTTTTAATGAATATAATCATTACCTTAATTTAGAATCAAACCCACAACCAATCACATTTAACAATCAAGCTCTGACCACTATATCACGATGGTCTCTAAGCATATTGACATTAACGTATGATAATGGAAACAGTGAGCTCTAAGTACGTTTCAGTTCATTTGGGCTGACAGCTATTAGGAGTAATAAATCTCATTATCGCATTAACCTTGCGTCGAGATCAATTTGTTTTGGTATACCAAATTAACGCATCATGGATTTCTGCCTGGATTTCGATCTATTTCTGTGGTAATCTGTATCGTTGCTTACTGATTGTAATTAATACAATGCTTGTGAAGTGAATATATTTGGGTAGAATAAGATTTGAGGCCAGTTGTGGTGCAGGGACACAAAGTGTGTGTGACTGGTTCTGGGTTCGATTCTTACTCGAGGAATTGAAATATTGAAATGTGTCATTTCCTTCACTATGGTACCGAGGCGAAGAGTGGCGTTAAGTTCCGTCACTTAACACGCAATGCCTTCAAAACTCGGCGGAAAGTGGGGAAATGAATGTCTTAAAACTAGGTTCCCTCTATCTACACTGCTGTGTGCGGAATACATACGTGACGCTGAAAAAAAATATATTCTGTGAACAAATAGAGAGAAATAGTGGAGGAATAAACAAAGTTTTTTTGCTAAATTTCCAGACATCATGTGGAACGGTGAAATTAAACGCCGCATTTTGTCTTTAGACGGGAGAATTGAACCATTTTAAAAATAATGATTTCTTCCAGTGGAATAGAAACTTGCAACCATCGATTAAAGATCAAACACTGAGCCACTTTATAATTGTTATTAGTATATGTATATTTTAGAATATACTAAATTGCTAAATTACATTCAAAATATCCCTATACTTATTATACCTCAGTTAGAAATTGTGTGTAAATTTCGTTACTCGTGGGTTTAAATCATTTATCAGTCTTAATAATTCCCAAATAAGGAATTTCAGGTCTATTTCTGTCTATTTCCGAAGGCGTAATCTGTAGTCCTTGTTTACTAAATATAATTAATACCATTCTTAGGCTAAGAATAACTTTGTGTTTATTATAGACTAAATAAAACAGCTTCATGCTGGCATAATAGTCAATGAAAATCTAGTGTCATTTCATTTTCTGCTTTTCGTCTGAAATCTAGACATTATATGTCTAGAAGCAGAATTCAACGCCGCGTCTTGATTATCAAAACGAAAAATACCTGTCGTTAGACTATCTGTAGTTATAAATAATAAACCAGTCAGCCAGTGTGCCAGTGTGCCAGTGGGCCAGTCGTGGTCCAGTGGCACAAGCGTGTGACTGTAAACGACTGGTTGTAGGTTCGATTCCCACTCGAGGAGTGGAAATATTTAATATTTCCATTTTCTTCGCTCTGGTGTCGAGGCAAAGCGCGGCGTTAAGTTCCGCCACTTAACAAGCAAAGCCTCCGAATTCGGCGGAAAGTGGGGAACGGAGTGTCTTAACTTGGTTCCCTCTGCCTACCCTGCTGTGTGCGGGATATAGCGTGAAGCTGAAAAAAAAACTATAACCTTTTAATAACTTTTCTAAATTTGAATAGTCAGATCTTTCAACATTTCGTCGTAGTCCAAATGGACTATATAATCACTGAAAACCTAGTGTTCAGACTCTTCGTTCTCCACTTTTCGCAAAAATAACAAATTGCGACTACCTGTAGTTATAAATAACAAACAATCAGTTCATTGGTCTAATTTCAACATACAGCCGTTACATCCACGTTTCGTTACACTCGATTGATCCAGCCGTGTAAATATTTGATCGGTTTGGTTTAGTATCTTTGTACAGTACTGTCAGCGCCACAAAGAGCATAGTGTGATGTTGTAATGTGCTCATCATTTTAAGTAGAGCTTTGGGGTAAGCTTTTCCATGTATTGCAGGATGTGGGAGAATATAGTGTCAATACCCTCCGCTTTCAAGTTATTGTTTAAAATAGGGAATTTGTATGGTGATTTGCGGTACATAACACCGCGGTTGAGTGAAAAAATATGATATATAATTATATTGAATATATCCACACTTATATTGTAAATGCAAAAGTCGATCTGTTTGTCTATCACGCTTTCACGGCTAATCTACCAGGCTGATTTGGATGAAATTTAGAGTAAAAGTAGTAAATAATCCAAGGTCACACATAGGCTACAAAATTTTTACAAACACCAACCTAAAGGGTTAAAACAGGAGATGAAAGTTAATATGAAAAAAATAAACCGCTTTCTGCGCGGCGTTAAGTTCCGCCACTTAACACGCAGTGCCACCGAATTCGGCGGAAAGTGGGGAACGGAGCGTCTTAACACTAGGTTCCCTCTGCCTACCCTGCTGTGTGCGGGATACAGCGTGAAGCTAAACCGCTTTCCGTAATATTTATTGCAATAAAAATAGTGGATAATTAAGGAAGAACGGTGAGTTTTTACACAAGATTTTTCGAAGAAAAACGTGACAATAATAAAAAAATTGCTGAGAATCGAATCCACTATTTCTACACGAATTACATAGAAAACTACCAAAATTTAGTGGAACAGGTTCGTATTAACGCGACATAGGTGTCGAGTGTGCACTATAAATTATTTCCAACTGGTAAGTTGATTCTGTACGCGTTGGCTGTTTTATGAATGTAATAGCTATTATCTGAATTTATTCATCCATTCTAATATAAATGTGAAAATCTCTCTGTCTATCTGTTATACACGTCTAATCTACTGAGTTGATTTGGATGAAATTTAGAATGAAAATAATTGAAGAACCAGAGGTAAACATGTACTGCTGTATTTTCTAAAATGAAGCTCTGAATGAAGAAATAGCTGAAGAAGTTTTGAAAATCCAAACCACTTGACTGACTTCAATGATTTTTTTTATAAAATATAATTGATGATGATGATGATGATGATGTTGATAACGCATGGTCAAACATAGTCTATCTATTTTTTTTCCAAAACCAACCCCCAAGAGGTTCAAAATAGAACGCGGACAGTCCAAAACACGAAACTATTAACGCTATAGTTTTTTTACTATTGTGTACAAGTGGGTTTCTACTATTACAGAAAAAGTGTTTGTATTTTTTTTTGATTCTCCTGTAAAAATTTGTAATTTTAACTTTACTACTATTAAAGAAGTGATATATAATTTACAATCTTATAAGCGAATTCATTACGCCCACAGTGTTAACACCCAGTTTAATGAGGGCAGAATATCAAATGTCGTTTAACCCATGATTTTTTACGGTTTCAAATTTAATCAGGGAGCATGGCGCGTGCTTGTAAGGCCGTTTGCATATAAAGATAATATATTTTGGACTATAATATTATATAGCCCTATATGAGGAAGTTAACGTTAATTTTTAATATATGTATTTTGTAATTAAATTACAATTAATTTTGGAGTAAGTGATGAGTTTTGGAATTTGCAATATTACTGTGTGTAAAGAATATTGAATTAGTTTAAAATAGCAATTTAAAGGACAGTTTATATTTATGTTCTCGTTTTGCTGGTTGTTCTGGCTTTTCGTAAAAATCTTGTATATTAATATCCAATCCGGACACGTGTACAAATTTTCACGGTAATTAAATAGTCAAAATAAGTGCGTTGAAATAACGTGGTAAGATTTTCATTCATTCATTCATTGATTGTTTTATTGATTGATTGATACAAGTAAAACTAAAAGAAGTGTAAAATTATTTCTTCGTATAATATTTAACTATCTAATACCTACTACACTTGATAGAATGAGTGCAGAAACATTATCATTTCAAACTTAAATCTCCAGTCTATCAGAATTTGAACCAGTAATTTCCGATCGGTGCGTTTCTGAATATGAATATTTTGTGCTATATTTTTTTTATCTTTACGCTATACGGACGGCAGAGGAAACCTAGTGTTAAAACACTCCGTTCCCACTATCCGCCGAATACTGGAGGCATTGCGTGTTAAGTAGTGGAGCTTACGCCGTGCAATTCTTTTAAATCTAACTAAATTTGCCCGTATATTATACTTCTATTACGTAAAATATGACCAATTACCTAAATTTATATACATTTTTCTAAAATATTCTCGATTTTGTATTGAATTCGAATAAATCAATGAGTTCCCACGTTAACCATTAATTTCTATATATCTAATTGTGTGAACTACTATCAAATATAATGACTGTCTTTACTCAATTAGAATTTTAACAATTTTGCAACAAAACTACATTAACCGAATTAATTACGTATATTTTTGATATTATATTTCAAGAAAACCCGATGTTCGGAGATTACAGTAGTCCGTGGTAACAGATAGATTACCTTTAACTAATAAATGTAATTAATATATTAAAATGTAATTGTTCTGGTAAAAATAACAATTTTAAGTCTTAAAGTTATATTCTGCACTTAGTAAATTAAAAAACAATTTTTAGAAAACTTATATAAAATTTAACACAAGGAATCAAACCCATGTCGCTTGCGTTTGTTTTTCAAATAGAACGCATAGCTTAGCTGTGAGAGTGTTTAGACGGTCCTAAAGGCACAGGTTCGAATTCCGTTCAAATTTTTATACGTTTTCCAAAAACATTTTCCATTAGCCCCCATGATCTTATGAATTATGAAAGAATTGTTCGATAAAAGAATATTTATTTAACTCGCAATACAAAAGTTTTTATGGCTGTCAGAGGAGAAACGACGCCAGTATTTTATTGCAGTTAAAGAAGTTATTTTTTATTGAGCTAATGGGATGATATTTTAAGCTTTTTATTACTATAAGAATACTTTTTTGGTATTTTCTTAAATATTGTTTTTACCTAACAACAATTGTAACAAAAACAATTGTACGAGTTTCAAAATATATTGTTTGTTATTCATTTACTAATGGTGGACTACTAATGGTACTAATTTAATGTCCGTTTTAAAAATAAACTATTTTAACCGGATTTTATTATGTATATTTTTAATATTATAAAATACATTTGAGAAAACTCTAAGATTCCAAGAATTTATAGTAGTCAAGAAAATAATTTCAGCTCTGCTTTGTCAGTTAGTCAGTTAGTTAAACAGTATTTTTTATATATTTAGATACATAAACATTATCACTCAACACAGCTTACATTTTAATATCATATTTGTCCAAAATTAAAGGAAAAATAACTTTATACTATAAATTAATATTATACTTCTTACTAATATTTATTTTTTTTATTAACTTCTTACTAATATTTCTATAATACAAACCCAATGTAAACCTAACCTAACAGTATATAGCGATTTTAAACACATGTCGCGGATATGACGCTCCTGTGACAGATTTCCGATATGTTCTTATAATCGACACCGATTACTTCGAAGCCCTACCCAGTCTTATATGTATAGAACAAAAATATATTAGAAATGGTATACTTGTTCGAGAAATACGCATTTTCTGTATTAAACGAGGATTAGTTTCCTCGCTTAGTGGTCAGTCATTCCATTCTCACCTTCTAATCCATTTTAGGATGTGACGGTAGAACTTTCTTTTTTTTTTTAGCTTCACACCGTATCCCGCACAAGGCAGGGTGCCTTACAGCGACGTAGGCAGGAAGGATACAGGCAGAGGATGCCTAGTGTTAAGACACTCCGTTCCCAACTTTCCACCGAATTCGGAGGCATTGCGTGTTATGTGGCGGAACTTAACGCCGCGTTTTGCCTCGACACTTGAGCGAAAAAAATGGAAATATTAAATATTTCAACTCCTGGACTGGAAATCGAACCCACTACCAGTCGCTTTACAGCTACACTTTGTGCCACTGTGCCACGACTAGGTGGTGGCCATTTACACTGCGTTTTGTCCTATCTAGGTAAGAAAATGAAAATCATTTAAGTGTATTTTTATTTTTTATTTAATCTTGAAGTTAAAATTAAACCCACAACTGTTGTATTGGCATTTAGACGTTGTGCTATTGTTGTTCACGGTGTACTCCATACCCAAATGTAAACACGATTTTGACCTAATAGCTTTTGTTTAATATAAACACGTCCTAACCTAACTAAAACATGATTGCATAATTTATTAGTGTAGTGGACATTGTAAAATGAGCTTCCCTCATGAATCTAGTGAAAATAAAGAAATTATATTACATTTTTATATCTTAGATCTTATATAAACATTTTATACCTTTTCTTTTTTTCGGGAACCTAGTGTGAAGACACTCCGTTTCTCATTTTCCGCCGTATTCGGAGGCATTTCGTGTTAAGTGCCGAACCTTAACCTCGATACCAGAGCGAAGAAAATGGAAATATAAAATATTTTCACTCCGATTTTCGAATGGGAATCGAACCCACAACCAGTCGTTTACAGTCACACAGTTGTGCCACTGCTCCCACGGCTGGCTCGCAATTTTTTTTCATATTGCAGGGTAGACCGAAAGAATCTAGAGTCAAAACCGTTCTCTTGAGTTCAGCGAAGAATTGAACATCATCTGATTAAATCATTTCCCTAAATTGACATTGAACTCATAACCATCGTGTTAGCAGAATTTTTCACAGAAAGCAAAAATATATATATTTTTATTTTCTTTCTTTACTTCTTTCATTTTTTTTTTTTAATAAATATTTGAGTCAATTTAAACCATTTCTATTTCAGTTTTCCTTCTACATTAAATTTAGAAAGCCATTAAAATATCAACTCTATTCTTTAGGTAATACGTTTCTAAATAACAAATTTTGCTTAAATCGGAAGTAGATTCTGAATATGTTCATCAAATAAACGACATGCGCAACAATATATGAAAATACATGTGTATTCAGATTTAATAGAGCTAGCTAACATAGATTATATACTTTGTCTAAGAAATAAGATATATAGGGACCAGCCGTGGCGCAGGGGCACGAGTTGTGACTGTAAGCGCGACTGGTTGTGGGTTCGATTCCCTCTCGAGGAATTGAGATATTTGATATTTCTTCTTCTTTAAATTTCTTCTGTCATTAGGGTACGGCGTTGAGTTCCACCACCCAACACGAAATGCCTCCAGAATTCTCCAGAAATCGTGGGAAATGGAGTGTCATAACATTAAGTTCCCTGTGCCTACTTTGAGTTTGCGGGATACAGCGTGAAGCTAAAAAATAAGATATATAAGAGGAAAATTCTTCAGGGAATCCATTCATCAATCTAAAAGACTATCGTGGCGCAGCGGCGAAATAGTTGATTGTAAATGCGATTGGTTTTAGGTTTGATTCCCACTTAAATTAATGCACACTTAAGAAAATTATTACGAACGCATGGTTCAGTGGTGAGAGCGCCTGGACGGTATTAAGGAGATGCGGGTTCGAATCCCGCTGCGTTCAAATTTTTATACGTTTTCTAAATGTCTTTTTACCTCTATATTGTTTTCAGTTCTTACCTGCCCTGGTACAAGACAGGGTGACAGTGAGTTTCACTACTCAACACGCAATATCCCCAATTCAGATAGAAATTAGAGAATGAAAAGTTTTGCCACTAGTCTATTTCTCTTTCTCTTTCTCTTACTTTCTACTTTGTTATGCGAGAAAAGGGAAAAAATAATAATTCCATTAAGTGAATTTCAATTCAAAACCATTACATAATTATATTATAACCTATATATTACATAAGGAAAAAAACACCAAGTTGTTGAAAAAAATATCAAAACAAAAATCTAACAACACATACAAATGTACAGAAATTTATACAACTTTTGCATGTAGAATTATATAATATAATAGTTTATTTCAAGGTACGTCACATTTGTTGACAGAACAAAGTGAAAGGCCGGCACCTCGCTAAATTGTATGGAGGGTTGACGTGCTTGAATATAAGCTTTGACCAACGAAATTTAGTTCCAGAACAACGCCAAACTTTCAAGTGCTTAGACTGTATCGGAAACTGCTGGCGTGTAGCGTTCACGTTATAATACTTGTATAATAGAGACTGACGGTAGTAAATGCATGGATAAAATGTTTTAACGGGTTCACGTATTTTGTATAGCAAGGTAGAAAATAGTGTTAAGACACTCTGTTTTCCATTTTTGTCCTAAAGAGACATTAAAAATAATGTTAAGACTCTCTCTCCATTTTTGGCCTAAATTCGGGACATTATGTGTTATGTGGTTGAACTTGACGTTGTTCTTTGTCATTGGCACTAGAGCGGGAAATGGCAGTCTCCACGCTATTATCGTATAACAGTATATCTATTCTGCACTATCTACCTGAATTCAAAATATATCCTATTGAAGGACGGAACTTAACGTCTTATTTTATATATTTTAATGGAGAAATGTCAAACTTTACTCTTTTCTCGTGTAGTCGGATAATCAGAGAGAAACAAGTATTATGATATTCAATTCTCCATTTTTGGCCCTAAATCGAAGAATTGCGTGTTGAGTGGCGGAACTTAATACACTTTAGCTTAGGTAACAGTGTGGAGAAATAATACGATCGTAGGGTAGTCAGAGAGAACTAAATGTTAAGACGCTTCGTTTTCCAATTTCTCTTCAAATTGAGACATTGCGTGATGAGTGGCAGACTTTAACGCTGCGTTTTATCTTATTCAAAATACTACAACCCAAAAATTTCAATATATAAAATTTAATTATTCCCCTAAGTTGGAATCGAACCTATATCCAAAAGCAATTTCATTCACACTGTCCCACTGCACCAAGAAGGCCTGTATACCATATATACCTATATATAACAACATTTAGTACATAAATCCAATAATTTCCATTATTATAAGGGTAATTACTAAGATCATTTGAGTGGGACTTAAGTAATCAAGCTTCGGCTAAGCTTAATCGAAATGACACGATACATTAATACCTATCACTTGAGGTGCGATTTAACAAGCCGAATTGACGTCGATACAATTTATGTACTACTATAGTGTAGAATAATATAGTATAGAAGTAATGAAAGTCATGAATACTTAGAATAGAAGTAGTAAATTGAAGAAAAGGAGTAGTTTTTAAAAGGCCTTAGTCATCAATAATAAAGTTTTTAGGTTCTGATATATTTTTTTTAGCTTCACGCTGTATTCCGCACACAGCAAGGTAGGCAGAGGGAACTTAGTGTTAAGACACTCCGTTCCCCACTTTCCACCGAATTCGGAGGCATTGCGTGTCAAGTGGCGCAACTTAACGCCGTGCTTTACCTCGGCACCAGAGCGAAGAAAATGGAAATATTAAATATTTCCACTCCTCGAGTGGGAATCGAACCCACAACCAGTCGTTTACAGTTACACGCTTGTGCCACTGCGCCACGACTGGCCACAACTCACTTACTTCAATTAATCGTATAGGATATTGTGATGTTTTTAGATCAGTACCATACGTGTCTTGACATTAAGATCTCTATCGGCGCCTTTCTAAGAATCATCGATAATTGAATCGGAACTCAACGCCGTAATGTGTCTTCGTACTAAAACCACTTGAATAAGTTTTTTTACGTTTCAGTAGTCAAAAATTATTTAATATGTTATAAAGAAAAAAGATATTAATACATCTGATATTTGCCAAATTTTGAACTATAGTGGGTAGAAAAGTTTTTTAATAAAAAACTTATTACGATACACCAAGCGTAATGTATTTTCAATTCATACTTTGCAAGGAAAGCCGCGAATACACCAGTATAAGTGGCATACTGATTTTAAAGTATATATTGAGAACTGCAGAAATTCAATATTCCTTGCAAAATTATATTAAAAATACTCGTGTGGTAAACAAAATAAGTATTAGATGTAATTATGTGTTTAAAATACAATTTATAACGTGTCAAACACTTCACTAAAGCGGTGATACACGCGTCTACTTTATATAGCAAATGTGTAATAATAAAATAAAGAAATCGAAACATGTAAATTAGCATGACCTGTAAATAAATTGGCATGGCATGGTGCAAATATAATTTTGGTAATATATTACGCATATATTTTACTGGTGCAAAGTATAAAAATGATTGTTTTTTATCTTTATCCATCTCTTGTACTTTGTGGAGTAAGCAAAAAAATACACGTATTTCTGTATTTTTCACCTAATTTAAAAATATCCCAATATGTCTAAGGGATGTCCTAGGTAAAGCAACAAAATCCTATTTAATACCTATTTAACTATATTGCTGAAACATAAATATTTTGATATTTGGGGCCAGCCGTGGCGCAGGGGCACGAACGTATGCCTATAAACGTCTGGTTGTGGGTTCGATTCCCACTCGAGTAGTGGAAATATTTAATATTTAATCTTCTTCGCTCTGGTGTCGTGGTAAAGCGCGGCGTTAAGTTCCGTCACTTAACACGCAATGCCTTCGAATTCGGCGGAAAGTGGGAAATGGAGTATCTTAACACTAGGTTCCTTATGCCTACCCTGATGTGTGCGGTATACCGCGTGAAGCTAAAAAAAAAAATCTAGTTTCCGTAAAGCAGAGGCAACCTAGTTTCAAAACACTCCTTTACCCGCATTATAACATTTTTGCAAACAATATAAAAAACATGTTGTCAATACATAAGTATACATATATTTAAACTAACTAGATTATCTGGTTCATTGGTGACTAATGTGATATGAATTCACATCGGTTGAGTTGTTGTGTGGATAATATACTAATGTAGTATCAAGGGATTTCGGTTATGAATAATACTTATGTATCTATAATATTGCACAGAATAAATGCGCGATTCATGATATTGCGTGATATATTTCATCATGATATTGCGGAATTCAACTCCGCATTATGCCTGACCAAATCTTGGAAATGAGAATAATTAAAGTATTAGAATTAACATGAGTAGAAATCGAACCTACATCTATCATATTTACAGTCTAACGTACTGCAAGTACGCCACAATTGTCTTCAATGTCTTATGATGACTAAGAAGAGCTTTTTTTATTTCTTAAAAGGCTTTGTAGATATTCACCATTCAACACTCAGTGTCTCAAATTCAGGCGAATCAAAAATGGAGAACGGAGTGTCTTCACACTGGGTTTGGGAAAAAAGATTTTTTACATTTTTCAAAAGGGTTCAACAATTTTTATCGCCACGTAATCGTAAAAATTTAGCTTCTAAACCCTGTCAATATTGTATCCATTTTATTGTCTGAAAGTAAAATATTGCCCTAGAAGGCGGGAAGTGGCACGCCTGGGGGCAGCTGTAAACAACTTCGCTAATGGCCACTTAAAGTTTGCGGAGTGGCCACATTAGGATTTTTTTTATAAACGTTTGCCATCTAAATTGCTTGAAAAGTTGAAAGAAAAGCAGCCGGAATAACTTCGAATTGAAAGTGTAATTGAAGAAATTGAGTTTGAATTACCATTGTGTTGGGGAATTGATTTGTTGAGTTTTAGTTTCATACTTTATCTTGTATGGCAAGGTAGGCAGAGGGCATCTAGTGTCAAGACACTCCGTTGTTTGCTTCATTTGAGATTAAGTGATTGAGTTCAACGCCGGATTTTTTCCTAATAGTATCGGGGAAGAGAATACAGTTGAAATAATCACACTTTCATGACAGCATTATAATATATAATTAGAATTTAATTGATAAGAATTGTCTTTAAGTAAGAGGGGAACAGAGTGTCTTAACACTAGGTTCCCTCTGCTTACCCTGCTGTGTGCGGGCGTGAACCTAAAAAAAAAAAAAAGAATTGTCTTTCTAAGCCCATTAAACAATTGTTTAGATTAATGTAACTTAAACAGATTTTTTTTAAGTTTCAAAATACTATTAAGAAATTAATACGTTATGAGTTCGATTCGCACTAAGAGGAAAGATTATATTTAAGTTACTTTAATTTCTTTGCTTTCTTTCTAAGCGCGGCGTGATTTCACTCACTTTACATACAAAGTCGAAGTGTTTTGACAATATTTTCTCTTTGGCTGTCATACTCTGTAGAAAAAATACGAAGCTAAAAAAAATATACAAATATATATTAAACACATCAATCCATTTCAAGGGCGTTTTCGCCTTTTAACTCTTAACTTATGGTTATAGATTATATTCACGCATTTCAGTACAATAATTATCGTGCTTACAAAAGCTAATAGCTAACTGAATGCAGTTTAATGCAACGAGTTAAATTACAGTTTTAATTGAGTACTTAAAATTGAAAATCTCTTCATTCGTGCGCATATTAAGGACTAAAATGACGGTAGGAACACGCGACGCTCAAAACGGCTGTTGTGGTCTAAGGTGTAGGTGATAGCGATTGTGAACGTGGAAGAGTGAAGTTATTTAGATTTTAATATTTTTGTGGCACAAGCGTGTGACTGTAAACGACTGGTTGTGGGTTCGATTCCCACTCGAGGAGTGGAAATATTTAATATTTCCATTTTCTTCGCTCTGGTGTCGAGGTAAAGCGCGGCGTTAAGTTCCGCCACTTAACACGCAATGCCTCCGAATTCGGCGGAAAGTGGGGAACGGAGTATCTTAATACTAGGTTCCCTCTGCCTACCCTGCTGTGTGCGGGATACAGCGTGAAGCTATATTTTTTTACTTTAATATTTTTGTAAAGTATTATACGCACACTTAGTACGAAACTTGGTTTCCCGAACGCATGGGTTCAAATCTCGCTGCCTACAATTTCTCATACGTTTTAATAAAATATTATTATATTTTTATTTAAATTTGCTACATTATATGTACGTACGATTTGAACGCAGTTTTATTAATATAAAATACTTAAAATAATATATAATAAAAATATGAGTTAATAACGGCTTTCAATAAAAGTAAAAGTTAGTTATACAAAGTACGACGGTACATTCTCTAAAAAGATCAAAATTTGAATGCCGTGAAATTTATTATCAGATATATTAATGATATATTATAAAATTATATTTTAAAATATAAAAACCAAACATAATAAATAGAAAAGCTTTATTCGTTTGTAAAAACATATAGTTAGTTTTTCATGGGCTCACAGGTGCCCAAGGGATTTGTTGGTATTCATTTGTAGTGTGACAATTTTAAAAGCACTGAGACTTATATTTAATCTAATCTAATGGTGATGTCCATCACTGACCAAATGTAAGCATATTTTTTAATAAAAATTCATATACGCTTCCTCTCCCAATTTGAAGTAAATGATTTATATGCTAAGTAATATCGCATTAAAATTGTCCCCAACAGAGTCAGACCACGCCCATGGAAAATGCCTTATATCCTTTATATTCTGAAGTTATTTATAGCCTTTTTAAGCAATTCAGACTGCTTACGTCGCTTGCTTTGTTTAGTCACATCGAAAAACATCTAAAACAGTTTAATGTTAGATTAAGGGAGACTTAAAATGCATTTTAAATTAGCGTATAAGAGCCTTTCTCGTTAATTTGAATGAAAGAATTAAATATATATTGTATTTTTTTGAATTTTAACTCTTTTTTGTCTAACACAACACATAACTAAAGAATTGAACTGAACGCGGGATCTAGTATGGCGGAACTTAACGCCGTGTTTTGTCTTGCCAGAGTGAGGGAATGATAATAATTTATTTATATACACTTCTCTGAGCATGATTGGAACCCACGACCTACTGCGTTTGCAATTAGACGCTGTCACTGAACCTTCACTAAATAATTTTTAACTATTATTTGCAAAATAAGGCTTACAAATAAATTAATAAAGTTTTGTAAAAATAAGTCTTTAAAGGATTATTTACTACTATACTAGAAATTACATAAACAATTCTTAATTACCACATACTGTGTGAGTAAAGTTGTGTTTAACAGTTAGTATTGTATTATACATAAAAAAATATATTATCAGCTTAGCACTTTTTTACATATACCTAGCTGTGTTAACAGATAGAAATTGGTATCAAGACATTCCGTTCTCCACTTTCCACTGAATTATTAACATTATGCGATGAGTGGCGGAGCTCAAGGCTGCGTTTTGCCTTGCACCAGAGTGGAGAATTGACAATAATTATATTGTGATTATTTCACCTAGTGGGAATCGAACCCATACTCAATCACAGTTATAGTAAGACGCTGTCCCACTGCACCACGATGGCCTCATAAGAATCAATTATAAGTATTGAATATCCAAAACATCGCTTAATTGAATTTCAAGCCTTTACTTCTAGCATTTAAATCTTTTTACCAATTTAATTAGAGCGGTATAAAAAACGCACACCTCAATAAGCTAACGTTATTAAATATTCCTTTCGATTACTTATAAATTTAAATATGTTTTATTAGTCAATTATATTTTTTAGATGAAAATATATTAAATTGCGGCCAGAACCTGAAGCCATTGTAGCTCAGTGGGGCAGCGTCTGAGTCTCACGCGATGATTGTGGGTTCGATTCCCACACAGAGGTATGATTATATTTAAATTATTTTCATTTTTTCATTCTGGAGCCAAAGACAATGGGCGGCGTAGGGTTTCGCCACTCAACACGCAAATGCTTAAATTTGGGGTAAAAAGTGAAGAACAAAATGAACACTACGTTTTCTGTGACTGGTTCTACTATGTAGGAAACAGCCACGATCTTCCAATTTTTATTTTTATTTAATCTTATACAGACGTATCTTATTTCAGATACGATAAAGGGTTCGATTCCCAATCAACAAAGCTTATATTTGAATGCTTCTCCCGTTTCGTTGCACAAAACGCGGCGTTAGGTTACGCCACATAATGTACGCAAATTGGAGATCAGAGTGTCTAGACACTAGATTCTCTCCGTCTCTCCCTCTACCAAAGAAAACAAAAAACCACACCATACATGATGATTTCTACTCGTTATTTTATTAAAGCCTAATTCATTAACAGCGTTTTTAGAAACAGTAATTAGACGGACTCGGCTGAGGTCATGACTTATTCATATTTAAAAGCTGTTCGTTTCCTTAATTAAAATAAACTAAGTAACTTCATAAGGAAAGGGTTTGACGCGGGCTGAATGTTTAGACGTTTAGGAGTATTTGCGACTTAGATTTTAAGTGTTTATATTAGATATTAGAACAGCTCCATGCTTTTTCCGCATAAATCGGTAGTCAGAGAGGAGTTAGTGTCAAGTCACTCTGTTTTACACTTTTCATTTGAAATCGCGTGTTAAGTGGCGGAACTATATATGTGGCGTTTTGGGTTAGTACTTACCCAAAACCCGCAGACGTAGTGACTGATCTCTAAAACAGAATGTTTCAGTGGCTCAGATCACTTTCCAATATATATTGGATGTATTATGCTATTTTGGTAGGCAAACGGAACCTAGTGTTATGACACTCCGTTCTCCACTTTCCGCCGAATTCTAAAGCATTGCGTGCTAAGTGGCGGAACTTAACACCGCGCTTTGCCTTGACATCAGAGCAAAGAAAATGGAAATATTAAATATTTCCCCTCCTCGAGTGGGAATCGAGCCCACAACCACTCATTTATATTCACACGCTTGTGCCACAGCACCACGACTGGCCCCACGTGGACGTATACTAAGACGGTTTTAGTTATTATATATATTTTTCTTGTTTTTCAGCTTCACGCTGTATCCCGCACACAGCAAGGTAGGCAGAGGGAACCTAGTATTAGGATACTCCGTTCCCCACTTTCCACCGAATTCGGAGGCATTGCGTGTTAAGTGGCGGAACTTAACACCGCGCTTTGCCTCGACACCAGAGTGAAGAAAATGGAAATATTAAATATTTTCACTCCTCGAGTTAGAATCGAACCCACAACCAGTCGTTTACATTCACACGCTTGTACCACAGCACCACGACTGGCCCCACGTGGACTTATACTAATGGTTTCAGTTATTATATTATAAATAAAAATATTGATAGTATAATCATTCATACAGGTAATGCAACTCTATCGTTTGTATACTCGTGAAATACATGTGTATAAGATTGATGGTGCTTTTAAATCTCGTTTGCATTCAGATCCTTTTAATGGAAATCCTTCTTAGTTGGTAAATAATCTATTTATCTATTTATTTAGAAGGCTATTGTGGCACAGTGGGACAGCGTCTAATTTAAAACGCGTTTAGTTCTGGGTTCGATTTCCACTTGAGGGATGTTTTTTTTTTATGGAATGAAGGAGGCAAACGAGCTGAATTCCCACCTGGTGTTAAGTGGTTACCTTCGCCCATAGACATCCACAATATTAAAGTTATGGATGCGTTGCCAGCCTTGGGAATGTAGGACAGAAGGGGGGAGGAAGGATGGGAATGGTGGGAATAGGGAGAGCTGGCTTACATGCCATCGAACCGGAACACATCATAAGATATTTGGCGGTTCGTCTTTGACATGATAGTGGTCGCGAGCCAGTCGGAGAACGAATCTCCTACCACCAAACTACTGGGTTACCCGCCTTTTACGGGACGCTACCCAGCGGCGGGGGGGAATTGTATTCTTAACCCGTCCCCCCACGGGTAAACGGGATATTCAATGATTTTTGAAAACAAAGCGCGGCGTTGAGTTGCAACACTCAATGTAAGGTCTTGATTTCGAGTAGGAAGTGGAGAACGGAGTGTCTTGACAGTAGGTGTCTTTAGCAGAGTATTATGCAGAAATTTATATTGGGCCAGTCGTGGCGCAGTGGCACAAAGTGTGACTATAAAGCGACTGGTTATAGGTTCGATTCCCACTCGAGGAATATAATAATATTTAATGTTTCCAATTTCCTCGCCTGGTGCCGAGGCAAAGCGCGGCGTTAAGTTCCGCGTGGGGAACGGAGTGTCTTAACACTAGGTACCCTCTGCCTACCCTGCCGAGTGCGGGATTCAGAGTGAAGGTAAAAAAAGAAAAAAAAATCCAGGAAAAGCGTGAAGCTTATAATATTGATTATGGTGTTTTGGAATTAAACCAACTATACCAAAACATCTTCATATTAAAATAACTACAGTACCAATCTTTGAAAAGACCCTATGAACATTATAAACGTTGGATGGAAGCAATAATTTGTGAATAATTATAGCGTACCAACTCTTTTGCGCAGAATAAGAAAGAAAATCCTTCAAAATCGGATAAAACATATAGGTATGTATATATTTTTGCAGAAAAAAATCTAGTGTTAAGGCACTCCATTCTCCACTTCTCACGCGAAGCCGATACATTGACATTGAATGTTGGAATTCAACGTCGCGCTTTGTTTTATGTATCAGAACAGAAAAGGAGAATGCCGTATTGACGATAGGTTTAATGGCATATTAATTATTTCAATTCCCCGAGTGGTAATCAAACCCACATCAAATCTTAATAATTATAATTCTTATATCTAACCTGTTGGAACTCAACGCAAATAAACCGTATGGCTTATTGGTAAGAATGATTTGCCACTAGACCAACAGAATATTCACATTTTTTTTAGCTTCACGCTGTATCCCGTGCGGGTTTTGTCAGAGAAAACGGAGCGCCAAACGCTACGGTCTGTGCATACTTCTCTCGCCTCGTCCACTGTCAGCAACCTCTTCATACACGCTCTCCGGGAGGTCCTCATTCTTTTTACCTGACCTTTCTCCAGTATCGTCGATACTGTGTTTTTGAAGGTCAACTAACTAGGTTATTTACAATCTACTTTAAATATAGTTTCGCCTATAATTTTGTATGTATAATTTTGTACGCCCACAATGTTTATATCATATTTCTTGAAGTATAATAATTGCTATTTACTTTTCTATAAATATTAACCTAATAAATAATTATTATTAATAATGAGGTCGGTCGTGGTTTGTGGGCACAAAGTGTTACTGTAAATGCGACTGGTTGTGGGTTCGATTTTCACTCGAGGAGTATTTAATATAGAACATTTTCGATTTCTACGCGAAGTAAAGTGCGGCGTTTAGTTCCGCCACTTATCTGCAATGCATCCAGAGTTTGGCATTAAATGATATGCCTGTGTCCTGTGAAGCTAAAAAAATGTATATAAATTTAATAATAAACTGTTTTTTTTTTATATTACGGTGTTTTCTTATGACATGACGGTAAAATGGAAATAGTAGATTGCGTCTATGTGTATAATAGGTTGAAGGTTCGTTTGCCAGTCAGAGAAATGATTAAATGTTAATATTTTTTTATTTATTTGCTCCTTTCACTTAATAAGAAAGGACGGCGTCGAATTCCGTCACTTAATACATAATACAACTAATTTAAATTACTTTACTTAACACGAGGTTCTTTTTGCTGTTAAAAAAAGATTAGAAGGCTAGATTTTTCTAATTTTGATAAAAAAACAGCTTTTCGTAATAAATAGCATACATTAAGATATACTAAAAAAAACAACGAGCCCATCAATACCTAAGCTTGTGCCTTTAGTACCATTCAATTGTACATTGAAATCTAAAATGAAAATGTTGAAAATGGTGTGTATTTCATAAACCTTTTGTTTTCATCTTAAAATATTCCTTAGCAGGTACTTCAGTTTATTGTTTCCACCAAATTAGGCAGCGCTTAATATTAATTATAAGGATTAATTTTGAATTTAATGTAATTTAGGGAAAAATTGTATTTATTAATATAATTTTAGTAAGCATTTTCGTAGTGCAATAGAGGTAATTGTTTAAGTTTTGATAAGACACAACGCGGCGTTAGATTTAGCCTCTGGTTTGTCAAATTGCAAAAAGTAAAGGATTTATCAGTATAAATCCTTAATAATTATATGTAAAATGAATTCATTAAAAAATATACTTTTATTCTTATAAATATATGCTAATTAATTGTTTAACTTTAACGTTTACACTTAAAAATTTACCTTCAATAGATAGACACAGACAAAGCGCGGCGTTGAGTTCCGCCACCTAGCACGCAATGTATCGCCTTCGAGTGGCAAGTAAAGAACGGAGAGTCTTGTCACTAAATTCTCTTTCTTAAAATCAATTCAAAAACTATTTTCACTTCATCACACAATTTCCCCTACGAAAATATAAAACAGAAAACATAGAGTAAATTATTTGTTAAGTAAGAATAACACGGCTATTAAAATGCTCGCTTAAAATGTCTATATAAATCGGGATCTCGCCGTTGGACGCGAGTATAACGCAGTCTAATAGCGACTTTAACTTACTTTATGATTCTCTTACAAAATACCTTGTTCTGATACGCTTTGTGTTCTAAAGGATTATTTTACTTTTGGTATATTGGTAAAGCAAATTTGATTTTATCGGTCGATATTTTGAATAACATTTTGCTATATAGATATTTTTTTGGACTATATAAGTAATCTATACTAATATAAAATTAATAACAAAAAGGAAAGGTTCGTAACTTTGTTTGTAAGGGATAATCTTCGGAAATACTAAACCGATTATGAAAATTATTTTATAATTAGAAAGCTACACTATTCAGGAGTGCTATATACTATATTTTATTATGATTAAACAGAAAGTTCAGAGAATCCTGCAAGGGGCTCGAATAGGAGATAAAAGCCGCAGATCACGCGGTGAAGCTGCGTGCGGGTCGGTAGTAGGAATAATATTTAAATTATTTACATTTCCTGGTTTTATCAGACAAAGCTCGGCGTTAGGATCTGCCTCTTAACATGGGAAGGAGATCATATTGTCTTAAATCTATGTTGACAAACATACACTATCCTCCTGCCCCACGATGACCCAAGATGGGTAGTAGATAATTTCAGTAGCAGACAAATGAAGAACAGAGTGATTTGTAACGTATCATTTTCCCACTAAACCAGAAAGAAGACAAAGGAATAAATATACCATAGTATGATTTTATTTAACTGTATAAGCTATGGTTGTAAATTCGATTCCCACTCGAGGCAAAAATTAAATTTTAATCGTTTTTATTTCTCGCACAGTTGAGTACCGCCACTTAATACTCAATGTCTAGAATTCGAGCGGTATATGAAGAAATGGATAGTGAGAGTGTCTTAACACTCTGTTCTCTTCTTGCGGAAAAACACTTGAAACATAAATAATAATAATAATATAGGAAAATGCAAAGTGCCATTACAAGCTACTTCATAACGACATTAGTTATGTTATCGGATTATTGGATATCGATACATAATTATATTGCAGAAGCAAGTTACAAGCCATGCGTTTAATTATTAATTTACAATTAAGTTGTTATTAATTTTAAAAGGCGCCAGTCGTGGCGCAGTGGCACAAACGTGTGACTGTAAACGACTGGTTGTGGGTTCGATTTCCACTCGAGAAGTGGAAATATTTAATATTTCCATCTTCTTCGGTCTGGCATCGAGGCAAAGCGCGGCGTTAAGTTCCGCCACTTAACGCACAATGCCTCCGAATTCGGCGGAATATATATACATAACCAGTCGCTTTACATGCCCCTCTATTTTATCTTCTTTACACATAGCGATCTTATAATCGATTATCAATTTTAAATCAAGCATTTATAAGTAAATGACAAATTTAATAAATAAAAACCCACCAGTTTAATAATTAGTTTTATTGTTATTTATACAGAGATAATCGCTGCCGTTGATCCATATTATTACTTTATAATTTACTTTATAGGTACTCGTTTTGATTAATTTGTACTCGAATATTAATTTAATTGATTGACTTTGCTCATTGATGCATAAAATACTCGATACCTTTAGCAACGTTGTTTCAGCTTTCCCGCATAGAGGGGGAAAAACTAGTGTTAAGACACTTCGTTCTCCACTTTCTGCCTGGATACAAGATATTGCGATATATCTATATCGAGCGATATATGCAAAATATCGCCACTTTACCTTTACACCACGCTGTTCTTACCATAACGTAGAAGTAAAATATTTATGAAATATCCGAGTGGGATTGAACCCACAACCAATCACTTCTAAGATAAGAAAATAATAAAACAATTTAACCCGACGTTTTGGAAACATTTTTAAAGTGTTATTCCACACTTAGAAAAGTTGAAAAGACATTTATAAAACGTATAAACATTTGAACGCAGCGGGAGTTGAACCCGCGCCTCCTGAATACCGTCCAGGCGCTCTCACCGCTGAGCCACGCGTTCTACCACCACAAAAAAAACTAAATATAACATAAAAATATATTTGTAATATATTTTTTCCCACTAGTCTTCGAATTCACAACTATCATTGTTCAGTCAATTAGCACCAACTGAGTCACAGTAGCTTCTTTCTTCTCTTATTCTATTATATATATAATACATTTTATTAGACCTTCCATTATATTAATATTAAAAAGTTAGCACAAAACGATTTCTAAAGCGGTATATCGCAACTGAGCACAGCGTAGCGTCTAATAGCGGTTTAATGTTTCTTTATGAGAGTCCGGGGATACGGAAATCATATTTCTCGTCCCTTAATACAGCTTGTTTGCAGTATTTTCAGAGAATTAGCTCACTTTGATGGGAATCTACGACAAATGTTTGGGCTTACGAAATGATCAAATGGTGCACCTTGTTCTAATTATTATTTAGGTGAATTTTGGTTGAATTTTGTTAATAAATATGAATTAAAACTTAAATTTATATACAATTCATTAATTAGTGTATTTTAAAATTTATATGATTAATTTCTGAGATGAAAGATTATAAGTATTTATGTTTTTTTTTTTCAGATCAGGACCATCCTGCTAAGTATTGTATGAATTTATGTATGTACGTACATACGTATGTATTTATTTATGTATGTGTATGTATGTATATTTGTATTTATGTCAGTTTGTCTTTATGATTAATTTTGAATTTATATATGTTTATGTTAATTTAATGTCATATGTAATTTAATACTTTATGCAACTATCTCGGATTATTTTTCTGTAATCCATTCGTTATTGGTTGCCTGGAAGAAATTGCTTCTAGTGATAAGGCAGCCAATGCACATTGCACCTTCTGTGTGTATATTAATGTAAAATGTATTTTTTTTGTCGTGCAATAAAGTCTTATTCCTAATATTATTTATCTCCGTTAGGATATCTCGGGTTCAGAAGAACCCGGTCCTTTGGAAGGCTTGCGTGGGGACACAGGTCCAACACGTAGAGGCCCCTTAGAGACAATAAAATGTTTTACTGTGACGCATCAGCCGGGATCCATCTCTGAGTAACTACAGTAAATTGCCCAGAGATGGTCACCGGTTAATGCGTAGGAACTATGAAAAATGTGTAAAACTAAACTGGGGCTATGGAATGGAGTTTGGATGGACTGAATACTGGGCTATTGTATGAGACTACCGGACGTCCGCCATTTCAACAGTCTCAAATTGAATAGTTGACGGACGGTGACTCGCCTCCCACTAGATGGGCCCCCAAAAAGCGGCGTAATGCCTCGGGCGCAACACCGACGTGGTCGGCTAAGGGTGTCGAGAGGTGTGCACCGGTTTCACCATCACGAGCAAGCTCGAGAGCGGGTTTCCCCGCTATTACGCAGTTTGAGCACTTCCACCCTTCCGAGCATATAGCTCTTGCGCTCCACTCTGCCAGCCAACGAAGGCAAGCCAGAGGCGGGGGATAAATATCAATTCCCCTCTGGAGGTCTCAGGTCCGTGGGGTCGCCACTCCCCAACAGCTCGCCACAAGCTGCCCTGCGGGTTTATTATTATTATTATTATTATTAATATCATTATCCTGCGCATTTGCGACAAAGTTTGAATACAGTCGTAATAGACGCGTTAGTTGTGGGTTACATTCTCACTAAAGAATTGTATATATTTAGGTATAGAGAACCTATTATCATGACTGTTTAACGCTATCTACCTAAATAATTATATTACGGATTCGCGTAAAAACATGCATTCTCTCTAAAAACTGAACCCACAACTAATCGCGTTTGCAATCAACAATACACCACTACGCTTCAACGGTCAGTTTTTTATACACAGAATAACCAATAACTTTTCATATTTATGTGACAATTGAAAATTTTTCAACAGCAAAATATTCGCTGTCGTCAATTTAGTGTATAGAAAATCCACTTTAATTACTCAATATAAAGAAGAATTTGGTGAATTTACTGCGGCCCACGATGGCATTTTTATAGGTTTCAGTAATTGCTTCCACAGAATTGTAGTACAAGTGAAACTTCGAAAATAAAATGGCAAACGTCGGGGTGAAATACATTAATTCCACATATAGTGACCGTTTTTGTTTAACGAACGACCGTTTATGTGAGTGTTGTGTGAATGTGAATGTTTGTGGGGGTTTTTTTTTAGCTTCACGCTGTATCCCGCACATAGCAAGGTAGGCAGAGGGAACCTAGTGTTAAGACACTCCGTTCCCCACGCACCGCCGAATTCGGAGGCATTGCGTGTTAAGTGGCGGAACTTAGCGCCGCGCTCTGCCTCGACACCAGAGCGAAGAAAATGAAAATTTAAAAATTTCAATTCCTCGAGTGGGTATCGAACCCACAACCAGTCGCTTTACAGTTACATGTTGTGCCTCTGCGCCACGACTGACCCCTGTTTTTGATAGGCATTTTATAAAGTACGTGTATAAGCTCGGTCCTTGGTTTGCATGAACTATGAAATGTAAGATCTGGTGATAAGTTAGGCGTAAAGTTTAGAATAGAGTGTTTTGAATCCAGGTTATGCCTGAGCTACGCGTAAAAAATAAAGAGACAAAGCAAGGCGTCTATTTCTTCCACGTGACGCAAAATGACAATGTCAAAATCAAATTTATGCGGAATGTCGAATAGAGAGGATGTCAAATAGAGAGCAGAGTGTTCTGACACTACATTTGACTACTACTTTTTTATGAAAAAAGAAATGTGAAGTATCATTTTTTTATCGATATATGTATTTTTTATGAAAATTATTTGTATTGAGTGTATTTCTTAAAATGTCATTAAAATATGTCTCAAGTATAAATATAATATGTAATTTTAGTATTCAGTAGCTATAGAAAAGTTTACGTTCAAAACAATTTTAATGTTCGTAACACAAAATCAACTGGAAATTTGACCCATTTCAAATTTTAAAGCAAAAGTTCGAACAGAGCGCCGGATGTTACATGTTTGTATAAAAGCTTCTGTAAGATACTTTTAGCTACTTTAAAGTATGATTTCGCTTAATATTATATAAATACATATTCAAATTCAAGATTAAAAAAAAGTTTTTTACAATTTAAATATAATCTATTTAAATAGTTTTCATTTTTCTGGTAAATATTTTTATTTTTTTAGCTCACGTTGAGATACTTCGTTCCCTATTTTCGCCGAATTCGGAGGCATTGCGTGTTAAGTGGCGGATCATAACGCCACGCTTTGACTCGACACCAGAGCGAAGAAAATGGAAATAATAAATATTTCCACTCCTCAAGTGGGAATCGAATCCATAACAAGTCGCTTTACAGTCACATTTTGTGTCTCTGTGCCACGACTGGCCCCAAATAATAAAAGAAGAAAGGCCTGATAAATAATAAAAGAAGAAAGATGTATTACTACAAATTTTGAATAAAATATTAGAAATTTTAAAAACTTACTTACATAGTTAATTATAGTATTGATTCCACAATTGATTAAAATATATATGAAAATGATTAAAATTCATATAATTTCATTATTTATATATTTCCTGCATACTATAAAAAAACCTACAAATTTACTCTGTAACGCTTGGGTATTAGGAAATAAAAGAAGTGACCAGTAAAGCAGATTTATTGGGAGAACATTTATCTAACTTACGTCTGTCTTCATACTAAATGTATTTCTTCCTTTTACTCAAGAAAGTAAAATGAAATTTTCTGTATTATTTCAGTATAAATAAGAGTAATTTTAGCTGTAATAGGTTAGAGTTTGAGCTCTAACTTTCCATTAAAGTTTACTCATCAAATTCCGTTTTTGACTTAAAAATTATGACAATATATTGAATTTGGTTAAATTACATTTCGAAATAATTTTTAATAGATGTTACTTTATATATCCTTATTCTACGTTAATATTATCATTAATTGATATTGAATTAATTGTATTTAATTAATTAATTGAGCCCAGTCGTGGTGTAGGGGCAAGAAGTGTGTCTGTAAAACGACTGGTTGCGGGTTTGATTCCCACTCGAGGAGTGGGAATATTTTATATTTATATTTTCTTCGCTTTGATATCGATGCATAAACCTATCTAATCGCCTAAGTTCCGCCACTTAACACGCAATGCCTCCAGAATTCGGTGGAACGGTGTGGAATTGGGCCGATCATATCTCCCGGCGTAACAACAGTCGATGGTGTCGATATGTTTAGCTATATTAGAACTGTAGGACAATGGACAGATTCACTATGGTTATTGTGAAAGATTCGAGCTACGCTTAACTAGGTTTGTTGGTGCTATATGAGGGAGCTACGTTTAGCAGTAGATGGCGAAAGGTTTGAAAAAGTAATATCTGCTATTCATACGCCAACTGTATCTAATCAAATAAATTAAACAAAAACACACTATACAATAAAAACAGAATCATAAATCACTATGTCTCCATCTATCACAGGGTCAGTAACACATAAAACCCATAATAATCTTAACATCAACAATCCCGCAAACAATGCAAACGTTAATGAAGCGATAATTCAAAGCCTTCATACGAATTGAACTTAAAAAAGCGTTTCGTGCCAAAATGTGGTGCAAATAAATCCTTAACAAATCAGTTAATTCCGTGAAACATTCGTTGTAATTTACATACGGCGTGTACAAAAAGAGTGCGTTTCAAGCCGAAAAGGTACCATTATACGAACAATTGCAAAATAGGATTTTTGGAAGCGTTTTATTATTGCTTTTGTGAAATAATCTTGGTTTAAGCTACGTTTATTTGAGTAGAATGTGTTAATTTTAATGGCAATCATTTGTATTGTTAATTTGTTTTTAAATGCTTTTTCGTATTATAGTTTTGTGTCAGGTTTTTTTAGGTACATGCTGTACCCATTAAGGTAGGAAAAGTAAAACTAGTTCACATACTCCGTTCTCTGTTGTAATTTTAAAAAAGCTCTCAATTCAATACTTAAATAACTAGAATGCTTTTGTAAAAAATATTTGTCTAAGCTTTTAATAATATTGACAGAAGAGCTTAATTTTTAAGTGAAACATTCGATTCAATTTGCTGCTATTTTAAGTACCGGACCGGAACATTGGGTAATGTTGCAGGTAGTTTATCTGTTAGCTAAAATTAAAATCCATTAACTTTTTTCTCATCTTTATATACAAATCATCTTATTGCCGAAAATAATACTAGTAGAAAGCTAAAATCAATGCAGCATTATGATAGAATCCCCACAATTTATACAGAAACGAGATATTAAATTTGAAAAAAATATCTTAAATAATTATACTTCAATAAGGTTAAGATCTTATTTAACTACACAAAATAAGTTATTTGATTACAGAAGTTGAGTGAGTGTTTTGACACTAGGTTCTCTCTGACTCTCCGGGGTACGCGGAAGATTGGGGTACCTGTGGCCCCGGATTGTGGCGGTCGAGGAGGAGCACCGTGAGGTTTTATTGGGTATACGGACGGCTCAATCCGGAGTCCTACATAACCACCGTATCCGTAACGGATTTCCTCACGTAAAAAAAAAAGTTCTCTCTGATTGCCCTGTTATACGTGCTTTGCGGAAAAGCACGTGGATATGAAAAAACAAAAGCCGAATCTTCCAGACAACCTTCGTCGTGAAAAGAGGTCGTTTTAATTATAAACTGGAGAATAGAGTGTCTTATCACTAGGTTCCCATTATTCTGCTGTGCAAGAAAAAGTGTGACAGTGATTTTTATAATCATTTTAGCTTCACGCTGTATCCCGCACTCAGCAGGGTAGGCAGAGGGAACCTACTGTTAAGACACTCTGTTCCTTAATTTCCGCCGAATTCGGAGGCATTGCGTATTAAGTGGCGAAACTTAACGCCGCGCCTTACATCGACACAAGAGCGAAGAAAATGGAAATATTAAATATTTCCACTCCTCGAGTGGGAATCGAACCCACAACCCATCGTTTACAGTCACACGCTTGTGCCACTGGGCTACGACTGGCCACAATATAGTAATTTTATAATCGTACAAATATATATTAATATAACTCAATAACATTTCTTCATAACACACCTTCCTAAATGCATGTCTCAATTAGAACCAATTTTACACTATGCTTTAGTTCGTCCGCTTAACAAGACCAGCTAGGTTCCTTCTAATTAGACAACTATTTCACTCGGAATAGTTCACTCGAACTCATGGAAGATTGTGGGGCTCTTTCATGTGCAAATTTGCACTGCCTTTGCGGAGTTGGTGATTTTTTTAATGAAACGCTATTGTGAATCTGTGTAAGCTATACTAAAAGTGTTATAAATCAAGTGGGGTTACAGAAAATGTAATTTAGCTTCACGCTGTATCCCGCACACAGCAGGGTAGGCAGAGGGAACCTAGTGTTAAGACACTCCGTAATTATTAGAAATTACGTATTAGAAAATGTAATTAATTTATATATTTAATTTGTGATCAAGTATTTCCTGTTTATAAGTATAAAAATATCTCATTTATAAAAACTACTTTGGCACTAGTTTGCGATCGAGTATTGAGTGTGTGTTTTACTGAGCTCTATATTTAATTTCGCTTATGACAGGGTATTTAGTGAAAATTAATATCAAGACACTTTGCTCTTCATTTTTCACTTGACTCCAAGAGATTGCATGGTGAAATCAAACGGTTTTTAATAAAAAAAGACCATCATTTTTTAAAACTTATAAAAATTTACCACCGCGGGATTCGAAGCAGCGCCCGATGCCTGACGCCTGACGTAGTAACTATATGTAGAACGCATAGCTAATACGGGAATGGACGCTTCCAACAGGCGTGGGTTCAAATCCTCTTTCTAAAAATATTTCCCAAATATTTACAAAATAAATTTTGCTAATTTCCCTGTTAATTTCGATGAATTAAATCAATTATTTAATAATCTGATTACGCTGAAGCATTGCGTTAAGTGATTTACCAAAGACAGATGAACTGTTTGTCCAGTAATTGAAATTGCATTAACAGACCAGCCCAATCCCAAATCAGATGGTTTTCAATAGCTTACATTAATACAGTTACTGGGTCTAAGCCTAGGCACTTGGAGAGCACTTTATCATCGTTTATAGACCTGGAGCAGAACAATGCCTGTCGGTCTGAGACTTAACACAGCAAAACCTATTAATTATTAAATGGATTCTGTTTCTACTGGTCTAATATACTGTAGGTTGGTGGGTAGTATTCCCTATATATAATATGTTTGTGTGTATGGCTGGATTATAATTATTCAAGTCATCCTGGGCAGGATATAAAGTTTTTTTTTAATTTCATGCGCGTTTCCTCGCATATGAGAATTGGCAGATAGAATATAATGTTAAGACACTTCGTTCTCTTTTTTCTACGTGAATGGTGGAAATCGCGACAATTACTTATGAGAGCAGAGAATTCAAAATCGTTTAAATGTAATTCTTCTGAGTGGAACTGGTCACCACCACCGGAGCGAAGAAAACGGAAATATTAAATATTTCCACTCCTCGAGTGGGTATCGAACCCACAATGAAATATTTTTCATTTACAGGTAAAAAGATAATGTGATATTATCACATAAATAAATAAAAAATAAAATATTTTTTTAATTTTAAAATAGTAATCTAACACTATCTTAATAATAATACAGAAATATAATCGCCCAAATAAACGCTTTAATTATTTTTAGCACTTATCGATATATCTGGATGTATTTTGGAAATGACTGAAACGATTCTACAAACTTCGACCGAAAGTTTCAGTAGATAGTAAAGTCGTAAGAGGTGAAGTTGGTAAATATTATATTTGCAGTCCCTCCAATTAAGGAGTTTGTATGGAGAAAATAGATGCGCAGGTTTTCTTTAGCTACTATAGAAGCTTTACGGTTATTGTACTTAAGAATGTTATATATTTTTTTTATTTTCAATTGTTATAAACGTAATGAATGAAAATATTTTCAATACTAATCACTTTAATTAATATAACTAAATTATTTATATTCCCGTGTCTAAGTAATACAAAAAACGGCGTTGTGTTCTGCCACTTAATTTAGGGCGAATGATGAAGCACGAAGTACCACATTACTAGGTTCTATTCTGCCTAGACCGCGCTTCTATGCTGTATAAGGCATAAAGCTATTAAACTTCGTTCTAACCAACAAATTGTCACTTTTCAAATGTATCAAAGAGTTCAAAGTCTCTTTTTACTTATTTCTTTATAACAGGCTAGACAGAGAGAACCTACATCCAAGACACTTCGTTCTCCACTTTCCATCCTAACCCAAGACGATATACACTAACAATAACATTATAAAAATATTTATATTAAATTATATTAATATAACAATATTACTATAAAATTAATATGAATAAATTAAATTTTCAAATTATACTCTATATTGACATGCAAGGGAAATTTCAGAGTCAGCAGATGTTTTACTTCCCACACACTGGTCAATTAAAGTTTGTTAACATTGATACCACGTATAAGTTTTATTCGTTCACTTTTTGAATTTAAATTTATTATAACAAGTATATGTGTTCTGTTATTAACGCCAATCTGGAAGTGGTAATTTCTGAATGATTTATGCGATTGTTGTGTATTCAAATCCCATTAAAAAAACTTAAAAAAAAATTGTATTATTTGACAGGTTGTGTTAGAAAAACTACAAAGGCAAAAGATGTACTAAGTAATAATATGTCACTGTATTCTCCCCACCAATTAATTACTTAATTTAGAAAGAAACAACTAAACGCTAGGTTTCAGTGTATTTTGTCATCTTGGTCAGCTTTAGTAAAGATAGGTTATTATAAGTTATTGTATTACCAGGCCACCATGGTGCAGTGGGACGACAACGAATAACTGTAAATGTTATTGTTGGTTCTATTCCCATTTGGCAAAATGTTTATATTTAAATTATTTTCATTTCTCCTCTCTGGTACCTACAAAGCTCGGCGTCGAGTTCTGCCACTTAACACGCCATGTCTCGATTTCAGGAAAAGAACGGAGTGTCCCAACACTAGATTCTCTCTAACTACTTTGCTATACAGGAAGCGGGAAGCTAACAAAAAGCATACAACAAAAAGTGGATAAGCTAGATATATATATTTAATAGTTAAATGTAACAAAAGCATGTTATAAAGAGTAATTGCACAAACGCAATAAAAACAAACAATATTAAGTTCAATATGAATTTAATTTGTGGTAGTCTCCTGGCTTTTAATACTTGTTAAAAAACTGTTTTTGAACGGTTTTTGATTGAGAAGTGTGTAAAGTTGTAAAGTTTACACTTTACACGCTTAAAGTTTACAACTTACTTTATGAAATGTATCAATACTTGCGTGTTGAGTGACGGAACTAAGCTACGCGCTTTGTCTTAGGTATGAGAGTAGGGAAATGAAATAATTTCAATATATATATATATATATATATATATATATATATATATATATATATATATATATATATATATATATATATTTTTAGCGTCACGCTGTATCCCGCACACAGCAGGGTAGGCAAAGGGAACCTAGTGTTAAGACACTCCGTTCCCCACTTTCCGCCAAATTCGGAGGCTTGCCTGTTAAGTGGCGGAATCTAACGCCGCGCTTTTACCTCGACACCACTACAATATATGTTTATTCTAAATGGAAATTTAACCTACTACCATTGTGTTTACAGTCTAACGCTTTCCCACTGCGCCACAATACAATTTTATCTCTATAATATAAATATTCTTTACTTATTATTAGTAAAATAAAATTATTGCTTAAAAAATGGGAGGAATACTAAGAAACCGCTTATATCTCCTACGAATATGTATTTGTATGACAAAAGTTATTTATAAAACTTATATTGGCACTTTATTACGCGTACGAAGGAAAAGTTCATATAGACTTTGCTTGTATATTCCGGGAATAAAATAAGTCCTAGTACTTGAAGGTTGTTTAACAGGAAAGCCTTTATGGAGCTGTAAAAATGTTTTGATATAATAATATTTTTAATATTCTTTCTTGGTTAATATAATATAAGTTATCTTTTGATCCTCTATATCAGCCCAATGGAAGTTGGTTTTTGGAAAAAATTAATTGCTTAGATTTGCCCTATCGTCATAACTATCTTTCTGAGTCATCGTAATCGGTCAAGAAGCTAAATTTTACATATGAAATTCTGGTCCTGTCTGCAAGGATCGAATAAGATTTTATACTCTCTAGGTATAAAAAGTGGTTTATAGTTGACTTAGGTATATATATGTCGTGGCCATATCGTTTAATTGACGATTTCATGAAATCGTTGACTATATCATGAAATCGTCGCAGTTCATGAAATGACCAATTATCGTTTGGCCAGATCATGATGTCGTTTGACGAAATCAATGACACCCTAACGTTTAACGATATGGTCAACTAAACGCGTGGCTACTTCATGAAATTGTCGATCTTGTTTGACCAAATCGTCAATAATATATAATTACTTTAACAACCGATAGAGGCGCTAGAAGCGCTTTTTCGTATATCAGCTGTTCGTAATAAAGCTAAAACTTTAGTTTTAAATATTTTTTTTATTAAAAGCAGAATTAACTATCCGTTTATAATAAGTAAAAATTATAATCCTAAAAAAATATTATCTGTTTATTTTATTGAAAATCATTATAATTTTGATTTTAAGTTGTTTTGTATTTGTGATACTGTAATAATAACTTTAAGAAATATATAATAAAAACTACTTTTAAATACTAAAGAATCTGTTAAATATAAAAAGTTTAACCTAACCTAACCTATCTTGATAGGTTTTAAATATATTCACACAAAATAAAAATAATTACATAAAAGAATTTTTAGGTTAGGTTAGGTTAAACCTTTTTTTATTGATTATCACAAGATTGAAAGTGTTTTGAGCAAAAAAAAATCCCCATTATATATACTGCGTTCGTATTACGCACATATTCTGAATTTATGTTAAATATATTATAAAGACACCTTATTTTACGATATGACCAAACGTCGATGACGAAATCGTTAAACGTTGACGAATCAACGATATCATCAAATTCAGTTGCTCATTTCATGAACTGCGACCATTTCATGATATCGTCAACGAGATCATGAAATTGTCAATTCTACGATCTGACCACGACATATACATTAGTATTCAACTGTTTTCATTCTAAATTTCATCACCAAATCAGGCCTGTAGATTAGCCGTGAAAGCGTAACAGACAGACAAACGAACAGACAGACAGACTGTTGTATGTATTATATTAGAAAAAAATACACAATAATTTTCACAAAACTAACCTCTGAAAATTTCTTTCCATTTCTTTATGTAATTTTTCACATTCAGATATACAGAAAGTCATTGTTAAAGTCAAATAAGTGTGTTTGTTCATAATATTCCGTGATTCATTTTTCAGTGCCTATCAATTTACTATCACAACAAAATTAAAACCTGGCCGCCGAATTCGAAGGCATCGCGTGTTAAGTGGCGGAACTTAACGCCGCGCTTTACCTCTGATACCAGAGCGAAGGAAATGGAAATATTAAATATTTCCACTCCTCGAGTGGGAATATTTAATACAACCCACAACCAGTCGCTTTACAGTCACACGTTCGTGCCACTGCGCCACGACTAGCCCCTAATAACTTGTAATAAAAAATATTAATTATGGCACAGTGGGACAGCGTCTGACTTGTTTAGCGCTGTTAGTTGTGGGTTCGATTCCCACTCGGAGGGTTGGTTATATTTAAATTATTATTATTTCGTAGTTCTTTCTTTTTTCTATTTATTGAGGAGGACGGAATATATTGACACTAGATTCGCTCTGAACACCCTATTATAGGAAAAAAAGATTTTTTATTACGTCGCTTTGATAAAACAAAACTTAGGTTTGAGTTCCGTCTCGATTTCAAGCAGTTAATAACGTAGTGTCTTAACACTAGACTTCCTCTGACTAAACGAAAAAAGCGGGAATTTATTTATTTTTATATTAAATAAAAAAAAAGCTTTAAAAATATGACTTAATTTCACATTGTTCATCCAATATTAATTATGACTTTAGATTTCAGAAACTGGAGTGAGGACCCGTCACTTTATCTCCGGACGTGTGCAGTGCAGTCCACGCTTGACCGCTCGCGTTTGTAACGAGCCAGTGAATCACTTCTCTGATATTCTAAAGGACATGGCAAATATAATGGCGTTTTAATGGAGACGTCAAACGCTTCGTGGCTTGTCGTTGAGATTTTTTTTTATTTAATTGATGCTAGAAGACGCGTTGATGCGTAAAATTTGTGTTGCCTTGGTAACGAATATGTGGGTTTGTATTGTTATTATGTGTATATTTTTATTTAACTTAATATATTTCTAAGGCTTTTCGCCTTTTCCCGCATATCAGGGTCGTCAGAAAGAACTCAGTATCAAGACATTCCGTTCTCCAATTTTGGTCCGAAATCAAGATATTACGTGTTAAGTAGTGGAATGCAACCCTGGGTTATTTTTATGTGTTCTTGTAATAAACATTAGCTTTCTGATTTATCTTCAATATGAGCTTATTATATCTTTTGAAATTTATATCTCCTTCTTGTTCTTTTAATAGTTATATGAAAACAAGTATAAATTCTTCTTTCACGTTTAATATTATGTAGATCACATTTCACTAAATATGTAGTAGCTTCATATATACATGAATAACTGCTTGTATACATTATTATATAAACTCAGTAATAACCATGAAAAGTAAGTACTACAGTGTAAATATATTTTCACAATTGATTTTCAGAGATTTTGGAGTGATTTTCTAAGAATAACTGAATGTCAACACTTACTAATGTGAATACTATATAATAAATAATGTAAATACTATACACTATAGGTCAATACTATGTGTATGCAATATTTTTTTTATATAAAAATGTTTTTTAATACAATTGTTTTAACATTATATTAAAAAATATTTTTTGAATACATGTATATATTTTATCTGTATATCAATACTACTGTTGCACAATACTAGTACAGTGACTGCCTCGTATATTCTACAAATATATTTTTCCTAATTTTTACCACAAAATTTAACACAAATTCAAAAATAAAATTACAACTTAAACATTAAAACAATGACTTGTCAAACTAAAACATCACCTTACAAAGTTTTTGCAAAAAAAAAATATTGCAAATTCAAATTCAAAAGGAATAAATTTGAAATTCCTGAGAGATATCGTGAAGTCAGACGGGAAAACCAAAGTTAGTCCGTATTACGCGTGTTATGTAAATCAGGTAAGTTGGGGGTACCGTGAGGCGAACTTGTTGAAAGCATCCAGCTAAGTTCTTTAAAAATTCAGTACGCTGCGAAGTGATAGCCTATCATTGGAGAAAGGAAAATTTTTGGATGATGATATACGAAGAATGGATGTGTTTTTGATTTTAGTGGTGGTTAATTAGGGGAAAAATGTTTTATTTATTTTTTGTTATTTCATATTGTTGTTTCATATTCCAAGCACTCGTGTTTCTTAATAAAGAAAAATAAAAAACATATATCGTATACTACACGTAGTATTCAAATTTATATTTTAAATACATTCAAATTTATATTTTAAATAAAAAAAAAAGACAAAAAATATAGTAGTAATGTAAGTACCTAATAATTTTCTTACCACACATCAGATTAAAAAAATTTTTTCGACAGTGATCATTCACGTTTGACTTTAGAAAAAAAAAACTAACTTCATTATGTTTAAGGTTTTGTTAACGACAGATTTTTCATTTTTAGACAATAAGTGTTGTTTTAGTCGTAGATAATAAAAATAAAACAGATCAAGCCATCAAAAGTATGCTATTATTTCTTTCCTCACACGCGTTCCCGCATAGGGGTAGATAAAACCTAGGGATTAAGATATTCTTCGCCTATTCACTGCGATAGTTGTAGGTTCAATTCTCACTTGGGTCAATGATTATATGTTATGTCCATTCCTCTGTTGTAGCAACTAAGACAAATCGCGGCGTTAAGTTCTACCAATTAACCAGCAATGTCTTAATTTCCGGCGGGAAGTGAAATACGGATTTTCTAGACACTATGTCTCTGACTAATCTGTTCTTCGGGAAAAAACGTAAAAAATATATTTTTTTTTATAGCTTCACGCTCTATCCCGTATACAGCAGGGTAGGCAGAGGCAACCTAGTGTTAAGACACTCCGTACCCCACTTTCCGCCGAATTTTGGAGGCATTACGTGCTAAGTGGCGCAACTTAACGCCGCGCTTTACCTCGATACCAGGCGAAGAAAATGGAACTAGAACCAGTCGCTTAACAGTCGCACTCTGCGCCACGACTGGCCCTGGATTAAAAAAAATATTATATATAAATGAGAACAATAGCAATCGGACTCATAACCTCTTACAATCATACACTGTCCGTCCCACTATCACATGTTTTCTTTATTTTAATTATATTTTAATAATTAATCCATATAAGTATTTACTCCGGCTTTGGTGGAAAGTGGGGAATGGAGTGTCTTAACACTAGGTTCCCTCTGCCTAACCCGCTGTGTGCGGGATACAGCGTGAAGCTAAAAAACAAAAAAAAATGTACTTACTAAAACATATCTTCTCCATTACACATCATCCACGTTCTTCACATAACATTACAATTTATTGCGAGAAAACTTTTCACTCACCAAGCGTTTGACGCGTATCAGATAAATGAAACACTCACGTGCTCGCGCCCTGAGTTATATCGTAACTTGTGAAGAGGCAGAAATAGAACGCCGTGTTTTACTTTCGAGTAATTTTCAATAATTATTCTTACGTTTTAAATTATATATTAAGCAATTTATATCTCTGGTCTATTTTAAGAATGGCTGTTAAGTTTATTTTAAGCCTGGATTGTTGGTTGGTAGGAATTTGGATGAATTGTTGTTAAGGTTGGGGCCAGTCGTGGCGCAGTGGCACGAACGTGTGACTGTAAACGACTGGTTGTGGGTTCGATTCCCACTCGAGGAATGGAAATATTTAATATTTCCATTTTCTTCGCTCTGGTGCCGAGGTAAAGCGCGACATTAAGTTCCGCCACTTAACACTCAATGCCTCCGAATTCGGCGGAAAGTGGGGAATGGAGTGTCTTAACACTAGGTTCCCTCTGCCTACCCTGCTGTGTGCTGGATACAGCGTGAAGCTAAAAAAGAGGTATTAAGTTGAGGCCGTCGTGGCGCAGTAGAACAGCATCTGTCTGTAATCACAATTGGTTGTGGATTCGATTCCAACTCGTGGGAATGATTGTATCTAAATTTTCATTTCTTCACTCTGCCTTAACTCATAATGCGTGGAAAGCATAAAGCTGGAAAAAGCGGTATATTCATATTAAGATGCATTGGTATAGTTGTGATTTTATGTGACACTTCGAGGTATAATTTTCAACATTAGGAAATTGTAGTATCTATAATATAAGAAATTCTTCCTTCTTGATCAAAGTCAAATTTCCAATATTTTTTAACCTTGACGCTCTTTTCCGCATAGTCAGAGAGTCCTTTTATCAAAACACTCCGTTCTCCACTTCTCGAAACATTACGTGTTGACTGGCGGTAGTCATCACCGAATTCGGTTTTAGTTAGGGTAGTGACAAAATCAAAATATTTTAAATATAATGATTGATAGGAAATTGAACTCATTACCCATTACGTCTATCCCATTGCACCAGGATGGCAAAAACGTCAGATACTCATTTTAAATAATACTTTTAAAATATGATGATTTTATTATGTAGTGTTTGTTAACACCATTTAAACATAACGCACATCTTAACCAACTCAACATAAAAATCACTCAACTAATTTCATAACATAATTGACTTAATCCCTCAGAACAAATCCCATAAGGGCACCCTTACCGAATTAACATGACCCAGAAAAAACTTCGCCTATATAATTACAAAAACCTACAAAGTTTTCGGTTGGAAAGCCGTTCTTCGTAAAGGAAGGCAATTTCTGTGGAAAACAGTGGCAAAGGCAGGTACGAGCGTCTACGAGTTGTTTTCAATCGTTTTTTTTTCCCTTTTTAACAAAATGGAACAGTCATTAAAACTTTTTTTTGACGAGAGACTCTCTAATTGTTACGGATATCTCGTTAGCGTTTCACTATGCCGAATGTTGACACTAAGTGATGTTTGTACGTGTTTGTTTTTATAGATTTTTTTTTAGGTGTTTATGATTAGAAATTTATATGTGTGTTAAATATTTAAATTTTTATTAATAATATAAGCTTATTAGCTTTTTATGGGGATTCCATGGGGACCTGAATAATAGATGTTCATCACATTAAAGAAGAAGTGAAAATGTGTAATAAGGCTCGTCCTACCTTCTCTTCCTACCTTACCAAATTTGAAAAGATCCTGCTAATAATAGTTCTAGTTAGAATGACATATTAAAATCAGAAATTATGCAATTCATATTGCATTTTGTTATATATGAGGTGCTTTGAAGACTCCAGCAGTTCGTAGTCATAGAGACACTTGTGACTGCAGTCCTACTTATCTATTTTATATTATAAGCAACCAACGTTATATACAACCTTATCATTTATTCATTATTTTATTCATTATATATAGATTTATTCATTATTTTATAATATCTAATTTAGTAATTGTATGCCTCACTTAAGGTTAGCCTTAAAAAATTCAACATGTATACTAATGTAATGTAATACGTAGTAATTTATAAAAGAAAAAGGAAACACAATAAAGTTAAAACAATTTAGAAGTGCAATTAAAAAAAAACATTTGAAAAAGAACAAAAAAAATAAAAAATATAGAAAAATCACAAATAACAAAATCACTAGGTATATAAAACATATAAACAATGAAAATAAGAAAGATTAATTTCTTAAGCAAGGGGTAACAAATCGAAACTAAAAATTATGACTAAAATTAAACAATGAACATTTTTTTTCTTTGATTTTAAAAAAAATATATGTAGTCAGTAATATCATAAAAAAAACAAATGCCTATCCTAATTTTGTTCTTAAATTATGTCTTATCATAATTTAGAGGTAATTTACAAAGAAAATATAACTATAACATATCATTTTTGTTTGCATTTCAAACATTTTAAACTACCTGTTGTTTTGTTTATCCGTAAAACTTTTTAAAAACTGCCATTATAATTTTAAAGTACTCTCAAGCGCGGGATTTATTCATTAGTATATTTTACAGCTTCACGCTTTCCGCCACATAGCAGACATAATGTTCAGATATAACTTAGTGTCCACTCCATTCTTTACTTTTCGCATGAAATCCAGGCATTGCGTGTTGGCAGTGACGAAACTCAACGCCGCACTTTGCCCTATCCACCAGAACAAAGAATTGAATGAAACATAAGTAAATTATGGTCATCCCACCACGTGGGAATCGAACCAACAACCAATCGCTTACTGCTATCCCACTGAGTCACTATGACTTCTATTAAGTCACTAATACACTTAATAAAACATATTATTTAAAGCATAAATAATTTTCTCCGCAACTTTTTTTACTGAAGTAATTTAACAAAAAAATGAAATAAAATGAAATGAAAATTTGTTAAAATACGTAGAAAATTAAATTTTTATTCCCACCGTGTTGACAATTGCCATTTTTGATACTCGGTGAGGGAGTCGTTACACGGTGCCTCGCTTTAAGGGACCTCATTGGGCCGAATTTTAAATATTTATGAATTAATAAATCCTGTATTCACAACCGAGCGGACTAATGCTCTGATTAAAGTATTCAATTGAAAATATTTGATTGGTTTTTAAGCTACGTTTTGGAAGAATAGCCTGGGATTGTTTTGTTAAGTATTTTTTTAGGATTTTCCTGGATAATCAGTCAGGTAGGGACTACCCTAGGGTACTACCCTCTGACTATCAGAGAGTGTAAACTTTGCAACTCGTGGCGGAACTCAATACCACGTTTTTACGTGGGTACCAGAGCGGAGAAACGAATATTTTAAAAATATAATAATTTGCTCCGCTCTTATAAAAATATCTTTTATAATAATAACACCTGTAAATGACTTTCTAAGCTAAGCATTCAATATTATTGGACACTTAAGACATCGAGATTCGATCCCATTGTGGTGCAGTGGCACAGACTTTATGCAATCGTGACTGGTTGTAGGTTTGTTTCCCAATCGGCGTAATGAACATAATTTAAATATTTTCATTAATTTAGTTATTTTTATTACCCCGCTCTGGTAGACAAGATAAGGCGCGGCGTTGAGTTCCGCCAAGTAACAAGTAATATTTCGAATTCAAGAAGTAAACGGAGAATGTAGTGTCTTAACACTTGGTTCTGTCTCTGACAAGCATATGACTAGACTATGCGGGGAAAAGCATGTAGCTGACCAATAATACAACCCAGAAACTGTAATGTAACATATTGAAATAAAAATATTTCACCTATAAAAAATGTAGAAAGAATAAAATATACTAAATATAAAATAAACATAATCATTTTGAAATAAAAATTAAACTAAATACCTACTTTTTTACAATCAAACCGAAATTAACATTAAATTCATTAAAAATCGATATATTTTACAAATATAAAAGCAATATTTCCAATATTAAAAGTACTATAACAAATCAAAGATCCAAATTCCAAGCAAACTTGACGGTCCTACGTCGATTTGTCAGATCGTTCTGGCATGCACTTCCGCGTCACTAACAGCGGAGTAACTATTGTCAGTAATACACATGCAAATGTACCACCCAAAGGAATATTTATTGCGAGCCATTTGGAGAATTCCAACTTAGCTTGCTGCATTTGACTTTGAATTCTTTGTATTCTTGTTATATATTGCTTAATCTCAATTATATATTAAAAATGTATTACATATTATTACTAGAGTTTAAAAGTGATTGGCTTTTTAAGTCATAGTTATTGGTTCAATTCCTTTTTCAATTTGATCACATAAATGGCGTTAAGTTCGATAACCCACTATGTTTAAAATTTGCTAAAAGTGGACAATATGGCTATGCGTAGAAAAGCTTATAGCTAAAAAAAATAGAAACTGTAAAAATCAAATGGGAAGAAATATGTACTATATAAAATGTGTAGAAATAATTAAAATAAACTAAATATAAAATAAACAAGAAGAATAACTATGAACTTATCTAAAATTGCACCTAAGTTTATATCAAATTCTTAAAAAACCGATATGTTTTACAAACATTAAACGAATAACTCCAATAATAAATCAAAGATCCAAATTCCAAGCAAACTTGACGGTCCTACGTCGATTTGTCAGATCGTTCTGGCATGCACTTCCGCGTCACTAACAGCGGAGTAACTATTGTCAGTAGTACACATGCAAATGTACCACCCAAAGGAATATTTATTGCGAGCCATTTGGAGAATTCCAACTTAGCTTGCTGCATTTGACTTTGAATTCTTTGTATTCTTGTTATATATTGCTTAATCTCAATTATATATTAAAAATGTATTACATATTATTACTAGAGTTTAAAAGTGATTGGCTTTTTAAGTCATAGTTATTGGTTCAATTCCTTTTTCAGTTTGATCACATAAATGGCGTTAAGTTCGATAATCCATTATGTTTAAAATTTGCTGAAAGTGGACAATATGGCTATGCGTAGAAAAGCTTGTAACTAAAAAAAATAGGAACTGTAAAAATCAAATGGGAAAAAATATGTACTATATAAAATATGTAGAAATAATTAAAATATAAAATAAACGTAATATACCATAAATTGTAAATTAGAAGAAGAGTAACTACGAACTTTTCTAAAATTGCACCTAAGTTTATATCAAATTCTTAAAAAACCGATATGTTTTACAAACATTAAACGAATAACTCCAATAATAAATCAAAGATCCAAATTCCAAGCAAACTTGACGGTCCTACGTCGATTTGTCAGATCGTTCTGGCATGCACTTCCGCGTCACTAACAGCGGAGTAACTATTGTCAGTAGTACACATGCAAATGTACCACCCAAAGGAATATTTATTGCGAGCCATTTGGAGAATTCCAACTTAGGTTGCTGCATCTGAATTTGAATTCTTCTTATATATTGGTTAATCTCAATTATGTATGAAATATATATTAAACATTACTTTTTCTGCTTGTGATTTTTTTCTTGAATTTATTTTAGCGAGGTTACATGGTTAAGTTCTGTAATATTTTGGAAATTAACTGTAAGTGGGTACCAGAATAACTTACAAGACTACTTTATTTATTTATCTCTTAGGAAATTGAAACACATTTTTTAAAAACGTATGAAAATTTGACGCAGCGGGATTCGAACCCATGCATCTAGGTAACCGTCCAAGCGCTGTGACTGCTAAGGTACGGTATGCACTTTAAACAGATAGGTTGGCAGTCAGAATGACTTACTTTAACAATATAGTTATTTCATTTTCCTATTTAACTATGTGGATGACACTTCAAGAATTATTAAAAATTCTTCATATCTACCAGAAATATTGACTCAATACTATACTTACCCGCGTCACTGTCTCAATATCAATACAATAGACATATTTCAAATAATTTACCATCAGACCGCCCTATATACGAAAACCTCACCTTACACGAATCCACATTAATCTAACGCATCTCAATCCCACCATTTTGCTAACACCACTTCTACTATCTACTATAGAAGGCAGAACTACTGTAGCAGTAATACAAATCGTCCCCGCCCAAAGGAATATTTATCGTAGAATCCAAACTTAGGAACGTGCTTGGATAGCGCAAGGCTTATGAAACTTCACTTTGGGATGTTCAAGTGCATAATCCAGTGTAACTTTAGTCTGAATAGAAATTATGTACTCTCATGTTATACCGTATTCCTTCAAAGTGAATATGCCAAAATTGAGGTTGTTTGCGTTTAACTTGATGGAGTTAATTAACGGTTATGTGATTTTTTTTTAGCTTCACGCTTTATCCCGCACATACCAGGGTAGGCAGAGGGAACCTAGTGTTAAGACACTCCGTTCCGCACTTTCAGCTGAATTCAGAGGTTTGCGTGTTAAGTGGCGGAACTTAACGCCGCGCTTTGCCTCGGCACCGGAGCGAAGAAAATGTAAGTATTAAATATTTCCACTCCTCGAGTGGGAATCGAACCCACAACCAGTCGTTTACAGTCACACACTTGTGCCACTGGGCCAGGACTGGCCACATATGGTTATGTGATAATGTGAATAATGGGGAATTTTTGTAATTGTTTTAAGGAGAAACAGGAAAATCTAGTTTAAAAAGTTTAAGAAATAGAACTTTTGTATATAGGCAGAATCTTAGTTCTATCTTTTTAGTTAAAATTAGGCGCTTTACGATAGTGACTCACTGTAAATGCGATGATTTAGTTTTCTTTTTTTTTTTAGCTTCGCGCTGTATCCCGCACACAGCAGGGTAGGTAGAGGGAACCTAGTGTCTAAGACACTCTGTTTCACTTTCCGCCGAACTCGGAGCCCACAAACAGTCGTTTACAATACATTTAAAGATAAGTTGTAATAAAGCGTATAAGAATTTCGACGCAGCGGATAGTAGAACGCATGGCTCAGTGGTGAGAGCGCCTGAACGGTATTCAGGAGGCGCTGGTTCGAATCCCGCTGCGTTCAAACTTTTATACGTTTTCTTTAAATGTCTTTTTCAATGTTTAAGTGTGGTATAACACTTTTAAAATGTTTAAAATAGCAGTCGTTTACAGTCACATGCTTGAGCCACTGTGCCACGAGTGGCTAGTATATTAACACTAATATAAATAAGTGTTAGAAATGAATAACTCCCACAATTTACCTCTAATTTTAAGACACTAGATGCTAACACTAAAAGATTTATGTATTAAAACAGATAGCATCTTGGAACTGAAGGTGTAACATCATTAATAACAGGTCGCTATGCAATTTTAATGAACTAGTAACGTTGTCGTTTGAATAGATTAATCAACTTCGCGGTATGGTGATTAACGTCAGATGTTCAAGATAGCCAATACTTGCAATGCTTAGCTTGAACCCTATATGCATAATATAAAATATTAAACCTTATTTGTAACTGTGGTATAGAAAGAAATGTATTAAATCATTAATTTTGTTTAATGAAAATTTGAAATTGTTATGTTATTCACATAACTAGAACCTCGTATAATAAATGTTGCCGTAAAATGTAGAACTTTTTTAGAGAATTTTAAAATAAACTCCTATTTAATGCTGCAGAGAAGACTAAAATCTATACTTATATTATAAATGCTAATGTCTGTGTGTTTGTCTGTCACGCTTTCACGGCGAATCTACTGGTCTGATTTGGATAAAATTTAGCATGAAGATAGTAAAAATGACTGGGTCTAAAATAGGCTACTTAGTTTTTTCAAAAATCCACCACCAAGGGTTGCAATATACCGAAACAGCCACGTAGATCACGCGGCGAAGCCGCAAACGGGCCTCTAGTAATTTAATATATTAGTATTTCAGTAATATAAAAGTATTTTTGACTTTTTGATTAGAGAGATATTGAATGTCAGGTATGGAAACTCAACGTTTTACTTATTACTAGCGGTATGCTTTTGTTCGCCGCATGAAATATACGACTATATACTGTTTCTTTGTATTACAACCTTTCATCATATGTTTAACTCTTATGCCAAGATTCATTACAATCGGTCAAATGGTATAGAATATTCATACAAGCCTTCACCTCTTATTTCACCTCTTTGTGAGCTCTTCAAGTGGGAATCGAACTCACAACCAGTTGCGTTTATAGTCGCGTTTACACTTTGTGCTCCTGCGTCACGACTGCTTCGCCGTATTTAATGTTATTCTTGTTTGTTTATTTCAATACTTTATTACACCAGGAGGATTAACACAAAAAATAATAATAATAAAAGTAAAAAGAATGCAATTCTGGTGTAAAGGCGGCCTTATCCAGGTGATCTCTTCCAGGCAATCCTTTTTAATATTTTGGAGCATAAGCCAATATTCTGCACAATACCAACCAGAGATGCATCTCACTAACCGTCTATAGCTCGTGTAACCACCCTAATTTTCAATGTCCTAACTTATTTACATAATTAATTCACACACGTTACTGTGAAATATTAAAATTACGGTCCGGTCCCCTCATTTAAATTTCTAAATCGCTGAAAAGGATTACTCTGTAACCGCCTCGCCAATTTCCCTGTTGTTCCGCGAATTCTTGCGGTGTATTGTTTAATTAGAAATAAACATTTATAGCCTTTAATAATTAGAAATATTTTAATTGTACGGAGTTATATATTTTGATTTAATATAGATGAGTTTAACAAATCTTAGATTAGAAAAAGGCATTTAGAAAACGTGTAAAAATTTGAACGCGGATGCGAAATTTTTATACGTTTTCTAATTGCCTTTTTCAATTTCCTAGGTGTGCACATTAAAAAAGTTCAAAAGATCTTAGATTTTCTTATTATTTTTTATTAAACAAGAAAGCCTTTAAATTTAATATATAGCATATATAATTATCGCTTGTATACAGTCAATTCGATTCCCACTCGGAGGAATTATTATATTTACATTATTTTCATTTCTACGCTTTAGTATCGAAGACAAAGCGAAAGGTTAATTTATATTTCTATTGTGTTCTCAAATGACAACCAAGGTCTTTTCCTACGTTTGTTTGCCAACACAGTTTTTTCAATCATACTTAACAAATTGTACGTGTAACTGCGATTCACCAGAGAAATTAAATCTTCAATGTAAAAATTGTTAAAAACTAAATTTAAAATCGTATATAAGATTTATAGCAATCATTTATTTATATCCAATCTTACCAGTGCCAATAGAGACGTATCGACTTGGTTAATTTAAAGCGTTTGCGGTTAGTCAACTGTAATAGCTGTAATGAGATAGTATTTGTTTAGTGTTATCTTGTTATTGGTCTGAATAATTATCAGATTATCTCTATATGGTTTTGATTGTGGAATTACTTAAATGGAATTAAATGTGATTAGGGCTTATAATCGGGATGGGGGCCAGTCGTGTGACTGTAAACGACTAGTTGTGGGTTTGATTCCCACTCGAGGAGTGGAAATATTTAATATTTCCATTTTCTTCGCTCTGGTATCGAGGCAAAGCGCGGCGTTAAGTTCCGCCAAGTGGCGAAAAATGGGGAACGACGTGTCTTAACACTAGTTGTGCACGGGATACAGCGTGAAGTTAAAAAAAAACTTCACAAAAAGTATGTATGTTTTTTAAATTAAAGTTTAGTTAGGCGTAATTGTAGTGCAGTAGAATATCGTCTGTCGAAACTCCTTTGTTGTGAGTTCGATTCCCACTTGAAGGAAGTAATTACTTCTTTCTTATAGTAAAGAACGGTGTATTGTTTAAAGTCATAATCAAAGTATGGAATGTATCTGTAAACTCGATAGTTATGGATTTGAAATAAATTATGTCTTCTTTCTTAAGTTAAAGCTGTCACTGTCAAAGAGTAGTATTTATTTGATAAGCTGCATCTGCTCTGCTACGTCTCGATTGTGTCATCGTCATTGAACGCTTTCCATTACAGATGTCTCAAAAATAGCATATATAAAGCATGCGTCCATGTTCTTAGTATCCACATAACCCAGCGCTAAATTCGAAATGTTTTCAACTTTTATTGAGAACATTGCACTGTACATTTTGTAATAAATTATTAGCTATTATCTGTTAATATATTTTTATTTCGATCATTAACCCTTTTGTACAAATAAAAAATAAATAAAAATAATAATCTAATATAGCTACGATACAATTCACAAATCACTTAGTTTTCACTTCTATCGACAATCTCCAAAAATATTTTTTATTTTTATTCACCAAGCCAAGTAGTAGTGACCATCGCGGCGCAGTTAACGAGTTTGAGTGTAAACGCGATGATTCTAGGTTCGATTCCCACTCGGGGATATAATCATTTATATATTATTGTCATTTCTCCGCTCTGGTACTTAAGACATAGCGTGCCATTGAGTGCTACCTCTAAACATGCATTGTTTGGGTTCGATGTTCTCTTGAGTGCTCTGTTATATGGAAAAAAGCATAAATCTGTGGAAAAAAACTAGCCACTACATAAATAAAACCTTCAATCTTTTGATCTCGATTAACAAACCAAAAACAACAGAAAAATATTAATCTAATAGCTGAAAGATGTCGAAAAGTTACTTACTTAATTTTCACTTACACTCACTATAGGCAGTCTGTAAGGACTATTTTATTTTTTATACCAACTAACCACTTTACAAATAAAACCTTCAATTTATAACCGTCAGTACTAACACATAACACAATTTGTATTCTTCCACAGTCACGCTGTCACCTAACCTAAGAAAATTATGATGTTTTAACTAATTACATTTAATTTGCATATTTAACTCATTTTTAATTACATTATGGCTAGCCTCGTGTTTGTTAAGGGGTGTTCTACAAACTTTTGACAAGCCAGTGCCCGGCGATATGCTCGAATCGTAATTTGCTTGTGATGTGTACTTTCTTAGTAATTAGCTTCACGCTATATCCCGCACACAGCAGGGTACCAGGGTGCCTCGATACCAGAGCGAAGAAAATGGAAATATTAAATATTTCCACGAGTGGGAGTCGAACCCAAAACCAGACGTTTTCAGTTACACGCTTGTACCACTGCGCCACGACTGGCCCCAATGTAAATACATAACGTATTTAATAGCACTAGTAGTACTTAACGCATAATACGTGTTGCTCCAGTAACATGTTTTATATAAAAATATATGCCAAATATACTCGTATGGTAGGTTTTTAGTATTACAGGTAATTAGTATTACACATGTATTAATTAGCTCTTATGTTAATAGAAAACCAATGAGTCAAATAACTTGATATAAAGCAAACTCTATATACATTAGGCTTATTCCCATTCCTCTAATATAACCGTGAACTTTATTAAAAGAATTCTTTATATGCAAATTGTATACTAAATACCTAAAAGATCCGTCTTTGATTACTAAAGTAGAGTGAACTTTTAAAATAAATAAAACATTACCTTCCAATTAGAGGGAATGCACATCATTGCATTTGAAATTCGCCCTTAAATCGTCTACTTTTTAAGTATTTATATTCAAATTCGCCTGCATTCAGTTCTAATTTCGCGAAACTCGACTGAGAAGGTTAAATAGAGTAAAATAACAAGGATGTACCAGGATTAGCAGTAATTAAGAAACTATTACGGTACCTGTATAAATGAGGTCTGGAGATATAAAACTTGATTATGTTTTGTTATATTCTTGTATGGTATTTGTATATGTATGGATTTAATTTAAATTTAAGTTTTTTTTAGCTTCACGCTGTATCATGTACACAGCAAGTTAGAAGGCAGCCTAGTGTTAACACTCCGTTCCTCACTTTTCGGAGGCTTTGCGTGTTAAGTGGCGGAACTTAACGCCGCGCTTTGCCTCGGCAAAAGAAGAAAATGGAAATATTAAATATTTCCACTCCTCGAGTGGGAATCGAATCCACAACCAGTTCACTTTGTGCCTCTGCGCCACGACTGGCCCCTATACATATATATAGGCCGCTAAGAAAAGGTTAATTCAAATATTAATATGAATTAATTCATTTTAATATTTTAAATGCGAAAAATTGTCTGTTTGTCTATCTTATACATTTTTATGGATAATTTAATGAACAAGATGAAATATTGAATAAAAATTTAACTATTTTATTGACCCGGGGCCAAAAAATACTACATTTTTGAAAAAAATATCATTTATCCTTCATTATTATTAAATCCTTTACGGGTTTGGTAAAGGATTAAAATACGGAATGACATTTTATATGTAAGATCTAAAGTGCTTAATTGATTTTGGTTTGGTTGTAGAAGATATAGTTGCTAAATTTAATCTGATTAGTATAGTCAGATGCTAATACTGTCTGTAAACGTGATTGGTTATAAATCTGATTCCGACTCGCCGTAATACAATTTATACTTAATATATTTTCATTTCTCCGCTCTGGCGAGACTAAATGCAGTGTTAAGTCCCGCCACTCAATACAAAATGTCTCGAATCTGGATGGGTAGTGGGGAACGGAGTCTTTTGATATTATATTCAACCTAATTATCATGCTTGGAGGTTTAAATAGTTTCCTGTTATAATTTTTTTAGCTTCACGCTGTATCCCGCACACATCAGGGTAGGCAGAGGGAACATAGTCTTAAGACACTCTGTTCACTACTTTCCGCCAAACTCGGAGGCCTGCGTGTTAAATGGCGGAACTTAACGCTGCGCTCTGTTCACTACTTTCCGCCAAACTCGGAGGCATTAAAATTTAAAGTAAAAAAAAACTAGGTATACAATCACTCCGTCCTTCTTTCATTGGGTAACAATGCAGTTTAGCGGAGGAATGTTAGGCTCATTAAGAGAAACATTACATTTTATCTATCTAAAGTATGGAGATGTAAATATTTTAATATTAAACATTCTTAACAATTTAAGCTTACAACCGTCCGGCGCTATCATGCAAGTTTCAAGTACGTCAATTACTAGATTACAGTTGACTTAAAGTGTACAATTAGCAACGTATTTAAAATTTAATACGTTTTTTATCCAAATCATTAAGTACATTGTCTATATAATACTTTAAAAATATAAAAATAATGATATTCATTTTTTTACCAAGTGATTGTTCTTTGAAATACAAATTGAGTAGCGGTAATTTGTGAAAATATCTCTGCATACAAGCTAACATAACAATAAATTGTAAGATGTATAACAAATGTATAAGAATTTCAATGTTTGCTTAAATATTTTTCTTATTGATAGACTAACAATTAATATAATGTGAAGATTATTCTATCCATACTTATATTATAAATGCGAATGTCTGTCTGTTTGTCTGTCACGCTTTCACGGCTAATCCACCGGTCTGATTGGAATGAAATTTAGAATAAAAGTAGTGAAGAACCCAGGGTCAAACATTTGCTACTTAGTTTTTTAAAAATTCAATCTCTAAAGGATTTAAATAGTGGATAAAAGATTATATGAAAAATCTGCATCGCTTCACCGATTGTAATGAATTTTGCCAAAAATATAGTTGATAATCCAAGGTTAAACATAGGCTACTTTATTTTTTAAAAATCCACCCACGAGGGTTGCAATATACCGAAACAGCTACGTAGTTCACGCGGCGAGCCGCGAGCGGGCCACTACTATAATAATATGTTGAAGAGGCCATCGTGGTGATGTAAGACAGCGTCTGATATTAAATGTGATTATGATTAGTATTAGTTATAGGTTATATTGGTTATGGGTTCAATTGCCGCTCGGGGGAATGTTTAAGTTATTTGTATATCTTTGTAATGACCAGAAGATAAAACACGGCCTTGATTAATCCACTCAAGATTCAAAGTTTCCGATTCGAGCAGAAAATTTTGACACTAGGTTCTCTCTGTGTACCCCTCTACCTATAAAAGAAAAAAATATTTTATTTTTCTTTTTTTCTAGCTTCATGCTGTATCCCTTGCGGGGTAGTCAGAGAGAACGAAGCGCCAAACGCTACGCCCTGCATACTTCTTTCGCCTCGTCCACTCTCACCATCTTCTATTCCGTCCCTCCACTTACATTCCACGCAGCTATTCGTAGCTCCATCCTCCACTTAACGCCGTTTCGAACATGGTGTGTTGGGTGGCGGTCCCCAACGCCGCATTCGTCTACCTCCGTTCCCCACTTCTCGCACCATCAGGTACGCCTTCTGGGCCCTGGTGTACGTGGCGGATGGAATGCTGCAGTTCTAGTAGGACAGGTGAGGATCGCTGCGAGCAAGCCTTCCATCATAGACCCCTAGAATATAATATTACATTACATTTTAACCCAAAATTTACATATAATTTTTTTTTTTAGCTTCACGCTGTATCCCACACACAGCAGGGTAGGCAGAGGGAACCTAGTGTTAAGACACCCCGTTCCCCACTTTCCGCCAAATTTGGAGGCCTGCGTGTTAAATGGCGTAACTTAACGCTGCGCTTTACCTCGACACCAGAGCGAAAAAAATAGCCGACAACCATTCGTTTACAGTCACACGCTTGTGTCACTGAGCCACGACTGGCCACTATAGGTACACATATAACTAAACTACCAAATTAAAAACATATTTTGTTAAACCCCTGAAATAAACAACATTCATTATACATGTACATACTTCATACAAATTTCGTCCATCAATAGGGCCAGAATGTCAGCATTGTAAATTGTTTAAGCCAACCGACTATTAGCTAAGCCTGTATAGATAGTACGAGACAAGAGTATTGACTTAAGGGACTTAGTGTACTATGCGTTTCTGTTTACGTATTTGTATTGATGTTTTGTGTGAATTTATATTCATATTTTGATGTTAGAATTTAAATGTATGATTGTGACCTATTGATGCGTAGAATGTATGTTGCCATAGCAACGTAAATGTCACTTAATATACAAGTGTATGTTGAAAAAGACACCTGAACGGTAGTCAGGAGGCGCGGGTTCGAATCCCGCTGCGTTCAAATTTTTATACGTTTTCTAAATGTCTTTTTCAATTTTCCTAAGTGTGGAATAACACTTTAAAAATGTTTAAAGTGAATGTTGAACACATAAATATGTATATAATATTTAATTTATTAATTAGAATTTAGTTGATAGATCATTAAATGAGTAAGGCCATGTGGTGCAGTGGGATAGCGTCTAATTGTGATCGCAATTAATTGTGGGTTAGATTTCCAAGGAGGAATTGTCATAACATCATTGTTTTTATTTCTAAAAATATTTCTTATGAAATGATATGACACATTGACAAGACAAAGTAAAGTACTGCCATTCAATAAGCAAATACCTTGGGCGGAAAATGGAAAACGGAAATAAAACACTAAGTTCTTTCTAATTTATGTGCTTCAAAAATATTTATTAAACTATATCCTTAAAAACAACAAAAATTTATAAATAACTAGACCAAACAACAAAAATCTAGACTATTTCACAAATTTCCTAGGAAATAACCGACCCATTATTACGCGTCCCTTTCGTCATGCTCCAATTAACAACCACTCTGAAGCTTTTGTTTTCAACATTAGCGTTATGTATAAAACAAACGTATTTCTTTTTTTGGTCGCTTACTTGAAAAATTTTGCTATTTCATATTTCCATTGAAATTTATGTTTTTGGAAAAACGACACTATGGTACTGGAAATAAAGTGCACTTTTCCATAAAATTTCCAATGTCATAAGTCACTCGCCCTCGTTATCATAACATGCAAAATCACTTCATTCGAACTAAGTAAAGGGAAATGTGTAATTTTGATTATATTAAAATTAACTGCCATATTTCAGGTAGCGCTGTTATAGACTTTGAAGAATGATTTTAATCTGTTGGTAATAGGTTCGTATTTTGTTATAAAAATGTATGAATTTTGATGAGATTTTTGATGTTATAAGCTATTGTTATGCAGTGGTTGAATGGAAGCGCTATATTTGTGGGTTCTATTCTCAGTCAAAAGAATAATCATATAATATTTTTTTTATTATTATTAGTTTTACGCTGTATATCGCACGCAGAAAGGTAGGTAGGGGTAAGATTCCTTGAGTGGGAATCGAACTCACAACTGTCTGTCGACTTTATAGTCACACTTTGTGCCCCTGCGCTACGACAACCCTCAATAATCATATTCGATATAATAATTATATATTATTGTCTAATATATAATATCATATAAATTATTCTCTCTTCGTTCTGGTAAGACAAAGAGGGTTGTTGAGTCCACCATTTAACACCTATTGCCTCGAATCTGTGGGATACAAAGAACGAAATGTCTTAATTAAAAATAAATACTGCGAGACAAAGCGTCAAGCTGAAAAAACGAGTGAGGGATTGTATTGGGAATTCAAATTAATTAAACAAATTATTTAAAAAATAATCATTTTTAGTTTAGTTTTATTGAAAACAAGATTTACGAAATAAATAATAATTATGCTGTTAATATACGCATGTAGGTATATTTAAAGCAATTTCTCTATATGAGTTATTGTATTAAAACAATTCAATAGTTTTTTTAACTTCACACTGTATCCTTCATTCAGGTAGACAGAGGTACTCTAGTATCAAGACACTCCGTATGACGTTTTCCGCATTCACGGGATATTGCGTATTAGGTGGCAGAGTTTATCGCTGTGTTTTGCCTCGAGACCAGAGCGATGAAAATTTGTATATTAAATATATCCAAGTCTCGAGTGGGAATCGAACCCCACACTTTGTGCCCCTGAACCACGACTGGTCCCAATATTATCTTACGACTTACTACGAATGTTATCTTACGGGCGTTGTTTAACACGACAAAAATATAAGTTTCATTATAATGTCACAAGCAAGATTCGAACAAACATATTCGTCATACTTCTTCTTATACATGTTTTTTAAAGAATTTTCTTGAAATCTCTTAATTAAACCTAAAATTGAAAAACAGCACATATTTCAAAATTTTGCAAACGAATTCGAACACAATACTAATAACGCGAAATACTTAATAAATACATTAATATTACCTTTTTACTGAATAATGCAATGCAAAATGACTAACATACAATTTCGTTTCAAACATGCAAGTTCTACAGTCACATAAATTACGACTTCAAAAGGAACTTTTTAGCTTTTAGCATATAAATAGGATGCTTTTTACAATAAGAAATTATATTTGACTCTCAAATAAATTCATTTGTGTATGAAAATGCATAACATTAATAAGTTATTATGAAAACGCGATGACCTACATTGAATGGAAGATTGTTAATAAATTTTGGACATTGCAACAATGTTTGATTATAAATGGTTATGAATTCGATTTCCTTGTCAATTTTTTAATTTTCGTTCCTCCGCTTAAAAAATAAGAGCGGAGTTCAGTTCCGCCATTTAATAAGCAATGTTTTGGGCTCGGTTTCTTCATGGAGAGCCTTCCGAGTCGGGGGTAGCTTTGTGTTCATTCGACAATTCAAAAGCACTTGCAAAAGACTATTTGAATAAAGATATTTTGAATTTGAATTTCATGGAGAAGTGTGATGACACTCATTTTAGAAGATAAATTACAATTTATAGTACTTCGCTTTGTAAATAAAATTTTGTAACTACATATATTCTTTGTCAATTTTATACTTTATTAACTTGCAATATACATTTCTAGTCCTTTGCTTTTAGGCGAAATCTAGCCAAGTTAATTGTGAAGCATTTATACTTCACAGATTGAGCTGAAATTGTGCATATACTTTTAGTTCGAATAACGATGCATAGTTTGCGGTATGATATTATTCAATATCTAATATGATGGACCATCTAAGCTGATAGACTGGATATTTTTAATGCAATCCTAGAATATAAACATAAAGACTTTATTTGAGAATCTTTATTTCAAAAGCAAGCTTTATCGAATAAAGCTTGCTTTTTAAAAATATTTAGAAATTGTATAAAAATATCAACGCAGCTGCATTGGTTTATGCGCTCTGACCACTAAGCTATGCGTTCTACTATCTGCTGTGTGGAAACTCTTATATCCTTATTATAAATTGTTGTTATTATCATCTCTGTAGAGATTTTTATAAATTTCTGCTACGCAAAGACTATTCTATAAATGATCATTTGGCAAGAGAGCTCAACATTACAATCTTTTACTTTTTTATTTTTAATTTTATTAAAACATCGTCTAGGATGTTTTAATAAAATTAAAAATAAAAAAGAAAAAGGAACTTAAAATTGAACTTTATCCAACAATATAAAAAGGTCATTATATAACAATTTTCACTAAGATTCGAACTTGTACCACATGCCACCAAGTAAATATTACTACTCCACCATTTTAAACTTAAAAAGAAAGTAAAGTAAATACTAGAAACAGTTTCAAACTAGAGCGGTCTGTATAAAATCGTTCAGAGGCCTTCTGAATTTCATTACTTGCGCAATCTGAACCGTCCACAATTAAATTTCAAGAGCACTCGAACCAATTACAGACACGATCGGGTAGATTAGTTTTAGATAGACTGTGTCAATCGTTGGCTAGTTAGGTTTAAGTTTTTTATACATTGCTTAATTTTGATATAATATTGTATGTATACTATTTTGAGCAGGGTAGGCAGAGGGAACCTAGTGTTAAGACACTCCGTTCCCCACTTTCCGCCAAATTCGGAGGCATTGCGTGTTAAGTGGCGGTAAGTTCATTTAAAAATATATAATATATTTATAATTAACAGCATAGTAGAGAGAGAGAAGATAGTGTAAAAACACTTCGTTCTGGATGTTTCGTCTAAAATCGAGTTATTGCACGTTGAGCGGCGTAACTTAACGCAGTTTGACCTAAATGTCAGAATGAAGAAATGTTTTATTTTAAATATAAAAATACATAAGTATGTATATAATCGCATTACACAATTAACTAAAATCACTTTTCCAATGAATAAATTAGTTCGGTTCAATATAATGATAAAACAAATTTATTATACAAAATAATTTTAATATAACCATTCTTCTGAATGGTAATCGAACCCAACCCTACTGTGAAAAAAACAATAAAATATATTTTTATTTTATAATAATGTTAAAAGATGATGGGGAACGGAGTGTCTTAACACTAGGTTCCCTCTGCCTACCCTGCTGTGTGCGGGATATAGCGTGAAGCTATTTATTTTAAAAGATGATAGTATTATTCCTTTTTTCAGCCCTATTCTTATATTTGTACCCTGTTAAGAATTTTAAAATACCCCAATTAACAAAACACTTGTTTTAAAAACGACAGCATTATCTTTCAATCTCAATCACGGCACTCTATTCTTCACTTATGTATGTGATTTTGATTCATTGCATATTAAGTGGTACATTTAAACACCATATTTCATCTTTCCAAAACGAACAAAATATTTTCAATAATTGAAATAAAATTACTCTCTCGAGTGGCAATCATTACCATTATTTAGGGTTAAACGCTATTTTAAATAACCTTACAAAAATTTAAACTAGCACTTCCAAAGATAACAAAACCAATACAATCCACTAAGCAATAACGAAACAGAATATATTAAATAAATAAATAAAAATCTACACTACCCACCGCCATTCCACACAGCAGGTGTTTTACCTTCGCATCCTACCGTGAGGGTCATAAAGTACACGCTGTCATACCCTGTTACGTGTCACACTGGTATCCATGGGCATATTTGACTCCCATGCGACCTTGGGAAACCTTATATCGATATCTGGATAGAATAATTTTAAAATTTAATATTTAAATTATTATATACTAGTTTTGGCTCTGACTTTGTTTGAGTTTACTAGAATATGTGAAATTTCGCTTATTCTTTTATTTAAGGATTTTTAAACGTTGCCTGTTAAATGACGAATGTCAATGGAAATTATTTTTTGTTGACGAAAGCGTAGAAATGATTATGTAATGATAGGAATAACTTCGTCTCAGGGAGAATCGAACCCACGACTAGACGCGATCAGTTAGACACTGTCTTGCTGCAAAACGTAGTAAACTTAGTAGTTATTAAATTACCTATTATATTAAAGTTGAAATAAATTTTGTATTAATGTTTGTAATTTCTCTTTTAAACAGCGACTTATACCTAAATTATACCTAAATATATCAATTTAAATTTAAATTTCAAAGAATCAAGAATATTATATCTAAATTTCTCTGTCTCCTTCCTTAAAAAATGAAAATGGTCAAAAAACTAACTAAAAACTAACTTCATCATATAATTCCAACCGCACCTCAACTAATCTCGCCTCGAACATTTAATTACATATACACACATATACATATACTGATGGGTGGAAAAATTTAATATATAAAATCGAAACGAAACTCTGTCCTATCGAATTAAGCTAATGTGCCCCAGAACGATAACTGCGTAATTAATACGCGTGGAAAAAAATATTGAAATCCGCCCAAGTGGCCCGACTGTCGTCAGTTTAATTAATCATACGAGCATGTTTTTGCAGATAAACCCATTAGCATATTAGATGTGGCAATAAATGTTATTAATCAATTAAAATAAAATGTTGGGCTAGGTTTTTTTTTTGATTTTGAAATGATTCGTGGATTTTTGCGTAGTTTTCCGATTTTAAGATGATATTAAATTAGGAAATGTTGTGTGTAAATCAGATTATGATTTTAAGTTGAAGCATGTATTGATTTAAATCTCTGAATCATTTTTCTAAGTGATTTTGGAATTTTATATCGATGGCAGTCATTGAAAAGAAAAACACGGCGTTGAGTTTCGCCAGTCAACATTTATAATTCGAGACGTTATAAATCGGATTTAGACAAAAAGTAGAGGACTGAACGAACTCTTGACATTAGTTTTTCTCTGTTATCACTGCTATGCGAGTAAAACAGTGAATCTAAAAAAGAATCAAAAATAAATTATAATTAATTTTCATTTTTGTGTCTACTAAGTGACATTACTGGGGTCAGTGGAAATATTTAATATTTCCATTCTATCGCTCTGGTGTCGAGGCAAAGCGCGGCGTTAAGTTCCGCCACTTAACACATAATGCCTCCCAATTCGAAAATCCTCTCTAAAAAAATAAAAGTATTATTAATTATCTGAAGCAAAGCCTGGTGAAATTGTTAGTAAACCCAAATATTTGATCACACATTGACCCCGTAATTACCAAGCTATGGTCGCCATAGATTTATACGATTAATTAACATCTGTTATAGACGTTTTTCTTCACTTAAGGGGTAATAGATCCGTATCGATGCTGGTTCGAGCGTTAAATTGAATTTGTTTGGCCTTTTTCCCTCTTTTGACTGAATTATATTCGTTTTGAGGTTTAATATTGTAACTTTTTTTGTGTTGTTTTTTGCGCAGTGGCACAGATGTGTGACTTCAAACGACTGGTTGTGGGTTTGATTCCCACTCGATGAGTGGAAATATTTAATATTTCTGTTTTCTTCGCTCTGTTACCGAGGCAAAGCGCGGCGTTAAGTTCCGCCACTTACCTCGCAATGTCTTCGAATTCGGCGGAAAGTGGGGAACGGAGTATCTTAACACTAGGTCCCCTGTATGTAGGATATAGCGTGAAGCTAAAAAAAAACATAAGTACTTGAACAACTTAAGAAAAAATAAAAACCGTTACAAAAAATCTATCAGAATGCTAATCTTTTGTCTTAAATACAAAAAATTAACGATTCAGTAAAATCGAGGGCGGTTCAAACGGGCGTACTTCTCTGCACTACAGCGAGTACAATTAGCTAGTCGTTTTACATACACTTGTGCGTTTGAATGCGGTGTAAATATAAAGATTTGGCGAATTAAACTAAAAATATGATGGTTTTTTTTTTACAAATCTTCTATATATTTTTTAAAACAGTAGGAATTTAGCGGTAAATTAATTTATTTAGTGATTTTTGTAAATTCTCAACGTCAGATTTAAAAAAAACTGGAATGAAAATTCAAATGTTGTCTTAGTGAGCATCGAACTAAAATCGTTGCGATTAGATCAGATATGCATTATGTTTTGTGTTCGCGATTACTACACATTTTGAAATAAAACTATTTTTAACCGGATTAATCGCGTATATTTTTGGTATTCGAAAATACATTTTTAGAAACCCGACGTTTCGAACACTTTACAGTAGTTCGTGGTCACAGGTAGACCGAGGTGGCATTTGTCTGTCAGTTGATACATTATTATATCAAACTACCGCCAACGATTTCTTAGTTGCCTCGCGTACTGCCCTGGATTCTTGCAGAATGAGCTGACTGTATCATGGTGTGAGGGTTTTGAGACTCGAGAGCTACGAATCGAGCAAAAGCCGAAATCAATAATAATATTTTGTAATAATAGAAATACCTACTTCTATTATTATAATATTCACGTAGGTCTATAGGTCCAATCATCTTGTGTATTCCCACACCATTATAACACTTGGAACATCAAAATATGATGGTTGCACCTATAGACCTACGTTCACTGAGTACATCGAGTAAGTACTACTCAAAACGTTGCTCATAATCTATATACAACTTAAAAAGTATACTTCCTGTTCCCTACATAGTAGAGTAGTTACAGACAATTTAGTGTTAAGACACTTTTTTCAAATTCTTCTTTCAAATATAAGTTTATGCTTGTTGTGGTTAAATGAATAGAATGGAATTGAAATGAACTCTTCGAGTGTTCATTCCGTCACATCAAGTCGAATCCACACTTGTCGAATTACCAGCGAAAAGTCGCACTGCGCTACGATGGTCTCAATACATAAACACACATACACAAAATGACCCAATTACAAGCAGCTAAGTATTGTAATTACACAACTTAGACCAATCACTCTCGTGCCGTCCGCGACCCACGTTGATTGTAGCTACAGTCACGCAATTCCACCGTGTTAGCAACTTCAAAAGTAAGGCACATTGGGAATTCCTTTTTTTTTCATATGTTTTTCACCAGTTTTTGAATGCAGATATATCTATAGGTTTAATATAAATATGTATTTAAAGACAAATACAAGGAGGCAAGTTGTGGCGCAGTGTCACGAACGTGTGACTGTAAACGACTGGTTGTGGGTTCGATTCGCACTCGAGGGGTGGAAAAATGTTAATATTGTCATTTTCTTCGCTCTGGTGTCGAGGCAAAGCGCGGTGTTAAATTCCGCCACTTAACATGCAATGCCTCCGAATTCGCCGGAAAGTGAAGAACGAAGTGTCTTGACATTAGGTTCCCTCTGCCGTGTGCAGGATACAGCGTGAAGCTAAAAAAATGGTTATTATTTTAGAAATATATGCTCTGAAGTTTCGATTTCCTTTTAGTGGATTGGCCACAATTTAATTTCTCATTTTATAGCATGACCCTGGTGAAAATAACATACGTGGCGTTGAGATCCACCTGTGGTGACACAATGTCTGAAATTTGGGCAAAAAATGGAGAACAGAGTGTCGTAACACTAGTCTCTCTGAGTCTAGTATGCTATGCGGGTGAAAAGCTTGAAGCTGAAAAAAATATATAGATAGATTCTGCTCCGTAGTTAGAAGATGTCTTAATAAAATTTTTACAACTTAATTTAAAATAACTTTTCTTGATGAAATTTGATTTTCTGTTATTATTCTTAAACTAAACGATTTATTTTTTTATATTAATTTGTAAGTGAATAAAAAAATCTGAACGCGAAAATTGTGGGTAGAATTTCAATTATCTATCTACGCCAGTAGTTTTGACTTTGCGTTATCTACTTTTTAAACATTTTTAAAGTGTTATTCCACACTTAGGAAAATTGAAAAATGACATTTAAAGAAAATGTATAAAAATTTGAACGCATAGACGCGGGTTCGAATCCCGCTGAGTTCAAATTTTTATACGTTTTCTTTAAATGTCTTTTGCGTTATCTTTCAGTCATTCAGCAGCGGAAGTTTTATATATTTTTCTCAGCTTCACGCTTTTTGCTGCATAGACAGGTAGGCAGACGAATCTCCACTGACCACAATGACCTGTTGCAAGAACCTCCACTTGCCACCTGGACTCGAGGTATTGTGTGTTGAGTTTCGGACCTTAACGCCAGATTTTCCGCTCTAGTGAACGCCTTGTTCATTAGAGGGGAAAAACTAAAATAATTAAATTGTTATAAAAATGCCTTTTCCCGCATAGTGAGTCAGAGAGGCCCAAGTGACAAGACTCTCCGTCCTCCACGTTTGTTTGTTTTTCTCTAAATTATCCTCATTTCACCCATTAGGAATAGAATCCGCAACCACTGCATTTACAGTTAGATACTGTCACATTATCCCAAAATAGCCTTAATTTTATATACTCATATACTAATAAAGTTTTCCTCAATTCTGCTAAACAAAGGATGAATATTAAGAATGAATATAGCCGACCAATCAGAGAACGGAATAACTTATCACTACTTTCTCTCTACCACACACTAAAAGAGATGATTTGTAAATAAATTACAAAGTCGATAAGTGCATTTTCAAGTAATCTACAAAATTTATAGTGAAAACGTCAGATTATAAATCTAACAGTACATTTCTAAGACCTTTATCAGGATATAACAGGCTATTATACGCGAGTGGCGGGTCAAGTGCTTAATCGCTCGGAACATTTTACGAACGCAACTCCACTTTATTCTAGCCGTTTGATAGAAGAATATAGGTTTGGATGTGAGCTTGGTACAACATAACGTAATTAATACTAAAAAATCTATGAATTTTTACAATAATTATGAATTTTGACCGGTTTCTATGCCAGAAAGTAGTTTAATATATATGAGAAATGTCGTTACCGAATAAAATAAAATTTAAAATATTTTGTAATATCAATATTAATAAAAAAGCAAAATTAAAAATTTTGAAAAAACCCACGACGGTTTAATTGTAATTGTAAAAGGATAAAATAACTATAAATTCCCCGCCTAAAAGAATATATGTAACGAGATGATAGGGACGGCTTCGTCGGGGGCTGCAATAACTTTAAGTTTGCACAAACCTTCTCATAGGTTTTCTTGCTGTTAAAACAGGTTTGGCAAAAAAATTAAATATTAATATGAATTTACAGTTTTCATAACTGGTATTTTAAAGACTTTAAAACGAAATCTATACTGTTAGCTACTATATTTAAAATAGAGGTTGCAACTGGCAGCCCCCGACGAAGTCGTCCCTATCATCTCGTTACATATATTCTTTTAGGCGGGGAATTTATAGTTATTTTATCATTTTACAATTACAATTAAACCGTCGTGGGTTTTTTTCAAAATTTTTAATTTTGCTTTTTATTTTAAACTTTTTAAAGTGAATAGATATACATTATATATTATTACATAATATTGAAATACTTTATATTAATCTTCATGCAAATCCAAAAGAAATTATAAACCCAATGCTTTCTGGTTATCAAATGCTTATTGCAGAGCCTGGCAGATTGTCACCGTAACATTTCCACGAAACTTAAATCTAACCAAATCAGTGAAAATCATAAAACCCACTAGTAGTTTTGATTTTGAACAAACTAATTTATACTAGAGCGCCCCGTGGTAGTTCGTGATATGGCATATAAAAACACGCAGCAATTAAACCAGAACCTGTCACAGAAAACCGCATTTAAATAGGTTTCACACAAAAAATACAAGCAAATGCTTACTGCAGCGCCCCCTGGTGAGGTGTCACCATGACACATATACGAGAACACGCGCTAATTAAGCCTGATCCTATCTTTGATAACTACATCCAAATCGGACTTGTAGTTTTAGCTTTGCATAATTAAATGCTTTATGCAGCGCCCCCTGGTGAGTTCTTGACGTGAAAAAAAACCTAAAAACTTACAACAAGTAAAGGTAACTCTAATACTAAAAACTCTGCCCAATCGGACTAGTAGTTGTGGTTTTGCATTAAATATTACAAACAAAATTTTTACTGCAGCGCCCTCTGGTGAGTTAACACGATAAAACATATCCAAGAACATGCACTAATTAAACTTGAGCTTATCATTGAAACTGCATCCAAATCAAATTCGTCATTTTATCTTTGCACAAACAATATTTTACTGCAGCGCCCCCTGGTGACTTGTCACCGTAATATAAATTTAAAAACGTGCTCTAAGTAAAGCGGAATCTAATACTGAAAACTCTTGACAACCGCACTAGTCGTTTTGGTTTTACACAAAAAAATAGAAGCAGCTACTTACTGCAGCGCCCCCTAGAGAGTTGACACATACATGAAAATATGCACTAAGTAAACATACATGACACATATATGAATATATGCACTAAGTAAACTTGAATCTATCATTGAAAACTGAATTCAAATCGGACTCGTAGTTTTAGTTTTACACAAACAAATGTACTTACTGCAGCGCCCCCTGGTGAGTGGTCACCGTAACACATATATGAAAAGATGCACCAATTAAACCTGAACCTATCGTTGAAAGTTTCATCTAAATCGGACTAGTAGTTTTTACTCTACATATACAAATGTTTACTGCAGCGCCCCCTGGTGAATTTTCACCGTAACGTAAAAACAAAAATTTTAAAATATGTACGAAGTAAAGTTTAATCTAGTTCTGAAAACTCTAGCCAATCGGATAAGTAATTTCGGTTTTAGACAAATAAATATAAGAAAAATTTTGGTTTTACACAAAAAAACTCAAACAAATGCTTATTACAGCGCCCCCTGATGAGTGGTCACCATAACACATATATGGAAAGACGCACCAATTAAGCCTGAATCTACCACTGAAAATCTATTGAAATCAGACTATTATTTTTTGAGATAATTGAAAACATTCGTTTTCACGTAAAATGCTTACTGCAGCGCCCCCTGGTGAGTTAAGGCAATAAGACCTGTCTAAGAACATACGCCAATTGAACCTTAACCTATCATAGAAAACCATATCAAAATCGGACTTATAGTTTTGGAAATAATTGACATAGTAATTTGCACAAACACACAAACAAACAAACAAACAAACAAACAAACAAACAAACAAACAAACAAACAAACAAACAAACAAACAAACAAACAACCTCTCACCCCAAACACATATACAGTCGCCGTTCCGTCGCGGGTAAAAAAAGATATAATAAAATTTAAGTTAATCACAGTGTAATAGGACGGTTTAATTACAAACATAATTGTTTGTGAGTTCGATTCCCAATGGATGCAATCCTTCTTCGTTTTTGAATAATTTTACTTTTCTCTACTCTAGTACGACTGAGCACAGCGTTGAGATGTGGGATTCATTACGCATTGTCTTTGATATAGGCAGGAATAAAGTTCGGAGAGTCTTGACACTAAATTCTTCCTAAATACCCAGCTATGTGAGAAAAAAGCGTAATATAATTTTTTTTTGAGGCCAGTAGTGGCGTAGTGGCACTAACGTGTGACTGTAAACGACTAGTTGTGGGATTGATTCCCACTCGAGGAGTGGAAATATTTAATATTTCCATTTTCTTCGCGCTGGTATCGAGGTAAAGCGCGGCGTTAAGTTCCGTCACTTAACAGCCAATGCCTTCGAATTCGGCGAAATGTGAGGAACGGAGAGTCTTAACACTAGGTTTCCTCTGCCTACCCGGCTGAGTGCGGGATACAGCGTGAAATAGCGTAATATTTAAAATAAAAATAAATTCGATAGCCATTCCCCTGTTTATTCTCTGCATGGTAAAATGCACACCGCCCTAAGGTTACATCTACTAATAAAATTAGTACTGCGAGAATCACGTTACATTTGCTTTAACTTGCTTTACGGTTCATAAACCTTTGTTACATCAATATTACGATTACTTGTCATGGAAGACATCGTGACTGTTTCTAATTTAATTGTTTGTAAAAAATATTATAGTTATATCTTTCGTTATATCTTCTTACGAATAATTAAAAATTCATACTATGTGTAAGAAATTTGTATTTAAAACACAATTAACTACTAGATTTTTATTATTTTATACTAAAAAAACTTCATCCTTTTTGCCGTCTTGTAGGATAGTCAAAGAGATATGTCAAGATATTCCGTTCTGCACTTTCCGCTCGAAATTGACCCTGAGACGGAGAATAAGAATCGAATGTTGAGTGGCGAATGTCAACGCCGCGTTTTGTCTAATATGAAAATAGTATATAAGCATCACCCCGAGTGGGAATCGTATCTACAACCGTTGCATTAACAGTCACTTGCATTTCCATTGCGCCACACCGACCGTTATATATTTTTATATAACAGTAAAATATTTGCAGTAAGAATATAAAATGCTTTGTGGATCATATACTGTCAACTTTCTTCAATATAAGTTAAAATATAAATTTTTTTTTAGCTTCACGCTATATCCCGTATACAGCATGGTAGGCAGAGGGAACCTAATGTTAAGACACTCCGTTCCCCACTTTCCGCCTTTATCCATACTTATATTATAAATGTGAAAGTCTGTGTGTTTGTCTGTCACGCTTTCACGGCTAATCTACCGGTCCGATTTGGATGAAATTTAGAATGAACTTAGTTAAAGTGACTGGGTCTAACATAGGCTACTTATTTTTTCAAAAATCAACCTCTAAAGGGTTGAAATAGGGGATGAAAGTTTATATGAAAAATCTAAACCGCTTGACCAATTGTAATGAATTTTGGCATAAATATAGTTGATAATCTAAGCTTAAAAATAGTATACTTTATTTTTTAAAAATGCGCCCCCGAGTGTTGCAATATAATGAAAAAGATCACGCGGCGAAGCCGCGAGCGGGCCGCTAGTAACATTATAATAATAAGTTTCTTCAATCTAAGTTAATAAAAAAGGATATAGTTTGTAAAGTAAACAAACAATAACAAAAACAACCTTTTTATTTTCTCTATTTACAAATACAATATTAAATTTAAATATTGCATTATCAAAATAAGAATAAAGAATTCAGAATAATTAAATGTGGCCCGTCGTGGTCCAGTGGCACAAGAGTGTGACTGTAAACGACTGATTGTGGGTTCCATTCCCACTCGAGGAGTGGAAATTATATTTCCATTTTCTTCGCTCTGGTGTCGAGGTAAAGCGCGGCGTTAAGTTCCGCCACTTAACACGCAAGCCTCCGAATTCGGCGGAAAGTGGGGAACGGAGTGTCTTAACACTAGGTTCCCTCTGCCTACCCTGCTGTGTGCGGGATATAGCGTGAAGCTATAAAAATAAAAAAAATATAAAAAAATTAAAATAATTAAATTTGGTATCAAAATTATTATCAAATCCTTTAATAGTTAAATAAATTATACTTACAATGTTTATTATTTACAAGGACTGTACTATTGATTTAACACCTATTACCTTCAGTTACGTCCATTACCTTCAGCCGTAGTGTTGACTTGCCCCGAGTAATAAAAACTATTTTACGCCAGTGATTTTCTGCTGTAACATTAGCAAGTGTTTCTGAGATTATTTATGTACAAATACGAAGTGATCAGTTTGCATTTGATTTTTAGGTTATTTTAAGCTAAAGGGAAGTTTTTAATACAGATTTAGGTTATGTTTCTTGCGAAGTTAGACAAGATTTAGTGTCAAGGCACTCCGCTCTCCACTTTTTGTCCGATATCAAAATATGACGAGTTGATTGGTGGAAGCTCAACGTTGCATTTTGTCTTGTCAGAGTAGAGAAATGGAAATATTTTAAGGTTCTGGATGGGAATCGAACCCACAACCATGGGTTCATAATCAGACTATCGTGAGAGAGTTGCTGAGTCAAAGAGTTATCCTACTATGCATAATGGAACTGTATTTTAATAAAATATTATAAAATATTTTTTATTATTATTGAACAATTTTCTTATTAAAATGAAAGTACCACTATAAATAAATTACTTACTTGTATTACAATATACGAGGAATGCACATCAATCGTTCCAATACATTGGCTGGTGGCAGTAAAATTTTAATGTTTATTTCTTTTAAAGAAACTTGACAGCTACCAAATTGAATTTGTGGGGAGAAGAACCTATTATAATTTATTGATCATATAAAAAAGCTGTTTACTTTTTTACAAAATAACATATCTATTGTTTTTAACAGTATTTAAAAGTAAGAAAGCAATAACAAGAATAAGCCCTATGAAATGGTAGAAAACTGATAGTAGGAGCCATAAGGTGAAAATTAAAATAATATAAATTTCTTTTAGCTTTACGGCTTTTTTCTAGTCGACAGAGGGAACCTAGTGTCAGGACATCCCATTCTCAGCCTGTCACCTAAGCCCAAAATAGTTTTAAGTGACATAACTCAACGATACGCTTAGTCTTACCAGTAGGAAATCCGCCAGTGAGTAATGAACCTACAACTGTTACATGACCAGTCAGGCTCTCCTACCCTTAATTTTCTATAATCCAAATACAAAAGGTGTTTTCGTTAAATTTCTCTTTTAGAAATCTTATTAAAATCATAATTATTTTATTCATCAATCATTATATGAGGGGTATAAAAGCAAAGGCGCTTCAGTCACAAGATACCTAAATCGAGTAAACTGCAAATTTCTCCTGTGTCGTAATAAATCAATATTTCTACCCGAATTATATGTTGGTTCTTTTATTGAAATACTTTATTATTATAATAAAATAACTTTACAGTAACCACATAAAAATTGAGAAATACTGTAGGACTTAGATGTCTTTGCATTTAAACGTTGGACTAAAGCGTGTTTGCACGTTAATATTAATTATATGACAGCTGAGAGCCCCTATCCACAATCGACTTACTATGAAAAATTATAGATTCGCCATCTTAGATATTTTGAAATTACGACTTTTGATTGGTTGATTGTGACTGTAGCGTATTTGCTCGAAACATTTTTTGGATCGAAGCTGTTTTGCACCTAAATGTTATTTTCTAAGTGCTTTTTTTATAGAATCGCGGTGGATTTTCAGGTTGCCTCTCATAATATAGTGTAGCCCTTGGTAAGCTCTAAAATTTTGTATACTTAGTTAAAAAAAATAATTTTTGGATTGAAGCGTCTTTGCTTTTATACCCCTCAATTATGTTGATTATTTATCATTTAACTTGGTCATACCATTGACAAAAATACATAACATATATGGATTCGAATCTCATAACTTCTCATTATTTTAAAATGTTAAAAGCAAATGGTCAGTTTTCTCTGTAAATTTTAAATGTAAGAAAAATTGGCAGCTTTAATGAGTTTAAGAACCTAATAGACTCATTATTTCAACTTGTTAAGTTGCACGCGATGTTCTTAATTGTTTTATAATTATTCTTAAGGATTCATTGCAGTACCTAAGAAGTTTAAAATGTAAGCTGCTTACTGGGAAAGTAAAAGATTTGTTTTGCTTGTAGATCGCGATTCGGTATGAATTTCAGGTAAATTAGCTTAAAAATTATATTAAGTGGCCAGTCGTGGCCCAGTGGCACAAGCGTGTGACTGTAAACGGCTGGTTGTGGGTTCGATTCCCACTCGAGGAGTGGAAATATTTAATATTTCCATTTTCTTCACTCTGGTGCCGAGGTAAAGCGCGGCGTTAAGTTCCGCCACTTAACACGTAATGCCTCCGAATTCGGCGGAAAGCGGGGAACGAAGTGTCTTAACACTAGATTCCTTCTGCCTACCCTGCTGTGTGCGGGATACAGCGTGAAGCTAAAAAAAAATATATATTAAAACGCATATATTTTAAGTATTCTTAAAATAATTTTTAATTTTCTAAATGCATATATGAGAATTACACTTTAAAGTTTTTAATCTTTGGATAGTACAAAATTGTAAAAACCTCTCTACAGAGAACTAACAACAATAATAAGTTATAATAAGCCTATAAGAATTTCGACGTAGCCGTAGACGTTAGACGTAGAACACATAACTTAGCGGTCAAAGCACTTGGACGGTGTCTAAGAGGTGCGGGTTCCATTGTTTTAAAATATTCATTAAGTTTTTTTAAAACATTTTGATGGTAATTGAAAAGTAAATAAAAATATTTGAATCTGTACCAATGGTCCCCAAAAAACCTTTAACACACATCTCTTTACTTCTAATTACTGCCTTTAAAAAGACATTTAGAAAACGTATAAAATTTTTTTGAACGTGGGATTCGTAACCGCGCTTCCTGAACACTGAGCATTGCTCAGTGGTGAGAGCGCCTGAACGGTATTCAGGAGGCGCGGGTTCGAATCCCGCTGCGTTCAAAAAATTTTTATACGTTTTCTAAATGTCTTTTTCAATTTCCCTAAGAGTGGAATAACACTTTAAAAATGTTTAAAAGTACTGACCTTAATTTCCAAAGAATAAACAAATGCAAGTAACCGTCAAGTTTCATATTACCACACTGATTAACTTGTAATGGAAGAGAGAGCGAACCATTTATTAGAGGTCCCGACTCGTGGTCGAATCGGCTGCATCAATCTTGATTGAAAGAGCTCCTCTTAGTTACATATTGTGGAAGTTAGGAGTAATTACTTGTTTATATTTAACATTAGCGGCGTTAAGTTACGCTTATTTTTAACTCGAATTCGGATGGGAAATAGAAAACGAAATGTCTTTATACTAAGTTCTTAAGGAATAGCCTGCAATACGGAAAAAGAACGTGAAGCTTTTATAAATAGTTATAATGGCATATTTTTTTATATGGAATATACATTTTTACATACAATTTTTTTTTTTTTTAGCTTCACGCTGTATCCCGCACACAGCAGGGTAGGCAGAGGGAACCTAGTGTTAAGACACTCCGCTCCCCACTTTCCGCCGAATTCGGAGGCTTGCGTGTTAAGTGGCGGAACTTAACGCCGCTTAATGTTAATATATTATATCATTATGGTGTAGTGTGAAAGAGTCAGGCGATGGTGGCAGGTTCGATTCTCACTCGGGAAATGATTGTTTAAGTTACTTCCAAATTTTGCTCTGGTAACAAAATCAAAGTGCGGCGTTATGCTCCGGCAGTCAGCTCAAAACAAAAAAAATGTATCAACTTTTATTTCTATACTTATTCTGTATCTATTTTATCAATGCAATAAGATAAGTGGTTACGTTATATGTACATTTGAAGTCATAAGTCATTTTTCATAAAAAATCTACAGAAAACTGTAACATATATAGATTTGCAGACACTTTTTAAATATTAAATTTATGTATTTTCAGCCATATTTCACATTCAATAGACAGTTTCAGAAAATGAATAAAAAATTGAACACAGTGAGATACGGTCAGAGCTTAGACAGTTTCCGAAAGTCGCAGGTTCGATTCCCGCTAAGTAAAAAAAATTATAGATTTTCCAAATTTATTTCTCATAATTATCCTAAATACGTTAAATAATTTCATACAATTAAATAGAGGAATTTAACTCCACAATATTAAATTTAAACATTTCTTTATTACACCATTATATCCAAAAGAACTTTTAAAAGCTTTTAACAAAGTAACAGTAAGTGTCCATTATATTGAACTTGAAAGGTGTTTGCGAAAATAATGATAGGTTAAACCTTTTAACTACCGTTCTAAGCTCATTACGTTCTATGGTGTTGACTTACCCTCAGTAATAAAAGTTTACGGCAAGATTTACCGTTAAGCTTCGATTTGTGTGAAATATTAATGTTATATTTTGTTTATTATGTAATGGGCAACTTTGAAATACGTTTGGTTATAAAATTGGGAGATTTTCAACAGGAAGTTATTTTTGTTTCGGAAATTTTATAATAATATTCTGTTTTAAATAAACGACGAAGAAGCTTTTAGATATTCAATTTCCGATTTTAAACTATATTAAAAAGAGCTTATACTAAAACAAAAATATATAATAAATGCACTGTGGCGTAGTGGGTTAGAGTATGACTGTAAATGCGACTAGTTTTGGGTTCGATCAGGTCACTTGTTCTTATGAATTAGGTTAAAGTTTCAGAAAAACCCTTTTAGAAAACGTATTGAGATAACTCCCTTAAGGTCGGCCACTCATCCACAACTTTTCCAATGTTGTGGATGTCTATGGGCGAAGGTAACCGCTTACCATCAGGTATTCCTTTTGCTCGTTTGCCCTCTTTACTAGTTAAAAAATAAATATAAAATAAATTTTGCTAAATATTTGAACAATACTTTAAAAAGGTTAAAATATATTGATATTTTTCCTTACACTGGTACTTAATGCATACTTTTAGTATGCATTAAATTCATCCATGCAACACATGAAAGGAGTGTCAATCAAAAAGATTCTCTCTGTCTCTCTATATGCTATGCCGGAAGAAGATTTGAAATTAAGAATGCTTCTCATACCAAACAGGACAAAATTTCTTGGTAAATTTCTTTAAAATTTTAAAACAAACGGCGGAACTTAACGCTGCAATTTGTCCAAACAGAAAATCAGTTGAAAAATGAAAAAGCTTCACACAAAACTTCCATACTAAATACATATGTCATATTCTGTAGGATATTTCGAAATTTTAACGAGCACTGCCAAAACTAAATTGCAATATTCCGACAAGCTTGTTCGCACGCGATGTTCTTAATTGTTTTCTAATTACTATTTAGAGTGGGCGGCATTAATGAATTTTTAAAAGGAATAGTCGATACTGTGGAAAAATACATATAAATTTAATTAATTTGTGGAAATTGATGTTTCTACTGGTATTACGTCAAATATTACACTTATTAAAAAAATGGGGCCAGTCGTGGCGCAGTGGCTCGAATGTGTGACTGTAAACGAGTTATGGGTTCGATTCCCACTCGAGGAGTGGAAATATTTAATATTTCCATTTCCTTCGCTCTGGTAACAGAGGTAAAGCGCGGCCAAAAAAGTTAAGTTCCGCCACTTAACACGCAATGCTTCCAAATTCGGCGGAAAGTGAGGAACGGAGTGTCTTAACACTAGATTCCCTCTGCCTACCCTGCTGTGTGCGGGATACAGCGTGAAGCTAAAAAAACAGCTTTGAAGTTGTTTTTTGCTGCAAGGCTTTGCCCACGAAGCAGGGTAGGTAAGAAGAACCTAGTTAAGACATTATGTTTACCCCTTTCCGTTTGAATTGGAGATATTGAGTGTTAAATGACGAAACGTAACACCACTTTTTATCTCTCTACTCGAATAGAGTGAATATATTATAAATATTTTAATACAGTTTTATTGATGATTCTTTTCATGGTGTTTTCTGGAAAGTGTGATAGTCAGATGGAATCCAGTAACAAGACACGCCCTTGTTTACTTCCCGTCTGATACTGAGACATTCCGTGTTGAGTGATAGATCTCAACGCTGTACTTTGTCTACTAGTGAGAATAAATAAAAATTTAAATAGAATCATTTCCCGAGTGGAAATAAAATTCATAACCATCGCGCTTACAAACGCTGTCCTGTGCCAAAACGGTCTCATCTCAACGGTCAATGATTTTGATATAGTTTTATTTTAATCACAATAGACATATCCGAAAATACATTTGTTTTTAAGATTCCGATATTTTGAACATGTTATAGTAGTCTGTGGTCATAAGTAAGCTCATATACTCAACGTACATAGTACATGCCTATCCTTTTCATTTCATTTTATTGCAAAAGCAAAGATTTTATTTCAAAAAATAAATGTTCTTTTATTCTATATTTTGTCATAACGCATTTTAGTATGGCATATATGTATGTAGGTACTTTAACTGTAAAAAATCTTACTAAAGAAAAAGAAAGAAAGAGACAGAATCATAAAAAAGTAAGTGCAAGAGCGAGATGCAAATTGAATTAGGGTTCAGTTCATATTTTGTCCTTAATGTGACATGTGCCTTCTAAAGTAGATTAGCGATGTAAGGAACCTGTATATAGACCATTAGGTTTTATATTTAGTATGGAATTTCAAAGAATATTAAGTTGCAGATTTATATAAGCATGATTTTTATATTTATTTAAAAAGTTAGATTTATTGCGGTGCTGATCCGCCATTTAATATGTAGTCTAAAATTGAAGTGGAAATCGCGAGTGGGCACTAATTTCTTTCTCACTACGTAAGAAAAAGCTTTCAAAATTTAAATAATTAAAAAAAATAGTAGAGAAATTCCGAAATATTTGTTAGAAAAATATATTTTTTCCTTATATAATATATCGACGGATCTTGTTTAATCAGACAAATGAAAATATTTCAAACTTTAAACTTTTTCCCGCTTAAGGTAGCCAGAGAAAACCTGACAAGGTTTGAAGACACTGATCTCTGCTATTGGCCTGTATTTCCATTCCTTTCATATTAAGTGCAGAAGTTAATGCCTAACTACTAGACGAAAGATATGAAAATAATTGTAAAATTAATATTTCACAAAGGAAGCTATTAGAGGCTATAGTGGAACATTGAGACAGTTTTTGGATATAGTTTTCATTTCGATTTTCCTTTGTTTTTTTTAGCTTCACCGAATCGGAGGCATTGCGTCTTAAGTGGCGGAATTTAACGCCGCGCTTTGCCTCGATACCAGAGCGAAGAAAAGGGAAATATTATATATTTCCACTCCTGGAGTGGGAATCGAACCCACAAACAGTCGTTTACAATGACACGCTTGTGCCTCTGTGCGACGACTGGACCCAAAACAGCCTCCAATAGCTTCACTTTTTTATTCTTTTATACTCCGTCTCCATTTTTCATTATCATGCCATTGCGACATATAATGTCACAGATGACACAACATCGTGAATTGTCTTAGGAACCAGAGAAGAGAAAATATTTTACCCACCCACCCAATAATATTACATTCAAACACTCATTGTTTTTTTGTTTTTAGCTTCACGCTGTATCCCGCACACAGCAGGGTAGGCAGAGGGAACCTAGTGTTAAGACACTCCGTTCCCCAGTTTCCGCCGAAATCGGAGGTATTGCGTGTTAAGTGGCGGAACTTAACGCCGCGCTTTACTGTTGAGGTAACAGACAAACAGAACGAAGAAAATGGAAATATTAAATATTTCCACTCCTCGAGTGGGAATCGTTTACAGTCACACGCTTGTGCCACTGGGCCACGACTGGCCACAATTAATCCTTAAATTATATAAATAAAGAAAACGATAAACATATTGTATGTAAAATTAATTTCTATTTACGGATAAACCATAACATGTGTAGACTACGCGCGTTGCTTAGCACGTGAACTGGAATCGATACCAACGTGATCGAACTTTACGTATGCTCTAGCCTTCTAGCCTTATTTCATATGTATGTGTTTAAAGCAAATGTTCTTGATTTTGAATTAAAACTGTTTTTTACTGGATATTTAGTAATCTCACTTTACTATATCCAAATTATAATTTTATATAATAATGTATCAACTGACAGACGAATGCCACCTCAGTCTGTCTAACTGTGACCACGAAATGCTGGAAAATGTTCGAAACGACGAGTTTCCTAAAAATGTATTTTCGAATACCAAAAATATACGCGATTAAGCAAGCCGGTTAAAAATAGTTTTATTTCAAAATATGTAATAATCGCGAAAACAATTATCTTAAATGTTCTTGATGTTAAATATAATTATTTTTATGGCTTCAGTTGTTGGCTGGTAGTTAAGAGAACCTAGTGTTGAGATACTCCGTTCTCCAACTTAGAGTGTTGAGTGGCGAAACTTAATACCGCGCTTTGTCTTGTACCGGAGCAGAGAATGGCACATAGTTTATAAATAATTTTCCCCCAAGTCGGAATTGTACCCAGAAATATTCGCTTTTACAGTCAAAAGGTGTTGCACTGCGCCACGATGACCTATACATAATTATGCTCATAATTACATGCCAAATGTTTATGACAATTGAGAATTCCATGTTTCAGATTTAACTCTGATTAATAATGTCTCAACGTTTATGGGTTCAATTCCCTCTGAAGGATTCCCTTATAGTATGATCATTCCATTATACTATTTTATTTTTAATTTTTCCTCTCTGGTGACTATACCTACCACCACTGGAGGAAATGTTTGTATTTATAACGTTTTCACTTTTTTCTCTAATAAATTCAATATTAAAAGGCTTACACGTCAAAGGCGTACATCATCAAGTCAACGAAAACGAAATTGCATTCATTAATTAGTTGTTAACATATTAATAACATATGATCAAAAGTTTAAGACAATTGATTTGTGTGAAGTTAAGTTTTTTGAAGGAATAATAAATGTATTGGATAGTGACAAATAAAAGCTAACCTAATTGAATCATTTTTTTTCATAGTACATATGTTATCCATTAAAACTGTATAGCATGAATGATTAAAATTGAAACATTGCGTGTTGAATGGCGGAAACCAACGCTGTGTTTTGTGTTTTCAGATTTATAGGTAATTTTAATATAATCAATTCCTCTGAATAGAAACACTGTCACACTGCGCCACGACGACCCATTTTTGTGGTGGTAAAGACTAACAAAATACCGAACCCGTTAACCATCTAACCCGTTTTTATCTCTATATAACCTACATATCGTCTACTTTTCCATTTTTAAATGAAAGCAGCAGTATTACTATTTAAATTGGTCAACCAACAATATTTTAAATGAAAAAATCTATTTGTGCTTCCAGCACACGGAAAAAAACCAGTATGTATAGTCAAACATTCCCCTAACGCGCCCCATTAAATGTCATTTGTTCATAAAATATTCAGTCAATATGTCAAATTAATCTTGACCTTTACTTATTAGGTTGTGACATTTAAATAATTATAGTATTCGGATAATTGGAATGACGATATACGCAAAGTAGCTGGTATTGATGTGAAGCGAAGAGCTGCAAAACGAATCTCTCTATAGCGAAGTCTGTGGAGAGCAGCTTATAAGCATGTATATCTGATATACGCATTCTATTCCATAATTGTGGAGGCCAGTTGCTGGGGCACAAAGTGTGACTGTAAACGCATCTGGTTGTGGATTCGATTCTTACTGGAAGAAATGGAATATTTAATATTTTCATTTTTTTTGCTCTTGCATTAAGTTTTGCCACTTAACACACAATGCTTCCAGAACTATATGGAATATATGCGGAGGGGAGTATCTTAACACTAGCTTAACTCTGTCTATCCTGCTGTGTGCGGGATACAGCGTGAAGCTAAAAAACAAATACAAATAGTATAGCGGGAAAGACAGTTTGTACTTAGTTTTATGACACCAAATACTTCGTTTTATGTCTGAATTCAAGTCGCGTAAATCAAATCTATCATTATTATTATTTTTTTATTTATTTATTTTGTTAAGTTGTATGTAGTAAACATTAACAAACATTAGGGTGGGCCATATTTTTTTTTTTTAAATATAATTATAATAAAAATTGACTGTTTTTTCCCAGCTCACGCTTTGTTTCCTCATTGAAATCTATTATATTAGACTAGAGTGGAGAAATTAAAATCATTTCAACTTCACTTTTCACTGTGCCACTATGGCCCTCAATATACATGTTACCTATATAATGGCTTTCATACATAATATTATAGTGTACCGCACACTTGAGAAATCTGACTGAATTTGTTGATAATGACGATTAGGCGTTTTATACTTATCGTGAAATGTATTTTTTTAAATAAATATTTTTTTTAGCTTCACGCTGTATCCCGCACACAGCAGGGTAGGCAGAGGGAACCTAGTGATAAGACACTCCGTTCCCCACTTTCCGCCGAATTCGGAGGCTTGCGTGTTAAGTGGCGGAACTTAACGCCGCGCTTTACCTCGACACCAGAGCGAAGAAAATGGAAATATAATTTCCACTCCTCGAGTGGGAATCGAACCCACAACCAGTCGCCACGACTCGGCGGGCCACGACTGGCCACTAAATAAATATTTAAAATTTAAAATTAAATTATGTGTGATCTTTGATCTAGTGAAACAAAGCGCAGCGTTGTACTTTGCTCTTAAATATGAAATATATTTTTTTTAACATTTTTACCCGCGACGGAACGGCGACTGTATATGTGTTTGGGGTGAGAGGTTGTTTGTTTGTTTGTTTGTTTGTTTGTTTGTTTGTTTGTGTGTTTGTGCAAATTACTATGTCAATTATTTCCAAAACTATAAGTCCGATTTTGATACGGTTTTCTATGATAGGTTTAGGTTCAATTGATGTATGTTCTTAGATATGTCTTATTGCCTTAACTCACCAGGGGGCGCTGCAGTAAGCATTTTACGTGAAAACGAATGTTTTCAATTATCTCAAAAAATAATAGTCTGATTTCGATACGATTTTCAGTGATAGATTCAGGTTTAATTGGTGAATGTTCTTAGATATGTTTTATCGTGTTAAACCACCAGGGGGCGCTGCAGTAAGCATTTGTTTGTACTTTTTTTGTATTTATTTGTCTAAAACCGAAACTACTGATCCGATTGAAAAGAATTTTCAGAAAAAGATTCAGCTTTGCTTGATGCATATTTTAAGATTTTTCTTTTTTTGTTACGGGGAAAACTCACCAGGGGGCGCTGCACTAAACATTTGTTTATGCAGAGCAAAAACTACTAGTTCAATTTAGATGAAACTTTCAAAGATAGGTTCAGGCTTAATTGGTGCATCTTTTTATATATGCGTTATGGTGACCACTCATCAGGGGGCGCTGTAGTAAGCATTGGTTTGAGTTTTTTTGTGTAAAACCAAAATTTTTCTTGTATTTATTTGTCTAAAACCGAAATTACTCATCCGATTGGCTAGAGTTTTCAGAACTAGATTCAGCTTTGCTTGCTGCATATTTTAAGATTTTTGTTTTTTTGTTACGATGAAAATTCACCAGGGGGGCGCTGCAGTAAACATTTGTTTATGCAGAGCAAAAACTACTAGTCCGATTTAGATGAAATTTTCAACGATAAATTCAGGTTTAATTGGTGCTTCTTTTCATATATGCGTTACGGTGACCACTCACCAGGGGGCGCTGTAGTAAGTACATTTGTTTGTGTAAAACTAAAACTACGAGTCCTATTTGAATTCAGTTTCCAATGATAGATTCAAGTTTACTTAGTGCATATTTTTATATATGTGTCATGTATGTTTACTTAGTGCATATTTTCATGTATGTGTCAACTCTCTAGGGGGCGCTGCAGTAAGTAGCTGCTTCTATTTTTTTGTGTAAAACCAAAACGACTAGTACGATTGTCAAGAGTTTTCAGTATTAGATTCCGCTTTACTTAAAACATGTTTTTAAATTTATATTACGGTGACAAGTCACCAGGGGGCGCTGCAGTAAAATATTGTTTGTGCAAAGATAAAATGACGAATTTGATTTGGATGCAGTTTCAATAATAAGCTCAAGTTTAATTAGTGCATGTTCTTGGATATGTTTTATCGTGTTAACTCACCAGGGGGCGCTGCAGTAAACGTTTGTTTGTAATATTTAATGCAAAACCACAACTACTAGTCCGGTTAGGCAGAGTTTTTAGTATTAGAGTTACCTTTACTTGGTGTAAGTTTTTAGGTTTTTTTTACGTCAAGAACTCACCAGGGGGCGCTGCATTAAACATTTAATTATGCAAAGCTAAAACTACAAGTCCGATTTGGATGCAGTTATCAAAGATAGGATCAGGCTTAGTTAGCGCGTGTTCTCGTATATGTGTCATGGTGACACCTCACCAGGGGGCGCAGCAGTAAGCATTTGCTTTTATTTTTTGTGTGAAACCTATTTAGATGCGGTTTTCTGTGATAGGTTCTGGTTTAATTGCTGCGTGTTTTTATATGCCATATCTACCACGAACTACCACGGGGCGCTCCAGTATATATTAGTTTGTTCAAAATCAAAACTACTAGTGGGTTTTGTGATTTTCACTGATTTGGTTAGATTTAAGTTTCGTGGAAATGTTACGGTGACAATCTGCCAGGCGCTGCAATAAGCATTTGATAACCAGAAAGCATTGGGTTTATAATTTCTTTTGGATTTGCATGAAAATTAATATAAAGTATTTCAATATTATGTAATAATATATGTCGGAGTGAAAAAGGCCATAACTATGTTATGAAGGAGTGACATCACTACAGCTGACGTCACTCGTATGATTTTGATAATCGTGGACGATGAAAGGACTAAAAATAAAACTGCTTAATATTATTGAAAGCCTAGTTTATTATTTAGGCACCGTAATATTATCACAGAGAGGTCTGCACACTCCGAAGACTGACGCGAGACCCCCGAGTATAGAAAATGCCGGCGTATTTATACTGCAAATAGCAAGTCAAAACTACCTACTATTTTTTATTATTATTTTTGCATTGGCTTTATGATAAAATCTGACTATTTTACAAATTATTATCAAAAGTTGTTTTAAATCGATTAATCTAACTATTATAATAATTTAAACTGTCGTTGCGCCGACACGGCCATACTGATGAGCGGTGCGTGCTCTGAACCGCCAAAGTGAAATAGTTTTATTAAAACAAGAAGTTAATTTTTTTATAGTTAACGTCAAATAATTTACCACCGGTTCACAAAAGTTAATGCCTCAGACCTGAGAAGAACCGGCGTAAGAAACTCGGGACTTTTCTTTTAAAATTAATTTGATAATACAACATAAAACAATGATTTTCAATTTGTTTCGTTAGTTTGAAAAAAAAAAGATTTTTTTTTTTCTTTTTATTTTTCTTCCTTTTTGTTTTACTTCAAGAAGATCCGACGGCTACGGTCAGTCCGGTGCGTGCTCGGTCTTTCCTGCAAAACTAGATATTTATTAAAGTGCGAATATCCGCCGACCCGGCCATTCCGACAGGCGACGCGTGCACTGGACCTTCTTGTATAGCGATGTTTAGATACCTGAAATTGCAAAAATATTTCTCTTTGCGATAGGTATCTGTAAGCAACCCAAGTTGCTTATTTTACAAAAAATATTATTGTGAGTACACAAAGATAACTCTAAGGCACTTCATTATTAACTTGAAATCTGGTGTGTACGTCTCTACTCATGGTTCCACAAGGCATCCCAACAGTATCCCACGGCTCACTTTTGGATACACCAAGGACCCGCGGTTAGCACAAGCATGACACGTGGCTAGCTCAGAGGTCTTACCACAAGGCGTCCCAACGGTATCTCAGGGTTCACTTTTGGATGCAACAAGGACCCGCGGTTAGCACAAGCATAAAACGTGGCCAAGCTCAGAGGTGCCACCACAAGGCGTCCCGACAGCATCTCAAGGTTCACTTTTGGATACATCGAGGACCCGTCGGTAGCACAAGGGTAACACATGCTGTAGCTCAGAGGTACCCACTCTATAGATATTTTGTTTCGTAGAATATAATTATAGAGGGGTAGATATAAATATCATGAAAACAATGAAATAAAAAATAAAATAAACCAGTTTTAACTCACAAGATTAATCCGATAATGACTGTTCGTCGTCGGTCGTATCCCACTTCTGATGTCGGAGTGAAAAAAGGCCATAGCTATGTTATGAAGGAGTGACATCACTACAGCTGACGTCACTCGTATGATTTTGATAATCGTGGACGATGAAAGGACTAAAAATAAAACTGCTTAATATTATTGAAAGCCTAGTTTATTATTTAGGCACCGTAATATTATCACAGAGAGGTCTGCACTGTCCGAAGACTGACGCGAGACCCCCGAGTATAGAAAATGCCGGCGTATTTATACTGCAAATAGCAAGTCAAAACTACCTACTACTTTTTATTATTATTTTTGCATTGGCTTTATGATAAAATCTGACTATTTTACAAATTATTATCAAAAGTTGTTTTAAATCGATTAATCTAACTATTATAATAATTTAAACTGTCGTTGCGCCGACATATATAATGTATATCTATTCACTTTAAAAAGTTTAAAATAAAAAACAAAATTAAAAATTTTGAAAAAACCCACGACGGTTTAATTGTAATTGTAAAAGGATAAAATAACTATAAATCCCCCGCCTAAAAGAATATATGTAACGAGATGATGGGGACGACTTCGTCGGGGGCTGCCAGTTGCAACCTCTATTTAAAATATAGTAGCTAACAGTATAGATTTCGTTTTAAAGTCTTTAAATACCAGTTATCAAAACTTTTAATTCATTTAAATATTTAATTTTTTTGCCAAAACTGTTTTAACAGCAAGAAAACCTATGAGAAGGTTTGCGCAAACTTAAAGTAATGACAGCCCCCGACGAAGCCGTCCCCATCATCTCGTTACATATATATGTAACGAGATGATGGGGACGGCTTCGTCGGGGGCGCGCCTAAAAGAATATTCTTTTAGGCGGAGGATTTATAGTTATTTTATCCTTTTACAATTACAATTAAACCGTCGTGGGTCTTTTCAAAATATATATTTTTTAACATTTTAGGGCGAAAGACTCTAAATAATTTGACTATAATCACTCTCTCGAGTGAGAATCAATCCTATAACCAATCACGTTTACAATAAAAAGCTGTCCTACGGCGTCTTATTTAAAGTACTATTAAATATTTTTCTACATACAAATACTATTAAATATTTAAATATACAAGTAAAAATAAGTTATTTTTTTTGTTTCTTTTTTTTTAGCTTCACGCTGTATCCCGCACACAGCAGGGTAGGCAGAGGGAGCCTAGTGTTAAGACACTCCGTTCCCCACTTTCCGCCGAATTCGGAGGCATTGCGTGTTAAGTGGCGGAACTTAACGCCGCGCTTTACCTCGACACCAGAGCGAAGAAAATGGAAATATTAAATATTTCCACTCCTCGAGTGGGAATCGAACCCACAACCAGTCGTTTACAGTCACACGCTTGTGCCACTGGGCCACTAATGGCCACAATTTTTTATTTAAATGGTCTTAAAAATAAATATACCTTCTACTATATAGCTATATTAAAAAACGTACATATTTATCAAAATAGCAATACTGTGAACCATTCTGTCAAATAGGTTGTCACTCAGGTCAGTACTTAAGCGATAGCCAAAAGGGATTATTGTGATTTTATATATCGTTAGTCTATTGACAGCCTGTCTAGAATCTAGCCTGAAGCTTAGTTTTAGGCTTTGATCCTTTGCTATATGGAAATGTGTGGAATGATATGTGAGTAATAAAGTTATTGAAAATTCCTGTTTAAATTAAAAATGGTTTTAGAAAACGTATAATAATTTGAAGGCAGCGTGATTTGAACCCGTGATGGGAAACCGTCTGTTCTGATCGCTAAGTTATACGTTTTACACCGAGATGCATCGAAATTCTTATAAGCTTATTACAACTTATTTTTGTTATAAAATTTTATATAGGTTTTTTAATATATAGGTAAATAGAAACCATTTTCTAAGTGTGCTAATAAAACTTTAAAAATGTAAAAAATATCTTATCAAATTATCAGTTGTGGCCAGTCGTGGCTCAGTGGCACAAGCGTGTGACTGTAAACGACTGGTTGTGGGTTCGATTCCCACCCGAGGAGTGGAAATTATATTTCCATTTTCTTCGCTCTGGTGTCGAGGTAAAGAGCGGCGCTAAGTTCCGCCACTTAACACGCAAGCCTCAGAATTCGGCGGAAAGTGGGGAACGGAGTGTCTTAACACTAGGTTCCCTCTGCCTACCCTGCTATGTGCGGGATATAGCGTGAAGCTATTTATTTTTTTTTTTTTTATAAATATTAAAACAATTAATTTCCTGAACAGATAAAACGTTAACTATTTGAAGATGTCATTATCATTCAAAGACATTCGATTCTCCCGCGGCGAAACCATTTTTCCTCTCAAAACCATCTCTTAAGGACAAAGGAGTGCCGATTACTGGAGCTAATGACAGTCTTATACACTTATAGTAATAACCGCTATGTAGGACAATACTTCATTAAATTGAATTTTCTACTTTTTTAGTTTTACAATTTCTATGGCGCCAGTCGTGGCGCAGTGGCACAAAGGTGTGACTGTAAACGACTGGTTGTGGGTTCAATTCCCACTCGAGGAGTGGAAATATTTATTATTTCCATTTTCTTCGGTCTGGTATTGAGGCAAAGCGCGGTTAAGTTCCGCCACTTAACACACAATGTCTCCGAATTCGGCGGAAAGTGGGGAACGGAGTGTCTTAACACTAGATTCCCCCTGGCTACCTCGCTGCGTGCGGGATACAGCGTGAAGCTAAAAAAAAAATACTTTATTATATCATGTTTTAGAGACCACCATGGTATAATGAAACAGCGACTGACTGTAAGTCAGTCAAATAAGGTGGGCAAATGAAAGGACAGAGTGTCTTGACACTACTCTCTGACTATGCGAGAAAAGCTTGAATCTATAAGAAAAAAAAAGATTCTTTTCTCCTACTAAACGGAGATATTATAATAATAATAAAGTCTAGTCTAGTATACATTTTAAATTTAAAACATTAATAAAAACAAATAACAAATGACGCTATTAAAGTGACTTATGTGATTTTCAGTTAAATCGAGCTACTCGTAGGCATTGAATTAGGCACTTATCTCGCTTCTATCTTTATTAGGTCTAGCGTGTTTGCTTCTAGGCTTCATTAAAGGTCTTAGAAAAAATATTGTACAAGTGATATACGTAGTGAAATACTATTATATAAAAATACTGTATAAGTACTGTAATTTGTATTATAGTTAAAATAGATTTTTTTAGTGCTTTGTTAAATTATTAATATTTTTTTTTTGCTTTACGCTTTATCCCGCACGCAGCAAAGTAGGTAGATAGAACCTAATGAAACCTAATGATATAAATCTTGAGGCATTGCGTGTTAAGGGACGGAACTTAACGCCGGAATTCGCCTCGATACCAGAACGAAGATAATGGAAACAATAAATATTTCCACTCCTCGAGCGGAAATCGAACCCACAACCAGTAATGTTTACAGTCACACTTTGTGCCCCTCTACCACAACTGGCCTTATTAATGCAGGGTGAGAATCGAACCCACGACCAGTCGTTTACAGTCACAAATTTCTGCCACTGCGCCACGACTGGCCCCAGAAAAAAGTAGTCTTTCAAAAATCTCATACACAAAATCTGACTAAACTTAAGGAATTTCTACTAATAAATAATTCTATGTTCTAACCCCCACTGATTTGCAAGGCTTAAGCCATTGCCTTACAATTTATGGTACTATAAATTTTAGTTTCAACGCTAAACATTTATTAAGATTTTGAATATTAAAAGTAAATAGACCACCTTGTGTGAAGAATTATAATGTACAGAAATTTATTAATAAACGCTATGGCGACGTAGTGTAGTTCAGAAATCTCAGTATATGGGATGGTTGTGGGTTTGATATTGAGTGGAGGTAATTTCTAATTTGGTTAAACAAAAAACGGCTTTGTATTACACCACTGAATGAACATAGGATCTAAAGTGGGTGAAGTTGTAGAACAGAGTCTTAACATTGAGTTCTTTTGGCCTAACATGATAATTATAGAAATTACTAATGTTTTTTTTAGCAAATATCCCGCAAAGAGCAGGGTAGGCAGAGGGGACCTGTTAAGACACTCCGTTCCCCACTTTCCGCCGAATTCTGAGGCTTGCGTGTTAAGTGACAAATCCTAAAGTAATGCTTTATCCTCCCAGAACGAAAAAATGAAAATCATTTCAAAAACAATGAATTCTCCCGAGTTATTACGTGAGAGTGGTGTACTTAGGTACCAGTAAGCAGAAAATAATTTCTCCGAATAAGAATCGAACCCACAACTACCTGATTAATGAACAATTCGTCAAAATAGAAAAAAATAATAAGAAATTTATTAAATTTCGCCTAAGCTACGTGACTGGCCGCGGGGTGGGTTTTCAAGTCCATTTACCTTGTCTGCTCATGATTTAGGGCCAAATGCGTATTTTTGCCATTCAGTTTTTGGGCAGGCGAGATTTTTTGGTATATTTAACACGAATTCTTAATTTAGACGCTTCTCTTAAGCGTTGTTACATTTAATTAAACTTAGCTAGAACAGACGGAATGCTTGCAGCTAATTTTGTTTATTGTTTAATTTATGAAAATGTACGTGTTCTTTTTAAATGTAACACATGTTTTGCATTTTCTCAAGTTAAATTATTTGTACAGGCTAAAAATATTGTGTTAAGTATAAACTAAATACATACATATTGATATATGTATTTATTTACTTTATTACTAGCTACTGTAGCGGAGTGGGTCAGGGAGTGACCATAAATGCGATTGGTTGAGGGTTTAATTCTCGCTTGGGAGAATTATTATATTTGAATTAGTTCCATTTCTTCGAGGAAGTAATGAGCAGAGTGTCTTGACACTAGTGTCAGAATACTTTATACCACTGTCGTTTTTATAAAAAAGAATTAGGTATATTTTTTAATTCCATTACATTATATTTTAAATCTTCATGAATTCATCAATTTTATACATTTAGTACTAATCAAAACACCAAGTTGAACTTTTTATGAAAATTATTCGGCTGGAGTATTAACAGAATTTGTATATTTAAAGTCTATATGAAAAATTGCCAAAAGGAAATATTCTTTATATATGTGTTACATTGCCAAGGTAAATACATATATTACGCGTCAACTAGACTACTGTCAAAAAATAAATGTTTAAAATAATTGAGCGAAACGAACAAAGCGAGCGGAGCGCACTACTGGAGACTTTTTTGCACGGTTTGTGAGGAATAGGCTTGAAAACTACACGTCAGAAAATTATGATATTTTGCACGTACACTATTTACAATATAGAGACGGTTCTTAAAAAAATGAGAAAAAAATTGATGTCTTTTAGGAATTATCACAAAAAAACTTATTTCCCATTGGAGTCTATGGCGAAAATGATCTTTGCGATGCGATATGTCTATGCGATGACCGCATCTGTACCACATTTAGAGAGCGCTTAAATAAATGATTTTCATTTGCTCGCTTCGGTCAATATATAAACGGCAGCGCAGCCAGTTGACATTGAGGGTCTGGTTGCGCCCCTAGTTATATTTATATTTGTCATTTCTAATATATGCCAGAGTAATTTCTTTGTAATTTCTATAGTGAGAGGAAATCAATCACTCTGTTTTTATATTTATTCCCCCCGTGGGGGGACGGGTTAAGAATACAATTCCTCCCCGCCGCTGGGTAGCGTCCCGTAAAAGGCGGGTAACCCAGTTAGCTTGGTGGTAGGAGATTCCTTCTCCGACTAGCTCGCGACCACTATCGTGTCAAAGACGAACCGCCAAACATCTGGTGATGTGTTCCGGTTCGATGGCATGTAAGCCAGCTCTCCCTATTCCCACCATTCCCATCCTCCCTCCCTTCTTTTGTCCCACACCCCTGAGGCTGGCAACGCATCCATAACTCTAATGTTGTGGATGTCTATGGGCGAAGGTAACCACTTAACATCTGGTGGGCCTTCTGCTCGTTTGCCTCCTTTATTCGATAAAAAAAAAAATACAATAAAGTGAGACAATTTATATTGAATGACGAAACGCACAGCGGAGCTTATTCTTTTTTTTAGCTTCACGCTGTATCCCACACACGGCAGGATATGGAGAGGGAACCTAGTGCTAAGACACTCCATTCCCCACTTTCCGCCGAATTCTGAAGGCATTACGTGTTAAGTGGCGCATCTTAACGCCGAGCTTTTTCGCGAGGAAATTGGAAACATCAAATATTCCCACTCCTCGAGTGGGAATCGGACGCACAGCCAGTCGCTTTACAGTCGCACTTTGTGCCCCTGTGCCACGACTAGCCCTTATTCTTTGTTTTGAAATATAAATATAATAATCTATAATATACGTATTTAAAATATCACACTCTCTCTGATAATGGTTTTTGTTAAGTGATATCGTACATATACAGAAAAAAATATGGAACAAAAGACATATTTCTAATGCTTCGAAATTGTTATCATACGAGAGTCACAAAGTAAATTTGTAAAATTTATTACCCTTTTGTTATTTTTTTATGTATAATAAAATATACCATCTAACGTAACGCCTTTTGACGTTGAAAAAAAAATGTAAATGAAATAAATAATAATAAAATAAATAAAGAAAGCAAAAGAGATAAAATATAAGATCTCACGTTAAATGGGGTCGTCTCTAGTACATTATTTTCTTGACTTGTGGCCACTAGACGGGCGATTGCATATAAGAAAAGAATAAAAAATATATTATTGTAATAATATTTTGAAATATTTTAACAATATGAGTTATAGATATTTGGCGGTTTTTTTTAAATTTTTATATGATATCACGCTTCACGCTTTTTCCCTCATAATAGGGTTGCCAGATAGAACCTAATGTGTTGCTAACCTGTATGAGATTATAATAAAATATGTTTTTTTTTGTATAAAAATATGTTTTTGTGTAAATGTGATATACACTCATATGAAGTGATTGGGGCACAGTGGCACAAACGTGTGACTGTAAACGACTGGTTGTGGGTTCGATTGCCACTTTCTTCACTCTGGTGTCGAGGCAAAGCGTGGCGTTAAGTTCAGCCATTTAACGTGCAATTCCTCCGAATTTAGCAGAATGTGGAGAACGGAGTGTCTTAACACTTCCATTTCCAAAAATTTTGTTTATTTTATGATTGGAACTTATATTATCTAATATTTTATAAGCATGTAAATCTAGGCTATTGTATTAACCTAACATGTCATTCTCAAAGCAATACGTAACAGGGTATAGAATTTCAATCAGGAATTATACAGTATATAATATAGTAATATATACAATATTACAAATTTTAATAATCATAAAGCTTAAAAGAACTGTATTTGATAGTTTTATGTTACTTTAACAATTTTTAAACGATTTTTTATTTTTTGTTTTAGTATGTATTTATTATAAATTATTATTTTTATCCTAACGCTTTTTGCGAAACGTATACGACTTAAAGACCTATGCCCTAAAAGTGTACAATTTTTGTAAACTAGTTTTGGCTTCGTTTAAATTAAATGTAATTAACTTAAATTATTTTATAAATTACTGGCCAAATACTAAGTAATATATATTACTAATACCTATAATTAACATTCTGTTACACGCTATAAAAAAAATACATGAACGCCTCTTACTTATTTTATTTGGCCTCAAACGACATTTTTTTTGTGATAGTGATTAATAATTCCGCTCTCCTTTTCACATGCTAGAAGCCGTCATGGCGTAATGTAAGAGTGTCTGACTGTTAACGCGAATGTTGTGTGTTCGATTCCCACTCGGGGGAACGATTATATTCAAATTTTCATTACCTCATTTTGGTACCTACAAAAAACGTGGCGTTGTGTTGAGTGACTCCAGTATACATACGTCTGGATTAAGGAAGGAGTGTCTTGACACTAGATTCTCTTTGACTACCCTCCTTGGAAAAATGTTTTTTTTTCCCACATGCCGTTAGTAAAGTGTAGTGGCCCCAACCACAGCGGAGAAAACACAAAGGAACAAACAAGCAGTACATTTTCGCCGTCAAAACAACTCTTATAATATAAATTGTATTATTCCATTTCGCGAGACGTTATGGTGTTTTCGTACAAAGTAGATATGTATGTATGTACTTTAAGGGACTTTAGTGACGAAAATGATAGAATGAATGACGAAAAATAAGAATAGCTCTTTCATGTTTATTATGTAAAAAATATATATATGTAGGTATAAAAAGCAGTAAACAGTAATTCAATCTGTCTGTTTGTCTGTCACGCTTTCACGGCTAATATACCGGTCCAATTTGAATGAAAATTAGAATGAAATTAGGAAAAGTTACTGGGTCTATCATAGGCTACTTTTTTTTTTTTTAAATCAATCTCTTAAGAGTCGAAATAGGGGATGAAAGTTTTTAAGAGAAATCTAAACCACTTAACTGATTGTAATGAATTTTGGCATAAATATAGATTATAATACAAGGTTAAGCATAGGCTGCCTTATTTTTCAAAAATCCACCTTCGAGGTTTGCTATATAACCAAATAGTTATATATTTCACGGGCCGGATCAGGCCACTAGAATTTTTATAAGTATTTTATTAAGTTCCACAGTTTTTTATTATTTTATTAAGTTCCACCACTTAACCTTAATTTCGGGCAGAAAGTGAAAAAGTGAATATTTTGACACTACCTTCTCTCTCGCAAATCAGTCTGTTTTCATTTACCAATCTAGTAATGCTCAACACATTGACATCAATAAATACAGCCGCTAGAAAACTGATTAGACTGAAGGGTATTTGGCGTATTGTCCTATTATGTAAATAATGTACAATAACGATTCCTACTTAGAGATACCATAATATTATATACACATATTTTTCTTTAGATTATCTTATTTTTCTATATAGCATGATATTCAAAGAGATTTGATGAGATATGATAGGAGATTTGATGTGTTCTGATTCTATGACATGTAAGCCAGCTTCCCCTATTTCCAATCATCATTCTACCTCCCTCAAGGCTGGGAACGCATCTATGACTCTTCTAGTGTTATGGATATCCACTTATTATCGGGTGGTTCTTCTACACAATTGCTTCTATGTAATAAAAAAAATCAAAGAACTTATTTTTAATAAATTCCGTTCTCCATTTTCGACCGAATTCGATATATTATGTGTCGAATGGTGGACCTCAATACCGCGATTAACTTGCCACAGTTAGCAAATGAAAATAATCTAATTATGATGATTCTTCTGACTGGGATCGAACCCAAAACTAGTCGCGATTACACTTAAACGCTACCCTACATTACGATCGTTCAAGATATTCATAAACCACTAAAGTAAAAATGTACAAGACAATAAAGATTTAACTGTATTTCTAATTTACTGTGGCCAGTCGTGGCCCAGTGGCACAAGCGTGTGACTGTAAACGACTGGTTGCAGGTTCGATTCCCACTCGAGGAGTGGAAATTATATTTCCATTTTCTTCGCTCTGGTGTCGAGGCAAAATCGTAGCGTTATATTCCGTCACTTAACACGCAATGCCTTCGAATTGCACGGAAAGTGGGGAACGGAGTGTCTTAACACTTGGTTCCCACTGCCTACACTGCTGTGTACGTACAGCGTGAAGCTAAAAAAAAAACAAGAAAAAAAAATTGTATATGTCAAAACAATGAAAACACAATAAATAAACAATTTAAAATGCATTAAACAAAACAAAACAGAAACAGAACGAACTAACAGAGTTATAAAAATACCACTCTTGTACCAATCCCCGTGAGAAAAACGTAACTCACTTCGAACATGTAAGTAACTTTAACTAATCAAATTGCCAACTTTAAACTCTACTAAAGTAAAATAGGCTCTTTTTTCCTACAAAATTAGTTAAAAAAAACATATGTGATACATGAAAATTAAAACAACTCAGTATAATGTTGGAGAAACACGCAAAAGGTGAAACGGGGTCGAAATTTTAACTAGCAACCGTTTATAGCGGCTTTATAGCTTTTTTGTAAACATATCGAAATTTATAGTGTCAGGGTTAGGGGGGTTTTAATCATCTGTTATAGTATATATTTATGTCGTAAATTTAGTTTTATTAAGCAGATAGGAGCCTCGTTGGGCGGTTACAATGAAAATTAGGAAAAATGTAATTTGATTATTATTAATGATAGCGCTATGGTATGGTAATTTTTATTGTTGCTTAGCTTACTGAGAATATTTAATACGTTTATATTAAATGATTATTGTTTAAATTTGTTTAAGGTAAGAAAGATGATATTTTAAAAGACTTTTTTAGAAGATTATTTTAACCTAATACACATGATTGATATGTGTTTATCATATGTTTTTAATCAAAAAATATTTTAAATATTATATTCTAACATTTAAAAAATTAAACATTAAGCAATTGAACGTATGGGTTCGCGATCAAAGCCCTTGGATAGTGTCCAAGAGGTGCGAGTTCGAATCTGCGTTTAACTTTTTATAAATTTTCTGAAAATATCTTTTGCATTTTAGAAAAGCTACAGTAGTATAGTACTCTGTTGTCAGTTTACACGTGAGACTCATTTAAAATGTGTGAAAATAGCGAAAACGTTAATTATACATGGGAATTTTCTACGGACACTATGTTTGCTCAATAAAATATTTCTTTTCGTGCCCAGCACGCGTTAGGAACCGCTACTCAGTGCCATATTTTTTTATAATTGTACTTAAAAAGCAAATTAAATTAAATGTTTAAATACTAACCTTGCAATTACCAAAAATACCAAGATAAAATTATAGTATGTATTACCAAGTAAGCTATATTGTTTTTTTTATTCTTGACGTCACGTTGTATCCCGTACACAGCAGGGTAGGAGCCTTACGTTAAGTCACACCGTTTCCCATTTTCCGCCAAATACTGTAGGCATTACGTGTTAAGTTATATAACTCAACGCTGCGTTTTGCCTCGACACCAGAGCGAAGAAAATAAATTACTAAACACTTGAGTTCCTAGAGTAGGAATCGAAGCTACAACCAGGCGTTTACAGTCTCACTGTATACTCCTGCGCCACGACTGGCCTCATATGAACGTTTCATTAATTTATTTGTATAATTTAACTTCTGAGATAAAGAATCCACAATCATTGATTTTGAAAGAAAAGATGAACTTAAAAAAATTATGTACACTAATAATATTAGGGTGGACTGTAGCAGTAGCCAGTGTATCTTATGAACCGTTTAGTTATCCATATTAATATAAAAAATGCGGAAGTCTCTCTGTCTGTTACGCCTTCAAGGCTAATCTACCGGCCGGATTTGAATGAAATAAAAGTCAGAATAAAAGTAGTTGCAAATTCCAGGGTCAAATATAGGCTACCTTTTTCAAAAATCACCCTAATCAGTTGAAATAGGGGATGCAACTTTGTGTTTTATAAAACTGTGGAAAAATCTAAGCCACTTCGCTGATTTCCATGAATTTTCTTAGTTGATGACATAAGGTCAAATGTAGTCCACCTATTATTCAAAAACCCCCTATGAGGCCAAAATAGGAAATAAAAATTCCTGAGAAAAATCAGGCGGGCGTAGCCACGAGCAGGTCGCTAGTAGTACAATAAAATTTAATCGTAGTAGCGACATATGTTCAAAAGGGCTGGGAAAGGGTAGCGTGCTTGAAGTGACACCAATGGGGGAGTAAATTGCATTATTGAACGTGTCGCTCCAAATTTAAGATTTAAAGTTATTTGGTTGAATGAATGTTGTGTTTCATATCGCATAGTGACTAATCTCTTTTGGTTTATTGTGAAGAAACTCGTTTTTCACTTTAAGCATACCTACTTAAATACATGGACCACAATTAATCTGTATCTATATTTACTTGCCGGTAGAATTTACTAGAAAAACATAAATAAATAAATAATAATAACAATACAACTACAAAAATATGCAAATTTAACATTTTTGCTTCATAAATGAATATTCTTTTTTATTCATTTCAAAAATTTTGAGACCGTTGCGGTGCAGTGTGATTAATGTCAGACTGATAGTTGTCACTGGTGGTCTAGGTTTGTTTCCCACTCGTTTATTTCCTTTTTCTGCTCTGGTGAATTGAGTTTATCCACTCAATACACAATATCTTGGCTTTGGGTGTGAATGTGGAACAGAGAGTCTTAACACTAGATTCTCTCTACCTTCTCTGTTAATGAAGAAAAACCGTGCAGCTGTAATAAAAATTATAAATAATAATAAAAATGATAAATAATAATATTATCTTTAAAAAGACATTTAAAGAACCCGCGAATACCGTCCAGGCGCTCACACCACTGAGCCATGCGTTCTACTAGCCGCTGCGTCAAAATTCTTATACGCTTTATTACAACTTATTTTTGTTGTTAGCATTTTTATACGTTTTCTTTAAATATCTTTTTAATTTACCTAAGTGTGGAATAACACTTTAAAAATATTTAAAAATATTATCTTTTTTAATATATTTTATATACTGCACTATTACAAAAGTCAGTAGTAGAATTTCAGTAAAGTAAGAAAATGGAATGCGTCCTAGTATTCGATAGCCCGTAGCGTTTTCTAACAGCAACACAATCACTTGAACGCTATTGAAACTTAGATGGATTATTCTCTATACAATATATTTTTAAAAGTTATAAAGCTTTCCTTAGAGATATGCTTTTACTGGACGTAAACTAAGGCCATTATATTGAAATGGGTCTAACTTTATAACGATAGTTGTCGGTTCGATTCCTCTTCGGGGAAGTTATGTTTCATTTATTTTAATTCACTTGCTCTGGTAAAACAAAAACAAAATGCGGCTTTGAGCTTCACGTTTTAACATTTTTAACATGCCATGTCTCGAATTCAGATGAAAAACAGAAAATGGAGTGTTTCTACACTGTCTACCTTACTATGTAGGATAAAGCGTGGAAAAAATGTATATTGTATATTATATAAATACTAGCGATCCGCTCGCGGCATCGCTGCGTGAACTATATTAACTGTTTCGTTATATTGCAACCTTCGAGGGTGGATTTTCGTAAAATAAAGTAGCCTAAATTTAACCTTGGATTTTCCAATTATTCCAATATTTATTCCAAAACCCAGTACAATCGGTCAAGGGGTTTAGATTTTTCAGATTTCAACCCCTTAGAGGTAATTTTTTGAAAAAATAAGTAGACTATTTTTGATCCTGAATTATTTACTACTTTCTTACTAAATTTCATCCAAATCAGACTGTTAGATTATTCGTGAAAGCAGTGAAAACGTGACAAACAGACTTTCACATTTATCATATAAGTATGTATTCAATATCATTCGACATGATAACTAAACGGTAATAACGTTTAGTATTCAAATTCTATTCAATAGAATATACTATTCTATTACAAAATACTACTGTATTTCCTCAATTTGATGGAACAAAGGTCAACTTGTTATGTAATGAGCGAAATAGAGTTCAGGTTTACAACTAGATTCTCTTCCTACTACATCAAAAGAAGCTAATTGCATGCAGACTAGTTTAAATGTTCATTAACATCTGGAATATTTAACTAAAAGGTTAAAAATCTATTAAGTTTATGAAACAAAAAACATTTTTACACAGTTAAAATTCATTTTTTATATTTTAAACTTATTTATTCATACATGAAATTCACCTCTTGATTGGAGTTAAGAAAATTGAGCTTCATATTCATATATATTGCATTCAAAACATAATTAATTATTTTCCCATTTTCACGCTTTTAGTCATATAGCAAGTAAGCAGAGAGAACAAAATGTCAAGATACTTTGACATTGCGTGTTGAATGGCGAAACTAAACGCCGCGCTTTGTTTTGCTAGGGCAAGAAAAAAAATATAATTATTACCCTCAAGCGGGAATCGAACCAACAATAGTCACTTTTATAGTCAAACGCTGTTTCACTGCGCCACGATAGCCTAAAACAATGAATTTGGAATTCAAAACCTCTAAATATATTTAGTACCAAGGCACGTCAACGACAGAGCCATACCTTTTATTGCTGGCGTGCTTCTGAGTTCTGAACAATAAAACAAGCGTAAATCAAATGTTAATTGAAATAATCATAAATAGGCACAATAGTTAGGACGTTTCTAGCAAGTGGTGGTTTAGGGTTCAATTTGCATTCAAGCATTCACGCTTTTTCAGTTTCAAGTCACTCCGTTCTTCGCTTTCCGCCTTAAATAAAGATATTAAGTGTTGAATAATAGAATTCAACGTTTTTTCTTAGGTTTCGGAATCAAACCCACAACCATTGCGTCAGTCGGACATCCCACTGTGCCACGAGGGCCTCAATAGACAAGAAATTGAATAATATGGAGTTGCAAAATTTTATATCGATTGATATTAACAATTTGTCGCACTCTCACAATTAATAAAACTTATGTAACTTAAAATTTTGTTTTTTTTTTCGTTTTGCTAAAAAAATACTAATATATTTTATAGGGTATATAATTTTTTTTGAATAAGGTCAATATAATTCTGGGGGTGTGATATGTATATATATAAAAAATCTAGTTCCGCCACTTAACACGCAAGCCTCCGAATTCGGCGGAAAGTGGGGAACGGAGTGTCTTAACACTAGGTTCCCTCTGCCTACCCTGCTGTGTGCGGGATACAGCATGAAACTAAAAAAAAAATCACCTCGACTTTCTAAATATCAAATTCCGATTACCATCACATACATACTAAAAGTTTAGTTATAAATATATTCACTCTGTATATACGTTAGTGACTACGCAATGCCTTTTACTGCCGGTACTGTGCTTTGGAGTTCACAATAAAACAAGTGTAGGTAAATCAAATGTGAACTAGAATAAAACGTCCCCTGGAAACTTTTATGTCATTGTAACTCAGTTGGAAGTGAAAAACGTATAACATGTGGTACATGTTCGATTTTAAAATAGTGGAAATATTTGAAAAAATCTTATATTTTAAAATATTTTAGAAAAATTGGGAACAGAGGAAGAAATGAGGAACGGAGAGTCATAACACTAAGTTCCCTCTGCCTACCCTACTGTGTGCGGGATACAGCGTGAAGCTAAAAAAAGAAAGAAAATTAAAAAAATAACGCAGCGGGATTCGAACCAGCGCCTCTGAAAAATGTCTTTTTCAATTTCCTATGTGTGTGGATAACAGTTTAAAATGTTAAAAATAGAGGAAATAATTCAACTTCACAAACTAGGCAGATTTGCAAATTAGTGCAAATTCATACTGCATCCATACTCATAATATAAATGTGAATGTCTGTCTATCTTTTACGCTTTTGTACTAGGCAGAACACTACTTTTCGAAGGCTAGTTTTATCTTTTTGTTTTTGTTGCCTTTTTGACGTCGCTAATGACAAAGAATCACATATAGGTAACCTATTCACAAACTGGGGAACGGAGTATCTTAACACAGATTCCCTGTGTCTACCCTGCTGTGTGCGGGATACAGCGTGAAGCCAAAAAGAAAAAAACAATTCACAAACTGTTTCACAAAACCAATCCTTGCGGGGTTAAAATATATATATATATATATATATATATATATATATATATATATATATATATATATATATATATATATATATATATATATATATATATATATATAAAAATTGGTACAAATATATAGGTACGTTTAATTTAGAAGGCGCCGGAAAAAAGCAAAATTACATAATTTTTCTATAATTTTAAAATATTTTAGTATAATAACCAATACTAGCGCAATAAATTTCAAATTCATACCTAAATCCATAGAAAAAATGCAAAATTACCATTATTACCCTTCAAAAAAGAAACCCCATACATTGTAATTAAGCACACAAACTGCGTAGCGATTAAAAAATTTCCACTCATCCACACCACGGTCAGCACTGTGTTATGCTAGGGCAAGAAAAAAAATATATTATTACCCTAAAGTGGGAATCGAACCGACAATAGTCACTTATATAGTCAGACGCTGTTTCACTGCGCCACGTTAGCCTAAAACAATGAATTTGGATTGAGGAGTTAAAATTTGGAAATAAAAAATTGTACAAATATATATGTATGTATACGTTTAATTTAGAAGACGCAAGAAAAAGGCAAAAGTATATAAATTTCCTATGATTTTAAAATATTTTAATTTAATAACTAATACTAACATAAAAAAAGACATTTAAAGAAAACGTACGTGTCTTTATCAATTTTCCTAAGCGTGGAATAACACTTTAAAAATATTTAAAAAATAATAATAATTTTAATAATTCAAACCTAAATCCATAGAAAAAATGCAAAAACACCATTATTACACTTCAAAAAAAGAAAACCCATACATTGTAATTAAGCACACAAACTGCGTAGCGATTAAAAAATTTCCACTCATCCACACCACGGTCAGCACTGTGTTAAAACTGAACACGCAAGAACAAAATAAAACAGAACTCGTTAGAACTTGTTAAATACAAAACCGTAGGCACTAAGTTCACGATAATACGGTCTTATCGAGCCAATCTTTACCATCGATCCGAATTTCTTTTTATATGAAGTCATGCTTGCTACGCATTTTTGCGTTTTGCCCTATAAAATTGAAACTAAAATAAAGTTATATTGTATGAAACCAATTTTTGTATGATTTATGATTATGGTCGCTTTTAGGTCGAGGTGTAAAGTTATAATTCAATTTAGCTGGAATTATGAGTGTTTCGTATAAGTAATGATATGGGCAATGAATGTGTGTAGTTTTATCGTTAAAGTGACAGAACATAGCAGAATGTGACTATTGTTTCATTTTTCTATGTAAACAAAGGTTTGTGTATTAATACTGCCTAACTAAAATGCGTCTTAAGCGGGAAATTTATTAAGCGTCATTGTATTATTTGAATTTTTTTTATTTAATTATTTTTTTTTAGCCCTACACCTTTTTCCACACACCAAAGTAATTCTCGCTATCTAATGTCTAGAAAGACCGTTATTCAGTTGTTGAGTGGCTAACCTTAACGCCGCACATTGTTTTTGTTTATCAGAGCAAAGGAATGAAAATAATTAAATCATGATCAAATTACGATAATTTCTCCAAATGTATTAATTATAGTTATGGCCAATCGCAATTACAGTCGAACCCTGTATCACTGCACCGCGATGGTCTCATCTAGTTGTTTTCATGATTATAAAAATAAAAAAAATCGTATTGACATGTCATTCGCTCTTTGCTTTACACGTAATATATTCCATGTAGTTAAATTTTTACACTGTACCTCCTACCTACCTTCAAGACTTCGATTCCTCTGATTCCTCCTCTGATTCTTCCTCTGATTTTTTCTAAATGGGAACACTTAGAAATAATCGGAGGAATCGAATCTTGAACCATCATAACCCCCAAAAACTCTCCCCTTCACATTCCCCAAAAACAATACAACCTTATTCGCAAACGCAACTTTCCATCTAGAAATGTAAATTACATATCGAGAAGCAAACAGCGATATATCCTGCATAACTGTGGCAGCCGTGGCGTGGCAGCGTGAATCTGTTTTCTGCCGATTTGTCTCTGAAACGGTGCGAATCTCTGCTGGGCCACTGCCAAATGTGCAATTCCTACAAATTTCTTCTTGCAAACCGTTACAATCTTATATTTTAATATATAAAGTTCAATTTACTATGAAAAATTGCGAAATATTTTTGTAAGCCTGTAGCTTAAATCTCACTGGTCTCCAAGGCTAGTGCCAGACTGACTCAAGTGTCGTGATCCTTCTATGAAAATAATATTTTATTTGTATTATAATAGTGTACTCTAGTGTTATTATGTGCTTTTATTGCTTATGATGTAGATTAATTTGTTTTTATAGCAGAGCAAAGTGTTTGTGATAACAAATATCGTTTAAGATAGAGAGAAACATGTTCGAGCTTATTAATATATGTATAATTTGTTAAGAATGTTTATTTTGATTATTTTGATAAAGTAATGCTAAATATAGATAAGTAATAAAAATGTTACTTATTGATCGTATTACTGTATAGATCACTAAATGTGGTTTGAGTAGTGTCATGTCACATGTATGAACTCACTTACATTCATTTTAAGTACATTATAATCGTATAATAATGTAATCACATAATTGTAAACAATAATGTTTACAATTATAAAAATTAAAATTTAAATAGAATGGGGGATAGTCAGAGAAAGGAGGGAGAGAGGGGGAAGTCAAGATTTTTCACTTTATTTTTCCACTTTTCGCCCGAATTCAAGGCCTTGTGTATTGAGAAGCAGAGCTCAACGCCACGCTTTGTCTTATTCACCGGGACGGACAAAAATAATTAATTCAGGACTATTCCCTCGAGAGGGAATCGAACTTATAGCCAGCCATGACTATAGTCAAACACCGTCCCACTAAACCAATGACCTTCCTTACTTACTATCTTTTTTATATACATATATAGATATATTGATTCAGTCGTAATTAAAAACTACTTACGACATTTTTCTAAAAGTCGTTTTTCCTGCAGATTTTTATGAAATATAACTAACTAATACATTCTATAACTAATTAAACTAGTTTATAACTAATAATACTAATTAACCATTTTTTATAACACCATTGATTTTTATAACACCGTTGATTACACACAATAAATATTAAAAACATAAATTGTCGCATTCTAGGGGAAAATCGAGAATGGAGAAAGGAATGTCTTGACATTCCTTTCACCATTTTCCCCTAGAACTAGGTTCTCTTTGCCTACCCTACAATATAGGATAAGCGCGAACCTGTCAAAAAAAAACACAAAATACGTTTATTTAACCCTCATAATATTTTCTAACATTTTTCCAACAGACAGCATCTAAATTAAAAGTGCCCAGAGGAGAAACGCCAAGTAGATCTACAGTATAAATGAATAAATCATACTACAAAATGAATATCTGATATGATTTTGATGTTTGTACAGTTGAGAGTTTCATTATTTATTCCTGGGGTAATTTGAATGGACTTAGGATTAGAAAGCAAGGGTCGATTGAAATGTGTTGAATAAAATATAATCCTTAATACGTATTTGTGCTGGACACGGAAGTTGTCCTTTTACCATAGTTATCACTTTCGCCTTTTAAAATAATTTAGAGACTAACGTGACGTAATGGATAAGCGTGTGACTTTAATTAACATTTGTTGTGGGTTTGATTTTTAATAAGGGGCTTAGTCATAATTTAATTATTTTCATTTTTTTTCTAATGTCTTGAATTCGGCCGGAGAGTAGAGAACGGGTCTTAACACTAGGTCACTAGGTTAATATTTAAAGAAAACTGGACTCTCTTATGGTATATTTAATAAACTTAGTTTTAAGCTCTGATATTGTTAATGAAAAAAAGATTATTTTAAAAAAAGGTACAGACCTTATGTCCGTAGTAGTAAAAATTAAATAGTAAAAAAAAACACTAGGTCCTCTCTGACACTATGCGAGAAAACACTTGTATTATGTTATTTATTTATTAGTCTATAGTTCTTTTTCCTTTAAGTATTGTGTTTTTCTTTTTTAAATTTCAATTTTATAATCTACAAAAAGATCATACGTTTAGGTCATCGTGGTGCAGCAAGATAGTAGCAGCAGCATCAGCAACGCCTGACTGTTAACACGACGGTTGTAGGCTCAATCCCCACTCGGTTGAGTCTTTATATAACTACTTTAGCAAAATATAGTGCAGCCTTTACAGATTTCCGCCCCTTACCACACATATCATCTCGAATTCTTGGTAATGATTGTCCTGACTGCTTATCCTGCTATACAGAATAAACCGTGAAAAAACGTTTTTGATATTTTTTTAGTTTTTTTTAGCTTTGGCTGTATCCCGCACATAGCAGGATAGGCAGAGGAAACCTAGCGTTAAGACACTCCGTTCCCCACTATCTGCGCAATCCGAAGACATTGTGTGTTAAGTGGAGGAACTTAACGCCCCGCTTTGCCTCGGATACCAGAGCGAAGGAAAAGGAAATATTAATATTTCCACTCCTTGAGTGGGAATCGAACCCACAACCAGTCGTTTATAGACATACGTTCATGCCACTGCGCCACGACTGGCCCCTATTAATTTAACATTTTAATTATTCTGCTTATCAATTTGCATCTCAAATTTGCATTACTATTTATATAATTTGGATGAAATGTACGTTACTCGAAAGGCTTGTCTGGATCGTTAGGCGCGTTATCTGATATTCTGCTGTCAGAGTTATGTAAAGGTAGTACAGATTCTAGCTTACATTTTATTTATTTCATAAATTAGTAAAATATCAAGAGTTTTGTAAAGTTTCCTTTTAAATTTAACATGTGGATAATGAAGATAATATTGATCACACAACATTATTTTAATGAATCACCTTTATAATAAATAGTTAACGTTTGGTAAGCTACAAAAAATGACCCTTAGTGTCTCAAGACAAAAATCTGTATCCAGTGTATAATATGTTTAAAATACCAATATTGACATACAAATGCGAAACGTGGTTGCTAACTGTCTTGTAAGAAGGCTCAAGGTGAACTATCGGGAAATGTGGAAGAAGAAATGGTTGACCTTTTTACCGTGAAAGAATTAAAAGTGAAGACATTTTTAGGAGAATTTGCGCAGTAGATGGGACACATAAAGAGAAGAAACGAAAATATCAAATGACGCGCAATTGGCAGACTCCATATTATGTAAAACAAAGCAGAAAGCGCAGGACCGATCGTCATGGAAATCCTTAAAGGAGGCCCAATGTCCAGCAGTAAGTAAGTGAGAAACAGCTGAGACCACGAAACAACTATAAATATAAATAGTCCTTTGAATTTACAACCACCGTTTGCATTCAAACACCTATAATTATGCCACGACGTCGTAATATTGTTTTAAATTCTTAGTAAAGAAGAAAATGAACACTGTGTGTGTCCATAATTAATATCTAGCAAAGGTACAATTTGAAACAATAATGTGAAGATTATAATTAATTTTACAGGACAAGGCCTACAAATGTAGATAATAATTATAGGAAAACATGAATTATTTTAAAGAACGTGCCACTTTGATTTCCATTCTTGGAATAGGCTTATAATTATTATTAAGACGTCCTTAATTTACTGCCTAGTAGGATAATCTGAGAAAAGTTATTTTATTTTATTATTGTATAAAAGAGGCAAACAAGCAGAAGAACCACCTGCTGGTAAGTGGTTACCTTCGCCCATGGACATCCACTAGATTAGATGAAACGTGGATGCATTGCCGGCCTTAAGGCTGAAGGGGGGAAAGAAGAAGGAAAGATGGGGATGGTGGGAATATGGAGAGCTGGCTTACATGCTATTGAACTGGAACATGTCATATCAGATATTTCGCGGTTCGTCTTTGACATGATAGTTGTCACGAGCCAGTTGGAGAACGAATTTCCTACCACTAAGTTACTAGATTACCCATCTCTTACGTGACACTAACCAGCAGCAGAGCAAATTGTTTTCTTAACCCTAGTCATAGTGTCTAGACACTTATCAACCGCATAATTGCGTGTTGAGTAGCGAGACTTAAAGGCACGACATGCTTTTGCCGCTCACAATTAGGAATAGTTCCCACAACTAACGTAAACATAGTCAAATGCAGCCTCACTGCGCCACTACGGCCTTAGATAAACTTTTTGTTTTTTTTTTCAGCTTCACGCTGTATCCCGCACACAGCAGGGTAGGCAGAGGGAACCTAGTATTAAGATACTCCGTTCCCCACTTTCCGCCGAATTCGAAGGCATTGCGTGTTAAGTGGAGGAACTTAACGCCGCGCTTTTACCTCGACACCAGAGCGAAGAAAATGGAAATATTAAATATTTCCACTCCTCGAGTGGGAATCGAAACCACGACCAGTCGTTTGTGCCACTGGGCCACGACTGGCCTTAGATACAAGAGAGATATTTAAGAAAATTTTAAATATCAAAAACACTTTAAAAAACAATCCGCTATCATAATTCAACGAAACATACCTCTGTAACCTGAGCCAATACTATTTTTTAACGTCCATTGAAAATAAAATCTCAGCCAATTGATTTGGAATTTAATATCCTAGTACTAAAGTTTAAAACTTTTATTTTCTCGCTTCGTCCTCAAATCGGGTTGAAATCTTTATTTTTCGAGCGGAAAGGTTCACATTTTTCACAATTACTTGGACGTTTTCGCGTTAATCCATCTTCTTTGTCTCACGTTTAGATTTCATTTGTGAAACAAATTGCGACATTGGCTCCTTTAATGTAATCAAATTAAATATAAGGTATATTGAAAGAGTTGTAGTTTTAGATTTTTTTTAATATAAATTGTTATTAAATTTATTCATTAAAAAAGCAAAGAAAAAATATGCTTAAGTAATAATATTTTCCCGTTAATCTGAATACCAGCCATTTACAGTCACACGCTTGGCCACTGCGCCACGACTGGCGTCCGATTTTTTTTATTTAGGTATAAGAATTAAGAATAATATAAGAATTTTAAATTATTTTAAACACAGTGTATATAGTTTTTAAAGTTTTGTCTTGTCTAAACATCACTAGTTGTGGGTTCAATTTCCATTCAGATATTATATTTAAATTATTTTCATTTTACCACTCTGGTAAGAAAAACGTTAATAAATCGTTATTCATTTACAAGTAAAGTTTTTTACAAGTAATAATAAAAGTTATATATTTTATTTTAAATAGTTTAATCAATATGATATTGTTGAAAGTCTTCAAGTCGATCTCCTAATTACTTTCAATAGCACGAACTATGCGACGACTGTGATAGCGTACCATGACTTAATGAAGCAGCTTGTTTTAGTTTATTGTAGCTAGGGACGCTCCGAGAGTGCAAATGGTACTTCCTCTCACTATGCGGTGGTTCTCAGTTCGAATTTCACTTGATTTTATATTTATACTTTAAATAACGATATTTCTTTAAGCTGAAAACATAAATGGGGTTAAAACCCGTAACTAATGCATTTATAAATTAAAACAGTAGCTACACGAAATCAATGGACAATTACTAGTTGTTCACTTCTATAAAAGGTGAGAAGTGCATTTTTTAAGTAGTCATAAAGCACCTAGTATCAAGATCCCGTTTAAGGTTTATTATGTAAAATGGAGACAGTGCGTCTTAAGTGGTGGAACCCAATGCCGTTAACGATAATATATATATATTTTTTTCAACTTCACGCTGTATCCCGCACACAGCAGGGTAGGCAGAGGGAACCTAGTATTAAGATACTCCGTTCCCCACTTTCCGCCGAATTCGGAGGCATTGCGTGTTAAGTGGCGGAACTTAACGCCGCGCTTTACCTCGACACCAGAGCGAAGAAAATGGAAATATTAAATATTTCCACTCCTCGAGTGGGAATCGAACCCACAACCAGTCGTTTACAGTCACACGCTTGTGCCACTGGGCCACGACTGGCCTACTGGTAATAATTAATACAAATAATCATACCCTCGAGTGGAAACCAAACCCACAACCAAGGTAATTACAATCAAACGTTACTCCACTGCGCCATGACAATCTCTTAATTATGCAAATAGCATGTTATTAAGTGCGGCGTTGAGTTCCGGCCATTAAACACGCAAAATCCCGATTTCGGATGGAGAGTTAAGGACGGAGTATCCTAACACTATGTCCTCTCTCATTACCCCCTATGCGAGAATGAGCGTGAAAATGCAAAAAAAAATTGCCATATCCCACGTACTAAACGAACGAACAGAAAACTCATTATACACAGTTAATATAAAGGCAATGCTGCCCCAAAAACGTTGTTAAAACCCTAGATAGCTAAGCGAGCTGAATTAAATACATGTATCTGTACTAATTCCATTGTTTATATGCATGAAGCGAAAGCATTCTACATTTGTTTATCTCGTCCGGGACTTGGCCGTACTCTTTTAATGACCGTGATATGAGATGACATCAAATTAAAATTATGCTTTTTTGAGTAAATATGTATGTCAGTGTCATCTGGTTTTGAATTGTGGATTTAGGTATAAAAAATGTTGTTTGACAAGTTGCAGCCTGTAAGTTTGTTTGCGTAGACTGTTGTAGCGCAGTTGGAGCGTTTGAATGTAAACATGATGGTTATATGTTCGATTTTTTCTTTCTTCTTTTACCTTCACACTGTATCCCGTACAAAGGGTAGGCAGAGGGAACCTAGTGTTAAGACCCTCCGTTCCCCACTGTCCGCCGAATTCGGAAGCATCGCGTGTTAAGTGGCGGTACTTAACGCCGCGCTTTGCCTCGACACCAGAGCGAAGAAAATGGAAATAATAAATATTTCCTTTCCTCCAGTGGGAATTGAACCCACAACCAGTCGCTTTAAATTCACACTTTGTGCCTCTGCGCCACGACTAGCCCAAAATTCGGTTCGAAGTTTCGATTTCCACATGGAAAAAAGATTATATTTAAATTATTTTCATTTCTCCGCTTCTGGTACCTAAACACAGCAGTACCGCTATATTTTATTATGTGAAGGAATTGTTTTGGCAATAGGGTCTTTCTATCTACCCTAATAGATGGTAAGAAGCAAGAAGCTGGCTATTTTTTACTACACTTGTCAAGATTTTTTAGATGTATTGATGATTATAATGCCTCGTATAATTTCGTAACTAGTATATAATACTTACACTGGAGTATTTACAATAGCAAACCTGTTTATTATTAACTGACATGACTAAGATCTCATCGTCATCGCAGCGCAGGGGATCAGCGTCAAACTTAAATGCGGTTAGTTGTGGGTTGAATTCCCACAACGGGTGGACAAAGCCCGGCGTTGAGTTCCGCCACTTAACAGTATATCGACTTTTACCTTGCTTACCTTACCTAAAAAAGCGAGAATACAACAAGAAATATGTTCACAAATTTACACTTTTTGTGTATTTAATAACGAAATATAAATCAAAGTAACCCAAATCACCATGCAATAAAGAGTTCAATACGAACTTTTTATAAGAAAATAATTACACTTTCCCAACAGAACATTCCCTAAGTAGGATAAATCATTTAATTAAATTTCTTCGACCACTGCGATTTATAATTTTCACGAGTTCATTCCGTTAGACTAATTAAAATGCGTCTCGACCTGCGAACTTCAAAATCTTTTAAATGTTTTTATAATAATTTAAACGATATTTCGATAGTCGTGGCCCAGTGGCACAAGCGTGTGACTGTAAACGACTGGTTGTGGGTTCGATTCCCACTCGAGGAGTGGAAATATTTAATATTTCCATTTTCTTCGCTCTGGTGTCGAGGTAAAGCGCGGCGTTAAGTTCCGCCACTTAACACGCAATGCCTCCGAATTCGGCGGAAAGTGGGGAACGGAGTGTCTTAACACTAGGTTCCCTCTGCCTACCCTGCTGTGTGCGGGATATAGCGTGAAGCTTAAACGATATTTTTAATTGTATATTAATCGAACTGTGGCCAGTTATAAGGCACTGGCACAGAGTGTGACTGTATACGCGACTGGTGCAGGATTCGATTCTCACTCAAAGAAGGCATATTTTGTAATATCTCCATTTTCTTCGTTCTGGTCAAGGTTTACCCCACTTTAGCGCGGCGCTAAGCTACGCCACTTAACACGCCATGTCTCCAAAATTCGGCGGAAATGGAGAACGGAGTGTCTCAACTCTAGGTTCCCTCTGCTTACTCTGCTGTGTGCGGGATATTTTTAGAAAATGTATAAAAATTTGAACTTAGAACCCAAAATTTGAATGATTGCGCTCGTTGAATTTGTATTATATGGCTTACCGAGCAGAGCGTTTGGACGGTTTCCAAGAGGTGCGGCTTCGAATCCCGCTGCGTTCGATTATACGTTTTCTAATGTCTTTTTCAATTTCCTGAGTTTGTAAATAATACTTAAAAAAGTTTAAAAAAAAATATTCTATGTTATCCACGTGATTAAAGTTAATCGAGATATTTTCTCTTAAACAGCACAATGCTTTTATATCACAACAAATATAGTATGAAAAGAGAATGATAACATCTTAAACAGTAAGGGATGTTATTAAAGTAACATGTTCTGTTCATCATTTCAAAGTAAAGTCTACGTCCATACATTTATTTGTCCGCCTAGAATCCTTGCATGTATTACGTATTGAGTATTGAACAGGATATTATTCCTAAACCAATGCTCCTAGCGGAATACAGAATATTAGAAATTCATACAAGTACATTTATCAATAGAGACCGGAAGTGACACAGGGGCACAAAGTGAAACTGTAAACGCGACTGGTTATGGGTTCGATTCCCACTCGAAGAGTGAACATATTTAATATTTACATCTATTTTCGGTGTGCAGATGTCGAGACGTTGTTTTCCGCCACTTAATATGTAATGCTTCCAGAATTCAGCGGAAAGTTGGGAACGGATTGTCCTAACACTAACTAGTGTTAGGACAATCCCTACCCGGATTAGTTAGAAAAACAATAGATTGCCATTAAAAGGTGCTTTTTCATTTACTTATTTTTATTTTTTTTTTAGGCACTAGGTTCTCTCCGACTACTTTCATATACGAAAAAAAACATAAAGTTTCATTACCTTTAATGGCTTCATGTCATTGAAATAGTAAGGAAGTGGTAGATGGAGTGACTTTTGTTCTTTTTCCTAATATTACAAAATGATAAGTTCACAAAACGATAAAAACATATATTATCTTGTTTCATTACCCTTCTTCATGTTACAATATGACTGTAATGTTTCGAAGCAAACAACGACATATCTTGATACTCTCCCCTTTTTAAGCATGGCTCTATCCTTGTCAAGCCATACGAAAAGGCAGGGAACAGAAAAAAAATAAGAATTTAATTCACTAAGTTAAATTAAATTATTACTTTGTGTGACAATTTGTTTGATCCTGGCATCGATATCTTCCGTGATCACTGGTCTATAAAAGAAAAATCCACCATAGGTTAAGTTCTGATAGTTAATTCTGTAATTTATGCATGCAATATACATTTTCATAGTTTATTTCTTTTCCTTTCTTAAAAAAAAGTTATAATATTAAATAAGTCATTTTAGATATTGTAAATGTCAAATTCAATTTATATTTTTCTTTAAAAATATATTACTTACCGGGAAAATTATAAACGCCGTACGTGTCTGTAATTAGTACATGTTTCGGAACTGAAACTGCGTACGTTACACTTATAAGACTTATATACAGAATGTTACCTGTACTGTTGACATATCATATATTTTCAGCTTCATATTTTTTTTCAGCTTCACGCTGTATCCCGCACACAGCAGGGTGAGCAGGAGAAACCTAGTATTAAGACACTCCGTTCCTCACTTTCCGCCGAATTCGGAGGCATTGTGTGTTAAGTGGCGAAACTTAACGTCGCGCTTTGCTACTGATACCAGAGCGAAGGAAATGAAAATATTAAATATTATCACTCCTCGAGTGGGAATCGAACCCACAACCAGTCGTTTACAGTCACACGTTCGTGCCACTCCGCCACGACTGGCCCCAAATTCTTTTTCCTAATATTACAAAATGATATTCACAAAACGATAAAAACATATATTATCATGCTTCATTACACTTCTTCATGTTACAATAAGATTGTAATATTTCAAAGCAAAGAACGTAATATCTTAACACTCTCCCATTTTTAAGCCTGGCTTTATTCTTGTTAAGCCATACGTAAGAGTATGAAACTGAAAAAAACAAGTAGTTAATTCACTAAGCAATAATCCAAAATAAACTTAGTTCCTAAATTTTAGAACTTAACCGCCATAAAGCTACTACGTACTACTATACTATACTATACTATACTATACCATACACATATAAGTGCACCAAATTAAATAAGCCGCACGTTTTGTATGTCACATTACGTGGCCCATCCGCATTTCCTAATTATACGGTTAATATTCATGAGACGAGTGAATCCCAGCTTGTTTATCTCGTTTACGAAGAGCTGCGGTCAAAAAGTTGAATTTCTACTTACATTTATACTGAGCCCCGAAATTACACTTTTAATTATATTATATTATGAATGCTTTTTTCGCTTTTTTGTTAAGCTGGAAGAGGTATCGTATGAATTTTTTATGTTTAATTTTTGTATTTAAATGTTTAAGTGAGTATTAGAGGATATTGTGGTACAGTGGGGTAGGTTGCCTGTAAATGTAATTGGTTTAAGATTCGATTTTGACTCGGGGATATGATTTTGTTTAATGTATTGACATTTCTTCGCTCCCATAAAGCAAATTGTCTCGAATTCGGAATAAAATTGGAAAACAAAATCGGATAATAAGTGTTGACATTAGGTTCTGTTCGCAATACTGTTAAACGCTAGAAATCATCTTAAACGTTACGATGCTTATTATCATTTTAAATTATTATCACTTTAAATAGATTAAGTATTAATAAAAGTGGCCAGTCGTGGTACAGTGGCACAAGTGTGTGACTGTAAACGACTGGTTGTGGGATCGATTCGTGGGAATCGATGAGTGGAAATTATATTTCCATTTTCTTCGCTCTGGTGTCGAAGTAAAGCGCGGCGTTAAGTTCCGCCACTTAACACGCAAGCCTCCGAATTTGGCGGAAAGTGGGGAATGGAGTGTCTTAACACTAGGTTCCCTCTGCCTACCCTGCTGTGTGTGTGGGATACAGCGTGAAGCTACAAACAAACAAACAATTTAGCATGCCATATCTCGATTTTCAGCAATAAGTGGAGACAAGAGTATCCTCACACTAGATTATCTCTGACTACCCAATGCGGGAAGTATGACAGTGATACTAAAAAAATAATTACGAAAATTGCTTACATACAATTCACTTAAACTAATTTTATTCTTTTAACGTTTATCTAAATGGAAATGTTGACACGCCAACACTAATAGCCACTATTACGTTTTGGGTTACATAAACCTATTTATAACAATTTCGACTCTATGTATTTTAGAATAGAATTTTCTGTTTTGTTACTTTAAATATTTTTAGGTCGATGAAAGGCATGACAGCAAAATGTTTGGACTTGTGTTGTGTGAGGAAGAAATTTGCTTTGAGAGTTTAATTTATTTTTATAAAGGTTTTATTTTTATTTAACATTATAAAGTGGTAGTGATATACCTAGAAAATTAAAAAAATATATATTATAAAGCACATAAACACATGAATATGGCAAGATTCCAACCCGCTGCTCTGTCAAACCGTCCAAGCAATCTGAATACAAAGCCATGGGTAAGCCTATTTCTGACTTATTATGTTTATTATGATGGAACACATGATGGTTAGTTTAAAGTTATTTTTAATGGCCTCTTACAATATGTGTGTGAAAGAGCTGGCTGACAATTACTAAAAAAAAACTTATTAAATATGTTTTTTTTTACTTTTAGTTGATATTTTTTGATTGTCTTCGCTTGAAAATCTTGTTAAACAAAATGATTTGCCAATAATTTACAACTCGAGTTTTCTTAATATTTTTAACATACTTTTAGCAACTTTTAAACATTTTTAAAGTGTTATTACATAATAATCGTCAAGCAATAAATTTCGAAAGGAACTGCATTATAAATCAAACAACACTTAACCATTCCACCGAATTCCAAATAAAGTTGAGACAGCGGATGGCGCCTTTTTAGTTGAAACTCGCACCTAGAGACGTCATTTAATGTTTAATTAATTTTAAATCGGTAGCTTAACTTTTTTCCAGCATAACAGGGTAGTCAGAGAGAACCTAGTGTTGGTACTCCGTACCTTAAGTTTAGCTCGATTTACATTGTGTGTTAAGATACGAAACTTAACACGGTCTCGGTAAAAAAATGTTAACCTATTACGTTTAACCATTTAAAATCTTTTAATGGAATGTTTTTATTATACGTTCATAGTAAGCTTCGTATTTAAATTACATTACATTGGTACATCAGTGGTTCAGTTAAATCTTTAATCGTTGTGCCCGATTTTGTACTGCAAAAGTATTTATTATAATTTAACTTAAGGATTTCAAGGAAATTTTGTTTGTTGTAAGGCATGAAGTTGTACATATGTATGTACATATGTTGTCTTTAAATTAAGTCTGAAGTTCAGGAAAAAGAAAGAATAAAGAAAATTTATTTTAGTATTATATATTTTTTTAGCTTCACGCTGTATCCCTTACACAGCAGGGTAGGCAGAGGGAACCTAGTGTCAAGACACTCCGTTCCCCGCTTTCCGCTGAATTCTTCGTGGCGTTTTACCTGGTGTCGAACCAGAGCGAAGAAAATGGAAATATTAAATACTTCCACTCCATAAGTCAAAATCGAACCCAGAACCAGTCGCTTTATAGTCTTTCTGCGCCACGACTGGCCCCAAACAAAGAAAGTTATATAAAATGATTAAATATAAAAAACGAAATAGTTCTTTTTCTTTAGGTTTATGCTTGTTTTCATATAGCAGGGTAGTCAGAGAGAGTCTAGTGTCAAAGCACTCCGCTTGACTCGATACATAGCGTGTTAGATGGCAGAATGAAGTCCACAAGCACCACGCAACGCCAGCACAAAATTGTAACTCAATAAGTTCACGGTGTAGATTTCTGTAATGTCATAATATATTCTTTTTTCCTTTTTTTTTCTTAGCTTCACGCTGTATCCCGCACACAGCATGGTAGGCAGAAGGAACCTAGTGTTAAAACATTCTATTCCCCACCATTCACCCGGCATAATATATTTAAATTTAAAAAACTCAATTGCAAATGTCATTTTTTTAAATTTTATGTACATACATTAACAAAATAACATATGTACTCTATACAAGAGACGCGGGTTCAAATCTCGCTACGTTAAAAAATTTAAAGGTTTTCTAAAACCATTTTTCCATAAGCTAAATGTTCGAATAAAACTTATGAAAATATCAAAACAATATAAATAAATTACATCAAATACTAAATTTCATACTATCGTATTTCACCCTCCTAACTTATACCGCTTAACTAAATTCCTCTCGTCCAACTCTAACCGAAGCTAACTATTTCCAAAACTACCCCTTTGATCGGGCTTTTGGCGGCCGCAATCCGCGATTTGTATTAGTTTATATAATTTAACACGTATTATTGATATTTCTAATTTCTATTCATATTTACATAGTTCAGGCCAGTCGTGGCGCAGTGGCGCGTACGTGTGACTGTAAACGACTGCTTGTGAGTTCGATTCCCACTCGAGGAGTGGAAATATTTAATATTTCCATCTTTTTCCTTCTGGTATCGAAGGAATGAGTGGCGTTAAGTTCCGCCACTAAAAACGTAATGCCTCCAAAAATCAGCGAAAAAGGGGGAACGGAGTGTCATAACACTATGTTATTTCTGCCTGCCCTATTTTGTGCGGGATACAGTGTGAACCTTATTTTCGTATTTCCACCCTGGTCGAAATAAAGGGCGGCACTAAGTTCTGTCAAATAACATGCAAAGTCTTGGTGTCGGTTGGGAAGTGGAGAACGAAGGGTTTTGACACTAGGTTTCCTCTAACTACTATGTGATACAGCAAACAGCGTTACGCTGATAAAAGCAAGTATATTTTGAAAACATGTAACAAATTGAATACAAGCACATAAGCGGGACGTCTTGAACGATTACAAGGAGACACAATCTTGATGTTTTTTTTTATATGTCTTTCAGCCTTATATATCTTTTTATATAAATTTATATACAGTTAGTAAAATAAATAAAACTTAATTTTTATTTATATAACCTTATCCTTTTTAGACTTTGAATTTTAGCACTATCGCTTAAATAATATTACGCTTGGGAAATCTACAACTGCAGTATTAGATAATTGTATTAAAATACAGATTTGTCTTAGTTTATACTTAATATTTAAAAGTCCGCTTTTACATATTTTCTGGTCTTTTTAAAGGTTTGTTAGAAAAATTGAGTAATAAAGCGTTCCGTCTTCCACGTAAGAGTGTTTTCATAACAATAGAAAATACAATATAATTACATCATAAAGGTATACGTGGCCAGTCATGGCCCAGTGGCACAAGCGTGTGACTGTAAACGACTGGTTGTGGGTTCGATTCCCGCTCGAGGAGTGGAAATAGTTCCGCCACTTAACACGCAATGCCTCCGAATTCGGCGGAAAGTGGAGAACGCAGTGTCTTAACACTAGGTGCGGGATACAGCGTGAAGCTAAAAAAAATAATAAAAAAAATAAAAGTATATCAGATTCAGGATTTTGTATAAATAGCAGGGTACTAAGAAAGCACCTACTGTGATAACACATTCACACTCTGTTCTTCCTATTCCATTTGAAATCAACAATCCATCTACTATCTGACAGTGTAGTGTGTTATATATTTATTTATTTTTTCTATTTTTGTACTGAAGTATGTCTATATATATTTTACATATGTGTATTTCTTGATTATGTATGTGTGTTTATGTACTTTTTAAGATGTAATGTATGTGTGTAGGTGTATTACTATCTATATTGTTATTTATATGCACTATGCCCGTTCTTGTCTTTAGACGTTAATAAATCGGTGGCCTGGAAGAAAGCACTTTTAGTGATAAGACCGCCATTTTTCATTATATGTTTAGTTTAAAGTTCTGCAAAATGTTTGTAATACTAGTGTGAAAATAAAGAATTTTTATCTTATCTTATCTTACCTTATACATTTGCAAACTAAGAATTACCAACAATGTTACTTGTTTATTGTAAATGAGCCTTATATTACTCGATAAACTCAAGAATATTGACGTCTACAGCGCTTCATTCAGCTGTCATTTTCAATGAAGACTTCAACATATTGCGCTTATTGCAGCGAAAGCTTTGTAACGAAGCTCAGGTATCGAATACATATACAGTATGGTTCACCCATTTTTTGTACTTAGTAAATGTATGTCACTTCATTTTTAATTTCTTGATCAGTTAGAGAGAAACTTAGCTAGTTCAATAAAAATCATATTCAAAAAATAATTTCAGTTTAGTTAAACTGAATTTTTTTTTTTGGCTGAAACATCTCCTGCACATAATGGAATAAAAAGAAATAACCTAGTGTTAGGACACAAAACACATACTTTGGGGATATTGCATTTTGGATTGCGTAACCCAACATTATATTATCAGATCCAGATAATCTATTTAATTTAAACATCTAAAAAAAAAATGCCAAAACGGGGCCAGTCGTGGCGCAGGGACACGAACGTGTGACCGTAAACGACTGGTTGCGGGTTCAATTCCCACTCGAGGAGTGGAAATATTTCATGTTTCCATTTCCTTCGATTTGGTATCAGAGACAAAGCAGGGCGTTAAGTTCCGCCACTTAACACGCAATGCTTCCGAATTCGGCGGAAAGTGGGAAACGGAGTGTTTTAACACTAGGTTCCCTCTGCCTACGCTGCTGCGTGCGGGACTGCATCCCGTGAAGCTAAAGAAAAACAAAGTTATACCGAGTTACGGCACATTCCAATTGCATTACAATAGTGTTATTTTTTTCTTTTTTTTTTTTTTTTTTTTTTTTTTTTTTAGCTTCACGCTGTATCCCTTGCGGGGTAGTCAGAGAGAACGGAGCGCCAAACGCTACGGTCCCTGCATACTTCTTTCGCCTCGTCCACAGTCATCAACCTCTTCATACACGCCCTCCGGGGGGTCCTCATGCTTTTTACGTGACCTTCCTCCAGTATCATCGATACTGTGTTTTCGAAGGTCATCCGAGGTCTCCCCCTGCCTCGCTTACCACTCACCTTTGCTTCATAAATCTTTCTTACCATTCTTCCATCACTCATCCTCTCGACGTGCCCAAACCACCTGAGCACGCCCTTCTTCATTCTTACTATGACGTTCTCGCTAATACCTGCCATTCTGTGTATCTCTTCATTGCGGATTCGGTCAGCTAAGCTGACTCCGCACATCTTTCGAAGAGATCTCATCTCCACAGCATTCATCTTTCTTTCATTCTTCTTCTGCAATACCCACGTTTCGCTGCCGTATAGCAGCGTCGGTACCAGCACTGCATTGTGCACAGCTAAACGTGCGGCTATGCTCACGTTCCGCCGTCGCATCAACGCAGCGAGGGCACCGTTAACCCTGTTACCGGCAGCAATACGCCTTTCAACATCCATATCATACCTTCCATCTCTGCTAAACATACTTCCCAAATATACCACCTCATTCACTTGTTCTAATTTCTTTCTGTTAACCATGATCTTACATTCCGTTCTTTCTTCGTCTCTTTCAAACACCAGAATCTTAGTTTTACTCGCATTCAGGCTTAGACCATTATTTTCACACCCATCTTTCAGGATGGTGACCAATGCCTGCAACTCGCATTCTGATGATGCAATAAGCACTGCATCATCTGCGTACAACAGGCAGTTTACCTTCAAGTCACCCACTTTCACTCCCATATCACTTTGTTTCACTCCTTGGAGACAACTATCCAAGTACAAATTGAACAGCCAAGCTGACATGGCACAACCCTGTTTGACACCCGATTGAATATCAAACCGAGGCGACATGCCAGCTCCTACTCGTACACAGGCTGAGTGATCTCGGTAAAGAGACTTTACAGCCTGCAACAAGGGTCCGTTCACATTGTACCGAGGCAGTATCTCCCATAACTTCTTTCGCACAACTCTGTCAAATGCCTTCTCCAAATCCACAAAAGCACAGAAAACTTTTTGGTTTACAGCCAAAAATTTCTCTGTGATCATGCGGAGTGAGAAGATCTGGTCCATACACCCTCTTCCAGGTCTAAAGCCTCCTTGGGCCTCCCACAACAGCCTCTCAGATCTCTCTTGCATTCTTCTCGCTAAAATTTTAGCATAAATTTTACTACCTAAGCTAATCAAACTGATAGCCCTATAGCTTGCACAGTCTATCTGTGAACCTTTGCCTTTATACAAAGGCACGATGACTGCGCCTCGCCAATCATCTGGGACCTCCCCTTTCTTCCAGCATAAATTGCACAGATGAAAGAACAGGTCCAAGACGCGCGGCCCACCATGTTTGATCATCTCAGTAGTAACTCCATCTGCTCCCGCTGCCTTACCACATTTCAGACTTCTTATGGCACTCTCTACTTCTTTTATACTGATTTCGCCGTCTGCTACATCAAGATTCAGCATATCGCTGTTACTTGAGACAGAGGCGTCATCACATTCATACATCTCCTTATAGAATTCCGCCCATCGTTGCAAAACGGGTGTTTGTTCAGTTAATATCTCACCGTCCTTCGAAAGCACCCCTTTCATTCTGCAGGTTGACGAAGAACCCCGAGAATCACTAACTTCTCTCCAGAAAAGCTTCGTGTTTTCTCGGAAGTTGTTCGTCAACCTTTCATCTCTTTCATTCTCCGACTTTTCACGCTTCGCCTTAATCAGTGCTTTCGTTTGGTGCTTTTGCAACTTATATTCTTTCTTCTTGATCTCTCTTATACTTTTATTCTTACCAGAGGCTTTATAATCCTGCCATGCTTTCTTCTTTCTTTCTACGGCATCTCTCACTTCATCATCCCACCATTCATCACGCTTTTTACTAAAGCCTCTTTTCACAGTACCACACACTTCTATTGCTGCTTCAGTCATACTATTCCTAAGATTCTGCCAGCATACTTCTACACTCTCATTTCCTATTTCGCAACTGTCTAGCTTCTTGGAAACCCTTTCTTTATATTCCTCTTTAACAGGTGGATCTTGAAGCTTCCAGCTTCTTATGCGGTTATTCGCCTCCAAGTTTGGACACCTCGTGCGGGCGCGCCAGCCTGTGAACAGACCCCTTATTCTAGTAACAACCAGATAATGGTCCGTTCCCAAGTCGGCACCCCTAAACACACGTGTGTCCATAACTTGGTTCCGAATACGCTGATCCACCAGGAATAAGTCAATCATACTTTTCTCTTCCATTCGCTCCCATGTGTACTGATGAATTTGTTTATGGTCAAACATCGTGTTTGGCACAAACAAATTCTTCTCCTTACAAAGTTCCAAAATAAGCTTACCAGCCTCATTCACTCTCCTATCACCGTACTTCCCTAATATAAGCTCGTAACCGATCCGCTCGGTTCCGACCCATCCATTCAAGTCACCGCACCCTATTAACTTTTCATTCGCTCTTACGCTACCTAGAACTTCCCTGACACTCTCCCAGAACTCCTCTAGCTCGCCTGATAGAGCTGAGGATACTGGCGCATAGGCCGCTAACAAGAATATTCTTGTTATCCCCAGCTTAAAGCGAACCCAAAGGAGCCTCGGGTTGATCGCCTTGTATTCCACCATTGCACACACCAATCGAGAGGACAGCAACACACCTACCCCCTGACACCCGCGATCACTCTCTGGTACGCCGGCCCAGAGAGCTACGCGACTGCCCGGCAGATCGGTAGTGTTACTGCCCTTCCTCTTGGTCTCAGTCACACAGATCACATCCAGATCTCTATCATCCATCACATCTAGTAATTCATTCATCTTCTGTTCCATCCCTCCTCTTACATTCCACGTAGCTATTTGTAGCTCCGTCCTCCACTTCCCGCCGTCTCGGACATGGCGTGTCGGGTGGCGGTCCCCAACGCCGCACTCGTCTTCTCCCCCCTCCCCACTTCTCACACCAACGGGGACGCGCTGGTGCGCGTCGCCTCGGGGGGACGCCCTAACATACTGTGCCCTGGTGTACGTGGCGGATGGAACTCTGCAGCCCTAACAAGTAGGGCTGGCGGGGATCGCTACGGGCAAGCATTCCATCATATTTTTTTCTAATTCACAAAAATGTCGAATTCTTTTAACTTTTTGATTGTACACTAAAAGTCCGCTTTTACATATTTTCTGAAGTTTTAAAGATGAAATAAAGATAAATAATCCTTATTCTGGCCACTTTAAACGTTTCTACTGCCTTGAATTTTCAGTTATTGTATAATATGTGTTATACAACAACAACTAAATGCCATCTAACCTCTGAAATATCTATAGTTCGATACTAAACTAATCTTGTGTTGGTACTTAGTACAACTATCAGAGTACTACAGAATACTGATCGCTTCCAACGATTATTGTTATATCGACAACGAAGATCAAGTTGTTAACTTAAGGAGTTTGTTTGCATACTCTGTTCTAGGAAGGAATATTATGTATATATATTCTTTAAAGCACTAGATAAACATTTAAATAAGTAAAAGGCTAATAAAAATAAAGTAAACGCGACTGGTTGTGGGTTCGATTTCCACTCGAGGAGAAATATTTAATATGTTATTTCTTTTAATCTGGTGTCGAGGCAAAGCGCGGCGTTGAGTTCCACCAGTTATTGTCCTAACATGTAATGTCCCCAGAATTGTGCGAGTGAGTGAACATTAGGTTCCCTCTGCTTACTGCGTGCAGGATACAGCGTGAAGGCAAACACAAAAAACCTTACAGAATTTTAGTCAGCGACGGTGGACTTGTTTTTTAAAGAAACTTATTCCAGCCAACCTTTGGATTGTTCACCTAAAAATCCTTGACTTTTCGAAACCGTTTAAGGGATGCAGGTTCGAGTCCCACTACGTTCAAATTTTTGTATGTTTTCTAAAAAAATGGTTAACAGTTATTTTATGTAATCTTTTTTGATATTCAAATGTTTTTCAATAGGCTAAAAGTAAAGTATTTTTAGCTTGCTTCAACGCCGTTTTTTATTTTACCATTGAACTGTGACAGGTTTGAAAAATATATTTTCCATATAAATAAATATTTGTTCAAATAGGATTTAAATCCACCAATATGAGGTACAAGTAACTAAGTAACTAACGGAGTGAATTCGTTAATTTTACTTATTATTTTATACATACATTCTAGGAATGGTGGTAGGACCACTAATTCAAGGACAAAAAATTAGTTAATACTTTTTTTTTAGCTTCACGCTGTATCCCGCACACAGCAGGGTAGGCAGAAGGAACCTAGTGTTAATGTTGTTCTTTCCGCCGAATTCAGAGGCATTGCCGTTAAGTGACGGAACTTAACGCTGCGCTTTACCTCGTTACCAGAGCGAAAAAATGGAAATATTAAATATTTCCACTCCTCGAGTGGAAATCGAACACACAACCAGTCGCTTTACAGTCACACTTTGTGCCACTGCGCCACGACTGGCCAGTCGTGGGTAGTTAATACTATTTTTTGTTTTCTACCGTTATTTACCTAATCAATTTTATATAATTTTTCATGCATTTCAGTTAACAAGCGTCCATAACTCGCAACTTAATTACTAAAAAGTGAGAAGGTAACGAAACACGATTTATATTGTACTCAACAGAAGGTAATTCTTGATATGTAAATGTAACGAATAATTTATTAAATAATCGCGTCTGAAAAAGCGAGGAGTTGCGTGACCTACCTCACAAGTGAACAAGTTATAGGAGATAGCGTTTATGTTTGAAATACTAAAGCAGGAACAAAAGATATTTGAAAAACAAAAATATATAGTGACATTCAAACTAGCAACTGCAATTGAAATATGATGATATGAGTTTAATTTCAACTTAAAGGAATATTTATATAACAGGTCTTCATCATGGTATAGCTTAACTAAATACCACACAACGGTTCTACACATGACAAGTATTTAAATAGATGGAAATATTTGAAAACAGACATGGCGTTTTCATATTCATATATGCAGAGAGAACTTAGTGTCATGACTAACATGTCTCCTTTAAAGAATTTATGAAAAAAATAATAATGCCTTTAACGAGATTTCACAACAAAAATCACGTTAAAAATTAAATTTTAATTTAAACTTTTTGAATTTTATTTAATTTAAACTTTTTGAATTTGAAAAGCGGTTAAAATAGTCTTATTTTCAATTATGGCACGCAACTCCCCCGAATTCGACAGAACGTGGGGAACGGAGTGTCTTAACACAAGGTTCCCTCTGCCTATTCTGCTGTGTGTGGGATACAAAGTGAAGCTAAAAAAAAACATTTATTTAACAGTCATGTTAACAATAGATTTTATTATTATTTATTATTGTTTTGTTAACTTAAACCAAGCCGCACTCCTCGTGACCAAGCCTGTAGATTGGCTCCGAATTCCCCGATAAACTACACTCTTATTAACTAATTATTGTACGTGATGTGGATTTTTAAGTCAAATGTTTGGTCATTTCGCCTCGCTTTTGTGGCTTTCTTGGTTTTCATTTTAAAACAAACTTGCTGTTTTGTTATAAATGTAGTAATACAAAAAAATATTAACATTTGAGTAGTTACTTTGAACTTACATGCATACACGAGTAAAGATTAAAATTGCATTTGAAAAAATGTTTTACATTAATGTTTTCATGTTATTCTTGGCTATAGTGCGGCGTTAAGTTACGGCACACATTGAGCTATATCTGTAGGTTGGTAGAAAGTTCAAAGCTGACTGTTAAGTAACTAAATTCGTTATCTTCTTAACCGCCTTAATATATTTTTTTATATATATATATCTGATATCTAATGTAATATTAAGTGCATGAACGTATTTCTGTAATTATCCCAAAACTAGTGACTCACTCGCGGTTTTGCCTGCGTGACCTACATACACAACTATTTCACTATAGGCAGGAGCCGCCGCGTGGACATTACATTGAAACCTCTAAATTTATCAGTGTTTTTCTACTATATCGTGAATGTATTATACATATAAACGTTCCTTTTAAATCATTCTATCTGTTAAAGGAAACTGCATCAAAATCCGTTGCGTAATTTTGAAGATCTAAGCTAAACTATATACATACAGATGCGGGAAGCTTTGCTTTATACTATGTAAAGATGTGTAAAATGCTTGATAATACAAAATATAAGATCACAAATGAAACTTAAAGCACAATTTGATATTTCGACTTACGTAAGCTTTCTTTTTGCCTTTTTACTAAAAAAAATCAATACAAGGAGTAGAAATAAAATGTTTTATAGTTTACAGTCTGGCCTATCTGAGTACTGAACATCAAATAAAACTTCGCCCGAGATCGTAAAGGAAGGTTTTAGAATCTTCCTTTCAAGTTATTCCAAACCCTTTATCCTCAACACTTGCTAAATCGTGTTAAATATTTAAAAAAACAATCTTTTTTCTTTCAACGATCCAATTTTTGCTATTGCCGTTAAACCGTTATCAGGTTATGGCTGCTTTTTCATAAGTAGGACAGGCAAGAGAACTCAGTGACATAACACTCCGTTTTTACCTTTTAGTTGAATAGTGGAACTCAACGCGGTGGTTTGTTTATGAGACCAGAAATTAAAATATGGAGCATAAACTTTGTTTAAATATTATTCTTTTTTTATAGATACACTTCCGTTACTTACAATACTTGAAGCTAGGCTTATAACACTTTATAACTATAGCACTTATTAAACTTATAAGCGTTGCTTCTATATATACCCCAAAGCTGAAAAATAAAGAACGGAGTGCCTTATCCCTAGATTTTCTATAACCACCCCATCCACCTCTCTATCCCAAGAACATGTAAATGAAATTAAAATTATATAACAAATACAAGCGAAGCCAGATTAATTTACTAGTTACACACGAAACCATTCAGCCATCTGGCATATCCGAAATGATGTCACGAATTAGCCTAATCCTCATAAATGGCTGTATACTACTACTAGCGGCCCGCTCGCGGCTTTGCCGCGTGAACTACGTAGCTGTTTCGGTATATTGCAACCTTCGGGGTTGGGCTTATGAAAAATAAAGTAGCCTATGTTTAAGCTTAGCTTATCAACTATATATATTCCAAAATTCGTTACATTTGGTCAAGCGGTTAAAATTTTTCATATAAACTTTCATCCCCTATTTCAACCCTTTAGAGGTTGATTTTTGAGAAAATAAGTAGACTAAGTTAGACCCAGTCATTTTTACTACTTTCATTCTAAATTTCATTCAAATCGGACCAGTAGATTAGCCGTGAAAGCGTGACAGACAAACACACAGCCATTCGCATTTATAATATAAGTATGGATATGCCGGTATACTAGTACGCCATGTGAACTGAGGTCGTAGAGGTGTCGTGGCGTGGGATTATCTCGTCAATTCGGGTGGCGGCTTCAGTATCAATTTACAATACAGTCGATATGTTTTGTTTTGTTATTATTTGAAAGGGATAGGTTGTATGGAAATATTTTTTTAGAGAGGCGAAAAATTTAAGCTTTTTTTTAGGACTGTGTATTTTTTACACATTGAATATTTTATAATTAAGGTTTAAGAGCAATATTAGCAAGTTAAGTAAAAAAAATAAATTTATTAATTTTTTTATATACCTTCTGGTATAAGTCTTTTCTTATTTTCATATTTTCTATCACATAGTGGTATAGACAGAGAAAATTTTGAATGTGGACCCTCTATTTTCCACTTTCTGCCAGAAATTAAGGCATTGTGTAATTTTAAGGCACTGAAAAACGAAACTCATCGTCGGGCTATTTCTTTCTTATTGAAATATCTAAAGCAGATTAAAAATACCTAAAAGTTAAGTCTTAAGATAATACGTTTAAAACAATATTTTGTGTTTGTCAAATCACAAAATGTTATAAATGTAGATAAATAAATAAAAAAAAACATCTCAGAATTGACAAAAACTCGGAAAATAGTTTTGGCAATTAAAGTTGATTCGTTATGAGCGTATAGAGGTAGTGATTATTGAATACTGAAAGAAGCTGTAAAATATTTCATACTATTACATCAAACATGCCATGCATGATGTTGTGGCCAGTCGTGGCGCAGTGGCACAAGAGTGTGACTGTAAATGACTGGTTGTGGGTTCGATTCCCACTCGAGGAGTGGTAATATTTAATATCTCCATTTTCTTCGCTCTGGTGACGAGGTAAAGCGCGGCGTTAAGTTCCGCCACTTAACAAGCAATGCCTCTGAATTCGGTGGAAAGTGGGAAACGGAGTGTCTTAACACTAGGTTCCCTCTGCCTACCCTGCTGTGTGCTGGATACAGCGTGAAGGTAAAAAAAACAAAAAAATATACTGTTATATTGAGCCACAGTATTATTCTATTTGGTCTATTTGCAATGTGTTTGATTGGAAGGAGTGATGTATAAGATGACTATTTCTAAATATATATTTTTAATTTCTTATCTTATATCTAATCTCAATTCTTACCTTTCTGTAAAATATGGCAAATGCGACAAGAGTAGTGCAGAGAAAACGTAAACCATGACACTCCGGTCCCCACTTTTTGTGTGTGAAACTTAAATATTGCGTGGTGGGTGGTGGAGTTCAACGCTGTGCTTTGTCTTAATGCGATAAAACTAAAAAAAGGACAAACGTCACAGTTAATAACAAAATCTAAAAGTCCAAATTTAGTCCAATCTCTTGTAGTACTTACTTGGAAGGAATTCAACGATCTCCATCAAATATTAAAAGTCCACTTGAAATTAATACTGAGCGTCTTCCGTTCCGTTTCTTTTTAATTTTAAACAAGAAACGGGTAAGATCTGACTATTTGCCAATGGCTTGTCGAATGAAATTTCGGTTGGAAATCGAGACAAATAAGTTTAGCCAATTCTAGGCTGTGCTTCCTGCCAAGTTGTTAGCCTCTACGTGTCAAGATCTAGGATATTTCAAAGTAAATGTTTTTTGTGTTAAGTACTTTTAATACTCTATTGTAGCGCAGTGAGACTGTTTGAATGTAAACGTTATATTGTGGGTTCGATTTTCACTCAGGGGAAAGATTGTAATTAATTTATTTTTATTTATTTGCTCTGATAAGATAAAGAGCAATTTTGAGTCTTCTTCTTCTTCTTCCTGGCACGGTCCCGGCTTTAACCAGGGTCTGCCTTCCTACTTAAACTTCTCCACTTTGCACGGTCTTTGGCATCCTCGGTGGACTTACCACCCTCCCATTGGCTCTCATGTCCTGTTTCATGGTGTCTTGGGGGTCTTGCTACAGGACAGACATATCAAGGAAAATTCTTCCTACATAATTCTCAGGCCGGCGTCAACCGGCTCTTGTCAATGAGCGCTATGTCATCGGCATATATCATCATACATGGGGGCTGGTCCTGGATGTAAGCCGAGACAGTTTGAGTGTCGCTACTGAACACATAATGTCTTGAACCTGGACGAAAATTCGAGAATAGTTAACACTATTTTCTAAAATTTGATTTGTTTTACTTTTAATAAAGAAAACAATTAGTTATATTGTGAGACACGTTATAAATTACTGTGAAGTAACTTAAATTATTATTAAGAAATTTTACAAGTAGTGGGTTATAGATTTGACACTTATAAGGATGTATGTATACATAATAATATTGAATTTTGTTATAAAATTTTGAATTTAAAAGAAAAATTCTTGTGAGTTTTAACAAAATATATAAAGTTAAGCCATTAAACAAAATAAATAATATTTCTATAGAAGCGTAAAAAAAAATAAAGAAACAATTGTCAACTTAGCGCTGTCGGTTAACGTCAGACTATCAGCGTAAGTGGTTGTAAGTCCAATTCTCACTTAGATGAATTATTATATATAAAGTATATTAATTTATCCCTTCTAGTACTTAAAACAAAGGGTGGCATTAATTTCACGTAAAAACCAGAAAACGGAGTGTCTCGTCACTAAGGTCGCTCAACTTACCCAATGTAGAAAAAAGCTTGCAATTTTGACATTAACCTCAAAATCCATACACCTACACACAACCCCAAAAATAATTAAAACTCCTTTATATTCAAACGTACAAATATTCCACGGTGGCCAATAAAAATTTACTCGGAGCAGTGTTACCAAAAAGTATGAGAAAAATAAACCGTAGAAACACTGTGGCCGGGGAAAATTAAACGGTGTTCCCAGTCATAATAAAAATGGCCGTTCAGAACGGGAGGTACAGAACGGGGACTGTCAATTTGCTTTTGTATGTTCCGCTGGTAGTTTCAATTTTAAAAATTATCTTTTATTACCTAACTAAGGTGTCCTTTGCACGTTTTTTTTTTGTATTTATGTAGTAGAATTTTTTTTTAAGTGTTATAGTGTTGTGGGATTGCGTCTGAATGTGATTATTAGTGGGTTCGTTTCCCGTTCAGGGTAATGATTACATGTAAATTATTTTAATTTCTCCACTGTGGGATGTAAGATAAAACGTAGCTTTTAGTTCCACTTACGTTGATTTGAAGGACTACTCTGCTTTTCGAAAAAGTGTATTTTTTTTTTAAAAAGTACTTTGAATACAAAGCATAATGTTGAGTTCTAAATTTTGTAAATTTATATATTTATTTCGTTATTATCAACAGAATATATATATATATATATATATATATATATATATATATATATATATATATATATATATATATATATATATATATATATATATATATATATATATATATATATATATATATATATATATATATATATATATTCACAGGTGTTGTCATTCATTTTTTATAAAAAATAAAAAAAAGTCTAACGATTGCCAGTCTTTTATAAAATAATAATTTAGTTCGCTTACCATGTAATGTTTTAGTACTGTTTATTTACTTTGTGAGACAGAAACCATTCCTCGCACAGTGGGACAGCGTCTGAGTGTAAACGCCTATTCACTTTAGTTTCGATGCTCATTCGGGGAAATAATAATATATTATTTTTATTTCTCCGCTCTAGTACCTAAGACAAAGCACGGCTCTTAGCCATTCTCTTAGCCATCTTAGCCATTGCCATTTAACACCTAATTCATTTTCGGACGGCAAGTGAATACCAGAGTGTCTTGACACTAGGTTCACTCTGACTACCCTAGCTACACGGAAAAAAACGCGAGGTTGTGTACCCTATGCGTACTTTGCGTGTATATTTTAAGTATTTTCTACTATAACTTTACTTACTCAGATATTCTAACTTGTTATTTTAATTAAAATATCACAATATAGCACAAAAAAAAAAAAATATAAAGTCAAAAATAATAAGCTTCCACATTTAAAAGAAGCTTAAAAGTTACATTTTTGCAAACGCACGGTCCTGCGTAAGCATTCATTACGGAGTTCAACCGGAGCGTGCCGTCGCATAATACTAGAACATTTGTACCAGCTGATACTTGATAGTGATAAATATAGGGCACGCCCGACCCAATTACTGGTGGCACTTCGGTAATTGAGTCGCGCTTCTAAAATATTTTAATACGATTTACTTGGTGGTATTTGTAATATTGTAATGGTATCATGAGTATGTATGTATGACTGTCACTTTGCTTGCCAAGACTAAATACACTATGTATCCAATAATAACAGAAAACAGAGAACAGATTTTCTAGATATCTTTTGCGTAAATAGACGTAAAACTTACTTTACATTTTGTTAGAGGTAAAATTATTAAGGAAATTTAATGTGGGCTTTAAAATAAAAACTGTATATATAAATACAGTAAATATAAATACAGTAAATAATTAGATAAGCACCCTGTAACCTACCATGCACTACATATTTTGTTTATACTGCCATATATTTGAAGTATACCTTTATTAGTCCTAAAAGAAGAATACCAATTTTATAAAGTAGACTTTCTCCCTCATTTCACTATTTTAAACCTCCTTTAAAATTGACATTAATATGTACATATAACTACAGAACGAGAAAAAATAAAAGAACATATGATTAATTTGAAATTATTAATAACCTCCATATACATGCCAACTAAACTTGCAGAGAGTGTAAAGCCATTTTTTTTAACACTAGGTTCTTACCCCGTTTCTATCCTTAAATAAAAAATATGTATTTTTTTAATAGTAAGAAATAGTATAAGTTATACACATATAATACATTAAGTTAGGTTACGTCTAATATTCAAGTTGTACTAACATGAAAACAGGCAATTTAAATTTGAAATAACTGGACTCTCTTAGGGTATATTCTTTAAGCCTTAGTTTGAAGTACTGAAATTGTAATAAAAATGTATTTTATATGAAAAAGGAAGAATAATGTTAATAAAAGGTACAGACCTTATGCCCGTAGAGTAATGAAATAGAATTATAAAAAAGACACTACTAGATTCCGTATTACTATATGTGAGAAAGGTAGGAAAACCAAAGAAAGTGACCTTTTTTTTTCTTTATTTTTTTTTTAGCTTCACGCTGTATCCCGCACACACCAGGGTAGGCAGAGGGAACCTAGTGTTAAGACACTCTGTTCCCCACTTTCCGCCGAAATCGGAGGCTTGCGTGCTAAGTGGCGGAACTTAACGCCGCGCTTTACCTCGACACCAGAGCGAAGAAAATGGAAATATAATTTCCACTCCTCGAGTGGGAATTGAACCCACAACCAGTCGTTTACAGTCACACGCTTGTGCCTCTGGGCCACGACTGGCCACTTTAATAACTTCAAAAGAGAGTGACATTAACACAAAAACAGAATTCCTCAAAAACAAATGACCACGATGTCGTTCCGTTAAATATAAATTTCGTGTAATATCCGCGACGTCAGTACATACATTATTGTGAAGTTAAAATGCGGAAAGGACATTAATCATTTATACTACACTTGCTTTCATACAGGTTTGTATGAGATTTGACTTTTGTGACATTTTGACCTGTACTCGTATATATAACATATATCTAGCTATATATTTTTACCAGTAGTGGCACGAACGTGTTGAGGTGTGGAACGACTCTTTATGGGTTCGATTTACACTCGAGGAGTGAAAATATTTAATATTTCCATTTTCGCTCTGGTATCAGAGGCAAAGCGCGGCGTTAAGTTCTGCCACTTAACACGCAACGCCTCCGAATTCGGTGTAAAGTGGGGAACGGAGTGTCATAACACTAGGTTCCCTCTGCCTACTCCGCTGTGTGCGGGATACAGCGTGAAAAACTAAATAAATTACAGATTCAAGCTTTTTAAGGACAGTTGAGCTTGATAATTAAAGATAACCTATGTAACTTTTCTTTCAAATTTCTACCTTAAAAATGACATATCACATGTTGAGTGGCGGAACTCAACGCCGCTCTTTATCCGACTATCAGAAGAGATAATTTTTTAAAAAATTAACACGATTATTATACACTTGTGTTTAAATACGATAAATACTTTTACTAACATTATAAATGTAAATGTCTGTTATATCTGTCTGTTTCGCCGTCACGGCTAATCTACCGAACGAAACTACGATTTGGAAGTAATTGTAAATAAAAATAGTGGAAGACACAGTGTCAAACATAGTCTACTCTTTTCAAAAATCAACCCCTAAAGGGAAACGAAAGGAATACAGGGGTTGAAAGGGTGGTATCAAAAGTTATTTTGTTACGCAGGCGAAGCGAGCGGTCACTAGTAAATACTATATTAATATTTGTATAGCAAACAAGGCTTTATTTAACATAGCCAGGCGTTTAATGGGCTCTTAAAACTGTGTTTAATGTATGGAAACGGTTATTGGATTATCATCAATTAGTACATATAATACATATTAATAAATATATCTGTTATTTAGTTTCAGTTGTTAGACCATCGTGGCGCAGTGGTTTAGAGTCTGATTGTAAACGAGATAGATGTGGATTTGCTTCCTGTATGACCGATTTGCTTCAAATTATGCACGCTTGTATGAATTATTAACAATTCAAATTGTACGAACTTGATTGCCTAATAAGTATAGCCGACTATATAATAACATACTAAAAAGGACTTAATAATACGAGGGATTATAGAAGAAATCAAAATAAAATAGATACACGCTTTTACTCATTGCAAAGTAGTCAGAAGGCGCTTAGTATCCAGATACTCTGTTCCTCGTTTTCCACCCAACATCGAGATACGAGTATTGCGTGTCGACTAGCAAAACTAAAGGTCTCTCTTTATTTTAAGTCCCATTGCGTACATTTATGAATATATCTATGTAAATGAAAATACTTTCATATCATTCTCCTGAGTAAGAATCGAACCTAAAACCAATCGCGTTAAGAGTCAGATGCTTATCCCGCTCAATATGTCCTTCAACAACACATATTACATTTTTTTTTTAATAGCTTCACGCTATATCCCGCACACAGCAGGGTAGGCAGAGGGAACCTAGTGTTAAGACACTCCGTTCCCCACTTTCCGCCGAATTCGGAGGCTTGCGTGTTAAGTGGCGGAACTTAACGCCGCGCTTTACCTCGATACCAGAGCGAAGAAAATGGAAATATAATTTCCAATCCTCGAGTGGGAATCGAACCCACAACCAGTCGTTTACAGTCACACGCTTGTGCCACTGGGCCACGACTGGCCACAAATGTTATAATAATACCTAAAATTCTTCAAACAAACGCTCCTATTGAAAATATCCATTGTAAGCGACTTAAGCGGCTTATTAGATAATCAGCTTATAAAAATACAGACGCCTTCAAAGGAATAATGGAATTGTTAAATACAAATCCTAATACGATGTAAAAATAGACGATTAGTTAAAGATTGTTTTTAAATGTTATTTTTAAAATTAATATGAAATTTATAAGGTACAACCTTAACCTTTAGCCAGTTGTGGCGCAGTGGCACTAAAGTGTGACTGGAATGACTGGTCGTGGGTTCGATTCCCACTCGAGGTGTGGAAATATTTGATATTTCTATTTTTTCGATCTGGTAACAGAGGTAAAGCGCGGCGTTTAGTTCCGCCACTTAACACGTAAGGCCTCCGAATTCGGCGAAAAGTGGGGAACGGAGTGTCTAAACACTAAGTTCCCTCTGCCTACTGTTGTATGCGGGATACAGCGTGAAGCCAAAAAAAAGTCCTTTAACCTTAACCACGTTATTACTAGGATTTACTTCTACTTTATGTACATTTCTCGATTAAAAATGCGTACAAAAGTCTATTTATAAAAAAAATAATAATAGATTATAAAACCTGTTGATGAGTACGCGTTGCCTTAGTAACGTGTCAGTCCTTTTATACAGAATACGTATGTACGTTAAGACACTCCGTTCCATACTTTCCGCCGAATTCGGAGGCTTGCGTGTTAAGTGGCGGGACTTAACGCCGTGCTTTGACTCCACACCAGAGCGAAGAAAATGGAAATATTAAATATCTCTACTCCTCGAGTGGCAATCGAACACACAACCAGTCGCTTGACAATCACACTTTGTGTCACTGCGCCACGACTAGGAAATTACAAACTACTAAGAAATCGGGAAAGGGAAAATACGAGCTATTTTTGGATATGCCTAACCGGATTGAAGAATGCCCTAAAACTATTTCGATAACTGGGATTTGAATATGTAACTAGTACGTTCTTTCAGGCACATTCCGCCAACGCTTGTTCATAATGTTTTGAATTAGAGAGGAAAGTGGAGAAAGGAGTGTTTTGCCAGTTAAAAAATCTAAATGATTTAGATACAATTACTATTTTTTCCGTAGGAATCGAACCCACTACCATCGCGCTTAATTTCAGACACTGTCCCTCTGCGCCACGATGTTTTTCTATTAATATAAATGCCACTGTTATTAAAGAAAAAACGTATTCATATAAAAACACAATATTCTAATTAAATTTACCGTTTGTACCAAATTTATATCTTCAATAAAGATAATGTTGGAAATTTTCTGGAGTACTTATAATATATTTTCTTGAGATAAAGAGGGGAATCCTATTAACCAACAATTAAAATCTAAGCCTTGGGTCATTTGCGTAATTACTCACTGGGAAGGTCGTTCTTTGAGAAGGTATTTAAGACCTATAATTGCTAAGAAGTAGCCTCTTACCAAATTTTATGTATCGGTACGTAATATAGGGTAAACGTTTTGACTTACCCAACCTGACCTTTTGGCTTACCTTTAGAAAGGTATATAGAAATAGATTTTATACTGTAATTAAGTTAGTAAATATTAAACAATTGAAACTATTTTTAAGCTAGTTTTATAGATATAAAATATAAGTAATTAATAATTTATGACTTAGCAACAGAAGAGTTTTATATTCAAAGTGTCCTTTTTTATGGAATAAAGGAGGCAAACGAGCAGATGGCCCACCTGGTGTTAAGAGTTTACGTTCGCCTATGGATATCCGCCGCCAACGACCGGGTCGCCGGAGGGCGGCACATGATCGTCGCCTTCCGCCCTAACCGGCCAGAGGGCGGTCAGCGTGGGGCTAGCTGACCGCCTACTCACCTGGCCCGAGTAGGCGCGCGCGGTTGCTCCCGTGCGCTACTCCGAGCAGGCCGTCGAGGGTAACCTACACCACCCTTGACTCCGCGACGTGCCTTGCAGGCTCCCGCCGCCGGTGTCCTCGGACAATTGATTCGGTCCCCGTGGCCCGGCTAGTGGCGGTCGAGAAGGAGCACCGTCAGGTTTTAGTGGGTAACGGCGGCGTTACCATCTTGCCTCACCGGAGTCCCACATAACCACGTCCCGAGTCCCTACTCGGGCTGGTGTCCGTAACGGATTTCCTGACGAAAAAAAAAAAAAAAAATGGATATCCACAACATTAGAGCTATGGATGCGTTGCCAGCCTCGGGAATGTAAGGCAGAAGGAGGAAGGAAGGATGGGAATGGTGGGAATAGGGAGAACTGGCTCACATGCCATCGAACCGGAACACATCAACAGATATTTTGCGGTTCGTCTTTGACACGATAGTGGTCGCGAGCCAGTCGGAGAACGAATCTCCTACCACCAAGCTACTCGGTTATCCGCCTTTTACGGTACGCTACCCAACGACAGGGAGGAATTGTATTACGGTGCTCTGTAATCATGACCGAAACTATAGGATGTCTTAATTAAAAAACTATAACCGAATTCAAACAACACTAATTTTAAAATTGGACAATTTTAATTGAGTTAAAGAGTTTAAAATATGAATGTTATCAATAGCAGATTCTTTAGAAAATAAAGACACCTACCTGACTTGAAAGTAATATGAAAGAGATCAATTTGGAAAATTAGTGTCTGATATTTAACTTAAATATCTAATACTAAAATGATCTAAATCCATGTATACAAAATGCAACATCTAGAAAGAAGAATCATCAACAGATTCTCTCTAGCTACCTGACAAATACACGAAAAGAGTTAAGACAGCGAATTAATTTATTTTACAAAGTTACAAAGCATATATATCACAAAACTTAGAGACAAACAAGATTTCACTTGAAACGCTCATAATATTTTGCAAATGCAAAAGTTACTCCTTGTGAACTTTTTAAAATATTACGCGAAATCTGTTTTCAATTCGGTCAGAAAATATAGTATTTCCTAGAATGAAATATCATGAAGAGTTATCGCGTTTTCATATATATTTGATTGTTTGCTCCTTGAAGCCGTGGCACGGTGCCAGTTGACGATTGGCAACAGTTTAGTTCTTTAATTACGAGTGCATTTCACCTTTATGGAATCATAAAATTGCCAATTTTTAAAATAAAAGTATTGTTTTTATTTATTTATATATATTTTTTAGTACAATTACTTGTAAAATAATAATGTTTAAGTTGACAAAAGTGTATTTGTAAAGCTTTTGTTTCCACTTAATATATTTTTCCGAGTTGACACCCAATATACAATATTTTCTTCGTTCTTCTTTGAATGCATAAAAATGACTCAATTTTGTACTTTTTTTAGTCTTTACTTGAACTCGTCAGAATTAAGTTTTCTTTTATGTTATAGCACTGATATATTTATATTTTTATGTTTTTTTAATATTTAGTAGATAAGTCTAAAAAGGAGTACCATACCACATACTGTGTGGCACGGTATAGATCAGGAAATCGTCCAAAAAAAGATTTGTGTCTCCTATCATCAATATATCTTTATATGTAATATGTTATTGTTAAGGTCATCGTGTCACGAGGCAATGACTGTAATCGTGGTTGGTTGTAAGATCGAATGTTACTCCAAGAATTTATCATAATTTAGTTATTTTCATTAGTCTGATCTAGTGACCGGGACAAAGGAAAGCGGTGAGGTGCGACACTCATAGTACAATGTCTCAATTTCCGGTGGTAAAAGCAGAACGGAGTGTTTCGGTGGGTATTCTTCTCAACTCAACGAGCCCTCTTTCTTCTTTTCTCTTCTATCTTGCTACGAGGGATATAATATAAAGGAAAAACATCATTTTTTTTCCACTCCATCAGATTACTAAATTACAGCCAAACACTTCATAAGCTACACGATTTCGTAACAACTTCAAAGAAAAAACTAGCATTATATAACATAAAAAGTAACAAATCGCCATAAAAGCTGAAATATAAAAGTACTTTTTAATAGTGCAACAATATTAAAGGCAGTAATGGTTGGTATAATCTAACGGTCATATATTCTACGTTAGTACCGATTAATACTTCGGCCGTAGACAGCGCTCGAGAAACATGCTTTTTAAATATCGACACTAGGAAAAGCTTTGGAAATATAAGGTGATGTGTATTTTATAGGTGGAAAATAGGAAAAAATAACTCTAAACTGAGTTTTATGTTGTTTGAGAGGTTAGATAGGTTAACTGTATTATTTTCTTCTTATATACGAGTATACCTATAGTGTATGTATGTTTTGGTTGTAGCGCAGTGGAACAGCGTCTGACTGTAAATACGATTGGTTGCAAGTTCGATTCCTACTCGGGGGGAAAGTTATATTCAATTGAGAATTAATTGGTTCACTCTGGTAAGAAAAACATAGACTACATAGACATAGACTTTCCTTCAAGCAACACGCAATGTCTCAATTTCAAGAGGAATATGGAGGATTCTTGACTACCTTCCTCCTTCTTGACTCCACGTAGAGGAAATAGCGTGAAGCTAAAAGAATTATATTTAAACATCTTTTTACTAGCTTCATCTATAGATTTCTTACTACTTACAGTCCGATATGCAAGAAATTTGAATTTGATTTCATGACAATGTTGTCTAATGGCAATACAATATTTTCACAGTATAGTCAATCTTACGCCTCATCTTTTCGTTGTTTCTTGCGCCTTTGCCTTGCATTTTTATTAACCTCTTCATTCATACCTTCTCAGATTTTTTGCGCGACATTCCTCCAGTATCGTGGATACAGACTTTTCGAAGGTCATCCGAGGTCTTCCCGTGCGTCTCTTACTGCTTAACTATGCATCATATATCTTTCCTACAATTCTTTCATCATTCATTCTTTTCATGTGTCCAAACAGTCTGAGCATATTCTTTTTCATTCTTAGGATAAAGAATGACGAGAAAAGATGTTTTGTTATAAAGTCTTCACTTCACGTCATCCTATTGTTTTTTTTTCGTTACTTAGCGGAATTTTTATAAAAAATATTTTTATTTACAATTACCCCTTTTTTCAATCTAATTCTAAATTACATAATAACATAGAATATGAAATTATAATTATAAAACTTGCCTTTTAACTGTTCATTTTATAACACAAGAAAAAAGCATTCAAAGTAAAATTACTTCATTTTTGTCGCAATTCGTCCTCTCTTCTGAATATCTAACTTTCATCTTGAAACTAAACTACGTAAAAGCAGTCGAGTTAATAAAGATCTATATTTGGCACGGAGTTCTATCTTAGCGTAATATTCTCAAGGGCCCTGCATTCGAGTCCCGAGTGAGACAAACTTTGATTACAGTTTTAATGAGCCGTACAGCTTATATTTATGGTGTGGATTTTAAGATTTATTGGACGTTTTCATAATAGTAGTTGCTTTTATTTAGATGAAAATTGTATTATATTTTGGTTTAATTAACGCGGCGTTGAGTTTCGCTACTTCAAACGTAATGTTCAAATTCGGGTGGAAAGTAGATAACGTAGTGCCTTCTTCCTCTTTTAAGTTGTTTAGGTTCTCTCTGACTAAAAGCATATGAATAATGCTAAGGATGCAGTGTTTAAGGTCGTACGTCACCTTACTAGCACTAGTGTAGAAATTTGTAAGTAAAAAAAAAAAAAATGTCTAAGATGAATTTAACTTCACGATTTATCCCGCATTGCAGATTAAACTGAACCTAATGAAATGAACTTCTATTAAATATTCCTCTTACATTTCACGCGAGTTTAAAATATCGCGTTGACTAGCAGAACTTAACGCTGGTCAACGTATTTTCACACACCTAGAAATATGAAAAAGACATTTTTAGAAAAATTTGATCGCAACGGGATTGGAACCTGCGCCTTGGCAATAAGCCGCTAAGCCTTTCCTTCCATTAACGCAGGTCAGACCGAAAGACGAAACGCATGGCTTAGCGGTCAGAGTGCTTGGGCGGTTTTTAAAAGCCGCAGATTCGAGTCCCGTAGACTTAAAATTTTATTGTATTTTTTAATCGAATCGAAATTGTATTTTTAACCGACTTCCTCTACACAAAATAACTGTTAACGTACTAAACTAAACGAATGTAACCGGTTAGACTAATATTTTAAGTTATAACTGTTGTACAAATCGTTTAAAATTTAATTGAGGGAATCATAATAAAAATCATATTTTATTTTATCAAAGTTGTATTCTTTAAAGTTAGCATAATCCTAATATAGTAAAACTTTAATAAAGACAGTAGAGTATCACTACACACATTTTATAAAAAAAGGCAAAAACATAGTGATTTGTCACTACACGTAAAGATTATATTAAGCTGTTTATTGAAGTTTCGTTTAAACGTATTCTTAATACAATTTTTAAGCCAATCCCCATTTCTAAGTGAAACTTGAGCAAATTGTCTAAGCGGTACAATAACCCATTTTCGATCCGGTATCCATTCTTTACCCTTCATTATTTCAATCCCGAATAGCCCTGACAATAGTCGAATGTTTCCGTCTACACTGTATGTTTGTAGAATAGAAATGCTATTAGAATATGTATGAAATACATATATTATATTAATTTTTCGTTTACGTTTTTCAGGTTTACTCTTTCTTCCTCACAGCTAAGTAGGCGGAGAGCATCTAGGATCAAGACATATCGTATTATAAAGGCATATTAGCTTTTCCCGTAGTTTGAGGCGGAACTCAACACTATGCTTTTTTTTTATAACCAGAGATAAAATGAAATATTACCATTCCCCAGAGAAAGAATCATCTTGTTTGTTAGTAAGTCGCTTGCCCACTATACGACGATTGTTTCTAATTTATTTATTTTTTGTAATTTTCTATCATATATTGTCTTTTTTAGTAAATTGCTTAATTTTTTTTTTCAGCTTCACGCTGTATCCCGCACACAGTATTGTAGGCAGAGGGAACCTAGTGTTAAGACACTCTGTTCCCAACTTTTTATCACTTTTTAAAATTATCTTTTGTATATAAAAAAAAACAAATAAAACATAACTTTGTTAATTTATTAGAGAAGAAACACTCTAGCTAGTTCCATGGATTCACCATGCAAAAGCTCAGAGCAGTTCCTAGGACTAACAGCCGTAAGGGATCCCATTAATTACTCATTTTAAAAAAAAATAACAATAAATTCTTAAAAAAAACACATTTAAATATTCATCCTACTTGCATGTTTACCACTTCCAACCTACTTTAGTCTACATACGCCTATTACGCGAAAATACGGATTTTCATTTCGCATCCAGAAAGGTCCGGGACGCGAGGCTATCGCATCTGTTACTCAGTCTATTCTAGCAGATTTTATTGCTTATTCTGTAATTGGATGGGTAATTTCAAAATTTGTGGATGGGCCTAAATGAAACGTCATACTCGTATGGTACTTAAGTTATTTTGTTTGAATTTAAATAGGTTGAGTAATAAATGTAAACAAATTTTATTTAATATGTAAAAAGGATGAAAATTGTAACGTGGATTAGCGGCGGACTGTAAATGCAATTGTTGTGAGTACGATTCCCACTTGGAGCAATACTTCTTTTTTCATTTTTTTGCTCTGGTAAGACAACGCACAACGATGAATTTTACCATTTAACACGCAATGCCTCAAATTCGGACTAAAGGTTGAAGAAGGAGGGTATTGACACTAGGGCTCCATAGCACGGAACAAAGCAATAGTTATCTAATATATAACAACTTTAACTGTATTTACGAAATGTTTTTTATTACCTAAAGTAAACGTTCTATATACAGATTTACTGTGTATACAATATACTTCACGCATTTTCCTGCACCGAAAGAAAGTCAGAGAGAATCTAGTGTCAAAATGTCGTACCAGATCGGAGATGATTTTTAGCTTCACGCTGTATCCCACACACAGCAGGGTAGGCAAAGGGAACCTAGTGTTAAGACATTCCGTTCCCCACTTTCCGCCGAAATTAAATGAAAGTAATTTAACTATAATTCTTCTCACGAGCGTGAATTTGAACCGCAACCAATCGAGTTTACATTCAAACGTTCTTACTGCGTCATGATAGCCTCTAAAGGGCCTTATTTGAAATATAGCCCCTTTTCAAAAGCAGAAATATAGACTAACAAAAATAGATACAAATAAATTTCCCTTTTAAGCCGAAGTTAAAAATATACACCAATTATCGATTTCGTGGTAAATTATTTCCTTCGACAGTTTCTCTGAACTTTTCTTTGACATATAAAGTTAGAAGCGTATTGTATGGAGTATTTACGTATGTGCAATAGAATAACCAATAACTATACGGACCTTGATATTTTTATAGATATTTTTATAAATACAATGAGCTTTATAATGTTTATAAAATATTTTTTTTTACTTTTAAGGTATGGAAATGGAAAATGGAGGGCAGTCGTGGACTGTAAACCAACTGATATTTATCATTTCTCTGTGGTATCGAGGCAAAGCGCGGTGTTAAGTTCCGCTACTTAACACGTAATGCCGCCAAAATTTGGTATTTGGTATTCGACGGTTAATGGGGAACAAAGTGTCTTAACACTAGTTTCTTTCTGCTTACCCTGCTATGTACGGGATACAGCGTAAAGCTAAAGAAAAAATAATAATATATAAATAAGAGGCTATCGCGGTGCAGTGTGAATATATACGTGATAAATATGGACTTAATTTCCCCATGGCGGAATAATTATATTTGAATTCTAGTGATAAAACAAACCACTGTATTAGGTTCTACCGCTAAACACGCAATGTCTCGATTTCGGTCAAAGAGAAGACCCTACGGTCTTGACACTCGGGTTTTTCTGACTACTTTACTAAGTGGGTTAATGAGTAGAACTGAAAAAAAATATAATAAACCTTTTAAATGTGCGTCCCTTAGTTTAGCTTCTTAATCATATAAAACATCGGTTATCACGTAACCTGCAACTCTCACTGTATGCCCCTTTAATAATTTTATGCGGCCCACCAAACGTTTATTTATGTATATTCTTTATTTTTCGTTCCCCACTTTCCGCCGAATTCGGAGGCATTGCGTGTTAAGTTGCGGAACTTAACGCCGCGCTTTACCTCTTAAACCAGAGCGAAGAAATGAAAATATGAAAAATTATCACTCCTCGATTGGGAATCGAACCCACAACCAGTCGTTTACAGTCACACGTTTGTGCCACTGGGCCACGACTGGCCATATATTCTTTATTGTATTTATATTATTTTTCATATTTATATTACAGATATTTTCCTACTACTTTCAAAATAAAAAATGCGATTTTGACCCGTTGAAAAATAATATTATAAAGTGCGATTTTGGCCCGTTGAAAAATTTCAAAATTCTATAAACATAAAGATTGATCAACCCTGGCCTAATAAATTCCATAATGCTATCCTATAATTAGTTGTTTGTCGAACAATATTGATTCGTAAAGATCATTATTACTCATAAACGAGCAACCTTCCTGTTAGTCCGGCTAATTCACCCAATGTACACAACTGTGTTTATTTGTTTGACTTCGTAATTTACTGCTTCACTTTAATAATTTCTGTGCAGCTACCAGTATTATATATCCCGGTATATATTATATAATATATGTATATGAATCTTTGTATTATGTTCTATTGAGTTTACCAATCGTGAGGACATCGTGGGTCAGTGGAACAGCGTACGCTGTATCCCGCACATGGCAGGGTAGGTTAGTATTAAGACACTCCGTTCACCACTTTCCGCCGAATTCGGAGGCATTGCGTGTTAGTGGCGGAACTTAACGCCGCGCTTTGCCTCTGATACCAGAACAAAGGAAATAGAAATATTATAAATATTTCCACTCCTCGAGAGGGAATCGAACCCACAACTAGTCGTTTACAGTCACACGTTCGTGCCACTGCGCCACGACTGGCCCCTAAAAATAAATATCGGATCTTTAACTAAATAACAAATTTTCTACTAAACATTTTTACGAATCTAAGCAAAAATATATATAAAAGTAAAACTTTAAGAAGTATTTATCTCGACATCGAGTAACGTACCACGAGTCTGTAAGTGACAAACAAGTTACAAAGTTCTGTACTTGCGTTTTCGTTTCTGATATGATGTGTTATATATAATAACTTTATAATATCAAAATATTATTTTTATATATAAATCTGTATGAAATGAGAGTGAATTTATTCTGTACTAGCGGCCCGCTCACGGCTTCGCCGCTTGAACTATTTCGTTATATTGCAACCCTCGGGGGCACATTTTTAAAAAATAAAGTATCCTATGTTTAAGCTATGATTATCAACTATATTTATGCCAAAATTCATTACAATTGGTCAAGCGAGGTTTAGATTTTTCACATAGACTTTCATCCCCTATTTCAACCCTTTAGAGGTTGATTTTTGAAAAAATAAGTAGCCTATGTTAGACCCAGTCACTTTGACTACTTTCATTCTAAATTTCATTGAAATCGGGCCGGTAGATTAGCCGTGAAAGCGTGACAGATAAACACACAGACTTTCACATTTATAATATAAGTATGGATGTATCCGATTTAACAAAATCTAATGATCTAGATTTAAAAAAATGTAATACAAGTTATAATGATCACTCAATATTAAAAAAGATATTAAAAGATATAATTGTACAATTATGGTTACTATAATCACTTTTACAAGGGAGTATTTGTTTGATGTTAACCGTACAATTAATGTAAATTCATACAAAAATGTTATATTTCCTTCAAAAGCAACTTATCTATACAACTTATAAGCAACTTCACGTTTTTCCCTACCTAGATTACCAAGAATTAAGACACTCCATTCTGCACTTTCCGCCTAAAATCGAGACATTATTTTCTGACTTTCGGAATTCCCAAGTCTTACCAAAGTGGAGTAATGAAAATAATTTAATTTTATACTTTAATCATGTCTCCAAGTGGGAATCGAACACGTAATTACCACTGTGCCTTGAAATCTTCAAATACAGCTATATCTTTAAAACTTACAAGTGAAAACCCAAAGCGAAATAAAGAAGATACTTTATAAGCTCGATAACTGCGAGTGAGGCACTTTAATATAAAAATTAATTAAAACTAAAAATAGCCTGTCCTTTTAGCGTTTAACTTTTTGAATTATGCCAAGTTGAAATTGCGGTAATAGAAGGAGTTTTTTGATGTTAATTATAAATTCGCTTTTAATAATTCTGTACCTTACTGTATATTGTGATATGATTTGTAATGTTTTTGGAAATGTTTTTACACAATATTGGGCAAAACTGAAATAGGGATTCAGTTGTACCATATCTTATATGCTTTATTACAACTTATTTTTGTTGTTAGCATTGCGTAGCTGAGAGTATAAAGCATGGGTTAACAGTCAAAGCGTCAGGAGCGTTTCCAGGAGGCGCAGGTTCGAATCCCGCTGCGTTCAAATTTTTACATTTATTGTTATTTCTGCTAGTCCACGTATAACTGTTTCAAATGTTTACAAAACACCATACTTCAAATCGGTCCCATAAAAAAAGCACAATATCTAACCTAAGGGTAAAAAAATAGGGAATGATTGCGTATTTACTTACTGATTCCACTGAGAGTTATGTGTGGAGTACACTCTCAGTCTCTCATTATGTAGTTGGTCTCATTTCGTTGGTAAAAAAGACATTTCTTTTTCAATTTCCTAAATGTGTGAATAAGACTTTAAAATTGTTAAAAGTATGCAACATATCTATTAGATAATCTAGTTTTAAAGATACTTTGTTGTCCATTGCTCCGTCCGGAACCGAAACGTTGCGTCTTTAACGTAACTCAACGCTGCGTTATATCTTCTTATATATATAGCACATCAATAAAAATAATCTAAGTAATACCATTGCTCGAATGGAAATCGAAACCACAGCTATACTATCACGTTAACCGTTATTTCTACTGAGTTACGATAGCTTTAATAAAAAGTAGACTACGGTAAAATTGTATAGTTTATTTAAGCCCTCCTTTAAATTAATGACCTTGGGTACTTAGATTCGATTCCTCCTTCTCTCTATCTTTCCCCTTATCCTGCTATTCCCATATACTAGAAATGCCTAAAGCTAATATGTTTCAAATATATTATATAACACAACAATTGTATACAATTCGCAGGCTAACCTCTGCCGCAGGCAGCAATACTATTTACATATGAGATACATACGTCAATGACTAAATAATTAAAGTGATTAACATTAATAGAATGCTGTGTGTAACAGAATTATTTTCGATATCACTCGAGGCTGTTCAGGTAATTGTTAAATTGATATATGCAATACGAATACATGTATTGGTAATATCATAATTGGGCATCGTGGTGCAGTTGAATAGAGACTGACTGTGAATGCAATGGTTATAGGTTCAGTTTCTACTGGGGGAATGTTTATATTTAGCTTCACGCAGTATGCAGCACACAGTAGGGTAGGCAGAGGGAACCTAGTGTTAAGTCACTCCGTTCCCCAATTCCCGTCGAATTGCCGCCGAGGCGTTGCGTGTCAAGTGGCGGAACTTAACGCCACGCTTTACCTCTGATACCAGAGCGAAGAAATGGAAATATTAAATATTTCCACTCCTCGAGTGGGAATCGAACACACAACCAGTCGTTTACAGTCACACGTTCGTGCCACTGCGCCACTACTGGCCCCTGTAACTGCTTATATTTAAATTATATTTCTTTCTTCATTATGGTAAGAAAAAACGCGCAGATGACTTGCGGCAGACACACAGTGTCTCAATGCAGGTCAAAAGTGGAGAATGGAGGGTCATGTCACAAGATTATCCCCAGCTAATCTATTATGCGAGGAAAAGCACAACGCATCTAGAGCGAAGCGTGTAGCGTCTGTAGATATGTATACGAGGTGGTTTATGATTCGATTTCGATTCCAATACATTTCTCCGCTAGTGACATTCTACACACAAATTTCGGATTGGAACAGAAAATGGAAAACGGAGTGTTTTAAGATTAAGTTCTCTCTGCCTACCTTATGCCTACTTAAATAAAGCATATGGCTAAAAAAACATATTTTAAATATTACTACGATTTATGTCTTACTAAAATATATTAAAATTAAGAATACTAAACAAATAACATTTAAAATCTTCGTAATTACAAATATTAAAGAATCAAATAGCTATATTATATAAAATTATCCAAAATGTCTCTCTGTCACTCAGCCGTTGAACATCACTGCAAAGCGTGCATACATTTCTTGGATCGGGCCTAACGGGCGTGACCTCACATAACGTGTGGCATATAATGAAGTTAAAACAGAAGTCGTTTTCCCAGCCTATTGCTTAATATGCAACCTTTCCTATAGTTTCAGTAGAACCTACTAAAATAGTTATAAAATCCTTAAAAATGTGATGTCTTAATGCAATGTTATTTTTTTTCTTTTAAGTTACTTTACCTTATTTTAGTTAACTTCATTTTATTTTGTGGTCACCAAACTACACGTGATGAATACGGTTAAAGTGGTATCAATAACAATAAATAAAAATGTCAAAGAGTTTTAAATTAAATTTAATGTGACTTTCGGGTAAAAGCAGAGAGCAGAGTATATTGACACTAGGTTCTATTTGCCTATCCTGTTTTGCGGAAAAAACGTGAAGCTGAAAAAACAGAAAGAAAACCACTGAATACAGGCCATAAAGCACTTTTTTTTTTTTTTTTTTAGCTTCACGCTGTATTCCGCACACAGCAGGGTAGCCAGAGGGAACCTAGTGTTAAGACACTCCGTTCCCCACTTTCCGCCGCATTCGGAAGCGTTGCGTGTTAAGTGGCGGCCCTTAACCTCACGCTTTACCTCTGATACCAGAGCGAAGAAATGGAAATATTAAATATTACCACTCCTCGAGTGGGAATCGAACCCACAACCAGTGGTTTACAGTCACACGCTTGTGCCACTGCGCCACAACTGGCCCTAAAGCACTTTCAAGTCATATATATTTCTAAACCAGCAACAGAAAGCCATTACAACATTTATAAAACTAATGTTTCAAAGTTAACAGCCCCAGCCGTGTCAATAAAGGATTATAATAGTTTTTTTCAACGTCGTTAATAGAAAAGTGTTCGTTGATTGCATCGTTTTAATGGTCACAATTTACGCGCTTTTATTATACTGTGAAAGTAACAATTGAATTGTATTGATCTGATAGAGAATTAGGTATTGTTAGCTAACTTTTAGTATTAACTTTCGTTTTTAAAGTAATATAATAGTAGGTACATTTAACTTTTATTTTTTAAGTATTAATGATTTGTTGGGGCAGATTAGAGATTAGAGTAACTGAACGCAAGGTTATACGTTCGAATTACATATTGGAACTGTTAAGTAATAAATAATATCTTTATAATAATAGCTGTGCCCGCGAATTCCTCCGCGTAGACATTATCAAAAAACTTATATTAATGAAATTAAGCCTGAGTTAAGTTAATCTGTGCTGATTAACTAGAAGAAGCAAACAGACAGATGGATAAAAAATGTAAAAAAAAAAAATTTGTTATATATATTATGTATAATATAATATTTAGTAAAAAATAAATAAACAGTTATTTTAACATTACACACACAAGATACTCTATTTTTATTTATGAGCAAAAAACTAACGTAGCTAATATTATTTTTCTATATACAATATATAACGTAGAATATCTAAAATATAAACCGCAAGAATACAAATATTTCTCTTTCATATTATAAAGGAAAGATTACAAAGTCCATAATTTTCAGTGCACATAACAGTAAAAGGCAATTTTTCACCAACAACAATGTTTAGTAACGCTTTAGTTCAGAAGACTATGAAGAGTGAACACAATTTATACTTAACCCGCAGACGCCTGAAGAAAGTCGTTTAAAAGATATATTAACTAGGAAAATGCAACGCAATATCGGTTACCATGCCTTTGATTTACAGGACGTTTTGATATACGTTTCTAGGCTGGCTAGTATAGCTTTTTTATTAAAAATACTGCTGTTTTTTATTTTTTACGATCCTACTGGATAATATATGGTAATTTGAGAAGATAACATTTCGATCGATTCAACTAAGTCTTAACTTTCGAGATCCAGGAAATGAATTATCATCTCATTCAGTATAAAAAAAATCGAACAACCATTTTCTGTACTCCCACTACGATAATGCCAGTAATGAATATCAATTTCATTATTGAAAAACATGCAGCGGGATTCGAACCCGCGCCTCCTGCACCGTCCAGGCGCCCTCACCACTGAGCAATGCATTCAAATTTTTATACGTTTTCTAAATGCCTTTTTCAATTTTCCTAAATGTGGAACAACACTTTAAAAATGTTTAAAAAAAACATTATTGTTTTTCCTTTTTTTTCAGCTTCACAACCATCATGTAGGTCGCTGTCCCACTGCTCCACGACGCCGCAGCCTTTACTTTTATTATATTTAACAAATTATATGTATAAATTAGGCATAGTTAACGCGTTGTGCACAGCCACAGGTTAGGGAAAGGAAATCTAGTGTGACATTACGTTCTAGAGAGACATTACGTTTTCCGCTCTCGAGATACTTAACGTTATACTTTTCTTTATGATAGCGAAGAAACAGTAATATTTTAAATAAGCATTTCTTCTAGTAGAGATCAAAACTGCAACCATCCAGTTTACTGTCAAACCTTGCAGGGAATTACCAATTCTATAATTATATTCTTAATGTCAACGGAAACAGAAAGTTAAAGACGGAGCGTTTTAACACTAATTTCTCTCTGCCTTCCTCGATCTATCGGATCGAAAGAACCGTAAAGCTGATATGTATCAATTATATAATTTGTTATATTTTTTTTAGCTTCACGCTGTATCCCTCACACAGCAGGGTAGGCAGAGGGAACCTAGTGTTAAGACACTCCGTTCCACACTTTCCGCTGAATTCGGAGGCTTGCGGAACTTAACGCCGCGCTTTATCTCGACACCAAAGCGAAAAAAATGGAAATATAATTTCCACTCCTCGAGTGGGAATCGAACCCACAACCAGTCGTTTACAGTCACACGCTTGTGCCACTGGGCCACGACGTGCCACTTTTTTATTTGTAAAAAGAATAAAATATAAACGACAAACGTCAAACTACAAAAATTTACTTATCCAATAAATATATATAAAAATTTGATATACCCCCAATTTTATTACGGACTGTTCAACTTCCTGTTAAAGATATTCCGCTGAACTAAATGGTATGTGAGACATTTATGTACCACTGAATTATTGTTGGACCCTCATTAAGTTATAGGGCAATAAAAGGTTTCCGGATAATATCAGAAACGATTTCCAAAGGGAAACAGTGTCTCCTGGGCTGAGCAAACTGCTCTTTGATTTATATTTTTGCAAAATATTAACTTGGGGCTGCATGTTATAATGTACGGTGGGGAATAATGATTTTGTCTAACCACCTATAAAGAGTTTATGCTAAAATTATGGGTTTAATGGACGATAATCATAGTTTGACGGTTAGCGGAATGTTTAGAGGGTAGTGTGTAGACTTCACTTCACGAAATTCCTTCCATCTTCTTTCCATCCCAATCTGAGCCATTATATATTGAGTTATAGAATTTAACACCACGGTTTGTTGCCAATAGACCGGAGAAAATATTTAAAATATAATCTTTCCCCCGAGTAAAAACCAAGCCCTCAGCCACAGTGTATATAGTCAAATTGCTCCACGACGACCTGTTAGTAAAAAGTATTAGTAAATAAGTGAATTCTATTACGTATGTATATATGTATTATTTCGTTACTTTTTATTATGTTAACCGTAGGATTAAGTGATCACATGTAGACAGACATGACGTTTTTTGATTTTTATTTTCCCTTAATAATAATAATAATAGCCTTTATTTAACAACTATCACCTTAATACAACATAATTAAAAAAAAAATTTTATTTGTTTGACACCGGTACGTGAAAATTGTCTTGCTCTTCAGCATAGGCCTCCCCTAGAGCTCTCCATCGAATACGATTTCTCGCTTCTCTTGTCCAAGTATGTCCCGCTGTCTTTTTTATATCGTCTTCCCATCTACGACGTTGTCTTCCTTTCCTTCTTTTGTATTGCCTCGGGCACCACTCTGTTACGTCTTTGGACCATTTATCCTTATAACTTCTAATCATATGTCCTGCCCACCTCCATTTTAATTTTTTGATACAGTAAGTAATATCTGTAACTCTAGTTTTCTTCCTTATAGTATCTAGTTTTATTTTATCTTTTAATTTGATGTTCAGTATGCTTCGTTCTATATTATGTTGGCAAATTTCTAATTTATGTATGTTATTATTAGTTAAGCTCCACGTTTGACAACCATATGTCATGACAGGTAGAATGCATGAATTAAATATACCGCTGAAAGCGAAAAGCGGTATATGTGGGTTTTTCATTACCTCCTTAAGGGACCAGTATCTTTTCCATGCTAAAGTTATTCTGTTATTAATTTCCTTTGTTGTAAGGTCTACTGGAGAAATGATCTGCCCGAGGTAGGAGTATTCCTCTACATATTTTATGGATTCTCCTTTAATAGTTATAGGATTTTTTTCCGAGTTTGACATTATTTTAGTTTTATCCGTATTCATTGTCAATCCTACTATGTCACTTTCGTACACAAGCTGGTCCATCATCGTTTGTAAGCTATTCGCATCTTCGGAGATTATTATTAGATCGTCTGCAAATCTTAAATGGTTTAGTCGCACTCCATTGATATTTAATCCATATTTATCCCAATTGAGACGCCTAAACACGTGTTCAAGTACGGCTGAGAAAAGTTTGGGTGACAGAGGATCCCCCTGCCTTACTCCTTTTTTTATCGGAAAAAAGGCGCCATCCCTTTCAGTTCTTATTTTTGCTTTCATGTCCTTGTATCTGTTGGTAATTAATCTAATATATTTTTTCTCTACTCCTTGTGTTTCTAAAGCTTCCCAAATTTTATCATGTTTTAAGGAGTCAAATGCTTTATTATAGTCTACGAAAGCTAGGTAAAAGGTAATATTATATTCGCTACATTTTTGGATTACTTGTTTAATGGAATGGATATGATCTATCGTCGAGAACTCACTGCGAAAACCTGCTTGTTCTTTGGGTTGATTTTCATCCAAAGTCTTTGTCAAACGATGTAGCAGTACTTTTGAAATTATTTTGTACACATTGGACATCAAGCTGATGGGTCTATAATTAGCTATATCATCTTTTCTTCCTTTTTTGTGTAGTAATATAATTGTTGATATAGACCATTGTTTGGTATGTATTCTGTACGCAAAATTTCATTAAATATATCTGTGATTGTGTTTAACGTTACTTTGGATGATCCTATCAGTAGTTCATTAGATATGCAGTCTCCTCCAGGCGTTTTTCCTTTCTTCTGTAATTTGATAGCCTTTTCGACTTCCTCCCTTAGTATACAGGGGATCTCCTCTTCGTCTGTGGCAACATCCATCACTAACTGCTTAGATTCTTCTATTGTTAAATTATTATTGTATAATTCGCGGTAAAATTCAGTTGCCACTTCTAATATTTTTATTCTGTTTGTGTTGTTTTTCTTATTTCTATGGTGTTTAATGTTATCGATCCATGTTATGTTATCTCTTAATTCGGTTTTTGCCTTTTTGATTCCGCCTGAGTTTTCTATATGATAGTTTAATGTTACGGTTCTTAGTTTTTCTCTGTGTTTTCGTATTTGCAGGTTTATTTCTTTGCTTAGCTTTGTTATTTCTTCTTTGTTGTTTTTTCTATCACTAAATAAGGTTATTCTCTCCATAATCAATTTTCTTGCTGTTGGACCTAGTTTATCTTTTTCCCCTTTTATTGCTCTCAACTTGTTTTCAGTTGTTTTCAATTCTTTTTCTAGAGCGTCGTATTGTGTTTGAACTTCATCAAGTTTATCTATTTTTTCAAGATTTGTGCGTAAGTTCTGCAGAATGTGGTCTGGGATAGGTAGAACTACAGGTTTCGTATTGTAAATATTTTTCCTAGATGGTTTTGGTTCTCTTGTATATAGTTGTCCTCTAAGTAGTCTGTGGTCTGTGTTATAGTTAAATTGGTTGACAATATCTATGTTTGTAAACCAAGATTGTTTGTTCGTAACAATGTAATTTAAATATTTTCCCTTAGACTTATTTAAATCTATTTAATAATCTATAAATAATAATCTTCGGTGACCTTTGACAAAGAGCGGAGTTATATAACATACCATACTTATATAATCCATACTTATATAATAAATCGGAATGTCTGTGTGTTTGTCTATCATGCTTTCACGGCTAATCTACCGGTCCGATTTAGATGAAATTTAGAATGAAAGTAGTAACAATAACTGGGTCTAACATAGGCTACTTATTTTTTCAACAATCAACCTCTTAAGAGTTGAAATAGGCAATGAAAGTTTATATGAAAAATCTACACCGCTTGACTTGAATTGTAATGAAATTTGGCATAAATATAGTTGATAATCCAAGGTTAAACATGGGCTACTTTATTTTCAAAAATCTATCCCCTAGGGTTGCAATAGACCGCAACAGCTTTATGTATGTAGTTACGTGGCCAAGCCGCGAGCGGGCCGCTAGTTCATAATATTTAGTTTATTTTTCAATTTTTAAAGTGCTGCCATTTCTTAATCGTGTAAACGATTAAAAAATGGCTTAGCCGTAAGTTGGGAAAACGGACGGTTTCCAAGAGGTGTAAGTTTGAACCCCGCTGTGTTTAATATTAATACATTTCCTTTAAATATCAGATGAATTATATTTTTCATATTTCTTCTTCTTCTTTCCCACTTTGTATTAATTTTGAGATTTATAAGCGGAACTCAACACTGCCTTTTTATCTAATTTAACTAGAAAAGCCAGAAAAATACTTTAAGGTGTAAGCAATAAAAAATAGATATCCTAAATTTAAAATTAAAACAGTTATAAAAAACTACTGAATCTCTTAAAATTTAAAATAAAAATTTCATTGAATTTTTAAGTTCTTTATTCGCGTTTAGGACAAAGTTTTAGTGTTCAACAAAATGCGAGCACCATATGGCAGAGTAAGTTAGCAGTGTGAAGTTAAATGTCAAAGAGCTTGCTGTAGTTACTTGGGTCCTACGAGACACAGTATATATAGATATTTTGATATTAACAAACAAATTATGTAGAAATACATCATAATTTTACCTTGATTTTCCCATAGATATATAATATTGAAAAAACTGAATAAATTGGTAGGTAGGTAATAGTAATTAGGTATGCTATTTAAATTAATTTCAATTGACTGCTCTGTTAAGACGAATTAGACATTACATGATATGTGATAATATCAAACCCATATTTTTTATAATAAAATAAATAAGGCCTAAAATAAAATACAAAAGATCAAATTAACTAGTGATACTAGTTAATTTTATCTTTTAAGTATATCAACATCCATACTAATATACTGCGAAAGTCTGTCTGTTACGCATTCACTTTACGGTTGTATATAAACTACAGGTCCAATTTGGATGAAATTTGAAATACAGAATAAAATTTGTGCGAAAAGTTTAAACCAATTTCGATGAATATTGTCAGAAAGAAAGTTGATGACGTAAGGTCAAACATAGGCTAATCATTTTTTTTTTAAGAACTAATTCCTAAAGAGCTGAAACAGAAATGAAACATGTGGTTTACCCAGGCAAAGCTAAGAGAGGTCGCTAGTTAGTTTATATTTTAAATATATTAATAAGTATAAATAACTTTTAGGAATTTGAGCTTTGTATAACTTTTATCCTTTGAAATGATTCTGAAATAAATATTATTAGAGATTCTAGCTTCACGCTATATCCCGCACACGGCAGGGTAGGCAGAGGGAACCTAATGTTAAGACACTCCGTTCCCCACTTTCCGCCGAATTCGGAGGCTTGCGTGTTAAGTGGCAGAACTTAACGCCGCGCTTTACCTCGACACCAGAGCGAAGAAAATGGAAATATAATTTCCACTCCTCGAGTGGGAATCGAACCCACAACCAGTCGTTTACAGTCACACTCTTGTGCCACTGGGCCACGACTGGCCACAGATTATAAACAAAATGAAATTATTTTTCAGAATATCAATTCTGGTATATATGTACATATATACATTCATACATATTAATGCATGAATGAATATCAACTCCATGACCATTCTGTACATAAATAAAACACATGTTTTTTTTTTATTTTATTTATATATTTATATAAAAATACTAATTTATAAAAAAACATACTAATTTTCTTATAAAAACTCAAGTAGAATTCCGTTGAGCAAGCTAACATAATTGTACTATCCTAAAATGTGGAGACGTCCTAAATAAACAGAATATCAAATATTTGTCAACACAAATGGCCAATACCAAACATATTTGACTAAATTCGGGTACGCTCCAAGGACGGACGAAAAGCTAATCATAAGTAATAATTTCTGTGTTTCTTTCTTTATACTGTTGTTATATCTTTAAGTATCGTCAATAGCCAATCGTGGTGCAGTGGCACGAACGTGTGACTGTAAACGACTGGCTGTGGGTTCGATTCCCGCTCGAGATGTGGAAATATTTAATATTTCTATTTCCTTCACTCTGGTATCAGAGGAAAAGCGCGCCGTTAAGTTCCGCCACTTAACACGCAATGCCTCCGAATTCAGCGGAAAGTGGGGAACGGAGTGTCTTAACACTAGGTTCCCTCTGTCTACCCTGCTGTGTGCGGGATACAGCGTGAAGCTACAAAAAAAAGAGAAGTTAGTGACGAGTCTCTACTCTCCTCTCTACGGTAATCTAGGTTGTATATTATCAAGTATTATGTTGTAGTACTGAAGATTTTTGTTTGACCAAACTGAGAAAAGATTTATTACATTATACGTGTAAAATTTGTTAAATTATTTCTGATTCATATAAGCGGAGTGCATGTTTACAGCCTTAAAATCATTTCATCAATCAATTAAAACTTTATATCTATTTAGACATAAAAAGTTGTATAACGGTGTATTTACACCGTACGTGGCCAGTCGTGGCCCAGTGGCACAAGCGTGTGACTGTAAACGACTGGTTGTGGGTTCGATTCCCACTCGAGGAGTGGAAATTATATTTCCATTTTCTTCGCTCTGGTGTCGAGGTAAAGCGCGGCGTTAAAGCGTATAAGAATTTCGACGCAGCGGCTAGTAGAACGCATGGCTCAGTGGTGAGAGCGCCTGAACGGTATTCAGGAGGCGCGGGTTCGAATCCCGCTGCGTTCAAATTTTTATACGTTTTCTTTAAATGCCTTTTTCAAAAAAATGTTACATCAAGTGGGAATCGAACTCACAGTCATTGCATTTACGATTAGATATTGAGACTGTGCCATGATGGTGATATAGGATATATAAAAATATTATTGAATAACTGAAATATTCAAGTCATTACGCATGATTAATTTGTACGCGATCATTTAGTTTACCTAATATCTCGTTTGACACGCGTGTTTAATGAACTAGCTAAAACGTTTGCTATAATAAATTTGTTTTATCATTATATTGAACCGAACTAATTTATTCATTGGAAATGTGATTTTAGATAATTCTATAAAGAGGTATATGTATATATTTCAATACTTAGAATTAAGTCGTGGCCAGTCGTGGCCCAGTGGCACAAGCGTGTGACTGTAAACGACTGGTTGTGGGTTCGATTCCCACTCGAGGGGTGGAAATATTTAATATTTTCATTTTCTTCGCTCTGGTGTCGAGGCAAAGCGCGGCGTTAAGGTCCGCCACTTAACACGTAATGCCTCCGAATGAAGCAATAAAAATAAAAAAAAAAATAAGTGCAATTACGATTCTCAGTCGCCGAATGATTGTATATTATAAATTTTCAATATTTTCACTCTGGTACTTAAGACAAAGCGCGGTGTTGGGTTCCGTCACACATCTCGCAAAATGTCTGAATTCGGGTGGGAACTTGAATTATATTTGTTTCCATATTTTTAAAAATATATCCATTTTTTCAAAATAAAAAAGAAACAGTAAGTTCTAATTATTGTATGCATAAATAGAGTAGACAAGAAGATTTAAACATTGAACATATTTTTTTTTGTTTTAGTCTGTATTCCGCACACAGTAACCCTACTGTGGAACAGACAGAGGGAACCTTGTGCTAAGACACTCCATTCCCCACTTTCCGCCGAATACAGGAAGTATTACGTGTTAAGTGGCAAAACCTAATGCCGCACTTTGCCTTGATACCACATCGAATAAAATGGAAATGCTAAATATTTCCACTATTCAAGCGGGAATTGAACCCACAACCAGACGCTTTACAGTCACATTTTGTGCCTCTGCGACATCGAGTGGCCCCTTTAATTCTTTTTTTTATAGATTTAACTTACTTTGCAGATAATGCTACTGTTGTAATACTTGACGATAACCTACGACCTATAACAAAACAACATTCTACGTATTAATATATATCAACGCAACCAATGCAATTCCATTATTGATAAGTTTCTGAGAAACTCTGAGAATGTATTGTTTATTTTCGAACTGGCATTTCAGCACAAAGTATAAAAAGTACAATCCATGATTGGACTAATTAAAAAATATATAATGTTTGAAATATGTGTGTGTTAAAAATATGTTTGGGTTTATCATCATTACGCTATGCCATATGTCACATATCTCCAAAATAATTCACAAAATAGAGAGAAATAACATTAAGTTCCGAATTGCATAAAAAAAAAGTAAACTGTATGATAGCGTCTGATTGTAAGCGACAGAGGACCTAGTGTCAATACATTCCGTCCTTCACTTTCCACCGAAATCGAGACGTTGCGTGTTGAGGTGGTGAAACAAAAAACACTCTTCATCTTAGGTACCAGAGAGAAGAAATAAAAATTTAAATCATACTTCCGAGTGGGAATCGAACTTACAACCGTTACAGTCAGACGCTGTCCTATTGTACCACGATGCCCTAAATTATTTATTTTTCGATTCTGATACGATAATGCGCAGCGTTCAGTCCCACCATTCAACCCTCAATGTCGAATTTTAAGGTGGTGAACGTGACCTTGGCGCTCTTTCCTCTTGTTTTCTGGCTATCCTACTATGCGGAAAAAAGCAAAGGTAAAGCGTAAAGCTAATAAAATAACGAAAAAAAAATAATGTTTCACAGTTGCTAAATTGAACGTTAATTAACATAAATCTATGAATATTTAATGAGCTACAGTATTTTTTATACGAAATGATAAGAATTTACCAAAAAGACAAGGAAAAGGAGACACGCGATTTTATAACGATAATGTTTTAGTGAAGTCGTGAAAGTGCGTCTTGTCCGCGATATCAGGCATTTGATGGCAACTGTAGCCCAAAACTTTGAGGTTTACTATGACTTATAAACTTTTATGAACAAGTTACTACTGAGACGTTTCGGAAGTTGTATTTAAAATGTAACTCCTTTTGTGTATAAGCAGATGTTATTTCGTTATTTAGTTTATTTTTTTAATTTTGGGTTTTGTGAGGTGAGAGATTTGCTTTTAGAGCCATTTCCTACATGGTAGTGTAAAACAACACCGTGTCTTGCCTAACTAGACGAAGATTATGAAAAATTAAACCCATACAAAATTCTAAGAACAATTGTATTTACCATTGTGTGCAAAATTTACCAACTACGCCACAATCCATATATCATACTAATACCTATAATAAAGAGGTAAGAAGTAATGCTAAACTATTAAAGAGTGTATATATGATTCAACGGTAAGTTCAGACAATTCCAAAGGCTCAAATACGGAACAAAAGTCACGCTGCGAAGAAGCGGATGGGTCGCTACTACAGTATACATATGTTACTTCCAACTTCGCCTTTTATCCCGCATAGCTGGGGTCTGAGAAAAACTAGTGTCAAGACACTCCGCCCATTCTTCAATCGAGACATACATGTTAAGTGGCAAATCTCTACGCTATCTCTTCCTAGCTATATATCCCACATGGTGATGGGGTCAGCTTTCCTCGTTTTAGCTCTCCACTTCGCCCTATCCTTAACATCGTCGTCGGACAGCTGGCACATCTTCATATCCTTTAACACTACATCTTTCCACCTTTTTTTGGGTCTGCCTCTGGATCTACGACCAGGGATGGAAAGTTGTAATGCCAAATTCCCTGCGTAGTCGGGGGGCTTCCTTTTCACGTGCCCATACCATCGCAGCCTACTCTCCTGCATCTTGTCGGCAATGTCGCGTACGCCCATGCTTCCTCGCACGTATTCGTTGCGGATTTTATCTAGCCTAGTAACGCCGCACATCCACCTCAACATTTTCATTTCAGCAACTTGAATGGTATTGACGTTTTTTTGAGTTACGGCCCATGTTTCACTGCCATACATAAGGACTGGTCTGATCATGGTCTTATATACCAAACCCTTGAGTTTGACAGGCATTCTTTTGTCACATGTAAGCCTAAGACACTAAGTGGCAAATCTCTACGCTATCTTATTAATACAGTGATGAAAGGGTTCAAATATATTTATTACCCTCAGCGGGAATCGAACCCACCTCTCATTAAATTTACACTACCACCTTTTAAATATATAAGTTACTTCATTATTTATTTTTATCTTCATATACTTATATTTCTTATTTAATAAATAGATACCGGAAATGTACATTTTTATTTCTAAATATCCCCCTGTTAGAATTTGAATTCATAATCGGCGTGTGCAATGAAGCGTCCCGACTGCGCCACGGTGGCGTCAAAGAATATAATATAAAAACTTATTAAGCAAGCACGTTAATTAAAATTCAATCTACTTTAAAAGATATTTCCTTTTCTTTTTACACCTAATATAAGAAAATCCACAGTTTTTTTTTATTTCGTGTAATAGGGTAGTCAGAGAGAAATTAGTGTCGAGACACTCCCGTTCTCCACTTTTTGCCTAAAATCGAGACATTTCGTGTTACGTGGCTGAATTATTAAAGGCTGAATAACGACGAGCTTTATTTATTTATTTATTAAGGATGGTCAACGGAAAAATTATTACAACATGTTCAGATTAAATCAAATTCTTCTATTGATGAAAGGGAGGCATTTGCCTCCCTTCTTGAACAGAAGGAACACCTGATGGTAAGCAGTACCTTTGCCCATGGACATCCACAACATTAGAAAAGTTGTGCATGCGTTGCCAACCTTAAGGGGGGCGGAGGAAAGGAGGGAAGAAGGATGGGGATGGTGGGAATAAGGAGAGCTGGCTTACATGCCGTCGAACCGGAACACATGATCAGATATTTGGCGGTTCGTCTTTGACACGATAGTGGTCGCGAGCCAGTCGGAGAGCGAATCTCCTACCAACAAGCTACTGGGTCACCCGCCTTTTACGGGACGCTGTCCAGCGGCGGGGGGGAATTGTATTCTAACCCGTCCCCCCACGGGTGAAATTTCAAACATAAACTAAATATATTTCCAATTAGAGACAATACCACAACATGCAATAACAGAATAAAGTAGAAATTATTAACATATGAAAATTAGAAAAACTACAAACATTCAAATTAATACAAGTTAATTGCCAGAAAAAAAAAACATTAATTAAATATCTTTTTCTCTAATTAATAACTAAAGCAAACTTGTGCCACCGGCATGCTTCATAATTTCCATATTTTATTTTTAAAATCTTTATATTATGTACCAAGGTGGAGAAATAAAATAAAATATATAGTCATTACCCCAAGTGAGAATCGAACCGACAACTATCGCGTTTACAGTCGAACGCTGTCCAATTTCGCTACGATGGTCCTAATTTTAGAACGATAACATTTATACGCCATATGTTAAGCAGTGAAGCCTAACAACAACGATGGTGGTTTAGGATATTAAAAAAGGTTATGAACTTAAAAATAAGAATAAAAAGAATATATCATAGTGTTTTCTCTTTCTTTTTCCATATAAAATAAAATAAGACATTTGGTATAATTCAATTTTGCATTAATAGGGTACTATTACAATCTGACAATAAAATGGTTGGTTATGAGTTCGACGTTCGATTACCACTAAATGGAATAATCATAATTTAATTATTTTCCTTCTTCCGCTCTGGTGATCGGGACAAAACACAGCGTTTAATTCCGCCACTCAAAACATAATGTTACGAAACGTGTAGAATGGAATGTCTTAATTTTCTCTGTCTACCTTGCTATGCGGAAAAAAGACTTAAAGCAGATAGTAAAAAAATAACTTTACTAAAATTATATTAAATACTATTTTTTATTATAATCTAATAATTATAAATTGATATATTATTTAAATATATGACTAAAGCAGCTTCAGCAGATTCACTGTTCTCCCATACACCAGTGCAATCAATAGGAATCTAGTGTCAAGACACTCCTTTCTTATAAGACAGTCCTATTTAAAAAAAAAGACCCATACCTTCCTAGTATAAATCAAAACATTTAACCATTTTATCCAATACATTAAAAAAATAAAAATATATATATTTTTTTAATAGCTTCACGCTATATCCCGCACACAGCAGGGTAGGCAGAGGGAACCTAGTGTTAAGACACTCCGTTCCCCACTTTCCGCCGAATTCGGAGGCTTGCGTGTTAAGTGGCGGAACTTGACGCCGCGCTTTACCTCGACACCAGAGCGAAGAAAATGGAAATATAATTTCCACTCCTCAAGTGGGAATCGAACCCACAACCAGTCGTTTACAGTCACACGCTTGTGCCACTGGGCCACGACTGGCCACTAATTTAATATTAATTTAATATTTCTATATTCTAAATTTTCCATTTCCACAACCATCATTAATTAGAAATAAAATCAAATACAATATCAATAATATAAAAAAATATAAGAATAATCCAACCAACCAGCACGTGGTCCTTGTTATACAAAACACTGTAACCCCCCCGCGGAGTAAACCCTGAGCCAGTACAACGCTGGCCGTTACCGCGAGTGGTTGTTCTTACTCGTTCTATACTATAGTAGTACTCTAGTATACTTTACGTTACGTCACGTTCATAGTGAGGTTCAGTGGTGATTCGATGATTCCCTTAAAATGGTGCGGAAGGATAAACGTTTTGACCATCTGTGCGTTTTTGTATTGCTTCTAGCTTGTTTTAACGGTATGTATTTATTATTAATATATATATTTTTTGTATTTCTGTATATGTATTCGTTTATACAGATATTTTATAAAGTCACGCTTGAACGATTTTGGCCGTTGTAATATCATTTCCGGTTGAAAATTATTATTATAATAACGAATTCGTTATTTTTCGTTAAGTTAAGCGTAACGGATTTAGATTAATGTAAGAATTTTGAATGGTTCATTTATTTTGCATATTGTTAGATCAATTTCGGTCCATCAATATCTATTAGCCCTACATTCTTATAAACTGTCAAGTTAAGGTGCTTTAGTTAATCACTTCTTGATAGAGTCTTGAATGATTGATGGGTGATATATTACGGTGTTAGTCCTTATATAGGGAATAGTCAATTTGGATATGTCGATTTTGATAATAATTTGTGTTTTAATAGAGTTTTTAATTGGTTGAAATGACACTTTTGGAGATTATTGTTGTAAATTTATAAAATATGGAAAAAAGGCTTTTAAAAATTTGAATATTACAAAAATGTTATTAAAATCAGTTCATATATTTTTGACTTAGAATTGATTAAAAATCATTATATATAGAAAAGATACGTTTTTCAATGTATCTTCAAATTTTTGTTGTTATGATTAATTTCTATACACATTTTAAAAACTTTAATTAGATTTACGATAATATTCTACTTAATCGTTACGATTGGAATTTGTCTGTAAAAATCTAATATAAGAAGCTCTTTTTTGTGTTTTCCCTAACAATACTTTTTATAAAAAAAAAGTCACGTAGAAAATTGAACAACCATTTATGTATGAAAGACACAAAGGTACATACATATGTTGTGTTATAAAAAAATACTTTTAATTTACCTACAGCTTTTAGCGATATCCTTATGTCCAATAGTTCTTTTTGTAATAATTTTATATGACAATGTATTTTTTGTAATAATTTTATTGAAAATCCTAAAAGAATATAAAGAACGAAATTGCTATGCAATGTATTAATTATATTTTAAAATTATATACACATTATTTATAACAATAGATTTGTTAGTTAGCTTGTCACTTACAAACCACAGTTTATGTAAGTATTCATATATGTATATGAAAAATAATTTGACATAATAAAGTTGATAGATTGAATACTTATTATTTATGTATATTAAAAATTTGATTTTTTTAAATTATTTTATTTAAATTATCTTCTCCCCTGACACTATGTGTCAATTTCGTGGTAAAGTAAAGAACGGAGTGTCTTGACACTAAGTAAGTATAATTAAAGAACTGAAATGAACTGACACTAAGTACTCTCTGACTAACATTTTTCTTTAAATTGAATACTTTATTATATACTTATAATATAATAATAAAAATAAATGGATAAAAATAATTATAAAGCAACAATATTTTTCAGTATCGCCTCATAATCTATATTAAGATTACGACAAAGAAAACTATGGCTCCAGCTTAGAGCTTTTATTAAAAATTCTTACTAAAACTAATTATTTTCTAAAACCACCTTTCTGGAACAAAAATAAGTTGATTAAAATTAAAAAAGCACGTGTCTGAATTTGAAATAGCTTACGTATATTTGAATATAGTAGATGTAGCTATGGTATACAATTATCTTCGTAAGTCAAGTTTAGTAGTTAGAAAGAACCTAGTGGTAGACACTCCGTTGTCCATTTTCCACATGAAATAGAGACATTGCGTGTTGAGTGGCGTAACTGAGCGCCGCGGTTTGTCTCCCTACCCTGCGGAAGAATAAGAATAGATTGGGGCGAGTTGGGGCCAGTCGTGGGGCAGAGGCAAAGCGTGACTGTAAATCGACTGGTTGTGAGTTCAATTCCTACTCTTTCCATTTTCTTCGATCTGGTGTTGAGGTAAAGCGCGGCGTTATGTTACGCCACTTATCACGCAATGCTTCCGAGCTTGGCGGAAAGTGGGGAACGGAGTGTCTTAACACTAGGTTCCCTCCTCCTACCCTCCTGTGTGCGGGATACAGCGTGAAGCTAAAAAAATATATATGATATGTTGCGTTAAATTGCGGAATTCAACGCTGCACTTTACCTGTTATAACTATTAAATATTTTATATTGTAACTACAAATTATCACATTTTTGCTGCAAAATGTCTTATAAATAGCATTCAGTACAGACCGCTTTTAAATAAAATGACTTTAAGCTATCGATAGACGTTTTTTTTTCTATAAAACTCAACAAAGAGTTTTCGATGCTACAGGATTATGACGTCGTAAAAATTTGATCCCCGTCTTATAACGGTTTGTTATGATTTATATTTTTTTAAAGATTTTTTTTGCGCGTCCGTTTTCCTTGTCAGAGAGAATTTTTAATGAAATAAGGTAAGAGAAGAGATTTTTGCAGTACATTTTAAATTATGTTTATATTTTGTTACTAACTTATGTATATATAGTGTTATATCTATAAAGGATGACTTTACTTTACCATATGAGACATATTTAAAAAAACGTATAATAATTTGAACATAGCGAGATATTGAATTTTAAAAGTGTTTTTCATATCCTAAGTGAGTAAACCGACACACTTCAGAAATATTAATATATTTAATTAAGCATTCTTTCTTACCACATGTGTAATTTTAGAATTATCTTTGGGAAGCATTAATTTGTGAAAATTTCTCTACAGATATGCTAACAGCTGTATTTAGTTGCAACAAAAGAGTACATATATTAAATTTTGACGTAACTGAATTGAAAACCATACGGGCTTAGTGGTTAAAGTGTTTAGATTTCCAAACAGCGCAGGTTCGAGTCATACTATGTTTACATTTTTATACTTTATCTAAAGATGTGTTTCATCTCAAAATACATATGAATAAATCTTTCACAATTTCCATATAGCTTCACATTATTAGAAAACATGCGAAAATTTAAACGAAGGGGGTCTCAAACCTATGCCTCTTGTCAACTGTCTAATGTTGATTAATTGCTACAGGGATTATAATAGACACAGGTTCGAATTCTGTTAAGATCAATTTTTTATATATTATCTAAAAAATGTAAAATGAGGCCAGTCGTGGCGCAGTGACACAAGCGATTGCCACTCGAGGAGTGGAAATATTTAATTTCCATTTCCATTTTCTTCGCTCTGGTAACGAGGCAAAGCGCGGCGTTAAGTTCCGCTACTTAACACGTAATGCCTCCGAATTCGGCGGAAAGTGGTTAATGGAGTGTCTTAACACTAGGTTCCCTCTGCCTACCCTGCTGTATGCAGGATGCAGCGTGAAGCTAAAAAAAAAAGAAAGATTTTTCCTAAGATGTTGTATAAATAATACTTAAAAAACTATTAAAACCAAAATAATTTCGTTAAGTAAGTAAATTAACAGTTGCGTAGAACAGACTTCCATAGGTTGTACATATTGACTTGCATCTATCACATGCTTATTTGTAATTAAATCACCGTCTACTCTTAATTAAATCAGAACAGACCGTTCATTAATTATAACAACGTTACATTACATATGGTATTAAGTAATAATGTTATGTATTATTTTATCTTCAATTATTATTTGACGTTCTTTTTCGTTACATTTTCCAATAAATCAATATAAATAATTGTAAATTGGAACTGAAATATGGAAAATATATGTATATTAAACGATAATGCATTTACGTTTAAGGTTTAACTTGTGTAAACACTCCTTCAGTAAGTATAATGTAATTATCGCTGGTGAATCTAAATAATTAAGTAAATATTAAAATATATACATAATTTTCTAACATTTTAATAAATCTCCAATATTTTCTAAGAACCACTAGGAAGTAACATTTTTTGGAAAATGTGTAAAATTTGCACGCACCGTGATTCAAACCCGCACCTCTCGTAGACCCAACGTTCAAATCTCTTTACATTTTTTAAAAGTGTTTTTCATATCCTAATTCTTTCAATACCACTTATTAATTTATGTAAAAAATGCTAAAATATTAAATAAGCAAGTAATAAAGCATAATTACGTAATGCAGTAACGTGATTTACATCAATTCTCTCGAACTAAATTAAGGATTCATCTATTTATAAGTATTCTCTCTCGAATCCATATATATTATATTCAGTAAAATAACATTAAACTATATGTATACCGAAAGCATTAATAAATATATATGTACATATGTTTCCCGTACAATACAGTGTATGTTGAAACACCATATGTTAAGACTCTTTAATCTCCATTTCCGATTTAACAATGCGTGACGGAGTTTAACGCCAGGCTTTGTCTTATAAAGGCTAGAAAATAAGAATATATGTACACTAGCGGTCCGTTCGCGTTTTCACCATGTAAACGTAAACTATGTAACTGTTCCGTTAAATTACAACCCTCGTGGGTGGATTTTTGAAAAATAAAGTAATTTATGTTTAACCTTGGACTATCAACTATATTTATATCACAAATCATTACAAGCAGTTAAGATTTTTACCTTTCTACCTGTAGAAATGGATTTTTTAAAAAATAAAAAGCCTATGTTTGACCCTAGATTATCTACTACTTTCATTCCAAATTTCATCCAAATCGGACCGATAGCTTAGCCATGAAATCGTGACAGACAAACAGATAAACATTCGTATTTATAATATAAGTGTAGATATATGTATGTGTACTATCTCTTGAGTGAGACACGAACCCACAGCCATCGAAATTACAGTCCAATACCATAGAATTACAAAATAACTTAAACTTTTCTATATAAATAAAAAGAAAATATTAAGATAAATAGAATCTCTTATTTCTCCATTTACTTCAACATAAATATCTATTTCACTGAATATTATTCATTCAAAACACTCAAGAAATATTTTTGATGAAATTAACTTTTACAAACAGTTCACGAGTCGTCAAGTCAATATCGCTAATGTATTTAGTATTCCACTTTGTATAGACCATAATATGAATATAATATATAAATATTATAAAGTCTCCAAAAGCTGTCTGTCTGTATGCTATTGATTTTCTCAAAATCTTTTCTAGAGCAATTCTTTACTAAAAGATAGTTCAATTTTTGAGGAAGGCTTAGGATGATAGCATAATTTTTTTCAGCTTCACACTGTATCCCGCACATAGCAGTGTAGGCCGAGGTAGCCTAGTGTTAAGACACTCCGTACTTACCGCTGAATTGAAGGCATTGCATGTTAAGTGGTGGAACTTAACGCCGCGCTTTGCTTCGACACCAGAGTGAAGAAATTAGAAATATTAAATATTTCCACTCCTCGATTAGGAATCGAACCCACAACCAGTCACTTTGCAAGTCATATTTCGTGCCACGACTGTCCGACCCAATAGCATTATGGGTTTAAATAACTCGGTTGAGATATAACGATTTCTGTTAAAGAGGTCGGGTGGTTATCAATTTTTTTGCCTACTAAGAGTTTTAATCGCGTGCGTTGTGTAAACCAGTAGAGATATATTAAATTAATGTACTAAAAAAATGTATATCTACAAAAACAGAACTTTTAAGTTTGTATTAGCATATCTCTAACTTTCACGTTTAACTTGCAATAATTACTTAAATGTAAAAAAAAACAATTAAAAAATCCTTATTTTTGAGGTTATTTTCTACTATTTAATATAGTTATAGTTGACGCAGACATAGTCGCAAGCGTGATGCTAGTTATATTAATAAACACATAAAATTTGCTTTCAGTAATATTAAATTCATCTAGGAATGTAAGATCTAAGTAAGACATATGAAACGAACTTCTTGTGTATCATAGTGATAGGTCTCGTGTAAGATGTTATTAATTTAATGAAGAAAATCTCGAGATAAATCGCTCTGTTTATATTATGAAGACTAGTACTATATTTTAGGTTATTAATTATTATTAGGGGCCAGTTGTGGCGCAGTGGCATAAGTGTGTGACTGTAAACGACTGGCTGTGGGTCCAATTCCCACTCGAGGAGTGGAAATATTTCATATTTCCATTTTGTTCGCTCTGGTGTTAAGGCAAAGCGCGGTGTTAAGTTCCGCCACTTAACACCCAAAGCCTCCGAATTCGGCGGAAGGTGGTGGAACAGAGTGTCATAACACTAGGCTCTCTGTCCTGCTGTGTTCGGGAATACAGCGTGAAGCTAAAAAAAATAATAATTTAAAGCCACGTTCTTGACTGTAATTGGTGCTGGGATTCTATTCGTACTTGGTGGAATAATTGTATTTCTATTTTGTTACTCCCTTCTGGTAATTGTATTATTACTTCTTATACTGTTTTGTTCTTAGTTTTATTATGTCTTTTTACTATTTACTCTTTATTTTGTTAAATACTTTTCAATATCATAGAATTTTTTTAAGTATCATTAACACACAAACATTTATAGAAAACGTATAAAAAATCGAACGAAAAAATGAGAACGGTGCTCGAACCCACACCTCCTGAAAACTGTCCAATCTTTCCAACCACCGTACGGTGGTACGGTATACGAATAATAACTTCTATTCTTCTTCATTTTCTTAAAAAGTAATTAAGGAGTAAGTTTTATTTAAAACTGTACTTTTTGTTAACAAATACATTATTATTATACAATTACACTACTATATTTTCCTTTACTCGTCACATTACAATCTACTTTTTTAAAAGAGTCCAAGTATTATGCCTTATACTACTTACTTGTTATACTCGAAATGAAAGAATAAGTTTTTATCACCTTCAATAATTAAACAGTGATTCTTACACACTGTACACTTAGAAACAAGCCACGATCCAACTGAAATTTAGTTTCACGTAAAACCCAAACACTCATTACAGTTTAAGCGTCCGATAAATGTTTATACAACGCCTAAAACACAAGTTTGGAGTAACTTCAACACGAACAATATATATACATAGATAACCATCCTTATTACGGCGACATACTTGCAAAGTTATAGTAGCAAATCAGATAGGCGTATTTGCTTAGTTTGAATGAATCTTAATATAAGTTATATAACCGATATGGTGGAATGGTTGAGTTGTTTTGTTAGTTGAAGATTCGAATCCACCTTATTGAGGAGATTTTGTTTATCTTATTTTTCGAGGTTTTTATTGCAGCTTATTGTAAAATTTTATATACAAGCTAGATATTTCGTTTTATGTAGTATCCATACTTATATTATAAATGCGAATGTCTGTTTGTTTGTCTGTCACGCTTTCACGGCTAATCTACTGGTTCGATTTGGATGAAATTTAGAATGAAAGTAATAAAAATGAATGGGTCTAACATAGGCTACTTAATTTTCAAAAATCAACCTCTAAAGGGTTGAAATTGGGGCTGAAAGTTTATCGCACTTCGCACAGCTTGCGCCAAAGCTGGTGAATGCCGCCGGGGCCCTTGGCAGATTACTGCCTAATGTCGGAGGGCCGGATTCTCCATGCCGACGACTTTATGTCGGTGTGTTGAGATCCATGGCACTGTATGGTTCGCCTGTGTGGGCTGATTCTCTCACCGTTCGCAACAAAACTCAATTGCGGAAAGCGCAGAGGGTTATAGCGGTGAGAGCTATTCGAGGTTACCGTACAGTGTCATGGACGGCGGCTACGCTCTTGGCGGGAGAACCACCCTGGGAATTACAGGCGGAAGTGCTCGCCAGGGTTTACTCATTTAGCGCAAGTGTGCGTTTGCGAGGCGTGCGACCATCCAGGGAGGATATCGTGCGAATCAGGAGTAGAGCAGACGAAGCCCTGATTCGACGATGGACGGTGGACCTGGGGTCCCCGGTGGCAGGCCTAGTGACGGTGGAGGCAGTCCGCCCCCACTTAGAGCGCTGGGTCAAACGGAATTTCGGGATTCTGACGTTCAGGCTGGTGCAGGTTCTTACGGGGCATGGTTGTTTCGGTAAATACCTGCACCAGATTGCTCGTCGGGAGTCGTCGCCGGCGTGCCATGAGTGTAATGCGCCCATCGATTCGGCGCATCACACTCTGGCAGAATGCCCCGCTTGGGCTCCACAGCGCCACGCCTTGATGGCTGTAGTGGGTAGGGATCTCTCACTATCCAGTGTGGTAGGGGCCATGCTGGATAGTGAGAGAAGCTGGTCTGCAATGGTCTCCTTTTGCGAGTCAGTGATCGCTTTGAAGGAGACCGCGGAGCGGGAGCGCGAGTTTAGCGCAAATTCAGACCCGCTCCGCCGTCGTAGGCCAGAGGGTAGGAGAAGGCGGTACGCGCAACTCCAACTCCCCCTACCCTAGAGGAGCTACAACGGGGGGGTAGTAATTATTCTCCTGCAAGTCATCGAGGCTGCAGGTGCTCTGGAAGAAACCCCAGAGCACCTTGAAGGCGATGGTGGTCCGTAGGCGGGCCATCCACCGAGACGTCGTAGTATGCATACGCGAGTGATCCTGCGACGTCTTATGTAGGTGGAGAGGGTTTCCGCTGGGTTTTAGTGGGTAGTATTAGATTATCTGATGAACCCCACAGTACCGTTCGTCCTTTGGGTACGGGCGGTCTGCGTAAAAGCATTTCCCAGCGTCACAAAAAAAAAAAAAAAAAAATTGGGGCTGAAAGTTTATATGAAATATCTACACCGCTTGACCGAATGTAATGAATTTTGGCATATATATAGTTTATAATCCAAGGTTAAACACAGGCTACTTTATTTTTCAAAAATCTACCACCGAGGGTTGCGATATACCGAAACAGCCACGTAGATAACGTGGCGAAGACGCGAGCGGGCCGCTAGTTGTTAAATATATGAGCGTTAGTTGAAGATTCGAATCCAGCCTATTGAGGAGTTTTTGTTTTAGTACGTTTTTATAGCATCTTATTGCTTAATTTTAAAAACAAGCTAGATATTTGTCTTTACGTAGTATATTTGAACCAAACTTACTTTAACTACTCGCCATCAATGATAAATTGACAAGTTCTTAATTGGTTGTAGATTACATTCTTGCTTCAAAAACAGAGGGAACCTAGTGTTAAGACACTCCGTTCCCCGTTCCCCACTTGCCGCCGAATTTTGGCAGCATTGTGTGTTATGTGGCGTAATTTAACGCCGTACTTTGCCTTCAGAATGAAGAAAATGGAAATATTAAATATTTCCACTCCTCGAGGGGAAATCAAGCCCACAACCAGCCGTTTACAGCCCCTACAAATATGTACATATATGTGGTTATATTATTATTTGTTAATGTTTCTTATTCTTAGCGTTTTAGGATTTATGTTCAATAGTTGAAGATATAAATTTTGTGTAACAAAAAGATTATGAGTAACTTTGTATTAGGTTCACGGTTTAATGACTATTACATCGACGTATTCACTTGCAAAGTTTAAAAAGCAAATCAGATGTTTATGTATTTGAATGAATTTTATGTTACATAAATTATATTGTCGAATGATTGAAAAATAATTGATTAGAGATGTAGATTCGATTCCTTTTACAATAATATAAGATATTAAAATAAGTTTTATTAATGCGACTAATTTACACAACAATTATATGCAATTCATCAAATAGAGTTAGTAGGAATTAGAAGTAGTTTTACCTAGTGGGAATCGAACCCACAACCAGTCACTTTACAGTCACACGTTCGTGCCACTACGCCACGACTGGCCCCAATTTAAGGAATTGGTTTTTTCATCAATAATATCAGTAAAATCCAAATTATAATAGAAAAAAACCTTACTTAAAATTTATGTTAGTTTAAATTCTTCTAAGCTTTAGCTTAAAATATAAGATTGCTCTAAGATTCACAAATTTCATATTTTTAAGTCACCTTTATTCTGGAGTGAAACATATTATTTCGAAGTAAGTACATGAATGACTTTAATTTTTTATAAAAACTTTTACAAAAAGAAAAATATTCTTACACTAGCAAAAATAAATAGCGTATTTTTACATTATTAACGCCCAATCCACTTTGCATAGTAAGTGGCTAATCCTAGTGCCCTTGAGCTATTTTTGTATTTGTGCGTTAAAACAAAATTTAGTAACACCTTAAATAGAAAATTAAAATTATGAGACAGTCTTATAGTTTAAATTTTTTTGGAGTATTATTCACAAACAATATTTTTTGCTATTTTTACTTTTTTTTAGCTTCACGCTGTTTCCCGCACACAGCAGGGTAGGCACAGGGAACCTAATGTTAAGACACTCCGTTCCCCACTTTCTGCCGAATTGCGGAGCATTGCGTGTTAAGTAGTGGAACTTAACGCCGCGCTTTGCTTCGACACGAGAGCAAAGAAAATGGAAATATTAAATATTTCCACTTCTCAGTGGGGACCGAGCCCACAATCAGTCGCTTTACAAGCACACACTGTGCCTCTAAAGCGACTGAAACTGGGGAAATGCGACACGAAAGTGCAGAACGGAGTGTCTTAACACGAGGTTCCCTCTGCCTTACCTGCTGTGTGCGGGATATAGCGTGAAGATAAAAAAAGAAATCTTCAATTTTTTTATATTAAATAGTGTACAATATTCCTAACACAAGACAATATTTTACAGTATGAATTTCAAACATTTTACAAACCAACATATAAAAAGTATATGTCAGAGCCAGTAAATATACGTATGTTAACATTTTCTTCATGCTCTATGGAATTCAGAAAACAAAAGCAAAACAAATAGTTTCTCTATACTATACCTAGAACTATGAAGTCGATGTCATCTACAAAGAAATATTTTCAGCGAATTCTCGATAACACGCTTTCCAACGTTGTTGTAAAAGTTTTGTACATTTAAAATTTTCGATGTCAAAACTTTTATAATGTTGATTTTATTTTTCAAGAAAAATAAGACTTTGGTGGTAAACGTTAATGTGACTGACAGGTAAATTGCAGGTAGAAAGCGAACAGTTTACTCTTAAATAAGTATTTTTTTAGTTTAGTTTGAAGAAATTTTAGTAATTCCTTTGATGTTTTGTAAATTAACTATTCTATGTTTATATTTCTTTTGATTTAGCTCTATGATAAAGAATTATAATTCAATATTAGCTCGGCTTTACTTAAGAGAGTTTTTGAAACTTAAAATTTTACCTTCTTTGTTTATTAATTTATACATTCTTTTTTGTACACCACAATTATACTTAACAGTCCAACAAAAAAAGGAGAAACATGTACAAATGTCATGTAATGATAAATAATATAAATATAATACCTTGTGATGTTAAAATTAGAAATTGTAAGGGATATTAAGATGTTTCAGTATTTATTTAAGTAATGATTTTTAACCATTTTTTTAAAAATCAAATATCTTCTTTACTTTATACAAAAATAATTTTACACTAAAGAATTTAAAACGATTTTTAAAACGTACATATATTCAAATTCCAAAATAGTTCCGTTTAAATTGCGTAAAACGAAACGAAAATCAAAGACTGAAAGATTAGAAAGAAACAAAAAGTTTTTATAAATATTCTTACTTATATAAGACCATAGTGCACAGTGGAAAAACGTCTGACTTAACCACATTGGTTGTGGGCTCGATTTCCATTCGGAGGGATGTTTATTTTACTTGCCAGATATACTTTTTCTCCCCGCATAGCCCCTGCATAGCCCTGCTAGCCAGAAAGAGAACCTAGTGTCCAGACACTCTTATATTTAAATTATTTTCAAATTTGAAAAATTGAAAAAGGCTAACAACAAAAATAAATTGTAATAAAGCGTATAAGAATTTCGACTTAGCGTGTAGTAGAACGCATGGCTCAGTGGTGAGAGCGGACGGTATTCAGGAGGCGCGGGTTCGAATCCCGCTGCGTTCAAATGTTTATACGTTTTCTAAATGCCGTTTTCAATTTTCCTAAGTGTGGAATAACACTTAAAATTTCTCAAAAAGTTTAAAAAATCCAATTTTCTACTCTCTATTGAAACAAAGCGCGGCGTTAAGTTCCACCACTTAACACGCACAAAATGTCTTAACAGTAGATTCTCTCTGACTACCCTATTCGCTAGCAAAAAGCCGATTGAGTCATTATCAATCTAACATACCATACAATGTATTGATAACCAGAAAGTAGGTTGCAAAAATTACAGTATTTTTCTTTGTAGAGCAAATTATCCATTGAAATGAATGGTTCTACGCGTAGGCGCGTAGTAATAGCGAGCCAGTCGAAGCTGTTATTTTATATTTCTTTTTTCATTTATTTTTCAACTTGTTAGCGTTTAGCTTATAGTTGGCTTATTTTTTATACTAGAAAAAGACTGAGAATTATTTTTTTTTTCTTCACGCTGTATCCCGCACACAGCAGGGTAGGCAGAGGGAACCTAGTGTTAAGACACTCCGTTCCCCACTTTCCACCGAATTCAGAGGCATTGCGTGTTAAGTGGCGGAACTTAACGCCGCGCTTTACTGAGAATTAGATTTTTAATATTGTTTTAATTATAATTTCAAAAATGGTTAAAGTAAACTATAGTATAATACTGGTTTTAGCAAAGCAAATCTAGTCTATTCTATTCCTTTTAGATATATTGCATATTTGGCGGAACCTAACACCGCGCTTAATCTATTTAAAGTAATAATAAAAAAAATATATGTAAGTATTGTACCTGGTAGAAATCAAAAGCCAAATCGCGTCAAAGCAATCAAGATCAGTTCGCGTTAAGTCAAACACTGTCCCAGATGTCCCATAATGTCTTTTTCAATTATTTTCTATAAGTACACGTTTAAATTCATGTTATTCATACTTCATATCTTTCTTTCTTTCTTTTAGCTTCACGCTGTATCCCGCACACAGCAGGGTAGGCAGGGTAGGAACCTAGTATTAAGATACTCCGCTCCCCACTTTCCGCCGAATTCGGAGGCATTGCGTGTTAAGTGGCGGAACTTAACGCCCGCTTTACCTCAACACCAGAGCGAAGAAAATGAAAATATTAAATGTTTCCACTCCTCGAGTGGGAATCGAACCCACAACCAGTCGTTTACAGTCACAAGCTTGTGCCACTGGGCCACGACTGGCCACCATTTATACTTCATAAGTTGATAGAATTTAATTTTTAAAATTCTGCGCAAATACAATTCTTCTTGCGCAGTGCAAAAGTGTCTAACTGGTTATACACTCTATTTTTGTTCGGCGAAATGCTTATATTATGTGAAAATATTTTTATATCTCCTCTTTCCTTTTGATAACAAAACGCAATATACAAAATAAAATACGGAGTGTCTTGACACTAGGATCTCTCTGACTAAAAAGCGTGTAATAAAAATAAAAAAGTCAAAAATATGAATTTAAAGTTCCAAACCTACATTTATCGAACCCTAGACCACTAAAGATTATCACATATGTTTTTTGCACATTATTAATAATTCCCATACATAAGTATTTTTATTCAAATTCAAATAAATATTTGAATATTACAAGATTGGCTAACAAGCCAGCATCTAAATTGACTTGATTGAGTAACAAAAAGGAGGATGTTCTCAATACGATGTACACTTCTTTCTATTTATGACATGGCGTACGGAAATAATGAGCTTGGTTATATAAATAAATACTTGTGGTGCAGTGGCTAGGTTTAGGGCTTTAGGACATATTTCGTTGTTCGTAGATTCCATTATTGTAAAAATCCAGACTGGATAAATTAAAATTTGAATATAGTCGAATCGAACCTCGAGTGGGAATCGAATTCACTATCTTTGTGCCCCTGCGCTACAATGTTTTTTTTTTAACTTCACACTGTATGCCGCACACAGCAGGGTAGGCAGAGGGAACCTAGTGTTAAGACACTCCGTTCACCACTTTCCGCCGAATTCGGAGGCTTGCGTGTTAAGTGGCGGAACTTAACGCCGCGCTTTGCCTCGACACCAGAGCGAAGAAAATGGAAATATAATTTCCACCCCTCGAGTGGGAATCGAACCCACAACCAGTCGTTTACAGTCACACGCTTGTGCCACTGGGCCACGACTACTATACTATGTAATGACAATAAAATTAAATCTGACATAATAATAGAATAACTACTGTCCCTTTACGCTGCCAATACTCTAATTAATTTTTACATTTTATATATTTACTCCTAAGCCAGTCGTGATTTGGGGGAACAAAGTGTAACTGTAAACGTGACTGGTTGTGGGTTCGAGTCTCAGTCGAGGAATGGAAATAATTATTATTTCCATTTTCTTCGCTTTAATGTCGCGCGCGGCGTTAAGTTCCGCCACTTAACATGCAAAACCTCCAGAATTCGGCGAAAAATGGGGAACGGAGTGTCTTAACACTAGATTCCCTCTGTCTACTCTACTATATGCGGGATACAGCGTGAAGCTAAAAAAAATATATTTATATATTTAATCCTAAAATTAAATCACATGCCAATATTGCATATACCTACAGCATCCAGCCAAACTTATGCTCCCAACATGCAATACCATACTCGTATAGTTGCCGCTACCAAGGGACGTATGTCCGTAGTTAATTTATGAACACGCCCCTGGAGACAGATTCGCAATTAATCTTTATCGGGATACATGTGAAATTACTCAGTTTACATATTCATAATAGTCATGTCAGAATAGTGTTAAATTAAATATTTGTTAGTATGTAGCTGTCAAATTTAGATTTGTATGTATTGGATAGGTTATGGATTGGTGTAGTGTAGTGGTTGTGGGTTTGATTTTTACCGGGTGGAATGATATTCGATGTTCATTTCTTCGCTCGGTCATCTAAGATGAAACACGGCGTTGAGTTCCGCCACTTAACACGCTAAATGCCTAAATTTCAAACGGAAAATGGAGGACTCGGAGCACTAGATACTTTCTGACTTCCCCGATGTGCGGGAAAAAACGTTAAGTTGAAAAAAATGTATTAGGGACGTCGTAGGCCGTCGTGGTGTAGTGGAATAACCTATCTGCATATACAATTGGTTGTGAATTCGATTCCCATTTGGGGTAATGATTGTATTTTAATTATTTTTGTTTGTCTGTTCTAAAAAGGTAAAGCGCGGCGTTGAGTTCCGAAACTCACAAAACACGCAACATCTGAAATTCTCTGCAGAAAGTGGAGAGCCAAGTATCATGCTTCTAGTTTTTTTCAGAGCGGAGAAATGAAAATAATTTAAATTTATTAATTCCCATAGCACTCGTTCGCGTCGACAGTCGCGTTGACAGTCACTGTCCCACTATGCCATTAATACTTTTATTTACATAAATTGATGTTATGCTTAAAAACTAAAAGTAAATATAATTATAGCGGATATGCGGACTAAATTTCATTTTAACTTTGTATTAAGATTAAGTGAAAAATAACTAACCTGTCCTAGTAAATTAAGTTAAATGATAACGTACGACAAGGGACGTTGTGTAATGTTTATGTGGGGCCAGTCGTAGTGCAGTGGCATGAACGTGTGACTGTAAAGCGACTGGTTGTGGGTTCGATTCCCACTCGAGGAGTGGAAATATTCAATATTTCTATTTTCTTCGCTCTTGTATCGAGGTAAAATCGCGGCGTTAAGTTCCGCCACTTCACACGCAATGCCCCTGAATTCGGCGAAAAGTGGAAGACGGAGTGTCACAACTCTAGGCCACTCTGCCTACCCTACTATGTGCAGGATACAGCGTGAAGATAACGTGCAGTGACGTACATATCTCAACTTTATCATAATAGCTTCTATATTTCTTATATTTATTATTGTAGGTAAAAGCATTGTCTATGTACAAATATTCGATTTGTTAGCTAACCTGTCAGTCTCACATGACTGACAGATATACTACCTGTTCAAGCTATGTCAGTCATCTATGTATGATGGACACCGCAATATGGAATCGATTATTTCAAAGCCGCCCAATGTGTTATAGTACAATTTTTCTATCATATTTGAGTGACGTGGCTTCTAGTAGACTATTAGAAATTTATATTTTATATTTTTTGGGAATATATTCATCTTAAATGAAAATATTTTATATTATTTATTTTGTTTGTTATAAATATAGGTATAATTATAGTACAGTATACCATTTAAAAATATCGCTTACCATTTAAAAGTGTTTGAAGAAATATTTCAACTCCTATATGATACTAGCTACACCCGCGACTTAGTGTGCGTGAAATTTAACAAATAGTTATAATTCTAAAATAAAATATGCCTAAATCATCCTTATTAAAAAACCTATTTGCCATTTAAAGTCCTGTAAAAATCAGTGCAGGCATTCCATAGGTCAGCCGAAACAAACAGACAGACGAGACGAAAGAAAACGCAGTTACTTTTATATTACAAAAATACACTTCCTCCACTTTATACTAGTTAACATGTAGTTACATGTTAGTCAATTCCACGTAATAGTCTCGTCTTTATACAAAACTATGAAAGAACCCGTGTAGTGTTGTACCCACAAACATGTGGTGTAACTATAATCGATTCGATCGATAATTACATGAAAATGTAAATCGATTATATCGTAACATTATGCAAGGGAATATTGCCATGTCGATACATATGGTCGCTAGAGGCCTTTATAGCGTAGTGTGACAACGTTTGACTAGACACGACGGTTGTATGTTCGATTCCCACTCCGAGGAATGTTTATATTTAAATTATTTTCATTGCTGCGTAATGATAAGATGACAATGCACGGCGTTTAGTTTTTCGAAATCAAACACGTAGCATCTAGGTTTCGAGCGGAAAGTGGAAAACGAAATGACATTGACACTAGTTTCTCCTAAACAAGCCCGCTAAGCCGAAAGCTAAATAAAATTAACATATTTAAAATCTAGTGTTACAACATTCCTATTTATTTCCGCCCTATTCTACAGACTAAGAGCTAAGTACCAAAACTATCGCCTCATTTAATCTTGTACTTTGACTGGATATACAAATATAATTAAACTAGCGGCCCGCTTGCGGCTTCGCCACGTGAAATATGTGACTATTTCGTTATATGGCAACCCTTGGGGGTGAATTTTCAAAATAGAATACTTAACCTTGGATTATCAACTATATTTATGCCAAATTTCATTACAATCGATCAAGCGATTTAGATTTTGCTTATAAACTTTCATTTTTAATTTCAAGCTTTTAAAGGATAATTTTTGAAAAAAATAAATAGTATATGTTTGACCCTGGATTTTTTACTACTTTCATTCTAAATTTCATCCAAATCGGACCAGTAGATTAGCTGTGAAAGCGTAACAGACCAACAAACTTTCGCATTTATAATATAAGTATGGATTATAAATAAAATTCCCACTTGACAAAGACTTACTTACCCCCTCTCAATATACCTACTAAGACAGGAGTATCGATATTCTACCATCACTAAACCATCAAGAAGCTTACGCAGAATCTACAAACTTATGTTAGACATAAGAGGCTCTCGGCGTTAGTGCATAATTGAGTATACTCACGCTCGAACTGTTAAGAGTGGTAAATGGCTATAGAGGCGAAGCCAAAAGTCTGACATTTTTACATATATGGGATATATTTTTATGATAAATATGGATAATTTGATATATTATTTTTAATATAATAAAGGTTATTTTAGTTTTGAGATACGAATTTGTAGGAGGAAGTTGAAGCTGTTAAAATATAGTGTGGCTGTTTATCTGTATTGATATTGGTTGAGGGTTCGATTTCATTCAGTAGAATGAATATAATTTATTATTTTTAATTTATTATGTGGCCAGTCGTGGCGCAGTGGCATAAAAAGTGATTGTAAAGCGGCTGGTTGTGGGTTCGATTCCCACTCGAAGAGTGGAAATGTTTAATATTTCCATTTTCTTCGCTCTGGTGTCCAGGTAAAGCGCGGCGTTAAGTTCCGCCACTTAACACGCAATGCCTCCGAATTTGGCGGAAAGTGGGGAACGGAGTGTCTTAACACTAGGTTCCCTCTGCCTACCCTGCTGTGTGCGGGATACAGCGTGAAGCTAAAAAAAAAATAAAAAATATAAATAAATAAATAAACTATCGCGTATATAAACAGGAAAACGTGTGGCATTGAAATCCGCCACTCAGCACACAATGTCTCGTGAAAGACGAAACGGAGTGTTTTAACACTATGTTTTTTCTGACAGTTGGAAAAAGCTTGAAGTTAAAAAAAACATGTATGTACATGTCTGTAAGTGAACAAAATGTGTAATTTTGTTTTTTATACAAATCAGTTAAAATATATTTAATTAGTTAAAAGTCAGAAATTCAATACATCTCCAGTACGAACTATAGAAGTTTATATCCGATTTTTTTTATAATAGTATGTAGCTCTTATATTCGTCATTCAGGTCATTTTTTGCAAGTTATTTCAACAATATATTTGTGAAAATATACTTTTTTGGTTAACCGTTTATTGAAATCCCGTTATTTTTCAGTTTATTCGACCGAGCACTACTGAATACCGACAATTTTTTTTCAACCGATATTTTTGTCAGTAGCCACATGCTCACACTTTTATAATTACTAAAAATAATCTTTTGATTTTTATTTTTTTTTCGAACTCGAACTTGATATTTATTTACAGTTAGCAAGATAGTCAGGGAGAAATTGAGACATTGCGTGTTATTTGGCAGAGCTTAACGCTGTGCGATGTGTTAGAATTTATTATCTGTTTTTTTTAATATAATCGTAACTTATTTCGCGCAATAAAATTAAAAAAATATTTCCATCCAGTTCAATTAGAAACGTGAAAAAATTGGATACTAAGAAGTCAACGAACTTTTTACCACCGAAAAAAATACTTTAAGAAAAATAAAATATTCTATGCATATTATAATAATAAAACTGTTTACATAATAATTTCCATTACGAGAAAAAAAAAAGAACTAAATAATTATCACCGAAGAAGTCAAACAAGACTTGAAAAATTGGGTCGACATATTTTTACGGAAAGGTTAAAAGCATTTGTTTTTATTTTCCCCGGCGTTATTTACTTAGAAATTGTCAAAGCGGTTTTTACAGTTGCTCGTAAAAGTGTCGATGTCGATGTGGTTTTATAAAAAAAAAATCTAACGACGGTGCCAACTGGTGAGGGCTCTAACATATTGGAATATTTTTTTTATATTTGACGCAAACCTAAAATAGGTTTGCGTCAAATTGCTTACTTTTTTTGCAAAAATTGCTAACTTTAATAAAACTATTTTATTGTTGACGGCGAAATTCTTGAAGTAATATGTTTTATTTTTTTATTTTTGCGGATTTTAGTACTATTTACTTAATGTAAGATCGCTTGTTGGGTGAAAGAAAAAGTGTTTCATCTCCCCCGCCTAAGAAAGTCAAAACCATTTTAAATGTATTATAACTTATGCTTACGAGTAAGAATCGACTGAAATTCCCCGGCAGAGTAATATACTTACCAACCGAGCAGATTTATAAAAAGTTACATAATCTGGTCAGTCGTGGCGTAAAAGCACAAAGTGTGACTGCAAAGTGAGTGGTTGTGGGTTCGATTCCCACTCGGAATGTGGCAATATTTCATATTTCCATTTTCTACGCTCTGGTGTCGCTCTAAATGTCTACAAATTTGACGGAAAGTGGAAAACGGAGTGTCTTAACATTAGGTTATCTCTGCCTACCCTACTGTGTGCGGGATACAGTGTGAAAAAAAATGGAAATATCAAATATTTCCACTCCTCGAGTGGAATCAAACCCACAACCAGTCGTTTACAGTTACGTGCTTGTGCTACTACGCCACGACTGGCCCCAACATAAAAATCTCTTTATAATATGAAAAACAGAGTGACTTCTCTCTCTACAAAAACGCTTCAATACAAAGATCAGCCATTTATATAGAAGATATTATGAAACATCACGCGTCCATGCAAACACACGTACATACGGATGTACGTACGCCATGCATTGCTTTTGTCTTATAATCCAATGGAATGGCAATCCGACACAGTCATGAGAGACGTGCCGGAGGATCAATCACTTTACTTGTCCAAAGCGCAAATGTCGACTTGTGAAGCATTGTGTTAAAGCTTGGATAGCTTAGATATTTGTGATAGAAATCGAAATTATTCTAAGTTGTAACCTGTTTTTAAATTTACTAACCAAATTTCTATTTCTTATATCATAATCATATTGAAAAATACATTTCAGGCAGCATGTGTGATGCATGGCTCAGTGGTGAGAGGGCCTGGACGGTATTCAGGAGAAGCGGGTTTGAATCTCGCTGAGTTCAAATTTTTATACGTTTTCTAAAATGTCTTTTTCAATTTTCCTAAGTGTGGAATGACACTTCAAAAATGCTTAAAAGCATAATCATATTATCATAATCAATAAATGGGAATGGAATTTGTACATCTGGGAACGGGCTGCGTTGACGATAGTTTCTCTCTAAGTACCTTGCTATGCTATGCTGGAAAAGCGGGAAGCTGAAAACATGGAACATGGTAAAAAACTTTTCGTACCCTAAGGCTTAGAAAAAAACCTGAAGTTGAAAAAAAGTAAGAAAGAAGAAGAGTAGTACTTTTTTTCTTACTCTCATTATAACATAGCAAAAGTCAATCTATACTCCACTATTTGCTCACTTACGAATATTGCTTGCTAAGTGAAACCCAGCAAAGTTTCCCATTTTTTCCCTATTCCAGGATAGTTAAAGATAGCATCCACAGTGCTTGTTAAGTAGTTAAATACTTCAAAACATAATTTAATTTTGAACCAAAAATCATTATATTCTTAAAAATTATCATGAATACATAAGATTCAACCACTAAGTCAGATATTGGCACAAGAAACAGCACGACTAAACAACAAACTAATACTATTAAAGTTAAATTCTAATTCATATCAAAATACAGTAGCAGCAAATATACATTTACAATATTACTATTATATACCAAACTACCTTTCAAGTATCGCTTCTGAATAATACCGCCCGCATCCATGGACAAAATAGATTAATTGCATCAATTCATTCATCAGTCATTGTTACACAAATAGCCTTTAGAAATCTCAGTCCGACATTTATTACGTATAAATATGTACAGCTAAAAGGAGTCAAATTATAGTTGTAATACTAAGACGGTCTTTGTTTTGAATCTAATTATATAAACTAGTAAATTGTTGTTGTTTTGTCTTTTCTTTTTTTTCCAGCTTCACGCTGTATCCTGCACACAGCATGGTAGGCAGAGGGAACCTAGTGTTAAGACACTCCGTTCCCCACTTTCCGCCGAATTCGGAGGCATTGCGTGTTAAGTGGCGGAACTTAACGCCGCGCTTTGCCTCGGATACCAGAGCGAATGAAATGGAAATATTAAATATTTCCACTTCTCGAGTGGGAATCGAACCCACAACCAGTCGTTTACAGTCACACGCTAGTGCCACTAGGCCACGACTGGCCACAATATTGTCATATTTCATTATCTATTACATCATTCTTATTACATCATATGAATAAAAAATATCTATTCTGTGTTATAATATTTATTTCATTTAATATATCAGAAACAGACTATTTGTTTTATGTAAATAACCCATAAAAATATAACTCTTATTGTTCTACAAAAACCTACCAAAAGCCTGAAAGGCTACTGAATGGAGCCGATGTGAAACTGAACACTTGCTCCAGTACAACAATCATTACCTTCCTGTGTCAAATTCATTCAATTCAACACATTAGTTATACTCGTATGTTGACACGGTTTTTTTAGTCACAAATAGGCATTCATTAGTAATTCAGGGCATTAAACTATTTTAGGTATCGATAAAGCGTAGAATTAATAAATATGAGAGATAAAATAATCGAAATGTATCGAGTGATAGCGTGATTGATTATAAACTATTGTCATGAAATCACGGGCTTTACTAAAATGATTATATAAATAATTCCTAATTGACGCCATTAAATAGAGTATGTTTCTTTTATCGTTTGATATTATTTTATTGATTCGCCCATTTATATTTGCCCTATTTGGGCATTTACATATGTTAAAGGATTATTAATTTTTTTGTTCATTGCATCATATATTAATTTTGTCAATTAGAATGGATAGATACTTACTTTGTTTCAGAGTTTTTGAGTTATGAATAGGCTTTCCATACGTTCCGGTTTGACCGGGATAGTCCCGGTTTGAGATCCCTGTCCCGGCGTCTATTCGTCGGTCGTCGGCTTTAATAAAAAATATTTTCACATTTATTAATATGTTTTCAATTCATAATAGTTTTGATTGCATTTCAAATATGAAAAACACAAATTAAGCGAAAAGCAAAATGAAAATGACCCTCTCTCTTCTGCGTCCCGGTTTGGCTCTTCGTAATTTTGGTAAGCCTAGTTATGAAGCAAATGACGAACATACAAACATATACTTTCAAAAAACCATAGCTTTCCTTCAGATTTTCACGCAATAGCCATGTTATAGTTAATGATTCAACTTTTATAAAAATATAATACAAAAGACTTACCTCCGAACACAGCCAAATTTAAATTCACATACAAACTGTGCAACCAAATCAAATATTCGTGGTGATAAAGCGAAAAATATTGAAATTCTTTCATTCAAACCAGACAAAATCCTCCAAATAGTGTGGATTTAGCGTTTTTTGAAACGTTGCACGTCAGCACACTCACTAACATAATATCAGTGGAGTAAATGACATCGACACTTACGGACGTATAGTAATCTAGGCGACTGGGTGTGGGTTCAATCCCACTCGAGAAGTGCAAATATTTAATATTTCCCTGTTCTTAGTTCTGATATCGAGGTAACACGCAGTGCTAGTTCCGCCACTTAACACACTATGGCTCCAGAATTCGGCGGAAAATGGGAAACGGAGTGTCTTAACATTAGGTTCCCTCTGCCTACACTGCTGCGTGCGGGATACAGCGTGAAGCTAAAAAAGAATAAAGCAAAAAATATTGAAATTCTTTCATTCGTACTAAACAAAATCCTCCCAATAGTGTGGATTTAGCGTTTTTTGAAACGTTGCACGTCAGCACACTCACTAACATAATATCAGTGGAGTAAATGACATCGACACTTATGGACGTATAGTAATCTAGCTGAAAGCTGGTGAACTCTGCCATAACGTTTAGACCATTAACCGTCGCCGATATATTGCTGGGTCACATTATCGAAGGACGTTCCGGTAGGCTAATTTGGTAAAGTCATATGGATAGTATGAAAAAACTTTCGAAAATATATTTGACTCTTGTAAATTGAAAAAAAGTAATGTAGTTTTTTGAGTTTTATATTTTTATATATAATATTAAATATTATTATAATAGTGGAGAACGGTTTGTTTTAACATAAGATTTTCTCTATTTATTCTTATATATAAACAAAACGAAAAGCTTTTAATAAGGAAGTTACTACAATAATAATTTCTAAATACGCTAAGTATCTTTAAAGAGAATTTTATAATTACAATTGACTTAAATTCCGTTACTAAGGACATAAATATCCTTATATTGGGTTAATAGGACGGAGTGTCTCGACACTAACTTCTCTCTGCCTATGTGCGGGAAAAAGTGTAAAATTGAAATAAATAAATAATATTTTAAATGTTAATATTACTGCAGTTTACTTATAATTTGTATTGGGGTTTCCCGTATTATAACTGGATATTTACACTGTTTTTATTATTATTACCTCCAATAATACGAATATCAAATAACGGATGACCACCATTTATATATATTATAAAGGATTTAAAATTATTGTGAACCAAAATAATTATATTATTTTATTGGAGGAATAAATATTTTTTTTTGTGATCATAATATGTTTTTGGCGGTTTTTTAGGCTTTTAATTAGGTTACAATGTAAAATTTAAAGTTTAAATAAAAAAGAATAAAATCAAAGAAATAAATAAAAGCTTCACGCTAATTACGTAAACGTTCTCCCCGGGAACTGCTGATATGAATTCCTTCCATTGCACAGGTGTGTGAGTGTTGACTCATCGGCAGTGAGAAATGCAAATGCAATTTTGTAATTATATTTTCAATTGTATTTTCTGGATCATTAATAATTAGAAACTTACACGAGTAGGTCTTGTTTAGTTTAGCTAATACTTAAATGTAATTATTTTTAATTAATTAAATTAGTTTGGTAAAAAAAAATAGTTTTTTGGGTTTTTTTCGCCCTTCTGCTGTAGCTAAACGTACTGGCGCAGTCAGGTAGGAATACTAGAATAGGGACTGTTAGTCCATCGCTAGTATCCTGACCACGACGCACTTGCAGAACCGGGAGGAGAATCCAAACTTCGATTCACGAGGAGAAACCAGAAATGAAATTTATGTGAGTACATTTGAACTATTCTCGTGTTGCTCTATCCTAGTTATAATTCCTTTCCAAAATTTTTCATCCTAGAGTTTATAGACGGGAATCTGCATCGCAGCAGGCCCGAAATCGTAGATTAGATAGTAATAGAGATTTAAGTTTTAGTTTAGGAAATCATTTTGAATTTTTGATTAACGAAAAATTTAATATGGCTCAAGATCTTGATAACGTTTATAAAGTTCTTAGAATAGTTCCGGAATTTGACGGAAACCCTAATGTATTAACTAGATTTATTAATATTTGTGACCAAATTGTAACGCAATATTTAAATAGTACGCCGGGTAGTGAATTGTCTAATTTATGTTTATTAAACGGGATACTAAATAAAATTACGGGAACTGCCGCTTCTACAATAAATTCTAATGGTATACCAGATAGTTGGCTGGGTATAAGAACATCTTTAATTAACAATTTTTCTGACCAACGCGACGAAACAGCCTTATACAATGACCTCTCTTTAGCCGTACAGGGAAATAAATCTCCCCAAGAATTTTATAGCCACTGTCAAACGCTATTCAGTACGATAATGACTTACGTTACTTTACATGAACCAATACCAACTACAATAGAAGCTAAACGTGATCTTTATAAGAAAGTTACGACGCAAGCATTTGTACGCGGCTTAAAAGAGCCCTTAGGGTCACGAATTCGGTGCATGCGACCCGAAAGCATAGAAAAAGCTCTTGAATATGTACAGGAGGAACTCAACGTTATATATTTACAGCAACGTACTGACGGACAAAAACTGCAGTCAAATCCTAAACCAAACTTAATACCATTTTCACCCCCTAGACTACATAATTACCAACCCCCAGTATTTAACTGGCCAACCCCTGTAGGCCAACGCCCTGTTCAACAACCACAACCATTTAAATTTAATTTTAATCGCAACCAACCCCAACATAATGTTCCTATGCACACAAGAACGCAACAAATGTTTAGCGCACCACCCCCCAATTATAATCCACGTAGTAACGTTTTCCGATTGCCATATAGGAATAATGCACCTCAAAATTCTATGCCTAGACCTATGAGTGGAGTACAAAGTTTTACCCCCAGACCTTTACCACATACTATGATGACTGGACATGACTGGCGAAAATCGGGTAATCCGCCACCCACAAATTATTTAAAAGCACGCGAAATGAATATGAACGAATGTTTGCCCTATGACAGTATGCACTTGACTTATCCTGAATATTATTACGACCCAGAGTACAGTTACTATAACGATTTTGATTTCGATAACAATGACTACAAACCCGACTTTTACGACAATAATTTAACTACATATGAGGACATGAAGGATGACAACTTATTATATGAATCTGAACCATTACTAGACCCTAATGTTTTAGATCAGGATTTTCGGTCGAAAGAGAAATCCCTCAAACCAAAATAGATTTAAATTTACAGACGCAGAGACAACTTCCCTACATTCAAATGAACAATCCCCCACTCAAATTTTTAATAGACACTGGCGCAAATCAGTCTTTTATTAGCCCCAGTGCTGTGATGAAATATTTTCCACATATTCCCCTCAATTATGACCCCTTTGAGGTCACAAATGTACATACAGTTAGTAGAAATGAGTATTCCATAACTTTACCCTGCTTTGAAGAGTTTAAGGACCCTGGAAATATAAAATTATTTATATACAATTTTCATGACTATTTTGACGGACTTATAGGACTAGACTTGTTAACAGATTGGGAAGCAAAAATTGATTTAAAGGACGGACTTTTAATTACGCGCTCTACTTCGAATCCTATTAGTATGTATAATTCTCGTAATGTTAATCTTTACGAGGATATAATACCAGCTGGGACCTCGAAAATAATTCGCATCCCCATAAATTCCCGAGATGGTGAAGTTTTTATTAAACAACAATTAGTTTGTAATTGCATTATTCACGAATGTATCACCACCGTAACTAATAATCGAGGCTATTTAGAAGTAGAGAATCCGACACCAAATGACATTATACTATCACTCGACCGACCGGCAAGTGCTGAATTATTTAATATTGAGGACACTTGCACTCGATATACGACGCGCAGACAAGACGTAATATCGCGATTACGAACTGACCATTTAAATAATGAGGAAAAAACAAATCTTATTGCCCTCTGCTCTAAATATTCGGATGTTTTTTATATTGAAGGTGAAGCATTAACTTTTACTAATAAAATTAAACACAGAATTAGGACGACTGACGAAATTCCCGTACATGCAAAAAATTACCGTTACCCTTTCATACATAGACAAGAGGTTAGGGACCAAATTACAAAAATGCTAGACCAAGGTATAATAAGACCATCTGACTCTGCCTGGAGTTCACCAATTTGGGTAGTACCAAAAAAACCTGATGCCTCCGGTAAACAAAAATGGCGACTTGTAGTTGACTTTCGAAAATTAAATGAGAAAACCATAGACGACAAATATCCTATACCTAACATCAATGACGTATTAGACAAGTTAGGGAAATGCAACTACTTTACCACTCTAGATTTAGCAAGCGGATTTTACCAGGTAGAAATGGACCCTCAGGATATTTCTAAAACTGCATTTAACGTAGAGCACGGTCATTTCGAGTTTCTTCGTATGCCCATGGGATTGAAAAACTCACCCTCTACTTTTCAGAGAGTAATGGATAATGTTTTACGAGGTTTGCAAAATGAAATATGTCTTGTGTACCTAGATGACATTATAGTTTTCAGTACATCTTTACAAGAACACATAAATAATTTAGAAAAAGTATTTCAAAGACTCCGTGAGTCTAATTTTAAGATCCAAATGGATAAGTCTGAGTTCCTTAAACTGGAAACAGCTTACCTTGGACACATAATTAGTAAGGATGGTATAAAACCAAACCCAGATAAGATCTCCGCTATCAAAAAATATCCTGTACCAAAAACAGCTAAAGAAATAAAACAATTTTTAGGACTTCTTGGTTACTATCGTAAATTCATTCCAGATTTTGCCCGTATTACGAAACCCCTCACTCAATGTTTAAAGAAAGGTAAAAAAAATTACACTTGATACTGAATATTTAAGATGTTTTGAAAAATGTAAAACTCTCTTAACAAACGATCCCATCCTTCAATACCCAGATTTCTCCAAAGACTTTAACTTGACAACTGACGCATCGAATTTAGCTATTGGAGCCATTCTATCTCAAGGTCCAATAGGAGCTGACAGACCCATATGCTATGCATCCCGAACATTAAATGATAGTGAAATTAATTATAGCACGATAGAAAAAGAACTTCTTGCCATAGTGTGGGCAACTAAATATTTTAGGCCATACCTTTTTGGACGAAAGTTTAAAATACTGACAGACCATAAGCCTCTACAGTGGATGATGAATTTGAAGGAACCAAACTCACGTCTAACTAGATGGCGACTAAAACTAAGCGAATATGACTTTACAGTAATATATAAAAAAGGAAAAATGAATACCAACGCTGACGCCCTATCGCGAATAGAAATCCATAACGAGGAAACTAAAACTTTAATTGAAGAAATTGACGAACTAAACTCTTTGTTAGGAAATCCCTCTGAACAAGTACCACTTCTATCAAACTCTTCGACTGATACAGTACATTCTGATAGAGAAAATCCCATATTAAATATACCAATTACTGATGACCCTCTGAATAGATTTAGTAGACAAATATGCTTTACAGTAGTTAGCGACGTTAAACGAAAACCTACAGTGACTAAACCTTTTGATAACCATACACGAACCTCTATACAATTGTTAGAAAGCAATCTTGAAGAAGATGTTATCAACTCTATTAAAGAATATGTTAATCCAAAAATAAAAACTGGTATCCTTATTAATCCACCCCTCGCAATGTATTCTATAATCCCTATTATTCAAGATAAATTTAAAAGTTCATCTCTGAACCTTGTTTTAGCTAAATTTGAAATGGAAAATATAAGAGACTATTTACGTCAACAGGAAATTATATCTCACTATCATAATGGTAAAACAAATCACCGCGGAATAAATGAATGTTATCTTGCTTTATCTCGAAAGTATTACTGGCCTAATATGAAGGAACATATTTCCAAATTTATTAACGAATGCACGATTTGTGGTCAAGCTAAGTATGATAGAAACCCAATAAGACCCCAATTTAACGTTGTACCTCCAGCTAGTAAACCTTTTGAGATTATACATGTCGATTTATTCACAGTACAGAATGAAAAATACATAACTTTTATAGATGTTTTCACAAAATATGGCCAGGCTTATCATTTGCGTGATGGAACAGCAGTTAGTATCTTACAAGCTTTATTAAAATTTTGTACGCACCATGGTGTACCTATGACAGTAATAACTGACAACGGAACGGAATTCACGAATCAATTATTTTCAGAATTTACAAGACTACATAAAATTAACCATCATAGAATCCTAGCACACTCCCCTAATGACAACGGTAACATTGAACGTTTTCACTCAACTATACTAGAACATTTACGAATCTTAAAGATACAACATAAAGACGAACCTGTAGTTAATCTTATGTCATATGCTATTTTAGCTTATAACAGCTCTATACACAGTTTTACTAAATGTAGGCCCTTTGATTTATTGAATGGACACTTTGATCCAAGAGACTGTCATGACATAGATTTTACCCAACACTTATTACAGCAATATGTTATTAATCATAAAGAAAGCATGAGGAAAGTATATGAAATTATAAATAGTACATCCCTTGAGAACCGTAAAGCTTTAATAGATAATAGAAATAAAAATCGCGAACCAGAAGTAGAGTATGCACCTCAACAACAAATCTTTATAAGAAACCCTCTTGCTAGTCGTCAAAAGATCGCTCCACGTTATACGCAGGACATAGTTTTAGCTGATTTACCGATTCACATATATACCTCTAGGAAACGTGGTCCTGTAGCCAAATCCCGCCTAAAACGAGTTCCTAAAGGAGCTAACTTGTTACAGGATAATACTGGTAATGCTGACAATCCGCGCGACGAATCCCTCCGAGATAAAACTTGAGAGCTTAGACGATGGACCTGGACTGTTACCTTACAAACTTGGACCAATAAGACTGACGACCCACTATCATACTTTCCTACAATATGTTAAATTAGATTATATAGAGGACAAAATAGAACTTGTAATGACCCAGTTAGACAGACTTCAAAACCTTTTAAGCAATGAAACTTACCTACTTTATGAACTACAAATAAATTATCTTACTGAAAAGCTTCTTAAGGTCTCTGACCAACTCAAGTCACTAGAACCAAGTCGTGCCAAAAGGGGTCTTGTAGATGGCTTGGGTTCCATAATTAAAAGTATTACAGGAAACTTAGATTATAAAGACGCTTTGAATTATAATAACGCGATAAAATTATTAGAAAATAATCAGGACAAAATTGTATCCGAGTTTAATAATCATGTTAGCTTAAGTAAGGATGGATGTTGAAACATAATAGTATAATTACTCAATTAGTTGAAAATCAAATTAAAATGAATAACACTTTAGAACTCATTTTAAACACAAATATCTACAAGGAAAATAGTTTAATTAAATATGCAAAATTTGCTCAACTTTTGGTAATAATAGGAGAAAATATAGAAGATTTAATGACCGAGTTAATTAGGATAGAAAATATGTTAGCTTTTGTTCGTATCCCTACTACACACCATTCTATGATAGAGATAAGTGTTTTAAAATTAATGATAGATAGATTAAGAAGTATATATGATAAAGATCAAATTATAGACTTAGAATTAAGAGAATATTACGATATTATAAAACCAGGATGTTATTATACAGATAAGCAAATAGTAATAATTTTTAAATTTCCAATAGTTTCCGTAGATATCTACGATCTCTATAAACTTTCCAATCGTACTAACAAAGTCAAATATCCTTAACTCCCTATCTTTCATAGCATTAACGAGAACTCGTTCTTGTACATGGAGACTGAATGTCCGAAATCAACAAACTGGTTCTTTGTGAAAAGGAAGTTAATCAACGTATTCGTCGCATCTCCTACTGTGTAGCAGCAACGTATTGTCAATCATTTAAAAAATGATTTTTGTCAATATACATCAGTAACTTTAACAGGACAGCAATGGAAAAGCCTTGATGATCAACATTAATGTGCTATCCTTTCCCGCATTTCAGCAAAGTACAGTTAGTCTGCGACAGAAGGAATTCACATCACTCCAGGGCAGCTATTTAATCACTATTCCTGTAAAATGTTCTAGAAAAACTACAGAATTTCACCATCATAAATGACGTGATTGCGTAAAGGGCATCCACTTAAATTGATGCAATACCGTTCAGTGCCAAGCTTATCAAGATAATTTTTCCCTACGCAGTTCAATGTCAAATCATAGATTTACAGAACTTCATAGCATTTCAAGACAATAATCAGAAAACCCAATACGACTGATAAGCTTCATTTCAGATACCTTTTATCATACTAACGATAACCCTTTATATGTATTCATGTTAAGTGCAGGTGCACTTATTATAGGCATCGCAACCTATCGTTATAAGTTTAGAATAAATCGAAATTATAATGAAGATACAAATTCAAATGATAATATAAGGGAACAGTTGGATGAAGCAGGGACATCAGGAGAGCGCAGCAAGATGCCAGCCACATTTTATCTCAATGTTCTAAAATAGTTGCTGATCTGAGGGTGGAGGAATTACGTAAACGTTCTCCCAGGGAACTGCTGATATAGAAATTCCTTCCATGTGCACAGGTGTTGAGTGTTGACATCATCGGCGTGAGAAATGCAAAATTGCAATTTGTGAATTATATTTTCATTGTATTTTCTGGATCATTAATTATTAGAACTTACATCGAGTAGGTCTTAGTTTAGTTTAGATAATAAGTTAAATGTAATTATTTTTAATTAATTAAATTAGTTTTAAATAGTTTTTGGTTTTTTTTCGACCTTCTGGCTGTAGCTAACGTAACTCGCTACGTTCCCCACGCAGCAGGGTAGGCAGAGGGAACCTAGTGTTAAGACGCTCCGTTCCCCACTTTCCGCCGAATTCGTAGGCTTGCGTGTTAAGTGGCGGAACTTAACGCCGCGCTTTACCTCGACACCAGAGCGAAGAAAATGGAAATATAATTTCCACTCCTCGAGTGGGAATCGAACCCACAACCAGTCGTTTTACAGTCACACTCTTGTGCCACTGGGCCACGACTGGCCACAAATTTTTGAATACTTAATTCTAATTATTTTTGTTCGAATTATAAAGTAAGTAGGGAGAATGAGTGGTAAATTACTCTGTTTTCTGCCTTTATAATATTTTATACTTTTTATAACTACGTTATACATTTTAAGAGCGTGGTGGAGCAGTTGGACAGTGTCTGACTAAAATCAAGATGGTTACGTGTTCGATTCACTCATGGAAATAATTATGTATTATTTTCTTTTATAAGTTTAGGTACCTAGATAATATCACGTATTAAGTTCTGCCACTTAACACAAAATATCTCTATTTTAGGCGGAAAGTGGAGAACGGAGAGTCCAGACACTAGATTCTGCCTTACTAACATGATATGCGAAAAAGAATATTTAGCCGCTATATACATTTCCATACTTAAAAAAAAATGTAATATTATACATGTCTAAAACATTTTCTATCACCACTCCGAGCTCAAACAAATCAACAAAACGATAAAGTCTTATCACATCGTACAGTTAATATCCTTACGTGTCCTACAAGTTATGCCCTTTTTCGGCATTGTTAGCTCTTTCCTCGACAGCTTAAGGAATATGTTCTTTATTACCATTGTATCAGAGAGTATATTTGCTTATTTAGTAAGTGACAAATATAAGTTTATATGATCAAATGTAGGATGTACTTTCATTATAATTTTACCCCAAAGTAAAGTAGTCTGAGACAACCTGGTGTTAGGGTATTAGGGTATATTCTTAGTCTTAATTTTAAGTACTGACATTGTAAACAAAAAACGTATATTGCATATGATAAAACAAGAATTATGATAAAAAATGTACAGACCTTATGTCCGTAGAGTGATAAAATAGAATTATAAAAAAAAAACTTGGTGTTAAACACTCACAATAAGTGTAATACAACACATTATACGTCGAGTCGCAGAACTCAACGCCGTAATTTTCCAGTCCACCAACAACAAGAAAATTTACATGTTCACCGGAATGCCAAAATGAAAATATTTTTATATTTTTTATTTAGCTTCACGCTGTACCCCTCACACAGCAGGCTAGACAGAAGGAACCTAGTGTTAAGACACTCCGTTCCCTATTTTCCGCCAAATTCGGAGGCATTGCGTGTTAAGTGGCGGAACTTAACGCCGCGCTTTACCTCGATACAAGAGCGAAGAAAATAGAAATATTAAATATTTCCTCTCCTCGAGTGGGGATCGAACCCACAACCAGTCACACGCTTGTGCCACTGGGCCACGACTGGCCACATAAAATAATTAAATAATATACATTCCACTGAGTAGGCTTAAACCCACAACTAATCGTGACTACAGTCAAAACTACCGTTGCACCGCGATGTCTTCCTTCTTCTTATGTTTAAAATATTTACCAAAATTGTTTTATATTTCACCATCTCCTTCATATTCAATGTATTTAAACGAAAAGTATAAAAACTAAAACCAAACAAATATTCCCCCTCTTTCGTCTTCTTATCGTATATCGCAAAATATGCCGCATATATATTAATATATATGTAGGTACGTATTATATATCGTAGCAAGCAAGTATATAAGTATTATATATCACAAAATGAAACATAACGCCGCAAATTGAACACAGCAAACAGTTCATATAAGAACATCTTATATAAGAAGTCCAGTGACCAGTCGTGTCCCAGTGGCACAAGCGTGTGACTGTAAACGACTGGTTGTGGGTTCGAAACTGACGAAAATGGAAATATTAAACATTCCCACTCGAGGAGTGGAAATGTTTAATATTTCCATTTTCTTCGCTCTGGTGCCGAGGTAAAAGCGCGGCGTTAAGTTCCACCACTTAACACCCAATGCCTCCGAATTCGGCGGAAAGTGGGGAACGGAGTGTCTTAACACTAGGTTCCCTCTGCCTACCCTGCTATGTGCGGGATACAGCGTGAAGCTAAAAAAAATATATATATGTAAGAAATCATCTATAAGTAAATGCACTTCCTGGTTAAAATCAACGACCTCAGCTAACTGTAACAATTATTGTTAAGTAAAAATCAATTTTAAACTGTACCAGGCTTTACACGCACGAAACATTTTACAGTCAATGTTACTACTGCATTAAATAACTGGGTAAGCTTGTTTCAATGTTACGTAAATTACTTTTACTCGATAGAGCTCTCAATACTCGATAAAATTTTCCTAACTTGTGTTGGGCTTGATGAATTTATTTTTTTTTATTATATGTAACTCCAGTTAAGTGGCCAGTCGTGGCCCAGTGGCACAAGCGTGTGACTGTAAACGACTGGTTGTGGGTTCGATTCCCACTCGAGGAGTGAACATATTTAATATTTCCATTTTCTTCGCTCTGGTGTCGAGGTAAAGCGCGGCGTTAAGTTCCGCCACTTAACACGCAGTACCTCCGAATTCGGCGGAAAGTGGGGAACGGAGTGTCTTAACACTAGGTTCCCTCTGCCTACCCTGCTGTGTGCGTGAAGCTAAAAAAAATGTAACTCATTGATTTTTTTAAAGAATAATATTTAACGTTGAAAGCTATAACAAAAATGCATTATAATGAACTGTAATAAAAAAATTCAAATCTCTAAGATATTTCAAATTGATAGCTTTTTATTAATATTAAAACGTATACGACATTAGTAATATTTTTTTACAACTTGTTCAATTACAAAGAAAGATTTCATTTATATATGTCATATAGCAGCGTCATGTGTTTTCCTGTATAGAGGTCATGTTTATTCCCGGGGTAGTCAGTGAGATCCTAGTGTGAAGACACTCCGTCAAGATCTTGCGTGTAGAACGGCGGAACTCAACGCCGCGTCTCATCTTTGTTACCAAAGTAGAGAAACGAAAATTAAAATATTCCCTGAGTGGAAATCAAACCCACAACCATCGCTTTACAGTCAGATATTGTCCCACAGCGCCACGACGGCCTCGACGAATCCATACTTATATAATAAATGCGAAAGTCTGTCTGTTTGTCTGTCACGCTTTCACAAACATAGGCTACTTGTTTTTTTCAAACATAGGCTACTTTATTTTTTCGAAAATCAACCTCTAAAGGGTTTAAATAGGGAATTTTATATGAAAAGTCTAAACCGCTTGACCGATTGTAATAAATTTTGGAATATATATAGTTGATAATCCAAGGTTAAGCATAGGCTACTTTATTTTTCAAAAAATCCACTCTCGAGGATTGCAATATAACGAAACACTCATGTTGTTCACGAGGCAAAGCCACGAGCTGGCCGTTAGTATGTTATAAAAATGAAAATCACAATATACTAAATTGTAAAGATAACGTGACACATGTTCGTCCCTATTTCGTTATGTCACGCAGTGTTACACCGTTACCAAGCGGCCTTTCGGTGAAAGAATGTTTTATTAAAAATTGAGACACAACTAGAATTTGATTCATTAAATACTAAAAAAAAACTGAAATGTTTCTAGCTTATTGAATTGGACATATTTTTTCCTTTGTTGACTCTATTACTAAATAATATTGAAAATATGTAGCGGTAATTAATATGTAGTGGCCAGTCGTGGCCCAGTGGCACAAGAGTGTGACTGTAAGCGACTGGTTGTGGGTTCGATTCCCACTCGAGGAGTGGAAATTATATTTCCATTTTCTTCGCTCTGGTGTCGAGGTAAAGCGCGGCGTTAAGTTCCGCCACTTAACACGCAAGCCTCCGAATTCGGCGGAAAGTGGGGAACGGAGTGTCTTAACACTAGGTTCCCTCTGCCTACCCTGCTGTGTGCGGGATATAGCGTGAAGCTATTTAATTTTTAATTTAATTAATATGTTATTAAGTACCAGAGGCCAGTCGTGGCGCAGTGGCACGAACGTGTGACTGTAAACGACTGGTTGTGGGTTCGATTTCCACACGAGGAGTGATATTTAATATTTCCATTTCCTTCACTCTGGTATCAGAGGTAAAGCGCGGCGTTAAGTTGCGCCACTTAATACGCAATTTCGAATTCGGCGGAAAGTGGGGGAAAAAAGTACTATATTTTAAAGATCAAGCATAAGTTACAACATTGTTTGATATATATTTTTTTTGTTTTTTTGCTAATATAAGGGAAAATCACTTGCTTTGATATGGTAGACAGTACGAGTGAGTTCAAGAGACAAGATTAATATAAAAAAAATAACTCAATAACATTCAAAATAGTAGAAACTAATATTAACATCATAAATGATTTCACACCGCATTAATAATAATGAAATACAGCATAGGAGATTCATAGCACTAACAAATAAAAATTCAGATATATTTCATATTTTTAATCATTTTTAAAGTGTTATTCCACACTTAGGAAAATTGAAAAAGACATTCACAGAGCAGAGACAGACACAGAGCATTGAACACAATACTCAGCGGTGAGAGCGCCTGAACGGTATTCAGGAGACGCGGGTTCGAATTCCGCTGCGTTCAAATTTTTATACGTATTCTAAATGTCTTTTACATTTTATATGTTATCTAAAAATAAACGTCATTATTCTTAAATTATGCGCGTAAATATTAAAAGCAATATCAAAATTTAAATCGAAATACTGTAAAACATAAAGATAACGTGCCACCCTGTTATGTCACGCTGCGTTACTCGAGCATCACGCCTTCCGGTAGGGGGTTGTTATAAAAAACATCATGTAAATACTTATTTCACAGATAAAAAATTAAATAATTTGCATTTATTAAATAAATAACACTTTTAATACGTTATTTAACATAAAATGTTAGTATTGGATGTCCTGGTATTACTAAATTAGACTAACTCTTGGTTCATCTACTAACTCTTCTCGCCTCACTAGATATTTTATAAAATGAGTAAAGTAAGTAGTACACATATATAAAAAAACACAAAACAACTGTCTTAGAAATAACTTCTCTTTGACATTTACATGTATTTTTTTTAAAATTCTACCATATTTATTATAATAACGACTTCTACATTACGAAATCTAAAACATACTTCAAATAATTGCATATTACCGACAAACGTCACACATTTTGATATCTCCAAACAAGAAATCATCATTAAACCCAAAAAACTCAGAATTTAAAATCAAAACGTACTAAAACATAAAGATAACATGACATACAACATGCCACCCCGTTATGTCACGCTGCGTTACCCTGGTATCGCTTCTTCCGGTGAAGGGCGAGGTTACCCAGCCGATTAACCGAACTCGATATGTTTGTTTGGGGACGGTCCGGAAGAAGCTGGCGTCCGGTGGATAGCACTTTATAAATCAAGTTTATGAATGTGTTACGATGCTTTTTTTTGTATTTTTATTTGTCTTTTTTTGCTAATATAGAGGATTTAGTGGGTTTGGGATGGTAGGTGGTGTTAGCGCGTTCAAATCTGAGGGTTAATTTTTTTTAATTATATAATAATTTATTTCTTTTTACGTTATAAACGTTATGTGAATGTGTGAAACTTAACGATGTCTAGGTTTTTAAATAAATAAAATTTAAAAAAAAAATCATCTTGTAAATAATACCTATTGGAATTTAAAAAATGTATGTTATATAATGACACACACACAATTATGAGTTCTTTTGTTATTAAAAGAAAGAAAGTCCTTTTTGTTAGTCAAAGCACACAATATGACTGTAAATGGGGCTAGTTGTGGGTTCGATTTCCACACGAAATATTATTAGCTTCACGCAGTATCCGCACACAGCAAGGAACCTAGTGTTAAGACACTCCGTTTCCCGCTCGTAATAATAAAATATTTAATTTTTAAGGCATGACGTTCAACACCGTCACATGACACATGACGTCAAAAAATTCACTTTCATTATTCGCTACTACATACATACACATAAGTTTATTTTAATGAAATTCTTAGAAACATTGACGATAACAATGGCATGTATATAAAAAAAAAACAATATTAATATGCCCTAATTTTAGATATATAATTCACTAATTACTTTCCGTCACATAATACACGACTTACATAAATACAAACAAAATAATGAACAACAGACAATAAAAACAGACTGTACAAGTCTCTTCAAAGGTTTATTTTTGGTAATCCTCCAATTTGGAACCAATTTATTTTAACTTCAAACATCGCTCTTTAAACAAAGCTTAGTAAATCGGCCGTTTAATATAAATATATTATTATGATCAAAGATGCTTACTTAATTGCTTCTAGAATACGTCCGAAACAAATTTCTTTTTTAAATTATGTATTTATGTTATACTGTCTAAATTTTTCAATATTACGCAATCAGTTACCAAAAAAGGCCAGTCGTGGCACAGTGGCAAATACGTGTGACTGTAAACGACTGTTCGTGCGTTCGATTTCCATTTCCTTCGTTCTGGTACCAGAGGCGAAACGCAGCGTTAAGTCCCGCCACTTTACACGCAATGCCTCCAAATTCGGCGGTGCGTGGGGAACGGAGTGTCTTAACACTATGTTCTCTCTGCCTACCCTGCTGTGATACATGGGATACAGCGTGAAGTTAAAAAAAATATATAATTATAATTATTGCAAACCACGGCGTTAAGTTCCGTCACTTAGCACGCAATGTCTCACATTCGGTTTATCTAACTATGCGAGAAAAAGTGAAGAAAATAAACAAAGTATTATCTCAAGATTAAATAAAGAAACATTCTTTCTATTGTCTGCTAAAGTTGAAGATTTTCTTTTCAGACACTATTATGGCAGACAATTAGTGTTTTATTTTGCATTTAAATTTTAATTGGTCTAATTTTATTTCTATTTATTAGCTCTTAATATGTAATTCGTAGCGTTATTTAATTTACTTGGGTATTTTCTAATGTATTCTTTGTTAAAGATTAGGTTATAGTTATGTAAGCATATTAGTTAAACGCGGCGTTAAGTTCCGCCACTTAACACGCAATGCCCCCGAATTTGGCGAAAAGTGGGGAACGCAGTGTTTAAACACTAAGTTCCCTCTGCCTACCTTGCTGTGTGCGGGATACAGCGTGAAGCTAAAAAAAGTTAAACTTACTAAACTAACTTACTGAAAGTACTTGTTATGATGTTTATTTTACTGGAAAATATTGAGTCAATCGTATTGATCTTATTTTAGTTCTAATTTTCCTCACATAAGGAAGGTTCAGAAATAACTTAGTATGTTTTTTATTCTTGGAGTTTTTTGAGACGTGTTCGTTTCTGCTCTTTTATTTTTTTATTTGCGTATTTTTATTTAATTTTTTTTTTGTTTTATTTCAACAGGTGAGTACACTCGGTCATACACGAAGATGAATAGCCTAGTGTTAAGACGGTCCGTTCTCGACTTCCGTTACGAGTTTTGGAGGTAAGGTTATGTTAGATTTTAAATAAATTACAATAAAATTAAATAGCTTCACGCTGTATCCCGCACACAGCAAGGTAGGCAGAGGGAACCTAGTGTTAAGACACTCCGTTCTCCACTTTCCGCCGAATTCGGAGGCATTGCGTGTTAAGTGGCGGAACTAAACGCCGCACTTTACCTCGACACCAGAGCGAAGAAAATGGAAATATTTTCACTATTTCCCCAATATTTCCACTCCTCGAGTGGGAATCGAACCCACAACCAGTCGTTTACAGTCACACGCTTGTGCCACTGGGCCACGACTGGCCACAATAGGTTAATATCGAATATACCTATATTATTATAAAATGCGGATATTTCTTACAAACAAACAGTATGGAAGTAGCTCTCATAATATTCCTTTGTGAATTATAAATAGGTCACCTCTATCAGTTTGCGGTCCACACTTTATAAAGCTAGCAATAATTTGTAGGTCAGAATGTTGTTATTATGGCAGTGGTAGTTCCAATCAATATGTTTTAGTATCACGTTCTTTTTCGCGTAGCAGGGTCGACAGAAAGAACTTACTTTTAAACATTTTTATATTGTTATTCCACACTTAGGAAAATTGAAAAAGACATTTAGGAAACGTATAAAAATTTGAACACAGCGGGATTCGAACCCGCGCCTCCTGAATACCGTCCAGGCGCTCTCACCACTGAGCCATGCGTTCTATTATCAGCTGCGTCGAAATTCTTATACGCTTTATTACAACTTATTTTTGTTGTTAGCATCTCTGTAGAGAGATTTTTACAAATTTGTGCTACCCAAAGATTATTCTTCGAACAATCGTTTGGCAAGAGCGAATGCTATTTATTAAATACTTTTAAACATAAAAATGTTTAAAAATTTATTAAATACTTTTAAACATAAAAATCTTTAAAAAAAGTGTTATTCCACACTTAGGAAAATTGAAAAAGACATTTAGGAAACGTATAAAAATTTGAACGCAGCGGGATTCGAACCCGCGAAAGAAGTAAGTGTCAATATATTGCGTGTTAAGTATTTGAATTCTACGACGTTTAAAAAGAATAATTTAAAAATAATCGTTGCTTACAATGGGAATCGAACCCACAACCAATTTCATTTATAGAAGCTGTCCGATTTCTCCACGATGGCGTCCACACTAATCTATGCATGTTTAGAAATTTATACATTTAATTACGTGATAAAGATAATACATAAGAAATGCAGGTTATATATGCAGGCATATCTTATTTTGTTTATTATACTAACAAAAAGAATATATCACCAATATGAAAAATCGTTTGAACATATATATGTGCATTCAAATAAATGCTATATAAATTTATCAACGGTGTTCACCTATCATCAAGTGACCCGAACGCTCGTTTGCCTTGTCTTTTTTTATAAAAAAAAAAAAAAAAATAAATGCTATATAAATTTATAAGTAAACTCTTTATTTCGATTACTTTTTTTTCAACTTCGCGCTTCCAACATAGTAGGTTAAAAAGAGAAAACTAGTGTAAAGGTACTCCGTTATCGACTGTCCGACTAAATTTATGACATTATTTGTTCAGTGATGGAACTCAAAACCGCAATTTGTCTTACCATAGGGCAGAAATGAAAAGAAGGCAATGTAATTATTCCTACGAGCGGAAATCAAATCCACAATTATTTTTTCAGTCAGACGTTGTTCCATTGTTCATTAACACTTAATATAAAAATCAATAAACAATGTCATTTTTTTTGGCTTCACGCTGTATACTGCACACAGCAGGGTAGGCAGAGGTAACCTAGTGTTAAGACACTCCGTTCCCCACTTTCCGCCGAATTCGGAGGCGTTGTGTGTTAAGTGCCGGAACTTAACGCAGTCCTTACCTCTGATACCAGAGCGAAGAAATGGAAATATTAAATATTTCTACTCTTCGAGTGGCAATCGAACCCACAACCAGTCATTTACGGTCACAGCCACTGCCCCACGACTGGCCCCAATTGGCCCCAATAGTAATAATTACACCCACTCAATAAACGAATATTGACTTACAAAAGTAAAAACCACCACCAAAAATAGCATTTTACTGAAACCGAAAGAAGCATGTAATATTTAAATGGGATATATCGATTTCAAGTAAAATTTTATTTAATATTCACGGATTATTGCTTTCCAATGTTTGTTTTACACTTTATTTGTATCGTTTATACCAAATTTACGATGAGCGAAAACGTTAATGGTGCGAAGAGCAAAAACCCTGATAAATACTCAGAAAGTCGTTATATGGGGCACCTATTATATTTTATGGAGTGTATTATGGGAGGGTAGGTTTTAATTTTGATTTTGCTCTTCAGATTTTTATATTGAAAAAAAAAAAAAAGATTTACGGTTATATCCGTCTAGCAAAGAGAGGAGAGACCCTAGTGTCTAGACACTCTGTCCTCCGATTTCAGTGTGGATTAAAGATATTATTATTGCTAAAGTGAAAAATATGAAAGTTGTTGCATATCATTATTCACGCCCATTAGGGCCAGTCGTGGCGCAGTGGCACAAGCGTGTGACTGAAAACGACTGGTTGTGGGTTCGATTCCCACTCGAGGAGTGGAAATATTTAATATTTCCATTTTCTTCGCTCTGGTGTCGAGGTAAAGAGCGGCGTTAAGTTCCGCCACGTAGCACGCAAAGCTTCCGAGTTCGGCGGAAAGTGGGGAACGGAGTGTCTTAACTCTAGGTTCCCTCTGCCTACCCTGCTGTGTGCGGGATACAGAGTGAAGCTAAAAAATAAAAAAAATATATTCACGCGCGTGGTTACTACAGGTTATAATTTTAATACAAAGAGCTCGTTCTCTGTAGTGATTAAAAACCTTATATGTTGAGTGGTGCAACTTAGTCTTACTTTATTTATCCAGAATAAATAAACCTCGTCAGGAAATTACGACGTATCATTTAATTGTCTATCTTACTATAAACGAAATTTGTCATAGGTAGGTACACTTTTGGAGGATTCATTACTATTCTTCATGTGTAAACAGAGTGCAGTTCATCGAAACCGGTCCAGTGGCTTATATTTTTCATATACCTAAACTTTCATCATGTATTTGTTAAAATAGGGTTGCCTTCTTTAAAATGAAAGCTTAACAGACACACAGACTTTCGCATTTATAATATTAGCTTTTTTTTCAGCTTCACGCTGTATCCCGCACACAGCAGGGTAGGCAGAGGGAACCTCAAGAGTGTTAAGACAATCCGTTCGCCACTTTCTGCCGAATTTGGAGGCATTACGTGTTAAGTGGCGGAACTTAACGCCGCCCTTAGCCTCTGTTACCAGAGCGAAGCAAATGGAAATATTAAATATTTCCACTCCTCGAGTGGGTATCGAATCCACAACCAGTCGTTTACAGTCACACATTCGTGGCACTGCGCCACGACTGGCTCCATTAATAATAATATTAGTACAGAAAGAATTAATACCAAAAATCATAACCTTCAACCAGTTGGTACCATTTAGCACTTAGCGCTCCAAAATTCACAACAAAATAAAAAGTATACGTACATACAAAATTAACACAAGTATTCTGAAAGTGGCCAATTTTCGTTGAACTCGAAATTCGGCAATGTTGAAAAACCGTCAATCTGTTTGGAAAGGACAAAGGATGACGTTGAGGTTTTAATGAGCTCGCCGGTCAAACAAAAGGTCAGGCTTTCGACGGTTTTGTACTGCGCTAACGACATGACCAATAGCGTCTTACAAACGTGTATGTGAAAATTTTTATATTAATTTATAATTACGGCGTTAAGTTCCGCCACTTAACACGCAATGCCTCCGAATTCGGCGGAAAGTGGGGAACGGAGTATCTTAACACTAGGTTCCCTCTGCCTACCCTGCTGTGTGCGGAATACAGCGTGAAGCTAAAAAAAAAAATTAATAATGAACTAAGAATGTATATAAAAAAGTATTTTTTGAAATTTAATCTCTCGGGTAGGGCAAAAGTTATCAAGCAAGCTAGTAGTAAACTTAGCTATATGTTTCGTTATAGTAAAATGTTACAGTTAATGTAATTTCAAGTCATAAACATCTAGCACAATGGTTGTGGGTTCGAGCCCTGTGTAACTAGAAAACTTTTAATACAAACTTTTTGTTCCTATTTCATACACTTAGAGGTAGATTTTTAAAAAAATATCTTAACTTTGAGTCTAGATCTCCAACTATTTTTATTCTGAACTGCATCGAAATCGAAAAGGTAGATTAGTCGTGAAAGCGTAATAGAACAGACAGATTTTCACATTAATTATTTTCAATTCCCAATTCCGAGAATACGCACAGCGTTGAGTTCCACTACTTAACACATACTGTCTCGATTTTAAGCAAAAGGTGGAATGTTTTTCTATGAAAAACTATAGTTCTACCAAACACATACATACATACACACATAATATGCAAAACAAACGCAGTCGCTAGCGACTACAGTAAACCGACAGCGAACTGATAGTAAATCTCTTTGATAAATGTAGATTGTAACGTCCGCTTCCTATATTCGTCGATTGCACTGCAAGTTTCAGAGTACGAGTATGCGTCACAACTGTCACACAGTGGGTATAAAGCGTTAGTTCTGGGTTCTGTATAGAATACCATGTGTGATCAGAATATATTGAATGCTGGGAATTGATATACACATACGTCTTACTTATATATTGGAGATCATAAATTTCTATTGTTATTGTATTTATTAATATAAAGAATAGGAGTTATAAGATTTTATTAAGTGAAGGAAAGTAACTGTAGTAATTGGCGGATATTAACGCTGTGCTTCATTTTAACTGTAAATTGGATTATATAGATATCGATTTTGAATATTTTTAAAATATTATTTATTCACATACTTAGAAAATTGAAAGACATTTTTAGAAAACGTATAAGAATTCACCCGAATGCATGATGATCAGTGTTTAGACGGTTTCTTAGAGGCACGAGTTCTAATCGCGCGTTTGATCTGTTTCTAAATTACTATGCTATTTTAAAATTTATACCAAAAAATAATATTTTTGAGATGATTGTTCATCTCCAGGCCGTTGATTGAACGTACAACCTATCGTGTTCACAGTAAGCCATTGCACCACGAGGACGTACCTTTTTTTATTTTTACCAATTTTGTAAACATTGGTGCTAAAAGATATAGAAGATATAGAAGATTTTATATATTATAAAGACAGTCTGTTAATACGATTCAAGTCTCACGGTACAAATATATTAATCTTTAACAGTATCAAACGAGTCTAACTTGAAACATATGGTATGTCGAAGCGAAATCGAATTTTAATCATTCGAAGTATTCTCTATGGACGTCAGATAGAACCTACTGTACGATACATACATACATTTGTATGGACTTCATTACTTTGAATAAGGACCATTCTTGAAGATATTTTCTGATATGGCCTCGTCATAGTGGTGCAGTGGGACAGTGGCTGAATGTAAACGCGACTGGTTGTGGGTTCGATTCTCAATGGGGGAATGATTATAGTTAATATATTTTAATTTTTCTACACTGGTTTTGAAGACAAAGCGACACTGCGTTGAGTTCCACCACTCTAAACGCAATTTATCGGTGTCTGGTAGAAACCGGAGAATGTAATGCCTTGTACTCACTCTCTAACTACCCTACTGTCAAAGTGAAATAAAATAACGTGAATCATTAAAACAATTAAACGAGCCCCTTAAACTTACAAATGGGTCACTTTTCTATCTACAAAGTGATAGGTAACCATGATAGGTACCCCATAGGTACCCGTAGGTAGACACAGTTAATCCAAAGTAAGCCAAACAATTTCTTATCATAAACAAAAAATAGTATTTAAACTAAAATAACCATCACAATTTCACAACCTAAACGCTAAAAAAAAACATTCCCCCTAATTAATAAAGGTAATACATAACTCAAACAACTACACTAAAAGCTTGTTTAATTACAAAACGTTATTCATAGACTCCTATTTATAATGTATACAAACAAACAAACATTTATATTTATTTTAATTTTATATGAAAGAACGCAAAGGCTATTTCAGAATACCTCATATAAGCATGTACTTTAAAAGGTTTTCGTGATAATAGCATAATAAATATGAAATATACAGAGATGCTATGTAACATCCGGCATGCTATGCAACAAATTTCACCGTTTCAAGGCGTTTTGTATTAATATTATTGTGTTTTATGAAGTAAAGTGAATGGATTTGTTTAAATGTATGGAATAAATGGATATTTGAAAGTACTTAGTTATGTTTTTATAGTAAAAGCATACTCGTATGTTATCATGTTTAACCAAACATGGGAATATAATTTGTAAGTTATGATTTTTTACCCATCAGGTCAGATTTTATGATGCGACGTTTTTTTTTTTTTTTTTTCCTCCCGTGGGGAAACCCTGTTACGGGTGTCCGAATGCTACATGTATGTAACGCCATACGGATTATGTGAGGCTCATGCTTCTGCATCCTACTCACTAAAACCCCACGGTAGCCTACCAAACTACGTTACTCAAGGCCACGGGTACCGTCAAACTCTACCGCAACCTCGAAGCAGTTGCTTAAGTTGCTAAGCTACTCTTCTTATTAATCCTCCCGGTTTCATTCTCCCTATCAATTACCACGCGCCAGGACCAATAGACATATAGTCTCTCCTCGGGGACCTTTATATATGTGACGACAAATTCCCCAAATCTGCCGTCCACAGAACCTTTCTATGGTGGCTGCAAATTGGCATTGTCGCGTCGTCTACGTCTTCTGCAACGAATAGAATTAGACAAAGCCTCTCTCTCTCTAATCTTTTCAGCTGCTTCCTTTCTCGACATCACATGTTCACAAAAAGCGACCACTTTATTCCATGAGTCTAAATCCTGGACCATACCCTTCACTACAGCCGGTAGTGAGATGTCACTGCCAAGTGTCTGAATTAGACGTTCTCTTGGTTGTTCCCATGTGGGACATACTTGTAGTGTGTGCAACGCTGTATCCTCAGATGCTCCACACTCATGACATTGCATTGTTTGTTTCTTTCGTGCAACGTTGCACAAATATTTAAATGATGCGACGTGGCCCAATGGTATATCATCTGAATGTAAAGCTATGGTTGTGGGTTCCATTACCACTCCAGGAGTTTAAATATAAATTTTCATTTCTTTGCAATGTTTTGAACTCGGGTAGGAAATGGAGAAAGGAATGCTTAGACTTTAGGCTTTCCAACTCTGCAAGAAAAACGTAAAATAAAAAAAACGATTCGACAAAAATAAAAAGGACAATATCTAAGTAACCAGGGCGCAAGCGTGTGACTGTAAACGACAGGTTATCGGTTCGATTCCCACTCGAGGAGTGGAAATATTTAATATTACCATTTTTTTCGCTCTGGTGTCGAGGTAAAGCGCGGCGTTAAGTTCCGCCACTTAACACGCAAGCCTCCGAATTCGGCGGAAAGTGGGGAACGGAGTGTCTTAACACTAGGTTCCCTCTGCCTACCCTGCCGTGTGCAAGATAAAGCGTGAAGCTAAAAACAATATAATCTACTGTACAATGATGCGATCTTTGCTCAGATTATTTACACCTAAAATTCTTAGAAATACCTTAAAGCTAAATAAACAAAATAAAAAATCAAACAAAAAGATAATTTATATAAAAATCAGTGCTCTTCATCTATCTATATATTATAAAAGAAATCGACAAATAAAAGGTCCGTACAACGTATAATATTATAGAAATAAATTCTATATAAGTCATACCGCCTGAAGCAATACGACCATGTAATATTTAACATCGGTTATTACGTACACAAGATTATCTTTACTAGCCCTCAGTATTTATGAAGAACTGATTTATTTTTCCTTTTGTATTTTCTGCTGGGAGTTAGTTGTTCTGTAGATGATAATTAGTTGTATGGTAGAAAGTCAAGAAATAATAGCAAAAAGCATTGCTTTAATCCTTATAGCAGGTTGGTTAAGAGAAAGTTTAGTGTTGAGACACTCTGTTCTCCATGTTTGGGCGTTGAGTGACGGAACTCAACATTGCACGTTGTTTAGCAAAGAAATGAAAATATTTTACATATAATGTTCCCCTGTCTGAATATTTTATTTACGACCATCGGTTCATAGTCAAAGAAATAGTAAATCCTGTGGATAGTTGAGTTAATGTAGATTCCATTTCTTTTTTTATTTTTGTTACAAAGTGAGCAATTTTATAATTCTACTATAAATTTACGAAGAGATCGTAGCTTAGAAATTAAATGGATCATATAAAAATATATTCGTAAAAAATCCCTCATGATGCAGTGAAACAGAGGGAACCTAATGTTAAGACACTCCGTTTCCCACTTTCCGCCGAATTCGGAGTCTTGAGTGTTAAGTGGCGGAACTAAACACCGCGCTTTGCTTCGACACCAGAGCGAAGAAATGGAAATATTAAATATATCCACTCCTCGAGTGGGAATCGAACCCACAAGCAGACGTTTACAGTCACCACTGTGCCACAACTGGCCCCAACATTCTTTTCATTCAAAAACGTAAAATCAAAATAAACTTCATTTAATTTCACATTAATTGCCATCGCGGTTAATCCCACGATAGATTTTCTCATTACTCCGCTAATAGGTAAATAGAGTTGGGCGCAATTACGTTTAACTAAACATCAAATTGACTTTGCTTTGATAATAGTCAGCAATGTTACTACAAATGTTTAGAACTACCCGTATTTTGTTAACGAAACACAGCGTGGATGGGAAAACATGTCACTTTTTGTATGTCACTCGTATTCTGGGATTTGGCAAGTTTTACTTTCAATTTTGACAGCTCACGTTTCAAAGTCAAAGTGTTTTATTCAATAGAAATTTACTTGTGTGTGTTAGAGGCTGTATTTGCGTAGTGGGATAGCATTGGATTGTGAATGAGATTGGTTTTAGGTTCGATTCCCACTTGGCGGATGATTGATGAATATTTTTGTTTCCATGCTCTGGTACCTGGTCTTGACACTAAAACCTTTCCGACTACTTCACTATGCGGGAAAAGGCGTATTGCTATAAAAATACATATGCTAGAAAAGAAATGAAGAAGAGAGACTCTCTCTCACGCTGTATCCCGCGCACAGCAGGGTAGGCAGAGGGAACCTAGTGTTAAGACACTCCGTTCCCCACTTTCCGCCGAATTCGGAGGCTTACGTGTTAATTGGCGGAATTTAACGCCGCGCTTTTACCTCGACATCAGAGCGAAGAAAATGAAAATATAATTTCCACTCGAAGAGTGGGAATCGAACCCACAACCAGTCGTTTACAATCACACGCTTGTGCCACTGGGCCACGACTGGCTACGACTGGAAAGACAATGCTAGAAGAATCTATAAGCTAAAATTCTAGAAGCCATTATGGCCCAGTGGTATAGAGTCTGACAGTACGCGAGATCGGTTGTAGGTTCGATTTCCACCCGCGGGAAGATAATAATTCAAATAATTTTATTTCTATACTCTAGTACATAAAATAAAATCCGACGTTAAGTTCAGCAACTCAACACGCAATATTTTGAAGGAAAGCACTGGGCGTAGAAAACTGAAATGAATCATATATATTCCTTGGGGAGAATAATGGAGCCCATATAAGAAGATTTACCAAAATTCTTACAAAATTTGAAAGATAAAATCTTAAGTCTTTTCTAATCCTTGTAATGTTAATGTTATTTTTGGGATCACCGTGTCCACACTAATGGATCGAATAAACATAAAGCTAAAGGCTATTTAAAAGTAAAATTATAAGACAATTCTAAAAAAACAAAATTATATATAACTAAATTACAGGAAAAGTAAATTTAAAATTCGAGGTAAAGCGCGGCGTTAAGTTCCGCCACTAAATACGCAAGCTTCCGAATTCGGGGGAGAGCGGGGAACGGAGTGTCTTAACAATAGGTTCCCTCTACCTACCCTGCTGTGAGCGGGATACAGCGTGAAGTTAAAAAAAAAATAAAACAATTATACTACTTAAGTATGCCTTAAGGTACAAAAATAAGTTAGGAACACCTAAAATTATAAAATTAAATGTACTTACATGAAGTGCATAAAATTGAAAATCAATGTTGGAAGTGTTCTACAGTAATAATCATTAAGCCCAGGAAAGGTTGAGTGGGCATTATTAAAATAGCCAAATGCCAAATACCCACTTGCATGAAGTACGGTCACGCATACTCCCGGACCTTTTTTAAATATGTGAATATCCACTTCGTTTTACTTCTTTAGCTATTTAATGATCTATATTATACTATCTATACGGTGTATAAAATTTGATAATTTATGCCATATATGGAAATAAATATAAATAGAAATGATCTATTATCTACAACTTGTGATTATTGTACGTTTTTTTAATAAGACCCACCATCTCTCTCTCTTTTTCTCTCTCTGTCTCTTTATGTCTCTGCTTTTTCAGTTTGCGACAGAATCGGAGGTAATATTTTTTTAATGTTTTGGTAAAGGTAAGTTTTGATATGTATTTTATAACATTTGTATAGTTAATACAAGTATTATATTATTTATACATTAATAACAAAAACAATACCGCTAGGCTAAATAAAACTTCACGCTCTGTTCACATAGACAGAGACTACCTAGTGTCGAGACACCACGTTCTCTAAGTATCAGATTCAGGCAGGAAATGAAAAACGGAGTGTCTCACATAATTAACTATATTAGTTACAATTAAACAAAACGATATCACAAAATTATTATAATTTAAAGAACCCAAATTTAGGATTTGAATACATAATAACCGCACTTCACTACTACTGCGCCTTAACGATATTCATCCATTACAAGATTCATCTAAAAAGATAAAGCAAGTGTAAGTCAAGATTTCATCCAAAAGAAAAAAGATAAGAATAGTTCTATTACTCTTAGATAACGAGGGAAGACAAAGCTATGGAGCTGTTATTAAGCTTTTGTCTGAGTAAAAGGTCCTGTCCTTAATATGTACGCAAGACGTAATCGTCTATGTAATGTTCCAATATTGATCAATCTGAAGAAGGTTTTTTTCTTTTTCTTTAGAGAATAAGCGTGAAAGTGTAGGAATTTCACGCTTTTTTCCGCAGAGCTAGTTAGTAAAGAGTTAAGACACTCCGTTCAACACTTTTCAACTGAAATCGAAATATTGGGCGTTCCGTTTTGGAACTTAATGCCGGGTTTTGTCTTAAGTAGTAAAGTCCTACTATCACCTACATGTATAATGAGACACTTCCCAACTGCGCATCAACCGAGTCTGTATAAAATTCTAATATTGATCGATCTCGAGTAGAAAAAAAAAAAAAAAGTAAAGCGGTGAAATGAAAATAAGTTAAATATAGCTTTTACCCTAGTGTACGCATTTAATTGTTCTTCTACGTACATACATATGTACATTTTTTGCTATTTCCTGCATAGGAGGGTAGTCAGAGAGAACTTAGTGTCAAAACACTCCCTTCTCCACTTACGAGAAATAAAAATAATTTAAATATAGTCATTTAAAAGTAGATAATCTTTTTTCTACGTACATAAATAAATAAAATTGCAGCTTCGAGCTATTTCCCGCATAGCAGGATACTCAGACAGGACCTAGTGTTGAGACACTCTCTCCACTTTCCGTTCGAAGGATTACCATTATGGCCATTACGTGTTAAGAGGCGCAATATCAACGTTATCATTTAGGGATTGCCAAGGTAGGAAAGCGGCAATATTAAATATTTCCACTCCCCTAGTGGGAATCGAACCCACAACCAGTCGTTTACAGTCACACGCTTGTGCCACTGGGCCACGACTGGCCACAGCGTAGTTCAACGCTGTATTTTATCTGTCAAAAAAAAAATTAAACCCACTATCACCTACATATATATTGAGACGCTTCCCAACTGCGCATCAACCGAGTCTGTATAAAATTCTAATATTGATCGATCTCGAGTAGAAATTATAATATTTAAAGAAAAGATTTGTCGTATTCTTTGAGAAAATGGAAGATGAATGCTTAAGTTAAATATGGCTTTTTATTTGAACTCATTTTGTTCCATTTGGGTTTGAATAATGATTTTATTTAAGAGCCATTCGAAATGATGTAGTCGTGGCACAGTTAGGTTGTATGACTGTCTGAGTGACTGCAAACAATATTTCTTTTTTTTTTTTAATTCTTATAATATGTATATTAATAATTTGCATTTAGGAAAGCCATACTGGTGCAGTGAGATTGCTAACTTTAATGATTATTGGTTATGGGTTTGATTTCCACTCTGAGAAATGATTATAATTCATTTATTTTAAGATCTCCCTATCCCACCATTCCCATCCTTCCTCCCTCCTTTTGTCCTACATCTTCAAGGCTGGCAGTGCATCCATAACTTGACTGTTGTGGATGTCTGTGGGCGAAGGTAACCACTTAACACCAGGTGGGCCTTCAGCTCGTTTGCCTCCTTTATTCCATAAAAAAAAAAATCAGTTCTTCGTTTTGGTAATAAAAGTATACCGTGGAGGTCCGCTACTTAATATTGTATGACCCGAATTCGAGCAGAAAGCGGAGAACACAGTGTATTGACACTAAGTTCTTTATCACTATCCTGCATTACTGAAAAAAATAAAGTGATAAAAAAATATTTTCCTTTCTCTTCAAAGAAAAGAAGTGGAGCTGGGTCGGAAGACGTAGGACGGAGTGTCCTCTTCGCATTTTTAAACGCCACAGACTCGAGTTCCGTGTTCTTTCAGCTTTTTTTGCTGCTTGTGATTTTTTTAAAATTTATTTTAGCGAGTGTCTCACTAGAACGGAGTGTCATGGCACTAAGACCTCTCTGCCTATGCTGAATGAAAGCGTGCAACCAAAATTAAAAAAAATATATACATATGGATGCAAAATTTTACACTATCTATTAGACTGAAAACAACTACAATAATGTTAGCTTTATACAGGCTTAAAGTAGATTACAGTATTTAATTCACAGTAGTTTAAAGTAACGTTAAATAAAGCAAGAATACAAAAACAACAAAGGTTTCTCACTATCTAATCTTTAAGGAAAGTACAAGAAAATGTAAATGCACATAAGCTTTGAAACATAAGCTCTGCTTTTGCTACTAAGCTTTTAACATATGTATGCATTTCTTATGATGTTCTAGATATCTTTTTTTTTAGCTTCACGCTGTATCCCGCACGCAGCAGGGTAGGCAGAGGGAACTTAGTGTTAAGACACTTCGTGTTAAGTGTTAAGTGGCGGAAGTTATCGCCTCGCTTTGCCTTGACACCAGAGCGAAAAAAATGGAAATATTAAATATTTCCACTCCCCGAGTGGGAATCGAACCCATAACTAGTCGTTTACAGTCACACGCTTGTGCCACTGGGCTACGACTGGCGTACTCATATAGCGAAAATGTAACTAATCGCTGTCTGTACATGGAAAATATATAAACAAAAAATGGCTATTCAGGGCACTTATTAATGAATTAGAACCCGAAACGATGATATTTTCTTGTTATTTTTTTCAGTGTTGTTCATAAAACACCGTATCCATCTTTGAATACTGTTTATTATAGTCACTAAAATTAAATTAAATAGCTTCACGCTATATCCCGCACACAGCAGGGTAGGCAGAGGGAACCTAGTGTTAAGACACTCCGTTCCCCACTAGACATTGCGTGTTAAGTGGCGGAACTTAACGCCGCACTTTACCTCGACACCAGAGCGAAGAAAATGGAAATATTAAATATTTCCACTCCTCGAGTGGGAATCGAACCCACAACCAGCCACTTACAGTCACACGCTTGTGCCACTGGGCCACGACTGGCCACTATTATAGTCACTAGTATCGGTATATACCTACATAAACACACATAGCTTACCAGAAAGGCCAAAATCTAGGCCTATTCTAATATTTTATTTTGAAACTAACAAATTACCAACTTAAATAGTTTTTTTAAAATATACCTATTTCAATTTATTTTATTTGAACTTTTATAATGAAATCTAATATCATATTTTAATCCTCTAAATTTGATTTGAAGTCCTTGAGGCGTAGTCGGACCGCGTCTGGCTGTAAACAGAATGAGTGTAGGTTCGATCTCCACTCGGGGGAATAGTTATATTTAATTTTCATTTCTTCGCTCTGGTACATTAGACAAAATGCGGTGTAAAGTTTCATCACATAACTCGAAATGTTTCGATTTTAGGAAGAACATGAAGGAACGACTTTTTATTAGGCCCTATCTACATACTAAATAAATCTTAGAATTACCGTAAACACTAATAAATACTAGCATCCAAATTTCTCATGTTTTGACATATATATTTTAAAAATCATGTACCACGTACTAACTGCACCCAACCGGAAGTCCGAAAATATCCGAGCAATAGTTAGCCAATAAACTATATTCTGGATATTTTTTTTTACGCAGGGGAACTCTTTCAAAGATAAACCGTTGGGAATATCTGGGTTATGTGGGGTTTTTAACCACTAACACTGCCTGTTATGGTTGCAGCCTTGGGCACAAAGAAGGAATAATTATATTAAAATTTTTATTTCTTCGTTGGTACCTGTACCAAAGACAAAATGCAGCGTTAAGTTCCGCCACACTTTTGACACTAGGCTTTCCCTGACTATGTCGCTATGTGGAAAAGCTGTCAAATAATTGATCTTAGAATTATCGTGATCACTGTTTAATCACCGCGTTCTGAAACATCAAGTTAGTCACACATTTATTCTTAAAAAAGACATTTAGAAAACGTATAAAAATTTTTAACTCGAACACCCTGATACCGTCCAGGCGCTTTCACCACTGAGCCATGCGTTCTACTACCAGCTACGTCGAAATTCATATACGCTTTATTACAACTTATTTTTGTTGTTACCATCTCTGTAAATGTCTTATTAAATTTTCCTAAGTGTGGAACAACACTTTAAAAATATTTAAAAACATTTATTCTTATTTTTTAACATATATTTTTAAAAAAATATTATAACCAAAAGCACGTGCAAACTGCACCCAACCGGAAGTCCGAAAATATCCGAGCAATAGTTAGCCAATAAACTATAACACTATCTGCTGGGTATACGCCAACCGCACAGTAAGTGTTACACCTTACTGAATAATGGATGAGGCACTGATAAATGTACTAAGACCAGACGTTAGACGGTAGACGGTAGACAGTAGACGGTTTTAACTAAGTTTTTTCTTTTACTTGTCAAGCAATTGTTTACTTGGTCATCGGTCAAAGTTGACAAGGTGTTCTGTTTTTTATCAGCGGTTAAGTTGAATTTTAAACTGTTAAGTTTTTATTTAGTTTAGTTTAGATATTTATTATTTTAAGCGTTATAAATTTATAAGCAGTTGACTAGAGTGGCTTATTACTAAATTCTCTCTATATACATTTAATAGAATTAAATATTGTATTTCATTAATGTGTAATATACATTTTAACAAAAGAAAAATATGAAAACGTACAGAAATCAATATATTAGAATAAATCTTTTGAAAATTTAACTAACCTATTAACTAATACATATACCGTTTTTGCCTGAATTGCGATATACTTTGTTATTCCCTGTGTTCAAAAAATTGCAACTAAGAAAGTAAAATGCCATACACAATTTGACCTAAATTTTAAATAAATTAAGAAATTATATTTATAACTTACGAGGCCATCATAGTACAGTGGTTAAACATCGACTATAAGGCGATTGATCATTAGTAGGAAGCCTACTTTTGGGATGATTATTTTAAAATTAATTTCACATTTCCGAAGTCTTAGTGGTAAATTTAAATGGTACTGGCACATAAGAAAAATTATGGCATTGATTTTCTCCACGAAAGCTTATAGTATTAGGTTCCCTCTGATTATCCATCTCCCTTTGGCTATGCAATTAAAAGTGTAAAGCTGAATTAAAATAAATATAATGACAAAAAAGTCCGAAAATATATCGTTTTCGTTTAACTTGTAATACTCTGTCTTGTGCTGTGTAGATAAATAATTTTCACATCATCAGTGAGACCTTTATATATAACTTACTAGCGAACTGTTTCGTTATGTTGCAACCCTCGGGGGTGGATTTTTGAAAAATAAAGTAGCCTATCTTTGACCTTCGTTTATCAAAGATATTAATTCCAAAATTCATTACAATCGGTCAAGCAGCTTAGTTTTTCCATATAAACTTTCATCCCCTATTTCAACCCTTTAGCTGTTAAGTTTTAAAAAACTAAATAGCCTATGTTAGACCTATAGTTATTTACTACTTTTAATCTAAATTTCATCAAAATCGGACCTGTAGATTAGCCGTGAAAGCGTGACAGACAAACACACAGACTTCCGCATTTATAATATAAGTATGGATTTGACGCCACAATTTAGGCCTACATGCTAGTCTATGACCTGACGATATGGACCAAAAGACGTAAAATGTCGTTTCCTGATCTCGTAGATATTTATAAAAATTCTTAACACTATGTACAGTGTTTTAGTACTTTTCAGAAAAGACTTGTCACAGAAAGACGGATCTGCTTCTACTAAGAAATAAATTTAAATGCAAACTAAAACTATTTATGCCTTTCTTGTGAATTCACAATAAAATATGTAAGTAGGTACTGACTGTCAGACAGACATAGCACTAGATTACCAAAGGTTTTATGCAATTTCCTACGAGGACGAGTAAAAATAGAATTATATTTTATATACCAAGCAAGCAAAGTCACAGGCTACAACTTATACAAATTTCTTTTTTTTTAGCTTCACGCTGTAGGCATTGCGTGTTAAGTGGCGGAACTTAACGCCGCGCTTTACCTCGACACCAGAGCGAAGAAAATGGAAATATTAAATATTTCCAATCCTCGAGTGGGAACCGAACCCACAACCAGTCGTTTACAGTCACACGCTTGTGCCACTGGGCCACGACTGGCCAAAGTATACAAATTTCATTCTAAAAAATGGAAAACCACCTCCAAAACCTCGCCCCAAAAAGTTTAAGAAGTGGCATAAAATTATAATACACTCGTAAGCTTAAAAGATACGTCGTTTTTGCCCGAATCGTAATATACTGTCTTGTTCTGTGGCGCACAGATAACTTCTTATCACCGGTTTAGCGTTTATAGCGCGCAAGTTTCGCTAACTTAGTTTAGTATTCCGTTTACGTAAGCTGGAATACATAAGGTCGAGGTCTCCAGGCGTAAGATACAAACTGTTTTTGTATTTATTACGTTATATAAAATTAGCAATTGGGGTTATTAAGTTATTTTTGTTTGATAATTTCGTGGTGGTGTGGGATAGTGAAAAGCGATGATGATGGTTATGAATTCGAGCTATAGCCCGAGAATAGTGATTATTTTTCATTTATTTTTTTAAATATTTCCTTCCACTCATTGAGTGGGAATCGAACCCACAACCAGTCGTTTACAGCCACACGCTTGTGCCACTGCGCCACGACTGTCCCCAAAGTGATTATTTAAGTTATTTAAAATACATTGAAGCGTTAAGTTCTGTTGCTCTATTGAGGAACAGAGCCCGAATTTGGTATATTGGATATTTCCAATATACCAAATTCCGGTGGAAAGTGGACAACGGAGTGTCTTGACACTAGGTTTTGCCTACCCTGCTATAAAAGAAAGGATATAGCTGAAAATGCATATGCTACGACGCATTTGCTATGACAGTACCTACAGAATGTAATTCTATTTACAGGAATAGGTATACAAAAATGAATGAATTAAACAAATTATTAAAATTAACCTATAATCAAACTTTATTTTTCTATGTATCTTTCATTTTCTATATTAATTTATTTCTTTTTTAACTTTGCACTTTTTTAAACATAGTAGGTAGGTAAAGATATGCTAGTGACAAGATACTCCGTATATTATTATTTCAATAACGACGAGCGGTCAGTTGTGGTGCAGTGGGACAAAGTGTGACTGTAAAGCTACTGATTGTGGGTTCGATTCCTACTCGTAGAGTGGTAATATTTAATATTTCCATTTCCTTCACTTTAGTGTCGAGACAAAACGCGGCATTAGGTTACGCCACTTAGCACGCCTCCGAATTCAGCGAAAGTGGGGAACAGAGTATCTTAACACTAGGTTCCCTCTGCCTACCCTGCTGGGTGCGGAATACAGCGTGAAGCTAAAAAAAAAAACTACAATAAACACCAACATTTTTAGTAAAGAAATATTTTGAAAGCATCTTGTACATCAAATAAACTAATAAAAAGTATACAGAAACAAATATCAACTACTTTCTGACCCAAATATACCTACATAGCGACAATAAAAACTACTTTTCAACATATCTTGGTAAGAAGTTCAATAATTTGTTTGACCTGGAGCTAGCTAGCTTCAGGAAATTCGAATTTCTTAACAAAAGAAATGTTTCCAAGTAAACTCCGGGAGCGTTTCGTCCAGATGGCGCAATGTATTATGTAATGTAGCGCTTCTAATGCTATTAACGTTTTTAATAATAAGTATTTATTTATTTCCCATTCTTGTACAGTTGTGAATAGTTTGGATTTAACGCGATGGTTATGGGTTTGATGCTAATTAAAGGGATTTTAAAGGTTTATATTTTTGAAATGCTAGTTAATTAGAAATTAGTAAATCTTATTATCTTATTATCTGTAGGTTTTTATTATTTCTTTAAAAAATCAATGGGAAATGGAGATCGCTATACAAGTAATGAGAAGTCATTAAAAACAAAGAGTTTTTGAATTGACTGAATCTTCAAAATCTTAGAGAGAACGTAATCCAAAAATAATATAAAAATGCATTTTACAAGGCACTGCATTTCAATCATATAAATAAGTTTAATACTAACGCCCCATATACGTTTGGCTTTAGGGTAAGTGTAATATCTCCGTGCAATTTAGCTTCTATACAGGCATCAAATGAGACATGGCAGGCTTAAAACTAATTTACTGCAATAAGAGTAGTAAGTACAAGTGAAAATACTATAATAAAAAATTGTGAAATTTGATTACTTTAGCTGATTTACAAGTTTTTTCTAATAATTTATTGGAAATGTGTACTTTTTTACAGCTTCACGTTTTTTTACCGTATAGCAAGGTAGCCAGATATAACTTAGTGTTAAGACATTCTGTCTTCTACTTTCCACCTAAAACGAGACATTGCGTGTTGAGAGGCAGAACTAGAGGCCGCGCTTTGCCTCCACACCAGAACGAATAAACTAAATTGTACTGATTTCCCCGAGTGGGAATCAAATTTACAACCATCGTGTTATTCATACAGTCAGGCGCTGTCCCACTGCGCCACAAAGTACTCTGTGTATTTATGTGCTTTATTACAATAACGTTATATCTGTATACATATACATAGATACATATATGGTGTATTTAAAGGACTTTCGATACTCACTGACGAATAGCACGCAGCCGAAATCTGGCCGTAGAAAACTGATATTTGGCTTGGAGGTTACTTAAAAAATGTATAGAAACACTATCCTGGATTTTCTATAAACACAGTAAAAAACGAAAGGTTATGATTTTAGCGGAAATACGAAAAGTATTTCGGCTATAAAAAATAACCTGCAAAGTCAAACAAAGTCATGTGCACATATACAGTCATAAACATTATCATTTAATTTAAATAATAATGAAAAATATATCAAGTGAAATAAAGTATATCAGTAAAAGTTATGCAAAACATTATAAATTCAGATAAATATGAATAAAACAAATGTAAAAATACATTTCCGTGGCTGCAGCGTGAGTAACAATTTTAAAATGTTGAATTTTCAGCTACAAGCTTTTTTCCCATAGCTGAGTGGTCAGAGAATACCTAGCTTCAAATCATTCCATTCTCCACTTTCTCTTCAAAAATATATTGTAGTGAAAGTTAACACACATGTTTATATTATGAGAGAAATGAAAACAGTTTAAATAAAAATTACCCTAATCGAAATAAGATCGAACCTACTACCAATGGCGTTTACTAACAGACGCTGTACCATTGCGCTGCATTGGCCTTATTTTATGAAACTCTTACCAAATCTTGTAACGAACTAAAATATATCATAGTTATGAATAGAATAACTTAATCCAACTTTTTGTATTAAATTCGAAATTAGACGTTATGTAATATAAATAAAAATATGTTAAATAAAACCAAAATAGATTTTTAGATACACAGAGAGAACTGAGTCTTTAGATACTCCGTTCTCCACTTTTCGCCAAAACCCGAGATACCGCATGTTTAATGGCGTAACTTAACGCCACGTCTTACCTAAGCAGAAAAAAAATCTATAATCTAAATTAATTATTCCCCCAATTGGAAATCGAACTTACAACCATCATATGTAGTCAAAGACTCCCCCACTGCGCCACAACAGCCTTGAATTTTGATAGCGACATTAATATAGAAGGGATTTTGCGTATCCTAAAAACTGGCAAAGATAACGTAAGCTCGGTTTTAATTCGCCTATTACACTCGTTATAGAGTGGTCATTGTGTATTATTGTATGAAAATGCCCTAAGGAGATAAAAATTTAGTACTGATATGCTTGGTGGAATGGTAGAATATTATGAAATGGTTCTTAGTCTAGCAAAATTTTGGTTGCTAATTTGGATGTTTGGAGTTAAATTCCTTTTTATAACAAACATTAAAAAATATATATTTATAAATAAATTAATATATTAAATGAAAATATGCATATTTAAAATAAATTTACAAATATTGACTTAATATATTTGATATATTTATAATTTATTATAAAAATAATGTAAAATATACATTATTATTAAATAATAAAAAAAGTGCTTATGTTTTTAAATTCATTACTATTTATATTTCAAATGTTGACTTTTTTGTTATTTATTTTTGTATATAATTTGTTACTCCAGATTTGATCTCTCCGTCTCTCCCTCCCTCTGATTTTTCACTAAGTAGAATGTGAAATAATATTCATACATACACTAACTTTTTTCCCAAATACCACTCCTTTTACTTAAATAGGAATCTACAAAGTTATTTTTCAAAGTATTTTAAAATCAGCTTGTTTTTACTTCCCACATAGTTATCAAAAATCTACCACTAACTTATATCAAAACACTCTACACTTTTTACCCAAATTCAATACATTACGTGTTCGGACACCAATTTGGATTTTAACACCGCAAAATAATAACTTCAAACTAAATTTAAATTTACATACAAGTTTTTTTTATCATCACGCTGTATCCCGCACACAACAGGGTAGGCAGAGGGGACCTAGTGTTAACGACACTCCGTTCTCCACTTTCCGCCGAATCGGAGGCATTGCATGTTAAATGGCGAAAGTTACCGCCGCGCTTTACCTCGGCATCAGAGCATAGAAAATGGAAATATCAAATATTTACACTCCTCGAGTGGGAATCGAACCCACAACCAGTAGTTTACAGTCACACGCTCGTGCCACAGGGCCACGACTGGCCACATTTACATACATACATGTAAAATAATATTAATAACAATAATAAACTTCCCTTATCTATACAGTGTATAACCCGCCTTATTGCGAATGGACACGTCCGCCCTGTTTCCCGAGCATTACGCCTGGATGCTCCCACCGCCCACTGTTCCGGACTTTTTGGCCAACAGTTTTACATTTTCCACTGTACTACTGTTTTTCCGAGTTGAGTAAATGCCTTTTACTTTGTGAATGTATGTGCGGTCTGACGCACACTTGGGCTAGGACGAGTGTGTTTTTTTTATATATTTTTTGTTTTAATCTCAATTGGTATTATAAATAAATGTGGGGAGCCATCGTTGCACAGGGATATAGCGTATGACAGTAAAGTAAGTAATAGGTGGACCGGAAAGTAATGTCGTTTTTGTGCATGTCGTTATTTGATTGTAGTTTGTTAACTTATTGTGTATCTCAAAAGGGTGCCTGAGTTATTTAAAAGTTTTTGTGACTTGTTCTTTGCTAAATAGAAAAATATCGAACTTTTTTTTTGTAATTTGGGGGTGAAATGGCCGGCCAAATACCAGAAGAGCATATCCGGTTTTGTATGGTTTTTGAGTTTCGCAAGGATAGTAACGCAACAGTTGCAAGTAAAAACATTTGGAATGTTTATCCAAACGCATTAGACGTTCGTAAATGTCAAAGATGGTTTTCCAAGTTCAGATCGGGTAATTTTGATCTTTCTGGCTCCTATCGATTAGGAAGACCATCAACATTAGACAACGACAAGCTAAGGGCAGAAATGGAAGCAAATCAATGCCAAACCATCGGGGAACTCTCAAACACCCTTAACCAACCATCCAAGAACATTTACAGCAGATTGGGAAAATAAGCAGAGCAGGGTTTGGGTCCCTCATAATCTGTCTGAAGAAAACAAAGTTAACCGTATCATCACTTGCAACGCATTGATTCAACGGCGCCAAACGGAACCATTTTTTGATCGTTTGATCACTGGAGACGAAAAATGGATCCTATATGATAATCCAAAACGAAAATGGCAGTGGCTTTCTTCAAATGAATCACCACGAAGTACTGCAAAGCCGGGTTTAAATCCCAAAAAGGCGCTTCTGTGTGTTTGGTGGAGTATTCGCGGAATTGTTCACTTTAAAGTCCTAAAACCTGGACAAACTGTTGATGCAGACCTTTATTGTGAACAAATAGATCGAGTGAACCAATCTTTACTGGCAAAGTATCCGGCGATTGTCAACAAAAAAGGCGTCATTCTGCAACACGACAATCCAAGACCGCACTGTTCAAGGCGAACACTAGAAAAAAATTATGAATTGGGGTGGGAGGTACTGCCTCATAAACCATACTCACCCGGTATTTCACCTTCGGATTACCAATTATTCTGATCCCTGCAACATTTTCTTAGTGGCAAAAAAAATGAAAATTTGGATGACATCCAAAATGCCATCTCGAGATATTTTTCTCAAAATCGAATAGATTTTTGTAAATCCGGAATTGAACATTTGCACACTCGATGGCTAAGAGCTATTAATAACGAGGGCGATGGTATTATTAATCAGAAATAAAAACCTATTATTTTTTTTTTAAATGAAATTAATGTAAAAAAACGACATTACTTTCCGGTCCCCCGAATAGTATCGATTCCTACTTGGTGTAATTACTTTTTTGTAATTAGCGTACAAATTACAAGGACGAAGACAATCTTCGCAGCATCTAAGAGAAAGCACGGTATTAAGCTTTATCATTTAACACTTAATACCTATATTTTGGAAGTGAAATGCAGAATGGAGAGTTTTGACACTAGATATTCTCTGAACACGTTACTAGGCGGGAAAAAGCGTGAAGTTGAAAAAAAATGAAACCAGTCGTGGCATAGTGGCACAAACGTGTGACTGTAAACGACTGCTTGTGGATTCGATTCCCAATCGAGGAGTGGAAAAAATATTTAATTCTTATTTTCAATATTCATAAATTTGAACAAGAAATGGTTTAATTAATATATTAATTGAATACTTAAATATATCATTGTAATGAGCTTAACAAGCCACATATAATAAAAAATTATACTGTTTTACCAAATTGAATAAATGCCTTTTACTTTGTAAATATATCTGCGGTCTAACACACACTTGGGCATACGGTCGGTAATTTTTTGTTTTTGTTTCGGCTTTCAAGTCTAAATTGATAATACAAAAATGTTATTTTTTTATATGTGATAGCCATACAGCGCTTTTAGGAAGTATCTACATACGCGATTGTTCGGTCAGAAAAATCGCTTTATGCTTTTTTCTGCAAAACAGAGCAGTATGAGGGAACTTAGTGTTATGGCACTCCATTCTTCACTTTACGCCCGTGATTGAGACAATGTGTGTTAAGTTGCGTAACTTAAGTTTTTTTATTAGATTTACAATTAGAGACATTTCCGTCGTATTTCTTGTTAAATCGTAGATAAGACAGTAATTTAAAATAAGATCATTTCTCAGAGTGAGAATGGAACCTACAACCAATCGTGTTTACAATCAAACTTTGCACCACTGAGCTACGATGATTCGCACAGAAAAAAAATTAAAACTAAAAATATTTTCATTTCCTCAGTGCAGTTAGTTAGATACAGTGCATCTCTAAAATTAAAATGTAAAATAAGCACATTTTTTTATTACTTGGTTCTTGACTACTCCACTACTAAGCTAACCGAGACTAATTTATATTAAAATTAATAAATAACTTATAAAATTTACAGAGGAACCTTAACAATCATAATTTAGCCAAAAAAAACTGACAAAACCTGTACTTCGTTAAACTCGAATCTGTTATAAGCGACATTAACATTGGGTACCCCGAATATATTTTTCCCCGATATATAAATTCATAATCTCATACCATACAAAATTATATTTCAAATCAAACCAAAATAAATCAAATATTAGCCTTATATATAAGGCAGGTATATGTAAAAGGAATTTCATGTTGAACGAAAACGAATGTGTAATCACCAGTCGAGAGCGAATTTCAGATATATCGTCATATTTGCGTAAGCCCCGATATAAATCGTACGGCAACGCTTTGAATCGATGCGCAGAGGTAAGCTGTAGTAAATACAGCAAATTGCGTATATAAACGTTGTTTTCTTTACGTTTTAATATACTATGTACAGCATTTAGTGTTACTTGTATATTTTTAATTTCATGAAAAGAAAATTAAGTCATTGAGAATTTGTTGCATAAATTCTTTACTTCACCATATGGTTTGGTGTATTGGTGTATTGGGCGTCTGATTGTAAATGCGACTGGTTTTAGTCTCGGGAAATGATTATATTCAAATTATTTTCGGCTTTATTTGTCTTAACCGACCCTAGAAAATATATGTTATGAATTGAATATATGTTACAAGTATATTTATTATCTAGGTACGTAGTCTGCAACTTGTTTTACGTGGTCGTATAAAACGTGAAATGATGTGTCTTTCCCTTTCTGAAAGAATATTGGAAAATCCTTTTATAGTACTTTTTTACACTTAAAGTGACAAATGTCACACTTAAATTATGAAAAATTGGAATACTTATGAAAGTTTTAACGCGTCGCGATTCGAACCCGCGAGGCGAAAAGTATACGCGAAATTTCAGAATAAAATAAACGTTCAAAGATATTTATTTCTAAAAAAGACAAAACAGTCACTTACATGAGAATATGATTAAAGCTTACAAATTGTTTGAACAGTCAATCTTGTCACGCTATACTCGCACAATGTCTATGACAAACACAAGAATAACGTAATTTGGTAAATAAATGCATACAAATATATTTTTTTATATTTGTATGCATTTATTTACCATATCATTTTCCATTCCATACCATTCCGCCGAATTCGGAGGCATTGCGTGTTAAGTGGCGGAACTTAACACTTTACCTCGATACCAGAGCGAAGAAAATGGAAATATCAAATATTTCCACTCCTCGAGTGGGAATCGAACACACAACCAGTCGTTTACAGTCACACACTTGTGCCACTGGACCACGACTGACCACAACTTCTTGTGTTTGTCATAGAAATATATTTATCCAATCTAAAATAACACCTTGGCCACATTAAAGTAGCAACATAATTTTTACTTACGTACAAACAAACAATCATTATCATATTTTTAAATAAAATATGTAGAATGGTTATAATGACAAATTACAATACGACACAACACATCGCAGTTATTTGCGTATCAAAAATGTAACACTTACGCGATGATAAATTACTCTTTCTATCGATTGTTCATTACCAATACGTTTTTGTTTTCAGCTATCCTTTTAGCGATAACTGGATGAAATCGGTATGATATAGACATTTAGAAAAAATCCTAAGTGTGGAATAACATTTTAAAAATGTTAAAAAGTGATTAGTTACTATGATATTTTAGATTATTTTTTAATTGGTACACGTCTTTTTGAATGGCAGGTTAGTCAGAGAGAATGTAGGGATAAGGTTAAGACACTCCATTCTCTACATTCCGCCATCATAAAAGAGTGATAAGTAACTCTGTTAGGCTATTTAGCCGAGAGCGGTTAAATGTAAATAAATAATAATTTAAATACAACTTTAAACTTCACGATGTATCCCTTGTCAGAGGGAATGGAGCGCCAAACGCTACGATCATACTTCTTTCGCCTCGTCCAGTGTCATCAACCTCTTCATACACGCCTCTTCATACAAATTTAAGACAAAAGAAATTTTACAATGCCATATGTTATTACACATCGTGTCGTACCATCTGATTGTAATCGCGATTAATCGTGGATTCGCTTCCCACTTGGCGGAATTATTTTATTTCTTTCTTTCGTTCTAGTAAATAAGACGGATGTGAAGATCGTATTGTCTTGACACTAAGTTTCTAAGTGCCCTACTATAGGGAAAAAGGTCGAAGATGAAAAAAGCTTCTTCTTTAGCCCACCGATCATTCTTCCTCCTTCTCCGGCCGGCAACAAATCCACAACTCCTCTAATGTTATAGATGTCCATAGGCGAAGGTAACTGCTTACCATCAGATGGTCTTTCCGCTCGTTTGCGCCCTTTCATAATTAAAAAAAAGTTGCAAACAAAATATATAAATATATAACCTCATTATAAACTACAATTGAAATTTCTATAGAACATACTCTACTCTAAACTATAGTAGGGTAGATCTGTGAAACATGCGGAAATGGGTCAAGAGCGAGTTTACCTTGCGCCAAGGGTTTCCTACAACACTACGCTCATGATTATCGTTATAATTTTCATACAAAACAAATCTTTTTTTTTTATTTTGAACGAAGAAAAATAGAACGATTGTATTTCTTTGTTTGAACAAGTGTTTTAAAGGTTGTTTTTATGTTATACTAGTAGCTGCGTCCAACTTTGGTTTCTGACCTTAACTAAAATACTCATCATGCTGAATAACATTTGTTAAGGCGTCTTAATGTTTATAGTATGTACCTGGTTTATTATGTATTCTTCGGCAGGTATTCCAATCTTCAAAATCAATTATGGCCAAAATCCTACCTGGGCTTAAAAAACTATATAAAAAATACTTTTCATTCAAATTCCTCCAGCAGTTCTGGAGATTTGCGCGTACAAACATTCTGTTACTGTTTTATTATATTGTACATCATTTTTTGGCGCAGAGGCACAATGTGTGACTGTAAAACGACTGGTTGTGGGTTCAATTCCCCACTTCGTTCTTTCTAAATTCCCCGTTTTAAATGCGAGAGGGTTAAAATGAGAATATTTTAAATTTAATCATTTCCTAGAGTGGGAATCGAACCTAAAACCTATTCCCTTTACAATCAAACACTGACTCACTGCGCCATGATAGCTTCTAAAACTTAGAACTAAATAAAGTAATTTAATTATAATTTGGTTCTGAGAGGCATTTTTACTCTGGCATATCGGGCGCTTTGTAGTACTTACTATGGCTAATACTGAACTTTTGGTGGTTAAAAAACGTTTTTTTTTAACCTAAACTGCGATATGCTTTCTAAAATAAATTTATTTTAGGCTTTTAGTTTAGGTATCGTGGCAAAATAGTATAATACAAAGTTTGACTATAAACACGATAGTTTTTGGTTCGATTTCCACTCAGGGGAGTAAATATATCTAAATTATGTCCATTTATGTGGTTTTCCATATACATAGCACGGCGTTAAGCTCTGTCATATAAACTTTGTACATTTTTATGCAATTTCTACTAAGTTAAATACAATTATAAGCCGTGTAAATCACAAGTTAGCGGAAAATGTATGACAAAATTATAACAACGCTAAATTAATATTCCAATATTTCAACCCCACATCGCCTCATTACATTATTTTATTTACAAGTCAGCTTCTTGTTTGAAGGTTTGAATGACGCGTCAATAAACCATATTTTTTGTATATTTGAGGATATTTTGTTTAATTTTCTTATTATAAATATATTTAGAAAAATTATAAAAAATTGAACGCAGGGATTCGAATCTGCGCCTCTTGGAAAGCGTCCAACCGCTCTGACTACTAATCCATGCGTTCTATTACCAGTTACGTTGAAATTCTTACACGGTTATTACAACTTATTTATATTGTTAACATCTCTGTAGAGAGATTTTCCAAATTGAAAAAGACATTTAAAGAAAACGTATAAAAATTTGAACGCAGCGGGATTCGAACCCGCGCCTCCTGAACGGTATTCAGGAGGCGCGGGTTCGAATCCTGCTGCGTTCAAATTTTTATACGTTTTCTTTAAATGTCTTTTTCAATTTTCCTAAGTGTGGAATAACACTTTAAAAATATTTAAAGATTTTCCAAATTTCTGCTACCTAAAGTATATTTTACGAATAATCTACCTTATTGATAAAGTAATAGATAAAGTGCCTAATTAGGCTGCTAGTACGAGTAATAAATAATAAATAAAAACGATAACGATAAGTAAAAAATAATAAATAAAAACGATTTATCTTGTCTATCGCATTATGTTTTTACACCCGCCTATATCACTAAACCAAAGATTTCAATTGAGTATCAAACACAGACCCATCACATAACAAAAACAACTAAAAACCACTGCACCTATACTATTATATGTAAGAATATATCATAGTTAGCAGCAAAAAAAAAATGATTTGTCCCATCTGTCGCATCATCGTTGTCGCCCGCTGAAGTACATTCTACGTTACATGACGTGTGCGTAATTACTTAGCGGATCGCAAAGTCATGCCCTGTCATTTTCGCCGTCGGCGGCGTGAGTGGCGAATCGAAATTTAAGGTGCTTACGAATATATTGTGTACACGATAGACGTAAACGAGTTATATTGTGTGTTTAATTAAATTAAAAAGTTTAAATTTATTTGTGTAGGGGCCAGTCGTGGCGCAGTGGCACAAGCGTGTGACTGTAAACGGCTGGTTGTGGGCTCGATTCCCACTCGAGGAGTGGAAATATTTAGTATTTCCATTTTCTTCGCTCTGGTATCGAGGCAAAGCGCGGCGTTTTCGGCGGAAAGTGGGAAACGGAGTGTCTTAGCACTAGGTTTCCTCTGCTTACTCTCCTGTGTGAGGGATACAGCATGAAGCTAAAAAAAAATGTTTAAAAGACTTGCTACAGCATTTGATTCAGTGTTGGCCAAAATTTAATTGCAATTAACAATTAAATATTAACAATTTATCATTTCTTTCTGGAGAAATTATATAAAAATTTACAATTAGCTAAAAATTATTTGTTGTTAACTTTTACACTACATTAGACAAACACAAAGATTTAATTGTCAATTTTGATTTCGCACAAACAAACGATCAGTTATAGGATCGTTTGTATATATAAATATCGATTTAGGAAATTGTAAATATTTTTAGAAAAGGTATAAAAAATATTCGGCGTGATTCGAACCCACGCCTTCTGAAAATCATCCAAGGGCCTTCACAGGTCAGCTATGCATTCTACCATTAGCTGCGTTCAAAATTTTATACGTTTTCTTCAAGAATTTTAAAATATTCTCGCTTAACATATAAAACAAAAAAGATACTCTGTCTGTCTGATGTCTTTTTCAATTTTCCTAAGTGTAGAATAACACTTTAACAATATCTAAAAAGATACTCTGTTCTAGTGCTACTGTCATGTCACCCTCTAGTGGGATTGAACTCACGACCAATCCTATTTACAACCAGACCTTATTCTACAAAAAATAGCTGAATATATCTAGTTAAAAACATTCTTAAGCACACAATATCACCATTACAAAACTATCTCCATAAATCTATAGCGTCACATATACCACCACCGTTTCACCACTATCAGCCCGATCTGCCGCGCGAAAGGGAATTTTTAGTCGCATGTTGACAGTTGACCTGCCTTTCAGAGCTACAAAGAACTTCTGCCGATGGCTTTTGAATAAAAAATGCAAGAATAACGTTTTGTTGTTCAACTAGAATTGAATTTCTCGGTTATAGTAGCTGTATTATTTTTGGGCTTAATTTAAAGTAGGTATTTATTTATTTTTTTTACCTTCACGCTATATCCCGCATATAGCAGGGTAGGCAGAGGGAACATAGTGTTAATACACTCCGTTCCCCACTTTACGCCGAATTTTAGAGGCATTGCGCTTTAAGTGGCCAGAGCGAAGAAAATAGAAATATTAAATATTTCCACTCCTCGAGTGGGAATCGAACTTACAACCAGTCGTTTACATTCGTTCGTGCCACTGCGCCACGACTGACCCCAGTATTTTTGTAAAATGAATTTGTTGTATTGAGTGACGTATTTATTGTTATTCTCGTTTCTCCTATCTTATGTAATATCTGAGATTTATCTTTTATATGAGGCCATGGCGGCAGTATTGTGGGTTCGATTTCACTCGGAAGAAAGGTGAAATGTAAAGTGTTTTCATTTTCCCCCTCTCAAGACAACACAGCGCGGCGTTGAGTTGCGTGAATCAACAAGCATTGTCTTGGATTCTTTTTTTAAATTAAGATCAAAGAAGGCGTTACTCTGCCTACCTTAATGTGCATATAAGACGTGAAGCTGGAATACGTATAATATTTATTATATGCCCATACAATATGCACATATTAATAATAATAAATTTATTACTAAAAGAAAGTAAAAGTAAACACAATTTAAATAGAAATTTCAACTAGGTTATGTTGTTTTTCTTAATTCAATATTCTTTTAAAGCACAGAAAATTGAAAGCCAGAGATATAAATTGAAGTAACTTTATTGGACATAATATGTAGGACTGTAGATTGTTTATATATACCCGTATTTTATGCTCCGATAAAGTTTCTAATATTAGAATGAGCGTAGTAGCATATAGGTACATATTGTGCTCGAGTCCATATGACATACACCTGTGTGTTACAAAAGCGTACACAAAGCTTGAAAAAAGCTCTTTTTCAATACCGTGCTTATATTTTTAGCTTTCTGAGGTATGTAGAAAGTATTTTTGATATGGACGAAAATACTGTAGCATATGTTTGAAAATATACACATTTACAATTTACTATTTATTTCGAACCAATTTAGTACAGCGATTCTGGGTTCAATTCCCACTTTAAAAAATATTAGATTTCATATTATTTTATGTTGTAGCAAAAAAAAATTGGAAAAAGACGTTGAGTTTGACCATTCAACATGTGATTTCTCGAATTTGGATGAAAATTATCGGTGATTATTTGTTTCTACGAAAAAAGCGTAAAATTTCACTATCCTTACTACATTGTAAGTATAACATATTATACTCAATGAATTCAATCAGTATATTATTTTAAAATTCAATTAAGAAATTTTACAAATATCTCGTATTTATTTAACAAAGGGATTATTCCATACATAAAGACTTCACAAACACTTCATAAAATAATATTATTTTACGAATATTTTTACTAAATCGCTCGAAGATTAATACCCCGTAGGACATAATAATCACATTTGAGAGACGGACGTTTGACAGTTGTAATCTGTTTGCGACAAAGAGCCATCTAAATTGGTTTAAGCTTTGGTCGTTTTGTGAAAAACTAGGGGAATTGGGTTAAATGAATTCACCTTTGTGGTAAACGTGGACGTTTTTTTTTATTTGTTCATATATGTTTTTTTTATTTTGATATAGTATTGGGTTTAACGAGTGATTTTAAGTATTTTTAAGTATTTTTTCTCGATAAAATCATTATGTTAACAGGTGAAGAAAAAAATTTGCATTTCATTATACAAAAATTAATATTATATAAAAATTACATTCGTTCAATTCGTACAATCGTTTTATAAAAAACTAGGGTAGTTGGGTTAAATGTGTAAACCGTGTAAACCTTTGTGATCAACGTGGATTTTTTTATTTATTCATATATTTTTTCAATTTGGATAGTGATGCATTTTACAGGTGATTTAAAATATTTTTTTCGGTAGAATTATTATCTGAAGGAAATTTGCATTACATTTCTACAAAAAATATAATTAAGTATGAAATTTGATATAATTAAAAAATAGTTAGAAATATATGTTTTAATTAACCATGTAAATTTGAAATTTATTTTTTGCTTAAAATGATGACGTTGCCTAGGAAATGAGTGTTTACGGCGTCAACGAGACACGAAGAGCCGTGTGATCCCGGCTTAGAATAGGATCACCCTGGTATTGGAGGTGTCGTAAGAGGCGACTAAAATACGAGTGGTAGAGTCAAGTTGCCAGTAATGGTAACTCGAATGGAATGGAAATACAAATTCAGACAAGGCAAACGAGGCGTACGCTCCACGGCAACCCCCACCTCGCTCAATGTGGATTTTTGTAATATCAGGGGCCTGCATTCCAACCTGAATGCCGTTCACCACCACCTTGAGACGGCACGGCCGGCCTTGTTGTTTTTGACGGAGACTCAGATTACCCGACCGAGCGATACAGCCTACCTCCACTACCCCGGCTACAAATTAGAGCATAATTTCTTACCTCACGCCGGGGTCGCTGTATTCGTAAGGGAGGATATGAGTTTTCGTCGCCTTGCTAATTTTGAAGGTCGGGACCTGTCTACCATCTGGCTTCGTCTGGACTCCGACGATCGTGTCCGCATCTACGCATGCCTATACAGATCCCACAGTGGTAACGCGGAAACGGATCGACTCATGGAGCATTTGCAATCGGCCATTGATGATATGCTCTCACAGATTCCCTCCGCTGAGGTCGTGATACTTGGTGATTTTAACGCCCATAACGCCGATTGGCTAGGATCACGCACCACCGACCACGCGGGGAGGACTGCATTTGACTTTGCTATAGCAAATGGACTGTCCCAATTGGTTGATTCACCGACACGAATCCCGGACGTGGACAGCCACAATGCCTCCTTATTGGACCTTCTGCTGACTTCACATCCGGAACAGTACCAGGTGTCAGTGGACGCCCCTTTAGGATCCTCTGATCATTGCTTGGTACGGAGTGTGGTGCCAATTAAACGCAGCAGTTGCAGAACACCCGCAACTCGCCGTGTCTGGCACTACAAGTCAGCAGATTGGGATGGGATGCGTACATTTTACTCATCTTATCCCTGGGGGCCGGTGTGCTTCTCTTCAGATGATCCCAGTGTCTGTGCCGCCGCTGTCGCTGACGTGGTTCTGCAGGGTATGGAACTTTATATTCCTAACTCTGTGGTGCCAATCGGTGGCAAATCACAGCCTTAGTTTGGTAAGTCCTGCAAACAAGCTGCCTTTGGCAAGCGCGAAGCTTATCAAGCCTGGGCCGCGGCACTAGTCGCTAAGGATCCGAAAGCGAAAGCTTTAAAAGGGAAGTACAACCGATCCTCTAGGTACTTTAAGCGGCAAATTGCTAGAGCAAAGTCCCAGCATATCACCAAAATCGGTGAGAAACTTGAGAGGTGCCCGTCGGGAACGCGGCAGTTTTGGGCACTCTCCAAGGCTGTGCTTGGCAACTTTAGCCAGCCTTCGTTTCCACCGTTACGCACAGAGAATGACATCGTCCACACGGCGAAGGAGAAAGCCGATCTACTGGGCGCTCTCTTTGCCTCGAACTCGACTTTGGATGACCAAGGAACTTCTCCGCCGACCATCCCGCGGTGCCAGAGCTCAATGCCTAACGTTAAGTTTAGCCAAAAGGCTGTTCGTCGAGCTCTGTTTTCCTTGGATATCCAAAAGGCGAGTGGTCCGGATGGCATTTCTCCTATAGTGCTCCGAGCATGTGCTCCTGAGTTGACGCCGGTGCTAACGCGTTTGTTTCGGCTCTCCTACTCAACCGGCGTAGTCCCAGATTCGTGGAAGAGCGCTCTTATCCACCCGATCCCGAAGAAAGGCGATGGTTCCGATCCGACTAACTACAGGCCTATTGCTATCACCTCCCTGCTTTCCAAATTAATGGAGAGCATAATAAACAGCCAGCTTCTGGGTTATCTAGAAGATCACCAGTTGATTAACGACCGTCAATATGGCTTCCGCCATGGTCGCTCAACTGGTGACCTTCTGGTTTACCTAACGCACCGCTGGGCTGCTGCTATTGAAAGCAAGGGAGAGGGCCTGGCAGTTAGTTTGGACATGGCGAAAGCCTTCGATCGAGTGTGGCATAGGGCGCTCCTAGCGAAACTACCATCTTATGGGCTCCCCGAGAACTTATGCAAGTGGGTCGCCAACTTTCTCACTGGGCGTAGCATTAAGGTCGCTGTCGACGGGTTTTGCTCAGACTTCCTGCCCGTGAACGCTGGCGTCCCGCAAGGCTGTGTGCTGTCCCCTACGCTATTTCTTCTGCATATCAATGACATGTTAGAGGATCCTGGCATTCATTGTTATGCAGATGACAGCACGGTGGACGCCGTATACACCGGCCGTGCAGGTTTTTCTCGGGAAAACGTCGACGAGAGCCGAACAAAACTTGTGTCTTCCGTTGAGGCATCCCTTGGGAATGTCTCCTTATGGGCTGAAAGGAACCTGGTTCAATTCAACCCCCAGAAGACACAAGTTTGCGCGTTGACCACTAAGAAATCCCCATTTGTCGTATCGCCACTTTTCCAGAACACTCCCCTTCATGCCGCGCCCAGCATTAGCATATTGGGCCTGAAAGTTTCGAGTGAGTGCCAGTATCGTGATCATTTGGAGAGTAAGGCCAAGTTGGCCTCTAAGAAGCTGGGTGTCATCGGTAGAGCTAGACAGTACTTCACGCCCAAACACCGATTGTCCCTGTATAGGGCCCAGGTGCGGCCTCATATGGAGTACTGTTCTCATCTCTGGGCCGGTGCCCCCCAGTATCAGCTCGAACCATTTGATCGCATACAGCGCAGAGCCACTCGAATTGTCAGGGACCCAAGAATCTGTGCTGGGCTTGACACTTTGGCGTTGCGTAGAGACGTGTCCTCGTTATGCGTTCTCTATCGCATGTATCACGGGGAGTGTTCTGGAGAACTGTTTAACTTGGTACCTGCCGCTGAATTTTCCAACCGCACAGTACGTGCCAGATTGAAATATCATCCACACCATCTGGATACCTGGCACTCTAGTACTGTGCGGTTCCGTCGTCATTTTCTTCCACACGCCACACAACTGTGGAATGACTTACCAGCGGCAGTGTTTCCAGGTCGATACGACATGGGTACCTTCAAAAAGCGCGCTTACCTCCACCTTAAAGGCCGGCAACGTCCCTGTAGCTCCTCTGGTGTTACACGTGGGCGACGGTGTTCGCCTAACACCAGGTGACCCGAACGCTCGTTTGCCTTGTCCTTTTTACATAAAAAAAAAAAAAAAAAAAAAAAAAGAAGAACATAAGTTGAAGACATTTTTTGACTTAAATATTACAAAAATTATTTCATACTTCTCTTGTGAAAAATCAAACTTAGACTAAATTAAATTTTTAAGGAAAGAAAAAAGAATTGTATTTTCGACAATAATGCATTAAATTAATAAATGTAAAAGAATTTCATTTGTCTACCCAAGAGGGCCATCGTATGCACAATAGTACAGCGCCTGACCGTGGTTGTGGGTTTATTTTCCCTCAAGGAAATGATTATATTTAAAAATTGATTTCTTCGCTCTGGTATTAAAGATTTGATACCAGAAGGCGTGGCGTTGAGGTTAGCCATTCAATAATTATTGTCTCGATTTTGGAGGACCGAGAGCCTTAACACCAGATTCCCTGTGCCTACCTTGCTGTATGCAGGATACATATGTATGTATCCTGCATACAGCAAGGTAGGCACGTATGTACGTGGCTTTTACTAGCTTCACGCTGTATCCCGCGTACATCAGGGTAGACAGAGGGAACCTAGTATTAAAACACTCCATCCACCACTTTCTGCTGAATTCGGAGGATTTACTTGTTTAGTGGTGGAACTTGACGCTGCGCTTTGCCTCGACACCAGAGCGAAGAAAATGCAAATATTAAATATTACCACTCCTCGAGCGAGAATCGAACCCACAAGCGTTCGCTTTACAGTCACACTTTGGCCCCAAACTAAACAAAAATGCATTAAATTAATAAATATAAATGAACTAGGACGCACTACCATATGTTTTGACATACACATCTGTATATAGTAACATTGACGTTGTTAAGCGTATTTTACGCATCATCGGGCCTACTAGTATGAATAAAGGTAATAGCTGTAAACTAGTTTCAATAAAAGTTTATCCGATTAATAGTCATAGGTCAACTGTCTAAAAGGCTTAGAATTACCCACATATAATATAGCATCCTCAAAGTATGAGATTTTATTATTTCTAAACTTTTTTCATTTTTTTTTCTTTAGCTTTACACCGTATCCCACACAGAACAGATAGACAGAGGGAACCTAGTGTTAGGACACTCCGTTCCCTACTTTCCGCCGAATTCGAAGGCATTGCATGTTAAGTGGCGGAACTTGACACCGCGCTTTGCGTACTTGCTCAACACCAGAGAGAAGAAAATGGAAACTATAAATATTACCACTCCTTAAGTAGGAATCGAACCCACAACCAGTCGCTTTGCAGTCACATTTTGTGCCTCTGTGCCACGACTGGCCCAATCAATTTTAATTTTCCAAGAGAAATTTCGATTTACGATTCGAATCCTACGTTTTTCTAAAACATATAATTTGAAATGTGCTTCAATCGTTACATTGAGTTTTGGTTTCTACACTCCCAAAGTAAGGTAAAGTGTCTTGTTACATCTCCCTCTTCTAAAATAGCCCACTTAGAGATTAAATTGTATGTCGGGTCGCGTAACCTAACGCATCATTTTATTAGGATAGCCTGACATATAGATGTATACTAGCGGTCCGCTCTGTGACTTTAGACCCCTATATGAGCAACTTTGGATTCATTGCTTTTTCTGTTTAATTATACTAAAAAAAAGCAAAATTAAAAATTTTGAAAAAACCCACGACGGTTTAATTGCAATTGAAAAAGGATAAAATAACTGTAAATCCCCCGCCTAAATGAATATATGTTACGAGATGATGGGGACGACTCCGTCGGGGGCTGTCATTACTTTAAATTTGCACAAATCTTCTCATAGGTTTTCTTGCTTAAAAATTAAAATATTAATATGAATTTACAGTTTTGATAACTGGTATTTTAAAAACTTTAAAACGAAATCGATACTGTTAGCTACTATATTTAAAATAGGGATTGCAACTGGCAGCCCCCGACGAAGTCGTCCCCATCATCTCGTTACATATATTCATTTAGGCGGGGGATTTACAGTTATTTTATCCTTTTTCAATTGCAATTAAACCGTCGTGGGTTTTTTCAAAATTTTTAATTTTGCTTTTTATTTTAAACTTTTTAAAGTGAATAGATACTCATTATATATTATTACATAATATCGAAATACTTTATATTAATCTTCATGCAAATCCAAAAGAAATTATAAACCCAATGCTTTCTGGTTATCAAATGCTTATTGCAGCGTCTGGCAGATTGTCACTGTAACATTTCCACGAAACTTAAGTCTAACCAAATCAGTGAAAATCACAAAACCCAATAGTAGTTTTGATTTTGAACAAACTAATTTATACTGGAGCGCCCCGTGGAGTTCGTGATATGGCATATAAAAACACGCAGCAATTAAACCAGAACCTATCACAGAAAACTGCATCTAAATAGGTTTCACACAAAAAATAAAAGCAAATGCTTACTGCAGCGCCCCCTGGTGAGGTGTCACCATGACACATATACGAGAACACGCACTAATTAAGCCTGATCCTATCTTTGATAACTGCATCCAAATTGGACTTGTAGTTTTAGCTTTGCATAATTAAATGTTTAATGCAGCACCCCCTGGCGTGTTCATAACGTAAAAAAAATACCTAAAAACTTACACCAAGTAAAGGTAACTCTAATACTAAAAACTCTGCCCAATCGGACTAGTAGTTGTAGCTTTGCATTAAATATTACAAACAAATGTTTACTGCAGCGCCCCTGGTGAGTTAACACGATAAAACATATCCAAAAACATGCAGTAATTAAGCTTGAACTTATCATTAACACTGCATCCAAACCAAATTCGTCATTTTATCTTTGCACAAACAATATTTTACTGCAGCGCCCCCTGGTGACTTGTCACTGTAATATAAATTTAAAAACATGCTATAAGCAAAGCGGAATCTAATACTAAAAACTCTTTTCAATCGTACTAGTCGTTTTGGTTTTACACAAAAAAATAGAAGCAGCTACTTACTGCAGCGCCCCCTAGAGAGTTAACACATACATGAAAATATGCACTAAGAAAACATACATGACACATATATGAAAATATGCACTAAGTAAACTTGAATCTATCATTGAAAACTGCATTCAAATCGGACTCGTAGTTTTAGTTTCGCACAAACAAGTTTACTTACTGCAGCGCCCTCTGGTGATTAGTCACCGTAACGCATATATGAAAAGAAACACCAATTAAACCTGAACCTATCGTTGGAAGTTTCATCTAAATCGGATTAGTAGTTTTTGCTCTGCATAAACAAATGTTTACTGCAGCGCCCCCTGGTGAATTTTCACCGTAACCAAAAAACAAAAATCTTAAAATATGCACAAAGCAAAGCTTAATCTAGTTCTGAAAACTCTATCTAATCGAATTAGTAATTTCGGTTTTAGACAAACAAATACAAGAAAAATTTTGGTTTTACACAAAAAAGTAGAAACAAATGCTTACTGCAGCGCCCCCTGATGAGTGGTCACTGTAGCACATATATAAAAAGATGCACCAATTAAGCCTGAACCTATCCTTGAAAGTTACATGTAAATCGGACCAGTAGTTTTTGATTTGCATAAACAAACGTTTACTGCTGCGCCCCCTGGTGAGTTTTCCCCGTAACAAAAAAAGAAAAATCTTAAAATATGCATCAAGCAAAGATGAATCTTTTAATGAAAACTCTTTTCAATCGGAGCAGTACTTTCGGTTTTAGACAAATAAATACAAAAAAAGTACAAACAAATGCTTACTGCAGCGCCCCCTGGTGGTTTGACACGATAAAACATATCCAAGAACATCCACCAATTAAACCTGAATCTATCACTGAAAATCTATTGAAATCAGACTATTATTTTTTGAGATAATTGAAAACATTCGTTTTCACGTAAAATGCTTACTGCAGCGCCCCCTGGTGAGTTAAGGCAATAAGACATATCTAAGAACATACGCCAATTGAACCTTAACCTATCATAGAAAACCGTATCAAAATCGGACTTATAGTTTTGGAAATAATTGACATAGTAATTTGCACAAACACACAAACAAACAAACAAACAAACAAACAACCTCTCACCCCAAACACATATACAGTCGCCGTTCCGTCGCGGGTAAAAAATAACCTATAGCACTTCTGAATAGTGTAGCTTCCTAATTGTGAAAGAATTTTCTTTATCGGCTCAGTAGTTCCGAAGATTACCCCTTACAAATAAAGTTACAAACTTTACCCCTTTATTATAATAGTATAGAATGAAATATCATTCTTAACAAAAAAATTGAACCTATTCTTTCCATATATTTTGATTTTAACTTTAGCTTTGAAAATGTTTCTTTTATATCAAGGAAAAATCGCCCAAATTTCTGCAAACTGTTTATTTGATAGCGTATATCAATGCAACGCTTTATCGTACTAGAGCATAAAATAAAAATAATTTAAATATTATTTAATTAAATATTTTTCAAGTGAAGATCAAACTCATAACCATCACGTTAACGGTCAGATGCTATCCCGTAAATATGTTTCTTTCATATAAAAAAAAATTGGATTCTATTCAATGAAATTATGTTAAGGTACTTTCTAAATATATATTCGTTAATCTGATTGCCTTTCGAACTTTAACTTTGTAATTTAGACCCTACTACTACAAATATATTGAATTAGAACTTTCTTCACATTCACTTAGAGAAATTGGTTTATATATTCACCTACCGAATCACGGCCGTAAAGAAATCCTAGGTGTTGTGTCCAATGACGTAGTTTATTTTTTTCTTTTAGCTTCACGCTGTATCCCGCACTTAGGATAGGTAGAGGGAAGTGTTAAGACACTCCGTTTTCCACTTTTAGCTGAGTTCTGGAGGTCTTACGTTTTATGTGGCGGAACTCAATGCAAAAAAAATATTAAATATTTCAATGCATCAAGTGAGAATCGAATCCACAACCAGTCGCGTTTACAGTCACACTTTGTTCCCCAGCGTCACGACTACTCCGAGTTTATTTTATTATACTACGAGAACAAAAATAATCAAATATTTAAATTCCTTCATTTGGAATTCCATTATATTCGATCGTGCATATTGATAAACATATCATTTGATAAAAAAATATTTTTTATTATACACACTATAATATTTACACATTTAATTCATTAAAGCAGTCATAGCACAATGAAACAGCCTCTGAGAGGAATCACAATTGGTTGAAGGTTCGGAATGATTAGAATTTAATTATTTTCATTTCCCTGCTCTGGTGAGCAAAACAAAAAGCCTGTAGTGTTGATGTGGTAGAAATTCAAAGTCCACTTACTTGTGTTATAATGTATATTTCAACACCACTTTAAAAGTACAATTACAGGTTTAATATTGCACAATAGTTAATAAAATAGTTTTATACACCACGAAATAATAATACAATAAATAATTAAGCACAAGTAAAAACTGGTAATATACGGAGAACAAAGAAAACAAGGGAATAACAGTGAGCGTATCGAAAGCAAAGTAACGACTGTTAGGCCTTAAATATTAGCCGCTACGCCGGTGAAAGGATTCACAACTACCGGCGGCTTCCGAATATTATTTATAAACTAAATGCTAATACGTACGTAAATATGATATTGTAATATGTGTAGTATATTGATATAATAAGTAAATAATAAAATGTAAACGATAAATATATAAGGTATTATAATTTGTAGTAATTAATAAACGTATAAATAAAATATACTAAACAAACAATAATTAAATAGTTCCCTACAGCCCAGCATGTAATATTTAGAATAAAGTAGAAAGTGGAGAACGAAGTGTCTTGACACTAAGTCTTTTCTGATTAATACAATCAGCTATGAAGGAAAACATGTCAAGCTTCAAAAAATATCACAACAAACGTACTTATTAATACATGCTTATCATACGATTAAAAATGTTTCATTAACAATAAAAATTATACCGTTCCAGTTAACGGCATCTGGTTAACCATTACAAAAGGTTCCTTAACAGCTACGTCACGAAGCCCATTAAAAGTTTCAGATAGAGACATGAAAAATGAAAATACTTTTTCCACCGATCTCTTAACCTTATAATGCACATGACTTGCTTAAAATCTCAAGAGACCATCGTCGAGTAGATTGATGTACTCTCTGGAGTGGGGAAGAAAATCGACGTGTTTCAGTTTTTCCTTTTAAGCGTATAGCATTGGTATAAATCATTGTATTTAAAATCGTTTTTGAGACACTATTACTATTACTTCTGTACTACTAAGTAGTTGTTATATACTCGTGAAGATGTCGCTAATTTTGTAATAGAGCATTTTTTTTGTAGCTTCACGCTGTATCCCGCACACAGCAGGGTAGGCAGAGGGAACCTAGTGTTATGACACTCCGTTCCCCACGCTACGCTGAATTTGGAGGCATTGCGTGTTAAGTGACGGAACTTAACGCCGCGCTTTGCTTCAACGTGTTTCAGTTTTTCCTTTTAAGCGTATAGCATTGGTATAAATCATTGTAGTTAAAGTCCTTTTTGAAACACTATTACTACTACTTCTATACTACTAAGTAGTTGTTATATACTCGTGAAGATGTCGCTAATTTTGTAAGAGAGCATATTTTTTTTAGCTTCACGCTGTATCCCGCACACAGCAGGGTAGGTAGATGGATACCTGTGGCCCCGGATTGTGGCGGTCGAGGAGGAGCACCGTGAGGTTTTAGTGGGTATACGGACGGCTCAGTCTGGAGTCCCACATAACCACGTCCGAGTCCCCAATCGGGCTGGTATCCGTAACGGATTTCCTCACGTAAAAAAAAAAAAAAAAAAAAAAGGGTAGGTAGATGGAACCTAGTGTTATGACACTCCGTTCCCCACTTTCGTGCGCGTGCGCATGCGTGCACATTGCGTGTTAAGTGACGGAACTTAACGCCGCGCTTTGCTTCAACACCAGAGCGAAGAAAATAGAAATATTAAATATTTACACTCCTCTAGAGGGAATCGAACCCACAAAAAAAATATTTTATATAAAAGCATATTTGTATTGAAAAATATTTATCAAACGTTTCACACTTTTTCCCTCACAGCAGGATAGGCAGAACGAAACTAACCGAGACATTCCGCTGTCTATGTGCAGAATTTAAGACACTGCCAGTTGAATAATTTGAGCTTATTTACTCCTCTCTTTGAGACTATTGTAGTACAGTGTGATGACATCTGACTATGCTGTTGGTATGAATCCCACCGAATACCAATTTAAAAAAAAGTTTTTATAGAAAAAATCTCTCGTTATAACGATCATACAAATAATTCCACAATACAACAAAAACTTAACACGACTATTTAAAAAAACACACAAATTCCTACACTCAAATACTTTAAAAGTTGTCTTTTTTACTTAGCCAGGTTAAACGGCAGACACGAATGTTGTCAAATATTTCATAAGCTGCAATAGACGGTTGCGAGTCACCAAAGTTTACAACTGGGTCATACCCTCTGAGTAAATCAAAATAGTTTCAAACTGTGTTTGAGGTACGCAGAGTGTAGGAACCCTTGCTTTTCTGCATACATTTGTATGTATGTATAATTGTATATATTGTGCTAGTATGTTGAAAAGTTTGGAACTTAATATGCTAAGGATTCGTAGTGTTGAGTTTCTATATATGTATTCTTTAACTGTGAGAATTTAAGGCTGGGGTTGTAATACAGTATTGGCTTTAAACGCCAATGCAGTAGCCAGTCGTGGCCCAGTGGCACAAGAGTGTGACTGTAAACGACTGGTTGTGGGTTCGATTCCCACTCGAGGAGTGGAAATTATATTTCCATCTTCTTCGCTCTGGTGTCGAAGTAAAGCGCGGCGTTAAGTTCCGCCACTTAACACGCAATGCCTCCGAATTCGGCGGAAAGTGGGGAACGGAGTGTCTTAACACTAGGTTCCCTCTGCCTACCCTGCTGTGTGCGGGATATAGCGTGAAGCTATTTTATTTTTTCTTTTAAACGCGATGGTTCAGGGTTGGATTTCCTCTTGGGGGGTTGATCATATTCGAATTTTCACTTCTTTCTTGTACTTAAGACAAAGGCATGTGTTGAGCTCAGTCGCTCGGCACGCAATATGTTGATTTCAGGTGGAAAGTAGAAGACAAGGGGTTTTTAAATTAGATCGTGTCTCTCTGACGGAATATAGCAGAAAGCTGCAACAAAATAATGTAAATATAATGGACTTTACTCCCAATTCTATAAATACAGAGTAGAGGAGGAGGACATGTTCTCATGGCTCCTCCAAATGCCTTGTAAAGACCTTATTAGTAAGATGTTAAAATTATTTTATTTTAAACTAAATTCGTGTGGGTCCTACCAGATCTTAAGCCGGCACAGCTTGATTCAGCAATTCGGTGAAGTGATTTACTTAGCATATATTGTTTTTTTTTCCTATGATGCAATATTATGATAAGTTGGTTAGCTGATGCCTAAAACTTTGCTTGTGTAGATGTTACACACTATGACCTACATTTTTTACAGTTTCAATTCCGTTTTTTCAGATATTTCAGGATATCTTCCCTTTTTGCTATTTTTCCCAAAGAACCTTCATATTTATTTTGAACATGCCTAGTAGACTATGACCTATACGTTATTTGGCGGTTACTCAGTCTTTAGCATTGATTGAACATTCTTAATTAAAATAACCAAAATTATATCAAAAATCAAAAAAATATAAATAAATTTGTGGCCAGTCGTGGCCCAGTGGCACAACCGTGTGACTGTAAACGACTGGTTGTGAGTTCGATTCCCACTCGAGGAGTGGAAATATTTAATATTTCCATTTTCTTCACTCTGGTGTCGAGGTAAAGCGCGGCGTTAAGTTCCGCCACTTAACACACAATGGCTCCGAATTCGGCGGAAAGTGGAGAACGGAGTATCTTAATACTAGGTTCCCTCTGCCTACCCTGCTGTGTGCGGGATACAGCGTGAAGCTATAAAAAAAATATTATGTAATAGGCTACATAGTAACAAAACCAGCTCAAATAAAATCCAACCAGCCTTTTACATAAGAAAATAAATTCTATTTAATCTTATAAAACTTTCTCACGCGATATCAAATGCATGAAGCAATTGTGAATTCAAGGTGGACGTTAAAACTTATTTAAATAGTTATAAGCTTTTAAACGTTAGTCGGAACTAGCCGTGCGTTGTTCAAGTGGCCATTGTATTTTTATCTAAATACCCACTTCCGGTTCCGTTTTGATTGTGTCCTTGTATGACATTAGCTTATTTGATAAGACAGATTATAGTGGTTGTGATTGCTGGTTTGAATTTAGTTGGTTATTTTTAATTTTTATTGTTTTTTTTTTTTAGTTTCATGATGTTTTTCGGATTATAGGTTAGGCAGAGAAAAATGTAGTGACAACATTTTTTTTTATAGCTTCACACTGTATCCCGTACACTGCAGGGTAGGCAGAGGGAACCTAGTGTTAAGACACTCCGTTCCCCACTTTCCGCCCAATACGGAGGCATTATGTGTTAAGTGGCGGAACTTAACGCCGCGCTTAGCCACGACACCAGAGCGAAGCAAATGGAAATATTAAATATTTCCTCTCCTCGAGTGGAAATCGAACCCACAACCAGTCGTTTACAATCACACACTTGTGCCACTGCGCCACGGCTGAGCTGTGTGCAGGATACAGCGTGAAGCTATAAAAAAAAATAAACAAAATTCAAATCATTGTCTCGTCATTCAACTCATCCCGGAAGACATTCCATTTAAGTTCTTGTTATATAAATATCAATAACTGCTATAAAATGCTTGCGACGAAAATGTCAAGTCAGACAGTAATAACTATATTATAAAATAATAAAAGATGGAATTAATAAAATAATAATATGTTAAAGAAAGATAAAATTATCTTATAACAAAGAACAAAAGAAACTATTAGTCGTAAGCAACATTTCCACGCTGTATACAGTATTCGATAGAAACTAGTGTTAAAACACTCCATTTTCCAGTTTCCTCACCCGAAATCGATATTTTACGAGTCGAGTGGTGGAACTCAATGGTGTTCTTTGTCATGTACACCGAAGTGGAGAAATGGAAATCATTAAAATGTCATTTCCTCGTGGGAATCGAACCCACAACCAATCACGACTACATTCAAACGCTGTGCCACTGCGCCACATAGCCTCAAATAAGGTTTTGTACATTAAAAATGGTATAACAATTTCTAACAATGTAACAATATTTTTATACGTTTTTAGAAAAAAATAATAAAAAAAAATATTATATGAAAAATGTTCGTTAAAGCACAATTATTGTGTTACAATAATGGAGCTGTCGTTCTTTATATGTACGGTATATTTTTTTTAGAAAATAATTAATTTTGCCGTTGAAATTACTCGTTCGTGTATTAAAACATAATATATTAAATTCTTGACTTCATCTTGTCTGTCTTTATCTCTGTAAAGGAAAAGGTTTGCTATTTATAATATATTCAGAGGCCATCATGACTCAGTGGCATCGTCTGATCGTAATGCGATGGTTGTAGGTTCAACTTCCATTCGGGGGAATGACTTTTATTCAAATGTTATTTTATTCGCAAGACAAAGAGCGGCGTTGAGTTCCGCCACTTAACACGCATTGTATCAATGTTGGCCGGAAAATGGCGGAGTGTTATGATACTAATTCCTCTCTTACTTCAAAACTGAAATGGTTAGTGTAGTGAATTAAAAGTTTTATGAAATTGACGGTAATGTGACACAAGATTGAATCCTGATTGTATATCGATAGTTGTGGGTTTTCAGCTCGGGGATTGATTATATTTATTCATCTTCATTCAAGTCTTCATTTTAACATTTTTAAAGTGTTATTTAAAAACTTAGGATATGAAAAACATTATTAGAAAAAGTATCCAGTATATGGGCCAGTATATAAGGCCAGTCGTAGCGCAGTAGCACGGAACGTGTAAATGTAAACGACTGGTTGCGGGTTTGATTCCCACTCGAGGAGTGGAAATATTTAATATTTCCATTTTTCTTCACTCTGGTATCAGAGGTAAAGCGCGGCGTTAAATTACGCCACTTAACACGCAACGGTTCCAAATTCGGCGGAAAGTGGGGAACGGAGTGTCTTAACACTAGGTTCACTCTGCTGTGTGCGGAATACAGCGTAAAGAAAAAAAAAGAAAAAATATTAAAATTTGAACGTAATGGGACTTGAACCCGCGCCTTTTGCAAAGCGCTCTGACTACTATGTCATATGTTCTTATCTTCATATCAAATTATAATACCGTTTTCCAAAAATGTAAATCTTAATTAATTATCTATACAAAAAATACCAATTACTAGAAGACAAAACAAACAAAATTATTGTCTCACAAGCCAATAATATGAAATAGAAATCGTTAACTCCATTGAAAACGTATTGTTGACGAAATAAATGAGACTTCTGATTATTTCCAAGAGTAATGTGTACGAGAGCTATTGTTGTTTTCTGGATTTTCTTTTAATATTATAGTGAATATGATGGTTTTGATTAGATTGTTTGAATTATATGATGTTGTAAATTATGAAGAGAGGAAGTGATTAGTCACTACTTTATCTGTATAGAGGTAAGGGAAAGAAGTAGTTGTCATTATAAATACTTGTTATAATGAGATATGCGGCGTTAAGTTCCGCCACTTAACACGCAAGCCTCCGAATTCGGCGGAAAGTGGGGAACGGAGTGTCCCCTCTGCCTACCCTGCTGTGTGCGGGATACAGCGTGAACCTAAAAAAAAAAAAAAAAATGAGATATTTTCACTCAATGAGTGAAAATATTGAATATTTCCACTTTCTTCGCTCTGGTGTCGACTCAAAGCGCGGCGTTAAATTCCGCCACTTAACACGCAATGTCTCCATATTTGGTGGAAAGTGGGGAACGGAGTGTCTGGACACTAGGTTCCCTCTGACAATCCTGTTATATGGAAAAAATGTAAGCTGCTTTTATATAAAAAATGACCAAAAAAAATGTCACTTAACACAATTTAACGCTTAAATCACTATTATCATCTGATTTCCTATGTGTAACAGTTGGAAAATCAGTAACTTTGTTGTAGGGGACATTCGCTCGATGAATTTAACGAGTTCCTTTTCGATATTTGAGAAGCGACAAGCCTGAGGCCGGTCGTTCGATCTTTTGTCTAATATTGCGGCTCTATTTACAGTCTTTATTGCTGGACTTTGAATTCGAATACGAATGAAATCGATTTGGTTTAAATAATTTTGTTTTTTTTTAAGATAGCTGTTTGAATTACTGATTATGGTTGGATAGGTCTATGTAAAAATTTTATATAAAAATATGATTGAAATTTTATAAAAAAATATTTTTTTTTATATAATAATAATATAAATAGTGTCAAGGCACTACGCTCTCGACTTTCTGCCTGAATTATACGTAGCGCTTTTTTATGCAGTAAAATGAAAAAAATGATTAAAATATATTAATTTCCCTAAATGGAAATCGAATCCACAACCATCTTGTTCCCATTTAGACGCTTTCCCACTATACCTTAACGACTTCTGTAAATGTTATCGCACAAACATTATTATTGAAATGTTTGTCCTTAGGATGAAAATTTTATTAAAAAAATATTACTTAGACGTGATATGCTAAATCGAACGCCTATAAAACGAGTTATTGTTTTTCATTTTCATCTTATATTTAATTGAACATGCAATTTCCAAATTGAAACAAAAATTTAAAACAAAGTGACTTGACACTAAGTAGTTAGAACTCTTTAAGACACTTATAGATATTATTTATTCATAAATGTGAGTTATCATTCCCAAGATAATGTAAAGTGACAGCAGGGTAGGCAGAGTGAACCTAGTGTTAAGACACTCCGTTCCCCACTTTCCGCCAAATTCTGGATTCATTGCGTGTTAAGTGGCGGAACTGCGGAACTTAACGCTGCGCTTTGCCTCGATACCAGAGTGAAGAAAATGGAAAGATTAAATATTTTCAATCCTTGAGTGGGAATTGAACCCACGACCAGTCCTATACAAATGACTGTAAATCATTCGTATGTGCCACTGCGTCACGACTGATCCCATAGTTTATTTAAGCCCAATATTTTTGTACTACACAAGTAAACATAGTTTATATTTTATATTGAATATAAAATTTTAAACCAATACTCTTACGACACACACCCAATGGCCTATAAATGTTACAGCAAAAGCAATTTCTTAGATACACTGACATTTGATACCGGAAATGAGGTCAGATTGATCTACTATAGTAACTACATTGTGTTTTCACCATATAAGTATATAGCGATGAAGGAAGGGTGAATGTTATGAAATTACATTTCTAATTCAATTTATATGAAATAACTTAGGTATTTTCTAAATTTTTATATTAGATAAGATTAATATTCTTGTGGCCAGTCGTGGCCCAGTGGCACAAGAGTGTGACTGTAAACGACTGGTTGTGGGTTCGATTCCCACTCAAGGAGTGGAAATTATATTTCTATTTTCTTCGCTCTGGTATCGAGGTAAAGCGCGGCGTTAAGTTCCGCCACTTAACACGCAAGCCTCCGAATTCGGCGGAAAGTGAGGAACGGAGTGTCTCAACACTAGGTTCCCTCTGCCTACCCTGCTGTGTGCGGGAAATAGCGTGAAGCTATTTTTAATACTCTTTACAAATATTGTTTGGAGGTGATTGTAGTAAAATGGAACAGCCTCTCACTATTAATAAGATTGACCGTGGTTTCGACTCCCATGCTAGAAATCATTATATTTAAATTATTATAAAAAACGTAGCGCGAAGTTCCTCCATTTAAGACACTATGAATGCAGGAGGAAAATGGAGAACAGAGTGTCTGGACACTAGCTTCCTTACCCTGTTATATAGGAACAAGTATAAAGCTGAACCATTGCATTGAGTCAGACAAGTTCCATCTGTGTCATAATGACGCCCTTTTAAAAAGTACTCAGTAAAATTAGAAATGTGCGCGGAAAATGCAGAAAAACTAGTCTATCTACTTCGAATGATGTGTGTGAAGGGGAACATAGGGAATATTTTCATTACCAATCGTTAACTAAATACAAAAGTGAACAAGTTATTGAGACATCTAGTTTATATTGTGACCTGTTTCAGCCACAAATTTTCCCCTTTTTGAAAAATTAGTAGCCAATATTTGACCCGGTATCTTCAACTATTTTCATTGCAAATTTCGTCAAAATTGGGCCAGTCGATTAGCCATGATTGCACAAAAACAAACAGACTTTCACACTTATAATATTAATATGGATAACATTTATATACATAATAGATAATATAGGAAACTGAAAAGTAAATTTAAAGAGAGCACCGTTATTGCACTTCTAAGCTTCGAGGCAACGTCATATATAAAGTTATTTGTATATCTCTAAACTATTCAAAGCTAGACGTTTATATTACTTTTGTTATATTACACAACAATAAACATAGAATCGGTGAACTTAAATAAATAAATTTGTTTGCCAATACCTACTATACTAAGCGAATAAACTTCCCAAAATGCATATATTTGATTTATCAATTTAAACTCTATTGCAGTGGCGTAAAGTTCAAATTCAGACATTATGGACCACATTTCAATATTGTAACGTATCCGTTTGGTTCATCATAAAGTAAATGGAGGCAATAGCAATCATGCAAATGATGAATCTTTGTTCTCACTGCATAGTGCAGATTTTCAATAGACGTGTACCACTTCGGAGTGGTTTATGTTATTGAGTAATGTATGATGAGGTTGTTACTTGTTTATGTTGTATTATTAAAGAGATAGACTGTAAACGCGATTGATAGTAGGTAAGTTGAATTTCAACTTACCTACTATCAATCGCGCGGATATAATTATACATAAATTATTTGAAAAATCGAGGCGCTTAGTTTCGCCAGTTAACAAACAATGTCTAGATTCTTTTTAAACATTGTTAAAGTGTTATTCCACACTTATGGAAATTGAAAAAGACATTTAAAGAAAACGTATAAAAATTTGAACGCAGCGGGATTCGAACCCGCGCCTCCTGAATACCGTTCAGGCGCTCTCACCACTGAGCCATGCGTTCTACTAGCCGCTGCGTCGAAATTCTTATACGCTTTATTACAACTTATTCATGTTGTTAGCATCTCTGTAGAGAGATTTTTACAAATTTCTGCTACCTTTAAATTTGTTAAATGTCTTTTTCAATGTCTAGATTTTTGTAAAAAAGTGGAGACGTGAGTATTTAAGGCCATTTTGGATCGGTAAGACAGCATCTAACTGTGAACACTACTTGTTTTGAGTTAGATTTCTATTCAGGGAAAAAATATGTTTAAAATATTTTCTTTTCTCTGGTCTCATAAGAAAAATGAGACGTCGAGTTCCACTAGTTAACACAGAACGTCTTGATTTCGGATGTAAAGTGGAGAATGGAGTGTTTGACTCTATTTTACTGTACAGGTATCAAGAATTCACGTTTTACTAAATGGAATTCTAAAAATCAAAAAATGTACTTTTATGCCAAGTTGAGTTCTCACTCCCAATATTGGACTAAGGAGTCTGAAGGAATTAAGCAGTTTTCTAACAGTTTTCAGTTATCCTTACATACTCCGCGAAAAACTGTCAGTTGTGTAAATCATAAATATGAAAAAGGAACATTTATACGAAAAAATATTTATTTCGTAGATATGTTTCAGCTTTAAGTCTGTATCAATTTAAGTAACAGAGAGCCAAGAATAGGTAACTTCGTGTAGGCGGTAGTAATCAACATATACAAATGTTACTAAATTGTGTGTAGGAGTAAAAAATGGGGCAAACAATATAAATCTTTGGAAGTATATTACTTAAATATGATATGAAGATACCATAAGAATTTAAATTTAATATGTGGTATATTTTAAATAAGATTTTCATATATTTTAAAATACCTAACCTATTGAATACTTAAAATATACTCGTAAATAAGTGTGTATCCAGCGAATTGAATGCAATCGAAACGTATAAAAATACAAACATAAAAACTATACATAAGTTTCACAATTTTTTCCATGTAGTAGAATAGTAGTAGTTTAGGTGTAGAATAGAAGTAGTAATCACTCCGTTCTCCTCTTTCCGCCTGAATTAAAGACATTGTATATTAAGTGGTGTTATTTTAAAGAAGAAATCATTAAATATTTTAACCAATACTTGTATAGATTGTATTTGAACTTAAAATCTTCACCTTTTTTCCCCATTCCATTACTATATTCTAAATTTATCATTCATCTACTCTATCATTATATATATCAAATTCCAAATTAAATCTCTGCAATATGTTTTCTGTAGCAAAAATTCAAAAATATATTTTTAATAATGATTAATTCATCTACTCTAATGTAGCGTGCTAATGTCAGCCTTTGATACTCTGCAAAGGTCAAAACAAATTGCTTAGTGATAATGTCATGAATAATACAGACTAATGACTACTTTTTCATAATATGTAGGTAAAGTTGCAAAAGTTAAAAAAAAAACAAAGAGGTTTTTTTATTTGCAATTAATTTACAAAGTTTTGCGCGTTAAGTATTCCTATTTAACACGCAATGTGTCGATTTTGGTTGAGAAGTGGAGAAGGGAGTGTCTTGGCAAGAATGGTGAAGCTACTCGGGCCTGAAACTACCTGAAAAAAGTGATAATAAGCGTATAAGAATTTTGACGCAGTCATATAAAAAACATGGCTTAGCGTTCAAATTACTTGAAGTCCGTGCCTCCTGAAAACTTCAAGAGGCGTGGGTTCAAATCCTGCTGCGTTCAAACGGTTTCTATAACTTTTCTCATATTCTAAGTGTGTGGATAGCACTGTCAATAAGTCAAAAATGTCATGTTAAGTCTGTACGATAGTAGTAGAATTTCCAGACAGTAACAAATGCATCTCATGTATCATGCAAAGACCCAAATACAGCTGATGCATGATGGCTAGTTGTGAGTCACTTCGTTATATAGCCGAATTTTCAATTTCACATCTTTCTTAAAAAAAAAAAACTGAATACAAGGATGTCATGGCGCATTGGAATAACATCTGAGTGTCATCGCGAATGGTTGTAGGATCAATTCCCATTCGGTGATATTATTATAATTTAAAAATTACCAATTTTCCGACAAAGTGCGTGGACGGAGAACGAAGTATTTTTGATTACTCTGCTATAAGGAATAAAATAAAATATAGGTAAACATTTCCTTGGAGCGGACTAAACCGCGTAACCATTGCATATACCTACTGTCAGGTGTTTTGCCACTGTGCCATGATGGAATTAATATTTCATATAATATTTTAAAGAAAAAAATAATAAATTAAACATTGTAATTCTTAGAAATAAAAAATATACATTATACATCTGTTTGATTTAACTCAAATTATAAAAGGTAACGTAATTAGGTAAAAGTGCAAATAGATAATAACAAAGTCGAATGCAAACGGAACAAACATTTCGAGATCACAAGAAATTACACGGGCGCGTAGTTTTCGTACTTAGTTTTAAGTTGTGAGAGAGTGCGAGTGTGTGCCACTTGTGCGTCATATTTAAGATATATTTTAGAGGTCAATGTAATTATTTTATTATCAATAGATATAAATAAATGTGTTTTCATTTATTTATCTCGGGGCCAGTAGTGGCGCAGTGGCACGAACGTGTGACTGTAAACGATTCCCACTCGAGATACGGACCTCATCTAACCCACAACTAGTCGTTTACAGTCACTCGAAAATATAAAATATTTCCATAATATTTTAAATTTTCATTTTCTTCGCTCTGGTGTCGAGGCAAAGCGCGGCGTTAAGTTCCGATACTTAACACGCAATGCCTTCAAATTCGGCGGAAAGTGGGGAACGGAGTGTCTTAACACTAGGTCTTAACCCTCTGCCTACCCTGCCGTGTGCGGGATACAGCTTATAGCTTAGTAAAAAAAAACATGACAAAATGAAGGTCATGAAAAAAAATGTTTCAGCAAATAACTTTCATAATAGCCACACTTCATAATAATAAGTCCTATGTTATATATTTAACATTTAAAAAGTATTTTAAAAGTGTAAAATATATATGTGACAGTAACTCATAACTTAGACCAGATCCTAACATCTTTGTAAGTTACTTCAGTACGGGATGACCTACATTCGGCGCCCGTTTTCATCGCAGAAACAACAATATTTTTGTGTAGTAAAGCGCTACTTTGTTTCAGTTCTCTCGCTTTAATTAATTAAAATGAAATCATTTTATTTTACAATGAATTAAACGTTTTGCGAAACAATTATGATTTTCTTATTGTCCATGTGAAGAATGATTTGTTGTGATTATTGATAGCTTTTATGAAAGGCGTTTGTTAATTAAATTTGGATTACAAATGCCGGAAATGTACATAAAATACACAGAAAACAATGTAATAAATATTGTAACGAAGGTGTTTAAAAGCATTGTTTAAATTCAAACGATTTTAACTTTTACAACGTGGAAAAATAATGTAAGGTAGGAGTGGTAAGAGAGGCAGGGGGAGACTTCGGTTGATCTTCGAAAACACAGTGTTGACGATACTGGAGGAAGGTCACGTAAAAAGTATGAAGACTCCCTGGAGGGCGTGTATGAAGAGTTTGATGACAGTGGACGAGGCGAAAGAAGTATGAGGGGACCGTAGCGTTTGCCGCTCCGTTCTCTCTGACTACCCCGCAAAGGATATAAGATATAAAAAATGTATGATTAGTTTGACCACTCAAAACATAGTGTCTTTATTTCGGGCGGAACGAAGAGAACAGAGTGTTTTTAAAATAGGTAGAGTCCTTTTTTGCTACCTTACTCTGGCTGGCTGACTAGCTCCCTTTTTTTATTAAAATATATTTTACAAAACCCAAATTAGTATTAAAATATATTTTACAAAACCCAAAGTCTTACACTTTACAGTATTCCGTGGTTAGTGTACCAGTGACTACGGATATTCAAAATTCAAAGCTCTTACTCCGCTACCTATATCTTTTATAAAAAAAATATAATACATTAAGTAAACTCAAACAAATCCACTTCAAACTTAAATATATCCAAAACAGACCTTTATGCACAATATTGGGCAATACTTCACAAAACCAAACGACATTTCAATACTTACAATCGCTATATTATCAAATAAATTCAAACTGCTCCCGTGGACTTTTCAACAAACTAAACTTGTAGATCCCACAAATAGTTTTGAATTTAATAAATCCAGAACAGTTACGCTGTTCGATATCGTTGTTATACCAAAGTACCTACTGCGATTTACAGAAAATTTTTGACCCCAAAAAGTTCAACTTTTATAAGTTGAATCGTAAATCTTTAATTTTTCAGTTCGACCTACAATAAATCAATTGTTTGAACAATTTACATTAATTGTCGTTTTGCGAAAGTTGCTCCGTTTACGATTTAATAAGAGACCGTTGTGGTGTAGTGGTGCAGTGTCAATATTGTCCTGGGTTCGATTCAACATAGAAGGTATATAGATATATGTACTACTAGCGGCCCGCTCGCGGCTTCGATGCGTGATCTACATGGCTGATTCGGTATATTACAATCCACAGGGGTTTTTGAAAAATAAAGTAGCCTATATTTAACTTTAGATTTGCAACTATGTATATGCCAAAATTCATTACAATCGGTCAAGCGGTGTAGATTTTTCATATAAACTTTTATCCCCTATTTCAACCCTTTAAGATCGATTTTTAAAAAACTATATAGCCAATGATAGACCCAGTCATTTTTACAACTTTCGTTCTAAATTTCATCCAAATCGGACCAGTAGATCCGTCGTGTAATCGTAACAGACAAACACACAGATATTCGCATTTATAATATAAGTATGGATGATATAAGGTTATAATATATACTAATAAAGTAATAAAAATAAAATTGTCAATATTTTCAGAATCAAATGAGTTTTGCGAGTCTTGAAATATCTTATATCTTGCGGTATATATAAAAAAGCCAAAGCGCAAAAGCGATTGGTTATGGGTTCCATATTCACTCGGAGGAATTATTCAAATTAATTTAATTTCTTGCGGCGTTAAGTTCTACTCAGTATGCAACGCCTTGAATTCAGGCGAAACATGAAGAACGGAGTGTCCATACACTAGATTCTCTTTGTTAAACCTATACGAAAAAAAATGTGAAGCCGCTTGTCTACAATTTAATTAATTTCTACCTACTGAAAATTATTCAAGCTATTAGAGTAATTGTTTGTTCAAACAAAGTTAATTATGTTTTAATTTTACATATGGGACTCGTGAATTCGTTTTTATAGACGCTCATGGTCATAGACATTGGTAGTCAACCGGATTTATTATATCTGAACACGCGATGGTCGGGAGTTCGATTCCCAATTGGCTTTTAGTTAGACCGGAAACGCATCGAGTCTGTCACTGTCATCCTACATGCTATGTCTTTACCTAGTATAAAGCAAAGTCGCTTTCTACGTCTGTCTGTATGTATATATGCTTATTTTCAAAACTACGCAAAAGATTTTGATGAGGTTTTTTAATAGACAGAATGATTCAAACTGAAGGTTTATATGTATAATACATACATAACATAGTAGAGAAACACTGATAATTTTAGAAATTTCTAAAGTGATGTCGGCGCGGCGCGGCGGTGCGTGCCTATAGTGAAATAGTTGTGTAGTTCACGCAGGAGAAGCCGCGAGCTTTCGACTAGTTTATTTTCTACCATATTTTTTACTATAAACGGAAATACATATATAATTTGCAAGTCTCTCTTTACTTTTTAAAAAAATGTATGTCGTTGAACTCTCAACATGCAATGCTTTGAGTTCAGATGGGAAATGGAAAGCAGAATATCTTGACACTAGGCTCACTATCAAGAGTAGTAGTGGAATTAGTAATAGGGTTGCTACGTTATCAAAAACAATCTGGTGTCAAGACACTCCGTTTTTCACTTTACGCCCCAAATCTGGTCATTGTGTACTGTGAATAGAAATAGAATCCACAACCGGTCACGCTTACACAGGACTGGACTGGTCCACTGCGTCAAACCATCGAAAAATAGTGATCATCCTTACTTTATTCATATTCCAAATCAAATTTCAAATAAGATCTATTTAAAAAAACACACACAAAATAGAAAATGAGATCCATCTCATTACATATTATTGTTTTTCACAGTAAATTTTACATTTCACGCAGAACGAGACGGCGCGAGGCGTTGAATAATAAAATAATGATAAGAAAACAGCGTTCATTATGAGATGAAGATTACTTGTGTGCTTCGTCCCGGCTATTATCTGCGAGATAAATACTTTGGTGAAGACAAAAATGCTTATTACCTCGTAATTATATAGGGTGCTGTTCTGTAAAATGTTTTTAGCTTCACGCTGTATCCCGCACACAGCAGGGTAGTAGGGAACCTAGTGTTAAGACACTCCGTTTCCCACTTTCCGCCAAATTCGGAGGCATTGCGTGGTAAGTGGCGGAACTTGACGCCGCGTTTCGCTTCGAGACCAGAGCGAAGAAAATGGAATTATCAAATATTTGTACTCCTAGAGTGGGAATCGAACTCACAACCAGCCGCTTTATAGTCACACGTTGTGCCACTGCGCCACGACTGCCCCATACTACACTAGCAATATAATTAATTTTATTATTGCATTAAATTACAAATTATTGTATTAAATTATAACAGTAAAAGCAAATGCATATGCTAGTCAACAAAGGTGGACTTATCTCTAGAAAAGATCTCTTCCATTCAATTAATGGAAGTTGATGAGAGTAAACATGTTTATATTTTATATCATAATGGGGATTGCAATCTCTCAAATTCTGGCGGAAAGTGGAGAAAGAAGTGTCTTGACACTAAGCTCTCTCTACCTAACCTTATATGCAGGATGAAGAGTGATCAAAAAAAAGGAAAACAATATAAACTTTATTACGTTATGACCCTCGATATATTTCTATTTTCGTTGACCACCCGTTGTCAAAGAAAATAAAACCTATAATTTTATCGTCTCCTCCACGCAGAGGTACTCCCAACTCATGTATTTTTAACCGACGAAAAAACGTAGGACGTTCTCAATTCCACAACACATATTGTTTTTAACATTTTGAAAGTGTCATTCTCATAATAAAAAAATTGAAAAATATATTTTCATATCCTATACCTAGAATATTGAACGCAGCGGAATTCGAAACCACGTATTGAACGTATGGCTTAGCGGCCAGAGCGCTTGGATGGTTACCAGGAGGCGCGAGTTCGAATCCCGCTGCTTTAAATTACATGTATTGTTTTTTTATGTTAGACCACGCTTAACTAATTCAAGTGTTTAAAAATAGCCTATTTCGAATCTGTCCCATAAAAATGAACAAAATACCTTATGGGTAGAAAAAAGAGATGATTTTGAATTTAATTACCGATTTCACTGAAGGTTATATACTATACTACTCTCATACTAGTACTAGTTACTGCTAGTACTTACTACTAGTACTAGTTACTGATAGTACTTACTACTAGTACTAGTTACAACTAGTACTTACTACTAGTACTAGTTACTGCTAGTACTTACTACTAGTACTAGTTACTGTTAGTACTTACTACTAGTACTAGTTACTGTTAGTACTTACTACTAGTACAAGTTACTGCTAGTACTTACTACTACTACTAGTACTAGTTGGTCTCATTTCTTTGATTTATTATTTTTAAAAGAGTTACCTTAGTTATACTATCGTATGACATTACGAATATTTTATAACCTATTTGAAAGTAAATGCCTGAATATTTTTTTAAAAGAACAAATAATTAAGTTTACATTTATTGAACTATCTCGCATTCACTTTCTTTACAAATATGTATAACAAAGAGCTTTAGTTTAAAGCTAAAATACCAAATCCTACGAGTTTTGTTTAAATACGAATTGTTTATCAACTACCTACAGCATAATATTAAATGTATTAATATTTACACTGTTTCTCTATATGGCAGGGTAATCAGAGAAAACCTAGTGTCAAGAAATTCCGTAGGGTTACAGAACTTAACGCCGCGCTTTTTTTTATTAACATTTAATAATCAATAAATTATGATTATTCACCGAGTAAGAATCGAACCCACAGTCTAACTAACAGCCAGCTAACAGTCAGAGACAATTCCACTACGCCACGAAGACCATACATAAAAAAATAATATATAAACATACAAATTTTGGCAAGCTAAAATCCAAAATAAAAGAAAATACCGTTTTGACTTAAAACTGCTTATTTGCATGATTCAGTTAATTGATGCGTGAAAAAAAAAGGAAGAATTACGTGAAAAAATTTTAATTCACCTAAAAATTGGGTCGAAATTTAAATAATAAAGGCCGACGGGATAAATGACAGAGTAAAACTGCTATCGTTACTGTCAAATGCATGTAGCATGGCAAAGAAAACCGGTTATTAATCGCTCAGGGGCAAACGGGGCTTCCGCAGGGAAATAATATATAGGGACCTTATACTACGCCGTTAGTAAAATAGATAATTTAGTGCTCAAAATCCTTGTTCGAGGGTAAGAGAAAGTTACTGGCTTGTTTTTAACCTAAGTTTTTCTAAATATTGCGTATTTTTGGTAAATTTGTCACATAATTGGGCTGGTTTAAAGTTTACGTTTTGTAACACATAGTACGGTAGGAAGATAAAACCTAGTGTCGGGACACTCCATTTTCCGCTTTCCACCCGAAATCCTTCCTCTCCAAAATCCCGAAACATTGCGTGTTAAATGGCGGGACTCAAACGCTTTTCTCTTGTTCACTAAAGCAGAGAAATGAAAATACTTTAATAACAATCATTTGTACGAGTGGGAGTCGAACCCACAACCAAAGGTATTATTCCTTTAAGTTTATTTTTCAAACTAATTTATTAAATTATTTTGTCAAATTTAAAGAACACTGTGCCACAAAGTAGATAGATTGTTCCACAATTTATTTGTTTTAAATTTTAATTATCACTCAGTTGATTTGATTCCAAGTTATTTGAAATTAATCAGTATTTCAATTATTGAGTCAAATTTGATTCTGTTTTGACACAACACATAATATATTAATTCTATTCTGTATAATTAAATACTATTTACATTATACAACTATAGTACTAAAATTAATTATCAAATTATAATCACTTCTATAATTTTCTTGATGAAGTCTCCAATCAATACGTACGTACATATTGCTTCGAATTTGTAAAACAGAGAACGGAGGGTCATGGCCTTTTGCTCTTTCTTCTTACATTGCTATGCATGTTATGTATGACACTGAAGTAATTAAAACAAAAGCTATGTAAAAAATCGTTTTTCTTTGTTCTATAATACAAAAGCCTTTTCATACTGAATTCTCCAGAATCGCCTTTAATCTATAAATTGTTTAATATATGACACAGAACGGATGTGTAAGCGTAATATTCTGAACTATTGATAATTTATTGTGAATTTTAAATTGTTTCATCGATTTTTTGTCAGACAAAAGAATAAATTAATACATTTTTGACGATTTATACATCCATACATATGTATTGGTATGTATGTATATTTATAAAACTACTTATTATAGTACAGCTTTTTAGCTTCACGCTTTTCCCGCGTGTATAACGCAAAGTAACGAATTCAGTCAGAATGAACTTAGTATCAAGACTCGTGTATAGTACCGCAACCCTACGCTGCGCTTTATCTTGTCGCCAAGTTCTACTACTCAGCACGTAATATCTCGAATTCTCATGGAATGTGGAGAACGGAATATCTTAACACTATGTTTCCTCTGAATACCCTTGAAATCTTGAAACCTTAAAAGAAGACCAACAAATATTTCCCGCAAAAGACCTAACTTTCAAAGTATAAAACTTTATTCACAAACTGCCCTTTTATCCATTAACAGAAAAGAAACACTAATGGTATATTGATTCTAAATGAACGAGTGTACGTTTTCTTGAGAGCCACAGATCGATGCTAATCAAATCTTGTTTAATGTAAGTAGGTCAGAACAAATTAGAGAAGTAGTTACCTAAAAGCTCATGCCATTACGCGATGGGCTTGGAATTTACTATTGTGCTGGATTAAGTATGGAATGACTGGTTATTTTGGTTATCTCTTTGGGCCTGATGGTTACGTGTTCGAATTTTTGTTAAATTGATAATCGATCATAGTCGATTGGGTTCGATTCTCATCTAGAGTCCAGGGAAATGGAGCGAAGCGTTGAGTTCCACCGTGTGACCATAGTCTCTATCAAATCATCCTTCTGGAATGAAAACACTTGTTTTTTTTTAGCTTCACGCTGTATCCCGCACACAGCAGGGTAAGCAGAGGGAACCTAGTATTAAGATACTCCGTTCCCCACGTTAAGTTCCGCCACTTAACACGCAATGCCTTCGGATTCGGCGGAAAGTGGGGAACGGAGTATCTGAAAACACTTGTAGCTGATAGAAATTGACAAATATTCTTTAATTATTTCTTACAGTACTGTCGTATTATCTACGAGATTTATAGAACGACGTCTGTTCATTAAAATAAACTGCAACTGACTTAAGGCCTGTAATGCTAAACGAAATTAAAATTATAAAAAAAAAATTGAAGAATAAGAACTATTTCTTATGAAACCTTATAAAAATAACATAAAAAGAGAATAATTTATGAAATGCTAACTGAAATTGAACATAAATATTTAAAAAAGAAAGTTGGTGTTGAATTTTATCGTTTCAAGTGGAATTATTTTAACCAGATTAATCGCGTATACTTTGGTATTCGAAATTGTTTTCTACAAAAAGTGAAATACCTAACGAATAATCACTGGGCTTTAAGATATATTTAAAATTTTAAAAAATATTTGACTATCATACCTGCTGTATATCTATTGCATATGCAATATATTGACAATTTGTGAAAATATATTAATTTATTCTTTTGCCCGATAAAAATCAATGGAACTATTTGAAAAAGCGATGTGGCGTAGTAAAAAAAAAAAAAAAAAATTGGGGGAATTATTCTTATTATTTCCATTTCTTAGCTCTGGCAAGGTAAACCATGGCGTTTAGTTCCACCATTCAACATGTCCTGATACAGGCCAAAAAGTAAGGAATGGAGTGTACTGACATTAGGGTCTCTCTGATAACCTCACTATGCCGCATTTTTTTCAGTTTCATGCTTTCTCCTGCATAAAGAAAGTAGAAGCAGTAAACCTACTGTAACACTTCGTTCTTTTCTTTCTGCCTTAACTCGATACTATGGAGGTAAATTATAATAATAATGTGTAAATATAGCAGTTTCACTGAGTTCAAACGCTCATCCACTGATCTACAATAGCCTAATTCCGAAACAGAATTTAGATAAACGAATGTAAATTTAATGTAAGCTAAAATAAATGGCTACACGAACGCCCTACAGACTATAACGTAGCTTACTTTACTATCTGGCCCTTGCTCTCTCGATGGAATGAAATATAAATAGCATCGAAGGGTCTCAACTAGGGTTACTGAATCAAATTAAAAAATAATATGACTCCGAGATAGCTATGTCGGTATTTGGTGAAAGTTATTTTTATTATGATACTCGTACATACAAAATGTTGCGAAAATGCGCTTAGTTTATATTTTTTTAAGGAATTTCTGTTTTTTTTTTCTATGAGATTCTGCTCTTCGAAATTTTGTAATTAAGTGAATTTGGTTTTCGGGAAACTCGTGTTTTTAAGGGACGGGAAAATTATTTCCCGTTAATTATTAAATAAAAAGGCGGCTTCACGCTTTTACCAGCACAGTTTCACAGAAACCCTAATGTCAAGACAATCTGTTGTCCGCATATGGCTAGAAATTAAGACATTATGTGCTAAGTGCCAAAACTTAACACCGTCTTTTATATAAGGTACCAAAGTGGATATATTTTTTTAGCTTCACGCTGTTTCCCGCACACAGCAGGGTAGGCAGAGGGAACCTAGTGTTAAGACACTCCGTTCCTCACTTACTGCCAAATTCATTGCGTGTTAAGTGGCGGAACTTAACGCCGCGCTTTGCCTAGACACCAGAGCGAAGAATATTTCCATATTAAATATTTTCACTCCTCGAGTGGGAATCGAACCCACAACGTGTCGTTTACAGTCGCACGCCTGTGCCACTGCGCCACGACTGCCCCCAAGTGGAGAAATGAAAATGGTATATGTCATTTACCTGACTGTGAATCGAACCTATAACCATAGCGTTTACAGTCAGACGCTGTCACACTTCGTCACGACGGCTTCTATAATAATAATACTAAAACATAAGGGCAGCGTTAAGTTCCGCCACTCACCTCTTAATATATTGAATTCGGATAAAAAATGGAGAAGCATACATTTTCTTTTATTTTTCTTGACACTGGCTTTTCTCTGTCTACCTTATGTTAAAAAAAGCTTATAACAAAAATAAAAAGTTCACCCAATGTTTTGTTAGCTTTAAAGTTTGCACCATGTAATATATTTTGTACAGTAATTACTTTGTTGTAACAGTATGCTGTTGCATACATTTTTTATTTAATTAAGGTAATGTTAGCTCAGTGCTACAATAATTAACCTATTTTATATATTATTTGAAATAAAGTTGATTAATTAGAATGCAACGTAAAGTAATATCAAATTAAAAAAAAGACAAAAATATTATCCGTCATATAGAGACCGTTGTGGCTCAGTTTGACAGTTCGGACTGTAACGATGGTTTTAGGTTCAAGTCCAATTCGAGGGAAAGATTACATATTATTATTTTTTTCGTCGCTCAACTACCTTAGACAAACCGCGGCGTTAAATTACACACTTAACAGGAACAGGCAATATCTCCATTTCGGATAGGAATTAAAGAACAGAGTGTCTGGACACTAGGGTCGCTTGAGCTACTTTCCTAGGCGGGAATAAGCGTGAAAAAAACATTATCCGACTGAAATCAAATTATCATGCATTCTACCGATAGGAAAAAAGTCTATAATTGTGATAACTAATCCTACCACAGAGTTAATGGAAGTCCCATTAGATGAATCTCGAAGGGCAAACGAAGAAAGGCAAATCTTTAATTTTCTTTTCCCGCTTATTAGGGCACTACGTGTTTGATGGAAAAAAAGGTTAATTTTAAGAAACAATTTTAGAAAAAATATCTTTTCGTTCGCTTATTTAAAATGGTTTCCAATACGTGTGTGCATGACACTTCAAAAGTATTATTTCTTTTCAAGCAAAGAACTAAACTAAATGTAAGCGTAATCTCTTCTTGAGTTAATTGATAATAAATCAATAAAAGTTATGACCGGCCATTATATATCGTGGTCAGTCGTGGCCCAGTGGCACAAGCGTGTGACTGTAAACGACTGGTTGTGGGTTCGATTCCCACTCGAGGAGTGGAAATATTTAATATTTCCATTTTATTCGCTCTGGTGTCGAGGTAAAAAGCGCGGCGTTAAGTTCCGCCACTTAACACGCAATACCTCCGAATGAAAAAAAAGAAATAAAAAATAAAGTTATGACGACTATAAATTACAATACCTATATACCTATTACTAGGTATATGAAGGAGAATCCTTCAACCCTGTCATCGGACAATTACGCAATCAAAGGTATGAAATTCGGTATAGTAAAGTTTATATGGAATAGAATTTTTTTAACGTTTTTAATACACTGTTGTAAGTAGTGACGTCTCTAAGTCAATCCGTATTTTACTCTTCTAGATTCTACAGAGCCAGTAATAAAATGGAAGATAATATGAAAACTTAATACTGAGTGCAGGCGCAGTGTGACAACGTACACGCAATTGTTGGGAGTCCGAATTGAGAGAATCAAATCTTAAATATATAGAATAATCAAAAAAAATATTGTTATTTTTCCTCTGCTCTGGTACTCTACTCAACGTGATTTCATGAATTCAGATCGGAAAATATGAAGTGGGGAAAAACGTTAAGCTAAAAAAATACATAATATCATTACAACTAATAGAAACATAGTTATAATACGCTTCCATTATTCACATTCGTTCCGTTTCTATCCGCACTATCTCTAACAGTGTTTCACACTCATAGCTTCAAGGGTTCACATGCATGCCTTATCTCTGACAATCTTAAATTACCCTTACCCTGAAATTCACCCTTCCTTACCTCATATACAAATTTCTTTATACATTGCGTGTTTGAAGTAGTATCGAAAATTTAAAGACATTTTAGAATCGGTAATGTATAGCAAAATGCTGGAGAAATATTACGTACATAGCTGCCTTTATTAAACGTAGTAAAAGTCAAGCTACCTGAATATTACGTCGTGTTTCGCCTTCACACTGTAATTTCAGTCTTACACTAAGAGCTACAATTACTTTGAGGTTACTTACTTCCTAAATAAATATTCTGATATAGTTTGAGTACATTATTACTATAAACAGTTTTATTATTATAAGTTTAATTAAGAAATTCTTTTACAACCAATTTTCTTTGTGATTGTTTCAAAAATGTCATTTCGTGCTTAATATGCAATATGGATTAGCGTTTAATTTTGTTGACAAGTTTACATATCATATGACATCATAAAAATTTCGCCTACTAATTAGTGGGGAACGGAGTGTCTCAACACTAGGTTCCCTCTACCTACCCTGCTGTGTGCGGGATACAGCATGAAGCTGAAAAAAAATTGGCCTATGTTTTCATATTAAATGGAGAACAGAGTGTATTGAGCTTAAATTTTTTCTGACTATCCTTCTTTACGGAAAGAACCGCGACGCCACATTTTTTAATACTGATATCGACCAAAATATATACAAAACAAAATTATTACTACAATCCAACAATAAAAAAGCCACAACAATCTTTCACCACAATACAAAAAAACTTAATTTCGCCCGAAGAAACTCACAAAAATATTACACAGCACATAATCGGACAAAGTGGACAGTCGGGTGGGCCCCGAACGAGAGATTGAAGTTGAACACAATTCCTAGAAAAGAATTCCCGTTGGGTTCTCTAAGTACTTGACACGTTACACTTGAGACTGACACAATCGTGTTATAACAATAGCTTGTAACCGCACTGTGTGACTCCACATTTGCTGACCAAAAGATTTATCCGAGGCAAATGTTCTCGTTAGTGGGTAGAGAGCTGAGTGCTTGAGATTTCTGTATTTTGGCGTGTGAATATGATTTCTTGTTTAATTGTGTGGTTTGGGTTTTCAAATAAATTATATAGTCATGGTTTTTCACTTATTTTATAATATTATATTATTAGGGGGCAGTCGTGGCGTAGTGGCACAAGCGTGACTGTAAACGACTGGTTGTGGATTCGATTCCAACTCGAGAAGTGGAAATATTAAACATTTCCATTTTCTTTGCTCTGATGTCGAAGGCAAAGCGCGGCGTTAAGTCCCACCACTTAACACGCAATTCCTCCGAATTTGGTGGAAAATGGGAAACAGAGTGTCTCACAGTCATATCTAGTGTTAAGACACTACGTTTTTCGCTTTCGCCTGAATTCGGAGAGTTATGTGTTTAGTGGCTGATCCCAACGTCAAATTTGGTTCTATTAGTGTGGGCCAAAGATAATAATTTAAATATATTAATTTTTACAGTTGTACACGGTCCTTGTGCGCCCTAAATAAACATACACACAAATATAACTTTATTTATGTCATATCTATGTATATTCTATAAAAAATATTTTAAAAGAAATGGACATAAAAAAATCCACATTCACAATATTCTCTAATTTACAACTAGAAATTAAATATGTATACGTAATATTTCCATTCCCAACATACATATATTTGAATTTTTAACATGAAAATTGTTTTACTATTCTACAAAAAGTAAAAAAAAAACACAATCCATACTAGTTATATAACCTATACAGTTATTTATTGTTTACATTCAATAGTTTCCAATTCTTGATTTATTACATTTTTTTCCGTCTAAAAAAATATTCAGGTTTTTTCCTGACGTTGATCAATTGTCAGTGAAATCACGTAGTTGACGAACGCACCGAAATGTACTTTTATGAATTTATCATTAAGCTCTCATCTATTCCCACTTTGTCACTTTGCTTGGGTAGATGAAAATTTAAGTTTTTTTTTTTTGTTAAGGCACTCCGTTCCCCACTTTCCGCCGAATTCGTAGGCTTACGTGTTAAGTGGCGGAACTTAACGCCGCGCTTCACCTCGACACCAGAGCGAAGGAAATGGAATATAATTTCCACTCCTCGAGTGGGAATCGAACCCATAACCAGTCGTTTACAGTCACACGCTTGTGCCACTGGGCCACGACTGGCCAAAAGAACGAAAATTTAAGTGAACATCCAAAAATTTTTAGGCGCCTGCCTAAAAATATTCCTGCTTTCAAGTTAATCCAAGAACGAATTTAAATGAGTCTCAAACAACATTGAGAAGGGAAGTGCATAAATATTAATGGAATGGTGGAACCGTGGCCGTAGATTAGGTTACATTTGACTGTAAACTAGAAAAGTTTGGTTACAATGGGAATATGCTGAATGGGATATCTGCGAAATGTCTTAAACGATATAAACTTACATCGTAAATATTATCTTAATGTGTTTGTGTTGTTGTTATATCAGTTCGATTACTTTTGAATAAGTACGGCGTTAAGTTACGTTATTCAACACGCAATATTAATTTCGTGTGGGATGTAGATAAAACTAGACTGTTTTTGACTTTCCTGCTACGTGTTAAAGCGTGTAGCGAAAGAATTACAAATCTTTTCTGAATTAGATTTATATTTATCTCAATTAGATATATTTTGAAATATTTTAAGCGATAAGAGTATAAGAGTAATTATTAACCTACTTGTGTCATTGTTTTACAGTCAAATTATTTTATGACAATCGTTTTTTACATCGAAGCATGTGAAAATCTTCTCACAGTAGGCAGAAAATATCTAATGCCAACACACTCCGTTCTAAAATCGTTCTAAAACCCACCCGAATCAGACATGTTGTGTATTTAATGTCGAAACTCAATATCGCACTTTGTGTTCTTACCAGAGTGAATTTATAAAAAAGACGATTCCCCGAGTCGGAATCGAACCCACAACCAGTCGCGTTTACAGTAACACTTTGCGCCACTGCGCCACGACTGGCCACCCACTTAACAACAATCGCATTAAATATAATCAATCCATAATAATTAATCATATTTTATCAGAAAATAGATGATTATTAAACACTTTATTATAAATTGAGGTGAATCTCTATTCCGTGTTGACGTCAATATTGGATTTTCCTATTATTATTGACACATCCATTAATGCGCTGTCAGTCACGTGGAATTGTTTTTGTTTACACAAAACACAACATTTCAAATCAGTGTTGTTTATCAAACATTCTTGCCTAGTTTATGATTGATTGACCCTTTTTTTTATTAATTTTATTTGTTTGTCTATGAATCGTTTACCTTGTGACTATTGTTGTGTTCGAAAATTTATGGTCTAAGGGTTTCTCGAGTTTATTGTTCCATATTAGATAGATTGGGGCCAGTCGTGGCGCAGTGGCACAAGCGTGTGACTGTAAACGAATGGTTGTGGGTTCGATCTCACTCGAGGGGTGGAGATATTTAATAATGCCTCCAAATTCGGCGGAAAGTGGGAAACGGAGTATCTTAATACAAGGTTCCCTCTGCCTACCCTGCTGTGCGCGGTATACATCGTGAAGCTAAAGAAAAAAAAAAGAAACAAAGCACAAAACAAAATAGAACAGAAAAAACTATAGCAATTAAGTATAAATATAGAATTATAGCATGCAAAGGGAACCTAATCACTTTGTGTTTTCACACAGGTTGCCTAAAGCTTACCTCAATACCACTTACACTTGCAAGACTGCGACAACAAAGCTATTGATTATTTTATTTAAAATATGCAAAAAAAACATAAGAGCAAGAAGTCGAAATAGTTTTTATATATCAGGCGCATCATCGCTTATCTCCACCCGTTAATCTCAACGTAAAACTAATAATTGTTAAGAATCGCGTACTCCAATTTGCGAATCTCTGATCTATGTCAAAAGTGTTCGTGCAAGAGGCCAAAAATATATCATCTTCACATGAAAGATGATATTTAGTATCTCTGTCGTGTTGCAAGTCGTGTCGAAATAGCGGGTAGCAGAAGTTTGTAAAAATCATACAGAGATGCTAACAACAAAAATAAGTTGTAATAAAGCGTATAAGAATTTCGACGCAGCTGGTAGTAGAACACATGGCTCAGTGGTGAGAGCGCCTAGACGGTATTCAAGAGGCGCGGTTTCGAATCCCGCTGCGTTCAAATTTTTATACGTTTTTTAAATGTCTTTTTCAACCTATATGTCACTTTGTACACAAAATATATGCCAAACTCATGAAATTGTGCGTCACACTAATTTTATTAATTAATATATTTTTAATCCACTTTTATAAAAAAATACTCTTTATATTATATTAAATAAAAAACAACACTTAATTATTTTTTAAGTCAAATATTAAAAAAAAACTCCATCATTAACACCCAAACATTTCGCTTGTTACAGGTATCAACGCAGTGAAAATAGTTAAAATTATTGTGCCAGAAATCATTCAATACGGTGTCCAAGACGCTGTTATACTAGACTGTGACTATTCCTACGGGAATGACACTTCAGGACTCGTTGTTAAGTGGTTCTTCAAGAACAAAGCCCGGCCTGTGTACCAATGGATTGCGTCTCAGAAGCCCCAGGATATGGGAATATTGCGGGGTCGAGTCGATCTGACGTATCGAGCTTCGAACGATCCTTTAAAAATGCATAGAGCTTTGCGTATAGTGAAGCCGAATACAGACATTTCAGGTGACTATACGTGCGTAGTATCGACTTTTATGGAGGAAGACTCGAGGACGAAGCAAATGATTGTTTTTGGTGAGTGAATTTTGTTTTTATGGTTTATTTATTGCGTGTTTTAGTATTTAATGTTATTTTTTATTAGTTTCACGCTGTATCTCGCACACAGCAGAGTAGGCAGAGGGAACCTAGTGTTAAGACACTCCGTTCCCGCGGAGGCATTGCGTATTAAGTGGCGGAACTTAACGCCGCACTTTGCCTCGATACCAGAACGAAGGAAATGGAAATATGAAATATTTTCACTCTTCGAGTGGGAATCGAACCCACAACCAATCGCTTGCAGTCACACGTTCGTGCCACTGCGCCACGACTGGCTACCATTGGGTCCAGTCGGTTTGAGTTCCACACGGAAATGATTATATATATATAAATTATTTTCGTTGTTCCGTTCTGTTACCTAAAGTAAAGTGTGGCATTGTGCTTCGTCGATTGCGTATTGACGAAACTAACACGAATAGTGTAATTTCTGGCGGTAAAGTAGAGAACGGAGTGTCTCCCCACTATGTTCTCTCTGACTGCTATGCACAAAAGTAAATTAACTTTTGACATATAACTTTCTTTTGTGCCTTGAATGAAACATCAATATGGCACATATTGATCTTTCAACATTGATGTTTTAAAATTTGTTTTATTTGAACAAATTATATTATCCCTAATAAAAATCTGAGTATTTTCTCTCCAGGTTCTCTCACACTAGACGCAGAAAAAGACGTGAAGCTTTTATTTGTATGTAACAAAGTAAATTCTTTTACAAAAACAAATTCCCACTCGAGGAGTGGAAATATTTAATATTTCCATTTTCTTTCGCTCTGGTACCGAGGTAAAAGCGCTGCTTTAAGTTCCGCCACTTAACACGCAAAGCCTCCGAATTCGGCGGAAAGTGGGGAACGGAGTGTCTTAACACTAGGTTCCCTCTGCCAACCTCAACTAAACAAACAAACAAAACAAACACGTATCCAATTCAAGGTACCTAAGGAAAAAAATAAAGATATCAAGCCACCTTATATGCCTTTCACGAAAGTGATCTAGAAAGTCGATAGAAACAACATGTAACACGAGTACGTAATACCAAATTTCATATTTGGGGTCGGTTCCTCATAAAACGCTTACTACGTACATGACACGTTCTATCGTCATTTACCAATGTTGTTTGGTTCAAGTTATAGGAATATGTCCTAAAAATAAAACAAAGGTTTTATTTTTTGTAATCTATAATAATATTATAAATGCGAAAGCATGTCTGTAATGCTTTCTCAAACAATCTACTGGCTCAAAATAGGCTACTTTTTTAAAATAAATAAGCTTTATAGTGTTGAAATAGGAGAAGAAAGTTTTTATGAAAAACCTAAACTGCTTGACCGATTTCGATGAATTTTCTTAGGAAGACAGTTGATGACGGAAAGTCAAACATAATTAATATTCTTGCTTTATTAAGCATAGTAGATTAGGCCAGTGCCAGTTAGATTATTGGGCCAGTCGTGGCGCAGAGACACAAAGTGTGATTGTAAAGCGACTGTTTGTGAGTTCGATTCCCACTCGAGGAGTGGAAATATTTAATAATTCCATTTTCTTTGCTGTGGTGTCGAGGCAAAGAACGGCGTTAAGTTCCGCCACTTTCCAATTTCCGCTTTCCATCCCAATTCGAGTCATTATGGTTTTAGTGGTGGAACTCAACGCAGTACTTCGTCTTAGCAAAACGAAAAGAACTGGAAGCTATTTAAATAATATTTTAAAATAATGAATTCTTTTATTTAATAGTCCAAGTTATTTAAATATAATTGTCGTGTATGGCAATCGAAGACACAACCATCACCTATATAGACGCTACTTACCAAGCTTTCTATTTAAAATGCATAACGTAGGCTATAAATTATTTTAAGTATGGATTAAATTTAAAAGTATAAATGAAACTTTTGTAGTAAAAAAGCTTAAAGAAACCGAAGTTTCAACTGTAATAACACAGCAACGATAGGGCTCGTAGATTACTTTGACGTTAGAAACTTACAAATTTTATACTGTTTTAAAGTAAGTTTATTAAAAAGTTTTTTCTTGACTATTTTCGTATTATACATATTAAATTAAAATAGTTAAAACAAAAATATTATACTATTTAGTTATATGGTATATTATGTATGAAAAATACATTTTATAATTATTATTAGGGCCATCGTCACACAGTGGGACAGCGTCTGACTGAAAAACGCGATCAGTCGTAAGTTCGATTTCCACCTGTGGGGTTGATTATATTTAAATTAATTTTCCTCTTGCTCTGGCAAGGCGAAGTGCAGTGTTGACTTACGCCACTCTACATATAATATTTCGATAACGGGCGGAAACAGGAAAACGGAGAGCCTTGACACTAGATTTTCTTAGGCTACCTCGCTATACAAGAAAAAGCATGAAGTTAAGCTTTTTTCTCTTTATAGCTTTCCAGCTATATAGTAGGGAACGGAGTGTCTTAACACTAGGTTCCCTCTGTCTATCCTGCTGTGTGCAGGATACAGCGTGAAGCTAAAAAAAAGAAAAACTATATATCTATCTTATTATCGAACAAACTTACCAAGTATACCAGCATCTGCTATCCGTTTACGTTTTTGCTACAATTGTACGGTTTCGGGAAACAAAAGAAATGGCTTATCATTGGCGTCGACCTTGTACCATCAATTTTTTTCGTCGTTTTCATATTTTATAATTTAAAATAACTTTCTGCGGTAAAAGAATATTATTTATGATAACAATTTGGCCTCTGACTGTATAGATAATCATTATCTACATACAATATACAGTAAGTAAATACGTTAAAGCATTTACTATTCTTAAATAACGAAAATATTAATTATACATACATATATGTAAGAGATTTAGTTGTTAGTACAAGCTGTTAGTATTTTATATAAGAAATTTAGTTTAGTTATATTTATTGTTTAAAACTGGACTATTTTATTTACCCCCTGTGTTCATAGAGACGCTAACCTATCTATGATTCGTATAATCCTAGTTTTAAATACTGAAAATTGTTTAGAAAATGATATTTTAAAGAAGAAATAATATTAAAACAATAGGTACGGATCATGATGTCCGTACTGTGTTTATTATAAAAATAAAAAAGTATACATTAGAATAAAAAAAATGGCCATATTAATGTAAAAATATAAGAAACTAGCGGCAATATAAAGAAACCTTTTAGTGGTTATTTTTTGGAAAAATAAGTTGCCTATGTTTGACCCTGAATTTTTAACTACTTTGATTCTAAATTTTATCCAAATCGGACCAGCAGATTAGCCGTGAAAGCGTGACAGACATACTGACAGACATTCGTATTTATAATATAAGCATGGATAGTAAAACTGAATATAAAAAATGATAAAATTTGGGCTTTTTCAACGTACCCTTATCCTCACCAATTAAACAAAATATATTCAAATATTTTTTTCCATAAAAACTGACAATGTTTTCTTCTTAACCAATTACCTAACAACAAGGGAATGACGGTTGAACGAATTTGTTTACATTCGATTAAGCGCGTTAAGTAAGGGGTGCGTTTGCCAAAATTTAAATACTTTAGCTATTTCCCAACAAACATTTTTAATTAATGTTCATTAACAATCAAATTAGAGTATGTTATTACTAATTGTCGTTATTTATTTATACTAGGGGCCAGTCTTACCGCAGAGGCAAGTGTGACTGTAAAGCGACTGGTTGTAGGTTCGATTCCCACTCGAGGAGTGGAAATATTTCATTTATTTATTTGATTCAAATTCAAGAACAAAACTTAACATTTGTTGGTAACAACTTAAGACTTAAAAACTTATATTTCCATTTTTTTCGCTCTGGGGAAATGTGGAAAGTGGGGAATGGAATATTTCAACACTAGGTTCCCTCTGTCAATCATGCTGTGCGGGATATAGAGTGAAGCTAAAAAAGAAGAAAATATACTTCTTTTAAATTAAAATTTATAATTAAAGCTTATACTTAAGCTTGACTTAGACAAAATAATTGTTTTTTCCGAATTTAGGCATATTCCCTAGTAGTCTTACCAGTAGTACTAATGAAAATTTCCTTCTAACTAGACTTAATACTGAGATTCAAATGGATTTACTAGTTAAACAAAACAATAATAACCTTATAATTGAATAATTATAAAAAAAATAACACCTGTGAAGTCCTACCAGTAGAAAATATCCAGTAGTACTACTTTTAAGACACCCAATAAAACTACTGGCTATAAGTAGATTTTTACTCATTTCTTTTTCAATCGTATATTTTAGTATTCGAAAATATATTTCAGAAAACCTCACGTTTTCAAGATTTTGAGTCGTTTTAGTTATGAGTAGCATGTCAGTTAAATTTAAGAATTGTTATCAAATTATTTTAAGGAAAAAAGTATACGAGACCGTGAGTTTGTAGTGTTTCAGTATTTAAATAAACAAAATATAATTATTTTTTTTTCTTTTCTTTTTTTTTGTTTAGCTTTTCGCTGTATCCCGCACACAGCAGTCCGTTCCCCACTTTCCGCCGAATTCGTAGGCTTGCGTGTTAATTGGCGGAACTTAATGCCGCGCTTTACCTCGACACCAGAGCGAAGAAAATGGCAATATAATTTCCACTCCTCGAGTGGGAATCGAACCCAAAACCAGTCGTTTTCAGTCACACACTTGTGCCACTGGGCCACGACTGGCCATAATTTACAATTTACATACATATTTATTTCCATTTTTACATGTTTATATGTATATCACATACGCAGTTTTTAATACACGAACACAACAATACTGTATACGCTTGACTTTTGCCAAAACTTTGAGACAGTTTCAAGATTTATGTGCGTATTTTCGTGAAAGGTAATATCAGTGGAGGAGAAAGCAACAAATCATGTTGTATGATGAAGAATATTGTTATCGGCGTTATTACATTTATATATAATTTGTTACTAATGTGTAGATATTTATGGTTTAAGTTACTTTCTAAACAATGAAATGTTTATTAGAAAACGGTGAAAAAATAACAATTTTCAATGAAAAGATGCTGAAGTTTGATTTGACATTATGGATGCGAATTCGATGATTATTAATGGGTTCTTATTTATATTGTTTTCGTTTTTTTTTTCCTTATTAATATAACTAGAGTTTGTGATATATATATATATATATTTTTTAATTATGTCTAACTTATTATAAAACTTGTGAATGTATATCATTTTTAATATGTACGTAGAAATTAAGCCAGCAGATACAAATGTTACGTAATACGCTTCCAAATTTAGTCTCTTAGGAGTTTCTCTAAGCCCTAGTACTTATGTGTAATTTATTACCGGCTTATTCGTATAAGACGTTGTGACAAAACTTGGATCTCATAACTTGAAGAAATCATAATACCATCATTTAAACAATATTAACCTTTCTCCATTACGAAATGAAGTTTGAAATTATATGCTGCTCATATAAATGTGTACACTAATTTGAACGTTTACAGTATAATTATATGAAATAATATGTAGTTAAATATCGTATCAGGAGTTTGTATATTTAATGCTATTTAAAATTATATAATTATAAATTATTACATTGGGGCCAGTCGTGGCATAGTGGCACAAGCACTGAGTGTGACTGTAAACGACTGGATGTGGGTTCGATTCCCACTCGAGGAGTGGAAATTATATTTCCATTTTCTTCGCTCTGGTGTCGAGGTAAAAGCGCGACGTTAAGTTCCGCCACTTAACACGCAAGCCTCCAAAAGTGGGAAAGTGGGTGTCTTAACACGAGGTTCCCTCTGCCTACCCTGCTGTGTGCGGGATACAGTGTGAAGCTACAGCGTGAAGCCAAGTAAAAAAGAACACATAACTATAGCGCGTACAGTCAACAGTTCTCAACTGCGCCATTCTATCGTGTAGCTTTCAAAGGTCGAAAGTTCATTAAACTTTTACTTGTTCTAAACTAAATAATGAACTCTATTTAATATTAAACTCTAGCCACGATATAAAAAAGTTAATATAACACCGTAATAACTGTAAAAGACGAGAACGGGTAAATTAAAATATATTAATCCTCTCTGATGAGAATCGAACCCGTAACCATTATGTTTACTTAAGCTATCTCTGAACTAGGATGGTCTCACTATAGCCGTTTCCCGATATTTCTTTTGTAACAGAGTAGTTAGAAAGAACCTAGAGTCAAGACACTCTGTTCTCCATTTTTCTGTCGGAATTCGAAATTTTTCGTATTAAGTGGCGCCTCACTTTGTCTTATCAGAGCGGAAAAGGGAAAATAAATTTAAAATACTTATTAACCATTTTTAAAGTGTTATTCCACACTTAGGAACATTGAAAAAGACATTTAAACGTATAAAAATTTGAACGCAGCGGGATTCGAACCCGCGCCTCCTAAATACCATTCAGATTCTAGGTAATCTGAATATCGTTCAGGAAATTCCGGTATGTGAGAATCGGGTGGCAATCAAATCCACAACCAATGGCATTTGCAGTCAAATGCCATCCCACTGCGCCATAATGACCCTAAAACTTATCTTTAAATCATTTATTATGCAATAACTATAAAGTTATAGATAGCAGTACCAAAGACAAATTTCTCTATCCAACATTAAATTCTGGTCACGTTATACAAAAAAATAATACAATGCCCTGATAGCTGTACGCGGCTATTAGCATTAAACTTAAGAACGGTATTTGCTTTCTTAAAAGAAAATTACACGAGAACTAAGTAAGAACTTAGCTAAGAAGTAAGCCAGATGGTTTTGGTAAACACAAAGGAATTACAATTTTTCCACTACCCACTGTGCAGTGGAAAAGCGTTTTAGACGTTATCCCACCATTTTGTTACGTTTGCAGAATGTTAACGGCTCATTAAATGCACTTGTGTTTATATTGCTATATGTCGTTTGGCTAGTTTTATAATTTTTGTATGGTTGTTCTTTTGTTGTGATGAAGGTTCTTGCTATTTTTTTGTTGATTTTAGCTTCGAGCTGTATCCCGCACACGTCAGGGTAGGCAGAGGGAACCTAGTGTTAAGACACTCCGTTCCCCACTTTCCGTCGAATTCGGAGGCATTGTGTGTTAAGTTGCGGAATTTAACGCGCTTTGCTTCTGATACCAGAGCGGAATAAATGGAAATATTAAATATTTCCACTCCTCGAGTTGCAATCGAACCCACAACCAGACGTTTACAGTCACACGTTCGTGCCACTGCGCCACGACTGGCTGGTTTTTTTTTGTTTAAGTGTAGTTTTTTTGGTATTGGTGTTAACATCTTGCAGATTTTGCTGTGTAGGTAAGTATAAAACGGAAAAATCTGAAAATAGTATAACTTGTTCTACTTGATCGTCGTACGTATGGCTTAGTGGTTGGAACCTGTGGAGAGTTTAAAAGAGTTGCGCGTTAGTATCCTGCTCGTTTAATTTATTATAAGCTTCTTAATATGTTATCATTTCCATTTTTCAGTTGCAATTGTATTTTAGAGATTAATGCTTATAATTATAATTAATATAGTAAAGTGTAGGTAAAAGTGGCGTAAGATGGTGAAATTGAACGATGCATTTTCCTCCTAATGTACGCAACGTGAGAAAGTAGTTATATATTATCATTTTATTATATTAATAAGTGAAAGAAAGCTTCGAATTTCCTATAACAAAATGAAAAATATACAGAGTATATTTGATTTAAAGTTTATATGAAGAAGGAAGGCAGAAAAATAATATCTTTTCTTATGCATTACATAACATAAGCGATATATAAACAATGTATTTAACACTTTCCTTGTGGTCATATACTTTTATACAAAGTGACATACAAATATTCGCTGATACATTCGTAATTATACGCTTCAATCTTTTAGTAAACATAAATATTCCACGACAAGTTGACTTTTAACTGTCAAAGTCAGCCTAGCAAAACGTCATAGTCGATGGTTTGGGGAAGCCATTTTGAAAAAAAGTGGACGTTTGATTTACCACGTTTTTGAAACGAATCGTCCTGAATCATATTGTTACTAGCGGCCCGCTCGCGTGAACTACGCAATTGTTGATTTATATTGCAACCCTCAGGGGTGGATTTTGAAAAATAAAATAGTCTATGTTTGACCTTGCATTAACAACTATATTCCAAAATTCATTACAATTGGTTAAGCGGTTTAGATTTTTCATAAAAACTTTCATCACTTATTTCAACCCTTTAGGGGTTGATATTTTTTAAAAAAAGTACCCTATGTTTGACTCCGTATCATCAACTATTTCCATTTTAAGTTTCATCCAAATCTGTCCAGTAGGTTAGCCGTGAAAACATAACAGACAAACACACAGACTTTGCATTTATAATATTAGGATGGATTGTGATTTAATAGTGTACTTGATTTATATAGCAATATTAACACTGTGCAATTATTAATTACCAATATATTTTCATGATTTGAACGATTAAATAATTTTATAGAAGCTTTTATTCTGAGTATTATTTATATCCGCAAAGTTGACAAGATGAGTACTAATGAAGGCCAACTTCCCTTTTTAAATATATAAACCCACTACCAACGCTTCAAATCGAACAACCAGGAACAATTCTTAAACAATTTATACACTGGTACCATAATCTACCTAACACCACTAAGTATTAATGCTTATCATTATGATAATTTACTTCGGGCAGTTAGAAGTCAAATTCCCTCATTACATGTAATGTACTCGGATAACTTATTCCGATCCTTCGCTATCTCGTTTTGGAAGTCCAAACCGTTGCAATGTTTCGACTACACAAGTAATATCCATACTTATATTATAAATGCGAATGTCTGTGTGTTTGTCTGTCACGCTTTCACGGCTAATCTACCGGTCAGATTTGGATGAAATTTAGAATAAAAGTAGTTAAAAACCCTGTGTCAAACATAGGCTACTTAATTTTTCAAATATCCACCTCTAAAGAGTTGAAATAGAGGATGAAAGTTTATATGAAAAATCTAAACTGCTTGACCGATTGTAATGAATTTTGGCGTATATATAGTTGATAATCCAAGATTGTACACGGGCTATCTTATTTTTAAAAAATTCACCCCTGAAGGTTGCGGTATAACGAAACAGTTGTGTAGTTCACCCGGCGAAGCCGCGAGCGGGACGCTAGTTATATAATATATGAGGCTTTTACGATTACCAGTTACTTATTAAGGTAATTATGTGTCATACTCGTATGTTCGTATTAATCACATCTATTTCTTCTCCCAGTTAATTAAATAGAATCTAGTAGTTTGGTTACAGTGTTCTGGATTTTTCACCTATTCTAAAGATATTATGCTTTGGGGCCAGTCGTGGCGCAGTGGCACGAACGTGTGACTGTAAACGATTCGGTGTGGGTTCGATTCCCACTCGAGGAGTGGAAATATTTAATATTTCCATTTCCTTCGCTCTGGTATCCGAGGGAAAGCGCGGCGTTAAGTTCCGCCACTTAACAAGCAATGCCTCCGAATTCGGCGAAAAGTGCGGAACGGAGTGTCTTAAAACTAGATTCCCTCTGCCTACCCTGCTGTGTGCGAGATATAGCGTGACGCTTTAAATAAAATGCTTTAAATGGCGTAACACTCGCCGTGTTTTGTTTTGTTTGCCAAAGCGTCAAATTAAAAATAATAAAAATGTATGCGTGCTCATAAGTGAGAATCGAACCTACACTTTTGTATTTACAGTGTGACAATGTACAATAGAACTTAGTCATCAAGTTACTTTTTTTTCTCTTGACTGGCTACTTTTAATACTTTGCGTTTTAAGTAACGAAACACTATAAATAAAAATAACTTAAATATGATTCCCCCCCCTAACAAGAATCTAACCCACAACTGTTTTGTTTACGTACCAACACTGCCACTATACTACGATGGTCTCTCAACTTTAATTCATACGAAATAACAAAATAAGATATTCTTATATGGTTGCAGTGCCGGAGACGAACTTCCGGCTTATTCAGAACAAGACTGACGACGATACAGTGAACGTCATCTGCGCGGCGGACGGCGCCTTTCCTGCTCCCAACTTGACGCTGGCCACACCGGAAAGGTGAGAAAAAATCTTATTGGGCTTCCTTAGTAGGTAATAAGTTATGAATTATAGGTAGAATAGCTGTTTTTACCCCGTTAAGTTTTTTTACGTGAACTGTAAAGTGAAATATTGTTAGAAAAGACATCTCTCTCTCTACGGAGATGCTAACAAAAAAATTAATTGTAATAAAAACACCGTATAAGAATTTCGACGCAGCTGATAGTAGAACGTATGGCTTAGCGATCAAAGCACTTAGACGGTTTCCAAAAGGCGCAGGTTCGAAACCCGCTGCGTTAAAAATTTTATACGTGTTCGTTTATTTAAAATATCTTTTTTCAATTTCCCAAGTGTGTGAAAAACATTTAAAAATGTTAAAATTATGTAATATTGTTTTTCCTCGTTTCCTTAAGAATTTCGCGAAATCTAAATTGTCAAATTTTAGCTTTTTACGTGAAATGAAAAAATCTCAATTAAATAAGAGTGTTATGTATGGGAACTTCTTTTTTTTTAATTGTGTAGCTTTTAATGTTTTAAACAGAATTATATTTTTCAATGAATGAATATCATATAATTTAGGTGTATTACATTTTTTTTTATGCGGAGCGGTACTTTAACTGTAGTAATATGGAATTTTTAAAGTCATTATCATTTTTTTTTGTGAAATAGTAATTTTATATCTAACGCCACTCTCCGTCTGTCCGTCCGTCTTACACCACCTGGGAGTAGTGCCTTGATTTGCCTCGACACCAGAGCGAAGAAAATGAAAATATTAAATATTTCCACTCCTCGAGTGGTAATCGAACCAACAACCAGTGGTTTACAGTCACACGTTTGTGCCGTGTACGACTGACTGGTCCCAATTAGTAAATTAATACAATTATAATAATTTAACTATTTTCGTTCCTCCGCTCTTGTTAACAAGACAAAGCGCGGTGTTGAATTCCGTTACTAAATACGCTATATGTACAGTGTCTTGTCACTTAATTCTCTAATTACAGCAGGGCGGAATTTACGAAGCTTTACCTCGACACCAAAGTAAATAAAACGTAAATATATAAATATACACAATCCTCGAGTGGAAATCGAACCTACAACCAGTCGCGTTTAAAATCATACTTTATGCTCCTGTGCCGCGACTGGCCGCAATATATGTACATACATATGTATATTAACAAAATTCTAGTAGCGAAATAATACAATGAACCATTGTACCTTCATAAAGTAAATACGAGATCCCTTCTTATGAAATGTGGTAAATGAGCTTGAATTTTAAAAGGATTTAGTATGTCCAGTCGGACTTAAAATTCACGTAGATAAACCCGCAAAACTTTCATTATGAATCCGAGGAGTGATTTACATTCTCTTTATACATTTGACAAACTACTTTAGTTTAGTTTTGAACTACATTATTTTAAGATGATCAAATAGTTATAAGTATAAATATTTTATATGGAACTTTCTTTGATTATTAAAAAAAAATAAAAATTGAATTGCATTGATCGTTGAGGCTATTTTGGCGAAATGGGACGGAGCTCAATGCCCACTACGAGATATCCATACTTATATCATAAATGGAAAAGTCTGTCACGCTTTCACGGCTACAATCTACTGGTGCCATTTGGATGAAACTTAGAATGAAAGTAGTAAAAGTGACTGGGTCTAACATAGGCTACTTATTTTTTCAAAAATCAACCTCTAAATGGTTGAATTAGGGGATGAAAGTTGGTGTGAAAAATCTAAAGCGCTTGACCAATTGTTATGAACTTTGGCATGAATATAGTTGATAATCTAAGCTTAAACATAGGCTATTTTATTTTTTTTAAATGTCCTTGCCATATAAGGAAATAGTCTACCCGGCGAAGCCGCGATCAGGTCGCTGGTTATTAAATTATTTTATTAATTGCTTTGTTAAGATTGATGAAGAAGAAGTAAGAGAGGACCTAGTACGAACGATTTCGAGATGTTGTGTGATGAACGGTGAAACTCAACCCCGTGGGTTCTTTTAGATACCAGGGCTGAGATATTAAAATGAAATCGAACTTGCAACCATCGCATTTATAGTGACGCTGTCTCATTGCCCTATGATAGCCCCGATTTTTAATATAATATTTTTTTTATCTGCCAATTAAATGGTGAGAGAATGTTTTTAATAAAAATCTTTCCTACCATACATTTTATATAAAAAATGTTCTATTTTTTTCCAAAAACCCCTTTTCAATACATTTAAGATCATCCGTATTTCCTCTAAAATATATAGCATATATTATCTCGACTAACAAAACGTATAAATCTTCCAACATTTTGCCAGATGGCCGTCTGATATACTTGTTACATTACGACTACACGTACTTTTCAAATGGATATTACACATGTGGTATATTATATTTATACTTTGGTGCTTAAGGTACTTGAAATATAATTGTTGTATTTATAACATGAAAATTTATAATTAGATTTGTTCATTTAATGTAGCTAACAACTAAGAAATGAAAAAGGCATTTTGAAAACGTATAAAAAATTGAACGCAGCAGGATTCGAACCCGCGCCTCCTGAACCGTCCAGGCGCTCTCACCACTGAGCCATGCGTTCTACTACACGCTGCGTCGAAATTCTAAAAAAATAAGAAATGTCTTATGGTAGAAAAAAGAGAAAAATCATTTCATTTTTCTTAAAAAAAATAGGAATTAAGTACTAAGTTTTATAAGGGTATGCAGAGGAAATAATATTATTAGCGAATTAAGCCGTTGAATATATTTTTGATAAGACCCTAATCTTATTAAGAACATACGAACCTCGCATAAGAATAAAATAAATTTAAAAATAAATTTGTTTAAGACGTAGGCCCCTTTTAATATTCCCCACTCGGATCATATTAAAATTACTTAAATTTCTCCTGGTTAACACTAAGAACGGTGTAGAGTTCCACCACTCAACATGTATTGACTTGATTCTAGATGGAATGTGGAAAAAAGAGTGTTCTGACACTATGTTCTCTCTCTAACTACCCCTATATAAGAAAATAAGCCTGAAACAGCTACATTTTAATATCTTTTTACTAATTTGTTATTCTAAGTTATAAAGGGCTTAAGCAGAGTGAGTGTAAAAGATTTCTTGTTATTATACAATTTGAATATCTCCTTTTAAAATATTCTTCAATCCCAATCGCTTAATGGACTGTGTAGATTTGTTTTTGTTATATTTTTCTTTATTATCTTCGTTAATGCCGGTTAGAATAAAAATCTTATTAGTAAATGCTTTAAATATTAATACATTTAATAGGAAATTTTACGCACCTGGATGTAGATGTATGGCGAAGAGCGATTGGATAATTTTCAAGAGGTGCGGGTTTATATCCCATTGCATTTATTTTTTTATACGTTGTCTGAAAATGTTTTTCACGATATTTCTACTTTTTTTTTAATTATGACTATATAGGAGCCGGTCGTGGCGCAGTCGCACAAAGTGTGGTTGTAGACGCGACTGGTTGTGGGTTCGATTCCCACTCGAGGAGTGGAAATATTTAGTATTTTCACTTTCTTCGCTCTGATGTCGAAATAAATCGCTTCGTTGAATTCCAAAACTTAACACGCAAATCTCCAAAAGTCGACGGACAATGGGTAACGGAGTGTTTAATCACTAGGTTCTTTCTACCTACTCTGCCATGTGCGAAATACAGCGCGAAGCTCAAAAAGAAAATAACTATATAGCTAATAAGTACCTAAACCGAAAGTTGCTACTTTTTTAAATTATCAGTATAGTGGAAGCAATGAGTCGAGATATACACATACAACTTTATATATACAATATACTAATTAAATTCATATATTTATTACTAATTTCAGAACAAATCAACGACAATACGGAATATAGAACTCATTTCCACCGATTAAACACAAAACACAGTACATTAAATTAATTTGTAGCCCAATACAAATAATCAATAAAACAACTGGTCATAATAAAATTTAAATTCAATATGGTCGTATGTATTGAAATACAATATTTTAGTAATAAACAGCCAATTGTTAACAAAATGCTAGAGAATAATGAGTATTATTTTAAAGTGAAACGAATTGAATGTCCGTAGCTGGTGACAAGTGGATATATAAAATGTAATAGGATTAACCGTGTGATGGATTTTACATATGCTCTGATTATTCTGAAATAAATAATTTACTGTCGACTGTTAAAGGGAAATTGTTTTGGAGGCATTTAATATGTAATGTATGGTTAGTAACTGGAAGTAAAGTAACGGAGGTCAGTCGTGACGCAGGGGAACAAAGTATGACTGTATTCGAGACTGGTTGTAGGTTCGATTTCTACTAGAGAAATTGAAAATATTTAATATTTCGTTTTCTTCGCTCTGGTAAAGCACGGCGTTGAGCCCCACCATTAAACACATATTGCCTCCAGAATTCGGCGGAAAGTGGGAAACGGAGTATATTAACATAGGTTCCTTCTTCTGCCTGTCCTGTTGGATGTGGGGTACAGCGTAAAGCTATAAAAAAATATACCGTTACACTGACAATACTAGGACTGTTACATGATTCTCACTCGAGAATCTTCTTCGCTTCGCTTACTCGTTTCCTTCGCTCTGGTATCGTGGCAAAGCGCGGCGTTAAGTACCGCCACTTAACACGCAATGCCTCCGAAATTCAATGGAAAGTGGGGAACGAGGTGTCTTAACACTAGGTTCCATCTGCCTACCCCGCTGTATGCGGGATACAGGTGAAGCTAAAAAAAATATAACACATATATTTCATATACAAAATTTTAAACATAAATACACGTATCCTTATCGACTTTTAGTTGAATGTATCGCTAAAATAAATCTTTTTTGAAATAAAATTTTAATGTAAAATACTATAAAGTAAAGTGCATTGTCGTGTAAGTGCTTTTTAATAAATCATTTTGCAACTACTGCCTACGTTGCCCGTCGTTGACGTTGGGCTAATAGTGAGTCGTAAGTGACGATGAGTGTAGGTTCAATTACCATATATATGTCATTCAACAAGCGGTTTCATTAAAGGTGTGGAAATCAAAGAATGGATTGATTTTTTACTAGATTTGAAAAAAAAATGTCGCTTTTCACTGTCTCGCAAAGGAAGAATCCTTTGCTTCTAATTTTAATTACTAATATATTTTATAGAACAAGTCATAGGTTGATAATAAATTTGAATTATATAATACGAGTATATTATATTATAATACAATATGATAGCGTCTGACTCTCACTCAAATTAAAAAAACTTAAACTATTCGACTTTCACTCAAATTAAAAAAAAATCAAACAATTTAATAAACTGCTTTAGTACAAAGCGCAGCGTTGAGTTCCACCACACAAACTACCAAATCCCAAATTCAGGCGAATAGTAACAAAAAAATCCCTGAAACAGAACAATAACAATAATAATCATTAAAAACATAATTTTTCCATATAAAGAACTTAAATTTTCACAACATCTTCAACCAACCTTACCGCCAATAGTTTAAGAAAGAACATTAACACTATACTCTAATAGATAGCTACCGACATCTGCAATGCAGGAATAACTCAAAAAAACATTTCTGCGGCTACCTTCATAAGTTCATAACCAATTGTAAAGGAACAAAAGCTTTAAGAATTACAAATGATGTAATTTGACAGTCCACTTTGCCAAGTCGTGTTTATTTGAACGTGAAACGAGCACCTGTGCTTCTATCTCGGGGTGAATTGAGTGAAATTTAACTTGTTACTAATATAACTTCAAAGATATCCATCTATTTGGATGAATTATTTTGCAAAGTTACTGTTGGTACCAGAAGAAGCTGGAATATTGTATGTTAATTTGCTTATTTTTTAAAATTTTAGAAGATATTTACGCATTTAGGAAATATATATTGTTTTTTTTTTACTTTTAAACATTTTTAAAGTGTTATTCTACAATTAAGAAAATTGAAAAAGACATTTAGAAAACGTATAAAAAATTTAACGCAGCAGGATTCGAATCCGCGCCTCCTGAATACCGTCCAGGCGCTCTCACCACTGAGCATGAAATTCTTATACGATTTATTACAACTTATTTTTGTTGTTTGCATATATTGTTCTTTAGCAATATATATTGTTCTTTTCTCTCCCTTCCTTGCTCATCTTAAAAGACTTTACGTATGTTCACCACCTTCCACTTGAAATAGTGACTTTGCTTTTTAAGTAGCGGAACTCAACGCCGCGCTTTGTTATATAACAGAAAATAATGAAAATAATTTAAATTTAACTTTTAATTCGAGTAGAGACCAAACCCCCAAACAAAACGCGTTTACGATGTGGCGGCCTACCTGCCTATCCTGCTATGGCTAAGACGTGAATCTAAAATAATAAAATAATTCATTACATATAATTACACTTATAAATAAAACTTTAATGAATATTCTCTTCAAATATCTTACTTAGTCCGAATATTCAATAACATAATTAAAAAAAATATAAATAAGAAAAGTAAGTAAGCAGTCTAACGTTTTCTCCCTTGTGATTACAAAGTGTTCAAAGAAAATCTGGTGTCATGACACTCCGTTCGTCTCTTTCCGCCCAAAACCCTGGCATTGCTTGTTAAGTGGCAAAACTTAATATCACGCTTGTCTTAGATATCAAGGGGGAAAAAATGAAAGTAATTTAAATATAATTCCTTCAAGTGCGAATCGAACCCACAATCAAACGTTACCACAACAGCTTTTAAGCACAGTCGTGGCCCAGTGGCACAAGCGTGTGACTGTAAACGACTGGAGTGGAAATATTTAATATTTCCATTTTCTTCGCTCTGGTGTCGAGGTAAAGCGCGGTGTTAAGTTCCGCCACTTAACACTAGATTCCCCCTGCCTACCCTGCTGTGTGCGGGATACAGCGTGAAGCTAAAAAAGAAAAAAGCAAGCAGTTTTAAAAGAATCTTAATTAATAATAATAATAATTAATTTCCCCTAAAAAAACCGTCATAAATTTCGTTAACAATACCCAAACATAACTTCAAGTATGGTCGCAATAAAAATTTGAATGACCAATAAATTTATAAAGAACTTGGCAACGGTTAAGGCGGAGATTAAATCCGGTGGCTTTCAGCCTGGTGTTACCTGCCAACTCTGAACTGAAATATGTTTGTTATAATCATTTTTATCAGTGATAGAACATCTTTTTGAGGTATGAAGAATATTTTGAGGCTATCATGGCGTAGTGAAAGTCTATGATTGTTAACGAGTTGGTTATGGGTTCGATAAATCCATTCGTTAATATTATTGTTATTTCCTTATTGTAGTAACACAAATCATGATGGTTAGCTCCGCTTTATGATATAGGCATTTTATGAGTAAAGCAGTTTGGGGCCAGTCGTGGCACAGTGGCACAAAGTGTGACTGTAAAGCGACTGGTTGTGGGTTCGATTCCCACTCGAGTAGTGGAAATATTTATTATATCCATTTTTTCGCTCTGGTGTCGAGGCAAAGTGTGGCGTTAAGTTCCACCACTTAACACGCAATGCCTTCAGAATTCGGCGGAAAGTGGGGAACGGAGTGTCATAACACTAGGTTCCCTCTGCCTACCCTGCTAGCGTGAAGCTAAAAAAAATTTAGTCGTTTCCGCACGACGTTCACGAAGCGCAGATCGGGGGAAGACGCAGAGGTCGCTTCCAGTGTCGACCAAAAATTGGACTTTCGATCTGCGGTCGGTGACAAACAGGCGACCCTTTGTAGTGAGGCAATCGTCGGCCGCCATTAGCGACTGCCACAGGCATTTCCCGATTTAAAATCGCATGGCCGGTTGCACTTCGTGGCATTGTTTCCAAACTTGTGATGGTACCAACAGATAGGGTACTTCCGATGGCTTGAGTGTGATCTCGATGCTGGAGACGAGCTTCGATGTCGCGACGAACGTCTGCTTCGTTGTCTGGAACTATGCCTCTGGTTGACTATTGCAGAAAGTTCACTTACTTGCCTGGTAAGTTCAGCAATCTGTCTTGCCATGGTATCGAACGCAGACTCTGGCCTGGATGTTGTCGCTACCTGAGGATTGGATGGTGCAATGTGTGATCCGGTCGGCTAAATCTGCTAGCGTTTCTATAGGCAGAGTGGGCTGCGATGCTATGATTGTCTGCATTGAACTTGGCAATCGACTAGTCCAGATCGTTTTTAGAAAATCTTCTGGTACCGTAGGACCTGCTAAATGTTGCAAGTGTCTAAGAAACTGCGAAGGTTTTCTGTCTCCGAGCTCTTCGTGCATTAACAGTTGCTTTACTTTGTTTTCTCGAGATACCGACAATCGCTTTATTAATTCACTTTTTAATTTTTCGTATTTATTAGTCTCAGGAGGTGATGTAATAATATCCTCGACTTCCGATGCATATAAGTTATCAAGTTGAGCGATGACGTAATAAAATTTTGTTGTGTCTTCTGTTATGCGAGAAATAGCAAACTGACCTTCTATCTGCGCAAACCATATAGCCGGTTTCTCAGGCCAAAATGGCGGGATGCGGACACCAACGCGGAAAATGTCGGACGTCTCCGGAACAGTTGAACCACGCCCAGGTTTTTGACACATTTTTCGTGTACGCGCACTTGGTTGCGAGTAAACTGATTCTCCGCTATCACTGCTCATTTTCACGGGGTCACCAGTATGGAGATGTTAATGTCCGTTAAGTTGGCTTAATAAAAGTCCACAACACTATTTCAAACGTATATTGCACACAGAAGAAAGTTACAAGACTAACACAGAAAGATTAAAAGTTCATACAGTTCGGAAGGAGAAAACTAATAATTAAACTAACAATAAACACGAAATATAATAACAAAGAGTAAAACATGTATTTGATATCGAAGCGTAAGGTGGAATGCTTTAAGTATGTAATTCGCATCGAGTTGTTTAAGATTTAACGCAGTGGCGGGTAGACATGGAAATCGTATCGTCGCGCGCTCGCCTTGCCGCATACTACGCGTTTCACCCGAGTATGCTCGTGAATTAATTTTTATTATATATAATAAAAAATAAAAATTTTATACATATAATATTGAATATATAAATGTGTAGTGTGAATGTATAGTGTGTAATATATGTAAATAAATATTAAATATAATTTTATATATTAAATATAAAATGTAATAAATAAATATAATATGGTTACATATATATTATGATATTACGCCTACAGAAGTATTCCTTAATATTATTTTCCATTTCCTTGTGTTGTTTAGACAAAACTCGGCGTTTAGTTCCGACATATTTGAGATATGATATAGATATTTAAGAATAAAAGCCGGTAAAGGATTGTCATGATTTAAAGTATGATATTTCCACCTAACCTGCTATGCTTGATGAAACAAACGTACAGTTGAAAAAAAAACTAGTTAAAGAAACATTAAATAGCATTACATAAGATTAATTCTCAATCTTAAGAAATAGTCATGTTTTTTAAAAACATTTTCTTTAAAATTGGATTCAGCTGCTCAACAATATCTCGGAGTGTCATGACACTAGGTTCCCCCTTACTACCCTGCTATGAGATAAAAAACGAGAAACCTGCTTTTATTTCTTTAAAAAAATGGCCTCGCAACTAACACAGTCAACTTTTTTATCATCATTATTAAAACAAAATTTGCATATAAAATCACACAACGTACCCACATACCCGTATCTATACTAAAACATCTAAAGTGCGCTTTTTGTTAAAAAATATCGATCAAATCTGCACAAAGCGGCACGATCTCCATATTTTTCGATATAGGAAATATTTTTAACGGAAACTATATACATAGTTTTATAAAAAAATCCTCAGTTAGAAAAAAAATGGGTTTTCATGAAGCTTTATGATTTTCATGAGAATATTTTCTGTTGATATACACCTTCCTATACGAATAGAGGCTTCTATACCGCGTCGGCTTTATAGAGTGCTATCGTTTAGATTTTCACATTCACAAATGCTATTACGGCGTTATGGGTTTGAATCCGCCATAGAAAAATGTTTTCGTTTTAAACGAAAGGTTTAGGGGAGTCCCCTAGAACAGGGGTCTGCAACCTTTTTTCGCAACATGTCTAAAGAAATTTTTGAAATTTTTAGACGAGCTAAAATCATGTTTCTAATTAGTATTTAAAATGTAATTTAAAAATATTTGTAATAAACATTTGGTGGGCCACATAAGATTATTAACTGTTCCTACGGTTGTCCACCCTCTGGCCTTAAACAATATTATATATTTAAAAGTCCATAAAAATATATATACACATTTCATTTCATCATTTAAGGGTTCCCTGATCTGATTGGATTAATATTTTTGCATTTATAAACTCTACTATGGTGCAGTAGCGTGTTTGCCACTATAAGACTAGATCTAATCAGAAAAGAACCGTAATTTAACTGTTTCTAAGCACCTGTATAACTGACTGTATACGAGATTTTTGTGGATTCCATTTTCTAGGGCAAATTATTATATTTATACTAGCGACCCGCTCGCGGCTACGCCGCGTAAACTACGTAACTGTTTTATTGTATTGTAATCCTCGAAAAAAATGCACCTGGCATTTTTCAAAAATAAAGCCTAAGTTTAAGCTTGGATTATTAACTATATTTATGCCAAACTCATTACAATCGGTCGAGATTTGCCACTATAGTGTTATGTTTCGGATTTTCATAGACACTGTAGAACGGACGGTTTCGACACTAAGTTTACATAGCCTATCTTGCTATGCTGGATAAAGCTTGAAGCTGTAAAAACGAACTGCTTACATCTTCATTAATTTGAAAATATAAAAGCATAGAATATAACAAGTTTTAAGATGGAAAGAACGAACGTAAATTTCAAAATGATGAATTTGTATACCACAAATGAACCTGAGTGCATAAGAGTTTAAAATTTTATGTCTGGCAAATTATTTTTATATATTGTATATAATGGTGTAATTATTTTACAATATTTTTCGAAATAAATAATTACAAATATAAGCTACCTCTTACATGCTAAAACAGGCTTAAATTTCTTTAAACGAATAGATTCGATTAAGAGTTTTACCGACCACCATTGGCCCCTATCGCTTTAAAATTTATTTTTTCTTCGGATAAATCGCCTTATGGTTCAAAGCGCTTTTGCTTAAATCCTCTCTTTTATACTAAAATTTTGATTTAATGTAAACAGCATTGTTTTTAATCCTTTTTGTCTACATACACAAAAAGTAGAGAGTAGAAAGAATTTGTAGAAATTCATATAATTGATTATTCTTTTTATTGAACTCGCCCACGTTGTTGTAAACTGAAAAATTAAGTAGCCTTTCCAATATTTCCGACTTGCATGTGAAAAAACTATGAAATATAAAATAACTTTTATACTTTAAAGCAAAATATGTTCAAAAATCTGAAAGAAACACACACAGTCTCTATATTATCGTCATTTCAAGTAAATCCCTCTGGTAAAAAAGACAAACTTCTTCACAAAGTGTCTCGAATTTGGCCGCAAAGTAGAGAACGGAGTGGTGTTAAGCACAGGGTTCTCTTTTACTGCATTATAAAAATTAAAAAATACTACTAACAGCTAGTTTAAGTCAAGCTAAAGCAAAATAATTTCAAAAAATATGAAAACGAACTTTATCTATAAGAAGAATACATTAAATGATTTAATATAAGAAAACTCAGAGTTATTTCACACCTATAGTAACGTTTTCAACAAACAATTTTTTTGACTTAATAACATCTTACCTAATAAATGTATTGAATAAGTTAATTAATAACACAACAACACATATTTTTACATATCCATATAAAAAGAAGCTTCATTTTGTTCATACATTCGCGAAAGTATAATGCATCGCCGGATTATGTAAAGTAAACGGGAAAAAACGATGTTTTGAAATTGGTACGAGAGTTTTTATCAGCGTACGCCACCTTATTTGCAATATTAGACTATAGGACCTTTGCGATCAATATTGTTACTGTAAGAGATTTCATTTTTGGCTTAACGCCTTTACGCAAAGCGGTATTTAGAGAGAATCTATGTAGTGTCAAAACACTCCGTTGCCTATTTCCCGGCCTAAATCGAGACACTCCTTCAATTTATTTTACTATTAAGCTTAGATACTTGTTTAGTATTTCATAGTTTTTATTTAACAATCTCAAATAAAAAGGTTGACATGCAAGTTTAGAAAGTGAAAAGCAGGCTACTAATGCTACTTTGTTCTTTAGTTTACAACAAAGTGAGAATGTTATATGTAATAAATAATCAATTATATACATTTATACAAAAAAAAATAATAACAATACTGTTACAATCAAAATCAAAGAGAGGATTTAAACAAAAGCGCCTTGAACCATAAGACGATTTATCCGAAGAAAAAATTTTCAACTTTCCGACTAAATGCGAAACATTGCGTTCAATGTGTCGGACTTTAACGCTATACTTTACTTTATGAAAGCAGAGAAATGAAAATATTTTAAACATAATCAATTCCAGGATTAGGAACCTAACACGCAACCATTTGCGTTTATTGACAAACGCAGCATCGCTGTACCACAATGGCCTCAAAAATATTTATTAATTATTTAAACATACATGCAAAATGGAAGAGTAAAGAAAGTACCGTAACACTAAGTGGTTTCTAAATACTAGTAGATAAATAAATAAACAACTATTTTTGGTATTCATATGAGATTGGAATGTGTGAAGAAAATAAAAAAAAACAGTGTAACATGAACATAATGCTATACAAACTTTAAAAAATATTAAATATTTAAGCATTAAAAAATATTTTATACAACAACAAAAAATAAGTTATGATACGCATGTAAAAATTTCGTCATAACCTTGAGTCTATAATGATTTTTTTTGTATAATTTCTACTTGAAGAGATCGTACAGCTTTACGTTCAGAGTTTTTGGACGGCTTCAAAACCCACGGGTTCGAATCCCGCTTCCTCCAAATTTTCATACATTATACAATATTAATACATATTCTAATTAACAATTTATTTGTCTAGGCGACTAGACGGTGTATCGCACAGTCTCAAGCTAGTTAACGGGAGGTACTCAGCGGTGGCATCGGTCACGCTGTTAGACGCCGATCTGCCAACCCCGGCTGAATTTATTTGCACATTGCGGATACCACTCGCAAACTACGCTGTGAGGAAAGAAGCTATTTACTATCCAGGTTAGTGGTTGTATGGAAATTAGGGGGCTTTTAATGTTCCTATTTATAACTTTTTTCATTATGTGTTATATATGACTTGTGACCTGTTTTGGGACGATGTGTGATTATAAACAAAATGATTGTGGGTTCACGTCCACTTTTGATGCAGAAATTATACTTCGGGCAGCTTCGTTAATGTTAGTCAATAAGAACCTAGTATCGCATACGTTCCCTCCGTCTTTTACTTTTCACCGGAAATAGACGCATTGCGTGTTGATTAGCAGAGCTAAACGCCGTCCATTGTCTTGAATACCAAAGTGAAGAAAGGAAAACTTAATTATGATTCCCCGAGTGGGAATCGAACCTAGAATCCTCGTGTTATAGTCAGACGCTCTTCCACTGCGCCACGACTGCCCCAGATACATATAGATACTATATGACTCAAAAGTATTAAAAAAATCAATTTGTATGCAACTATTTACTTTTAATATTATTATTTCTTACTATTTCTTTAAGTAGACCACTACATTAACTTATTCTTCAAACTAAAGTGTCACTTAAATTACCTAGAATATAATTAATTAAATATTTAACAAGCCATCTCGACTTTTATATCAAAAAGTACTCAAAATGAGCTTTCATAAGAGCGAAAAGACAAAGTGAACGTTTACGTATTCCGTAAGAGCACTGAAATAACTTAATCATAAAATTAAAACATTGTGTTAATTAAGACCCAGTAGGTATTCTAGACCCAAAATTTCGACCCTCCCATACATTTGCTTAGGTTTGAATGAAAAGACTATAATTTTTTAGTACTAATAAAGGCAGAATGTTTTATAAAAATGCTCGGTGATTTACATAACTTTTCAAATATCTTGTAATCTGCCTCTGCCTTTGCCTCTTAGTTTTGGGTTCGATTCCCATTTTAGGCAGTGTATTTTAATTATTTTTATTTTTACTCTGGCACTTAAGATAAAGTATCAAGACACTCCGTTCTCCGCTTTCCACCCGAATTCTAATCATTCAAGGAAGTCAGGAATAGGAGCCAGTCGTGGCGCAGAGAGAGAATGGTGGTGGGTTCGTTTCCCACTCGAGGAGAGAATATTTAATATTTCCATTTTATTCGCTCTGGTGTCGAAGCAAAACGCGACGTTGAGTTCAGCCACTTTACACGCAATGCCTCCGAAATCGGCGGAAAAAGGGGAACGGAGTTTCTTAACACTAGGTTCCCTCTGCCTACCCTGCTATGTGCGGGATACAGCGTGAAAATAAAAAAAAACAAGTCCATATGCCTTGTCTTACAAGAACCGAGCAAAATCGGAAAATCAAAATAATTTATATATAATCATTTTCCTACAAGGAAATCGAACCGACAACCATCACAACAAAATTCAGACGCTTTGCCACTGTGCCACTGTGCCTTCTTTTTAAAATCCTTAACGCCGTTAAAACGTTTGTAGATTCATTTAGAAAAGAATAAGGTAATATAAATATATTTTAAGGTAGCAAAATAACAATTCCGGCGTATAATTTGCGGCCGGCCATTCCAGCTTTTTATCTTGCCAAAGTTTGTGTGCACAGTTATCTAAACTGTAGGGATGAGGGGTTACCACAAAGGAACTCTTGAATAATTTAATACTTGATTAAGTTCATTGTTAAAAAAAAATCTTTAATAGAAATGGAGAATACTTAATCTGTTTTTAAGTTGTTGAGTTTTGTAAAGGTTTTGAAGTTGAGGATGGGTGTCTATTGTAGATTGGGTTGAAACAAAAATGATTTTTAAGATCATTTTAAATTGGATGTATAATTCGTTTTTGTAAGCGTATTGTATAAGTACTTTTAAACATTTTTTAAGTGTTATTCCACACTTAGGAAAATTGGACAAGACATTTTGAGAAAACGTATAAAAATTTGAACGCAGAGGGATTCGAACCCGCGCCGCGGGAATACCGTCCAGGCTCTGAGAGTGTCTTTTTCGTATTGTTTAAGATATTAAAAGAACGGGTCATATCATGTATTTTTTAGTAATATTATATGTCAAAATCACACCACATTCAATATTTTTGTTTATAAATATAATTATATATTTTATTACGTTAATTCTTAAATTATATTATTAAATATTTCCACTCCTCGAGTGGGAATCGAACCCACAACCAGTCGTACAGTCACACGCTTGTACCACTAGGCCACCACTGGCCACTAAATTGATTAATTTATATTTTTATATTACTACTATATATACTATTTATTTGAATTTTATTTCCACACTCCGCACGTGATATTTAGGCGGAAAGCGGAAAATGGATTATTTTAATACTACCCTCTACTATACTACCTTGATCTCTGACTCTAAAAAAATTATGAAAGAAAATGAAAATAATTAAAATAAGTATAAAAAATACAATAATTTATTATTTTATATCTATCTTTTACATTTTTTACTTAGGTCCTATCAGCACTACGCCAGAAATGCCGACAGCGGCCGACATGCAGCTAGCAGCCGCGGTAGGATCAAAAGGTATGTTACACAACACCTGTTATTAATTTCTAATTAAGAAAATGTATATCTTTAGTATTAAAGCAAAATTTAAATAATAGAATTAAAAACATATACTATACATGTTAGTAAGTATGAGTGGTAATAGAGGGTAAAGAAACGAGTTCTATCGAGTTCGATCTTCTAGAACATATTATTTATGATACTGGGGGAAGATTAAGTTAAAAGTATGAGGACCCCCCGGAGTGAGGAGGGTAGGTATGAAGAAAATGACAATGGTGAAGGTGAAAGAAGTAGGCAGGCACCATAGCATTTAGCGCTCCGTTTTTTACTACAATTAAATATTAGTGGCCAGTCGTGGCCCAGTGGCACAAGCGTGTGACTGTAAACGACTGGTTGTGGGTTCGATTCCCACTCGAGGAGTGGAAATATTTAATATTTCCATTTTCTTCGCTCTGGTGTCGAGGTAAAGCGCGGCGTTAAGTTCCGTACAAAAATCACAATTACAAAATTGTAGCGTAAACATTAAGAACTAATAATTTTGAGCCAGTTGTGATTTTTACGTAATTTCCCCGCGAGGGATAGAGTGTATACGAATAAATGTCATAAAAAGTATGTAAACAAGTATATAAATATAACTATTAATTTAATTATTACCATTTTAAATAAACCACTTTAAATATAACCATTTTAAATATAACCGTTCCACCGAGTGGTGACTGAATCCATAGCAATCGTGCTTACCGTCAAACACTGTCCCACTCGCGGCCTGAATAGTAAAAACATTATTTTCTCCTACCTCCTACCTACCTATAGTATTTGAATCTACCTCTACCGTTTTCAGCCAAAATATTGTAAAATAAACTTAGTTAAATAAATATATAAAAAATGTTCTATTAATACTCGGTTAAAGTTGATATAAGTGCTAGTACAAAAATATTATATAATATTAAATAAAATACGCTTCCAATTTGTTCCGCCATTTCATAAATCAAGATTTATGACTTCTCTTAATATCTTGAAATATAGCTTTAAATCGAAAATGATAAATCTGATCTGGCGAAATATCTTTCTGTAAAAAAAATATAATAAAAAAATATATGTACATTAAATTATTTTGATATCCCTGGTGACAAGAAATAGTCTCTATTTCGGGCAGAAACCGGAGAATGGAGTGTTTTGACATCAGTTTCTCTACCTATTATGCCTAATTGCTAACCGATTTTGAAATAACTTTCCCACCTTCACATATCATTTTTCAAAATTATTTAGTATGTGGCCAGTCGTGGCCCAGAGGCACAAGCGTGTGACTGTAAACGACTGGTTGTGGGTTCGATTCCCACTCGAGGAGTGGAAATTATATTTCCAATTTCTTCGCTCTAGTGTCGAGGTAAAGCGCGGCGTTAAGTTCCGCCACTTAGCACGCAAGCCTCCGATTTCGGCGGAAAGTGGGGAACAGAGTGTCTTAACACTAGGTTCCCTCTGCCTACGCTGCTGTATGCGGGATACAGCGTGAAGCTAAAAAAAATTATTTAGTATTTTTAAAGTGTTATTCCACACTTAGGAAAATTGAATTCTTTAAAATGTTATTTAGTATTTTATTAGCTTTGTCCGCTACAAAGAATTGTATTATAGATATTATTTATCCAACGTATAACATTTGCATCTTATTTAAATAAATTTGCATATCTGACACTAACTTCTTTATAAATAAGTGGAGTTTATATGGAAAATTTGTATTTATACCGGAGTCCGGAGTGAAGGTGGGGCCTTGTACTAATAAATTGAATTATAATATCATTATAACACTTCCCGTAAGTCCTTCGTCCATATGCAGACTATATACTTGGCTTGTATAGAAATCATTAAATATATGATGATGAATGAAGTTTCGCGTTAATGAAGGTGATGTGTAACATTTTTTTACAGTTTCACCTTTTTTCCCGCTTAGCGGTGTAATCAGGGAGAACCTAAAGTTAAGACACTACGTCCTTCACTATCCGCCCTAAACAGAGTATTTTTTTCAACATTTTCAAAGTGTTATTCCACACGTAGGCAAATTGAAAAAAAAAAATTAAAGAAAACGTATAAAAATTTGATCGCAGGTGATTCGGACCCGCGCCTCCTGAATACCGTTCAAGCACTCTCAACACTGAGCCATGCGTCCTACTAGCCGCTGCGTCGAAATTCTTATACGTTTTTATTACAACTTAAACATGGAATAATACTTTTAACATTTTTAAAGTATTATTCCACAGTTAGGAAAATTGAAAAAGACATTTAAAGAAAACGTATAAAAATGATCTCTGAATACCGTTCAGGCGCTCTCACCACTGAGCCATGCGTTCTACTAACCGCTGCGTCGAAATTCGTTAAATTTTTTAAATGTCTTTAAGAGTATATTTTTTTTAAGCTTCATGCTTTATCTCTAGCACGTTAGCAAGAAAAAACTTTGCGCGAAACGCTACAGTCTCTGTATTCTTCTCTTCATATCTTTCGTCCCATGATTACATATGACGTATATGTTCCGGAGGTTATAAAGCTTTTTCCTTGATCTTTCTTAATTATTATCCTGTCTCGAAAGTGAATCGAAGTCTCCCTTTACCTTTTACCACTCAAATTTGCTTCGCATATTTTTTTACACTTATTTTATCACTCATTCTCTTGACGCGCATCTTATTATATTGTGTACTATAGTAATGATGACGTGCCTAACCTAAGCTAACAATCAAACTTAAATGTTTTTTTTTTAAAGTGGAGACCGGAGTGTCTTAACACTAGGTTCCCTCTGCCTACTATTTCTAAAATTTAGCTTTGAGGCCATATTGGTTCAGTGGAACAGTGTCCTATTAAACACGATTATTGATTCCCACTCAATGTAGTTAGTAAGAAATTAAAAATTAAATTAGATCATAAAATAAATTACAAATTACTCAATAAAAATTCACAATCAAAGATCAATAAGTAGCACAGTCCACGCTTAACAAATATTTAACTCAGAACCACACTTACCCCTTTATTTACAGATCCTCTTGACGGTGTCGATTTTGTTTTATCAATTAGTTCAGTAATTAAACTAAAGTCTGATTAAATTTCAGAGTCTAAAGTAACCGAAGGATTGCTTAATGAGATTAGACGGTGGAATAAATATTTTATTTATAATCTCGATTTGGAACGATGAAGATTATTTTTTGTAAGAGAATTTGCTGTCGCAGTAACTTTTTTTGGAATGTCGATTAATTTTATTTCAAGTATGAAAGGCCAGTCGTGACGCAGTGGCAAGAACGTGTGACTGTAAACGACTGGTTGTGGGTTCGATTCACACTCGAGGAGTGGAAATATTTAATATTTTCATTTTCTTCGCTCTGGTAACAGAGGTAAATCGCGGAACTCAATTCTGCCACTTAACACGCAACGCCTCTGAATTCGGCGGAAAGTGGGAAACGGAGTGTCTTAACACTGTCTTCCCTCTGCCTGCCCTGCTGTGTGCGGGATACAGCGTGAAGCTAAAAAAAAAGTATTAAGGAGAGGTGGGATAGGAAAATGGAATTGAAATTGGAATCCTTCTTGACTGTATGCGAAACATATGGCAGGTTAAGCCATATAATTATTGTAAAAAATGGTGCAAAGTTTGTATTGTCACCCAAGTCATTGTTATTAAATATAAATATACTTTTATACAGCACCATATTTTATCCCCCTAGTGTCAAGACACTCCGCTCCAATTTTGCCTGAATTCAAAACATTGTATGTTGAGTGACGGAACTCAACGTCATGTTCTGTTTAAATAAGACATTACTTAAATTACTTAAATATAATTATTTTTTGGGTAGGAGTTGAACCGACGACCAATTGTGCTTACAATTCTACTAAGCCACGATGGCCACTATATAAAAACTAATTAGTAAGAAATGTATATCAATGTTAATTATATTATTTTTTATTGTTTCAGGAACAAATTCTTATACAGCAGTCGCTTTGGTTTTGCTACCTGCTTTAGCTCAATTATTTGTATCATAAGAAATCAAATTGATGTAAAAGTAAGTAAAAATGTACTATTTATTATATTAATATAATTATTTAACACAAGTCTTTAGTTTAATAATACACATTTACTTTTTATATGCCAAGAAAAAACCCAAAAATAAATAATATTAAAAAAGCCAAAAAAAGGGAGAAATTATTCACTACAATCTATATTAATTAAAAAAAAACAGCGTTTTAGGGGGCAGTCGTGGGGCAGTGGCACAAACGTGTGATTGTAAACGACTGAATGTGGGTTCGATTCCCACTCGAGGACTGGAAATATTTAACATTTCCCTTTTCTTTGCTCTGTTATCGAGGCAAAGCGCGGAGTTAATCTCCGCCACTTAATACCTCCAAATTCGGCGGGAAGTGGGGAACGGAGTGAATTAACACTAGGTTCCCTCCGCCTGCTGTGTGCGGGATACAGCGTGAAGATATTAAAAAAATAATAGCGTTTAAATTCACTTTCTTCTAGCAAGTGATGAAAATGGCCTACAATATATGTACATATATGTTACAGTTTTTATCTATCCAGGAGCTGTCACACCCTCGTTGCCTCTATAGTTTTAGTTTAGACGATTGTAACTGGCATTTTGCGTTAAGACTGTTTACTATCTAATAATGTGTAAAACAAAAGTTCGCTTTTTTATAACTTTATAAAGTTTTATATGTCAACGAAATCATAACAAGAAAGTTATATAAAATATATTTTTTTAAGATTCATTAGGGGCCAGTCGTGGCGTAGTGGCACGAACGTGTGACTGTAAACGACTGGTTGTGGGTTCGATTTCAACTCAAGGAGTGGCAATATTTAATATTTCCGTTTCTTCGCTCTAGTATTAGAGGTAAAGCGCGGCGTTAAGTTCCGCCACTTAACACGCAACGCCTCCGAATTCGATGGTGCGTGGGGAACGGAGTGTCTTAACACTAGGTTCCCTCTGCCTATCCTGCTATGTGTCTCTACGCTACGACTGGCCCCTAATTGAATAGAAAGAAGGCTTAGAGTTAACTCATATGACTCACGTTGAAATATTGTAAAATTCTATACATTTTTTTTATAAATTTCAATATAGTTGTTAAGATTAATTGTTAAGTATTTAAAAATATAATTCCTCATTTTTGTTTCAGATACAATCCCACTGAATTTATCAAAATCGGTACAGCCCACGATCATTGTAATTAAGCATCTAGACTAGTCACTGTCCAAAGCTACACCAAAATCTTCAGTGTTCAACGACTAGCTTGTATACTAAAATGCATTAAGCGATGTAGGTAAAGAATTGTACAGCTATATTATATTATATTATGTGAATTTCATATTTTAAATATTTTTCTTAATAAAACGTGTAAATAGTCCTTTTTAAATTAATTGTAAAAACAATGTTCGTGTAGATAGAACTACGGGCCTAAGGTTGGATGTTTTTTAAGTAGGAACAGTATTTTAATTTTTTATGTTTTAATTTTGTTGGGTAGTCAAAGTGATTTTTTATAATTCATTATCATTTCTCCACTCTCTGTCCATTTTTGAATCAATTAGATTTTTTCCGTATAACAGCTTAGTCTGAGAGAACCTAATGATGATGTCAAAAAGTGATGCAACATGTGTAACGAAACAAATCGCGGTGTTAAGTTCCGCCACTTAACACGCAATAGGAACTGAGTGTCTTAACACTAGGTTCCCTCTATCTGTCCTGCTATGTGCGCAGGATACAGCATGTACCTAAAAAAATGGGGTAACTTAACGCCGTAATATTTTGTCAAAATATTTTAAATATAATTATTTCCTCAAACAAGAATCAAACTCGAAACTATCTTGATTCACATAGACAAACATAAATAAATAAAAACGGCAATATTTTATAAATAACTTTATAAACTGCATTCACCTGAATGCATCGACCGATTTAAATTGCATACGTTTCTGGAACATTAACTTTATGTTACACAGCTGTTGTCTATAATTTCTCTCACAGAGTATTTTAGTTTCAAATATGAGTGTTATTTTACCAAATCTTTGAAATGTTTATGACTTTTGACAATATTGACTTTGAATTTGCAATATTTTTTGAAATTAGTATGAATTTATAAAAAATACTGCTATCTGTGACTGTAAACGACTGGTTGTGGGTTCGATTCCCACTTGAGGAGTGGAAATTATATTTCCATTTTCTTCGCTCTGGTGTCGAGGTAAAGCGCGGCGTTAAGTTCCGCCACTTAACACGCAAGCCTCCGAATTCGGCGGAAAGTGGGGAACGGAGTGTCTTAACACTAGGTTCCCTCTGCCTACCCTGCTGTGTGCGGGATACAGCGTGAAGCTATTTTTTTTTTTACTGGCTGAAGCCATCGTGGCGGTATGGCATCTCATTGTGAACGTGATGGTCATAGGTTCGATTCCCATCCTGGGAAATGATATATTTAAATTATTTTCATTTATTCGTTTTGGTACCTAAGATAAACTACACCATTTACTTCCGCCTACCTATGGTAAAGCACATCATTTACACGCATATTTCGTTTTCGGGTAGAAAGTGGACAAAGAAGGTTCTTTCTGACTGAAAAGTCTGAAGCTGTTATTTTAACTACTATATTCTTTTGAAGTTTACAGAGAGAATTCAGTGAAAATACTTACTAATTAGTATGAAATTCCTTCAATTATTATAAACATTATTCACCTTGAACCACGAACCCTTTGCCTTAATTTTTATCATTATTCATCCCTTCCGCTATAACCTACATAAATATGAATGATGATTGATGACTTTTTAAAACACATAAACTTTAAAAAAAATATAGTAAAATTCTGAATAATAATACTTGTGTAAAACACATCGCCTACCTACTTAAAAAACGTCCACGTTGTTAGATAGTTATTATAAGTTACACTTAATTTCACCAAAGTTATTTATATTATATTTATAATTATAATATATTCTTAATAAGCTAACACCTACCGTGAGTGTTTATCGCTAGCAAGAGCTTAAAAAAAATTTAATACACGAACTCGTTTAAACGCAAGCAAAGTTTTATTCGATTTCAGCTCAATATAACTCATGGTGAACATAGAAAAATATTTAAATGACAAACAGTTTAAATAAATTTGTATATTTATAATATGCTAAGCATACTGGCTTCTGATTATACATGTTGCTGTTTCCGGGCTTTTCTTGTGAATTAGACGATACCAATCGACTTAACTGACTTCGAACTTGCACTAACCGTACTTGAAGTTAGTTAAATAAATATTATTTAAATTATAACCAATCTAGTGAAAATATTTGGACATTATAATATATGTACGTACATACATATGGTATGTACAAATTGTTTTTTAAGAAGGTACACCCTTCAATAACAGGGTATCGTGTTCTGTTCGTTTCATTTTCAAAATAATTAACGTTTCTCTAATTATGAATTTGTGGACAATATTATGTAAAATTATAAATTTAGATTTTTCGCCCTTATTCGTGTATAGAAAAAAATTGAGCTTTTAATTTGCACGTCTTCAAGACTTATTTAAAATATTAAAAATTAAAAATTTCGTATAAAACGTGATACGTTTTTAGGAAAAATCTACTAAAAAGTTACTTAATAGAGATTATTGTACGATAATTTTTGTATATTTTTATAATAACTATCATTTCATGAATAAGGGCCACTGTAAATATTTGTACGAAACTCTCATAGTGTATAAGGTGTATTTCATTTTGTTTGTTTAATAATAACAGTTTCGCTGTGCATATTGCCGTTTATGGATAAGATCCAATGAATTTTGTGAGGTTTCTTAAAATAAATGAAACGGTCGTTGTGTATATGTATTTTTATTTATCTCCCCAATTATTATTATCCCGTTATAGGAAATATTGCAAAGTGTTTGTCATTTTGTATAAAAATGTATGTAAAAGAAACAGTAGTTGTATAATATTTACGTATTTTTTTTTAGCTTCACTCTGTATCCCGCACACAGAAGGAGTAGGCAGAGAGAACCCAGTGTTAAGACACTCCGCCTCCGTTTCCCTCTCTCCGTCAAATTTTGAAGGCATTGCGTGTTAAATGGCGGGAACTTACTGCCGCGCTTTGATACCAGAACGAACGAACGAAAATGGAAATATTAACCTTTTTCACGCCTCGAGTGGGAATCCAAGCCGCAACCAGTCGCTTACAGTTACACGCTTGTACCACTGCGCCACAACTGGTTCCAATTTATGGTATCAGTGGTCGATAATTTATGTAATTAATAAAATGTACATTCACAAGCACGAAGCGCGAATGTAAACGCGACTGGTTGTGAGTTCGATTTACAAACGAGGTACTGAAATATTTCATTTTCTCCGCTCTTGTGTCGAGGCTAAAGCGCAGCGTTAAGTTCTGCCACTTAACACGCAATGCCTCCAGAATTCGGCAGAAAGTGGGGAATGGAATATTTTAACAACAGGTTCCCTCTTTCTATCTTGTCATATGCGGGATACAACGTGAAGCTAATAAAATATATATTTTAGTTTGTGTTAGGTATCAGAGTAAAATATTAAAATAATTTAATATAACCATTCTTTCGAATGGAAATCTTTTTATTTTAAGGGATTCGGGGTAAAATAAATCTCATAGTTAAGTGTAACATTACATCGTGACACAGCATTATAAAACATGACACTTAACAAAAAATAACATCAAATAAATTACCATCCCACGACTAAGATGTACAGTATATTATATATTCTTTATTCCACTTAAAAAAAACATACATTGTCATTTCAAAAACCTAAATAATGTTAACAAAAGGTGAACTTATCTCATAAAGATATCTCTTCCAGCCTGTGGAAGTGGGTAAAACCAACAAATAGCGGGAAGACAAAACTGTACAATATTACTATGAAATAAATATATTTATATACAAAAATATATATTTAGATACACATACTTAAATATACCTAATATATACATACATACATAAACATATATGTAGATATATAATAGACGTGCAAGTTATATTAAAAAAAATTCACGCTACTAGTTCCTATAGGAAGAGAGAAACTGCCCCCGGGTTTCACGGAGTAGTGACGATTGAGGAGGAACATCAAAAAGCTAGGTAGCTAGTAGGTATATGGACTTCCTATATTTGCCACTGTGAAATTTCCATTCAAGTCCCCGTTGGGGTGAGTAATTGTAACGTTTTTTTCACGTTAAAAAAACGCAGAGAGGACGTAATATTTTCCGCCAAAATTCTACATATTACGTTTTAAATAGATGCAATGCTGTTCTTTGTCTTTTTAAAGCGGGGGTTGCAGCTTTTTAAATACAAATAATTTAAATTTGATTGCTTGAGTTGGAATCAAACTCAGAACCTTAGTGTTGACACTAGACAATGTTCTACTGCGCCATGACAATCTTAATCGTTCTATTCGAATAAATATTTTCTATATTTATTTGAAAGTGAAGTACATATATATCTTCATGTATTAAGCGTCTAAGAAGCGAAAGGCAAGATAAGCAGCAAAAAGACAATGGACGAAAATTAATCTGACTTTAGTACATACGGAATAAAGAACAAATGAAAAGATAAATGAAATAAATTTTATTTTTTCATTTAAAAATATTTTTTTTCTAGCGTCACGCTATATCCCGCACACAGCAGGGTAGGCAGAGGGAACCTAGTATTAAGACACTGCGTTTCCCACTTTCCGCCGAATTTTGGAGGTTTGCGTGTTAAGTGGCGGAACTTAACACCGCGCTTTACCTCGACACCAGAGCAAAGAAAATGGAAATATAATTTCCACTCCTCGAGTGGGAATCGAACCCACAACTAGTCGTTTACAATCACACGCTTGTGCCACTGGGCCACGACTGGCAATTATTAAAAATATTAATAAATGAAATTGCAGCATCTTGTCGGAGTGAGACATTCTTTGACTATAAACACGATTGGTTATGGGTTCGATTCTCATTCGGAGGAGTGGTCATAATTAAATTATTTTCATTTCCCCGATCTAATGTACAATACGAAACGTTTAGTTCTGCCACCCTGCATTCAAAGCATCACGCAGTGTAAGTGACCTTCGCCTTGGACATCCACAACATTAGAGAAGTTGTAAATGCGTTGCAGGCCTTGCGGGTGAAGGAGGCCGAAGTATGAGTGGGAACAAGGACTAAGGAGAGATGAAGCTGAATAAATGATGTCGATAAATATTTTATTTATTAAAAAATATTGAAATTGTCATATAAATGTGTTTTTCCTATTTAATTGTATGTCCCGTCTGTTTCGTGTGTTTTTTTTTATATAAGAAAAGAATTATATCTGTAAAATATATTTTGAATTAAAATGCTTACAACCAATATATTATAATAAAACTATTATTAAACCAACACATACATTTCAACAGTTTTAATGTCAATCTAAAGTTAATTGACATCTCAGAGTGGTCGTTACTGCAAGTTACCTCGTATCTTGAAACCAATCAAATTCCGCCTGACGTTACACGACGTGGACAACGAAGTCAGTGAATGGTTTTCACGTGTCACTGCATTGGAGTATTGGTCATGCCCTATATATCGCTGTTGCGAAGGTTTTGTGTGAAATTTATAAATAAAAGCTCATTTTTCTTTAGATATATTATAAAGCTTTTTATATATATTGTGGCCAGTCGTGGCCCAGTGGCTCAAGCGTGTGACTGTAAACGACTGGTTGAGGGTTCGATTCCCACTCGAGGAGTGGAAATATTTAATATTTCCATTTTCTTCGCTCTGATGTCGAGGTAAAGCGCGGCGTTAAATTCCGCCACTTAACACGCAATGCCTTCGAATTCGGCGGAAAGTGGGAAACGGAGCATCTTAATACTAGGTTCCTTCTGCCTACCCTGCTGTGTGCGGGATACAGCGTGAAGCTACAAAAAAAAAATAAAAAAAAATATTGTGTTCTAGTTTTAAAATGGTTAAGAGTGAAAAAAAATAATATTATTGGTAAGAAAATTCAATAATTAAATTATTTTTTACGCTTTAAAAATATTGGTAAAAGTTATTGTGATATATTTGATTAATGAAACCATCGTAGTGCAGTGATACAACGTCTGACTATACAAAATTGGTTGTGGGTTCGACCCACTCAGAGTAATTATTTTAATTAAATAACGTTGTATAAAATATTTTAAATAAATAATGAAAAATAAAAATAAAAAAAAACGCGACGTTTGATTCTGCCACGATATCGATTACGTGCAGAAATGGGAAAGCAAGTGTCTCGACACTAGGTTCTCTCTGACTATGTCTCAGGAAAAAGTGTAAGATTAGTTTTTTTACATTTTTAGGCAAAATCAAAACACGCAATAATAAAAAGATAAACCATGAGTTTCCTATTACAATAATTGTTTTAGAATATTCGGTAAATTCAGTTTTATTTGCCTAATGGTTATTAACTGTCTAGTTTTACTCGAATGTTGCCAAATTTATTTAAGAGTTTATTGAAAAGCAACAATTATGATATTGCTATTTCATTTGAAAGTCACATTTAATTTTTAGGTTAAATATTTTACAAAAACGAGAACAGCGTCTGATATAAAAGTCATTGATTGTGGATTCGATTCCTACTTGATGGAATGATTAAGGTAAAGGGCATTCAACAAGTAATGTTCCGATTGTTGGCGAAAAATGGAGAACATAGTGTCGACTCTAGAATTTCTGTGGCTTCTTTTATTTGATTTTAATTCAAATTAAAATAATATAATTCAGATTATATTATATTAAACTGTCAAAAGTTAGATTTATTAAAACTATCGCGTAGCATTGTGAAATTATGTCTATTTAACATTACAATAAATGCCTAAAAATATGCAGAGAACAAAAAAAAAATAATGAAATATGTTATATTAAATGAGTAACAAAAAGTAAATCATTTTTTTTTAGCTTCACGCTGTATCCCGCACACAGCCCCTGCTGTGTGCGTGATACAGCGTGAAGCTAAAACCTAGTGTTAAGACACTCCGTTCCTCACTTTCTGCCGAATTCGGAGGTTTTGCGTGTTAAGTGGCGGAACTTAACGCTGCGCTTTACCTCGGCACCAGAGCGAAGAAAATAGAAATATTAAATATTTCCACTCCTCGAGTGGGAATCGAACCCACAACCAGTCGTTTACAGTCACACGCTTGTGCCACTGGGCCACGACTGGACACAAAATCAATCAAAACTAATATTTATATTTAAACTATTAATAATAAAAATACTTGCGTACTTACACATCAATAACGTAAGCTATACCAGCAACCAATTCATTCTCACAAAGATCCATCCAAACTCACTCCAGGTAATTCCATATAAATTGCATTCAAACACATTCCCAAGCAATGGTATAACAAACAGATGGACATTTGCCTTATTTTCTGCTGTAGCAAGTCCTGGTCAGAGGAGCGTGTTCAATAATTTAGTTCGGTAATTTGAGCGGAGGGTAGCCCACGCATCTATTATTCAAAAGGCCAAAAATACACTGTCCAAGGGAATTTATACTCTATCTCTTATATAATACGGTTTGTATTTGTTCAATTGTTCGTTCAGCTATTCTACCATCGGTTTCTTATAGTTTATTGATAGCCATGTGAATACTTCTCAGTCTTTTGGGTTACAGCCCTTATGAAGATAGAAGTAGGATTCGATAGGTTTTTTGTCCTATTTTTCAGGTTTAGGCATTTTTTCGTATGGCATGGTAGTCAGAGGAAATATAGACTTAAAACACTTCGTTCTCCATTTTCCTTTTGATATGGATGTAGGGTGTTAAGTGGTTGAAATCATCGCTGCAATTTTCTTATGAGAGCGGAAAAGCTAAAATATTTTTAATACTATTGTAATAAATTCACTGATTGAGAATCGAACCTAGAATTTCTAGCATTGTGCCATTACTCTTTGAGATGACTCTTTGAAATGGTCCACGAGGTGATGATGTCTGGTGGAGTATATTACTTTTATATATTTTCGGGTTCTTGGTCTTTTTATACATTACACAAATTTCATACTAAAAATATCTCTTATATCATAACTATTAAGAACAACTTACAAAATTTATCTCTAAGCAAAATATTTACAAAGAATAAACTATTTGACTACGTGTTATATTTCTGGGCGAATGCCCTTCTTTGTCAGAATTAGCCATGTGTTTTCTAAAAGAACATTGTAATATGCATAGAAAAACAAGAATTAGAAATGTCACAATTAAAAGTAATTTAATTCCACAAAAATAATTAAAATATACTGTCGAATAATTAAGAAATCACTTAATAAAACAATTTGATTAATATTCGAAACAATAAAGCATAAGATCGCTTGGAACAATAGCGATTCGTCGCTAACGTGGTGCGCTTGCCGTTGATGTTTGAAAAGTCCTGTTCAACATGGCTGCGCTGACCAACGACACGACGCTCCGCCAGATTGACAGTTGTCAAATCTTGTTCCGAGGTTTTATTCTATTGACTGCGCTAACAATGCGCCGTCACGGCCGGACTGACTTTCGACCGTCCTCGGGCGCATCATATTGCAGTCCTGTAACAATCACACAATTAATCGAACGGGTGTCTGTAAATCTACCCGCTCGCCCAACCTGACAAGTTATGACTAGTAGACCTAATGTTACTGTCATACAACTATAACTGTCTCTGAATAAGAAAAGCGTGTGTCCTTTCGACCACTCATGGACCGGACGGCACCTTTTTCTAATCACAATCACAAGCATTGCACTCTTTATCGGCATGACAATTTCTCACACAGTATCAATTTGGACCGGACGGGTGTGCCCTTTCCAGCCACACGTGCATGGCCCGGACGACACTGTCCCTTCGACCAATGAACACATAAGGTTGGACCGGACGGGTGTGTCCTTTCGACCAGCAACACGTGCATGGCCCGGACGACACTGTCCCTTCGACCAATGCACACATAAGATTGGACCGGACGGGTGTGTCCTTTCGACCAGCAACACGTGCATGGCCCGGACGACACTGTCCCTTCGACCAATGCACACGTAAGGTTGGACCGGATGAATGTGTCCCTTCGACCAGCCGCTATCAGCTGCATGGCCCGGACGACATTATCCTTTCGACCACCTTCCACACACCACGTTACTCGATGACTCCTCTCACTCAACGTGCCAACATAGTTGACTCACAAACTTTATGCAAACAATGCTTACAGATTACACGTACCTACCAATGTATCACAGCTATTCGGTCTGTTGAGGTGACTACCCTTCCGGCGCCGTCATGGCCTCTTCTTCAATCATCAAACTAGCAGATATTTCAACTAACCCGTCATGACCCCGAGGTACTGGACGCAAGTTCTCGTTATTAATTTTAACGCTCACACCGTTTTCTAAAATATCCCTTCCTATTATAACAGGGTCTGAGTCTGGTACTACATGAAATGTCAAGAGTTTTATAAAATTTTCAAGATAAACCTCACTTAAAATCTGTGATTTTATTTCATCACCGCCAATGCCCGTAAGATACACGAGATCATTGCGCACAGTACCTGTAAACTTACTAGAAGAGCTCTCGATTATCAACGAGCAAGACCGCTATCAAACAAAATGGCGACTGACTCACCGGATGACGTCCTCAAGGTGCCCCTCGACTGCCGTTGTTCGCAGACATTGACCTCTTTCCTTACCGTAGATCCAACGCCTTTTCCCTTTTCTTTACAATTTGTTGCTCTGTGTCCAGCTTGACCACATATGTAGCAGGTTACTGTAGAAGTTTTCTCGGAAGCACGTGTTGCAGTTGACGGATCTTGCAGCTTAGTCATCCCAGAAGAATCTTCTCGAAGACGCTTTTTACAATCGGCTTGCTGGTGTCCGGGGATTCCACAAAAATGACATTTATCAGGAAATCTTGCGTCCGTAATTCTAGGTCGCTTGAAATCAGGCTCTTGGATTTCAGTAACCTCCGATCTTGGCTTTAGGGAAATGCTCCTTAAGATTCTAAACAGCTGAGGTTTGGTAGTCACAGTATATGCGTTTAGCTCACGGCGTATCAAAACATCCTTCTGACATAAGACCGATATGACGAATCCGGTTATAACATCCTCTGGCATTCGAGTTTTTGGTATAGTTTCGATCATATTCCATAAGCGCAGACCAGCTTCTGATGCAGTTTCTTTTGTTCCAATTTGAAAATGCAATATTTCATCAAAGTAGTCTTGAAATAATTTTGGTTTACAAAATTTGGCCATTAAACATTGTTTTACAGTCTCCCATGTCAGCTCATTCAAATTTAACTTGGACAAGCAAGAGGCTGCGCGCCCTTTCAGTGCACTAGTGAGAGCCACAAGTAAATCTACGCCCTCTAAATGCTTAGTCAGTACTATAAGCTCTGTAATCTTACACCAACCTTCTATATCTGCGTCTACATCATCTGGATTAAATTCTACGAGTTTCAATTCACTAGACTGGGCGCTAGCAATTGCTACCGGTGGTTGCTTCGTCGCTAACATCCGAGTAAGTAAGATTTCCATATTACTTAACAACTTAAAGGCACTATTTTCGTCAGGTGGTTGTTTTTCTTCGGTCGGTAGCGCATGGTATCCCACTTCTGATCTGGGCGAATGCCCTTCTTTGTCAGAATTAGCCATGTGTTTTCTAAAAGAACATTGTAATATGCATAGAAAAACAATAATAACAAATGTCACAATTAAAAGTAATTTAATTCCACAAAAATAATTAAAATATACTGTCTAATAATTAAGAAATCACTTAATTAACCAATTTCATTAATATTCGAAATAATAAAGCATAAGATCGCTTGGAACAATAGCGATTCGTCGCTAACGTGGTGCGCTTGCCGTTGATGTATGAAAAGTCAAGTTCAATATGGCTGCGCTGACCAGCGACACGACGCTCCGCCAGATTGACAGTTGTCAAATCTTGTTCCGAGGTTTTATTCTTTTGACTGCGCTAACAATGCGCCGTCATATTTATAAAAAAAAATGTTATAGGTCCTCGCTTTTTCACACATAGGGGGGTAACCAGTGAGGACCTAGTGCCAAAACACCCCGTCCTCCATTGCGTGTTGAGTGACGGAGCTCTACGCAGCGCTTAGTCTATGGTACCAGAGCGAAGAAATGAAAATTTAAATATAATTATTCCCCCGAATGATAATCGAACCCACTACTATCGCCTAACATATCTCTAACCTCTTATTAACATTTAATACTAATAATTAAAAAAAAAGGAAATACGATACTTGTACTTAGGCTTACGACACTTTAGGTCTCGAGACACTGGGTTATTGTATTACAAATGCTTTTATCTAATACAGGGATGTACAATTCCCGGTCCTTAGACTACATGCAGGTCGCAAAGCGTTTATTTATATTAGAAATATTATCCTATTAAAGGCGAGTCATCAAATCTTACCGCAGAGTGGCAAGAGATTGGGCGATATTTTATTTTTCTTATAGTTTATGTATGATTAAATTTTACGACATTTGTACGACAGTAATTTTTGGAGTATTTATTATTTCATTTACTTTGCCTTGATTTGGAGACAAAGCGCAGCGTTGAGTTCCACATCTTTACACGCAATGCCTTCAGAATTCGGCGGTAAATGGCGAACGGAGTATATTAACATAAGATTCCATCTGCCTACCCTACAGTGTGAGGGATATAACGTAACGCAAAAAAATACATTATTAATCGGATAAATTAGGCCTTAACTTGGTAATTTGTTTTTAAAAATATTATTATATACGCTAAGTTATTGACAACGTCTTCGGACAGCATCTATCTTCTAATCTAATTGCGATTGGTTCTGAATTCCATTCCCACTCGCAGGAATGACCATAATTTAAAATTAATTCCATTTCTCCGTTCTGATTAATAAGAGAAAACGCCATGTTGAGGGCTGCTCGTAACTTTATTGCCGTGAAAAGTGATGAATGAGGTATCTTGATCCTCGATTCCTTCCTTGCCTAGCTTAAGTTACTACTCTTTGATTTGCTATTGTAAAATATCAGTCATCAGGTCAGTTGTGGCCCAGTGGCACAAGCCTGTGACTGTAAACGACTGGTTGTGGGTTCGATTCCCACTCGAGAAGTGTAAGTTATATTTCCATTTTCTTCGCTCTGGTGTCGAGGTGCAAGCGCGGCGTTAAGTTCCGCCACTTAACACGCAAGCCTCCGAATTCGGCTGAAAGTGGGGAGCGGAGTGTCTTAACACTAGGTTCCCTCTGCCCTGCTATGTGCGGGATACAGCGTGTAGGTAAAAAAAAAAATATCGGTAGTTAATCTTATCATATAGCTATAAAGATAATATTAAAAAAAAAATTTAAGCTTTTACTATTAATGCTGCTTAAGCTTTCCTGGAAAATTAATACACTTACCTTCCTTTTACCGTATACGAATTACCGCTACTTAAAACCACTTGACAAAATCTCAAAATTATTAACGATTTAATCTATAATTTGTATATATCCAATATTAATATATATTGGTAAATGGCTCTTACAGCAATATTGTAAACATAAAATCATGTTCGGAGTGGAAAAAATTTCATATCAGCTTAAATATTTTACCGATCGTAAAATTAATTGAAGTTTATGTTGCTACACGATTTTTGCCATCCGATTTATTTAAGTGGTTTTACAAACAATTATTTTTGTATACATGTTTTTTTTTTTAATTTTGTATTTCTTTCTTTATTTTTGCTATAATGAATAAGCCTTTTATCTTCACGCTGTTTTCGTATTTCTGTATGGTAGGTAGTGAGACTGTAGTAATATGGCGTATTGTTCCCCGTTTTTCAGTTATATAAAGCAGGGGTGAGCAATTTTTATAGCAACGGGCACCGGGACAAATTATATTTTTAAATAATAACTAAAAATAAATTAATTAAATTAACTAATAAATTAAATGCTTAAAAGTATACTTATAATAATAATAAAATGCTGAGTACGTGTAATATAAACCAATAAATTAAATTTCGGCTTTTCGGGCCGCAGTTAAACTACCGCTGGCTATTCAAATGAATAAAGCAACTCCATGAACTAAATTTGAGTTTATATTAATAGGAGCAGTTTACCATATAGTTACGCCTAAAGTGAGATAATCTATATAATAGTAAGTGAAACTAAATATAAAATTGAGTTAGCAGTGGCTTAGTTAAAGTTAAAGTTTATATTGAGAAGGAGTACACATAACCAATACTTTTAAGTTTTATAATAAAACATAGAAATACATTAAATTAATAAAATTTATATTACATCCACTACCATGAATACATGCGTAATAACGCATACATTTTTTGTATACAGTGACATTTTTTCAGCTTCACGCTGTATTCCGCGCACAGCAAGATAGACAGAGGGAGCCTTGTGTTAAGACACTCCGTTCCCCACTTATACAGTGAAATATACATGCTATACTGAGGCAACGCTAACTTAATACAAAGTCTTCTATTTCTACCTGTCGTCAAGGTCAGGCCTGCCAGGGTCCACCTTTTTAATCTTCTCCATTTTATACAATCTATTTGAGTCTCAGTGGTTAATCCACGGGCTCTCATACATATCTTGCTTCATGATATCCAGTCATCGCTTCTCGAGTTTCCAGTATGTCTCAGACGACGCTTTTGTAGCTTTTCCGCTATATCACGGACTCCATGACTACCTTGAATGACAATGTTAGGACAGTCTACCTAGATTTCCGTCTTCTCTAAAGTAATGATAAGTAGTGGACTTTTTTACAACAATTTTTCATGTAAATAATACATAAGAATTGAATGCACTACCGTGCTCGTAGTTCCCAATCAGTCTACCAACTGTGTCACCAACATTGATCGAACAATATTATATAATTAGTGTTTTCAAATGAAATTTAAATGCGCCTCAATGCGATACGTCGGTCTACTTGAGATTCCGCGAGGCGGTTACTAAGACGTGAGTGGAGCTTACGCACTCACCTGTATACAGGGAAATAGAATAACTAGATCTTCTAAATATGTTTTTTTAGGGCTTTAAAATAATTCAAGCACAGTGGGGCCAGTTGTGTAAACGACTGGTTGTGGGTATTTTTTATTTCTTCACTCTGGTATCGAGGCAAAGCGCGGCGTTAAGTTCCGCCATTAACACGCAATGCCTCCAAAAAAATGTCGGAAAATGGGGAACGGAGTATCATAAAACTAGGTTCCCTCTCCCTACCCTGCTGTGTGTGGGAATTAGTGTGTTAAGTGAAGTTAATTCATCAGAATCGGAATAATTCAAATATAATCATAATTGGAAATAAACCCACAACTGTCGTATTTACTGCGCTTAATGGCTTCTTTTTATTTAAATATATATTTAATTCATATTTTCGGGCGGAAAATGGAGGCTGGAGTGTCTCGAAACAACTATGGTAGAGAAGTGTGAAGCTGAATAAGAACATTGAATATAAAAAAAAACAATACAAAAACCTTACCAAGTAAAATTACTTATCGTGTACTCCTCAACATTACGGTTATAGGTTCAAGTCCCGATTGAGGCAAAATTTATTGAAAAGACACCATTTCCAGTAATAAGAACATCTTGCTCGGACGTCTCATTTGTTTTGCGCGGCGCACATAATAACGCGATCAAAACGTATGAGAATTTTGACAGTGCGACGTGATGCGAAAACTTAAAGGGAATGAATTTTGTTCGTCCTAAACAGTTAGGTTGGTTTCCACTGAAAAAATGTTGCTGTAGTCAGCTGTAGAAGCTTTCTTTAACACGAAATGAAGTGTTTTTGTTTAAAAAAGTGTATTTTTTAAGAAAAATAGTATTAAATTTGTCATTTCCATATATGTTATTAGTTATGCTATGGGTTAGTTGTTAATATAAACGCATTGGTGGGTCCTGTCTTGGGACTTATTCGTACATGTTTTTAGATTTTTACGCTTTATGACGCAATGTATGGCTGTGAACTCGATGGCTGTGAGTTCGATTCCTATTCGAAAATATTTAGTATTTTATTTTTTCACAAGTGAAAAAAATGATAATAATACAAAAAAAGGACCTAAGCCAAAAAGTGACGTTACATTTCGTCACTCAATACGCAAAGCTTCAATTTCGAGCGGAAAGTGTAGAGCGGAATGTCTGAATATTAAGTTTTTGTGAAGCGTGGAGTACAGTGCAGCTTTTTCCCTCAGCCAGAAAGAGGATTATAAAAGAATAGTCATTGAGAATCTAGTGTCAAGTAACTCCAATCTCCGTTTTCCGCCCGAAATCGAGTCAAAATTTAAATATCCGTTCCTATCAAATGGGAATCGAACTTGAAACTAATTATGAACTTAACCAATTATGAACGCTACTTTTATACTAAACATAAATATGACATATTTTGCTTGTAATAACAAATAATTTCAAAAAATTAACTAAGAGGAACATGCTTAAAATATTTTTTTCCCATCCGTGCCACACGGTATGGACACGTGTGCAAATTTTCAAGAAAATCCGGCATCAAGAATTAGGTCAAAATGGCGTTGCAAGATTTTTTGATATTGATACAGAAATACGGGTCAAGTTAGTTAAATAAGAATTTGCAAAATATATTTTTAATTAAATGTATAAATATTCCTCAACATATGACATAAAATGTCAGCTTCACTGCTAAGACACTCCTTTCTTTCTTTTGAATGGTATGAAAATAATTAAATATAATCATTCCCTCATAATTATAATCAGTTTTTTGAGTGGGGTATTGGGAAAGAACATAGTGACTGAACACTCCGTTCTCCTTTTTCCGTCCAAATTTAAGACATTATTCAATTCTTTTATGGGTCGGAATAAACGCATATACATATAATAAAATTCCACAGCTTCTTTTAGATTTACCACTGGAGAAATTTAAAATCATTGTTAAAGATATTTTAATTAGTAAGGCTTTTTAGGTATTACTCTGTAGAAGAGTATTTAAAGGATAAAAATGCGTGGAATGAATCTGATTAGAGTACCCGGTTTAGCTATTCATTGTATCAAATAATAAAATTGTATTTTTTATATTTGAAAAGAGCAACTGCTGAGTTTCTGGCAGGCTCTTCTAAGCAGAACTGCCTTCCAAGTCGATGGTAGCTTATGTTCATTCGACGATTCAAAAGTCTATTTGAATAAAGATATTTTGAATTGATTTGAATGGCAGAACTTAACACCACGCTTTGTCTTACCAGAGCACTCGAAACACTCTTTCTCAAAAAATCTAATTTGAAACCCCCGCTTTCATAGTAGACCTATATTGGATTCAATTTAAATATTACATTTGTATCTTTATATATTCACAACTGCACCAAGAATCCACTAGCGTAACTCTGCTCCAAATATATATAAGACAACTTACAGTGATATCTAGTTCATAGTGACAGGCTATTTGGACGGTGACCTTTAGAAAAGGGGTTACGACAATTCAAGCGTTGCTCTTAAAATGTCATCGTGTACTGTGTTTTATTATTTTCCTAAATATTTTAATAATAAAATAAATAAAAACCGTTTCACTCTTTTTTTCTGTATAGCTGGGAAGTTTGAATGAACCTAGTGTCAAGACACTCTGCCCTACACTTACGTTTGAAATGAAGACGGCGAAATTCAACTTTTTCTTATGCATTATAGCCAAGGAATGATTTTTTTATTTTTTTTTTTATTTTTATTGAATAAAGAAGGCAAACGAGCAGAAGGACCACCTGATGGTAAGTGGTTACCTTCGCCCATAGACATCCACAACATTATAGGTGTTGAGGATGCGTTGCCGACCTTGGGGGTGAAGAAGGGAAGAAGGAAGATAGGATGGGAATGGTGGGAATAGGGAGTGAGCTGGCTTACATGCCATCGAACCGGAACACATCAACAGATATTTGGCGGTTCGTCTTTGACATGATAGTGGTCGCGAGCCAGTCGGAGAACAGGTCTCCTACCACCAAACTACTGGGTTACCCGCCTTTTATGGGACGCTATCCCAGCTGCGGAGGGGAATTGTATTCTTGACCCGCCCCCCCACGGGGGCCCGTCCCCCCACGTGGCAAAAAAAAATAAGATAATTAATCACTCCCCCGAGTATGTGTTTAGCTGTGAAAACATGTTGGACTAAATGAAAGGGTTATGGGTTCGATTCTTTTTCAGAGGATACCTATATGAATAACAACCACCAGTCTCTTAAACATTTTTTTTAAAGTGTTATTCCACACTCAGGATTTTTATATGTTTTCTTTAAATGTCTTTTTCAACCACCAGTCTCTTTTACACTCAGACGTTGTCCCGAAGCTACAATAGCCTCAAATATGAATATTAATATGTCGATGCAACTAAATAAAATAATAATGCTTGTTTGTTATATTATTATTTAAATACCGCTTTTTACTAAATACATATAAGTATGTATATTTTAAATATCCCGTATGTTTACCTTTTTTGCGTTTATTGTTCGTTAATCTGTCTGTAGCGTCTCGTATCATTATCTAAAGATTAACTGGACCGATTTTGGGAGGGCTTTCACTGGCTGATAGATGACGTAATAAAGGTTAATTTAAGCTACTTTAAATCCAGCATTAGCTTTTTTCAGTTAAATTTCACGCGGACAAATCCACGGACACAGCTAGTATTAATAATATAAATATTGCCATAATACAAATTGATATCAAAACAGATGTTTGATTCCCAATACTGAACACACGTTGCTGAGCAATTACACAACGATGCGTAATTATAAACCTATCTATGAAATTATAATGAAGATCTAAAGGGTCGAAACCTTTAATAGGTTACAGCTTGTACTATTTATAGTTTTATTGAGTACCTTGCTTATGTTTTTGAATTACGAATATACTGGTAATGAAAAACTGTAGTAGTAAAGTGGTATGTCTGATTGGACGATAGTGTATGAAATCGTTGTTGTTTTGGGTTCGATTTCTGCTTTGGGGTATTAAGTGTAGTGTGATGGAGCGCGGCGTTTAATTCTGCTTAACATTGGTAAGGGATATCCAGTACTAAAAGTGAGAAATGTTTTTTTTATACTAGATGTCCCTCTATATATCCTATTATATTTAAATTTGAATTTGGCTTTATAGTGGTATTAGCACAGCGGGCTTTGACAGATAAACTGGCATGATATCATTGTATCAAGTGAGTTAAATGAAGCCAGTGGGGAGGGGCACAAGCGTGTGACTGTAAACGACTTTCGTGTTGACGTTGTGGGTTCGATTTTCACACGAGGAGTGGAAATATTTAAAATTTTCATTTTCTTCACTCTGATATCGTGGGAAAGCGCGGCGTTAATTTCCGCAATTTAACGTCGTGTCTTAGCACTAGGTTCCCTCTGCCTATGTGCAGTATGTGGGACACAGCGTGAAGCAAAAAAAATGAGTTAAAGTAATCAATTTGAATTCCACTAAACTAAGTGATTTGTCTTTCCTAATTCGAGTTCAAAACCCATATTTGTTACATTTTACCAATTAATGAAAGAAAGTTATTATTGTATCCTCCACATGAAAACAGTGTGTATTAATCAAATAGATATTAAATAAATTTTTAAATCTTATCAATATCCATATTCATATTATAAATGCAGAAGTTTGTTTGTTGGTCTGCCTGTTACACCCACTTTTGGCCCGATTTAAATGAAATTTAGAAAAAAAGTAGTCAAACTTGTGTAATAGTTTTTCAAAAGTCAACCCTTCTGCTAAGCTAAGCTTCCTTTTTGTTTTTCAAAAAATAACCCCTGAGAGACTGAAAAAGGGGATGAAAAATTTTATGAAATATATAAACCATCCGTCGAAATAATGAAGCAGTTGTGTAACTCATGCAGGCAAAGCCATGAAAAAGCACTACATTTCTGTATTTCAATTACTACTTGCTACTTAAATAAACAAGCAAAAAAACAAAATGTCAAAGACGTCATAATTTTAACGAACATTAATTCGTCCGAAATGATGCAACGAAAATCAATTATAAGGCCATTACCGAATAATGAGATGAGCTTCCATCAATCAGTAGGAGTAGGAGCGATGTATTTAACGGCGCTCATTAAAATAAAAGCCCAATGTTAAGCGAATTTTGTTAAGAAATGTATTGTTTTAATACGAGTATATACAATGTATGTATGTTTGGTGTTCTATTTATGTGTTGTTGATAGTATTTTTTTTATTAAAAAGATTTTGAAATTGATGATAGGGCCAGGTGTAGTGCAGGGGCACGTATGTGTGACTGTGAACGCGACTGGTTGTCGGTTCGATTCCCACTCGAGGAGTGGGAATCGAACCCACAATGAAATGACTATTGACCACAGTGAATATTTCTATTTCCTTTGCTCTGGTGACGAGGTAAAGAGCGAGGTTAAACTCCGCCACTTGACACACAATGCTTCCGAATTTTGCAGAAAGTGGGGAACGGAGTGTCTTAACACTAGGATCACCTCTCTCCACCGGAATTCAAGATATCACCACCACCACCATCTGACGACCATATGACACGATAAGAAGTACAAAGTATAAAGTATACTTAACACATCACTATTTATGTATGTCAAATACAAAGAGCTACTCCTGAAAAGGCAGTTTCAATACAAAAAATATAAACGTTGTATACAAAAAAATAAAGTGTTTTTTGTTTATAATCCATAAAAAATATTGTTGTCAAATTTAAGCTAAATCATAATCGGATATGGATGTATTTATATGGAGAAGTGTAGAATGCCTAGATGTGTAACTGAATGTATTAGAAATACATTACTAGCTTCAAAATTTATCCCACAAACAGGGTAGTTAAAATAAACCTAGTGACAAGACACTCCGTTCTCCATTATTCGCACCTGCTGAAATAAGAACTGCGCTCTGTCTTAGGTACCACTGTGGAAAAATGAAAATAATTTAATTATAATTAATCCTCCTAAGAATCAAACCCACAACTAATCGTTTTAGACGCTATTCCACTGCGCCACGATGACCTCTCTACTAATATTTACTTCAACAATTTGAACCTGTTTCCTTCGGTGACTATAACCAAACCAAATAGGACTATAGGCTTGTCCTGTAATGTACCCGTCAGTTATATCCTTGACTGCGTCACTTGCATCTGGCAGTTGTCATCCAGAGGACTGAGTGCCGACTAGAATAATCACTTAGTTGGTCAACTCCTTTGGGCACTATATCTGTCATTTATAGTCATATATTATTTATATTGCATTATAATAATATTTTTTTTTCCTTATAGATTTATAATTAGGAATACTATGATGGGATACCTTATTTAAATACTTCCTAATGTAACTGGCAACATTTTCAGGTAGTTACTAAACATATGAAATAATTGAGTGGGTGGTTCCCCATTCGAAAGAATGATTAATATATATTTAAACCGTTTTAATTTTTATTTTTTATATAATTTTAATTTATTATATTTTAAATATTTTCATTTTTCTTCTATATTTTTTAATTTTTCTTCTATATTTTAATCTAGTATAAAACGCGATGTTGTGTTCTGCCACTGAAGAGTTTTCGGAAAGTGAACGAGTCTTTAACAATCTATGGGTTCTCTCTGGCTATGCGGGAAAAAGCGTGAAGCATTTTTTTTCTTTATTATGTAGGTACAAGTTGCACTCAAGTTTGTATGCGTGGACCTTATAACTCTTGTCATTTTTTTTTTTATGGAATAAAGGAGGCAAACGAGCTGACGGCCCACCTGGTGTTAAGTGGTTACCTTCGCCCATAGACATCCACAACATTAGAGTTGTGGATGAGTTGCCAGCCTTAGGGATGTAGGACAGAAGGAGGAAGGATGGGAATGGTGGGAATAGGGAGTGCTGGCTTACATCCCTTATTGATACTCCATTACACATTCCAAGGAACCTTAATGACAAATTTCAGGTAATCGTGTCAGTCATTGAGTGAATATTTCAAACGTTTGTAAAGTTCCTTATACTTTGGAAATCGGAAAACAAAAAAAAATTATAGCAGTAGGACTCGAATCTGCGCCTGTAAGAAACCGTCTGAGCGCTGTGAACGGTAACCCAAGTGTTTTTTTTTTGTCATTCATTGCCTTCTAAACTAATGTCTAGTAAGTTTCTCTCTTATCGTTAATAAATAATGTAGAAATGTTTTTTTAATAAAATTATATTTAACCGAACTATTGTGCCTATTTTTGATATTCGAAAATACATTAGAAAACTGATCTTTGAACACTTTACAGTACGTGGGTAGACTGAGGAGGTTGTTATTCATCTGTCAGGTGATACAATTATTATATCAAACTACCGCCAACGATTTCTTAGTTGAAATATTTTGTTTTTACATATAATATCAATAAGTTAACCATAATTTAAATATCTTTTGCTCTTAATAAGATGATAGAACAATATTAAGGATAGTGTTACTGCTTAAATCCTTTGCTACCGACCACACAACTCGAAAGTATCATTTGAATGGGAATGGTACCAATTATAACTTGAAATTACTTTTAACAAAGGAAGCTATTTCGAAGAGTCGTTAACGTGCGAGTAATTTGTTTAACAACATCTGAATGTATGGAGGTCAATGTGTGTGGCCTTGTTTTTTTTGAATTGACTTATGTTATGTGTATGTAGATTTGCAAGTCTTAAAAATATTTATTTGCAGAGAGACATTTCATTAGAGAATGGAAAAATGAAAATAAATTTAAATATAACTAGTAATAATTAACCCACAATCGTCATCGCTATAACAGACGATATTCCACTATACCACGGCAGCCTCAATGGCTTAAAACAGGTAAGGGGAGTAATTTGTATATTTTAATCATTCATCGAAATGGATAAAGAACCATCATATAAATATAATACTATTTTAAAGGGTGAAAATGTGCTTCACGCTTTTCTTCGTAAAGCAGCATCGTCAGAGAGAACCTAGTTTCAAATGAGACTGCTTTCCACTTTCCCCTAGTATTTGAGGCATTGTATACGGAACTAAATACCGCACTTTGTCTTAGGTTCCAGACTGGAAATAAATATTATCATTTTTTTTTAGCTTCACGCTGTATCCCATATTGCACACAGCAGGGAGCCTAGTGTTATGACACTTCGTTCCCCACTGTCCGCTGAATTCGGAGGCATTGTGTGTTAAATGGCGGAACTTAACGTCGCGCTTTGCCTCGACACCAGAGCGAAGAAAATGAAAATATTAAATATTTCCACTCCTCAAGTATGAATCGAACCAGTCGTTTACAGTCACACGCTTGTGCCACTGCGCCATGACTGGCCCCAATTATATATAATTTATTATTATTATTTCCACGAGCGAGAATCGATCCCACAACCAATCACAGTCTGCCTGTACTGACAGGTAATATAAGTAATTTATATAGCTAATATAATAATTTCTCGAATTAGGAAATAAACCTACAACCACACTACTTAAGATATATCAAAATAAAAAAAGGATACAAAAATGTGTTCATGCATACATATTTAATTTTCCTCTCCAGATTTTATTTGGTGCAGATGTTCTCAAGGATATAGTATAGAATAGTAGAACAGTGTGATCGTGACAAAGGCGAGATAGCAGTTCTTGCACTTCAAGATGCAATACCAATACAACGTATGCAATGGATATGCAATAAGGTATGTATGCATGTATGTATATTGTGTTCTATATTAATATTATATTTTGTTGAAATTTATATTTTTATGCATAGAAATGTTGAATATTTAGTAAGACGTTTGCTTGACTTAATGTTTGACAGACCATACATGGTGTTCTACTATATTCTGTACAAGATAGCTTGATTTTTTTGACAGACGGGCTAGTGATGGGAAACAGAAAATATCTAGGAGTCCAAAAAATAACATTTTAAAATACTTTTAACTATGACGAGAACTACACTTTTCGACCTATATTTCTTTGGAAAAGTTTGGTCCCATGGTTTGAACTATCTATTGGAGGTCCAAGAATATTCCTGTATGTAAAAATTAAGTTTGAAAAATAAGATAGTGTTGTCTTTAAAATAGTTTTAGTGAAGGAAGGACAGCACAGCCATGGTCATCATAACCAGAGTCGTAGGAGCTTGGGTCAGCAAAGTTCAAGATGAACTTTAATTGTTGTGTCGTGTTCAATAAAATTATCGAAGTGGGCGTAGTGCATCATTAACCATCATCAGATGTAACATTGTACAAGCGTCTAATACTTTTAGTTTTTCTATTTAAATTTTACTTTGAAGCAATAAAATTTTTCTAATAAAGTTCTAAATATTTTCGGATAAAGCTTGAATTGTTAGGGACTTATAGAGGCATATAGTATTTTTTTATTTTTATTTTTTTTAAAATCATTAAATTAAATAAATAATATATCCGTCATTACAAAGTTATGTCGATCAGAAAAATTTACATCTGTCAAAAAGATCAAGCTATCTTGTACAACGTATAGAATAAAATAGTATTACGAGATGATTTCTCGATATTTCTAAGGGAATGGCAGAAATAGAATTTTATCAATTTTAGTCGATGTAAAGAAAGTGATAACTTTTATTAAGATAAAAAACAAAATTAAAAATTTTGAAAATACCCACGACGGTTTAATTGTAATTGAAAAAGGATAAAATAACTAGAAATCCCCCGCCTAAAAGAATATATGTAACGAGATGATGGGGACGACTTCGTCGGAGCTGCCATTACTTTAAGTTTGCTAACTTCTCCTAGGTATTCATGCTGTTAAAACAGGTTTAGGAAAAAATTAAAATATTAATATGAATTTACAGTTTTGATAACTGGTATTCCTTTTAAAAACTTTAAGAACGAAATCTATACTGTTAGCTACTATATTTAAAATAGAGGTTGCAACTGGCAGCCCCCGACGAAGTTGTCCCCATCATCTCGTTACATATATTCTTTTAGGCGGGGGATTTCTAGTTATTTTATCCTTTTTCAATTACAATTAAACCGTCGTGGGTATTTTCAAAATTTTTAATTTTGTTTTTTATTTTAAACTTTTTAAAGTGTATAGATACACATTATATATTATTACATAATTTCGAAATACTTTATATTAATCTTCATGCAAATCCAAAAAAAATTATAAGCCCAATGCTTTCTGGTTATCAAATGCCTATTGCAGCGCCTGGCAGATTGTCACCGCAACATTTTTAGGAAACTTAAGTTTAACCAAATCAGTGAAAATCACAAAACCCACTAGTAGTTTTGATTTGGAACAAATTAATTTATACTGGAGCGCCCCATGGTAGTTTGTGATATGGCATATAAAAACACGCAACAATTAAACCTGAACCTATCACAGAAAACCGCATCTAAATAGGTTTCACACAAAAATACAAGCAAATGCTTACTACAGCGCCCCCTGGTGAGGTGTCACCACGACACATATACGAGAACACGCTCTAATTGAGCCTGATCCTATCGTTGAAAACTGCATCAAATTCAGACTCGTAGTTTTAACTTTGCACCATCAAATGTTTAATGAAGCGCCCCCTGGTGAGTTCTTAACGTAAAAAAAAACTAAAAACATACACCAAGTAAAGATAAATCTAATACTGAAAACTCTGTCCAATCGGACTAGTAGTTGTGGTTTTACATTAAATATTACAAACAAATGTTTACTGCAGCGCCCCCTGGTGAGTTAACACGATAAAGCATATCCAAGAACATGCACTAATTAAACTTGAGCTTATCACTGTAACTGCATCCAAATCGAATTCGTCATTTTAGCTTTGCACAAACAATATTTTACTGCAGCGCCCCCTGGTGACTTGTCACCGTAATATAAATTTAAAAACATGTACTAAACAAAGCGGAATCTAATACTGAAAACTCTTTCCAATCGTACTAGTCGTTTTTGTTATACACAAAAAATGGAAGCAGCTACTTACTGCAGCGCCCCCTAGAGAGTTGACACAAACTTGAAAATATGCACTAAGTAAACATACATGACACATATATGAAAATATGCACTAAGTAAACTTGAATCTATCATTGAAAACTGCATTCAAATCGGACTCGTAGTTTTAGTTTTGCACAAACAAATGTACTTACTGCAGCGCCCCCTGGTGAGTGATCACCGTAACACATATATGAAAAGATGCACCAATTAAACCTGAACCTATCGTTGAAAGTTTCATCTAAATCAGAGTAGTAGTTTTTACTCTACATAAACAAATGTTTACTGCAGCGCCCCCTGGTGAATTTTCACCGTAACGTAAAAGCAAAAATTTTAAAATATGTACGAAGTAAAGCTTAATCTAGTTCTGAAAACTCTAGCCAATCGGATAAGTAATTTCGGTTTTAGACAAATAAATATAAGAAAAATTTTAGTTTTACACAAAAAAATTCAAACAAAAGATTATTACAGCGCCCCCTGATGAGTGGTCACCATAACACATATATGAAAAGACGCACCAATTAAGCCTGAACCCATCCTTGAAAGTTTCATCTAAATTGGACTAGTAGTTTTTGCTCTGCATAAACAAATGTTTAGTGCAGCGCCCCCTGGTGAGTTTTCCCCGTAACAAAAAAAGAAAAATCTTAAAATATGCACCAAGCAGAGATAAATCTTTTTATGAAAACTCTTTTTAATCGGAGCAGTAGTTTCGGTTTTAGACAAATAAATACAAAAAAAGTACAAACAAATGCTTACTGCAGCGCCCCCTGGTGGTTTGACACGATAAAACATATCCAAGAACATCCACCAATTAAACCTGAATCTACCACTGAAAATCTATTGAAATCAGACTATTATTTTTTGAGATAATTGAAAACATTCGTTTTCACGTAAAATGCTTACTGCAGCGCCCCCTGGTGAGTTAAGGCAATAAGACATACATAAGAACATACGCCAATTGAACCTTAACCTATCATAGAAAACCGTATCAAAATCGGACTTATAGTTTTGGAAATAATTGACATAGTAATTTGCACAAACACACAAACAAACAAACAAACAAACAAACAAACAAACAAACAACCTCTCACCCCAAACACATATACAGTCGCCGTTCCGTCGCGGGTAATAAAAAAAACATTTTTAATTATTAAAAAAAAACATTAACACACATTTTTCAATTTTCCCCTGAATTTGAGCAATTTCGTGATGGCGGAACTTAACGCCGCTTTTTATCATGCCAGAGTTGGGACGTGCAAAATATTATTAACACAATCATTCATTCATTGGGGATTTTAGCTAAGAGATGTTGCCTCGTTCTGCCACGAAAACCTCAAAAATCCATTTTCAGCATGCTCCTAACATATTACACTTAGATTTGCTAGTTTAGTTATTTCAACCTACACAACCTTTACTTACAATCATAGAATATTAGAATTATTAATTTTTAACTATTACTCTTAAAATATGAAAAAAAATAATATAAAATGTAACGAAAAAAGAACACGATTTAAATATCGCTGTCTATTGATTATATTAAAAAGCTCTAACCAATATATGTATAATTAGGAAGGCACTACCTAATATTTCTTATAATTTTTTTTAACGAAATCTCTACTGTTTCTATTATTCTTAATCTAAAAATAACACTTTAAAACATTATAAAAATAACTTTTCATACAATTTATCTTTACATTTCAACACTTTGCTACGATATTATAAAGCTACGAATACGTTAAGTTTATGCAACTTAAGAATTGCCGTGTCACGTATGACATACGAGCGTCACGGTATCTCGAGTGCGGCGCATTTGTTTAAGAATACTCACTTACGAGCTGGGCTTAAGTTACTATTTTATATGTAGGTGTATATTTAATATATGGGTATATTTTTTGTTCTTTTTATATTTAAGTATTCTTTTTTGTAGTAAAAAATCAGTCTGTTCTTTAACTTTTGATAATTGTAGAAGCCTTTGGCGCGAGTTAGGCAGAATATAAGATTACACTAAAAGCTCAAGTAGTTTTTTTTTATATTTCTGTAATGCTTTTTACTTAAGTTTCTATATGTAATGTATATTTTTCTTTTTATTTCAAGTTGAAATTATATTATACTTAGTTGCCTCTTTTTTACTATTTTAAAACAAAATATTTTAAGAGAAATTAATTCAGCTAAAAACTGGAAAACAGAGTGTCTTAACACTATGCAATATCCAACTACCCTCTTGTATTCGAAACAGCATGAAATTACTTTACATTTACTTTATACATTCGTATACTTGTTAGAAATATAACATTGAACATTTCCACACATGAGAATTGAATATCTCCGATATCGAATACTCCAAGAATAATGGAAAGGCATGGCTAAGGCGGTGTTCGTTACATACTCGTATGGTACAATTCTACATCTGAATTTCTACATTCACACATTCCCCGCAATTTGCGAGATATTCAGTGAAACCCTAGTAACATAGCACTGTGGTGTCAGAATTCTATCAGTTTCTAATCTCTGAAATGCGTGTTTTCTTCTTAATTGAGGCAGAAGAGGTGAAGAGGATTAAGTTAACTTGCCATTTTCTGGTCATTCTGCGGTACCTATAGTCTAGATACATATATTAGACGTGAATATGTTACCGTGAATATATGAATTCAGCGGAAAGTGGGGAAAGGAGTGTCATAACACTAGGTTCCCTCTGCCTACCCTGCTGTGTGCGGGATACAGCGTGAAGCTAAAAAAAAGAATATGTTGTATAACTTTGTTTGCATATATAATTTATTTCAGTTATTAATAAGTATAAGGATTAGTTGTGCTAAGCAATATGATAAACAATTAAATAAGCAATTCAAACCAAATGCACTTTCCAATAAAAAATATTTACATAAAACAAAAATAGAATTCACGTATTAAACTTTGATTTACTGTGGGCAGTCGTGGCGCAGGAACAAAAAATGTGAATGTAACGCAACTGATTGGGGTTCGATTCCCACTCGAGGAGTGGAAGTATTTATGATTTTCCATGTTCTTCGCTCTGTCATAACACGCACTATCTCCGGAATATGCCGGAAGATGGGGAAGAAAGTGTCTTAACACTAGGTTCCTTCTGTTTACCCTACTGTGTGCGGGATACAGCGGTAAGACAAAAAAACTTAGACTTAATGTGACTTTAAAAATAATTATTTTCGATTTATCAATTTATTAACACCTTATAGTGATATATTTCTATAAAAATAATTATGAAAATAAATAATAATTAAAATAGGCATGGAAACTGTTGACTTTAGTAAAAATAAACAATTCATTATGTTTATATGTACATGAATTTAATTAAATAACAATTTTCATTTAATATATTTAACAAATTGGATTCGAATTCACTACCATTAAAATAATTCATCTCAGTTCCTGTCGACCACTCCACCATTAATTCACATTACCATACTATTATATTTTCATACAAGTATAATTTAACTTATCAAGTACTAACATATATAAAACAACTTTGTCCTTGGTATGCCATCATAAATAACATCGTGTATGTTTATTTATAACATAATTAAGGTTATGAACTGTGTTCTCGTATCTATGAATATCTAATGGCTTAGGCTATGCAATTTTGTATCGTTATTATCTTAATAGAGTCCGTCGTTCGTAATTCTGTGCTAAATATAAATTGATGTGTCGTTTGTGGTGAATGAAATATTAGAGAGAGTGATTCGTCACTTAATTTTTAGCTTTTAATATTTGACTGAAAAAAAATCACTCTTTTTTTTTGTTCTATAATAGGGTAGTGAACAAGAACTTAGTGACAAGACACTCCGTTCTTTATATTTCGCTTAAAATTGAAGGATTACATGCTGCATGGCGGTTATCAACGTCACGCTTTATTTTAGATAGGTCGAGTCGTGGCGTAGTGGCACAAGCGTGCGACTGTAAACGACTGGTTGTGGGTTCGATTCCCAATCGTTTTTTATATTTCTATTTTCGCAAATATTTAATATTTCTATTTTCTTCGCTCTCGTCGAGGCAAAGCGCGGCGTTAATTTCCGCCACTTAACACTGCAATGCCTCCGAATTTGGCGGAAAGTGGGGAACGTAGTGTATTAATACTAGGTTCCTTCTGCTTACCCTGCTGTGTGCGGGATACAGCGTGAAGGTTTTAGATACCAGAGCGGAGTAATAGGGATAATTCTCTCGAGTAGGAATCGAACCCACAATTTACGTTTATAGTGAACCGTTGTCCCACTGCGTCATAATGGCTTCAAATTATAAAATGGTTTACATAAACGTAATTGAGGCCAGTCGTGGCACAGGAGCACATAACTATGACTGTAAATGCGACTGGTTGCGGGTTCAATTCCCACTCGAGGGGAAATATTTAATATTTCCATTTTCTTCGGTATGGTGTCGAGGCAAAGCGCGGAGTTAAGATCCGCCACTTAACACGCAGTGCCTTCAGAATTTAGCGGAAAGTGCTAGAGGAAAATTAATGATATTAGATACCGTTCTCCAGTGGCTATCTCGTCATGCAGTAACAGCATTGACTAAAGCACGGTAAAAACTAATATCAATCTAGACGAGGGATAGCAATTCAAATCCTGTCTTGAAATTAGAATTGCCAATCCACATCTACATTGTCTGTGGTTAAGCGGCAATTGGGCATATGCGAATTTAGGTCACAATTGTAAAGTTATGAAAAATAGATTTTTTTAGCTTCACTTTGTGTCCCACTTTTTGCCGAATTCTGGAGGCACTACGGTATTAGTGGCGGAACTCAACGCCGTATTTTGCCTCGACACCAGCAAAAAATTGCGTCTTCATGTAATCGGGGGCCTTGTGGAGGTGTGTCGAAAGTTATGAATGGAATGTTCTTGACATTAAATTTTTTAACTACCCTACTAGCTGCGTTTTTTAAAGATTCCCACTAGTAAGATCAACCCACTATAACTTCAACTTAGCCTTATCTCTGTTACCTAAACTAATATTTTTAACATAAAACATATTCTTACGTCTTGCTATTAGATGTATTAAGGAAATACACAACAAGATATAAGATAAAAATAAACAGCGAACTTTCATTTAAAAGCTATCCGACTCCCTGGCTCCGCTTTGATCCTAAGAAAAGCCGATGGCCCTTTCATCATTCGATGTATGAAGATTTACAATCAAGCAGAATTATTTATAAAATATATTAAAAATATATATTTTACCCTTTCCTTGATTAAAATTCTTCCCAAAAATATTATTTTACGTATCCCCGATGTAGCTACGCAAGATGAAATGTAAATAATGTACAGTAAAACCTCGTTAATACGATTACTGGTATAATATAACTATATTATCAGATTAGATAACAAGGATAACTCAATCTATATTAATATTATAACGAGGTTAAGTTGTTAACTTTGCTTGCAAGGGGTAATTTTCGGAAATATTGAACCGATCATGAAAATTCTTTCACCATTAGAAAGCTACACACTTCAGGAGTACTATAGGCATATATATATTATATATATACATATTTATGAACTTTCTGTTTACTCATTATTTATTGAACATAAAGTTCAGAGAATCCTAACATGTCTCGAATAGGGGACGAATATGTAACTAGCAGCAAACGCGGCGGAACCGGGGTTGCTAGTAATCCCTAAAACTGGAGCTTCTTAGATATTCACAATTACATAGAGACACTAAATAAAGAAAAACAAATGCAATGCGACAGGGTGTGATTTTTAATAATCTCACAATTTTCAGAATACGCATAAAAAGTTGAACGCCGCAGGATTCGAATCCGTGCCTTTTGGAAACTGCCAAAGCGCTCTAATCGCTAAGCCATGCGTTCTTCATCTGATGTTGTGACCCCTAAGCTTATTGCAATTATTTTTTTTGAACGAGCACTTGAACGTTTTCAAAAAGCGCAGGTTGTAATCCTGCTGGATTAAATTTTTATACGTTTCTAAAAATATTTTTCATGTTCCGATTAATAACATTTACAACATTAGACAGAATAGACATTAAAATTTAATATAACAAAAATATATAAATAGAATGTAAAATAACAATTTATAACAAGAAACCAATAAGACTCACTTATATCCAAACGTGAACAATTCAAATTATTCACTGAGCACACTTCATTCGTCTTTCCTGACGTACAAATTGTATACGGAATAGCATGAATTATTGCTTTACGACATTTTTTATTTTCTGACTCCTTCCATTTTCTTGAATATTATTTAGGAATAAGCTAAGTGATGAGACACTCTGTTTTTTTTATGTTTAATGAATAAATTACGGAGAGACGATTCTTAACGCCGTAGTATTTTTTCACACAGTTATTTTTTTTAATTTTTTTTTCAGCTTCACGCTGTATCCCGCACACAGCAGGGTAGGCAGAGGGAACCTAGTATTAAGATACTCCGTTCCCCACTTTCCGCCGAATTCGGAGGCATTGCGTGTTAAGTGGTGGAACTTAACCCCGCGCTTTACCTCGACACCAGAGCGAAGAAAATGGAAGTATTAAATATTTCCACTCCTCGAGTGGGAATCGAACCCACAATCAGTCGTTTACAGTCACACGCTTGTGCCACTGGGTCACGACTGGCCACACAGTTATTTCATACAAAACATTTTTTTAAAAATTACTTTTCTAAGGCTATCGTGGCTCGGTGGCACAGAATTTGACTATAACCAAGATGGTTATGGGTTCGATTTAAATTTGGGGGTTGAAAATTGATATTTGCTAAAAAATGTTATTTTTCCGCTGTGGTAGTTACGCCACTTAATATGCAATTTGTCGATTCAGGGCAAAAAGTGGAGAACAGAATGATCTTGATAATGGATTTTACTCTGACTGGCATAGTAGGGTTGTTATGTCTCCCCTAAAAGAGAATCGAATCTACGACAATCGCGTGATCTGACATTATAATTACTGCACGGCGATGGATGGCATTACGATGTCTCGAATATAAATTATAATTGTACGCTTAGTACGTCTTGGGGGTTTCGTTTGATGTCCTGATTAATCACTTTTTGATTCTAAAATATGACAAGGATATTTGCGTGAGCGAAGTTAATTTTTGTTGCTGTTTCCTTTTAAACATGCTTTTCAAAGGTTTGGTAGCATACAGTCAAAATGTTCTTGTGAAAATGTTCTTTTTTTTTGGTAAGCCACTTTCCGCCGAATTTTATAGGCATTGTGTGTTAAGTGGTGGAACTTAACGCCGCGCTTTGCCTCTAATACCAGAGAGAAGGAAAATGGAAATATTAAATATTTCCACTCCTCGAGTAGGCATCGAACCCACAACCATGCTTTTACAGTCACACGTTCGCGCCACTTTACCGCGACTGGCTCCAAATGTTTAATAATTGTATTAATTTAATTATGTAAATGTTCAATATTTACAATAGGTGTACCTCCCTAATATGACACTGAAGAACTATCTTTCTTTTTGAAATGAATTATTTTAACGACTTAACAGCTATTCTTTGAACACTTAATGTATATGTCATTATTTCATTTAAATATTTTCATTTCAAAATGCGTAAAAATTGCAAAAACCTAAGATCTTATTAAGTATGATCCCGTTGGTGGTGTTTTAAATTAAAAGACCACTGGAGGGCAGTTATTTACTGTTAGTTATTAAAGTAAAAGTTAAAAATCTATTATCCAGCAAAGAATAATAGATAAACGTTATAATTTTTTTTGTCCCACTACTGTACCTATAATTATTATTTGTATTATGTCAAGTGTTTTTTTTTTCATTTCCCCTCTTTATCCTGCATAACAAGGTACATCTCTAAGAGACAACCTAGTGTCTAGATACTAGCCTAACCGACAGACAACATATAATGTTTAATTTATTACAATCAGTTCATATAAAAAAACCCAAAATTTAAATTACAAATTTAAGTGAAGCTTGTGATTTAACGTTTAAAACGTTGACGAAAACGTATAGTTTACACAGACAAAGCCATTCACTAAAGTTAGCTAATAGCCCCGTATAAATAGAAACCAATAAACTACCAAAAACACCTTAAATCGTAATTAAATTCCGGATCAACAGACAAATAGGCTCATTCCCACCATACTGTGACAAGAATGGTTAAACAATCGCTACATTCACATTCGTACATCGAAATAAATCCACACAAAGTAATTTAAATAAATCCTTCACATAACAGTGGGTAATGGAACAAGGGTGTAAAACGATCCAAATGAGTGTGCCTCTGGTGTAGATAAATTACATTAAATCTGTCGCTCATGTAGCGTAAAATTTACCTGTCTCTTGACGATTCTGATAAAATTGCTAGGAAATTTGACTGACGTGATTTAACACCTCGCGTTGGCAAGTTACCTTTAAGATTATTTCAGTTTAATATTTTCTTTACTGTCTGAGCCTGTCTGTTTGATTTTTGGTTTGGCGAAGTGTTGAAAAATATCCAGGCCAGGCGAGGAGGCCAGTCGTTGAGTAGGTGCACAATTCCTACTCGAGGAGTGGAACGGAGTGTCTTAACACTAGGATCCCTCTGCCTACCCTGTTGTGTATGGAATACAGCATGAAGCTCAAAAACAAGCAAATGTACTGGATGGCAGCCCATTCGTTTCTTTATGCAATATGACGTTCATTAGGTTCCCGAGACAACGCGTGTTTTAATTGTCACTATAGCTTCTAGTATATCCACTTCTTAGGCGCTGCCTTATAAAGTGACATACACGTTATATATCACTTTAACCATATGTCAAACACTTCCACACTTCTGCACTTCTGCTCCATATTAACAGAAATTACATAAAGGAATCCTATACCACTAGATATTTTACTTAACTAAGTACAAAATATACGTATAACAAAATATTTATACACTTAAATAATATATAAAAAATGAATGCTTGATTAAGCTTTTTATAAGGAATATTGATATTTTTTACGCGAGTAGTCTTAAATGAATATACATAAGCATCGGCAATTTACTTCACGTAGAAGCTTATGATACCTGTTTATGGTCTAAATAAAAAACATATATATTTATCAATAAATTACTGTACTGTGATTAGCATGCATTTTTATTTAAATTATTACAGATTTTGTCTTACAATGAGTCGATTACTTTTAAATACCTAAGAGCATAAACCTCCTTTATTCCTTTTTTGCTTAAGTATAGGATTTTTTTCAAATTGTACTTGAATTACACTCACAATACAAATAGTGTACAGAACAAATATTATAGACAAAACGTTTTAAAAATTCACGGTTCGGATCCGGCCTCTCTTTCTCGTATTCCCGTTCTCCGGATACTTCGTTCTTCACTTTCCTGGATCGAGATGGATCCTGGATCCAGGCAATTGCCTGGACACACAATGTCGTGAAATTCTGTTAAGTTCCATTGCGAGTAAAATACACCTAATTTTTTAGAGGCTGTAAATTCAGAGGTATCATTACAATTAAATTATTTTTGCGCTCTCTTATGATGTTTTGGTAAAGCGTGATCTTAAATTCTGCTACTCCACACCCAATAACTAGCATTTATGTGGAAAGTGGAAAACGGAGTGTCTTAATCAATAAGAAGCATAAATATTTCATGCAAAAAATAAATAAATAACCAAAAATATCAATAAATCCTGCCAACCCGCCATCTCTCATAAGTTATTCGGTACAAAAGTATCGAATACAGTTACCAACCGATAACGTTGGGAGCGCCGATGAAGCGGCTAATTCAATCAGTGATATCTATTCAAAGATCCAATTTACGTAAGAGACTCGCTGCTAGGGATCGCTATTACCTTTCGTTCTTGGCTATAGTGCGAATGATATCTGCGCCTATTATATTAATTCACTCGCTAAGATTGTTTGGTTAGCTTCCGGATACGGTTACTTATTGGTTATGACAAATCTGTTTTCGTTCTGGTTCTGATTCTGATAAACCGGAATATGTGTTATGTATTTGTTGTTATATGTGTTTGTTTGTTTGTTTGTTTGAAGGGATTTTTTTACTGAATTTAAAACTTACATGTTAAAGATGATATTATTTGAGGCTTAATGCTCAGATTGGCTTTTATAATTTACTTAGGTTATATAAATTAAAATTATCCCTTTTATTCTATAAAACGAAATTGATGCTGCAACAATAAAACATTTAGGAGCATAAAGTTTGTACGCTATATACGAGTATAGTAAAATAGTATTTTTTTTAACTTCACGTTTTATATAGTATGTCAAAGTGTCCGTTCACAGACAAGACACTCCGTTTTTCATTGTGTGTTGTGTCATGTGTGCAGAATGGAGAAATAGTCATATTTTTTTTATATCACAACTAATTCACTTGCACCACCGCGCCAAAATGGTCCTTGGATGGATGAATGGACCCCTCTCCAAAATAAGTTAATCTTTTATTTAAAGTAAGCCTATACCATACAAAATACCATAAAAAATTATGAAAAAAGTTTAGAATATCATAATAGTACCAGTTTAAGCAGATCTAACATTTTTTTCATATTTTAACTCATATCCCTCTGTCTAGTATTACGTGACTGCGTTCTCCAATATCCGGTCATTTACAGTCATTGTGTACTGTACGGCGGAACCCAATGCCGCATATAACGACGATTTCCGCGTTATTTATCTAAACAAAGATTGTATTTTGCACTAGCGAATCCATAGTTACAAAATATAGTGAAAAGTATGGAGAATGATATACATAATTTCTTGGTCCTAATACAAAACTTTTTGTAACTAAATTTGACCAAACGAGATAACTAATAACTGTCCGGAGCTTCGTATGCGTGGACTTATTGAGCTTTCCCACTAAAATATCCATCTACTTAACTAAAGCTAAACAACGTATGTCGATGTTTAATTTCGCGCTGTAGCTTCGCGCTGTATCCCGCATACAGCAGGGTAGGAAGAGGGAACCTAGTGTTAAGACACGCCGTTCCCCACTTTCCGCCCAATTCGGAGCCATTGCGTGTTAAGTGGCGGAACTTAACGCCGCGCTTGCCTCGATACCAAAGCGAAGATAAAGGAAATATTAATTATTTCCATTCCTCGAGTGGGAATCAAACCCACAACCAGTCGTTTTCAGCCACACGCTACGCTTGTTCCACTGCACCACGACTGGCCCCATTCGTTCAAAATATAAATTAACCGTTTTTTTTTATATATAAGCAGGCACGAAAAATTTCATATAAAAATAGAACAGAAAAGTCCTTTTTGTCATAAATTCAAAACGTTACTTTGAACTTAGTAGAACTACCCTCCTTCATCCTCTCATTTTATGGTTTTAGGTGCGTAAATGACAAGACAGATTAATTAAATATTCAAACGTCTATTAAAGGCACACCTAATCTTAATACAACGTCGTATATTAATAGTTATATAGTTAGAAAGGTACATAAACTCCATGTTATAGCGGATCTCTTGAGAAGGTAGTTGTATCTTAATGGAGGCTACGATATATTAGGTAAAGATTGTTGTTACAAGAATATTGTTTTGTTTTCTTGCACCAAGTATTTTCAAGTATATAACTATAGCCGTTATGACGCAGTGATAGCTTCTGGCTTAAAATAAGGTTGTGGGTTCGATTTTTGCTAAAATGAATGATTATTTAAAATTAATTTCATTTTTCCACTGTGGTAACACAAAGCGTGGTATAGAGTTCTGCCATTCAACATGTAATGTTTCGATTTCCAGCGGAAAGTGAAAAAGGAAGTGTAGTGACACTAACTTTTGCACTGACTGTATTTTCGGCAGAAAACAGGATATAAGAAAATAGAATTTTTAATGTCAATTATTTTTGTTGGCTTTTTTTTGATAATTTCTTTGCTCTAGTTGGGGCCAGTCGTCGCTCAGGGGCACGTAAGTGTGACTGTAAATGCGACTGGTTGTGGGTTCGATTCCCACTCGAGGAGTGTAAATTTAATTTTCTTCGCTCTGGTGTCGAGGCAAAGCGCGGCGTTAAGTTCCACCACTTAACACGCAATGCCCGCAATTTCTTTGTTTGAAAATATAATAAAAATACTGACGTTAAAAATAAAACAAAAAAATAAATTTATTGTGGCCAGTCGTGGCCCAGTGGCACAAGAGTGTGACTGTAAACGACTGGTTGTGGGTTCGATTCCCACTCGAGGAGTGGAAATTATATTTCCATTTTTCTTCGCCCTGGTGTCGAGGTAAAGCGCGGCGTTAAGTTCCGCCACTTAACACGCAAGCCTCCAAATTCGGCGGAAAGTGGGGAACGGAGTGTCTTAACACTAGGTTCCCTCTGCCTACCCTGCTGTGTGCGGGATATAGCGTGAAGCTATTTATTTATTTATATAAAATTAGTATCCACTTTAAAGATCTGTGGTCTAGAACCGATACGTTAAACGTCTATCTCTCGAAGTGATACGATTTTGGGCTTCAATGCACTTTCATTGAATTGGACTTTGAGTTCCGCTTTTAATTTCATTCCAATTTGGTTGTTAGACTTAATTTTTGTTTACTTTTAAATCGAAATATGGATAACGGAATGATTTGTTACGTTTAATGCAAATGCTTTACTTCTTCCTTGGTGGCTTAGTGGGGCATATTTAGTGAATATATATATATATAATACATTTACGTATCTCAGCTATCTGCCGCGGCGTTAAGTTCCGCCACTTTACATGCAATATCTCGATTCTTTGCGGAAAATAGAGAACGAAAAGTCTTGATATAAGGTCTTATTTCTGACCACGCGGAAAAAAATGTGATTTTGCTTTTTAATATTTTGTTTTGTGACATATTTATTTTTCAACTAGTAAGTTATATAAAGGTAGCTTCATTTAAAAATAACAAATTATATATAGGTAATTACATTTAAAAATAACTAAACAAATTAATCTAAACATTTCAAACATAAATAACTTTCAACGTAATAGGAAATTACAACTATTTCCGTCCCGAATATAGAGAATCTAAAAACCTTTTGCTATTAAAATAGCTGTCAGGATTCACAAATACACTTTGCAGTACGCCGATGCCCAATACATTCGTCCGACTGTTCCGTATGCCTGCCACTGTCAATCGAATGAAAAAAAAAGTCGGAAAGTGCATAGATTTATCTCTATACGAGTCTATTTTAAGAGCTATACCTGGTTTGTTAGTAAGCCTATTTTACACTTTTGTAAATTCACACTTTTAAAAGAAAAAGTGTAAAAGTTATTTTAGATGCTATATTGCAATAGTGTAAAATGTTGCCTTCGAAAAAAAATACATATTTTTTTTAAAAAGTATATATAGGATTTTCATGGTATTTTAGTTATCAGACAACTTAACTACTAGATCATTGATTCTTAATCGAGATATATATTTTCTCGTTCTAATTAGGTAACGTGCGGAGTTTAGTTCCGTTGTGTAATGTCTCCAAATTACAGAACGGAATGCCAAAACACTCCCATCGTTGACAATAGCTTCTCTTTGCCTATCCTGCTACAGATAAAAGTGTGACCCTGTAAGGCAATTAGAAGTTGCAAAATCTACTGAATATGTAGTGAGTGTTATATATATTTCTATTTATATGTCTTTATATGTTTTATATATGTATATGTGTAGGTTTAACACTATCTATGTTGTTATTTAAATACACTATGCCCGTTCTTGTCTTTAGATCTTAATAAGTCGGTTGCCTGGAATAAAGCTCTTTTACTGATAAGACCGCCTTTTTCCATTATATCTTTGGTCTTAAGTTCTACAAAATGTATGTAATATTAAATGTGAAAATATAATTTTTATCTGTCTATCTATCTATCATAATTATATATTTTTTTAAATATAAGCTTAGCCACGAGTGGAAATCGAACTTATTACCATTAGTACCGCCACACTTTCTAAATGCGCCACGATGGATATAAAAAATGTACGTTCATACTTCATAGGTACTTTAATCGCCTTGAATAATATCGGACTGTTTGAGTCCGACATTAATAACAAATAACTTTTTCGTATAACTTTTATTACAGCCATGGGATGCAAAAGTTTCTCATATAAAATTAATCATACTGCTTAAGTTGTTCATAAGACAAGAAAAAATTTAAGGAAAAAGTTGTTATTAGATCAAAGTCACATAAAAGACGATGAAATGTATAGGACTTTGAGAATGAGTGTTTTAGATACGCTTAATGAGATTGTAAGTTTTGATAGTATTAGAATATTGGACTGAGATAATGTAATTATTGTACAGTGAGTTGTTGTGGGTTCGATTCTTACGCTAGGAAATATTTAAATTATTTTTATTTCTTCGCTTTAGTACCGGAGGCAAAGCACATTAACGAATTCCGCTATTCATTATATCTGAACACCCAGCTATACGGAAAAACAGTGTGAAGGTACGTACTACATTTAGATTTGTTTTTGCTTCTCGTTGTATCCCGCACACAACAGGGTAGACAGAGGGAACCTAGTGTTAAGACTCAGTTCCCCAATTTCCGTATTCGGAGGGATTTCGGAGGCACTGCGTGTTAAGTGGTGGAACTTAAGCTGAACACAACCAGTCGTTTACAAGTCACACATTTATACCACTGCACCACAACTGGCCCTACGTTTAGATAAAAAAAGAAAAATAATATTTATTTTATAGTAGTAGATGTCACTTGCGACTTCGTTTGCGTGTACTTTATGACTCTTGACATAGTATTACGATTTCTGTTTTTGCCAGTTGCAACTGTAAAATATAGTATAAATTATATGTATCGTTCTTATGAAGATTTCGGGAAGTCTTCTCTTAGTGCTGATATAGTATAAGACATCCTCGGTACTAATATTTACACTACTGTGTTAACAAAGGAGATTAATAAGTAGATCGTAGAATTGAACAGTCATTTCATAGTAACGAGTGAGAATACTCGTAAACATTTCATTTTTACATTCTTCTTGATATGTTTTTTGTTTTTGGATAGAAGTTTTAGACCAGTCGTGGCGCAGTAGAAACTTGGTTGTGAGTTCGATTCCCACTCGAGGGGTGGAAATATTTAATATTTCCATTTTCTTCGCTCTGGTATCGAGGCAAAGCGCGGCGTTAAGTTCCGCCACTTAACACGCAATGCCTCCGAAATTCGCAGAAAATGGGAAACGGAGTGTCATAACACGAGATTTCCTCTGTCTACCCTGCTGTGTGCGGAATACAGCGTGAAGCAAAAAAGAACAGAATTTTAGCATGTACGTTGTTTGTCAGTCAATCAGCTAGTAACGGAATGGTTTTGTGTAGCTTAGCTACCATCGTAACAAATAATAAAATTGTAATTTTTATATTTGAGAAGAGCAACTATTGAGTTTCTTGCCGGCTCTTCTCAGCAGAACTGCCTTCCGAGTAGGTGGTAGATACGGTAGGCAAATTGCTTGCAAAAGTCTATTTGAAGAATTTTGAATTTGAATTTGTACACAAGCAAATAGAATGGAATTGTGATCAAATAGAAATATTTATCGTAAAGTGATCACTAAACTGAGATTCTTCACTTATGATGTCAAATCATCATTTCTTTGGATTTTTAATATATTTCATTACAAAATTTAAATATATTTTTTATTCAGAGAAAGACATGTAATGGAGACAATCCTAATACTTGAACTACTGCAAATAATATGTAGAAGAGTCTGTTTCACTTGAAAAATAAAAAAATATAGACTTCCAAACTACCTGGGTATACAGCATATTTATAAAACTACGTCACATCTTATCAAGTTTAAAAATATATATTTATATTTGACATCCATCTCATATTCAAATGATTTCATACAAAAATATCCACATTTTCAAAGATCGGCTATTTTCAGAGTGGAAGGCTGAACAACCGTTTCAGTTTCTCGTCAGACATGCAGGGATTTGGACAGCGTTTGCATTATTAAGTAGCTTAGCGTCCACTATGACACCCACTTTTTATATTATTCTAGTCAAAGGGACTTCAGGAAAGTAGGATGCATAAAATATATTTATTTTCTTTATAAATTATGCTAGGTCTAGGGCTTAGGTATAAGACCTTCTTTGCAAGGTTCTTACGATATGTACACATGTATGTATGTACTATGTACGTAGATATGATACGTGACTGAAACAAAACGATCTTATATTTATTTTGTTTTACAAATAAACTATCCTGCTGGGTAAGCAGAGAGAACTCAATCCTTTGACCTCTCTCTGAGCTGCTAAGATGCTTATGTAAATAATTGTAATATTCTAATTTAAAAATCTATCCATTATCCGTATTGTGCGAGGTCAGCGAGGAAAATAAGATAAACTAAAATTGCAATTATTTCTGAGTACAATATTTTGGCCGTTTTCAAATACGAGTATAAAGAATGTGCCAAAAATTAACACAAGCTTAGTAGTTTACACTTTTAAGTGTTAATCAAACACTTAGAAAATTAAAAAATATTATTAGAAAATATATAAAACATTGACTGTTGTGGGGTCAATTCCCACTCGTGGAAATGAAATGGTCAATATGTCATTTGAAATGGTCAATATAATTGTCTTCGTTCTGGTGCCAAGGCAAAGCATGGCGACACTTAAGACGTAATTGTTTCAAAATTCAGCGGTATGTATGTGGGGAACGGAGTGCCTCACCATAAAATTCATACCCTGCTGCATGCGGAATATATCATGAAGATAAAGAAAGCGTATAAAAATATAAACACAGTGGGATTTGAACCCACGCTTTTTGGAAACCGTCCAAGATTTTGGGGAGTCTAAGCAGACTAGTACGATGCTCCTGTGAATTAATATGTTCTCAGTAAGCCAGTCTTTGACTTCACTAAGTTATCTAATTATAGAGTATATATATTTGGCCTGTGGGCATCTGTAAATAAATAGAAAGTGTTGACTGATGAATGTTACACCAATTATTTATTAAAGCAACTTCACTTTTTCAGCTTTTTTCTGTATAGCGGGGTAGTCAGAAATATCCTAGTATCTGATACTTTACGTACCAGAGCAATGAAATGAAAATATTTTGAAAATAATCCCCTTAATGTAAATCAAAAGCATATTTTATAAAGAGCTTAATTTAAATTTTATAACATATTGTGTTTTTGTATGATTTCTATACATACATATATATTTAATGGTATTTGCATTGATTGTAAGGTATTATTATAAATAACATGATATGATATATATGTATATAAATTTTTCTTTTTTAACTTTTTATAGTTACTTTTTCGACGGACCAACAATATACTAATTTAATATCTTATTCAGAATGAAAGGTATAACGTTAAAATTACTTTATTGTTATTTTAAGCGATATATACATTAGAGGCCAGTCGTTTTTTCGCTCTGGTGCCGAAAGAAAAAGCGTGGCGTTGAGTTCCGCAACTTAACACGCAACGCCTCTAGAAATCAGGTAAAAATGGGGAACGAAATGATATAACATCAGGTTTCTTCTGTCTGTACCATGTTGTATGTGGGACGGCGTCGTAGCGTCACGCTGAAAAAAAAAGCAATGCCTCCAAAATTCGGCGGAAAATGGGGAACGGAGTGTCATAACACTAGGTTCCCTCTGCCTACCCTGCTGTGTGCGGGATACAGCGTGCTGAAAAAAAAGGATAAGTTGAAAAAACCATGTATGTATACTTTTTTTACATTTACTTACATATACATATAGTTAATTATACATATAGGATTTTATTAACTATCTTCAAACTAAAATTCAAACCTACAAGTACACCAATACACAAGCAAAATAACATTAAATTGAGCAAAACTGCAAAACCTTAGCGAATTATTCATGTAACTTGGCATAAAGTACGGCTAAGGATTGGTTTGCCTCATCATTCAGCCTAATGGGACCCGATTTATCTGAGCTGGGTCTCTCATCTGACCTTAAAGGGTTTCTATTCCCATTGATTTTTACTTACGATAAATGTACGTGAAAAATTTGCTGCCAAACGAGATTTAGTGTGGAGGTACAAAATATGAAAGTTTTATTCTGTATCAATTGTTGTTTGTGTGTGTGTATGTGTAAGTTTTTTTTTAATATATATTTTTTTAGGTTCACGCTGTAACCCGCACAGGGTAAGATAGGCGGAGAGAACCTAATGACACTCTATTTTCCATGTTTAGCCGAATTCTGAAGGCATTGCGTGTGGAAGCAGCAGCGGAGGCGGAACTCAACGTCGCGCTTTGCCTCGACACCAAGGCGAAAAAAATAAAATTAATTTTAAATACTTGGAAATCGAATCTACATCTAGTCGCGTTAACAGTTTTATTTTGAGCCCCTGCGCCGTAACTGGCCTAATAAATATATACTGACGTATAGCTATTTCGGTGATATCTACATACATATTAAAAAAAAACAGCTTCATGTTTTTATTCGCATAACAGGGTAGGCACAGGGACCCCGAGTCAGCCCAATTCATTTTAAACTTACCGCTCTAAAATCCAGGCCTTGTTAGTTGAGTGGCGAAATCTAACGCTGCGTTTTTTTTAAAAAGCAAGGACATGACAATAATTAGAAATATAAATATTTCCTGGGATCGAACTCACTCCCATCACGTTCAGATTCGACGTTGTCCCACTGCGTCACAATAGCTTCATGCTAAAATTTGATCCGTTTATATTAGTTTAACAGCTTCACGTTTTATTCCGTATAGGAGGGTAGGCAGAGAAAATTAGTGTCAAGAAACTCCGTTTTCCACTTCATATTACGTCAACATGCTTATATAATGTCTTTTTTTATATAATTATTATTTTACTGTATTACTTGTACTGTATTGAAGATTTCCTAGGTATAGGTACATCAAAAGAATTGCTTTTAGAACAATTAGTTACATTTAAAAATTATTGGTTCACTTATGTTATTATAGCGTTGGTTTCCATAGCTTATAAAGTTAAAATTGAAAGGTTATTCATAAAGAAAAAAATATGTATGCTATCTTTTTTTAAATACTAACAATATACCACACAGGTTCACTAACATAAATGCCTCAGACCAAAGAAGAACCAACGCAAAAACACTACGAAGTCCCAATTTTTTTTTGTAAATTAACTCAAAAAACATCTCTGAAAAATTGATCAAAACTAGAGATACTTTTACCATTTTTAAAGTGTTATTCCACACTTAGGAAAATTATCGAACCCGCTGAGCTTTGAGCTACCTTGCTCAGTGGTGAGAGTGCCTGAACGGTATTCAGGAGGCGCGGTTTCGAATCTCTCTGCGTTTAAATATTTATACGTTTTCTAAATGTCTTTTTCAAAACTAGAGATATTTAAGAAACAAATAATTAAATCAATCTCTTGAAGCATTAAAGGCATCGTATCGCTAATCAGTATTTAATATCAAGTTAAACAGCTTCGTTTAACGTTCGAAAGTTTATCTGCCCTCGTGGGCATAGTTGGCAGAACTTTCCGACTTCTAAGCGAACTCAACACCTAGATGCTAAACACTTAAGCGTTCGTTATGAAAATTGTTGCTCCTACTCGAGTAGTGGTGCGTGTTTCGGGTTCTATCTAAATTATTGTCAAGAATTATGTATGATATATTATATTTGAATTTTTGGTACTGCTTGTTACGCTGAAGTAAGTTACTTTTAACTTTTTATGAATATTAGTTATATATTGATAGGGTTAAACGTGGCACAGTCGGACAGCGTCTGACTTAAAACACGAGGTTAAGCTTATTTTTTTTAGCTTAAGTTATATTCCGCACATAGTGTAACGATACATACTATGTATAAATAAACGTAGGAATATAAAAAAAAATAATATAATTTAATGATAATAAAAAAATATATACAATTTTATGGAATAGGTTAAACAAATAATAAAAAAATATATAATTAATATTTTCAGAAAAAGCAACGTTGGCTGTATGAGTTGCTGGCATATTATAGTTTATGATTTTTAAAAATGGAATAGAAAGAGAAAGGGAGCATGGCGGGAGCGTGGCGTCGGTAAAAGTGACGCTTAGGAAATTATTGATAAAAAAATTGCAAATATTATAAATTGAATACAAGGAAATGGATATTTAATAAATAAATTTAACATATTAAATGCAAAGTGATCGAAATATAATAATTTTATAATAATCAAGTTTGGTAAGATGCATATTTGTTAATTATGAAGAATTTCTTGGTGAGTTCTTATTTTACATTAATAATATAAAAATAACAAAAGCGAATATTGAAATGAATATTAAAATAATAATAACTAAGTAATATAATAGTATTAAAGGCAATAAATATTTTAAATATTAGTTATATGAAAAAGAAAACATATAATTTGCAGTACAAATTAATTAAAGCATTTGGCGTATGGCGGCGCCATCTTAAAATAGTGTTGTATGAACACTATAGTTTACATTTTCCTAAATATTATGAATTTATAAATTAATTGAAAGTTGCGAGTGTAAATAATATTTATTAAATAAAAATTAATGATGCATTGAATAATAACATATTTTATGGCAAATATTCTCATACGAATGTATGAAATTTAAAATAATATAAATATGTACTACATGTATAGGGGCGATGCATGTATTACAAATAATAATAATAAGATATTAATATATAATGCGTTTGATAGCTGGGTATTTTATGGCAATAATTGGCACGATCTCATACGAATGTGTAAATCTTAAAAAAAAACAAATATAAACTACATGTACAGGGGCGATGCATGTACTGTCTCTCGACTGTCAGGGTTCGGTTATAGCTTATAGCTTACTGATAAGCGATGTCAATAACACAATCAATGTAGCTTTGCAGCACCGAGGCCGACATGTTTGGTAAAGTGATCCGCTATAGCGAAGTTGGTTTGTTGTATCCTTTCTGATGCTGTCTTGCGTTGCGTAAGCGATGCTTGTACAAAGTCGGATTGTGGTAAAACGTGTGACATGCGACTGTCGTGGGTTCAGGTAGCTTATAGCTTACTGATAAGCGATGTCGGTGACACAACCATAGTAGCTTTGCAGCACCGAGACCGACATGTTTGGTAAAGTGATCCGCTATAGCGACGTTGGTTTGTTGTATCCTTTCTGATGCTGTCTTGCGTTGCGTGAGCGATGCTTGTACAAAGTCGGATTGTGGTAAAACGTGTGACATGCGACTGTCGTGGGTTCAGGTAGCTTATAGCTTACTGATAAGCGATGTCGGTGACAAAATCAATGTAGCTTTGCAGCACCGAGGCCAACATGTTTGGTAAAGTGATCCGCTATAGCGACGTTGGTTTGTTGTATCCTTTCTGATGCTGTCTTGTGTTGCGTAAGCGATGCTTGTACAAAGTCGGATTGTGGTATAACGTGTGACATGCGACTGTCGTGGGTTCAGGTAGCTTATAGCTTATAGCTTAACCAGTGACATTGGTCTCACAAACCATTAATGTATATCGGCTTAACAACCCGACGAATTCATTGGTCTCACAAACCAGTGACGTATATCGGCTTAACAACCCGACGAATTCATTGGTCTCACAAACCATTGACGTATATCGGCTTCACAACCCGACGAATCCATTGGCCTCACAAACCAGTGGCGTATATTGGCTTAACAACCCGACGAATTATATTGGTCTCACAAACCAGTAACGTATATCGGCTTCACAACCCGACGAATTCATTGGTCTCACAAACCAGTGACGTATATCGGCTTCACAACCCGACGAATTACATTGGCCTCACAAACCAATGTACAACTAATTAAATATATATAATAAGCGTAACAAGTACCTTTGAGAAAGATCACACACAAACTTAACAAACATGACGTGACAGCTAACTAATAATTGATCGTTTGCTAAGGCATCGTAAGTATCATATACGTGAACTGTTTCGTTGTGTCTCGGAGGGTTCAATATGATCGGTCAGGTCTGCGATCGGACGGAACTCACGGCAAGTGGCGGGGCGGGGCCACACGGCCATTTTTCTCTTAATATAGCTATCTTGCATAGTTGTAAGTGAGAGATAAATGAGACGATCCTAGGGCTTTTCCTCGGACGAGCTCTGGGTGATTGCAACGGATAGTTTTGTGTTAGATACTTGCATGTCTAGATCCCTTCTGATGGCTAATTAATATATAAATGAGTCTATACCTTCTGATGGCAAACTAATAATAAAGAAGGAAAACCTTCTGATGGCTAATTTATATATAAAAGAGTCAATACCTTTCTGATGGCAATTATAATAAAAAAGATTACCTTCTGATGGCTTATTATATGTATTTAATATATTACACGTAGAATTTCCTAACACTGTTACCTCTGAATCTCAAAAAGAACTTGAGTTACTTACATACATAACAATAAAGGTCCTAACCACAAGACGTATCATGAGCCAAGGCATGATTTGATTAATATATTTTCAAACATTTCAGATCGATGAAGGGATGAGTTCAATGAAGGGGGGGAGACCAGTTACAATTGGTGCCGTGACCAGGATGGTCAAACGGCTTTATAATAAATATTAAAAATGGGCTTATGCCTACAATTGCTGTCCGTGAAATGGAATGAGACAGAGGAGGTTTACAGTGTTTGGAAGTTTTATGGTTGGGGGGTTGTAAGGTCCGGGGGTTGATAGTTTAAAGAGTTGTCATATTGGGGGGTTGATAGACTGAGAGGTTGCAAAGTCTGGGGGTTGATAATAAATTAAAATGATTTTGTAAATTCTATTCCGATAAACTTCATAGAATTTAGGGGGTTGAATGTAACAATACATACTATGTATAAATAAACGTAGGAATATAAAAAAAAATAATATAATTTAATGATAATAAAAAAATATATACAATTTTATGGAATAGGTTAAACAAATAATAAAAAAATATATAATTAATATTTTCAGAAAAAGCAACGTTGGCTGTATGAGTTGCTGGCATATTATAGTTTATGATTTTTAAAAATGGAATAGAAAGAGAAAGGGAGCATGGCGGGAGCGTGGCGTCATAAAAAGTGACGCTTAGGAAATTATTGATAAAAAAATTGCAAATATTATAAATTGAATACAAGGAAATGGATATTTAATAAATAAATTTAACATATTAAATGCAAAGTGATCGAAATATAATAATTTTATAATAATCAAGTTTGGTAAGATGCATATTTGTTAATTATGAAGAATTTCTTGGTGAGTTCTTATTTACATTAATAATATAAAAATAACAAAAGCGAATATTGAAATGAATATTAAAATAATAATAACTAAGTAATATAATAGTATTAAAGGCAATAAATATTTTAAATATTAGTTGTATGAAAAAGAAAACATATAATTTGCAGTACAAATTAATTAAAGCATTTGGCGTATGGCGGCGCCATCTTAAAATAATGTTGTATGAACACTATAGTTTACATTTTCCTAAATATTATAAATTTATAAATTAATTGAAAGTTGCGAGTGTAAATAATATTTATTAAATAAAATTAAATGATGCATTGAATAATAACATATTTTATGGCAAATATTCTCATACGAATGTATGAAATTTAAAATAATATAAATATGTACTACATGTATAGGGGCGATGCATGTAGTACAAATAATAATAATAAGATATTAACATATAATGCGTTTGATAGCTGGGTATTTTATGGCAATAATTGGCACGATCTCATACGAATGTGTAAATCTTAAAAAAAAACAAATATAAACTACATGTACAGGGGCGATGCATGTACTGTCTCTCGACTGTCAGAGTTCGGTTATAGCTTATAGCTTACTGATAAGCGATGTCAATGACACAATCAATGTAGCTTTGCAGCACCGAGGCCGACATGTTTGGTAAAGTGATCCGCTATAGCGACGTTGGTTTGTTGTATCCTTTCTGATGCTGTCTTGCGTTGCGTAAGCGATGCTTGTACAAAGTCGGATTGTGGTAAAACGTGTGACATGCGACTGTCGTGGGTTCAGGTAGCTCATAGCTTACTGATAAGCGATGTCGGTGACACAACCATAGTAGCTTTGCAGCACCGAGACCGACATGTTTGGTAAAGTGATCCGCTATAGCGACGTTGGTTTGTTGTATCCTATCTGATGCTGTCTTGCGTTGCGTGCGCGATGCTTGTACAAAGTCGGATTGTGGTATAACGTGTGACATGCGACTGTCGTGGGTTCAGGTAGCTTATAGCTTACTGATAAGCGATGTCGGTGACAAAATCAATGTAGCTTTGCAGCACCGAGGCCAACATGTTTGGTAAAGTGATCCGCTATAGCGACGTTGGTTTGTTGTATCCTTTCTGATGCTGTCTTGCGTTGCGTAAGCGATGCTTGTACAAAGTCGGATTGTGGTATAACGTGTGACATGCGACTGTCGTGGGTTCAGGTAGCTTATAGCTTATAGCTTAACCAGTGACATTGGTCTCACAAACCATTAATGTATATCGGCTTAACAACCCGACGAATTCATTGGTCTCACAAACCAGTGACGTATATCGGCTTAACAACCCGACGAATTCATTGGTCTCACAAATCAGTGACGTATATCGGCTTAACAACCCGACGAATCCATTGGCCTCACAAACCAGTGGCGTATATCGGCTTAACAACCCGACGAATTATATTGGTCTCACAAACCAGTAACGTATATCGGCTTCACAACCCGACGAATTCATTGGTCTCACAAACCAGTGACGTATATCGGCTTCACAACCCGACGAATTACATTGGCCTCACAAACCAATGTACAACTAATTAAATATATATAATAAGCGTAACAAGTACCTTTGAGAAAGATCACACACAAACTTAACAAACATGACGTGACAGCTAACTAATAATTGATCGTTTGCTAAGGCATCGTAAGTATCATATACGTGAACTGTTTCGTTGTGTCTCGGAGGGTTCAATATGATCGGTCAGGTCTGCGATCGGACGGAACTCACGGCAAGTGGCGGGGCGGGGCCACACGGCCATTTTTCTCTTAATATAGCTATCTTGCATAGTTGTAAGTGAGAGTTAAATGAGACGATCCTAGGGCTTTTCCTCGGACGAGCTCTGGGTGATTGCAACGGATAGTTTGTGTTAGATACTTGCATGTCTAGATCCCTTCTGATGGCTAATTAATATATAAATGAGTCTATACCTTCTGATGGCAAACTAATAATAAAGAAGGAAAACCTTCTGATGGCTAATTTATATATAAATGAGTCAATACCTTTCTGATGGCAATTATAATTAAAAAAAATTACCTTCTGATGGCTTATTATATGTATTTAATATATTACACGTAGAATTTCCTAACACTGTTACCTCTGAATCTCAAAAAGAACTTGAGTTACTTACATACATAACAATAAAGGTCCTAACCACAAGACGTATCATGAGCCAAGGCATGATTTGATTAATATATTTTCAAACATTTCAGATCGATGAAGGGATGAGTTCAATGAAGGGGGGGGATACCAGTTACAATAGCAGACAAAGTTAACCTAATGTTAAGACGTTCCGTTCCTTACTTTTCGCCGAAATCTGGAGGCGATAACGTGATAACTCAACGTGTTTTTCCTCGAAATCAGAGCGAAGAAAATGACAGATTACATATTTCATTTTTTTATATATTTATTTCATAATTCGTAGGTCTTATAAATTCACGTTGAGCTCTTCATATTAAAAAAAATCATCAAATGTTAACCAACTAAAGTATTTTTTTTAAGTGCTATTGGAATGCGTATGAGACTTAATTTGACTATAAAACTAGTTACAAAAAATATGACTAATTTTCATAAACTAGCATACAATGTCTATTATCGCATCATAATATTTCTTAAGGAAGAAATGATCGCCATATTAAAAAATTGTAACTGTGATAAAAAATATCCAAAAAAACAATATCGCTAGTCCCTCCTACCTTGCAACTTCACAAACATTTAGTACTTTAAATCCCCTCAATTGATACTTTCGAAGCTTTTTATGAACTTTTAAAATAATTTAGGACTGCCGGGAAGCTTTTAGCAAAACAAAGTTAACGTTGATTAAAACAGTTGGTTTATGAAAGTGGAGCTAAATACTACCCTAATTAAAGGAGACCGCAGCTAGTTGCGGTAAGATTCGTAATTACTGTACGTTATCTGTGTCTCTCGTGTCTAACGTGACTTGTTATTGTGACGTTATGTTACTTTACTACTGGTAGTGTAGTATTGGAGAAATTTACGTATGTAGATGCGTATTATTAGGCGCCAGTCGTGGCGCAGTGGCACAAACGTGTGACTGTAAACGACTGGTTGGGAGTTCGATTCCCACTCGAGGAGTGGAAATATTTAATATTTCCATTTTATTTCTCTGGTATAAGAGGTAAAGCGCGGCGTTAAGTTCTACCACTTAACACGCAATGCCTCCGAATTAGGCGGAAAGTGGGGAACGGAGTGTCTTAACACTAGATTCCCTCTGCCTACCCTGCTGTGTGCGGGAACAGCGTGAAGCTATAAAAAAAAAGTGCGTATTGTACTTGAGGTTTAGCTGTGTAATTGATTGTCTGAAGATAGGCGATGGTTGTCTCTCACACAACAGGGTAGGCAGGGGGAACCTAGTGTTAAGACACTCCGTTCCCCACTTTCTGCCGAATTCGGAGGCATTGCGTGTTAAGTGGCGGAACTTAACGCCGCGCTTTACCTCGATACTAGAGCGAAGAAAATGAAAATATTAATATTTCCACTCCTGAGTGGGAATCGAACCCACAACCAATCGTTTTTCAGTCACACGCTTGTGCCACTGGGCCACGACTGGCCCCAATTGTATTTAATGCTAATAATTTATAAAGGTATTTATCAAAATTACATATATATATAAATATATATATATATATATATATATATATATATATATATATATATATATATTATATATATATATATATATATATATATATATATATATATATATCTATATATATATATATATATATATATATATATAATATATATATATATATATATATATCTATATATATATCTTAAGATTTTAATTATAATTAAAATTCAAATTTATTTAAAAATACAGAAATTTTAACTAAACAGAAATTATAACTGTTTTACGTCTTCATCTTTGTGTGTCAAAATATCGTTATTACTTTGGCAGCGAAAACTTTCTTTTAAAGTCACAAGATGCTACTGTTTTGGTCAAGAGTAGAATGCAATAGACACTAATGGTTAGAATGTATTGTGATTGTGAAATATGACTATTTTCACAGGTAGACCATTACCTACCTGTTTGTGACCTCGGCGTTTTGTAAAGTATTCGAATCATCAGGTTTTCAAAAAAAAAAAATATTGAATACAAATATAAGCGATTAGTCTGGGTAAAAAAAATATATTTCAAAATAATATTAACGATAACACTACCAGGATTAAGAAAAAATAATTTTAAACTATTTTTTTAACTTTATTATAATTTTATCTATATCTATATGTTTTTGTTTTTTTAGCGTCACGCTGTATCCTACACACAATATGGTAGGCCGAGGCGAAATTGCGTTAGACACTTAGTTCTAAATTTTCCGCTGAATTCAAGAGGCATTCTACACTAGAACGAAGAAGGTGAATGAAGAAATAAAAACTTGTCGATTCAAACTTTGTGCCCCTGCGCTACAACTGGCCTCTATATATCTATTTAAATAGATTTTGGCAAGCACTTTTGAATATTCGAATGAACATAAAGCTACCAAAGACTAAAAAGTTCTGCTGAGAAGAGCCGGTAAGAAACACAACAGTTCCTCTTATCAAATATAATAGTTAAAGTTAATGTTAAAAAATAATATACATATATTATTTTTTAAAAAAATATATTGAAGCCATCATGGCAGAGTGGGACAGCGTCTGGCTGTAAATACGATTTCTTATGGGATTCCCACTCGGAGGCATTACAATATTTAAATTTTTATTTTCTCTTTTTAGTACCTGAGATAATATTTTGAACTTAGGTGGAGAATTGAGAACGGAATATCTTAATACTAATTGATCCTGCACTGCAAAAAAAAGGTGTGAAGCTTATATACATAACTATATGGTATATAATATATTTCAAAAATATAACTATTAATTAATTACACTGTCAAACCTTACATTCTTTCAGTAAATTCATACAATTCACCTTAACTTGGAGTCAATCAACAAATAGCTATAATAGCTTCATCAACACGTAATCAAGAGAGCTGTCTTAGACGTCCATACATACGTATTCGACTACGTTACGGTTGATATTTGTGTGGCATCAGTCCGTAACTCCCAAGACAATAGACAATTATCCGAATACTAAATCCAATAAACGATTGGATGGAATTGTGGCCTTTAATAGCTTGAGCAGTGGTTCTCAACCGCTGTGTCGCGGCACTTTTGTCAGCCAAGAAATTCTTAGAGTGTATATTTTAGAGCTATATATATTTGGGAAATTTTTTTATTTTTTTTTATATATAGTTGAAGATTATTATGATGCCGTGGGATAGCATTTTATAAATGTATGCGAAATTATTTTCGTTCCAGCCCCTCATTTATTGACTCTCGCTCATATAAATTGCGGCGATGAATTCCACACAATGTGCAATATTTCAAAATTGGGTAGAAGACAGAGAGTAATCTGACACTATCCTTTATTTTTTTTTATTTTTTTTTTCTTTACCCTCAGGAAATCCCTTACAGACCGCCCGGGGTGGGGATCCGGAGCGCGGTTATGTGCGCACTAAAACCTGACGGTGCTCCTCTCCCGCCAATAGCCCAGATCTCGGGAACTGCCCTAATCGTCCGTGGACGTGTGGGCGGCAATCTGGCACTATCCTGCTGTGAAGTACATTGATATTATTTTATGTTATATCTAAAATTATTATTTAAAATTAAGATAAGTAAATACATTTTCAACTCATTTATTTTTTTATGTTTTATCAACTTTAAATATCATTAATTAAGTGTACAACAAAAAAAGGTTGAGAATCACTGACCTACAGAGATATCGATAAAATTACTGTTTCGTGATGCTTAGAATAATGATATTTTGCCCAATAACGCTTATACTCGTATGTTGTACAAATATGTTTTATTATTGGGACTGTCCGAATTTTATGATAATTTTATTGACTTATTGTGTTATGGTAATGTATGTAATGTACCAAGGGTTACGTAATATGGCAGAGGAAGGAAGGAGGAAGTTTTATTTTATTGTTAATTTGCAATAAATAATTGTATTTATTATTCCTGTTAGCAATTTTTTGTTTTATTATATATTTTTTTGTTTTATTTTGATGTTTTTTTGCGTAAAGTGCAGGATATGTGAAATAAGCTTAGTGATATAATAAAATAATTCCAAAATGCAATTGTCTATAGATAAGCGAAAATAAAAATTTTATTAAAAAAATCACAAAATGTATTTTAAGTATAATTGTAAAGTACAGCAATTGTTGAAAAAAATGTAATTAACTTGAAAGAAACACAAATATTTAAAAATAAAGGTTACGAACCATAATATGTCCATAATGAATATAACCATAATATGTCAAGAAATGAATCCACGTACCACCACCATTCTAAATTGCTCAAAAAAGTTCACTACTAAGCCAGAATGGTCTTTTTTTTAAGCGTACATAAAATACATAACAACTTTCTTAAGAAAAGGATTTTCGAGTTAAAGTAAACTAATTATGTAGCTTATATTTTTCTCTTCTGCGAAACATTATAAGGATCAAGGAATAAGTAATACAAAAATCCCAAAGGATTGGTAACTTGAGTAACGAAAAGTATTTCACTTATATTTTTACTGTTTTTCAATATTTTTATATTTGTTTATAATAGGGCCTGTCGTGTCGCAGTGCCACAAGCGTGTGACTGAAAACGACTAGTTGTGGGTTCGATTCCCACTCGAGGAGTGGAAATATTTAGGAAAATTTCACTTTCTTCGCTCTGGTATCGAGGCAAAGCACGGCTTTAAGTTCCGCCACTTAACACGCAATGCCTGCGAATTCGAAAGTGGGGAACGGAGTGTCTTAACACTAGGTTCCTCCTGCCTACCCTGCTGTGTGCGGGATACAGCGTGTAGCGTGAAGCTATTTATAATAGAGCCTTGACGCGTAGATTACGCGTTTCCTAGGTGACGTGTATGCTACTCTATACTAAAGTTTACGTCAAATACGCCTAGTACATTATTATGAAAAAGTACGGTTTTATACAACACTTCATAATAGGAACTTTAAATATGCCAAATTCCATACTCCTCCGTGAATACCAGCCAAATCTTTTTCTGTACGTAAATATTTAATTAAAATTCATCCAATTTTTTTTATGAAGCATTAGGAAAGTATTAAGTTGATAAAATAAATATTATACATACTATAATATGTTTGACACTGTATGTCAACTTAATGTTTAACCTTCCTTTTTGAAATTATGTTAAATCAGTAATTCTTCCAGTGGCCAGTCGTGACCCAGTGGCACAAGCGTGTGACTGTAAACGACTGGTTGTGGGTTCGATTCCCACTCGAGGAGTGGAAATATTTAATATTTCCATTTTCTTCGCTCTGGTGTCGAGGTAAAGCGCGGCGTTAAGTTCCGCCACTTAACACGCAATGCCTCCGAATTCGGCGGAAAGTGGGAAACGGAGTGTCTTAACACTAGGTTCCCTCTGCCTCCCCTGCTGTGTGCGGGATATAGCGTGAAGCTATTTTTTTTTTTTATTATTTCTACAATAAGTAATGCAGTTTTTGTACTGAACACAAAGCAAAATTTAAATTGCATAGCACACAATAAGTTTTGATATTTCTCATAGGATTTTCATAAAAGTAACTTCATATTGCTAATTTAAATTTGCCGCTTGTAGGTTAAAGTTAAGTTAGATGAATGTAGCATGATTTATTTTAGCTTTGAGCTTTCTCCTGCATAGCGGGGCAGTCAGAGAGAACTTAGTGTTAGGACACTCCGTTCTCCACATCCCGCCTGAATAAGAAACTTTACATGTTGAGTCGCGGATATCAACGCCGCGTTTTCTCTTGTGTAGTTCTATTATCAAGCTCATAATTGTGACAAATTACTATTGTACAGCAACTATGTAGGTTTGTATTCTGTATAGATTTTAGATGCGAATTATTTTTTTAAAGTTCATATTTTGTATATTTTTCATTAAAAATACAATACTGTACATAAAAAATTTTTCTATGTCATTGTAGAATGTATAAAAATTTTTCTATGTCATTGTAGAATGTATAAATATTGAGTCCATTATAGTGCAGTGAGATATATAATCAGACTGTAAACACAACTGGTTGTAGGTTCGATTATGACATGAAAAAGTGGTCATTTTATGTCCATTACGTTCATTTGTAAGCTCTAGTAAATCCAAGCATGGAGTTGAGTTCTGCAACTCTACGCAATGTGCCGATTTTGGGTGCAAAGTGGAGAAATATTTAACACAGTAGAAACACAAAGTTTGTTGTTCTTTTGTTGATACTTTCATAAAGCAAAAAATAATGGAAAGGTGAAAATATCTAAATCAAAAACAAAAAGTTAAAAAGTCTTTGTACAAAGAAGCCGTATTAAAAAAAACAAACTTATTACAGAGATCTTTTCACTCACAAAAACATACTAACTTTAAAATATATTTGAAAATGCGGCAAGTTACCTTAATCTTACCTGCAAAATTGAATTAGCGCAGCTTTCACCTAAATGCTTTTTGCGTCTGCTTGTAATCTTCTTTAATAGGTTCATATTTAAAAGAAAATTGCGCATTTGGGACGTGTCTAGCTAACGCTACTCACTGTAGTTATGTACGCGATGGTTGTGGTTAAATACGGGATTAGATAAAGTATATACGAGTATATCATTATTAAAGTTATCAGGTTAAAGAGGTAGGAGCTCCTTCCTTGGTTGGTTCTAAAGAAGACAGTGTTTATGATATTGGAGGAAGGTCACGTAAAAGGCATGAGGCGATGAAAAGTTAATGTTAGTTGACAATGTGAAATAAGTATGCAGAAACAATAGATAGCGATTTTAATTCCGGTTTACCTTAGTGCCCAGCGTCGAGCTAAAAAAAAAGCAAAACATTTGTTATATGCAAGTCCATGCAAACGAAGTAGCACGCCGCTACTGGTAATAAATATTTTACCATTTTAATACTAATACATGGTATTTCCACCCCTCGAGTGGAAATCGAACCCACAACCAGTCGCTTTACAGTCACACTTTTTGGCTCTGCGCCACGACTGGCCCCAGGCAATATTTAATATTTCCATTTCCTTCGCTCTTGTGTCGAGGTAAAGCGTGGCATTATCTTCCGCCACTTAACACGCAATGCCTCCACATTCGGTGAAAAGTGGGGAACAGAGTGTCTTAACACTATGTTCCCTCTGCCTACCCTCCTGTGCGCGGGATACAGCATGAAGATATAAAAAAATACAGTGTGATGCAACTAAATGACTAGAATGTCGTATTAAAGGAAATCACATTATTTTCCGTATTCAATCCAAAATATATCAAACGTACAATTTAGTTTAGTTGACGCATTGAACCTTAAACTTTCATTAACATCTCCAGCGTCATATAGTCCTCTTATATTTTCCACGAATATTAAAACTACTCCAAATATTACTTTCTTTGATATATATTGATTTTAATAATATTGATTGATTTGATATATATTGATTTCTTTCAATAAATGAATATTTCAAAGTCATAATTACCTAAAAATATAAGGTTTAAACAATGAAAATAATAAACTATATTACACATGCAATACTTATTTTAAACATATATAACAAACTCTGAGGCCATATACGGTTAACATGCAGTCTCGTTTTGATAGTAGAGAGATAGCAAGTGGAGGACGGAGTGTCGTGACACTAGGCTCTCTCTAATTATCTACTATGCCGGAAAAAGCGATCATAAGCAAATAAAAAAATAACAAACATGACCCACAAATACACATAACACAAAAAGGCAACATTAAGCACATTAAAATTAGGCAAAAACCCAACAAAAAGCTTCATAAAGCTCCCATACAAAGAACCGCAGGATAAAAGAGGTGATTTGTTCAAATCAACCGACAAATAAATTATAAGAACAATGCGAGAGAATCTATATAATTCACTTCCAGTTCATTAAATCGTGATATATTGTCTTGAATGACTTGTGTTCAATGCCATATTGTCTTTTAATGTGTTTCTTTCTCTTCCTTGCCTTATGTTACGTTTAATAGGCATTTTTTTGTCTTTGGTTATGGATGTCCGCGTATGTAGCATAATAGTAACCGCTGTTGGTGTAGGTTCGATTCCCAATTGTATAAATGAGTATATTTAAATTATGTTTATTTCCCCGCTCTGGTAAGACAAAGTTTCGCTTAGCTTGATTTTAGGTGGAATGTGAAAAACTAGAAGAAGTCACTTGTTACTAGGTTCTTTGTAACTACTATGTTATGTGGAAAAAGCGAAAAGGGAATCGAACCCACAATCAATAGCGTTTACAGACAGATTTTGTCCCTCTATGCCACGTTTATTAATGACTTTTTTAATTCCTATAAAATTACATGTACTTCTTACAATTACATTCCATATTAATCCTATTTGTAATAAAAATAAACGCTGCAAAAACCTTCGTAATAACAAGACGCAAGCATTTACAGAACTGCCTATTCAATCGTCTCAGCCAATTTCTTTAGCTGAATACACACTACCTAATAGCTTGCTCAAAAAGCCGCACTTAGTATGCTCTTTTAAGATTTATCTGGTATCTGACTCAATTTCCTAAGTAGTTCCATTCGACTAACGAACCAATGAAACGGACTGGGTAGTTCCAAGTTTTTTGGCAACACCGACCTTACTCCATGGTATTGTTGAAACGTAGAATGCATTTCTTCAAAGACTTTCGGCGAAAATTAAAACTATTTTGGCAAGATACTGCAATAGTTCCAGTTGATATTTATGACCCTAGGACTTGTTTACTTGAAAGTAAGGATTAGATTATAAAATCTACACTTTTTGTATTTGAAATATTGCTGCGTTTCGCTCTAAGTATGCTGGGCTCAAGCCAACAGCCGTTGAATAAAGTTTAATTTGCGTTGTTTACGGCCAATAAGTTATACAATTGTGATGAATTTGCAAAGAAAATTTCGAATTGCTTGTTGTTTTGTATGCTTAATTAATTGGAACATACTTTGCGCCGTTTATCATAAGGAATGTTTGTAATTTGTGAAATAATATTAAGTATAAATATATGTTAAGTACTTTGGATAACACTTTTCATTATTCAATTAAAAAAATAGATAGATTCTTTATTGCACACATAAAAAGAAAATAAAACATATAGTAACAAAAATAGCACAGATAAGTAATTGTAGTATGCAAAGGCGATCGCTATTAGCGATCTCTTACAGGTAGCCTACAGCATAAACATTTAAGGACAGAGGATACCTGCGTAGTGCATAAAAAAAATATATATATATAAGAATTTGGTAAAATAGAATAAGTAAATAGATATATGCTACGTAAATTACGCTACATACAGTCATAAATAAACACATACATACATATACACACTCTTACATATTATACTTATATACATAACTACAAGTAAATATACACATAAATACACATACACATATAGTCATATATACATATATATATATATATATATATATATATATATGTATATATATATATATATATATATATATATATATATATATATATATATATATATATATATATATATATATATATACATACATAGATCTATATTCTAATTATTTTGTATTGCCAAATAATAACGCTTCAAGGACTTTTTAAATATGTTGAGCGATTTAGAATGACGAATATCGTACGGTAGTTCATTCCACAAGTTAAGTTATTGTTTAAAATTTTTACGAACAAAAAAAAAATAAGTAGACGTTGTTTTATTTTACTTTGAAAACGGTGTTTTTTAATGGTAAGATTAATATGCCGTACAAATATTGAAACTGGTATTGAAGACAATGAGTCGACACTCTTCATTTTACATTTATTTCGGGTAGAAAGTTGAGAACGGAATGTTGCCACTAGGTTCTCTTTGACTACCCTGTTATACGGAAGTGAATTCTGTGAAGCTGCTTTTGTAGATAGCAAGCAACAAGTTAGATAGAAAAAGGTGTACAGTAAAATATGTGTAAAATATACATACTTTTATTTGTTGCCAGTCGTAGCCCAGTGGCACAAGCATGTGACTGTAAACGGCTGGTTGTGGGTTCGATTCCCACTCGAGGAGAGGAAATATTTAATATTTCCATTTGCTTCGCTCTGGTATCGAGGCAAAAGCGCGGCGCGAAGTGGGGATCGGAGTTTCTTAACACTAGATTTCCTCTGCCGACACTGCTGAGTGCGGAATACAGCGTGAAGCTAAAAAAAAAGTTAAATAAATAAATGTTCATGAGACCAACGTGGCACAATGTGACTAGATCTGGCTGAAAACGATAAAGACTGAAAATTGTTGTGGGTGGATAGATATTTAAATTATTTTCGTTTTTTCTACCATCTCATCATACCTAAGATAAAGTGCGACTTTGAATTCCGCCACTTAACACAGAATGTCTCAGTTTCAAGCAACAAGTGGAATACGGAGTGCCTACACACTAGGTTCTTTCTATCTACCCTACTATATGGGATTCAAAAGTGCTTACAAAAGTATATTTAAATAAATATAATTTGAATTGAATTGAAGAAGCTTGAAGGTAAAAGAGTCCTTATATCCAAATTTGAACCCATTATCAACATATGAAATAAGGATTGCCATAACTAATCCACAACAGGTCAAAATCTCATTTCACTTACAATTTAACTTGAAATACCTTTTATTATATAAAAGAAAGGATAACAATTCATCTCTATAATACATTTGTTTCGAGATTTACTTCATAATATATTCTAGTGTTCTGTTTTAACGCCCCATTCTCTTTCAAGTGAAGACGGTATAAGGCGTTTTAATGTTATAAAGAGTAAATTACATACTGTGATTTACTCTTGTACGGTTAGATATTATTAAGACGAGCTGGGAAATGCATGTTTCAAGTAATATTATAATTTTACGCTTTGTGCGTCAAATTATAATATTACTTGAAACATGCATTTCCCAGCTCCCTTCTCTTCTTTCTGCCCAAACATTGCTTGCTGAGTGGTGACAACGCGATGATGTGTCTTACCACTGCAAAGGTGCATAAATGATCTTAAAATATAATCATTTCTAAGAATAGAAATCGAACCCCCAACTTTCGTAGGTCAATTTGACACCATTCCAAATATGCTTGAAAATGTTAAAAAGCAAAATATATTTCACAATGATGACTGTAACAAGAAAATAGTTTCTGTCCTGGTATCTTCTAGTTTTTTTAATATGCTCATTTGTATTTCTATATATATATTATTACTACGTAGTCACTAATCAACTTACTTTGAGGTGCAATTGCAATATATTTGCCTGATCTTATTATTTGCGGGTTCTAATCACAGTTAGGTCCTTAATCTAAATATATTATTTAAAATTTAATATATTTATGTTTTTTTTGTAGCTCCGTCCTCCACTACAGTGGTAAGAGAGGCAGGGGGAGACCTCGGTTGACCATCGAAAACACAGTATCGACAATACTGGAGGAAGGTCACGTAAAAAGCATGAGGACCCCCCGGAGGGCGTGTATGAAGAGCATGATGACAGTGGACGAGGCGAAAGAAGTATGCAGGGACCGTAGCGTTTGGCGCTCCGTTCTCTCTACCCCGCAAGGGATACAGCGTGAAGCTAAAAAAAAAATAATGTTTTTTTTGACCGGTATACTTAAACAAAAAACAGTGTCTTAGATTCAACGGGAAGAGAAAAAAAAGACTGATATTTCAATAAGACCACATTCACTAATTCATTTTTGTTTCACACTTTTCCCGCTCAAAAGACTAAGATAGAATAAAGTGTCAAGACACTCTGTCCTTCGCTTTTCACCACAATTTTAACTTAAAATTAAAAAAATATATTTTTTATTACCTACTATTCATAGTAGGGTAGGCAGTGGGAAACTAGTGTTATGACACTCCGTTCCCCACTTTCCTCCGAATTCGGAAGCATGGCGTGTTAAGTGGCGGAACTTAACGCCGCGCTTTACCTCGATTAAATGATATAAAACATAATACTAATACATATTTAATTGCAATAGTAAGGTAGTTCATTTCTCTGCATCTTTAAGCGCAAAACCGACACTAGAAGTTATAAATATTCAAAAGGGGTAAAGTAACAGCTTATACAACATCTAGGTCATATTTTATTACTAGAATCAACTCTAAACTCTACTAGTATAGTTGTAGCCATTGTGGTTTCTTGAAGTACATTTAGATATTCTTATTGTAGTTTAATTTATTTATGTTTCATGAATTGTATCTAATGGATTGTTTTAAATTTTAATATAGACTAAAGAATAATGTTAATGGGTATTAAAAAAAGTTTAATAGATAAGGAATAAATAAATAGTAAATAAATAATAAATATCTTCAGAAATTTAGATTTTTTATAAGCCCTTATTAAACTTACACTCGACTTCTTTCTTTACTTATGATTGTTACATATAAGAATAAAATTACTTTTTGAAGATTAAAATCTAATAAAAAACTTAAATAGTTAATATAAACCAATAATGGATTTAATTATAATTTAAAAAAATAAACTAAAAATATCTCATTATCATGGGCGTTCTGGTAAGGACGTAGCATAATTCCGATTTCTTTACATTGACACACGTCAATAAAAGGAAAAGTAAGCAAAAATAGTTGTAAATTTTTTGTTAAAAAAACATACTTAAAGCCGAAAATGGAGAAGTATCTCGACACTACCTTAAAAGAAAAACAGTTCCATATTATTTCAGCATAGCGGAAATGTGAGAGGAAATCGAATGTCAAGAAAAATTCTTCACATTCAGACCGAAATGAAGAAGCGAGTCATTCGTGACGAGTGATGAAACTCAACGCCGCACTTTGTCTATATTTAATGCGGAAAATATATATATTTTTTATATATTTAGCTGCTATTTTCAGTAGGTGTTCCATGTTATATTTTTTATTTTTTTTAAAATAGCTGTAGTTAAAATTATTGTTTCTCACTATAACTTTTTCATTATATAGTATATTACGTTATAGTATATTAGTATATTACTTATAGTATAGTACTTTTTCACTCAAAATGTAGTACTTAGTAGTATATTTAACTTGCATTCAAATACTGATACCTTAGACTTTTTATATATTACAATAAACAAAAATCTTGGATACTTCATAATAATGCACTAAAAAAAATAACTTAATTTAAAATTCCTTAAAATTTCATGAAATAATTCTGCTCGCGTGAATGTCTAAAGTTATAATTAGGCCAATTTAGATAACAAAAATAACTATGAGCTATACTCATATATTCTTACTTTGTAGGAACTACGAGTGTAATTAAAAATTTAATTACGTAGTAATTACTTAATGATTTTTTAGCGTCACGCTGTATCCCGCACACAGCAGGGTAGATAGAGGGAACGTAGTGTTAAGACGCTCCGTTCCCCACTTTCCACTGAATTCGGAGGCATTGCGTGTTAAGTGGCGGAACTTAACGCCGCGCTTTGCCTCGACACCAGAGCGAAGGAAATAAAATATTTTAAAACTACGAGGTGCAAATTTGTACTGCAATACTTGATGCAATTAAATATTTATATTAATCATCTATATTCAACATTTTCATAAACGTAGTGGAAATGCGTCTGACTGTAAACGCGATTGGCTGTATGTTTGATCTTACTCAGGGGAATAATTATAACATTTTATTTTATATAAAGATGAAGTAATTTGTCACTAAGTTATCTTATAGGGAGAACCCTATGCGAGAAAAAGCGAAAAGCTGTTGAAAAAAAATCAATTTTCCACTTTCATAAGAAAAAACACAGCTTTATGATTCACCATTCTATACATAGTGTCTGGAATTCGGACGGAAAGTGGACAGCGAAATTTTGACATTAGGCAATAATTAACATAATGTCAATGAACATATTGACAACATGCACATGCATGTTGATGAATAATTAACATGTAAAATATAACAAACATTAGTATTATTGATATATACACATATACAATAGAAGATTGGTTACCTCATCATTTAGGCTAATGGTTGCCAATTTATCTTTTTGAGTGCGGACATAAAGTTAATATGAAAGGAAAATTCGGCTAAGTATATGTATAATATTATGATAGAAATTAGTTGCATTGTTGGCTTTACCGTTACATATTACAAAATGGTAGTGGGTTTGAATACAAGATTTGTTACTTGCTAATTTTTTTTTCAGGCACATAAAGATTGATAAGGCATCGTGGCGCAGTTTGTTAGCGTCTAACTGTAAATATGATGGTTGTGAATTCGATTATTATTTAGGGGAATGATTATATATTATTTTCATGTTTCTTCTCTGGCTTCTAAGACAAAGCGCGGTGTCAAGTTCCGCCACTTAATACTCAATATCTCGATTTCGGGGACAACTTAGAGAGCGAAGTCTCTTTGCGGGCAACTTCCCTTCTAGGGAAAGTCAGAGAAAGCTTTCTAATTACCTTGGTGTGCAGGAAACAGCGTGAAGATGCTTTTTTATTTTTTTAACGTTTAGTATCTTATATACAAAACTGTATAGAAATCTATGTGAAAAATTAAGATCTATACTAAATAAATTATAATTTACTAATATTGATTTCTATAGATGGGGCCCAGTCGTGACTGATTGTGGGTTCGATTTCCAGGAGGAGGAGGTTCCGAGGCGTATATAAATATTTAATGTTTCCGCTTTCATCGCTCTGGTGTCGAGGCAAAGTCCGGCGTTAAGTTCCGCCACTTAACACGCAACGCCTCCGGATTTGGCGGAAAGTGGGGAACAGAGTGTCCAACCCAAGGTTAAACCAAGGTTCCCTCCGCCAATCCTGCTGAGTGCGGGATACAGCGTGAAGCTAAAAAAAAATCAATAGATATTCTTAATATCAGTATCACTAATCCCGATAACATTGTAACTCAAACAAATAACTAAATATTACAAAAATTTGCCAAAAAAAAAAAATTGAAATACTTTTCGCAAGTACTAAAGCACAAAAAGATTTTGATTCCACTCCGTGTCCAGATAGCCTTGCAATAATATTATGAATATATCCCTTATACCGCATTGCGACGACTCAGTTATTCGCCCACACCTGGCCACGTTATGGCAATATGTAGATTTAAGGTATGAACTGAAGGTAATAGTTGTTAAAGCATTATTGTTATAGGTTCGATTTCTACTTGGAAATATGATTAAATTTAATTTTTTATCATTTTTCGTTCTGGAAGGATAAAGCACAGCGTTCAGTTTCGCCGACAACACGCAATGTCTTCATTTCGGGCTGAAACTGGAGAACGAATTGTCTCGATACGACTTCTTATGAGTACCCTGCTATGTATATAAAAAGTGTAAAGTTGAAAAAAAAATATAAAGCTTTTATATTATTTAAGCCATGTGTAATATGCAGTTGTTATGTGAGTTACCGTTACTGAGATTAAATGAAAGTGGCTCGCTCTGAATTTAAAATAAATCCTTTTTTAATTTTAATTCCCCTCTATATTGTTGATAAAAATAATATTTTTGACTAAAAAAATCTTTATTTTCTTTCTAAACCAGACACAATCAAATACACAACCATAATTTATATAACAAGTTTGAAATAAAAGAAAATTTTATACGCTTTACGCTCATCACTTATACTACACAAAATGCAACCGAGTGTCGGAGGCGGCTAAAGAAATATTCTTATTCAAAAGTCTGCATCAGCGATCCGTGACCGGTTTTCGTGACTATAAAATGGCTATTGAAATTGTTTTTCTTGTAACATTATTTACCTACTCGTATATTTTTAGTTTACGGTAGCTTCGATTTAGTGGACCCTGATTCTTGGTGGAGAAGTATGGTGTAAGCATATTTTGATGTTTGTGTGATACAATTTCAAGATAATTAATTGATTTGAGGTGATTAGAAGTAAATATCATTGTATAACAGCTTCTAACTGCATTATTGATATTGGATTCAATCTCCACTCGGCTGAATTATTTCATATAAAAATATTTTATTTTTACCCTCTGGTAAAATAAAACAGGGTGTTGAGTTCGTCAGTCGACATTTTATATCTGATTTTCGAGCAAAATGTGGAGAACGACTATTCTGACACTAGGTTACTGATAATCCTACAACATAAAATCACATAACTAATACAACATAATCATATATGCAAACACAGTATATTAAGAACTTTCAACATTCCGCCGCTAAGTTATCAGACACACTGACCCACTCGAGAACAGAGTGTCTTAACACTAAGTCTCTCTGTCTCTCTCTCAAAAAGACATAAACTTACTAAGTTAATATAAAGTCAGTAAAAATAACACTCAATTATGAATAAACAACATAAAATCACATAACTAATACAACATAATCATATATGAAAACACAGTATATTAAGAACTTTCAACATTCCGCCGCTAAGTTATCAGACACACTGACCCACTCGAGAACAGAGTGTCTTAACACTAAGATCTCTCTGTCTCTCTCTCTCTCAAAAAGACATAAACTTACTAAGTTAATATAAATTCAGTAAAAATAACACTCAATTATGAATAAACAACATAAAATCACATAACTAATACAAAATAACAATATATTAAGAACTTTCAACATTCCGCTGCTAAGTTATCAGACACACTGACCCACTCGAGAACAGAGTGTCTAAACACTAGTTCTCTCTGTCTCTCTCTCTCAAAAAGACATAAACTTACTAAGTTAATATAAATTCAGTAAAAATAACACTCAATTATGAATAAACAACATAAAATCACATAACTAATACAACATAATCATATATGAAAACACAGTATATTAAGAACTTTCAACATTCCGCCGCTAAGTTATCAGACACACTGACCCACTCGAGAACAGAGTGTCTTAACACTAAGATCTCTCTGTCTCTCACTCAAAAAGACATAAATTCACTAAGTTATTATAAATTCAGTAAAAATAACACTCAATTATGAATAAACAACATAAAATCACATAACTAATACAACATAATCATATATGAAAACACAATATATTAAGAACTTTCAACATTCCGCCGCTAAGTTATCAGACACACTGACCCACTCGAGAACAGAGTGTCTTAACACTAAGATCTCTCTGTCTCTCTCTCAAAAAGACATAAACTTACTAAGTTAATATAAATTCAGTAAAAATAACACTCAATTATGAATAAACAACATAAAATCACATAACTAATACAACATAATCATATATGCAAACACAGTATATTAAGAACTTTCAACATTCCGCCGCTAAGTTATCAGACACACTGACCCACTCGAGAACAGAGTGTCTAAACACTAGTTCTCTCTGTCTCTCTGTCTTAAAAATACGTAAACTAACTAAGTTAATATAAATTCAGTAAAAATAACACTCAATTATGAATAAACAACATAAAATCACATAACTAATACAACATAATCATATATGCAAACACAGTATATTAAGAACTTTCACCATCCCGCCGCTAAGTTTCCCACAGGGAAATAATGCTTCATTAAAAATGTAACGGCGCGGCTTAATTTTATATACAAAAGGATATTTTAATGAAACGCGAAACGAGACACCGAAGCTTTAATTTCTCAACGTCCATAGACGAATGTTCTACAGCTTGTAACTTGCTAGTACCTACTTGTGCTCTAGGCCTAGTTCTTAATTACTGTTCGGTTGCTGCAACTATTTTTTTTTTTCATTTTTTTTGCAAGAAAAATGTTTGCTTTAGTGTATTATAATGAATTATGCTAGAAGTTCTGTTAAAGCGTGATATATGTGGTGATTTAGTAATGTGTTTGTCTATATGTAAATATGTATGTCAAATCATATGATAGTATCATGTGTGTAATATATATATTTATTGTTGTGTTTGTAATAATATGTACATAATGAAGATATTTTTTTTTAACTTCACGCTGTATTCCACACACAGCAGGTTCGGCAAAGACAAATTAGTGCTAAGACACTCTTTTCCCCATTGATTCTTTGCACTTTTTCTCTATAAAACATGTCAAATTTCATATTTCTCCCTCATACTCGTATGTGGACGGAGAAATCTTCCCTTCACGCTTTTACCGTATAGAAGGGTAGGCAGAGAAAACTTAGTACTACACACCCTGTTTCCGCCTGAAGCCATTAAGTATTGCGACGCGGAACTCAACGCCGCGCCAGATCTCAGATACCAGAACGAATAAATGAATCTAATTTAACTACAATCGTTTCCTCGAGTGGAATCGAACCCACAGTCACACATTATTCCACCACGTTACGATGACCTCATGGTTTATAAAAGACCAAACCTAAACAACTAAGTCTTAGTAAAATTCGATACCAACTTTATGAGAACAATAAAGTACTGTTAACTTATTCTAGAATTCAGGGCAATACACTAGAGAGCTACGTTCCCCAGGGAGGTAGTAACAGTGATGAATGAACTAAATCTCAGTTTATTCTTGATTGTAGGCAAATTAATTTATTTTTAATGGTAATATTAAATAAAAATCCGCGTTTTGACTTATAATCAAAAGGTCCAGTCGTGGCGCACTGGCATAAAGTGTGCCTGTAAAGCGTCTGGATGTGGGTTCGATTCCCATTCGAGGAGTGGAAATATTCAAGATTTCCATTTTCTTCGCTGTGGTGTTAAGGCAAAGCGCAGCGTTAAGGTCCGCCACTTAACACACGATGCCTTTGAATTTGGCGGAAAGTGGGGAACGGAGTGTCTTAACACTAGGTTTCCTCTGCCTCCCCGTGCGCGGGATACAGCGTGAAGCAAAAAAAGAACTTTTTTTAAGCAAAGAAACTAATATCAAGACTTAAATATATTGCGTGTTGAGTGGTGGAACTCAGCACTGCGCTTTGTCTTGTTTACCAAAGGAAATATATTCAATTTTGATTATTACACTGAATAAGAATCGAACCCACAACCAATAACACAGACAATTGCGGCACGGTGACCTATAAAAATAAGAATTTTGTTCTTCATGACAAATTACTCAGTGACACTCTCTACTTAACTAACTTACTACGTAAACTAACTAACTAACGTAACTTTAACGGATACACTTTGCTTGAACTAAACCGATGATTTTTAAACATTTTTAAAGTGTTATTCCACAATTAAGACAATTGAAAAAGATATTTTAGAAAACGTATAAAATTTGAACGCAGCAGGATTCGAACCCGAGCCTCCTGAATACCATCCAGGCGCTCTCACCACTGCCATGCGTTCGCGATGCGAGAACTTTTTATACGTTTTCTAAAATGTATTATCCGATGAAACTATTTTTTATAAATACAAAACTAAACTAGGCATTGAACCTAATACCATGTAATATTCTTAGTTAAGCTTAATAAATTTAAAGTACATTAATATTATAGGTATATATAGTATCATATACATATATCGAACAATGTATTTATAGAACGCGAAGCGGAAAATCGTGGTAACTTTTTCACAAGGGATTTATACCTAATAATGTATTATTATAATATTATTAAAAGCTTTTAAGGGTGCTTTAAGCCCTTAGTATCCATTAGCTAGGGAAATATATATTATAGTTAGATAACTTTTGGTTTCATAATAGGAAGGAAGCGTCTTAGGAAATTATGGATTTTTTCGTAGCTTCCTACTTTGTTCCCTTGTAGAGTAGTCGGATAAATTTAGTGTCCAGGCCCTCTGTTCTTCAGTTTAGTTAGATAATATATAGCAATAACTTCAGCACTCAATAATTTTAATTACTGTAAAATAAAATATACTCCGAATTTGGGAGAAAGTAGGGAACGGAGTGATTTAACACTAGGTCCCTTTCTGCCTACCCTGCTGTGTGCAGGATACAGCGTGAAGCTAAAAAAAAATATACTGAAAGTGAAATGACATGTAAGTGCTCTTAGAAAACTATGCATTATTTATAAATCAAGTAATCTTAAAGTCGTTATCGCGCAGTTGGACAACAATCAACTGTAAACGCGATTGGTTGAGCTCAATCTGAGGATAACTCAGAGAGATAATTAAGAATTCAATGTCTCGATTTCATGTGAAAAGGAAAGAACGAAGTGTCTTAACACTACATTAAAAAAAAAATTAAATTATTTTCTTCATAAACGATTAATTTAAAAATACTATGATCTTTTGTGTTCACGATTACTACACATTTTGAAATGAAATTATTTTTGAACAGATTAATCGCCTATATTTTTGGTCTACATGTGACCACGGACTACTGTTAAGTGTTCGAAACGTCGAGTTTTCAAAAAATGTATTTGTAAATACCAAAAGTATACGCGATTAATTCGGTTAAAAAAAAAAAAAAAAAAACACATGTCTCAAACAAAACTTTTGCTCAAAACCTAGAAAAATAAAAAGTCCATGAAAAATATTCAATTCTAACACATAACCGAGTGAACACTCAATCAAGTCGACGAAACAAAAGTAACCCACAGGACGTATTACTGTCACAAAGGAAAGGGATTTGCGAAACCTCAAAATATATCACGAAACGGATATTTCTATATGAGAATTATGTTCAAAATTTATCTCCATTCAACCATATACGAGTATTGTATGGAGAAACCTGAATGGTTGCTTATTTATAAGGGATTTTTTTTTTATTTTTATTAAGAAGTTTTCCTGTGTGTGGCCAGTCGTGGCCCAGTGGCACAAGCGTGTGAATGTAAACGGACTGGTTGTGGGTTCGATTTCTACTCGAGGAGTGGAAATTATATTTCTATTTTCTTTGCTCTCTATATATTTATCTCTCTATATTTCTATTTTCGGCGTTAAGTTCTGCCACTTAACACGCAAGCCTCCGAATTCGGCGGAAAGTGGGGAACGGAGTGTCTTAACACTAGGTTCCCTCTGCCTACCCTGCTATGTGTGGGATACAGTGTGAAGCTAAAAAAAAGGCAAAAAAAAAAAAAATTTACCTTGTATTGACTGACCTGGTGAGCTAGAACATAGAATTCTTAAGATAGTAGACTTATATTTAATAGAAATCCATGCTTTCTTAATGAAAGAATGGTAAGAAAGATATATGAAAAAAAGGATAGCGTCAAGAGGGAAAGCTCTCTTTGCGTTCAAGAACATGGTATGGATCACGGATGGTTACTTAAGAAGCACAAAGAGCTCCCGGAGTGAGAAGGGCGTATACCAAGAGGTTGATGATAATAAAGGAGAAAGAATTATGCGTACTGCAGCGTTTTCACAAATAACTGCACTAAATAACTGCACTGAAATTACATTAAAAAAACTGAAAATAGTAAGACCTTGCATGTTGAAGGGTGGAACATAACAACGCATTACCTCTTCTTACCAGAGTGGATTAATAAAATAGAAGTAATGAAGCATCTCTCTTCTAACTGCATAGCGAAGTAGTCAGAGTAGCCCTAGTGTCAAGACACTCAGTCCGTGGTGGAACTCAACGCCGTGCCTTATCTTAGATCCCAGAGCGAAGAAACGAAAATTTATATATCAATCCCAAGTGGGAATCAAACCTACAACCATCTCTTTACAGTCACACGCCATCCCACTGTACCCCGACGACTTAAAAAATAAAATTATTTAAATATATTCACTCCCCCTACTGGGAATCGAACTCCTAACCACTGTTATACAGTCTGATCCACTGTGCAACGATGACCTCATGCTGTTTGCACTTTTTTGTTGTTTTTTTATTAGCTTCACGCTGTATCCCGCACACTGCAGGGTAGGCATAGGGAACCTAGTGTTAAAACAATCCGTTCCCCACTTTCCACCTTCCTTTCTTTTCCGAATTAGGAGGTATTGCGTGTCAAGTGGCGGAACTTAACGCCGCGCTTTACCTCGACACCAGAGCGGAGAAAATGGACATAATAAATATTTCTACCCGTCGAGTGGGAATCGAAACCACAACCAGTCGTTTTACAGTCACACGTTGTGTCTCTGTGTCACGACTAGCCCCATTTGCACCTTTAAAATTAAAAATAAAAAACAATTAAAGCCTTAAACTAAAGCGTAAAACCACTAATGTGAATAAAATATGTTCAAACTACACCAAAAATATGCATCCCACTATTTAATAGGGCTTTGAAGGTCTTTAATTAAAAGGGACTTTAGTTAACCGGTATCATTATCTCTACACCGTATATCCGTATGAGCTAGTTGTATTCATGTGTGAAATAGCAGTATATACGTAACAAAATTAAGATGAGATGATTAGGAGGGTTTAGGTTCGATTTCATTTATAAATATCTTCTTTTTAAGAGTATACATATTCTTTATAGCATTTAAAAAATCAAATATGGTCATTACAAAACGTAAATAATGTTAACAAAAGGTGGATTTATTTCGTAAAGAGATCTCTTCCAGCCAACGTGTGGAAGTTGGTAAAAACAACAAATAGCTAGGAGACAAAACTGTGCAATGTAAATATGAAATAGAAATATTTATATATAAAAATATATACTTAGATACACATACACGTACATCCATACTTATATTATAAATGCGAATGTCTGTCTGTTTGCCTGTCACGTTTTCACGGCTTATCTACCGGTCCGATTTAGATGACGTTTAGAATGAAAGTAGTAAATAATCCAGGGTTAAACATAGGCAGTTTATTTTTTCAAAAATCAATCTCTAAAGGGTTGAAATAGGGGATGAAAGTTGATACGACAAATCTAAGCCGCTTGACCGAATGTAATCAATTTTGCTTGCTATATGAAAAAAGGCGATAAGCTAGTATAAATTTGTTAATCAACTTTTTATTTTTTTTCTTTTTACCTTCACGCTGTATCCCGCTCACAGCAGGGTAGGCAGAGAGAACCTAGTGTTAAGACACTCCGTTCCCCATTTTAATTTCGTCAATCAATTGCACACGTTCATTTATAATATCGAAAGTTGGATATCTCAACGCAAGATAAATATGATTTCAATAAATTAATATTTCAATTTGAAAAATATGTAAAATTATTTAAATTAATTGCATACACTTCGGTATTCGGAATTACATTTTTGAAATCCTGATGTTTCGAACACTTTGCAGAATTTTAAAATGATATTATTGTAACCAAATTATTTGCGTATATTCGAAAATAACCTGTATCTCCACAGTTATATACTAGTCCGTATTTTACAGATATAGATACATTGCGAAAAAATATCGTATCCAGTAACGTATATCATATAAGTACATCATATATATCATACTTCAGTCCAAGGGCCAGTCGTGGCGCAGTGGCACAAGCGTGTGACTGTAAGCGACTGAATTCGAAGGCGGAACTTAACGCCGCGCTTTGCCCCGTCACCAGAGCGAAGAAAATGGAAATATTAAATATTTTGAATCCTCGAATGCGAATCGAACCCACAACCAGTCGTTTTACATTCACACTTTGTGCCATTGCGCCATGACTGGCCCCAATGAATATAATGTATACACCAGTAAAATCAATAAAGTTTCATATTATTTGTGTATTCAACTATCTAATTGATAACTTGACAACATGAAGTAATCTCAGATCTTAATTACGGCACCTATATCAGGATTCCAAACTGAAAATCCTCTGAAAAGCGCCACTCATTGCTGCCCAATTTAAATTTCATGAATATTAAAAGTAAGCTCTCGACGATGTCCTAGTCGAACATGAGCAAGCTAATCCTACATTGAGTTTAAATTTGACTTCTTTTATGCTTCTTTTTGGAATAACTTATTATTTTTCACATGTTTTGCTTAGCAACTTTGACTTTATAATCTTTTTACAATGAAAAATATGTGTTTTAAAGTTATTCCCGCAGGCAAAAGAGAACCTAGTGTCAAGAAACTTTGTCCTAGACTTTACACCTGAAATTGAAACTTTTCGGTTGAGCTGTGAAACCTAACCCCACACTGTATCATACCAGAAAGGGAGAAATCTAAATAATTTCAATATAATCATTCCCCCGAAGTAGAAATCGAACCCACGACCAATATTTGCAGTCAGGCGCTGTCCTACTGCACTATATGAGCTGATACTTAAACTGTTTATCACAAACTTATAATGATGTCAAAGTCAAAGTCAAAGTCAAATAATTTTATTCAAAGTAAGAAGTTACATGCTTCATTTTTTGAACGTCAAACAATTTACCACCGGTTCACTAAAGTTAATGCCTCATACCTGACAAGAACCGGCGCAAGAAACTCAGCGGGACGATTTTTTTTTTAATATATATTTTTTTTTAAGTCAAGTATTTACAGATAATTATATATTGACAATGATACCATTGGAATAGCCTGGAGCGAGCATTTCATTCCCAAGGCGTGTTATCGTTCAAAAATTCATTAATTAGGTAATAACCCTTAACACACAAACGTCTCTTCACAATTTTTTTGAATTGTGATATGGAACATTCTTGGACGAATGAACGTCAAAACAATGTTTTGACTGATTCGCCGGCCGATTTACCTGAAAATTTGCCCCAGGCGAAGAAATAACTTGAAAAATATTACTTTTCATTAGTTTTGAAACTATTTTGTTGAATAAACATTTATTAAAATACGAGAGACTTACAAAATACTAATTACGTAGTAATTACTTAATTTTTTTTTTAGCTTCACGCTGTATCCCGCACACAGCAGGGTAGGCAGAGGGAACCTAGTGTTAAGACACTCCGTTCCCCACTTTCCGCTGAATTCGGAGGCATTGCGTGTTAAGTGGCGGAACTTAACGCCACGCTTTAAAGGTATCACTTTTAATAATAAAAAAAATAAAAGTCATTAAATTTATTCTTAGATCGTAAATTATTTGAAAAACAAAAAAAATAAACTGTCAGTTTCTCACTTTGCATAAAATTATTAGACTTTGATTTTAATAATAACAAAAGATATGACTGTATTGTAAAAACTATACAATACTAACAAATAAACGAATAGCTTAGTTGTATATCTTCTTCTTGGTGGTAGAAGATTCGTTCTCCGACTGGCTCGCGACGACTATCATGTCAAAAACGAACCGCCAAACATCTGGTGATGTGTTCCGATTCGATGGCATGTAAGCCAGGTCTCTTTCCCTACTCCCACCATCCCTATCCTTCTCTCCTTTCCTCCACCCTACTTAAGATCGGCAACGCATCCACAACCTTTCTAATGTTGTGGATGTCCATGGGGGAAGGTAACTGCTTACCATCAGGTAGTCCTTCTGCTCGTTTGTCCCCCTTTCTTCAATAAAAAAAAATAGTTGATATTTAAGACGAATGGGTTCTTTTTCACACAAAATATAATATTATTTTTTCATTACTCTTATTCTCAGTTCTCTATAACGAATTTCGTACATTCAATTAAATTTCCACTCTCACATGTATGAATATTTTTTATATATTTTAATATTAATAACCGACACGTCGGCGAAGTGCAAAATAAAATACCCAATAAGTCAATTAATAAAATGAACTATATATTTCAAAAGCGCTTTTTATGAACAGACATGAAAAATTCTTTAAAACTACTAAATACCTATATATTTTTGTCTATTTTTTCAGCTTAGGCAGAGAGTTCTCCACGTCCGAAATCGAGACACTTGTTGTTGAATGGCGGAACTCAACTCTAACTTTGATTTTTTTATAGAAAGGACAAAGCAAACGAGTGACCCGTCACTTGCTGTTAGATAAACATCGCTACCCACGACCCCGTTAGCTACCAGAGAGAAAAAGTTAAAATTGTGTATATATACTTGTTTTCCCTCGACTGGGAATCTAGCTCACAACTATCGCGTTAACGCCAGAGGTCTATCCCAATGTGCCATACTCAAATACTATTCTTTCATATTAAACATATGGTAAGGTATAGAAATATTTTAAAATGTAGTTTATGTATATGTTTAATTTTTATTGTACTTTTTTAGTAAACCGATATATGGTTTCTTTAGGGATTATGGAAAAACAGTTAAATGGGATTTCGCGTAATTTGCTATATATTCTTTATTGAACACAATTTACAACAGAAAATGAACAACAGACGGGCTTACGCTAATAAATATTCTCTTCCCTTTTATTGCTTTTCAATATTATCATTTCTCCGTTTTGGTACTTAAGAAAGCGCAGCGTTGAGTTCCGCCTCTCAACACACAATATCTTAATTTCAGGTGCAAAGTGAAGGAGAACAGAATATCTTAATACTACGTTCTTTCTGATTACTCTGCTATGTAGGAAGAAGTATTTTTTTTATATGTAAATATATAAAATTTATAACGGGACCAGAACAAAAGGAATTTAACGCTTTATTGTCCAAGTAAACGAACTTACGGACAACAACCAGCCTAACTATAAATTTTTTTTTAGCTTCACGCTGTATCCCGCACACAGCAGGGTAGGCAGAGGGAACCTAGTGTTAAGGCACTCCGTTCCCCACTTTCCACCGAATTCGGAAGCAATGCGTGTTAAATGGCGGAACTTAACGCCGCTCTTTGCCTCGATACCAGAGCGAAGAAAATGGAAATATTAAATATTTCCACTCCTCGAGTGGGAATCGAACCCACAACCAGTCGTTTACAGTCACACGCATGTGCCACTGCGCCACAACCAGCCTAACTATAAATCAAAAGTTTAATATTTCAAAAATAAACTCCCCTAATAATTTTCGCAGAAAGCTGTTAAGATTAAAAGGAGATTACAAGAAGACGAGTAGCATTCAGCCAGAAGCGGCGCTAATTTGATTCAGCCGCTAAGATTCAGGTCACTTGCCGCACCTGTAAATAGAATAAGAAATGCCTTGAAAGCTTCTAACGTCTTTATAAAACTCCTAAGAATTTTTAAAGTGCATATTTACTATGTAAATAGTGTTTTTATTAAATGGATTTTAGAGCTAAATGTTCTTTTACTAGATTCTTTCTATGCCTTTACTATTAGATTTTTTTAGCTTCACGCTGTATCCCGCACACAGCAGGGTAGGCAGAGGGAACCTAGTGTTAAGATACTCCGTTCCCCACTTTCCGCCGAATTCGGAGACTTGCGTGTTAAGTGGCGGAACTTAACGCCGCGCTTTACCTCGACACCAGAGCGAAGAAAATAGAAATATAGTTTCCACTCCTCGAGTGGGAATCGGACCCACAACCAGTCGTTTACAGTTACACGCTTGTGCGACTGGGCCACGACTGGCCACATATTAGATTGAATTAGAATTTGTCAAATATTGTTCATTTTTCAAATACTTTGTTATCCGTGTCTAAGTAGCGTAGCTTAACGCCGTATAATCAAATTCGATCACGAAACAGAAAATATTTAAAAACATATAAAAAATTCCACGTTTACAATTTCAACCAACAATTACCTACCTAAAGCGTTCACAAAAACAAATCCTAACTAAAAATTGCTAGTAATTTGAAAAATTTGATCAAGCCACTTCAATTTAAAAGCTCATACTACGATATCAAAAGCTTATTGGAGATCGATATCAGAACGAGAGGTTATCAAATAAAATATTAAAGCTACATTAACTCCTCAGCTTCGCAACCAATAATGTATCAAATACTTATACACTTGATACTACGAATACAGTTCAAAATGAATTTTCGTCAGAAGTGGTCATGCCCTGAGCTACGATGTTTACTTTGCCTTTTGAATCTGCATACATTCAGTTGTTTAAAAAGTTTCTCGGAACGTTTATTTTCTCCAGGGAACGAATTAAATAAATATTTTAACTATAGTCAATTGTAATATTAATAAAATATATTAAAAGAAATATAATATCAATAAATGTTATGAAATATGTAAAAGATAGTCATAGTAAGTCATATTAATACTATGTAATAGATATAAGTTACATTTAATATTTAAGAGATTAGATTAATATTGAAAGAAAACTGGACACTCTTATGGTATATTTTATAAACTTAGTTAAAGCTTACTTAGTTTTAAGCTCTGATATTGTTAATGAAAAAAGACATGTATGTAAAAAAAAGTTTATTTTAAAAATAGGTACCGACCTTATTATGTCCGTAGTGGTATAAATTAAATTGTAAAAAAAAAACAAAATAAACTATAGTCAATCCTCCGCGTGAAAATCGAACCCATAACTGACGCTTATATAGCTAGATAGTGTCTTACTATGCCCACTGCGCCATGAGGGTATAAAGAGCTTTGTCTAATGAGTAATAGTATTTTTTTTTTTTTTTCAGCTTCACGCTGTAGCCCGCACACAGCATGGTAGGCAGAGGGAACCTAGTATTAAGATACTCCGTTCCCCACTTTCCGCCGAATTCGGAGGCATTGCGTGTTAAGTGGCGGAACTTAACGCCGCGCTTTACCTCGACACCAGAGCGAAGAAAACGGAAATATAATTTCCACTCCTCGAGTGGGAATCGAACCCACAACCAGTCGTTTACAGTCACACGCTTGTGCTACTGGACCACGACTAGCCACAATAGTGAATTTTATATAGATATTCTATTTTATTTGAAGTTAATACGCCATATGCATTTTGTAGTATAGTTCTTAGTAAAAGGAAGGAACATTTTCCGTTTTCTAGTTTTCCGAGTAAAATGGCGAAGACCTATATCACTATAATATTTTTTTTCTATAGGCAGAGGGTACCTAGTGTTAAGACACCCCGTTCCCCGCTTCCTGCCGAATTCGGAGGCATTGCGTGTTAAGTGGCGGAACTTAACGCCGATACCAGACCGAAGAAAATGGAAATATTAAATATTTCGACTCCTCGAGTGGGAATCGAACCCACAACCAGTCGTTTACAGTTACGGGTTCGTGCCACTGCGCCACGACTGGTCCCTACTATACTACAGTATTAAAATCATGATATTTATATGTAGCTCTTTTTAAGTATAAAACAATGAGCTCATCGTAGGCAAAGTGTTATACCGTCTGACTATAAGCACTATGTTTAGTAAGCTTCAATTTACTCCAAGGGTTCAATTTCCACTCGGAGGAACTATTAGTTTACACAATTATGTTATTTTTACTTTATTGTAAATTGTATTCTCCAGTTGGACTAAGTTTGACGTTAACTTCTGTCTGACGGAGTCTCTTGACACTGAGTTCTCTATACCTACTGTGCTATGTAAGCTATAAAGTGTAGAACGAAAACAATGAATTAATATTATAACTAAACATCCATGGGCAGTCGTGGCCTAGTGGCACAAGCGTGTGACTGTAAACGACTGGTTGTGGGTTCGATTCCCACTCGAGGAGTGGAAATTATATTGCCATTTTCTTCACTTTGGTGTAGAGGTAAAGTGCGGCGTTAAGTTTCGGCACGCAAGCCTCCGAATTCGGCGGAAAGTGGGGAACGGAGTGTCTTAACACTAGGTTCCCTCTGCCTACCCTGCTGTGTGCGGGATACAGCGTGAAGCTAAAAAAAAAAAACATCCATACATCAAAATACCCACAAAAAACACTAAACTTCCATCTTAATCCCGTATTAAAATTAGATCATTTCGAATAAGTCCTGTAAAATAGCTTCAACACTCATCGGTAGGATCCAATTTGAATTTCATGAATATTAATTAGAAAATTGTTCTGTTAGCGATGTCCTGTCGATTATCGTAGCTTCCGATGTGAATGCATAATGGCAATAATATTTGCTCTGTATAAATATTCAATTATGACACCTAACTGTCGTTTTAACTAAGATTAGTTATTCATATGTCAAGGGGATAGTTAGTCTTGAATATATATTTGTGTATTTAATGTACTAATATTAGCGGCGTTAAGTTCGGCCACTTAACACGCAAAGCCTCCGAATTCGGCGGAAAGTGGGGAACGGAGTGTCTTAACACCAGGATCCCTCTGCCTACCCTGCTGTATGCGGGTTACAGTGTGAAGCTAAAAAAAAAAAAAAAAAAAAATATACTAATATTAGGATGACTATTTCCTCTCGGTATTTCTTTGTCGTGCTATGCCGGTCAGTCATTCAATCACTAAGTCACTGTTAGTCAAAGTCAAAGTCAAATAATTTTATTCAAAATAAGATGCTTGATGCTACATGCTTCATTTTTTGAACGTCAAATGGTTTACCACGGTTCACTAAAGCTAATGCCTCAGACCTAAGAAGAACCGGCGCAAGAAACTCAGCGGGACTACTTTTTACCTTCTTTACTTCTTTAAGTAAAGAAATAGTATATACATAAATATTGAATATACATTGACTATACTGAAATTTAAAAACAATATTTTTTTTTTTTTGGTAGGCAGAGGGAACCTAGTATTAAGATACTCCGTTCCCCACTTTCCGCCGAATTCGGAGGCATTGCGTGTTAAGTGGCGGAACTTAACGCCGCGCTTTACCTCGACACCAGAGCGAAGAAAATGGAAATATTAAATATTTCCACTCCTCGAGTGGGAATCGAACCCACAACCAGTCGTTTACAGTCACACGCATGTGCCACTGGGCCACGACTGGCTGACTGACTAGAACAATGTCATTAAAAACAATATCATAATAAATTCAAAATTAAAAAAAATCATATGTATATTTCTAAAGAGAAATTGAACAGGGTTTATTAAAATAAAATATGTTATGTAGAATCAAATTTCGTTGTCCACCACCTATTGTCGAAAGTTTCTAAGGCATTGATATCTACGCCTATTGTAAGAGAAATTTCTTCATTCTTGTTAATACTACTTATGTTTATTTTAATTTTGGAATTATTATTACGTTTAATAACAATATATTATATAGGTATAACACAAAAGAGATGGGCGCTTGTACAATGTATTGAAGTGGACGTCACGCATCATTAACCATCATCCGATGTAACATTGTACAAACGTCTATCACTTTCAGTGTTCCTATTTAAATGTTAATTTGAAGCAATAAAAATACTTGAAATTTTCAGATAACGCTTTAATCTTTAGGGACTTTGTGTTATATGTGTGTTATATGTATTTTATAATATTTTTACAAATTTTAGAATCATTAAGTTCAGAAATTAATAATATAAACGTCTTATTATATGAACATCTTATTCCTTTGAGAAGATAGTGATGTGTATAGGATTTAGTGATTGATATAAATGTTTAAATACAATATAAGATAAATTAATTTTTAGTAGCCATAACCCAGGCAGGCGAAACCACGGTCTGGAATCTGGTCCCTACAATATAAATTTATTTAGTTTGATAATACCTATGTATTGTCAAACTAAATAAATTTTATATTAGACTATCCTAATATACAATTATGTTGCATTCTTAAAAATACTCATGGAATGGATAAGAACGTAACTTAACGCCGCGTTGTACCCAAGTCAACTTGGATAGAGGTTTTAAAAGACAACTAATAAATATAAGCATAATAAAACTCCCTAATAATTTTTCCAATATTATTTTTTAGTATACGAGTACAATATATACAAAAAATATTTTTTAATAAAAAAAGAACATCACTATTGTATGTACTCGTAGTATGTAAACAAACACATTTGTTTAATTCAATAACGAAGTAGAATCCTTAATGTTATTCCTATAAAGGAAAGCAATGGATATGTGAATAATAAAAAGAATCCTTCAATAACATTGTCTTATACTAAGAATGTTTACTAATATTTTATTCATTGGACTGAATTCGTGGTATGGTAGAAGAATCATTTTACAACAATAATATATGAGGCCATAGGGGCACAGTAGTAGGTGCATGCTATGACTGTAATCGCGATTGGTTACAGGTTCGATTCCCATTCGAAGGAATGAACATAATTTAATAATTATTATTATTTTTCGTTTGAGAGAAGAAGAAAAACTATCTATCACACTTTACACACGTGTGTATTTTTTCAGTTACACGCTTTTCCCGTAAAGCAGAATGATCAGAAAATTTAGTGTAAGAGATTCCGTTCGTATCCCGCACACAGCAGGTAGGCAGAAGTAACTTACTGTTAAGTAAGACACTCCGTTCTCCACTTTCCGCCAAATTCGGAGGCTTTGCGTGTTAAGTGGCGGAACTTAACGCCGCGCTTTGCCTCGACACCAAAGCGAAGAAAATGGAAATATTAAATATTTCCAGTCTTCGAGTGAAATCGAACCCACAACGTCGTTTGAAGTCACACGTCTGTGCCACTGCGCCACGACTTTACCTAACTGGCTTCTGTGCTTCACTCCTAATAAATATACTTACTAATAACATAATTTCCTCAGTCTTAAAAACACATAATAATAATCAAGGCTTTTCAATCACCAAGCCAGCGTATACACCACAAATTGTTCAAACAACATTTTCTTATGAACAAGAAATATGTACAGCACATTCCCTTTGCGAGTGAATTTCTTTCAATTTCGCGTTTTCACTTTTCGCCCCGCGTTGCAAATGGAATGTGTTCGGTATGGAAAATTTAAGAATGTCTCCAGTTCCCTACGGATATAGGTAGGGACGTGACGAATATACATACATTTTGATGTAGTTTCTTACCTAGATGTGGTTTTAGGGGTACCTTTTTTTGTTAGCTTAAAGCTTTTTTCTTAGTAGATAGAGTATTTGAGAGAGAGAGAGAGAGAATATAGTGTCAATAAATATTATTCTACACTTTCGACCTGATTCTTAGACATTTCATTTTGAGTTGCAGACTTCAACACCGTGCTTTGTCATATTTTAAAATACAGACGTAAATAGGAATAGAATCTACAAAGCACAGCAATGATATAAATTTCTCACCACCCTACAATGAAGTCGAATTCGTTTAATAAGTATATTAACTCGCTACTATTAAGCGGGAAGCTAAAAAGTATTTTAGCTTCCCGCTTAATAGCAGCGAGTTAAGAGCCTTGAGTACAGTGCCTGCATACTTCTGTCATCTACTTTTTATACATACACCTCTGTCAGTCCCCATGTTTTTACAGTCTTACTCAAGTATCGTCAATCAACACTATGATTTTGAGTTATAAAATATATGTATATCTTTATTAAATATTGATTTTCAAACATTTTTTTTCTAAAAAAAATTTTTTTTTAAATTATTGACCTAAGGTCTTTGTGTCATGGTGTAACAGTGGGTTCGATTCCTACTTAAAGAAATTATTAAATTGTTATTGTTGAAGTGAAAACTTCTTTAGGCGCGTTGAGCGTTTTGGTAAAGGGTAAAATCCTCGGTTCGCGTCACCGACATGCTAATGATAATAGTATTGAAATTGAAATTCTTGTAAATATAAATACTATGTATAATTAAGATAGTTGTATATTAATTATTTTTTCAACCACTTTGTATTTATATTTTGTTCATGATTTGTTTAACCATATGTAACTAATAAATAAAATATAAAAAAAATCATATAATTTTTGCATATAGTTTTAATTACACTCAATTCAAATTCTTCATTTCGGTCTTGACACTGGGTTACTTCTGATATTACGGGTCAAAGGATGAAGCTTATTCAATCTTTTAACATGAACCTGAGTCATAAAATGTCACATCCAGTAAAATTTTTACTCGAAAAATATCTTCAATATGTGATATATCGTAACTGATATATTTGCGGTCGTATTTCATTTACTCCGGTGTTTATTTGCGATAACCACTCGTAAAGTTATATTTGTATGAAAATATAATATAATAAAATAATATTATAATAATATGGCAAAGAAAAAATGGATGTACTGTTCCGTAATGGAATGGGGACGTATTCTTATACTGCTTTTTGTTACTTTTAGGCTTATTCTTGTATTTTTGTAGGTATATTTTTGTTTTATATCTCAATAAAATAAAAGCATTATTTTGGCATATAAAAAAACAGCTTTATATATTTTTTAACATATCAGAGCTACACTCCGCTGAAAACAAAACGTAGCTTGCTGAATGGCGGACCTTGCATAGGAATTATGGCATAATAATTTTGGCTCAATCTTAATATGTTGGTTATGATAGTTATAGATGGTTGTGAATTTAAACCACTCTTGGACATTTTTTACATCTTCAAGCTTTTCCCCGAATATCGTGTCGTCAGAGATAACCTAGCGTAAAGTTACCCTATTCCCCACTTTCCGTCAGTTATCAAGAATGTACATATATACATTCTGCCATATGGCTAAGAGACAGAAAAAAATCTTGTTTCTCAAAATATAAGGGACTAGTGAATTTAAAATAATAATACTTTATCATATATGCTACTTAAGTAAAAACAGAATATATTTAAATCGAACTTTGTATTATAAAAGACTCGTATATGTACATTATATTCCGCTTTTCTAAATGCACTTAAAGCACAGGTTACACCTAATGTGTTTTAAAAGACTCAAAACACTTGACTGTGAATGCATAATTCAACTTATTATAAAGAAACCTATTCACGTCCTCACTCCTTGGGCTGTGCTTCTTAAAGTTTACTTAAGGAATTAAATAAATATATATTTTGCATTCGATTACCATACAAATGTATTATTTATTTTCTTAATTTATAAATGATCTTGACAAAGATTTTATTTATTACATAATATAAGTAAAAAATATGTCATTTACTATTATCAGGCCAGCTCGTGAGTTATTAGTCCAACGCCTCGAGGTAAGGTTATTGATGTTAGATAGTAATAAAGGAATACGCTAGATATTTTTTCTAAAATGTTAACTTTATTGTAGCAAAGTCAAGCTCAAGTAACTATTTCGGGGACAAAGGTGCATATATGTAATATTAGTAGGTAATGACTAATATATGTAATATTAGTAGGTAATGTCACTTACATTACTTGTTGAATATTTCATATTCTAGGTAGAAACACTTTCAGAAACACTCGATTATTTTCCCTTGATTTCTCTATTTTTTTCTAACAAAAATATAAAGTAAGTCAACAAAAGAAATTAAATTAAATATAATGCCTTCCAAGCAACTGACCAAATCCCATACAAACTATTGTATATAGTTCATAATAATATAAAAAAAGGTACCAATAAACTTTGAGCACTTGTGCTCCAGCATTTTGATAGTACTTCTGAGTCATGTCGCAGTAAAATGTTAAGAGTCGACTTTCTTTCAGTAATTTTGCAGAATTGAAAAATCTGTTTAGAAAAACCGGAGACAGTGTAAGAGTTTTGCCATTTTCTTTAATAATAACCTTGCCATAGCTTGCCTGGTATTATTTATATTGAGTACACATTCATTTTCATTTACGTCTCACCGCTTTGTTCTTTAGAATTTACAAAGCATTTAAACCTTGGTATTTACTGCTTGGGAGAACAGTTGTGTTGGAATTTATTTGATTACTCCTTAAGTTTGTGAAATGAAACTCACTTTATGAAATGCTCTAGTATTAATTTGTTATAAGTATATTGCAAGAGGAATTGAACCTGTGATATGCTATTTTAAAAGTTATGTTGGTTTTTAGATACCAATCCTAAATGCTTTTGTTATTAAAAGCATCTGTTGATTATGGTGTTAGATGCAAAGTGCAACGGTACGTTTTGTGTTATCAGAAAAAAATACAAGTATTCGAATTTGACTGTCAACTTCTCTACTACAGTATAATTTTTTTACAGTGCGAAATTTATATTTGAAATATTTTAATGATTCATTTATACGGTCAGAAAAATCACGATTTTTGACTCCATGTTCAACAAAGTGACTTAACAATACTTTCTTGTTGCTCAGCTTCAAGCCTTTTCATGTATAATAGATTATACAGAGATAACCTAGTGTGAAGACACTCTGTTCTCCACATTCAGCTTGAAGGCATTGTGTGTTGACTGGCGAAAAAAAACTTCGCGCTTTGGTATATACAAAAGGGCAGCAGAAGAAAAAAAAATGTTTATAATACATTTTAAATATAATCATCGCCTCGAATGCGAATCAAACCCACAATCTTCTCATATACAGTCAGAAGCTATCACACTGCTCATCATAACATACGAAAAAATAATACTAAATCATTAGAAACTCCATTACGTTACAATTTTTCATTACACAATCTCAAAATAATATAACGTACCTAACATTGTTACAACAAATCTTCTAATTAATTACTTGAAATGTACAAATATATCGCCAAAGGCCGATTCGATACAAAAAAATCTTTTGCAAGTATGACAAATGAGTTTAGTTTTTTTTCCATTTATCTTATATTTCATTTTATGATTGAATGGAATCGCTGCGGTCCCTGCAGGCCAGTGCTATGGACGTACATCATTTGGTCTTCGACAGAAAATAAATAACAATACTTTTACTTGGTAACTATAAATTATATTGTAATTTTCCTTTATTTTCCTTTTCAGATTCACGTTTTCTTCACGTATTATGGAGAGAATATAGTGTAAAGACACTCTGTTTTCTAATTCCAATTCTTCATTCCATTACACTGCATGTTGAATGTTATAATTTAACGCTAAAAATAACAACATTTCTCCGAGTAGGAATCGAATCCACAGCCATATTCTGTCCCTTCGTCACGGTGTTATTTTTCCATGTTAAAAATATTCTAGGCTTGTTGTTACTTAAATCTTAGTTTTAAAATTACGTACTAAAATATTAACCTATCTCTCTATCTCATCGAAGTGCTTATTGTTTTTTCTATATATCTAAAAGCATACCTTTGCATCATTCCTTAATTTTTAATATCAATTTTGATATAATAGTTTCATTGGAATAGAGAAAGGTCGATTGTTTACAATAGAAATTACCATTCATAGAATCTCTACCGAACAAACGGCTAGATTTTACACTGAATTAGTTATAGAAGTGCCGCTATTTAGCCCTAATTAGCAAATTTTGAGTCTAGAGTCGAATTCAAAATAGAAGTTACATGATTTATTTTTTGAAAGTCAAATAATTTACTTTCAGTTCATTCAAGTTAGTACTTCAAACCTGGGAAGAACCTGCACAAGAAAGTAAGTGGGATCTATTTTTCAGGTCAACACTTTGCAGATTTACGTTTATTTGTTATATGTATATATGTATAGAATAAACTAATGATTGTTGACTTTTAGACTAGAGTGAATAATTCATTGTTAAAGCGTGTTAATCCTAAGTATGTATTTTTGGTTATAGTGGCGCAGTGGCTCAAAGTGTGACTGTAAAGAGACTGGTTTTAGGTATGATTTCCTCTCGAAGAGTGGAAACATTTAATATTTTCATTTTCTTCGCTCTGGTTTCGAGGCAAAGCGCGGCGGTAAGTTCAGCCACTTAACACACCATGTCTCGAAATTTGGCGGAAAGTGGGAAACAGCGTGTGTTAACACTACGCTACTCTACTTACCCTGCTAAAAAAAACAACTTTTTACAAAAAAAAGACAAATGATTTTGCCATTTAAATAAAAATTGTGTGAAATTCGGTTTTGAAAATCATCAAATTACTAGTTACATTATAACTTTTCAAAATAATCTACATAATGTACAAATATTATACAAATATTTCATATATATTGGAATCGAACCAAAGACTTCCGGTTTCGAATGTTGAAGACACTACATTTCAAAATAATAATTTAGCTCAATATTTGAAACTGTAAAAGAATAAAAGGAACTACAAAGAATCAGCTAGCCATTAAAAATTAATTAGAAATTCACATAAAACTTCGTCAAAATATGCCCAAAGACTGTAAATAATAAATTACTTACCAAAATATTCACGCCATGCCATACCTGCATATATAATTCATACAATAATCATATTTCGCCAGTCGTGGCGCAGTGGCACAAGCGTGTGACTGTAAGCGACTGGTTGTGGATTCGATTCCCACTCGTGAAGTTGAAATTAATATTTCCATTTTCTACGCTCTGGTGTCGAGGCAAACCGCGGCGTTAAGTTCCGCCACTTAACACGCAATGCATCCAAATTCGGCGGAAAGTAGGGAACGGAGGGTCTTAACACTAGGTTCCTTCTGCCCACCCTGCTGTGTGCGGGATACAGCGTAAAGCTAAAAAAAAAACTTAAAATATAACTTAGCTATAGCTATAGCCTATTTTACATTACAAAACAACCTTAATTCTCATTGTATACTTAAATAAAAAAAAACATGCAAATATTAAAAGCATTGAAAATATTAACAAAGATTATAATGAACGAAAGATTCTAATGAAGTCATAACTCACGATGTGACTGGCAATATTCGCCATACTTATATTTACTTCTACTTAAGATTCAAGGAAAAATAAATTTGAATGAGTCAGCCGATATTGGAACAATGTTGTGTAAAAAATAGAAAAAAAAACAAACAAGTTAAGATTGCGAACAGCTTGAAGGGCTTGTTAATGGACTAGTAATGACCTGAATATAAGCAATATTGAGATTGATTTAGAATTCTTCTATTTATAGATACTTTTTCAGTGTATTTTTTATTATTGAGTTCATCGTGGCGCAGTGGTGCAACATATGACAGTAAACGCAATGGTTGTGGATTCTATTCCCACTTGAAGGAATAATTGTATATAATTTTTCATTTTTTCGCTCTGGTACCAAAGACAGTACGGCGTTGAGCTTCACCACTGCACACTCTTGAAGGAGGACAGATTATTTTGACACTAGGTCCCCTCTGAATACCCCACAAGGCGTGAAGCTGCTTTTTTAAATAACTTTTCCTTTACGCAACTTTTGTATTTTTTGTGATAGGCAGGAAGATTTTCCTGATAAGTTGATATTTTTCGACAAATTTATAGATTACAATATGGCTTGCTATTGGTAGCAAAGTGTCAGTATGACAAGTTATTCATAGGCTAGAATTTTGTAAACTTGACCAAAAATTATTCAACCGAGGATTTAAAATATATTAAAACCAGTTTACCTCTACAAAAATTTTACAGTTCACCACTGCTTGGTAGATAGCGAAAATCAACATTTGTGGAAAATTAGTATGACAAGACCGAAATATATCCCCAGGGTTAGGAAGACATTGATAACGAACGTGTAACTAAACAATCAATTCATTAATGGCGTTGACCTTACATTGTTAATTAAATTAAAACCGTTAGTAAAATAAAAAATAAAATTATAGAAATAATCTTTGTGCTTGTTTTTTTTACTAAATAAGTATGTAGATAAAGATTTTTTATCTATATCTAAAATATTCTGCCTTCAGAGGCGGATTTTTGCCTCACATTTTGTTTCACTAGAGTTGAGATATGGAAATAAGTGATACAATATAATCATTTCCAAAGATAGGCATCAAACTTACAACCATCATGTTTATAGTCAGACGATATCCCATTGCGTTTTGGCTGTGATAAAAAAATTACTAACATTTAATATCAACGACAATACAAGGATATACATATATATAACAAATGATACCTCATTTTAAACTAGGAACCGCCTCTTTACGAATAGAGGCGTTTCCTAGTTTACTAAGCGAAGTACATATTTAGTGCTAATTGACTAAAAGTAGCAATAAGAAAAGCTAAATTAAATGTTCGAATTTTTCAAATATATTCGCTCGTGTAGCTAGGTAGAGTGATGTATAGTGGGCGCGCGTGCAAAACGTTCCACAGCCTAAGTCTATAGGCACTTTTTGACCATTTAATTACCATTTAAAAACTACAATTACAATTGTCACCAAAATTCTTCACAGTACACAATACACTGTGCTCGATATCCCTGCAAAATTCCAGAGGTCTACTACAAATAGCCCAGGAAGGCTTAAACCGTAACGAACGAACGAATCATTAACTGCACCTCACTTCATTTTTCATCTAAACGATACATTACGTAAAGGTCATGCGTTCAAGACACAACGCATGCCTTACTGGTCATAGCACTTGGACGGTGTCCAAGAAGCGTAGGTTCGAATCCTTCTGCGTTTAAATTTTTATACGTTTTCTAAACATGTTTTTCAATTTCCTAAGTATGTGAATAACTCTTTAAAATGTTAAAAGTGGATACATTAAATAGTTCTGCATATATTTTTTGTAAGAAAACGAGCCCCATAACAACAGCTATATTTCAGTTTTCCTATTTTCGTACGAGAATAATGAATATAAAAGCTTTTTTGGTAAACCAACAATAAAAATCCGGTATATTTTGAAATATAATACAAATGTATGTACGATATTTATTTAATACAGCGGTTGTTTATCTAAGCGATGTTTTTTATTATTCTGCTAAATAATAAACGGTAAAGAATATGTATTCCGTAGTAACAGAGATATATCCGTCGAGAGGCCGTTGTTTCTGACTGTAAAGCGATGGTTATGGGTTCGATTACTACTAGAGGAATTATATTTTAAAGTAAAAAATACAAAATTAAAAAAATTATAAAGGTAATCCCTTTATTAATTTTTACTAAATCCTGCTTAACAATACAATCATATACTGACGAACAAATTTATATTTTAAAACGCATCTTCGTCTTATTTTAATTAGCTTGTATTTTTATAGCCTTAAATAAGAACCTTCTTCTTCTTTCATCTCCTGGTAGAAACTTTCAATTTTATATCACCATCGCTTAATTTAAGCAAATTGTGAAAAATCCTAAAAAAATATTTAAAACTTTTATGCTATCATACTTTTACATAAGTAATAAATATTTCCTCAAGCAGGGATCGAACCTGTAACCATCACTTGTGATTCCGCACTTCGAAACTACAATAGCAATATCAGCATTGAATGAAAAAATATACTTTACATTTTATTTAAGCACGCCCGCATCCCTTTGTTCTGAGTGATTTATGAAGAACTTACAAAACATTAAACATGAACCAATGCAGTAAATAGAAATAAAATTCAATATTGGCTTTGCGATTTATTTATACTGGGGAATATATTATTATGGTTTTACGCAGTGGGATAGTAGACGCTATTCAAGTAATAGGTAGTAGGTTCGATGCCCTTCTTGGTTATATTTAAATTATTTCTAATTTTTTAGCGTCACGATGTATCCCGCACACAGCAGGGTAGGCAGAGGGAACTTAGTGTTAAGACACTTCTGAAATTCTGGAGGTATTGCGAGTTAAGTAACGGAACATAACGCCGTGCTTTGCTTCGACACCAGAGCGAAAAAAATGAAATATTAAATATTTCAATTCATTGTATGGGAATCGAATCCACAATCCACTAAACCGTGAAGATTATTTATTTTTTTTTTCGATAAGATCACAGTTAGACAGAGAGAATTTATGGTTAAGATTCTCTGCTCTATGATTTCCACCCAATTATAAGACGTTACGAGTCGAGTGGCGGAACACAACGCCGCGTTTTATCTTGCCCCCAGAGTGGCGAAAATGAAAATAATTTAAATATAATCATTACCTTGAGTGGGAAGCGAACACACAACTACAGTGATGGTACCATTATGATTAAACTATTACGAAAGGATTATCAGATATCATATATTTTTAATCTCAAAATAAATGTTTAATACGACATCTACAAACAAAATTCTTCAAAATTTCCCCAGAGACAAAAAAATATTATAATAATATTCAGCAAATAGACAGGAAGTCGATAAGTTTCCGAAACAACTTAAAGGTAAATGGGTAAATAATGTAGGAATATTTTCCCGGTGGCTTCTCACAATAAAGGTATTTGAGTGATTTTTTTCATATTTGAAAAAGGGTGAATAATTATTAAATGACATAATATTCTGGGATGAAAATATGTTTTATGTTTATTATATTACTAGTGGCCAGTCGTGGCCCAGTGGCACAAGCGTGTGACTATAAACTACTGGTTGTGGGTTCGATTCCCACTCGAGGAGTGGAAATATTTAACTTTTCCATTTTCTTCGCTCTGGTGCTGACGTAAAGTAAGGCGTTAAGTTCCGCCACTTGACACGCAATGTCTCCGAATTTGGCGGAAAGTGGGGAACGGAGTGTCTTAACACTAGGTTCCCTCTGCCTACCCTGCTGTGTGCGGGATACAGCGTGAAGCTAAAAAAAAAAGAAATATTACTAGCGTTCGCTAGCGGCTTCGTACGCGTAAACTACACTTCTATAGCTGCTTCATGTTAAGACGGAAGGCATTATCGTTTTTCAAATAAATTTTCATTTCCTATTTCAGCTCCTTAGTCTAAGCCATTTAACTTAAGAAAAAACGCAGGTTATAAGTACAAAACAAATACTTATATAGATTACGCAGACGAAACAGAGAGCAAGTGGCTGGTTATTCCAAAAACTATTTTTCGGTTGAACCAAACATAGCATTAAATTCCACAACTCAGAACTATTTCTAAGGAAAACAGAGTGTCATATCTCACTTTATCAAACCCTACACCATGAAAGGGACGTGTTAAGACAAAAAAACATTTTAAAAAAATCACTCAAAAGCATAGTTAGCAAACAAAAAGGAATAAAAACACTGAGCGTGCCCAGAACTAGCCTGAAATGAATGCACGCCAATCAAAACTGCTTCATAGATAACTTTGTGAAACAGATGTCGGGTGGGATTGCGATTGTGTTAGTCACTTTTTCTGTATCTCTATTTTGAACTTACTTCGAAAAGAGAGCTTTTGTACGATCCTGTAGACTTGTATTGAGCTTCGCTATTAGAATATTGTATCAGGGATTATTTTAGTTTTGATTGAAAATTTTATTGTGAAATAGATAGGGTAGGGTATTTCTAATTTTATTTATTAGATGTGCTAATAACGCGTAAACAATGTGTTGCCTCAACAAGGTGGATTTTACTTTATATAAGAATAATTTGTCACTTTAGGTATTTGTCACACACTCCAAGTTAAAAAATATTTATTGTACTTATTTAAGGTATTTTACTTGTTAAAAAATATTTATTGTACTTGTAAGATATTTCTTGAGAATTACTGTAAAAAAATGTATATTTCATATACATTTTTTGGCTATGCTAAATTTAATATTCTTCATTATTATGATAAAGCACAAAGCTGATTGCGCCACACGGATTATTATACCTCACAATGAAGTAAATATATATTTATTACTTAAAAGCACGATGGTATAGTGGTGGTAAAGACAGGAAATCCTGAGTTCAACTACAGAATAAAATCAACCATTTTATTGATAATTTCCAAGAGAAGAAACTCTTCAGCATTGTTGCACCGGTGCATCGTGCCCATCTCGTTACAAAGAAAAGCTCAGTTCAGTGCCTGGGATTTCTGACCCAAATGTGAACTTAAGGGGGCTTTTTAAAATTATGCTATAAGACCCACTCCACTGTCCAAACTCTTTTCTACTTCTCTCTTTTCGTACTAAATTTAAAACAAGCCTACTAATAAACTTAGACACGCAATGCCTCTCCAAATTCGGCGGAAAGTGGGGAACGGAGTATCTTAACACTAGGTTCTCTCTGCTTACCCTGCTGTGTGCGGGATACAGCGTGAAGGTAATAAACTTAGAAATTTTGCGAACAATTTTTCTCAACACTAATTTTTACAACTTTAAAAACTCGCATAAAGTAAAAAAGGAAAATCCAATTACACTGCAACTTAAAGTATATCCACTGTTTCATTAAATTATTCTTCATATAATCAACAAAGCTCGCAATGGAAGCGTAAAGTACTCTTTTAAATTATACTTGCTACTGTATTATAAATATGGAACAAGTTCCACTTTACTTGTTTTTTTTTTCCATACATATGTATGAATACTTTATTAGGTGACTAGTTTTTGCCTTTGGCCTCGTTTTATTGACTTTTTGTATAATTATTTTTGTATATAGAATATTTGTAAACCGTAGAGGCTAAATTGACGTAGTGAGGGAGTGCCTAACTATTAACATGGTTGGTTGTCGGTTCGATTTCAATGAGGTAATAATTATATTAAAATTATTGCCAGATACTGGTGAGTCCCCTCCTAAGACTAAAAAAATAGTCTTATGTTCTGTACATTTTCTACTATATTATCACCATCTGTCTTAGATAAATCTTTTGAAATTCAAGTATGATATATTTGATCCATAATAAGAATTCAGGCAGATATTCTAGATATCGATACAGGTGTTTTTCTTATGGGGTACTGGATATTTTATATTATTCATTGTTTTTTTGTGCAGCTTTTTCCTGCATAGCGATGGTCAGACAGGACGTAGTGACAAGACACTCCGCTCCCCGTGTGTTGAGTGGCAGAATTCTACGCTGCGGTTTGTCTTTGGTATTAGAGCGAAAAAATGAGAATCCAAATATAATCATTCATTCCCCAAAGTGAGACTTGAACCCCCGAATATTAATTAATTTTAATTATTATCATATTTTCATATTTCTCTGGTAGGAAATGCGTTACTTGTTTAGCTGACTGCTATACAGTAAAAAGCATGAAGCTGCTTTAAAATAATTTTTCTCTAACATTTGTAGTCCTTCTTGTATAAATATAAAATGTCACCTAAACGTTAATTGACATCTCTGAGCTTACCAGCGATACGCTGTGCTACTAGCGCTTAGTTCTTCAACTTAAAAGAAAACAGAAATAAACATGCTCAATTAAATTATAAAACAACTGTACATTCTTTGTTTTTACTTACTGGATAGCGAAGTATATAGATTGAAGTTAGCATTATAGCTTCCCGCATACATAAGGGTAGACAGAGGGAACCTAGTGTTAAGACACTCCATTCCCCACTTTCCGCCGAATTCTGGAGGCATTGCGTGTTAAGTGGCGGAACTTAACGCCGCTCTTTGCCTCGACACCAGGCGAAAAAAATGGAAATATGAAATATTTTCACTCTTCGAGTGGAAATCGAACCCACAACCAGTCGTTTTACAGTCACACTTTGTACCTCTGCGCCACGACTGGCCCAGAGGCACAAAGTGTGGAGTGGAGAAAGTTAACATTAAATAAATATTAAAGTTTTTATATTATAAAATAATAATGTTTTTTTTAAATAACGTTGACATTAGGTTATTTAAAAAAAAAACTCAGTGACTACATCCAATGTTTTTTTTTTAATACAGGTGGAAAATCCGGAACAGAGGACACTAGGTTCCTATCTAAAAAAAATAACATGCCTTTTTGCTAACTATGATTCATGTTTTGAAAGCAGTAACATAGATCTTCATAAAAGCATTATTAATTTCTAATAACTTAATCCATAATAACTAAATTGAATATCTCCAGAAATAACTCAATAATAAATTGAATAGTAGTTTCATATCGCTTCCCTAGAACTTGTTAACGATGAATTTTTTTGCGTTCTTTCCAAATTTGCAACTGTAGGACGTTTGCAATCAAATGATTATTAAATCGGTATAAGTAGGAAAAAAATCCATCATAGCAGTTTTACCGCTTTATCCTGCATACTAGGATAGGCTAGAGAGCCTAGTGACAAGACTCTTCGTTCTCATTGTAATTAATTTAAGAATTTTAGTTACTGGCACTCCGTTCTTTCTGGCTACCCCACAAAGGATAAGCTTTGTCTATGTCATGCCCTGGTCGTAATTTTGGTGACAATGTACGGTAGGTTTATCTTTCATTTTACATATTTCCTGTACTTCCTAATGATGATATAGAATGTAATGTTTCTATCTGGGAAATAATAAAACTTAGTGCTATACTACTCTTTTCTGGAATATAGAATAAAACTTAAATTATTTACATTTCTCCGCTCTGTTAAGACATGCAACAGGACATATTTCAATGTAGGTGTACAGCGAAGAACGAAATGTATTGGTACACTGACTCCTCTCTCAGTACGCGAAAAAAAAAAGAAGGTAAAAAAAAAAAAATAAAAAAATCTAGCTTTTAAAGCTACATGCCTATAATTTGAAAGCTTTTACAAGCTTTCCAATGTAAAAAAAGTACTAAAAAAAGCTCACTTGTTATTTTTTACACCATTCGAAAACATTTCTCAATTAAATTTCAATCTTGTTAAGTCGCCCGTACAAAATATCTTAAGGACTAGTTAAACGTAGCGTAAAAGAAGACAGGGCTTAGTTACGTGATCTTATCTTTAGAATTCCGCTTCGTATGTACACTAATTTCTTTCTATAAATTCTCTTATATTTTACTTTGCACAAATTCAAAGCTATTTTCAATGCTTAAATGCTGTGAGTGAAAAGATTGTTGCTTATTGATTGTTGATTTTTTAAAAGATATTTAGTATATTAGAGCTTTTTATTTTGTTTTTCAATTGCACGTTTTTCACAGCATATAAACCGGCCACGTAGTCTCAAACGAAGCTAGTGCCAAAACTCTACGTTTTGCTCCGTCCCAATGCATAACATTGTCTGTTTGAGATGTGGCCCCGCTTTCTCTTTCCTGAGCGGAGAAATTAAAAAATAATAATATATTTATCCCCTCGGCTGGTAATTGAAGCCTTAACCAATTGTATTTACTGTCGACCACTGTCCCATTGCGCTACGATAGCTGCACTACAATAGCTTCACGCTGTATCCCGTACACAGCAGGGTATGCTAGTGTTAAGACACTCCGTTCCCCACTTTTCGCCGAATTCGGAGGCATTGCGTGTTAAGTGGCGGAACTTAACGCCGCGCTTTACCTCGACACCAGAGCGAAGAAAATGGAAATATAATTTCCACTCCTCGAGTGGGAATCGAACCCACAACCAGTCGTCTACAGTCACACGCTTGTGCCACTGGGCCACGACTGGCCACAACACTACAATAACTTACTTCTATCCATTCATAAGTATGTATATAATACAACTTAATGTAGCACATTACATATAGCTTAATATATCTATTTTAATCGTCAGTACTGGAGTTAAATGTAACCCAGTTTTCCGTACAAAAGACTTTTGTGTCTGTAAAACACTATCCATTGTAAAACGTAAAAGAGCTTACTTATACAGGCAGTTGCGAGACGCAGAATATAGAACAAAGTGGTTTAGCAAAAGTAAAAAGTCTTGAAAGGTACCAACGATATATCCAGCGTATGTGAAAAGCTTACTTCCGGTTGAAACTGCAATAATATTTAGTATATTTGAATGTAGGCCAGTCGTGGCGCAAAGGCACAAAGTGTGAGTACAAAGCGACTGGTTGTGGGTTTGATTCCCACTTGAGGAGTGGAAATATTTAATATTTCCATTTTATTCCCTTTGGTGTCGAAGCAAAGCGCGGTGTTAAGTCCCGCTATTTAACACGCAATAACTCCAGAATTCTCATAATCTTAACACTATGCTCCCTCTGCCTACCCTGCTGTGTGCGGATAAAATAAAAAAAAATGAATGTGAATGTATTGTCAAGTCTTATGTACTTGTTTATATATTGGCCACAGTGACCATACACATGATGGTTGAATCGATGGGGGAATCAAGGATGATGAGGGATTGTGGTAAGAAAAAACCTTATTAAGACATCTGAGACAATTGAGGCTGCATCTCGATTCTAGATTATCTTCGCCTTCACCTATGCCGATAGTAAGCATTGGGTAGAAAAGGTCAAAAAAATCTCTTTGCTATGGCTTCTATTCATTTGAAAGACATATTTTTTTAGCGTCATGCTGTATCCCGCGTAAAGCTGGGTAGGGAAAGGGAATCTAGTGTTAAAATACTCCGTTCTCCATTTTTCATCGAATTTTAAAAGACATTGAGTTTCAAGTGGCGGAACTCATCGCGGCATATTGCCTCGACACTGGAGTGAAGAAGTGAAATATTTAAATATATATTCTTCTAGCGCAAGTTAAACCCAAAACCAGTCACTTTTATTGTCCCACTTTGTGCTCCTGCGCCACGACTGGCCACAGTAATATAATCTAATATATAACATGTTTGTGTCAACAGTAGTGAAAGACACAATAATTACATTTTAAGCCCGATTATTGTATTGCTCTACATTAGTGTCAGATATACGATTTTTCTTTGTTAACATTATTTCTCTAATATGCCCAATTTTAACACTTATTTTTAAACCTATAATAGCAAAGAAAAAATGGAAAAATCTATAAATATACTTCATTTAATATTTAGAAATAAATTTTGACTAACTAAGACAAATTTTAAAGCTCAGAAAATACTCAATTATTTTCTATATTAACTTCGCACGTCTAACTTAGCGTAATTCAAAGGGAAATTGCTTCTTAAACACACAGTAATAGAACAAAAACATTTGAAGCGTGTGTACTGAGGACCTCGCCGCTTGTATTGTATTGTATGGACTTTGTATGTAAAACTAATTCTATTCATATTTGTATAGCGCATGCTATTTGACATGTACGTTAATTATACATTTGTAATTATATTTGCTTACGTTATAATTTACGTTGCATTACTGAAACATGATTTACGTTTAATATTGTGTGATGGTTTTTAGAAGTAATTATTCGAACAATGGATAAAACTTGAAAGTAATGAACCTCTTGTGGATTTTCTGATTATATTCATTTTTTTCTCCGTGTATAGATAAAGCGCGGGGCTAAGTTCTGCAGACACGTAATAGCTCAAAATAAGGTTATTAGTGGAGATAAGGCTGTCTTAAAACTAGGTTTGTCTATTTTGCTAAAAACACTACGTATTTTAACATAGGAAACATATGAATTATTTAATCAGTTTGAATCTAACGGAGGGGGTTACAATAGCATCGGACATACGATTTGTCTTAGTTAACATTGTTTATCCCGCATGCCTAGTTTTAGTACTTAGTTATTTACACTACGATAACCAAGAAACGTCGAAAATTCTCTTTATACTTCTTTCAATAATGTGAAATTATTTTTTGATTTACTTAAACAAATTTTCAAAAATATTAGTCAAAAATAAATTCTATATTAACTTCGCACGTCTTACTTAGCGTAATTCAAAGGGAAATTGCTTCTTAAACACACAGTAATAGAACAAAAACATTTGAAGCGTGTGTACTGAGGACCTCGCCGCTTGTATTGTATTGTATGGACTTTGTATGTAAAACTAATTCTATTCATATTTGTATAGCGCATGCTATTTGACATGTACGTTAATTATACATTTGTAATTATATTTGCTTACGTTATAATTTACGTTGCATTACTGAAACATGATTTACGTTTAATATTGTGTGATGGTTTTTAGAAGTAATTATTTGAACAATGGGATAGAGCTTGAAAGTAATGAAAGGTTACAGGTTCGGCGATTTGACCTCTTGCGGATTTTCTGATTATCATTTCATTTTTTTCTCGCTGTATAGAAAAAGCGCGGGGCTAAGTTCTGCAGACACGTAATATCTCGAAGTAAGGTTGTTAGTGGAGATCAGGCTGTCTTAAAAATAAGTTGTCTATGTTGATAAAAACACTACGTATTTTAACACAGGAAACATATGAATTATTTAATCAGTTTGAATCTAACGGAGGGGGTTGATGATGATGTCCTCCCGGACGTATCCGTCGACGGCGACACACTGTTAATAATTAGATCGACGTTCGTGAGCGCGAATGTGGCTCGCAAAACCGAATTTAGTTTTAAAAATTCGGTCACAGATAGCGCAGTGAAGCTGTCCACTATCATTATATGTATAATTATAGGTGGGTTTGGGTCGAGTGTTCAGAAGCTGACGTTTGGCGTCGAGATGTTCGGTGCGAGCACGCTCAAAATTATTAATGCCCGTTTTGGCTGCATTTCGCCACTCCTGTCTCTGAGTAGCAAGCACCTCCCAAGAATCACAAGATATTCCACAGGATGTTAGGTGGCGTTTCAGAACATCTTTGTAGCGCAGATATTGTCCTCCGGGTTTGCGCTTTCCTGAGCTAAGCTCTGAATAAAAAATTGACTTCGGCAACCTTGAGGAGTCCATACGCACTAGGTGTCCAGACCAGCGTAGTTGACAGGGGAGGGGGTTACAATAGCATCGGACATACGATTTGTCTTAGTTAACATTGTTTATCCCGCATGTCTAATTTTAGTACTTAGTTATTTACACTACGATAACTAAGAAATGGTCGAAAATTCTCTTTATACTTCTTTAAGTAATGTGAAATAAATGTTGATTAACTTGAATTTTTTTTCAAAAATATTAGTCAAAAATAAATTCTATATTAACTTCGCACGTCTTACTTAGCGTAATTCAAAATCTAACATAATTCAAAGGGAAATTGCTTCTTAAACACACAGTAATAGAACAAAAACATTTGAAGCGTGTGTACTGAGGACCTCGCCGCTTGTATTGTATTGTATGGACTTTGTATGTAAAACTAATTCTATTCATATTTGTATAGCGCATGCTATTTGACATGTACGTTAATTATACATTTGTAATTATATTTGCTTACGTTATAATTTACGTCGCGTTACTGAAACATGATTTACGTTTAATATTGTGTGATGGTTTTTAGAATTAATTATTTGAGCTGTGGGATAGAGTTTAAACGTAATTAAGAGGTTACAGGTTCGATACCTTGATGTCTTGGGGGTTATTTAATTATATTCATTTTTTCTTGCTGTTAAGATTAAATGCAGTGTTAAGTTTCGTAAACATGAATTAGAGAAAAGATTATTTTAAAATTAGGTTTGCCTATTATTCTAAAAAACACTGCTTAATTCTTTTTTATTTTTTTTTATATCTTCACGCTATACCCCGCACACAGCAGTTCTCTCCGTTCCCCACTTTCCGCCAAATTCGGAGGCAGTGCATGTAGAGTGGCGGGACTCAACGCCGCAATTGTAATAGGTACTAGAGCAAAGAAATAAAAATTTTATCATAATTATTCCCCCGAGTGCAAATCGAACTCACAACCATCATTACACTAGGACGAAGTCGCACTGTTCCACGATGGCCACAAAAAAATAAACAGTACTAAGTATAACAAGGGGGCCAGTCGTGGCCCAGTGGCACTAAGGTGTGACTGTAAACGACAGGTTGTGGGTTCGATTCCCAATCGAGGAGTGGAATTATTTAATATTTCCATTTTCTTCACTCTGGTGTCGAGGCAAAGCGCGGCGTTTAGTTTCGCCACCTAACACGCAATGCCGGCGAATTCGGCGGAAAGTGAGGGACGGAGTGTCTTAACACTAAGTCTTAACACTTAGGCAGAGAGTGCCTACCCTGATGTGTGCGGGATACAGCGTGAAGCTAAAAAAAAGTATAACAAAACATAAAATAACTATGAAAAGTAGTTAATATTCCCTCCATATATTCCATTAGATTGTAAAACAATTATTCGCAAGTCCAATGAACAGTAGAGAGTAATCCAAGAGACCATCGCTTAACTTAGATTTGTTCTGGGAAAATAACATGGAGTCGCTGATTGTAGTTCAACATTTACAGTTACTTCGGACCGACCCCTTAGGAAATGTTATAACGAATCTGTATTAAGACTGATTTAAAACTGTTTAAAGTAGCTTTTTATTTTTTTTATTACATTTTCTAACTAATGTTTGATTGTTGGTTAACATTTTCTATGAAATAAAGACTTTAATTAGTACATAATTAGTATACATCGCAAGTGTGTCTTACGATATGAGACGGTATTGCATTTGAATGTTAGTAGGAGAAATAATTTTAATTAATTATATATAGGTAGGTGTATAGTAAATTAATAAATAATATGGAAAAAAAATAATAGTTTAAATATAACAGGTTCTACGAATAGATCAAAATTGGATAATTTGATTATATGTTTTTGTTCTATTTCCCTTTATTTTTCTATTAGTTAATAAAATAAAGTGCGGAGTTCAGTTACACCAATAGGCAATATCGTGGTAGGTGTTATATGTATCCTCCATGACATGAAAATAAGGAAATAACTAGTCTAGTCTAGTAGTCTAGTCTTGGCTACTGTCAAGACACCATTTCTTACTTTTACACATTGTCAACACGTCTTATTAATTAAACCTTAAAATTATTAATAATTAAATTATAATCAATTCTTCTCGTGAGAATCGAACCCCTAACACAATTACTGGGCTGTTATGCACCACAATGGGTTGCCACGTGCAAATGAGCTTAATACTAAATATTGCTTTAGGAACATATGAATAAGAACAGAAAAATTAAAAGCTTATCTAAAGTAAGTTTGTTATATTTATAAACATAAAACATAATTTAATTATTAAATAATTACTGAATTTAAAACTAATAAAGTAAGACATTGACTTATCCAAAAATAAAAATACATATAAAAGAAAATCCAGTCCATTCAAAATCCTCATTTAGAATTCCAAAAAACACATGAAAAAAGCTTAAGAATCTCGATTCCATATAATAAAGCGAACGTAAATAGATCCTTTTCCGGGAATCAAATCTTTTATAACGTTATACCGTTTTGTTATTGAGCAGGTAAATCTATTAGGAGATTACATCCCTTCCCGATGTAGAGAGCATATTCATCACCGGCACATAATGTGCTCAGATCAGGATTTTTTTCAACCTTTTTTTAGAATGATCTTTATTATTGTATGTAGGTCGTACACATTATGTGTAAAAGTAGCCGGTATTTTATTCAAATGTTAATCGATTCTTATGAAAACGCTTTGGAAATTTATCTTCAATATATTGATCTCTTTGTTGAGTGATAAATGAATTATGATGCGCAAATCTTTTCGTATTTCTGTATAAATACTTGTTACTTTATACAAAGTAGTAATTTAATATAATTATTTTATTACTTTAACTTACTAATGTATATATTACATGTTAAATATATAACAAAAATCATATCACTCGAAATTAAATCACCAACTACCATACGGTCTATTACATTTAGCTATACCGTAGTGAAAGCCATATATAAAAATTTACATCATTTCATTTTCAATCACCATCAGAGATAACCTAGTGCCAAGACACTCCGTTCTTCACATAAGAACATAAAAACATAGTGACCTAAATCTCCCTTATTTTAAAAAAAAGGAGAAACATCCATTAACCCATATAAAAAAAAGCTTCACGAGTTGTTTGATAAATCGAGATCTCATTCCATTACAGTACCAAGCAAACACACTTAAAAGGCTATTCAATCGTTTGTTCCACACTCGATACATACACAGTAGGTTTTAATTAGATCAAACCTTTCAAGCTGATTAAGAACACATTGAGATGAGAACGTATTAACGTTCTCTTAGACTACTTTGAAACGTATATTGAAAGTCGATTTGGATTTTAGTTTGGTAATTGATTTCTAGTTAGATGCTCTTATAGTTTAGTGGTATGTCTGTTTAAAGTTACGGTGATAGTGAGTTCTAATATTTAGAAGGTTATATGTTATATTATATTGGTTTATTTTAGAATTAGTTGTTCAATTATAGCAGCTCCATGTTTTCATTATAGCAAAGCACAGTAGCCGTAAAGAACCGGGAGTCCATACTCCATAGAGCATTCGATTTCCGGCCGAATTCAAGACGTAGCTCGTCTATGAAGACGTCTCTGCTGTAAGAGGAAAATCTAAAAAAAATCTTTTGATATCCATAATATTGGAGTGCCGGATACATAACTAGTCTGCCGTCTTAGATATTCCGCCATGTTGGCTATTGAACTTCATACACAGCTAACCATGCATTGACATCTAAACTAAGCGTGTATATAAATTTTCAATCAGTTAAGGATATATGCTTCAAAATTAAATTATAGAATTCCATACTTGTCCACACTTATATTATAAATGCGAAAGTCTTTCTGTTTGTCAGTCACGCTTTCACGGCTAATCTACTGGTCCGATTTGGATGAAATTTAGAATGATAGTAGAAAAAAAAACCAAGGTCAAACATAGGCTACTTTATTTTTCAAAAATTCACCCCCGAGGGTTGCGATATAATGAAACCGTTTTGTAGTTCAAGCAGCAAAGCCATGAGCGGATTGCATGTAAAAAAATAAATCATTCTCCCAAATTGGAAATCGAACCCACCACCACAGTCAGATACTCTCTTCCTATACTACCTATAATAAATCTTATTACTTTCTACTATTACAATGAAAATATTCTAAAAATCGTTCGTTCTATTCAGCACAAAACGAATCAAAATGAACGTAGCACGGCTGTAGCCCGTAGCAAGTAAACGTATCGTGTTATCAGTCATAGCCGTAGCGCTCGTCGTTACGTCGCAGTCAACTGGACAACGATATAGTGTGACACAGTGTTCGATGCAATACTATAGTGTAGTATAGTATAGAAGTATAGAAGTACATGTATGTATTCATGTAGTTTATTGAAGTTTAAATGTATTTTTCTTGTTATATCTAGAATAGAATATTCCTTGTTGAGGAATACGTCCATAAATGTGTAAAAGAAAACTAAATGCAAAGGTTTTTGATTTTAATTTTATACAAGTTTTACTTCGAGGAATCTCTTATGGTCTTTGTTATAATAAAAAATATTTAAAAAAATATAAGCTTCGTACGACGGCGTCTAGTAAGATCGTTACTACTATAAGCGCAATGATTGTGGATTCGATCCTACTCGGATAGTGATTATAATATTTAATTTTCTTTTTTCATTAATCCGCTCTACTAAGACGACACGGGATCCGCTCTACTAAGACGAGTACCTAGTAGACAAGTACAGCGTTAAGTTACGCAAGTTACACCATTTGATAGGCAATAATTCAAATTCTTGCAAAAAGGGAGGAATAAAGTATTTTGACGCTAGGTTTTCTCACTGAGTTAAAGTTTATTTGGAGAAGAAACGCAGAAAGCCACGATTTTTCAAAATAAAAATATACACGCATTTAGCATAATTTTTGCATAAAATAACAAATTCGTTGCCATAGCAACGCGTACTTTACGCGACAACTTAACCACTAGTACATATCAATCACAATGAATGTTTAATACAAACCTTTTAAGAGCTATAAAGAACAATATTCTTTAAAAGATAGAAAAGTTTTCTTTATTTGCAATTCCATTAAAACTTTATCTCTTGCTACCAAGAAAAATGAGGTGACTGGTGAAGTTACAAGGAGTCACTGTATACTAACACCAGGCTTTTACTGTAATGGATGTTAGCTGATGGTCGTTCGTGTAATGCAAAGTTATTTTATAAATTGGTCACGTAAATGGGTATGTAGATAGTAGTTTTTTTTTATTACGTATTTAAGTAGTTAAAGCACTTTTATATAATTATAGTGTATATATAATATAGTTTATTAAGTTTTTCAGGCACTAAGAAGTTTTTTTTGGCTTCACGCTGTATCCCGCACACAGCAGGGTAGGCAGAGGGAACCTAGTGTTAAGACACTCCGTTCCCCACTTATATAAGATAGTATCATAAAATTCCATTTTACACTTTCCGCCCTTACTACAGAGTTAAGTAGAGGAACTGGATAATATGTTCTTAAAGTGGAATCGAACTTTTAATCAATCGCCTTAAAGTTATACTTTGTCCTACTATGGCACGATGGTCTTTATTCTTATTTTTTATTAAACTTTACTTTTTTTCTGTATAGTTTTAAAAAAAGTATTGTCTAACTAAAATAAATATATTTCTTGAAGTCTTGAGTTCCCTTAGAAAGGACTTCTGACATTTATAATGATATTCTAAAAGTTGGCACTAACTTACTGAGATATACGAATTTATGTACTTTGTTGGCATAATATTTTGAATTAGTTTTATGTAAGTATGTATTTTATAAAAACGAAACCGAGTTTTTTCGCCCATAGCAGAAAAATCAGAGAGAACCTAGTCAATATACTTTATTATTCACTTTCCGAAAACGAGACTGGCGCTCCATGTCCCACTTTTTGATAAAAACCAGAGCGTAGAAATGAACAAAAATGTAATATATTCATTTTTCCGAGTCAGAATCGAACCCACAACTTTCGCTTTTACAGTCAGATACTATACCGCTGCGCTACGATGGCCTCGAACTGTAAAAATAACAATATAAACATTTTATATACCACTAGCGGCCCGCTCGCGGCTTCGCCGCGTTAACTGCATAACTGTTTCGTTGAATTGCAACCCACGGGGGATGGTTTTTAAAAAAATAAAGTAGCCTATATTTAATCTTGGATTACCAACTATATTTATGCCAAAATTCATTACAATCAGTCAAGCGGTTAAGATTTTTCATATAAACTTTCATCCCTTATTTTAACCCTTTAAAGGTAGATTTATGAAAAAATAAGTAGCCTATGTTAGAACCAGTACCTTTTACTACTTTCATTCTAAATTTCATCCAAATCGGACCGGTAGATTAGCCGTGAAAGCGTGACAGACAAACACACAGACTTTCGCATTTATAATATAAGTATGGATTTCATATAGCAATATTTGACAATGGAATCACATTTCCACGAAACTTAATTTACCTTTACATGTGTTTCAGATTTAGCGGCGTCGGCAGAAAGGACTTAGCGATGATTCCAAGGAGGCAAAGTTCACCTGTGCAAATAATCTGGAGGAATATTATAAAAATAAATATTTTTATAACAGTAAATAGGAGCTTATTTAAAGGTCAGTTGTGGTGCAACGGAACAAAGTGTGATTGTAAACGTGACAGGTTATGGGTTCGATTCTCATTCGAGGATTTGTAATATTTAATATTTTTTGTTTTGGTGTCGTAGCGAAGCGCAGCTTTAGGTTCCACCACTTAACACGTAATTGCGAAAATGGGGAACGGAGTATCTTAACATTGGGTCCTTTCCTTGTGGGAGACGTTAAAAAAAAAAAAACCAATTACAACGCAGTGGTACAGCATCTAGCAGTAAACGCGATAGGTTGTGGATTGGATTCCCTTAAAAGGAATGATATTCAATTAAAAAAAAACTGTTTTGTCTTACGGGAGGAGGAGTGAATATTAAATTTAATTTTACTACTCCTCTCGTAAGGCAAAACACAGCGTTGAGTTCCGCCACTAAACATACAATGTCTCGAATTTAGACCCAAAGTGGAGTGTCTTGACACTAGGTTCCCTCTGCTTACAAAAAACATAAACAAAACAATCTAACAAAAGGTATTAATTTCTTAAAATACAGATTATTATGAAAATGTCAGCAATGTCAGCTATGACTGTAACATCAAATATTTGAGTAACAATCACCAGACCAGAAACAAGAGATAGTAAAACACTGTCCATACTATCGTAATGCAAACAAAATATCTAAGGACTAAAGCTCACTAACTGAATTATATCGCAAAATTCACGGATGAACGCTTTCAATCAAGCGTAAATCTTGTTCTAAATCTTAATAATATAGATAGGGTATCGTAGCGTAGTTGAGATGTGTTAAACTATATGCGATATTTGTGGGTTCGATTTCCGCTTTGATATTTTTTTTTATTTCTTTCTTTTTTTTAGCTTCACGCTGTATCCCGCACACAGCAGGGTAGGTAGAGGGTAGGTAGCGTTTAAACACTCCGTTCTCCACTTAACGCCGCTCTTTACCTCTGATACCAGAGCGAAGGTAAATATAAAATATGTGACACTCCGTTCCCCACTTTCCGTCGATTTTTGGAGGCATTACGTGTTAAGTGGCGGAATTTAACGCCGCCCTTTGTCTCGGTACCAGACCGAAGAAAATGGAAATAATAAATATTTACACTCCTCGAGTGGGAATCGAAGCCACAACCAGTCGTTTGAAGTCACACGTCGACACGACAATGTGTAATGCACAATTATGAATTTTTCATAAGCATTGTTTGGTACCTGGCGTAATTTCATACGTTTCTCGCATATAGTAAGCAGCTTTATCAGAAAGAATCTAGTGTTAAGACACTCTGTTCTTTACTTTTTACCAAATTGCGAGATAGTGGTGAACGGAGTATCTTGACACTAACATGTCTACCCTGCTGTATAGGAAGGCTGAGAATCAAATAAATTTACATTACAAGTCAAAATCCTTCTTAAAAAAAACTAAAAGTAACATAAGAAAACAAACAAACAAACAAAAAAAATGCACCTAGCCTTTTTGAAAAGCAAGTTCTTAAAACTAGAAAATTTAAACGCAGGTTTCAATTGAGCGAGGCGTGAACTCTCAGCGCGGAAGCTAAGAGGTGTATGGACTTGAATCTGTTTCATAGATATGCATCGTTTCTAAAGTACTGCCTTTGATGTTAAAGCAGCCACTTCTATAGCGTTTGATACTCATATAAATTTAGGGCAAGGGATTTTTGAATACAACTTTTTTGGGGGAAATCGTGAAAGATCGGTCAATATGCTTTGTGATATGTATTAGAAAAGGGAGAATAATACTTTTTTGATATTTTTCATATTATTTTGGAAAGAAGAGAAATTGAAAAGACATTTAAAGAAAAATGTTGTATAAAGCGTATAAGAATTTCGACACAGCGTGTAGTAGAACGCATGGCTCAGTGGTGAGAGCGCCTGAACGGTATTCAGGAGGCGCGGGTTCGAATCCCGCTGCGTTCAAATTTTTATACGTTTTCTTTAAATGTCTTTTTCAATTTTCCTAAGTGTGGAATAACACTATAAAAATGGTTAAAAGAAGTGGAATGTTAGTGATTAGTCATTACATATACGAATTTGCATATAGATAAGTATTTAGTATTTTTTTTTATAACTCAGGTAAAACCTATTTCTTTTGTTTATTTTATTATACAATTTTGCAGCTTTTTCCGCGTAGCAAGAGAATCAGGTAGAACCTAACGTCAAGACACTCCGTTCACCACTTTTTACCTGAATTTACGACATTGTGTATTAAGTCGCGTGTGACAGTCACGTCAGTCGTGGCGCAGTGGCAAAAGCATGTGACTGTCAACGACTGGTTGTGAGTTCGATTCCCACTCGAGGATTCTATTTTCTTCACTCTAGCGTCGAGGCAAAGCGCGGCGCTAAGTTCCGCCACTTAACACGCAATGCCTCCGAATTTGGCGGAATGTGGGGAACGCAGTGCTTTAATACTAAGTTCCCTCTGCCTACCCTGCTGCCTGCGGGATACCGCGTCAAGCTAACAAAATAGTTAAATAATAATTGCCTGAAGTGGGAATCAAACCGACAACCAAAGTCATGTACAATCAAACGCTGCCCCACTGCACAATAACCTGGATATATAGGCCTATTTAAAATAACTATTTCAGCAATCAATCTTTATAACAGAATTTCGTGACTGTAACATTAGTGTGACTGAACACAAGTTCGCAGCGAAGCCAAGCGATGACAATTTACACTATACATACGTCAATGTCACTATTATTCATTCTGTCGTTCATCTAAACCACAGTCAATCTTCTGAAAAAGTTAGCGAATTTCAAAAGTGAAGTATTGATTTTTTTTTTATTTTGCAGAGTTAGTTAGTAGGGTAGTTAGGTAGAGTAGTTACAGGGAAGAGTGCAGGGGAACCTAGTGCCAAGACACTCCGTTCTCCACTTTCCGCACGAAATTGAGACGTTGTGTGTTGAGTGGCGGAAGTAATAACTACGTTTTTGTCTTCAAAAAATATTTAAGTATAATTATATAAAAAATGTATATACTTCCAGTCTTAAATACTGTCAGTATATTGAAAAAATATCTAATAAGATACTATAAGTATATAAATTTATATTCCATAAACCTTCAATTTTACTTGTATTTTTATTTTCTATTTTATTCAAACGAGATGGGAATAAAAACATTGTTTTATAATTTAAAAATATACGTCTTAATATATAAAATTATGGTTATAACGTATGTTTTACTTACTAAAAGAGAGATTTAAATTAAAAATTATTTTAGTTATTCTTGTACTTACTACACTGATAAAAGATCAAAGAAAGTCAAAGATTATCGTACTGTTCAACTAAAATGATGATATACTTTTAAGCTATATATCTTTAATATCCTTACGGAATCTTTATTTTTAAAAACCAGACTCATTACGAAAAGAATTCCTCACAAACTTTACACACCCACACCGGAAACCCACGATGCAAAAGCCAGATTAAAATCCGCATTCCTTTAACTTAACTTAATTCAGATATAAATAAAACAACAGTCCTGCTGCAATTCAAAGACCCACCATTAAATTTCAACGCGGACTTTAAAGAAACTTTCTCATTTTGTACGATCGAACAAAAGCCACTAATGAAATGCACCTTATATTTTTAATTAGGAAAATCTTCAAAGAAATCTAACTTTGTTGGCAAATCGTCTAGATCTACGTAACTGCCTTCTCTAAGGTGTAAAAGCGGATCGGAACGTTTGAAGTAAGGTGGGAGCTTTCATTACCGCCAGACGTATTCTCGAAGTGCCACTCAAAACATCAAAGGCTGACTATACCTATGGTACAATTATATTGTCCGAACCTATCTTGGTATGCACACAATTTTAACCTATATTTATGAGCAGGTAATGATTAAGTTTCCACGTTAAGATTTCTCGTGGAAAACTAGTTGCTAACTGTACAACTACTTTACAACTACTTTTTCTAACCATCCAAACGTTTTTCTTAATTTATTTTAATGTCTATCTTCCATGGAACTTATATGGCTTTGTTGGATCTTTGAAAGAGGTGAATGCTTAGAGATTTTGGTGCAGATTTAGTTTTTTAGATGAAAAATACAGGCAAAATCTTTTTTTAGATTAGATTTAGCTATTAGAGGCCATTGTAGCGTAGTAGAACTGCGCCTGACTGTAAATTCGATGGGTTAAGGGTTGGATTACTAATCAGAGGAATAAAAATAAAACAAATTTAAAAATGTACAATTTGCGTTTACCTATTTTTAGATGACAGCTCTTGTCATTAATAACATATTTAAATTATTGTCATTCTTCCATTTAGGTAAAAAAACAAAGTATAACGTTGAGTTCTACCACTCAAAAACTAATGTATCAACGGAGGGTCATGCCACTATGTTCCCTGCGATTACCCTTTAGATTCCCACTTGAATAGCCAATATCATTGTTAATTCATTTAAAAATGTACAATTTGCTTTGACCTATTTTTAGATGACAGCTCTCGTCATTAATGTCTCTCAATGACCATCAATCATCATTTCATTAGAGTATTAATACTCATAATTCTACTTTTGTATGGAAATACAAAGTCACACATGCTTTTCAACATTTTTGTTGCAAAAAATTAAAAATACAGATTTTAAGTCAACTATTTTTTTAGCTTTACGCTTTATTCATAGCGGGGTAGTCAAATAGAACTGAGGGAAAACGCTACGGTCCCTGCATTCGTACTTCTTTTACCACGTCCACTGTCATCAACCTCTTCATACACGCACTCGTCACTCCGGGGGGTCCTCATGCTTTTTACGTGACCTTACTCTAGTATCTTCAATAGCGTGTTCTCGAACGTCAACTGAGGTCTCTCCCTACCTCTCGTATAGCTCACATTTGTGACATATATATGTATATATTCTGAATATTTTCATTTACATATCTAAGCACATATAGATGAAAAATATTTATATGCTTTTTTTTTATTTATTTGATTTGTTATGTAATTGTTGTGCATAATATACTAAAATTATCGATAATAATATCTACAAGTTTATTTTTTTTATAATAATGTCAAAAACATTATTTACTTTTATTTAGAGGTTATCGTGATACAGAGTCTAATGCGAACGATCGATCGATCCTCACTCTACGAAGAGAGCGATTATATTAAACTTTAATTCATTTTCTTGGTGTGGCAAGCCAAAGAGTATTGTTAAATTTCAGAACTTAACATGCGATGTCTCAAATTTGGTCTGCTGCCTCTTTTTTTCTGAAAGTAAACATAAAGCTGCTAAATTTTTATGTTAATTTATTTTACATCTTCACGCCTTTTCACGCTTAATGGGCTAATCAGAAAGGACATGTTGTCGTACCAGAGCGAAGAAATGAAAACCTAAATATAATGAATCCCTCGAGTGAGAATCGAACCCACAGCCCACTGCGCCATGACAGTATCAAAATAACTGTTAACTAATCAACAAGTAAATCAACAAGTTTAATTAATTTAAAATATGCGCAATGTTATCATCACACTACAAAAACTAAAAAATAATAAAAAAAATTAAATTTACATATAGTTGATATCTGGAATCTATTCGTACATAAATAACTATGAAATATATCAGTATATTTTCCCCTATAAATGCTACAATACACTTAAAATAACTTAAGCACAATATAAAGTAAAGATTCTCACATGCCCTCATTCTTTGTCGAGTTAAGAATTTGGAAAGGGTCGCCAAGTAGCCCTCGAGATCAAAGGAAAAACATGCTGCTTTGCATAACACCAAAAAATAGTTGACTAAAAATATAAATCCCTGTATAAATATATTAAGTAAGTAAATATGAGTACTTACATGGAAAATAGTATAAATAATAGAATCAAAGAGAATAGAGTGTCAAAATATTTCGTTCTCCACTTTCCGCCCAAATTGACGGATTATGTTAAGTGTCAAAACTCAACGCTAGAACAATTAAATAAAAATAAATTAAATATATAATTAATAGACATTTAATTTATTTTTATTTTATTGATATATATTAGTAGAAATCGAACCTACAACTAAACGCGTTTACAGCCGGACGCTATCCCGCTGCGCCATTATGCCAGTGGCCTATAGAAAATAGTAAATTAGTAAAGAATAACTATAAATTTGGAAACATATAATACACAGACTAGCATTTTTATACCGGTATTTCCTCTATCACATAATATTATATAGTACTTACTGACAATGTAACTAACTAATCTGGTCAAATGCCGATAAGTCATTAAATTTAAGTAAGTCATTAAGTACTTCATTAATTTCTCACTTTTTTTTAATAATTTTATAGACTACGAACACGTGATCTGTATCGTTACTAACAAAATTAAAAAAACTTGAAATACGTTGAAAATATATACATATATCTTCAATCGTATTCTGAATTCGAATTCACAATTACATTAACAGGTTTTTTCAACTACACCACTATACATATAATATAAATAAAAGAATGTTTAATTAAAATGAAATCTACCATTCATCCATTATATGTAGGTATTCGAAAATACACAAATAAAAAAATTCTCATACCTTGAAATCGTATAAAAATTCAATTAGTTTGGATACTCAGCGTTGTTATTCGGAAAATTCTACAAAAGTGTTAAATTGTTAATTGTTTAAATGAATTTTAACTGTATTGCATTGTGTGTCCTATTTTTTGTTGTTTAGCATTTAGCGTGTGATACAATTTGTATAAATTTATTAGAGTGTTTTTTAATAGTAAAGAACAAAGGTATGGTAGCGTTTTTTCCCTAAGTATAATTTTTTTTTGTAACTTTACGATTTTGTTTTTAGGAAATTTAAACGAAAGAAAACAAGGTAGAGAGAACTTAATGTGAGAACACTCCGTTCTCCACTTTCTGCTAGAATCGAGATCGCCAGAATCATTGCGTATGAAATGATGGAACTCAACGCCATGCTTTACCTTACTCTAAATAGTTCTTCTTAATTTTTTAAAATAATATGAAGAGTAAGATAGTTTTAAATATTAATATATAAGTATTCGTATTTAGACTTTAGACTTCTATTATTGCTATATATTTATATATTTATTTATAACCGTATAATACTGTATAAGTAATTTTATAGCCACGCTTAATGTACATATGCATTTTAGTTGTCATATAAATAGAAATGTATATACATACCTATAGATTTTTTTATTACATAAAGGAGGCAAACAAGCCAATGAACCACGAATGATGGTAATTGGTTATTTTCGCCTACGGAGGTAAGAAAGAAAAATGGCTGAGAATAGGCAATGCTGCCTTACATGTTATCAAGCCGAATGTAGATCATTAGATATTTGGTTGTTCGTGTTTGACCTGATAGTGATCCCGACCCAGTCACAGAACAAATTTCCTGCCACCAAGTTACTGGGCTACCCTTTAACGGGACGCCACCAAGCAGCAGAGGGGAATTGTATTCTTAACCCGTCCCCCTATGGGTAAAATACTTAAAAAAAATTAAATAGCTTCACGCTATATCCCGCACACAGCAGGGTAGGCAGAGGGAACCTAGTGTTAAGACACTCCGTTCCCCACTTTCCGCCGAATTCGGAGGCTTGCGTGTTAAGTGGCGGAACTTAACGCCGCGCTTTACCTCGACACCAGAGCGAAGAAAATAGAAATATAGTTTCCACTCCTCGAGTGGGAATCGAACCCACAACCAGTCGTTTACAGTCACACGCTTGTGCCACTGGGCCACGACTGGCCACTTAATATTACTTAAACATTGTTGTGCTAGCGAGTACATGTTCGAATCCCTGATTTCTTTTCTCTTCTTGTATAAGTCTTATCGTAGCACCTCGGCTGATAAACTTCTTCATCCGTACAAGAATTTCTTTAATTTTAAAATCAGCAAATCGGAATTCAACATCTATTTACTGGCGAAAAGTGAAAAACAGAATGATTTATCGTCCCCTTTCCTATGGTTTCTTCATTCCACAAATACAGGAAATGCGCGAAAATATACAGAAAGGTACATAAACAATAAATTTTGCTCAACAAAAAGGTATTTTCAATTTCACTTTTTGTGTCGTTGTGGCAAGCAAGGTAGGTAGTGAGAACTCAGTGTAAAGACACTTCATTCTCCATTTTTCAATTGAATTTAAAATATTTCGTGTTCGATAAAGGAATTTATCATCTCGCGTTGCTTTGACACAGAGAAGACATGAAAATAATGGAAACATACTATAATAGTGGGGAACGAAGTGTCTTAACACTAGATTCCCTCTGCCTACCCTGCTGTGTGCGGGATGTAGCGTGAAGCTATTTAATTTTTTTTTTTTACTAAATTTCTCTGAGTGGGAATCGAATTCACAACCAATCGCGCTTACATTCAAACGTTACGCCACTATACCCTCATATATAATAAGCATACGAAAAAAGCGCAGAATAATAAGCTCCGATTAAGTCCCACACGCACCGAGCTTTTACACAAAATATATACATACATACATAAGTACGTATATTTTAATATATCCGTACAATTTTCATAACGTCACTTATATCATATCTCATATTCGCACTTGTTCATCGTCATCGTCAGTCCGCTGAGCCGGTGTGAAATTTCTCGACAATCTTCAATTATCGCGCCAAACACAAGGACATTAATTAAATGCGATACAGTGAAACGCTACTGTACTATAGGTGACGTGAGGTAAGGGTGCGGTTAGACTATGAAAATTAAGATATTTTTACTGTAGTTCGTATATATCGTGTAATAAATTAAGATAAAATCTAGTAACGAAAACTCTTTGTCCTATTTTTCCGTTCTCTCTGTATAGGGTAATGTAGGTAGATACACTATTGTAGGCAGAGAGAATCTAACGTTTTGCGTTTCCGCTCTCTATAACTTATATTGCGTGTTGAGTATCGTAACCCAATAGTATATACGCCGTCACTAACTACCGGAGTGTTACGATGGTTGCCGGATCATTTTTTTTAAAGGCTTTATTTAAATAAAACAAAGCTTCACGCTGTATCCCGCACACAGCAGGGTAGGCCAAGGGAACCTAGTGTTATGACACTCCGTTCCCCACTTTCCATCGAATTCGGAGGCATATATTTATTATATTTAAAAAAAGTCAGTGTGGTAGGCCTAGAAATGCAGCTTTATGTTTCATCATACTGCATTATGCGTCCAATATAAGCGTAAAACATGGCCTCTCAAGCCTTATAATATTTATATATTCTGCAAAAAATATCGTGTAAATTAAAATGTGATAAATTTATAATTCATATTACACTTTACAAAACTATTCTAGAACGATATTTTTTTAAACAAATAAAAAACTTTTATGGAAGCGACGAACATTATATGTAAAAAAGGAAGCTGCGAGAAACATCTCGTTAAGTATGTAAAGTTTAGTAACAAAATTCTAACTTTAAAAGGAATTTCTGTATTTTTAGATTTCCAAATACATGTATTACAATTATTTATACATAGTAACAAAAACTAGAGGACAGCAATACATAGTGATAAATCACTTCATTCTCCACTTTGTGGCTATTTAAAACACTTTCTTTCATCACTTTTAGTTAAGTGTATTTCAATGAGTGATATTTATTCAAATTAAAAAACACCTACTTGTTTGTATTTTTATACCCTCCCATACATAATCTATTAGAAATTTTACCTTTTGCTAAAGAACTTTTTCGCTATTTTACAAGATTCAAGGCCACATACATAAAGTTCAAGACATTCCACCCTCCAATTCTCACCCGAAATCTAGATATTTCGTTGAGAAACTTTACGTTGCAATTTACTTTACCACCGCAGGATATCGTCATTGATAGCTGATAGCTGGAACGTACAGTGGCGCTATAATACAAACATGGTATACTCCACAAAAGAAAAATAACATATAATATGTATTGCACATATTTTTCAGCTTAACATATCTTATCTACACATCAAACAGCATCCTATGTCAATAATATAGAATAGGGGAAGGGTGCCTAATAAACTGGGCGTGTCGTTTTCAAGCTGAATTGCTTTTTGTGTAACAGAATTTTGACATCCCCATTCGAATTTTAATTAACCGAGGAAACAGATTTGGTCAGATGATAACTTCGTTTTGTCATCGTCAGCCATTTGCTGAGTGAATATTGAAAACAATATACTGTTGTATAGTAAAAATTAATATAATTGCAACGTTATGGGGAAGTTGATGACGGTTAGTGGTACAATTTTTACTGGGATGAATACTTTTCTTATTATTTTTTTATTTTGTACACCTAACTAAACAAAATATGACATAAATTCTACGATATTTCATTTTTATACCAGCAGAGAATTAGCAATATATTTAAAACTCATTGTATTAACATACAATTTTGCAAAATTTATCAAAACAAAAATTAAAGACTGTTGTTAGATTAACAATACCGATATTTTTAAATGCATAGATGTTTTTAATATAAATTTAACTTTGAATTGCTAAAAATTTAAATTTGATATTACACTAAAATCAAATTTAACTTAAGAATTTAACAACTCACTAGGTTATGTTAACATACATGACAAAATACAATACGTGCGCAATGATGATCAAAAAGGAATAAATGTTTTGAACTTAGACTGACAGAACACTAATATTTATATATAATGGCTTGCATACATGGTTTAAACACTTCTAAATAGTAATAGCTTTTAAACATTTTTAAAGTGTTATTCCACACTTAAGAAAATTGAAAAAGACATTTAAAGAAAACGTATAAAAATAAGTTGTAATAAAGCGTATAAGAATTTCGACGCAGCGGATAGTAGAACGCATGGCTCAGTGGTGAGAGCGCCTGAACGGTATTCAGGAGCCGCGGGTTCGAATCCCGCTGCGTTCAAATTTTTACACGTTTTCTTTAATACCTTTTTTTTAATAATAGCATACCTACAAAAAATATATATTTTGAATTCGATTTCAAATTACACATTTCAATTTTGAACACTAACAGCCAAATTAAATTAACAAACTTAATATAAAACCCAGCTACTTCATACTAACCATATTTTAATATAAATTTAAAAATATAGCCCCATATACTTGAAATGAAAATCGCTGTTCTAAGCAACGTTGTAATATGGAAGTTGGTGTACGCCGCTTTATGGCCAGCATAAATCAGTGTGTGATTCGTGAAATTATTTATTACGAGACCCGCCAGCTATTGCACTTACATCAGATGTGAGGGAATTTATTATATAACAAATTGTCCTTCCAACATCATTTGCAGATGTATGCTTTCTTTCGCGTAGCGGAGTAATGAGAGAGAATCTAGTGTCAAGACACTTCAATCTTCGATTTTTTCCCTAGATAGAGACATTATGTGCTAAGTTGTAGTATAGACGTACTAATTATTTTTTTTTTTAGCTTCACGCTGTATCCCGCACACAACAGGGTAGGCAGAGGGAGAGAAGGGAGGTAGGCAGAGGGAGTGTTAGCACACTCCGTTCCCCACTTTCCGCCGAATTTGAATTGGCATTGCGCGTTAAGTGGCGGAATTTAACGCCGCGCTTTGCCTCGACACCAAAGCGAAGGAAAGGGAAATATTAAATATTTCCACTCCTCGAGTGGGAATCGAATCCACAACCAGTCGTTTTAAGTGACACGTCTGTGCCACTGCGCCACGACTGGCCCCATGTATACATAATAACATATTTTAAAGTGGTATAAGCCATAAAATATATTATTTTCTTTTTTTCTCGAGATTTTAAAACCTACTGGCAAAAGCCAAAATAAATGTTCATATTTTTTTCTTTTTACCAACTTTACGCTTTATCTTGCATTGTAGGGTAAGTCAGAGATATACTAGTGTCAATGCACTCTTTTCTCCGTTTTAGTTCATATAATATAACGAATTATAATAACTAAATTAAAGTTTCCAATAACGCAGAACAGTGTTACCATTCTTGCATGCAACAACTTTTATAATTCATTATCCTGTAACGAAACATGACCTGGCAATAAATAACAAAATTAAACTTATTTACATAAACTTAAGTAAATAGGAATACCTTCGCCAATGAAAACGCACCGGTAGCCGTAAATCAGCGTCATTGCCGACTTGACTTTGTAAATAAACATACTGCAGACGAAAACAAATAAATTTCTACATCGGCCTGCACAGGATATAGCGAAAATCAACGTTATATTATAACTTTTGTACGAAATTAGCCTTTATTATAGGGGTATAAACATTAAATTGCTTTGATAATATAAAAATGATTGATTTGCATTCCTTCCTCCTACTGTACTATAAATATTTATTTGAATTCCACAGTTTAATAGTATTCATGTAGCTAAAGAACAGTTTCATTAAAATTGAGAGGCTCCACTAGTCTCGAGAGATATTCGAATAAATAAGGAACTAATTGGGAATCGCTAAAATTGTGTATCGAATGAAAGTATCGTGTTTTTTTTCCATTTGATTCGCAATTTTAAAGGGTTTTTAGTTAAGATTCTTTACTTATTTCTGTATTTCACGTTCTTTCCTGCATAGCAGGGTAATCAGAGAGAATCTAGAGTTGCGACACTCTCCACTTTCTGCCCGAAATTGAGACATTAAATGATGAGTAGCTGAACTTATCGTTAAGGTTTGCCAAAGGTATTAGTGTAACTAACTTTTACTTAGCGTTACTTTTAAACATTTTTAAAGTGTTATTCCACACTTAGGAAAATTAAAAAAGACATTTAAAGAAAACGTAAAAAAAATTGAACGCAGTGGGATTCGAACCCGCGCCTCCTGAATACCGTTCAGGTGCTCTCAACACTGAGCCATGCGTTCTACTATCCGCTGTGTCGAAATTCTTATACGCTTTATTACAACTTATTTTTGTTGTTTTTAGTGCAACTAACTTCATTTACAAGTACCTGTAAAAATAAAATACATTGTTATAAACATCTCCATATTTCTTTTTCAATAACGTAACCCATACTTATATCTAATTATAAATTTAATTGTCTTTTGATTCTTATTTCCTTAATTTTTTAGGAACAAAGGAATAAGTAAGGTTGCAATGTAAGTTTCTTGCTTATTAACACAGTATAATAACATTAGAATGACACTGAAGGAATTCATGAAATTAAAAAATGTATGTATAAAATTATTGTTCACGAAAAATAGCATATACATATATACATACAACGAAAGAATACTATACTCACCTATTTAATATTGTAAACACACCCCCATATAAAGTATAAAAAGGGCAAATTAAGCTCATATTCAATAAAATTTGACGATCATCATGTCAATAATTATTAATGTACTAACAAATGTATGGGAAACAAAACACAATTGGTACTCAAATATCCTTTACCATACAAGATACTGTAACCTAATGGAATTTTAATGAGACTTTGGCAGTTACGCCTTAATTCCCTCTTTTTTTTTTGGTATTTTTCCGAATCGATATTAGGGTCAATTGGTATAGAATGTCGTGACCTTTTTTATCGATTATTGTAATTAGGTTATTTAGTCGAGTTTTAGTCGATATTTTTCATACATTGTTTTCACATAGCAGGATAAGAAGAGACAATTTTCGTGTAAAGATTGAGTATCTTTCTACTTTCCGTCCAATATTGAAACATTGCTTTTGGATGGTGGAGCTTAACGCCGTTCTTTGTCTACCATAAAAATATTACTACTTAACTAATTTAAATACTTTATAATATACCTCGAGTGGAATTCGAACACACAACCTCTCGCGCCTTATACAAACATATTTATTAAAATCATATTTTCTCACGAGCAACAAATTTAATATTTTAACTTGTAAGCTTAAAATGTTTATATAAAAAGAGATAAAAAACCGTAGAAATAAGCCAGCGGCTAGTTGCCCGTTGTAAACAGTTCTTATCACATCGACCCAGGCAAATCTGAGCCGCTCTTATAATGCAACGTTGAAAATATTTAAATAACTATATTTAGAATAAAGAATGCCTGTAATCTGGAATATGCTTATATGTAATGTTTTTTACAAGTTAAATAATATTTTAAAGGATAAGGATGTATTAAGTTTGATATTAGATATGTATAAATAAGTGGCAATCTGTAGCATCGTAGATAGAAAACGGATAGACCGATTTCGATGTGTTTTTTTTTATTTGAAAGCTAGTTTCTTTATGGTACTATTTTAAAATGAATGATAAAAATCAATTCAGCCATTTGAAGAATATTACCTATTTTTCAAAGAATGTAAAGTATGTTTGGAATAAAATAAAATATCTGTAAAAATGCTTGTCAAGATTATTCTTAACATTTTTTGTGAAGTGATTAATGTGTGTTATACAGCCTTATTTTTATGTCTGTTGAATCGAATGTGTAAAAACTTTGTATATATGTCTATTTTAAAAGACAATATATGATTAGTTATTTGATGATAAGCAATAACAAGCCTGATAACGTTATCTTTAACAGGCTTGTTATTCTCAAAGAACACTTACAATATGGGTATCAAATGAATAACATTGCTCAGAATAAATCGACAAATAAAACAAATATAGCGGACTTAAACATAAAAGAAATTAACTAGTTCTTACACAAAACAATACTTTATTTTTCTGAAATTGGCGGAGTGACCTTGACCCTATGGTGTTCTCTGTCTTCTCTTGCGTTATAATTTAAAAACATAAAACATAAAAAAAATATTCGCTAAAAAAGTTAATTTAACTTTTGATGTTTGTTCAAACTTTTCAGCCAATTTGTTAAAAGAATTAAAAGTTTTATACCAACTTCTGTTTTCACCTAAATGTTGAAATTTAGGAAATAGCTCCTTTAACGAGGGAAAATTTACTTTATGTGCATATTTTATTTAGTTTAGTATATGTGTATTGCGTATTCAAGTATATAAATTTATGAATTCTTCAATATAATATATGAATAATATAGTAGATCTGCAGTAGATCTAAAGTCACCGACATAGCTCTCCAAATTATCAAGGTGAAGTAGCAATGTTCAGGTCACATCGCTCGTAGTGACTAAAAATAACTTAAAAAAAATAAGCCAAATGTGAAAAACGGAGAAATTGATCACTACATTTAAAAACAAAACGACTTCACAATATAACTTTATACAAGACTAACAAATACACAACAGTGATACTGCCAAAGCGTATTCCAACTTAGTTCCTAAGTACTTAAGCTACTAAACAACGTCGAGACAACGAGTAAGAAAGCACTAAAATAACACAAGAATAGACTAAATTCAACATTGTTGTGTAAAAATTTTTAAAATGAAACTTATTTCGCACTGTCGCAAGATAGCGCTCGGTTCTGGCGATTATTAAATAGTTTACTGTTTACTCTACATTTTGTTGGCTCGGAATGTTAAAAATAAAAATTTGTTAACGAAAATTTCGTAATGTAATGAATGGTAAGGATTTATTATATTTATATTTGTAATAGGGGCCATTGTTGTTCAGTGTAATTGTAGCTTGTTGGTTGTGCGTTTGATTCCCAATTGTGGGAATAATAACATACATATTTTTTCATTTATAAGCTAACTAGGCGGACAAAGGAAAGTGGTACAGGTGGGAAATGTAGATTCTGCCTGGTTAGGATCTGGTTAGATGTACAGGAAAACCATTAAGTAAAAAAACCTGTAATCACAGAGTTCAGGATTTCATCTTACAAAATCATTATACAAAGTCATCTTGTATCTAGCTCTCAAAATTTGCAAGCTGAAGTGGCAATAGGCAGGCTATATCGCTCGTAGAACCGACGACCGATGGGGAGCAAAGGTTCTCGCGTGGTGTCCACGAACCCTAAGACGAAGCGGTGGACGTCTCCGCACAAGGATGACTGATGACCTAATCAAAGCCGCTGGAAAACGCTGTATAAGAGAGGTGAGCAATCGCTCTAAATGGCGATCTATGGGGGAGGCCTATGTCCAGCAGTGGACGTCTTCCGGCTGATGATGATGATGATGACAATGATTATTTTTCTGTTTCTTTTTCTTTAATAGTTTTGAGTTAGATATGTTTCATAAGGCTGAATTGGATATTGTTTTTTAATTTATTTTTTTTCTTTTATTTCTTTGCTCTTTTACTAAAAACAAGGCACAGCGTTATGTTCGGCGTCAAGTTCCGCACTCTTTACTTATAAATTAATAATAATTTGCTTTAATATACTCGTAGATTGCGTCGAGCTAAAAAGAAAAACGTGCCAAAGGCGTCACAATAAAGAAAGCAATATGATTTCATAAAATTGTTAACTTTATTTTTGTTAGATTCACGTGTTTTTTTCGCATAGCAGTCTTCAGATAAATTCGAAATTGAGACAATAGGTCTTGAGTAACAACTTCTAAGGCGCTTTATAAGAAAAAGCGCCGTAGGTACTAGAGGTATCAGAGCGAAAAAAATAAAATAATTTAAATACAACTATTCCCTCGAATAAGAATCGAACCCACAAACGAACATTATGGTCTCTAAATAAAATATTATAAAAAAAAAATTGCTACTACATATTTTGGCCCCCATAATATTCTTTAGCAGTAATCCCACTAGTAATGGCCTGAATTATTAATATTACTGTAACCCTTAAAATTTTGAATATAAATTTTCCGCACCTTAATCCTTTGAAATGAAGGGACTGCGAGACACAGATATGGACAAGGCTTTTATAGACAGTAGGTATTTGGGTTATGTACGACCGTCATCAATTATGGGACGTGTTGCATCGAAATCTATAAACTATTTCATATAAAACATTTATATATTTTTTATGAGAAATTTGGCAAAATTTGTTTCTTTTTAATTTTTTTTTTGCTTCACACTGTATCCCGCACACAGCAGGGTAGGCAGAGGGAACCTAGTATTAAGACACTCCGTTCCCCACTTTCCGCCGAATTGGGAGGCATTGCGTGTTAAGTGGCGGAACTTAACGCCGCGTTTGCCTCGACACCAGAGCGAAGAAAATAGAAATATTTTCACTCCTCGAGTGGGAATCGAACCCACAACCAGTCGTTTACAGTCACACGCTTGTGCCACTGGGCCACGACTGGCCACTATCTTGTTGATATTTATATGAAATCGGTGTAGGGCAGTTGGACAATATCTACCTATAGGTACGGTAGTTTTGAGTTCCATTTTCACTAGGAGAAACGATTATATTTAAATTATTTCTCCATTGTTGAGTTGAAATCCACCAGTCTTTTCTAGATTTTCCGTTAATTTTAAAGTGTGTGATGTGTGCGGCAGAACTTAGCTCTACTGATGTACTCAGTAAAATGTATAACATTATCAATATAATGTTTTTGTTTTTCAAAATATCATATGTGAGACATTGCAGTCAGATTGCGGAACTTAACACCGAGCTCAGTAAAACAAGATTCGAAAGGATTTTTTTTTATTTTCTAATTTCGATCAAATCTACAAATATTATAGTCGTAGAATCTAGTTCTTCTTAGTATTTCTGATACTTAAGGGTTCAATTTAACATTTAATATACTTGCTCTAGCGTCATGTGTCACTATTTTTAACAAGTTTTACAGAAAATAACCGATACGTAGGTGACAAGACTTTGCCAATAACTAAATATGAGATGAATCTTTATTGAATTTTCACTTAAATATCATGAGGTTAACAATTATTTAGAATACTCTTTAAACATGTTTTTTGAACTGGAAGTGCTGAAGCAACTTATCTATTACTATAGCCGTAATTTGTAAATCAACGTTCATACGTGCCGTAATAGGCACCAAAATGCAAAACTCTAAGCTTCGTTTGGAGATAAGTTAACATTTGGTATAATAATTTCATTTTTAATACATAGTTGGAAATACCTATATTTGTATATATTTCAAAGCAATCTCAGAGATGTTACAAAATTTATATGCTTAATATAATATTTAATATTCATTATATAATTTTTTTTTTTGCTTCACACTGTATCCCGCACACAGCAGGGTAGGCAGAGGGAACCTAGTGTTAAGACACTCCGTTCCCCACTTTCCGCCGAATTCGGACACTTTGCGTGTTAAGTGGCGAAACTTAACGCCCGGCTTTACCTCTGTTACCAGGGCGAAAGAAACGAAAATATTAAATATCCTCGAGTGGGAATCGAACCCACAACCAGTCGTTTACAGTCACACATTCGTGCCACTGTGCCACGACTGGCCCCATATATGGTAATATAATTAATTAATTATTAATTAAATATAATAAATAATATGGTAATGGTAATATTTTCTTATCGTTTGCGCTATTAGGTCGTAAGCAATAATATCAAACTTAATTTATCAAAGTAGGTATTTATGTAAATATCTAGGATAACGGAAATTGTATTAACAAAACTCGAGTTCGCAATTCACATCCATTCGTTTGACTAGTAAATACAAAATGTGCCTTACTTTATTCTTAAATAAATATATTTTTAATTTTAATAATTATAATTTTATAAAAATAAAAGGGACATATTTCTGAATTTTAGTAAAAATACATTATGTAGATCATTGAAGGAATTAAATAACAGTAATAGAATGGAGTAAAATTATAAAATAGATAGAGAAAATTAATAACGTCAGGAGGCCTGAGTAATAAAAGAATATGTTCTGATGTAAATAAATAATAAATAAATAGCTTCACGCTATATCCCGCACACAGCAGGGTAGGCAGAGGGAACCTAGTGTTAAGACACTCCGTCCCCCACTTTCCGCCAAATTTGGAGGCTTTGCGTGTTAAGTGGCGGAACTTAACGCCGCGCTTTACCTCGACACCAGAGCGAAGAAAATGGAAATATAATTTCCACTCCTCGAGTGGGAATCGAACCCACAACCAGTCGTTTACAGTCTAACACTCTTGTGCCACTAGGCCACGACTGGCCACATGTTCTGATGTGGAGGGAAAAAAAGCCAGAAAAAAAATGAGTTTAAAAAAACTTTATACGTCCATATAGTCTTAGTCTCACACGACCAGAAACGAAACAAAAGAACACAACACACTCACAAAACTTCGCAGAACCTCCATTTCCAATAACAGTTTACATGTAAAACCTTTTTTATAATGAAGTCGAAAAATTAATTTGTCCTTTCACCGTCCGTCCCATTATGAAATTCAAGAGTCGATCGCTTAAAAATTCATAAAGGAACTTGTAAAAGCAAAATGAAAATATCCTTAGAATTCTTTACAACATATTTCGTTCGCTGTCACGCGCTGGGCCCGCGGGAGGGACCCCAAATACGACCTGGGAGCTGCGAATACCATTCCATTTGCCGTTCTACTGGCAAAATTTCGATCGTCACTAAAATAAGATTAAGTAAATTGACTTAAAAACGACCGAGTAATTTTATTATTATTGCTTCTTTCTTTTTTTATCTTTTTTGAAAATATGGTTATTTTTGTTTTAGTAATAAAGTTAGGTTTTAAAATTTAAGGTTTTTAATATTGGGTTGTAAGTTTAATTATGAATTGCTGAATTTAATTTGTTGAAAATTTATTTATAAAATTATTATATTAATAGTAACTATAAAAAGATTTTTAGGATTTTTAAATCATTCACAAAGTCATATTGGCGCATTAGTACAGCATTTGGATACATATAAAGTGTTTCAATCGATATTGGTCATGGGTTCGATATCCACTATGTCTGATGATCATATTTTCGGTCTATTGCTAGGTTTATGGACCTGGGAGCTACGAATACTATGCCATTTGCCGTTCCACTGGAAAAATTTCGATCGTCACTAAAATAAGATTAAGTAAATTGACTTAAAAACGACCGAGTAATTTTATTATTATTGCTTCTTTCTTTTTTTATCTTTTTTGAAAATATGGTAATTTTTGTTTTTAGTAATAATAGGGTGAGGTGGGTTTTTTTAATTCGTTAGGTTTTATAATTTATATGTTGGGTTGAAAGTTAGCAGCAGCATAAGTAGCTAATTTATTGCTGAATTTAGTTTATTGAACGTTTATTTACGAAATAGGAATATTAATAATAGATCCTATTAAGAATTTCCTAGAATTATTGAATTCTTGAAATACTTTTAAAAAAGGGCAGTCGTGGCCCAGTGGCACAAGCTTGTGACTGTAAACGACTGGTTGTGGGATCGATTCCCACTCGAGGAGTGGAAATATTTAATATTTCCATTTTCTTCACTCTGGTGTCGAGCCCGTCGAGGTCGAGATATATATATATATATATATATATATATATATATATATATATATATATATATATATATATATATATATATATATATATATATATATATATATATATACTGATTCGTATTTTAATTATTTTCAGGTCTTCCTCTCAAAACGGGATGTTTTAAACATGTAAAATTTGGTTTCTTTAGCGTCAATATCTCTCTATGCTATACAGGAAAAAGCGCGCCGCTATGGAAGTAGAAGAATATAATAAGGTGAGAGACTTATTACGTCGTTGACGTAATTAAAAAAAAGTAAATTATTACAATTTACGCAATTTCTGCAAACATTACGTTAGAAATAGAAAACTTAAGACATTTCATTCTCTATTCTCCACTTAAGTACAAGGCATTGCATATTGGTGGAATATAATGCCTCTAATGATAACGTTAATGATAACGTTATCATTAGAGAGAATGATCCCTCTAATGGATACCACAACTAAAGGCTTGGGTTTTTAGTCGGACTATACTCCACTGCGCCACAAATGTCTCAATATATTGATTGTATGCTGGAGAGATTTCTTTAGTATATATATATACTTTTTGCTTTATATTGTTATTTTTCTCAGCTTTCCGGAGCTTTTCGTAGCTGTCTCTGACTAGAGATTCCGAGAGGGATGAGAGTCAATACACTTCGTCTTCCACTTTCTTTGAAGACATTGCGTGTTAAGTCGTGAAACTTAACGCCGCGTCTTCGATACCGAAGCAAAGAAATGATTTAATTTTGAATTCAAATATAATCGTTCCCCCGAGTTGGAATCGAACCTAAAACCATCAAGTTTACATTCACACAAATTATATTAATATATATCTATATATTTTATTAAAAAATAAAAAACAAAAAAATAAAAAGAACAACAATCTAAATACACCTTTACCAAACACAAAATATCAAACCAAGATGAACTCAACCCATTTCGTAATCACAATGCTACGAATACAGTTGCTCCTGCTATATTTATTCTACACGGCATATTCTTATAAAACCTTAACGGATCTAAAGAAGCAATATAAAAAAATTGAGAACGATCACTTCAGTACGTCAGATGTTCTCGTTGGTAAAGCTATGGATTTCATATATTCAAATAAAACTATGATGAATTTAATCGCCAGAGAACTGTGGAACGTTGGCTCGAGAGCTATAGATAAGATTGTTGAAATGAAAGGTGAGTTGGTCTATGAGTGTGGTTAATATTGTAGACAGTTGATTTTAGTTTTTATTGTTAAGAAATTGATAGTTTGTTAGTAAAAATATATTTTGTTATAAGGTTGAATAAAATAAATATATATTCTCTTTACTGCTTCACGCTAAATCCCGCATACAGCAGGCAAAGGGAAACTAGTGTTAAGACACTCCGTTCGTACTTTCTACCATAGCGTGTTAGGTGGCGGAACTTAACGCCGCTCTTTGCCTTGACATGAGAGCGAAGAAAATGGAAATATTAAATATTTCTACTCCTCGAGTGGTAATCGAACCCACAACCAGTCGCTTTACAGTCACACTTTGTTCCTCTGCGCCACGACTGGCCTCTTTATTTTGAATTTGACTTACTTAAACTATTAGTATTTTTATAACAATAATTTAAAATGATTCTAAATTTAATTGGTTGCGAGTTTGATTCTCACTCGGGGGAATGAATATAGTGATTTTTTATCACTCAACGTATAGTGTCATGGAACTACGTATATCTGTCTATCATGCGAAGCGGCAACAAATTAAGACTAAAAAAATACTTCACAAAAAATAGTTTTTCTGATTATTTTAAATCATTTTAATATTGATATTTAGCATTTTGGTAATGTACTGAGAGATTTTTTTTTCAAAAATATAAAATCACATAGAATAAAATCACATATCATCCATTTTCCGCGTATCCTATCTTTCACAGATATAGTAAAGCATAGTTTTGAGGTAAAATAAGCAGAACTTCCACTAGGTTAAATAAACGGGGAAAAACATTGGTTATGAGTAAACACCGAGTGGAAATTGAACTCACAACTACGAGTATGTTATGTTTTCCAACAACTTTCATAACGGCGTTCGGATGATTGCAAATATGTTTTAGAAAACATTTCCGTCAGCAATTTAATTTTTTTAAAGCAATAGTATTCAAAGCTATACAATAAGCTGTGGCCAGTCGTGGCCCAGTGGCACAAGCGTGTGACTGTAAACGACTGGTTGTGGGTTCGATTCTCACTCGAGGAGTGGAAATATTTGATATTTACATTTTCTTCGCTCTGGTGTCGAGGTAAAGCGCGGCGTTAAGTTCCGCCACTTAACACGCAATGCCTCCGAATTCGGCGGAAAGTGGGGAACGGAGTGTCTTGACACTAGGTTCCCTCTGCCTACCCTACTGTGTGCGGGATACAGCGTGAAGCTAAAAAAAAAATAAGCTAACATAATTTTAATAGTCGTATCTAGTAGCCTAGTTGTTGCGTAAAATATGTATTGATTTAAAAATAGTTAATTTTTTCAGAACATGCTTTTTTACACTCTTTTTTTACTCAACGAAAGAATTAAAATTTCCATTCATATTATTCAGCGTTCTGAAATGTGATCATTTTTTTATGTAGGAAATATGTACCTCATAAATTCATATTTATATTAAATATAAAACATTGTGTAGACAATGAACAGCAAATAAATAGTTCATATTGCAAAGTTGCACATAGGCTATCTATTTTTATCAAAAACCTACCCCTAAGAAATAAGGGAAAAAAACGGGCAAACCACGAACAGATCGCTAGTTAAATATAACAATGCAGAAAATTATTATTTGAAATATACATAAACCCTTTGCAACGTGCACAAGCACGTATTTGGTTCCAGCGAGCGTTTCATAAAGTATTAGCTAAGTGAACAAGTTAGAATGTCCGCTCAGAATAGCAATGGGTGACCAATAATTTGAAAGTTTTATTAATTGCATATAAAAACTTAACAAAAAAATTAATAATAATTAGGGTAAGGTTGGTTCAGCTGAAAAGATTAGAGAGAGAGAGGCTTTGTCTAATTCTATTCGTTGCAGAAGAATAGGACGTAGACGACGCGACAATGCCAATTTGCAGCCACCATAGAAAGGTTCTGTGGACGGCAGATTTGGGGAATTTGTCGTCACATATATAAAGGTCCCCGAGGAGAGACTATATGTCTTTTGGTCCTGGCGCGTGGTAATTGATAGGGAGAATGAAACCGGGGGGATTAATAAGAAGAGGAGCTTAGCAACTTAAGCAACTGCTTCGAGGTTGCGGTAGAGTTTGACGGTACCCGTGGCCTCGAGTAACGTAGTTTGGTGGGCTACCGTGGGGTTTTAGTGAGTAGGATGCAGAAGCATGAGCCTCACATAATCCGTATGGCGTTACATACATGTAGCATTCGGACACCCGTAACAGGGTTTCCCCACGGGAGGAAAAAAAAAAAAGAAAAAAAAAGTGTAAGATTGGTTAAGTCGTATCACTGCTTAAGTTGTACTACATGCATTTTATAGAAACTACGGCGACAACAGCATATAAGACTTAAGAAACCATTTGACTTTGTTGTTCTGAAGTAATTTTTTAAAGAATTAGTTACATTATGTGAAAGCATATAGAAAGCGTTAGAAGCAGCATCTGACTGTATGCGTGATTGTTATGAGTTTGATTCTCACTCTGAGGAGTGATTATATTTATATTATTTCCACTTGTCCATTGTGGTCATAAGACAAAGCGTGACGACTAGTTCCACCACCACAACAGGCAATATCTCGAAGCTGGAATCAAAGTCAAAAGTTAAAGTCAAATAATTTTATTCAAAGTAAGAAGTTATATGCTTCATTTTTTGAACGTCAAACAATTTACCACCGGTTCACTAAAGTTAATGCCTCATACCTGACAAGAACCGGCGCAAGAAACTCAGCGGGACGATTTTCTTTAACTTTTTTTTAAATCAAGCATTTAAATGAGATATAGAGAACGAAGTATATCGACACTAGACTCGAACTAGTAAACTGTGAAAAAAAACAAATTATAAAGCTAAATAGAAAAATGGATTACAATTAATTACATTCTTTTAGATTCAAAAATCTTTGCCGTACTATGACAGTCATTTCATTTGCTCTTCACTCTTCATTCCACTTATCGTTCTATTCTCGAAGATTATGCTTTGATTTTCCATCATCATCCAAATCAGAGGGAGCTTAGTGTCATGACACTCCGTTTTCCACTTTCCACCAAAACTCGAGTCATTGAGTAGATCTCAATACTACTGTATCTCAATAGCGAAAAAAATAAAAATCATTTAACGTACGCCCTGAGCCGATATCAAGCCATTATCAACAACCAGACGAAATTCTCTAGATACCTTCAATACGATAAACAAAATTTTATTTAAAAATATATATGTACATACATTTTCGAAGCACGTATTTCGATCTAGCGTTTCATAAAGTATTAGTAAAGTGAACAAGTTAGGATGTTTACAACTGTATCCCAATGTGCTTTAAATTCCCCGACGGGTGACCAAAAGTTTGATAGTTTAGATACATTAAGTTACGTGGATTAAGTCCGAAGTTGCGCAAAACCGATTTGAACCGATGACCCTAAAAGTTATATGTTAAGAGATTCGATTTAACGTGACATTGCGTCCTGTATTTTTTTTTTAGCTTGTGACTGTAAATGACTGGTTGTGGTTTCGATTCCCACTCGAGGATTTTCTTCGCTCTGGTGTCGGGACAAAGTGCGACGTTAAGTTCCGCCACTTAACACGCAAGCCTCCGAATTCGGCGGAAAGTGGGAAATGGAGTATTTTAACACGAGGTTCCCTCTGCCTACCCTGCTGTGTGCAAGATACAGCGTGAAGCTTTATTTAAAAAAAACAGATCTGTATTGTGTGTAGTGGCCAGTCATGGCCCAGTGGCACAAGAGTGTGACTGCAAACGACTGGTTGTGGGTTCGATTCCCACTCGAGGAGTGGAAATTATATTCCCACTTTCTTCGCTCTGGTGTCGAGGTAAAGCGCGGCGTTAAGTTCCGCCACTTAACACGCAAGCCTCCGAATTCGGCGGAAAGTGGGGAACGGAGTGTCTTAACACTAGGTTCCCTCTGCCTACCCTGCTGTGTGCGGGATACAGCGTGAAGCTATTTTTTTTTTATTATTCTGCATGGCGAAGTAAGATCAAGATACACTGTTCTTCACTTTCCATGTCAAGTTCAAATATTGTATGTTGAATGGCGGAACTTAACGCCGTACTTTGTCTTTGAATATCTTTTCTTATATATAATCCAGGCCATCGTAGAGCAGTAAGACAGCGTCTTATTGGAATCACGTTTGGTTGTAGATTCGATTCCTACTCGGAAGAATTATATTTAAATTCTTCACTGTTGTGTTAGACATAGCGTGACGTTGAGTTTCGCCACTCAACACACAATGTCTTATCAAGACATTACGTGCGGAAAGTGGAGAATAGAGTATCTTGACACTAGGTTGTCACTGATTATTTTGATATGTGTAAAGAAGCTAAAAAAAGAAAATTAATCATACATATCTTCTGAGTGGCGATCGATGGGGACTTGTACGTTCATGTTGACTTTATTAGTTACAAATTTTAATATGACTATAAAAATGGCATACTGGCAATTTTCTTTTATCTTTTTTAACAAAAACTATTATAAAATACTTAAGAAGTATTTAAGAAGTATTTGACCTGGACGGTTTTCAGGAGGCGCGGGTTCGAATCCCGCTGCGTTTAAATTTTTATACGTTCCTAAATGTATTTTTAATTTTCCTAAGTGTGGAATAACACTTTAAAAAAATGTTTAAAAGCCGTTTTATTCGCTTTACAAATAGCGAACAAGTCTACCTACACAAGTGAAGTAGCGGACAACAACTTATTTAAAACAAAAACGTCTCTCATGACGTACAAAACAAAACAAAAATACTTTCACAAAAACGTACCTCCGTCGATTAAAACGTAATCTTTCATTTCAAAAAGCTCATGATTTAGTAATAAAAATAGAATATTAAAGGTACTGTTTTATTTTTCAGCACCGGAACGGACTGTTTCTTAGCAAAATTTACATAAAATAGCAGTAAATGAAGAAAATGTTTGAAGAAAGAAAATTTAGTAATGAATGTGACGTTTTAAATAGAACAAGAAGAGCGAGGGAAAAGCGGCGATCGCGTGATTTTAAAATGAATTTTACAAACAAACTTTCTGTTGACTCTGTGAAAAAATGTTATTTTTTATTCATTTTGATTCATTAAAGTGTATTTTTTTTATTTACAATCATAGTAATTCTTTGGTACCTAACCGTGGCGATGAGTTCTGTCGGTTGACACGCAATGTCTTGTATTAAGTGTGGAGAACGGACTACGTGAAGGGTTCCCTCTGCATTCCATGTTGTGTGCAGGTTGAAGACGGGTTACAGTGTGGAGCTAAAAAAATAAAAAAATAGATATAGACATACACTATATAGGTATGTAAAGAATTATGGATTATAACATCATATCAATATTCTGTACAATGTACATTCTTTCCACTAAATTCTTCAGAGAATAACCTAAAAAAAATATTTGTTATTATAAAATCCTTAAAGGAGCCAGTCGTGGCGCAGTGGCACAGACGTGTGACTTCAAACGACCAGTTGTGTGTTCGATTCCCATTCGAGGAGTGGAAATATTTAATATTTCCATTTTCTACGCTCTGGTGACATGGCAAAGCGCGGTGTTAGATCCACCACTTCACACGCAACGCCTTCCAAATTCGGAAAGTCGAGAACGGAGTGTCTTAACACTAGGTTCCATCTGCTTACCCTGCTGTGTGTTGGCTAAAAAAAAAGAAAAAACCTTAAATCAATCAATATATTTATTAATATAGAAAATTTTACATTATATATTAATTAAATTACTCGACAAAAATTGAAACAAAAGATCTTAAACTTCGATTTCGTTAAAGTATTTGCCGATGTTTGAAATTTGATTCTACCAAATGAATTATAAGGAATTCATTTTCTATAGACATTTAAACTTACTTAAGAATGCCTTGTAATTTGTTACTCTTGTATTGGGAAGGGAATATCTGTTTCTCAAACAATGGAACTCGTAAATTTAAAACATTCTGGAGTAAAGGCTGAATACGTTCGGTCGGTTTAGTTGTATCTGAGAAATAATAATGAGTTTACACTAGCATTGTTGTGTAATGGTTTTTGAATTTAAAAAAAAAAAAAATAAATTTTTTAAATTATTGAAGTGAAAACTTCTTTAGGCGCGTTGAGCGTTTTGGTAGAGGGTAAAATCCTCGGTTTGCGTCACCGACATGCTAATGATAATAGTATTGAAATTGAAATTCGTGTAAATATAAATACTATGTATAATTAAGATAATTGTATATTAATTATTTTTTCAACCACTTTGTATTTATATTTTGTTCATGATTTGTTTAACCCATCATATGTAACTAATAAATAAAACATAAAAAAAATATCATATAATTTTTGCATATAGTTTTAATTACACTCAACTTAATAGTTCCTGCGACTGCTACTGTTTTTTTTTTTAGTATTTGATAATGGGTGAGGGACTGAGTGTCTTGACAGTAGGTCCTCTCGGATTATCCCGCTATCCTTTAAAAAACGTGAAGCTGCAATAAGAATCTCTTGCGTTTAGAAAAAAGAGAAGAAGGAACGTATATAATAACTTATGTTCCAGAGTTCGAATAGCAAAGGAAATTGGAATTACGACGCTCTCTTCTCTCTAAATTCGGACCATTGTCAAGAGTTATACGTCACATACAGTCAGCCCCCTCGAGTAAGAATCGAACCGGCAACCATCGCTTTTACAGTCAGATGTCATATAAACATATCCCAAAATGCAAATTAAATCATTGTATTTTTATCGCTACTTAATATGTATATGGGCTATTTAGAAAAAGTATAGCAAGTTTGTCTATTTTTCTTCAGCCTATTATATATAGCTAAATAATTTATTGTTAAACGATATGTTACGTTTAAATATATATATTTAATGTAACGTATAAATATATTTAATTATATTTTACTTTTTTTTTTAATTTGACGCATATACACGTAGCAGGGTAGGTAAACTACGAAGACTGAACTTAGTGTAAACGAACTCTCTTCTGATACTATTTTCAATACATTGAGAACAATTATGATAAACCCATCAATTTTTTTAAGTATACATACTATTTTAATACATGATATTTTATTGAGTTACTTAGCTACGCAAAAACGAATAAGACCCACTGTTAATTTATATAAAAAAATATATTAAGAGACATCTAGTTTTAAACAAATTAAAAGAATTTATATCTATGTGCACGCTGCACTACAGCACCACTGCATCATAACGTATTGAATAATGTAAGAAATATAATGGCTGAAAATGGTGAGAACAAACGCTATTGTGTTTCGCGATTGATATTCATGTGGACGTCTTTCTGGAATACGCTAAAAGGATTCCATTAGTGCTCAGAAATGGTACAAAATTTTAATTTTTTAACTAAAAAAAATACTTTTTTTAATATTAGTTTTGGGCATTATTATTGATATAAGTCGAGGAACAAAGAGCACATGCTTATTTTTTTGTGTTATATCGAACATTACCCAACTAGACTAGAAATGAAAATACTACTACTTCTTATAGAAGCGTTACATTTTTTCCCGAATTGTAGTGTAATTAGGAAAAGTTTAGTGTTAAGACACTCCGTTACACGAACACATAAACACACATAAATAGAATAAATGTACAAAATCGTAAAACGTTTGTCAATAATTAGTGATTGAATCGCTGACTGACAGATTATATTGTATCACTCTATTTTAAAGTAAAATTATATACATATACAGTTAATGTGTATGAATAGTATAATTAGAACAGCTACCCTTACAACTTTAAGTTCTCATTTCAAATATCAGAGTACACAAAGAGAACCTGTACCAAGGCTTTGTTCTATATTTTTCGCCTGAAAACGAGTCATTACATGTTAAGTAACGAAAATCTATGCCACGCTTTCCCTTACCAAAGCAGGGAAATTAAATTAATTACATTATAATCATTTCCTCGAATGAGAATTGAACTCAAAACTAATAGTATTTTCAGTCATACACTGTTCCACTACGCCACAATGGCTTCAAATCTTTTTCTTTTTTTAGCTTCACGCTGTATCCCGCACATAGCAGGGTAGGCAGAGGGAACCTAGTGTTAAGACACTCCGTTCCCCATTTTCCGCCAAATTCGGAGGCATTGCGTGTTAAGTGGCGGAACTTAACGCCGCGCTTTGCCTCGACACCAGAGCGAAGAAAATGGAAATATTAAATATTTCCACTCCTCGAGTGGGAATCGAACCCACAACCAGTCGTTTACAGTCACACGTTTGTGCCACTGCGCCACGACTGGCCCCAAATCCTTCTCTTAATAATTTTAAATCACTTATTCATCAATAAGTCATCCAAATAACAAATTACAGACATATACGTATTAATACTTTGAAAAGGTTGTATAGAAGCCATTAATTTAATTAATTCAGCAAACTTTTAAATCAAATTAGGATTAAAACACGTTTTTGAGCTAAGAATGTGTAAATTGTATTACTTGTATTCCACTAAATAAAGATCTCGAAACTTACAGCAGCGGAGTAAATACTTAGGCACCACGCCAAATTAAAACTATGTTAATATAATGCTGCAAAGAACTTTAATTATTTAGAGTTTTTGTCAGATAAAGCTATATTTTATATAGATTTATATAATTGCTCTTTCTAACTGCTTTTAAGTAATCACAATGCGGAGAAATCAGAAAGAATCGCTATTAGTCAGTCAGAGAGAAGTTAGTGTCATTATAATTATATTGTGATGTGAAACTCAACAACGCGTAATATTTTTTTTTTTCGCTTCACGCTGTATCCCGCACACAGCAGAGTAGGCAGAGGGAACCTAGTGTTAAAACACTTAGTTCCCCACTTTCCGCCGAATTCGGAGGCATTGCGTGTTAAGTGACGGAACTTAACGCCGCGCTTTTACCTCTGATACAAGAGCGAAGGATATGGAAATATTAAATATTTCCACTCCTCGAGTGGGAATCGAACCCACCACCAGGCATTTACAGTTACACGTTCATGCCATTGCGCCACGACTGGCCCCTAATAGTCTTGTGGTAACTGGCGTAATATTATATTGTGTAATCATTCCTTACGTAAAATTGGAAACATTTTCAATTTACAGTCAGATACGGTCCTACTGTTCCACTATACCTAATCTTGAATTATTAATAACTTTTATGAATATTTCGGAGTTGAAGGTCTTGCGGGAAATGAAGACTGGAGTGTCTTGACAATAAATTCTTCCTAACTACTTTGCTATGTAGAAAAAATGTGAAGCTTGGTTAGTAACGGAAATTAACGCTGTGTTTCTTAATACCAGACTAGGAAAATAAATATATTAAGAACTAAATTGTTCCAACTGAGAACCAAACCTCAAACTATCGCATATACAGTTAATCACTGTCCCACTGCACCTATATAACATAAAAAATAAATATCAAATCATATTCTAAATAAACTATAAGCTCCACAACATTAAATTCAATTCATCGCTTGCATTTTTTAATATTACCATAGCATCGTATCGCATCGTAACTAACGCAAAGAACAAAAGACGGCACTAACAATGGAAAGCAAACATGATTAAACAACAACTTGTCATGGCTGTATTTGATCAAACATTACACAATAATTTTCTCTTTAATAATAGATAATTTCTAGAACTGTTCACTGTTATTTGCCTTAGGTATATGTGAAAGACTGAACTACCTACATTAGTTATTAATTCAAAATTAACTTCAAAACGTTTCAGAACCAAGTAAAATGATATTTCAAAATGCTCTAAAAGTCGTTACTTTAGTAGTATTCTTATATCATATCGTAGATACTAAAAAGATAAGAATAAGTGAAGATATTAAGCCAAAAAGAGACTATAGGCCTTCGAAATGGATTGCTAACAGCGCGTTGGACGTTTGGTACGGCAATAGAAGCGTGGTGGATGTGTTTTCTCGTGAACTCACCGATATTATCAGTAAAATTGCTTTGAGACCAGGTATTGTTTAAATTATTATATTTTTTCTTACATTGCAGAGAAAGAAAGTAGCAACAAAACACTCTGTTTTGAAGTTTTAAGCTCTATGTAGTGCTTTGTTTATTGTATAAGAGTAGAGAAATTAAAATAATATATTCAATAATATATGCTAACAACAAAAATAAGTTGTAATAAAGCGTATAAGAATTTCGACGCGGCTGGTAAGAGAACGCATAGCTTAGCGGTCAGAGCGCCTGAACGGTATTCAGGAGGCGTGAGTTCGAATCCCGCAGCGTTCAAAATTTTATACGTTTTCTAAACGTTTTTTTTTTTTCAATTTTCCTAAGTGTGGAATAATACTTTAAAAATGTTTAATAATATATTATCATATCCCTGTATCCCGCACACAGCAGCGTAGACAGAGAGAACCTAGTGTAAAGACACTTCGTTCCCCACTTTCCACCAAACTCGAAGGCATAGCGTGTTAAGCCGCGGAACTTAACGCTCCACTTTGCCTCGACACCAGAGCAAAGAAAATGGAATTATTAAATATTTCCAGTCCTAGAGTGGGAATCGAACCCACAACCAGTCGCTTAACAGTCACACTTTGTACCACTGCGCCACGACTGGCCACTAGTATATATTTAAAATATAAAATATAGGAATTTAAGTTTAAGCATTGAAATTTCAAAAATCCTTTCTCAGCGACTATAATAGCTATTTAATGCTAAGTAGATCGATCCAACCAGTAACTTGTGCTGAACGTCGGTTGTTCTGGCTCCTTTATCTTTTAGAATGTAGAATGTTGTACTGTGTATATATTTTACGTAGATAGTTTTATTTGCTTGGCTGCGTGTCGAGACAAGTTCTTCTTCTTAATTTTATGAGAATCATTAAAAATCTTAATATTTTTGAAGTATTAAACGTTTGGATGATTATGACATGGAATACCTATATTACACCCTAAGTTACCTAATTAATCTTTTCATTAATTTTAATTAAAAACTAACAACTTAGACTTGTTCTAAAATTTTATAAGGATATTGCCTTGAACCTGGTATTAACACACTCCGTTCCGCACTCCATTTCATGAATTTGTAACTTTTATAATTCACTAAATAGTGAAAGTTTTTCGTTTATATTTATTTTTCACTAACAACTAATCATGAAAGTTATTCTAAAACCCAAAGTAATTTCCCGTTGAATTTGCATTTTTGTTAAGTTTAGTCAATTTTATTTTAAATATGCATATGTAATAGATATGCGTTCCTTAGAAAGGATTTAACACGCAATAACTCGACTTCGGACGGAATGTGTAGAGTGTCTTGAGATTAGATTATCTCTGAACGCATGCTCAGTGGTGAGAGCGCCTGAACGGTATTCAGGAGGCGCGGGTTCGAATCCCGCTGCGTTCAAATTTTTATACGTTTTCTTTTTTTTTTTTTCACCTTCACGCTGTATCCCGCACACAGCAGGGTAGGCAGAGGGAACCTAGTGTTAAGACACTCCGTTCCCCACTTTCCGCCGAAATCGGAGGCTTTGCGTGTTAAGTGGCGGAACTTAACGCCGCGCTTTGCCTCGGCACCAGAGCGAAGAAAATGGAAATATTAAATATTTCCACTCCTCGAGTGGGAATCGAACCCACAACCAGTCGTTTTCAGTCACACGCTTGTTCCACTGGGCCACGACTGGCCACAATATTTACTACTTTATACGTTTTCTTTAAATGTCTTTTTCAATTTCCCTAAGTGTGGAATAACACTTTAAAATTGTTTAAAAAAATAGATTTTCTCTGCTTACCCATATGTTTTGTAAGAAACTACATCAAGGTAAAAAATACTTATGGAATTTATTATTGCAGTACGAACCACAACTGAGGACAGAAGACATTCAAATAGAACAAAGGAAGAGTTTAGTGAATATAGTGCTATAAAGCAATCAAATAACATAACGGTTACAGGAGTCAATAATACACTTTTAAATTTACCAATTTAAAAAGGTACCAACATTTGAAATGAAATTATTAAATTTGTGTAGATTAATAAGAATATATATATTTTTTATGTATTTTCTTAAAAATAAAGTGATAACAAAATAAGAGTGATTGTTTTTGTTAGTAATTTTAGTTAAAATGTACTAGAAGTTATTGTACAGTATTATTTTTTATGATCTTAAACTAATTTTAAATATTGTAAATAATTTTATAGCCAGTATAGCCAGTATAGTATAGGTGGCCAGTCGTGGCCCAGTGGCACAAGCGTGTGACTGTAAACGACTGGTTGTGGGTTCGATGCCCACTCGAGGAATGGAAATATTTAATATTTCCATTTTCTTCGCTCTGGTGTCGAGGCAAAGCGCGGCGTTAAGTTCCGCCACTTAACACGCAATGCCTCCGAATTCGGCGGAAAGTGGGGAACAGAGTGTCTTAACACTAGGTTCCCTCTACCTACCCTGCTGTGTGCGGGATACAGGGGGAAGCTAAACAAAAAAAAATAAGAAACATATCACACAGATTGTAATGAAGAACTATATACAAATTATACAAATATTATTACATAAATAAATAATTAGCGCACCGTTCACCTTCTTCACTCAACAAGCGCAACCGAAGACACAAGCGAAGAACCACGTGAGAGAGCTCCATATATATATATACTATATTTTCAAATAAAATTTGAATCCACCATATTAAGTCAAACTACAACTTCACTATAAAAGCATCGACTAGGCAAACTTTCTCAACAGAATATTAAAACAAAACTTGCAAATTATGTGACAATAAGAATATAAAATCCACACATATTTAATGGGCTATCGCGCATACAATAAGCTCAAAGCTTAATTAAGGAAATCTTGAATCCTCTTTATTTCTATCTACAAAGGGAATGCCTTATACAAAGATGAGCCCGATTTCAAGAGAATAGCGTATCAGAAACCGCAAATTTCTCCCTTTTTGGCAACTAATAAATAATTTTCGCGTCCCCCAATCTCCTTGGGGCCGCCTTTGATGTCTAAAAAGCCACTTCATAAGTGCACGCACTCAAAACGCTTGATTAGAAGGCAGTTAGGGCGCGCGGCGTGCGATTTACGTAACTCTTGGGTGATATTTTTTTTATATTTTTTTTATTTACTTTGTTTTTAGTGACTATAATTTATTTTAAAAGACAACATTTTTAGTCAGAAAGGACCTAGTGTCAAGACATTGCGTGTTGAGTGGCGAAACTCAACGCCGTGCTTTGTTTTACATATTGTTTTACATTTCTCGAATGGGAATCGAACCCACAACCTTCGCTTTTTAGTCAAACGCTGTCCCCCTGCGCCACGATATCCGCAATATTATTATTTTTGTAATATTATTATATTGTCATTAAAATATTTTTATATACAATACGTATACAATTAGAACGAGCGCAGAACTATTTTTTATAAATTTTTATGACATGAGCTGAACTGAAAAGTTTTTTAAAGGTTAATAGAAATAGCACATTTTTTACAAATGACGTATGTTTCTCAATCTAGACCAAATTCATCGATGAATTTTATTCTTATTTTAGACAATGTTACAATGCTTTAGTTAACTATCAAAAGCTATTTATGTATCACATAACCATATATTTCTCAGAGGGCAGAGTAGCTTGTATGTATATATACGTTCTATTTAACCAATAAACGAGCATTTTCAAAATATTTCAACCCACTTTTCATTAAACAAAAAAGATTTAGTTCACATATAGTTTTTGCTCATACAAAAAATACTGCCAAAATACCATTCAAGCATTTTCAAATACACAGGCAAAGGCTAGCAATGAAAAAATTGGAATACCATTCGTAATTCAAAGTTCATTAAGGCAAGAATTTAATAGAGCCCGTTGTGAGCTCGACTTTATTTTGGCTCGAGTGGGCCTCCTCTCCGAGCGGAATTTTTCACGCAAAGCGCGATGTCCTTAATGAGCGCACTTTGCTACTGAAGTATGGGTACTACTGAATATTAGTTGATCAATCGTTCAATAAATATTTTTGTTTATGTTTTTTTTTGCTAGATTGCTTGTGTTTTTGCCCTGGTTTTGTCTTTATAAATAGTTTTTTTTTGGCTTCACGCTGTATCCAGCAGGGTAGGCAGAGGAAACCTATGAATAGTTATAAAATTTTTATTTGTCATATACTTATTTGATTTTAATTTATTTACATTGTTTCCTCTGGTAACACACAGCGCTGCATAAAATTCAGCCATTTGATATGATCTCTCTAATTCAGGAGGGAAGCACAGTATAAAGTGCGATCACAGTGAGTCTTTTTTTTTATTTGAACAATACTAATATACTATTAAATTTATTCAAAAATACGTTATAAAGTATTCTAAGAAAAATGCACAGCAATTATTAAAACTTTTTCTAACAAAGGACTTATCTTACAAGAACTCATTTCAATATCATTATAGAAGTATTACCTAAGTGCTAAAGTATTTCCTTCATATATAAATGAACAGTAAATCTTCTGAATTCTTTGTAGTGTGTTCTCAGTCATTTTTTTTTAATTTTCGTCACTGTATCTCTACAAATGAATAAAATTATATATATAGAGATATATATATATATATATATATAGATAGATATATATATATATATATATATATATATATATATATATATATATATATATATATATATATATATATATATATATATATATATATATATATATATATATATATATATATATATATATATATATATATATATATATATATATATATATATATATATATATATATATACTATGCATATATAAATGCAATACAAATTTTTTTATATCTTTGTCTATATATCTATCTAGAATGGCTAGATCGATTTTTGCAGGACTTTCACTAGCAAATAGTTTTATATAATAAGAAGTAATCCAGCACACTTTTACTTTAAAATGATTATATATTTTTTGATAAATTCCACGGGAACAAAGTCGCGGGCACAGCTATAATATAAAATATTGATCATAACGTATGTACACTTTGACATATAAATTTACCAACAATAAATGCACTACAGTTACAATTCAATGCCACTCTTGATCCCGATGTCAACTACAAAGCCTACCTATGTATGTATATGAAAACAGAACGGTTCTTTGTATTCAAGTACGCTCATTAACATCCCTCGCTTTGCGTGAAAATTTCCGCTCGGAACGTCGACGCACTCGACTCAAATAAAGTCGGCTGTACAAAGCCTAAAAAAGTTGGTATTCACGTTTTATTGGTGAAATTCAGCTGTGTTCGTACTTTTTGTATGAACTATCGAATGAAATCGATGTATGATTGTGTATAGATGATGATTATGATAGTGAACGTGACAAGACCCCATGGTGTTATTGGACTTTGAATATGATGGTTGCTGGTTCGTCCATACCATATCGTTCGTATTAATTATAACTATGATTGAGAATGGATATAATAATATATTTCAAATTTTATCTTTTTTCGCGCTTTGGTAGGACAGAAGACGCCATAACATTTTTCCATTCAACACGCAATTTAATTTAAATCTTGACGTAAAGTAGAGAAGAGACCGTCTTAACATTAAGTTCTCTCTACCTACCTTACTGTACTTGAATAAAAGCACAAATCTGTTTTTATTTGTTTTAATTCGAATAATTAGACGAATACGTTCAGTTTTCTCTGTTCTTTTTTTTTTATGGAATGAAGGAAGCAAACGAGCTGAAGGCCCACCTAGTTTTAAGTGGTTACCTTCGCCCATAGACATCCACAACATTAAAGTTATGGATGCGTTGCCAGCCTCGAGGATGTAGGACAGAAGGAGGAAGGAAGGATGGGAATAGTGGGAATAGGGAGAGCTGGCTTACATGCCATCGAACCGGAACACATCATGAGATGTTTGGCGGTTCGTCTTTGACACGATAGTGGTCGCGAGCCAGTCGGAGAACGAATCTCCTACCACCAAGCTACTGGGTTACCCGCCTTTTACGGGACGCTACCCAGCGGCGGGGGGGAATTGTATTCTTAACCCGTCCCCCCCACGGGAAAGAAATTCTCTGTTAATGAATCAATTATTATACAGTTATTATGCATACATTAATATTTTTTAACATTTTTAAGTGTTAATCGCACTCTTAGAAAATTATAAAGGAAATTCATTTAAAAAAATATTTTTTTATTAATTTATATGCTTTATTCTATCAATGTTTTTATTATCGTACGGAATTTGAACTTGAGCTCATTATATTACAGATGTATAAGTACCACTGCACTATGACGGTATGAATAAAAATCTCAACAAAACTTACTTTTACCTAACTAAATTATACCTAAATAATAAATTAAGCTCAATATAACCTCAATAAATTATTTATTCTTAACATTCGAGTGAAAAACTATCATTCCATTACTAAATGTTGATTTTCAGTCACGAGAGACCGTGCAAAGAAATCAGGGTACGTGTGCAATAGCTTGCGTTTATTTTAGTGTTATTGTGGCGTAGCGTACAGCTGCGTTTGTATGGAAGTGGAAATATACGGGTGGAAATTGTGTTTTTTGTTAAAATATTTTAAAAAAAATTGTAGAAATATACATATATAACTAAATAATTTATTATATTATTAAATATTTATATTAAATGAAAAATGTGTAAAAAATATACGGTCTCTTTTTTTTAATAATTTTAAGTCATCATATTTTTTGCATTTTGGAGGTAATGTGGTGTAAATACATTGTTTTCTCTTGAAATGAAAAAAATTTTAATAAAATCGTTCATCCAAATGGGAATCAAACCCAAAACCAATGTCGATTACAGTGAGGCGCTTTTTTACTATGTTACGATAGCCTCAATTTCTCCATTCTGGTAAAACAAGCGCTACGTCAAGTTCCGCTTATCAACACGCAATGTCTTTCGCAATTTAAATGCAAAATAGAAAAAGCTTAGTTAAATAACAGGAAAAAATTGTTATCATATAACAGTTTATAAAAAGTATAGACCGCCTTCAGTAAAATTTAGAAAACGATTAAAAAATATATAGAATAATAGCCTCGCGGTTTTGCCTCGTGAGCTAAACAACTATAGATGTTTCGCTAGGTGGGGGGTCGGGGGTAGATTTTTTAAGGATAAAGTAACCTATGCTTAGTCTTGGATTATTAACTATATCTATGCAAAAATTCATTACAATCGGTCAAGTGGTTTACATTTTTCATTAATTCATCACTTCAGCCTATTAGGGGATGATTTGTGAAAAAACTAGCCTATGTGACCCTAAATGTTCAACTATTTTCATTCTAAATTTCATACAAATTGGACTGGTAGACTAGACAGACAGATAGACTTTTTCATTTTTTATATGGATATAGAAAAATAAATATAACCTTTATTTTTACCATTGTGCATCTGTAAGTTTACTTCTACCAGTGTTATGCAGCTTTGTTGTACGCACCGGGGACATAAACTTGGGATTTTTGCGGCCTCCTCTAATGCATCGCTGTAGTAGCCTTTTACTTTTGTTTCTCTTTATTTTTAATGGCTTTTACACAGATGGGAATGGGAATAACCTGAAAATTACAGTTATTTAATTTAATATTGATATTTGCAGCAGCGATAGGAGGTTAAAGAAGTTTTCTTAAGGATGTTTTTTCTTTGTAGTTTAACTTTTGCTATATTACTAAATTATTTGGATAATATTTCTTTCATAATAGGTTTCAGGCGGACTCACAACGAGACATGGCACAGCGTTGAGTTCCGCCACTCAACACACAATGCCTCAAGTTCGAAAGGAAAGTTGAGAGCGGAGTGTCTTCACAGTATGTTCTCTAGCTATCATATTATAGACGAAAGTACGTCTGAAAAAAAAATCGTAGGTATTGTTCTCATATGAGGTTCAAGGTCTGTCATTTTTTGCCTCCCACTTTAACAAAGAAGCCTTCTAATTTATATGCACCAATTTTAGTTATTAATATTACATGAGAAAACGATTGATCAATCTACTGCGTGGGATTTCTACCCACGTTGCATACTCCAGTATGCGTACCAACCTACGATATTTTTAAACAAAATTGACCTAATTTACTAGGCATCTGTCAAAAATACAGTTATATAGTATACGTAAGTATAGTAGGTTTTGGGTTCAAATTCTATTTAGCGGAAAGTTAGATTAAAAAATATATATATATATATATATATATATATATATATATATATATATATATATATATATAGATTAAAAAATATATATTTCTCTGACTAAAATACGTAACGTTATGTTCCACCACTGAATTAGAAATCTCCGTAAAGTGAAAAACTGAGTGTTTTACCACTAAGTACCGAAGGAAAAAAAAATATTTTAAATAATTATAATATAATACTACTGTTAAACAGAAGCATGGCCTTTGAAGTCTCGTCCATAATCAATCTTCGTAACTTGAAAGTTTATAATCTTCCTAAGTTGACCATATTGTTCTAACAAGTTTCTTGTTTAGGACAAGTTGTTATGAAGTTTCTGTGTCGAAAAATTGCTTAATTATTATCAAAAATTTCAAAGTTTTAATAAAATGACTCAACTTAAATTTAACGCTCTCTTGGTTTCGTTGTTCCTTTTGGATATACTGTACTATGTACGCAGTGGTAGTCAATTCAAATTCTATGCAATTAAACTAATTTATAAAGGCCATGGTAGTGTAGTGGGACAGCGACTGGCTATAAATACAGTTGTTTTTGGATACGATTTTCATTTTTGAAGTGTTATTCCACACTTAGGAGAATTCAAAAGAAAAGACATTTAAAAACCTTTAAAAAAAATTATTTAATTAACGCAGCGGGATTCGAACCCGCGCTCTTTGGAAACCGTGCATCCTGCTGTGTTCAAATTTCTATACGTTTTCTAAATGTCTTTTTCTACTTTGGGCCCTAAGACAAAGCGCGGCATTGAGTTTCACCACTCAACACATAAGGACTCCGATTTAGGTAAATGAAGAACGCTAGGTTCATTCTGAGTACCCTGCTATGCGGGTATACCGGAAACAAGCCTACGCTTGTAGCCAAAATAAGTGTTGCTTCTGTAAAACGTATCACAAATGAATAAATAAGTTTTGAGTAATGTCTTAATTGCAGCTTAAACTGTGACATTGAGTCAATTTTAATTGATCAATATAACAGCGTTTGTTTTTAAAGTATGAATATTTATAGTAAGTTATTTTTACTGTATATCTTATTGATTCAATGATAGAAGTAAAATACATCACAAAAGTCATAAATTTTTCTACTAGATTTTTAAGATTCTAAAATTAAACTATTTTTAGTAGAATAAACGTGTATTTTTTTGATATTTCGAAAATCTGACGTTTAAAATACTTTACGTCGTCTTAGGTAGACTGTTTACCTGTCAAACTGTGACCATGGAGTATTGTCAAATCTCGTTTTACTAGTTTCATTATTTGTTATTTTCTGTATAAAAAATAGTAATTTCTTCTTTATATTTCACAATTATATGCGTAAAATATATTTTAATCTAAGAAACTAGTAATTGAAACCTGCAAGTCACTAATATTATATTTAAATTAATTTCATTTCTTTGCTCTTGTAAGACAAAACGCGGCTTTAAATTCCGCTATTCCACCTAATGCTGAAGAAACTAAACTAAAAAAACCTTAAAATTAAAACCAACAACCAACCATACCACTAAACCATCAAGACATTATATTACAGGATATATAAAATTCCATGTGAATGCCACTTTCTTGTAACATTATGTACCTATTTGGTTCGGGTCAGGCCTGTAGAAGCGCTCCCTGGAGAGTGAGCGCGTGCAGCTCGCAAATTGAAACGGAAGGTGTCCTATAAATTGAGGATCCTCTACGGGATATGGCCTAAAGTTGACGTGGCTGAATGTTTTATAGTATCCTTGTACATATGTATGTACTAGTTTTTTTGAGGTTAAAATTTAAAATTGATAGCTATCTGATAGGTAGATTTTTTTTGGCTTCACGCTGTACACAGCAGGCTAGGCAGAGAACCTAGTGCCAAGATACGTAGTAATCCATTTTCCGCCGAAATCTGTGAGCATTTAGTGTTGTGTGGTGGAACTTAACGCCGCGCTTTGAATCGACACCAGAGCGAATAAAATGGAAATATTAAATATTTTCACATTACTAGACATAGTTAATGTAAATACTTTTTACCTTAGTCTTGAGATTAGGTAAAGAATCTATTGAAAAATCATCTGAATTTCCAATTTTCATAAATTTTATACTTAGACTATAGTTTTCATAGTTATTTTCTTTATTATTAAAGGTCGGGTCTCTGAAAGTCTTTTGCGTTGTTCGTTACTGTCTTCCATCTCGTTCGTTATTTAGCTTATCTTAACGTAGTGCTTTGCACGCAGTGCTATCTTTGTAAAGAAATTTTCACAAATTTCTGCTAGCCAAGGACTTTTATACGCCGAATTGTTGGTCAAGAGTGCCAAGACTTAAAGCAAGACACCTTAATACCAAAACACTGCATCTTGACACTAAGCTCTTCCTCTTTTTATGCTGTTTAAGAAGTGCAGTAATTTTAAAATAAAAAGAAGAACCATTTCTTAAGAATAAATATATTAATTATACATTGGGGCCAGTCGTGGCCGTGGTCGTGGGGTAAACGACTGGTTGTGGGTTCGATTCCCACTCGAGGAGGAGAAATATTTGATATTTCCATTTTCTTCGCTCTGGTATCAGAGGTAAAGCGCGGCTTTAAGTTCCGCCACTTAACACGCAATGCCTCCAAATTCGGCGGAAAGTGGGGAACGGAGTGTCTTAACACTAGGCTCCCTCTGCCTACCCTGCTGTGTGCGGGATACAGCGTGAAGCTAAAAAATATATATATTCTTAACTTAGTAACAATATCATTAACTTACTTGTATATTAAACGTTTAAGCACAACCATCAATTTGTATATACATATATCGTCATATACATACATACATATATCTAACAATTATGATTTATTAGGTCAATTAATTAATTATCCAGTCAAACCTCGAAGCACACGCGGCCAGTTAACATAATTAAACTAAGGCTACTTGATATAGTGGCTAATAATTTAATGATGTGAGTTAATGACACTTGTGTATTGTGAAATATTCTTATATAGATCAAATGCAAATTAAAATACTGGTAAGATTTATTACGTTTTATTTGGTTTTAATATTAATAAAATTGGGAAAAGACGGTTGTGTGTTGAAGATTATTATATTTTTTTTAGCTTCACGTTGGTGCGGGACAGCAGAGTAAGTAGAGGAAACTTAGTGTTAAGACACTCCATTCCCCTCTTTACTTTTTCAATTCGGAGGCTATGCGTATTAAGTGGCGGAACTTAACGCCGCACCTTGCCTTGAATACCAGAGCGGAGGAAATGGAGATATTAAATATTTCCTCTTCTCGAGTAGGAATCGAACCCGCAACTAGTCGTTTACAGTCACACATTCGTGCCACTGCACCACGACTGGCCCCTGATTATTATAAAAGTAATGATTAAATATGTATAAGTGTTATATAAGACGCCTATATATGGTAACAAAACTTAGGAATGAAATTTCGCTCCAGTCTATATATTTCAATGGTATCATTGGCACTAATGAATATGTTAATTTTTGGTTGAAATAAAAATTACTCTCTGAGTATTTTGGACCGGTTCTTCTCAGGTCTAAGACATTCAGTTCGGAGAAACGGTGGTAAATTTATTGACGTTTAAACAATGAAGCATGTAATTTATACATGTAACATAGCATGTAGTCAGGGGGTCAAGTACAAACTTAAGTGGAAACTTTTGCAGTTTCCACTTAAATTCAAACTTTTACGTGTTAAGTGGTGGTCCTAAATGACGCAATGTGTCTTGTTCGTCAAAGCAAAAAAAAGAAAATAATAAAAATATGCTTATTGCTCAAAACAGAAATTGAACACATAACCAATCAATTGCAATCAGACACTGCCCCACTACGCAACGAAAGTCTCAATAAAAAATCAAAAAAAAAAAAAAAACAATTTCCCACATTTGCAATAAAATAAAGTAACCGACTTTCCCTAACATTCCATTGCGAAAACATTTGACAATTTTACCAAAGAAACATGGAGATTAATTTCCTTTTGGGCCCGACGTGATTGGGAAAGCCTATACACGAGCCACTAAAAGCATCTAAAACTACTTTGAATGCTTAATATCGCTACTGTGCGCTCTACTATTACTCTGACGTGTATATTTGTACATACATACGTATATGCGTTCACGCAATATTCTGGTTTTGTTTTTAAAGTGTTGGGTATTCGCTATTGTTACCTTTGACGGATTTTCAAAAATTACAACATTTTTTTTTTTTAAATTGTTTTCTGTTTTAAAATTCCTATTAAAATACATATATAATCCACGGTTTCGGTTTGTGAACTACATACCGTTTTGCTAAATTTCAATCCTCGCAGGTAGATTTTTGAAAAGTAAAGTACCCTATGTTGTTTACCTTAGATTTTATCAATATTTATGCCAAAATTCATTACAATCGGTCGAGCAGTTTTAGTTTATCACATTAACTTTCGTCCCCTATTTCAACCCTTAGAGATTGATTTCTGAAAAAATAAGTAGACATTGGCTGTGAAAGCGTGACAGACAGAGAGACTTTCACATTTATAATATACGTATGAATTACATATTTTCAGTTTCATGCTCTCTCGCGCATATCATGGTGGACGGCAAAAACTTAGTTTCTTGAAACTGCGTTCCCCACTTCCTACCTGAATTAATGACAGTGCGTGTTGAGTGACGAAAATCCAGTCTGTGCTTGTCTTATCACCAGAGCGGAGAAATGGTCTACTACACTACTCCAATGTTTATATTTGTTTTAGAAAAATATTTGAAGTCTTTTACTCATAAAACAATTTTTGTTATGTAAATGTTCCATCCAGCGAAAACTTTCATAATGAATGATGTTTCAACAATCCTTATATATTCGTAAAGATTATATAATCATTGAGGGCATAGAAAGTTACTGAGAAATATTTTTGAAAAATGTACAAATTTTTAACGTTACTACGTTAAAAATTTAAGTCCTACTGGACTCGAACTCAAGCCTCTTGATAACCGTTCAATCACTCTGACCACTAAGGAATATATTCTACATCCCACAGCTATTTGCTTTTCTAATTAGTATATCTGTAGAGATTTTTTTCTCAAATATTAGTGAACTATATTTCTATGAGATTGCTTGACAAGAGAGAATACTATTTATTCATATCAATAACTATTTTGTTTCTTTTAGCTTCACGCTGTGTCACGCTCACAGCAGGATAGGCAGAGGGAACCTAGTGTCAAGACACTCCGTTCCCCGCGTTCCGCCGAATTCGAAGGCATCGCGTGCTAAGTGGCGGAATTTAACGCCGCGCTTTGCCTCAACACCAGAGCAATGAAAATGGAAATATTAAATATTTCCACTCCTCGAGTGGAAATCGAACCCACAACCAGTCACTTTACAGTCACACTTTGTACCACTGCGCCACGACTGGTCCCAATTTAATAACTATTTCAATCTTTAAATAATTTTCTCACTAATAACTTAACTATTAACTTACTAGCTAGCTAACCTATACAATAATCTGAGAAATGCACTAAGAAATACCATAATAGACGCTTCATATAAGCACATCACTTCACCGCGAAACTTACATCAACGATTCTCTTTGTTTATTTCTCTATCCTCCATCTTCATAGCACTTTGCACTAACAGTAATTGCCGAGCCAGTTCTTGCGAGGAGTATAGACTCTGGGGTGGAATAATCAAGAAATATTACGGCGCTACTATACCACTATATATCTTAGAATGCGAATGTGTAGATAATCCTACGTACTAGTAAATGTACATATACTTATGTATAATGTGTATTTTATGTGTGTATGAGTGTGTATGTGTAATATTTATGGATATTTAATTATTATATGGGGCTTGCCCTGACGTAGAGGTAGAAAGTGTAACTGTAAAGCGACTGGTTCTGGGTTCGATTCCCATTTGAAGAGTGGAAATATTTAATACTTCCATTTTATTCGTTCTAGTGCGAGGCAAAGGGCGGTGTCAAGTTCCGCCACTTAACACACAATGCCTCCAAAATTCGGCGGAATGTGGGAAACATAAATAACATTAGGTTTAATCTGACTACCCTCATAACCTGCTGTGTGCGGGATACAGCGTGAAGCAATAAAAAAATATTACACATCAATTATTTAATATTTATAGCTGAATTTATAATAGCAAGGTTATCAGAGAAATTCTAGTGTTAGGACACTACGTTCCTTATTTTTTACTCAAAATTAGGAAATTACGTATTAAGTGGTGGAACTTATGCCGCTCTGTCTTACCAGAGCAAAAAACGAAAATATATAAGTTATGATGTTATCTAAATACGCAATGTCACGAGATCTGGTGGAAAACGGAGGACAGAGTCTCTTGTTACAAGGTCTTCTCTGACTACCCGTACGTCCAAGTGGAAATCGAACCCATCACCAATCGTAATTATCTTCAGATGCAGTCACTGAGTCACGATAGTCTCTAAAAAAATTAAATATTTAAAAAAAAAAAAAAAAAAAAAATAGCTTCACGCTATATCCCGCACACAGCAGGGTAGGCAGAGGGAACCTAGTGTTAAGACACTCCGTTCCCCACTTTCCGCCGAATACGGAGGCTTGCGTGTTAAGTGGCGGAACTTAACGCCGCGCTTTACCTCGACACCAGCGCGAAGAAAATGGAAATATAATTTCCACTCCTCGAGTGGGAATCGAACCCACAACCAGTCGTTTACAGTCACACGCATGTGCCACTGGGCCACGACTGGCCACAAATAAAAAATTAAATATTTTTTTTCTTATATATTGTTTTTCTTATATTTAGTTTATAAAGTTAAATAGTTAATAGTTATAGTCAACAGGGTATAAGATCAACCGTTACATAAATTAGTTAAATCTCCAATCCTCCTCTATATCCTCTAGAGAAAATCAATATGTACCCAGGGTGATTTTTTTTTATTTTAAACTCTTTATTACACCAAAAACAAAGGAGAAGATAGCATAGCAAGTAATATATATAGTAAAAACACAGTATGTGGTGATATGTACGCCAGGCTATTAAAATGTTATTTATTATATTACTTTTTTTATTTTTTTTTTTACATTCTTTATTAAATTATTTTAATTCATTATATTAAAATTTTAATAGAATAGTCAGTTGAAACCTTTATTCTTACAAAACTCGTAAAAGCTCACCTACCTATCTACAATATACCAAAATACGGTTAGCTTATTGAAGTAGTTCTAGTCTGTAATAGGATTTCGTCATTAATTTATTATTGGGGCCAGTCGGGACGCAGTAGCAAGACGTGTGACTTCAGACGACTGGTTGTGGGTTCGATTCCCACTCGAGGAGTGCCGAAATATTTGTATATTTCCATTTTCGTCGATCTGGTAACGAGGCAAAGCGCGGTGTAAAGTTCCGCCACTTAAAACTCAATGTCTCTATTTCGGACTGAAAGCTTCGACCGAAGTGTCTTAACACTAAGTTTTCTTTAACTACCCTACTATGCCGGAAACTCTGAAAAAATCGGCTAAAAAACCTATCTTAACCACGTTGTAACTACAATGTAGTGCAAAGTGTTCTGAATATCTTGCCTCAAGTCTAAGTACTTTGGGAGATATGATACTCCTAAGCATTCTATCGAATCACGAAGGAGTTCGAAATACTATCTAGAACATGCAACCTAACGGGAAATTTAAGGGGCTCCTTTAAAATAGGTATTAATACTGGCAGTATACACTTAATATCTTTCGAAATGTATCAATGGAAACGTTGAATATTTTAAAAAAACAATATTGGAAACCGTGTACGGGGTTAGGGCCAGTCGTGGCGCGGTGGAACAAAGTGTGACTGTAAAGCGACTAGTTATGCGATTAGTTCCCATTCGAGGAGTGGAAATATATAATAATTCCATTTTCTTCGTTCCGGAGTCGAGGCAAAGCGCGGCGTTAAATTTTGCCATTTAACACGCAATGCCTCCGAATTCGGCGGAAAGTGGGGAACGAAGTGTCTTGGCACTAGGTTCCCTCTGCTTACCCTGCTGTGTGCGGGATACAGCGTGAAGCTAAAAAAAAGTGTACTAATTAAGTTTTGTAAGAGAAACTTTTTATTATTTACCTTTGTCATATCTAACACATAGCGCGGCGTTAAGTTTTGCCACTCAACACACAAGGCACATTGCGTCTCGTTTTGACTGGAAATTGGATAGAAAATCTTTAACTGTTTGTGTTAACAAACTAAAAAAAAATATTATGAATTTTAGCTGAAACAAGCTAATAATTATTAATAAAAATATTTGTCATAATAAAAAAATTAAAAACTTTATATATGTACCTATATTATGTACATACATTAGAATAATTTAGCACGCTACTTCGCGAAATAACGTTAACGTCAAATTAGAAGGCGGCGTGATTCGATCACGCTGAATAATTAAGTGTTAATTTAAGAATAACATTTCGTGTTATGATTGAATACATGCGAATATGTATGTACGAAAAATTAATAAAATTTCAATGATTGCTCCTAATCAAAATTAGGAGCATATTTCTTTCTAAAAGCTATAGATTTTTGTGATTCCCATAATAATACATGGAAGCTGCACCTGATAGACGTCTTATCCTTGTAGCTAATACAATCAAAATATTCTTTGTTCATTTTTTTTAGCTTAGCTTCACGCTGTATTCCGCACATAGCAGGGTAGGCAGAACGAACCTAGTGTTAAGACACTCCGTTCCCCACGCACCGCCGAATTCGGAGGCATTGCGTGTTAAGTGGCGGAACTTAACGCCACGCTTTACCTCAGATACAGAGCGAAGGAAATGGAAATATGAAATATTTCCACTCCTCGAGTGGGAATCGAACCCACAACCAGTCGTTTACAGTCACACGTTAGTGACACTGCGCCACGACTGGGCCCAAGCTTCTTTATTCATATAGGCTTTTAATAATACATATATAAAATTCAAAATTTGAACGTACGGCTTATTAGTCAAATCGCTCCGACGGTTTCTAGGAGACGTAGGTCCCGCTACAAGTTATTAAGCATATTTATTAAATAGCGAATAGAGAATTCTATTGCCAAATCATTATTCTTAGAGAAATGCTAACAACAAAATTAAGTTGTAATAAGCGCATAATATTTTCGAAGGAAGTAGTGTAACTGGTCTCCCCTCTCATCTACCTGAAATGTTTGAAAATATATTAATCAAAACATACCTTGGCTCATGATACGCCTTGTGGTTAGGGCCTATATTGTTATGCATGTAAGTAACTCAAGTTCTTTTTGAGTATCAGAGGTAACAGTGTTAGGAAATTCTACGTGTAATATATTAAATATATATAATAAGTTATCAGAAGGTAATCTTTTTTCATTATAATTGCCATCAGAAAGGTATTGACTCGTTTTATATATAAATTAGTCATCAGAAGGTCTTCCTTCTGAATTGTTAATTTTCCATAAAATATATAATTATAGAACGCACCATTTATTATCATTTATAAATATTATTTACACTCGCAACGTACAATAGTTTATAAATTTAATAATATTTAGAAAAATGTAAACTATAGTGTTCATACAACACTATTTTAAGATGGCGCCGCCATACGCTAAATGCTTTAATTAATTTGTATTGCAAATTTAACTTTTCTTTTCATAGATCTAATGTTTTGAATATTTATTGCCTTTAATACTGTTATATTATTGGGTTATTATTATTAAAATATTCATTTCAATATTCGCTTTTGTTATTTTTATATTATTAATGTAATAAGAACTCACCAAGAAATTCTTCATAATTAACAAAATATGCATCTTACCAAACTTGTATATTATAAAATTATTATATTTCGATCACTTTGCATTTAATATGTTAAATTTATTTGTTAAATATCCATTTCCTTGTATTCAATTTATATTATTTGCAATTTAATATCAATAGTTTTCAGAGCGTCACTTTTTCGACGCCACGCTCCCGCCATCTCCCTTTCTCTTTCTATTCCATTTTTAAAAATCAAAAACTATAATCGGCCAGCAACTCATACAGCCAACGTTGCATTTTCTGAATTATGCATATTTTTTTTATTATTTGTTTAAACTATTCCATAAAATTGTATATATTTTTTTATTATTATTAAATTATATTATTTTTTTTTTTATATTCCTACGTTTATTTATACGTAGTATGTATCGTTACATTAGATAGAACGTACAGAGTGGTCGTCAGAGCGCTTAGCGTTCTAAAAGACGCAGATTCTCGCTACTGTCACTTTACTACACGTTTTCTAAAAATGTTTTTCATATCCTAAAATACTTTTTTTACCCTCCATATGTATATAACTTCATATTTTCAGCCGTTTAATATACTATCAATTAATCTCTAAATTAAACGTTCAAGTCGATCGAACAATAATTAATTTAGTAACAATCTAGGTTATTAGTCTGGGTCAAGTCTGAATATTTCATTGTACTGTAATAAATTACGAGTCAGTTTACACTAATCGCTTCAATATCATAGAATAATAATAATTTCAATATATTACATAATGTACTACTTAAGTATTTATAAAATCGATTAACAAACATTTGAGCTTGGGATATTTTTAGGGATCAAACGTATATTTGGAGTATACATGTAAATCTGAACGGAAAGTGGAGAAAGGAGTGCCTTAACACTGGGTTCTCTCTGACTACTCTGTTCTGCGGGTAAAGCGTGATGCTGATAAATAATAAAATTATACGTACACATACATATATCACGTAGTGACTAAAGAGCTTTTGGTATTGGCTAATAAAATTGGCAAGATAAGCATATGAGTAACGTATTATAAGTGAGGTCAACATGTGGCACAGACGGGGTATTAAACTATTGATAATACTAGAGGAAGGTCAAGTAAAAAGTATGATGAGCCCACAGAGGACGTTTACGAGTATATCCCGTATATACTCGTTGAAGTTAGAGGACGAGGCAAAAGAAGTATACAGGAGTATCGTTTGGTGCATCGTTTTCTCTGACTATTTATTCCACTACAAATAAAGCTAAAAAAAACATTGTAAGTAGAAGAAAAATTGTAGTAACTTAATACTATACTCTTTCAACAGGAAATGAACATAAAAAATGACCCTTTAACAGCTCTTAATACCGAAATAGGTCTAATTGGCTAGTTAATTACCGATCATTAGTTCCTAATAATTGAACACCGTTCGTTAAGAGGGGTGACTGAAGCAAGTTTGGAAGTTAAACTGAAATATACAAATTGTGTACTTTTCTAACAAATAACAAATTAAAGGCTTGATTCTTGATTACATTGCAATTTAATTATGTAATATATTTTATTTTTTTAAACGGATAAATGAAAATAATTCCACCGAGTGGGAATCGAACCCACCACCAGTCGCTTTACAGTCACACTGTGTGCGTCAGCGCCTTGACTGGCCCCTTGAGACTTTACTAATATATTTCCAAAATATGGGATAGCTCTTTTTATATATGGAGTAGCTTTAAAAAACATGTTTAGAAAGTTTTTAAACTAAGTAATACTAATTTCTTTCTATCTAATATATTATTGCTAAAGAAAAAAATAATACAACAATCTTTAGTATCATAATCCTGAATCTCAACCCAATCTATCTCAACTCAGTCCATTCGAACTATCGGAGCAAATCCTAAAGACTATTAACACGAATCCGATTATTGATTTAGTTCTGATTGTATACATGCAAGATATAAGGTTATACTGGAAACTGTTGTTGGATATTAAATCTATATATTTTAATCTGTCCTATACAATATTGGTTGCATAGAGAACTTAGTGACATAACCCTCCGTTCTCTATTTTAAGCCCGAATTGAATGATGAATAACGGAACTTAACGTCGCGCTTTGTTTTATCCATTATGATTATGACTATTCCACAGTGTAGGAATCGAACCCCAAATAATCGCGATTACAGTCAAAGTCAAAGTCAAAGTCAAATAATTTTATTTAAAATAAGAAGTTACAAGCTTCATTTTTTGAACGTCTACCACCGGTTCTCTAAATTAAATGTCAAAGAATATCCCACTGAAAATGTATGAAAGGCTTCGACACCTCTACATTACTAGATATTTTGTAAGACCTTTTTTTCAATGTGCCACGCAACTGTACGAATGACCTACCAATGGCAGTGTTTCCAGGTCGATACGAATTGGGTTAGAACTTGCTCTTACAGAGGACGCCTCTTTCCATCTTCAAGGCCAGCAACGCATCTGTGCCTCCTCTGGTAAACGAAGTCGTAGGTAGCAGTGTTCATTTATTGCCAGGTTACCCCTCGTTTGTCTTCTGAAAATTCATATAAAAATCTAAAAACATTGTATAAGAGACTTCTAGGAGAAATTAGCTGTAACTTTCAAAGCGAAGAACTACACATTTATACTTAAAAGTTTAATTGACGATTCAAAAGTGGTGGAAAACTGTCTTTCATTGAAATATTTTCATTTTAAATTTAACTCAGCTCTAACTTTATTTGAAAAGTCTCTTTTACAAAAAGATTTTAATATATTTTAGAAGAAGACGAAATGTTGCTTATATAGTAGTGGAACTCAACGCCGCATTTTCCGTTCCACACGCAGAAAGAGGAGGTAGAAGCATTGCCTGGGACTTGCGAGTAAAGTATATGTAGGCTTTAATGGCCCCTTTAAAATGTATTCACGCTTACCTTTCATACCCGAGCTCCTCTCTTTACCTAACAAATATATATTAAATGAAAAAAAAACGCTAAAGCTTTTCATTTATAGCTTATATATTACCAATTCAAATATCGCCTTCATTAATCTCCATGTTGTCTAGAATGTGGTATTAAATGAGCTTAATAATAATTCAAATGAAATGTCTAAGAAAGCTAAATATTATTCATCAAATATTTGTATTTCGGCCTTTGCCTGTACACGAAATATTCATAGAAACTTTTTTAATTACGTCGCATTACGTATATTATTATAATAAAATTATAATACTGTTTACGTTTTGTTTTGGATCTTTGTGTTTGTTAAACAAATTTAATTATTTGAAGCTAATGAAAAAATTGTATATTTTCAATATTTAATAGAACCTGAGGGTAAAATTCCTTTTTTTACAGTTTCATGCCTCATTTTTTTGCAATATTATTGCATTTACACTTATTTATTAAAATGATTGAACAGAATTTTGAATAATTCTCCCTACTTATCCAATAAAATGATTATTTACACGTGGTTTCTTTCATAATTTTGAAATTTCCTCCAAAGCTACTCGAACCCATAAGCATTGCCTTAATCTCACTTTGCTTAAATAAGGCACTATACTTCCACATGCAGTGGCACAGTGTTTGACCGTAAACTTGATTCTTTGCTCAATTCCATCTTGAAGAAAAGGTTATTTTTTTAATTTATTAAATATTGTGGGAAAAGTGTAGCGCTAAGTTCCGCCACGCAACAAGCCATCGTACTTTCAGACAGAAAGTAAGGGAAAGAATGTCTATGAATACCTTGCTTAATGGAAAAAAACCTAAAGCTTCTTCCTACCACATACTCTAAATACTCTAAAACACACACATAATAGAGACTGCAGCTAAAACTAATTGCTTCAGTCATGGCGATATTAAATTAGCGCTAATTTAATAATGTTGCTCCATATGTTACAATTGCATATATTATAATTATGTGTTACAAACAATTTAATTGAATACAAATTATTTACCTGTTATTGGTGACATCAAAGCTCATTATATTGGGCATTTAGTACTGGTATTTTAATGTCAGAACTATATTTTGTTTGATACACTTAATACATTGGATAAATCATTCCATGATATTTCCCACAAATCAGGTAGGGTAAAAGACATTTAAAGAAAACGTATAAGAATTTTAACGCAGCGCGATTCGAACCCACGCCTCCTGAATACCGTTCACGCGCTCTCACCACTGAGCTGACTCAGGTAGGGTAGGGTAGGCAAAGAAAAACTTAGTGTCAAAAAATTTTGTTCTCCACTTTTCTGTCGGATTTTGAAGAGGCCTTTTGAAGGGTAGTAGTTTATAAATAAATCCTTATTTTGGAACTTTTATTTAACTTAAAATTTAATATTTAAAGTGTTAATTTAAGAATTATTATTGTTAGACAATATTCATATTAAATTCTATTTATTTGATTCTCATTGTAATGTTATTTTAGCCACTTTATGTTTTATCCGAGTGTGGGAATTAAAATAAATTAAATATGAAAACTTTTCTCATTGTATATTGTATTTATAACCATAGGGTTTACAGTTAATAGGTATGAAAAGTAGCAATGCATATAGCAAGTGATAGGTGGCACTTCAAAGTATACAAAAATATTACATATTAGATGTTTTATTTATTTTTTTATGCTTAAGGATCGTGAACGAGCAGAAGGACCTTCTGTTCATAGCTGAGAGTAAGTTGTTACCTTCGCTCATAGATATCCACAACATTAGAGGAAGAGGTCAGATAAAAAACACAATCTTTACTGTTTTTAAATATAATTTTACTGTAAAATCACAACTATGATTAGCTTCAGCATGTTATTTTACACATTAATATTAGAATAATATATTTTACTGAATAATATGCTTTGGTCTTGACTTGATTTAACTTCGCCTTGCTAATTCCAATTATAAAAAAATAACAGATCACTTGACCTATTTCTTCGGCTTTTTACTAAAATTATGTACATAAATATTAAATATAAAAATATTGAACAAAAGCAATGAAAATACATAAAACGGTCGCTATAAAATACTCAATCGAATCCATTTCCTTCTAACTCCTTAGAGGACGCCCAGTTTATAGGACACCTTTCTCTTTTAATTTGCGTCCTGGATACGACTCATCTCAAAGGAATTGTTCTAATGGCTTTATTTATAGGTTATATAATATTAAAATTTACATTATGAAAATTTCTTTGTAATAAATGTTTACGCTTCCTTAGATCAGGGGGTAATCAACCTTTTTTGCAACTGGCCTATATAAGCTTTGAAAGTTTTTTTTGCAGTTTCGCGTTTTTTTTCCGCATTGTGAGATTGTCAGAGAGGAACCAAGTGTCAAGACACTCCGCGCTGCGACACTTAACGCCGAGCTTTAACTTTTTAAATACCATTAAGAAGTGTAGTTTTGCGGCAGAAAATGTCACTTTTTAATAATATTTAAAAATAGCAGGAGACAATATGTAATATTAATAAACACTTAGGTTAAGTGGGCCATGGGTTTCGTACCCCTGTCTTAGATACTTCAGATTAGACAAAAACTGCCCAGTGAAAGGTTTTATTCTTCACTTTTGGTTTACACGTGGCATGATTTATTTAAGATTTACCTTAGGCTTAGGAAACGATAGAAATATTTTAAGTATAATTTCTGATTCATTATCACTCTTATTATTTAGAAAATATTCAGATCCCTTCACAATTATGGTAATGAGATGAATTTAATGTTTTACATAAAAAATATGTTACAGTAATACATAAAAATATGTTAAATTAATAAACACACAGAATATATGTCTTTTTTTTTGTATTGAGGCCGTCGTGGTGCAATAGGAATACGCCTGGCTGTGAACGCGATGGTAGTGAGTGCGATTCCCACTTAAGGCAATGATTATACATTTAATTTCTCCGTTTTGGTGAAAAATCAAAGTGCAATGTGGACTTCTGCTACTTGACACATATATGATTTCGAGCGGAAGCGATAGAGAACGGAATATCTTGTTTTTTTTTAGCTTCACGCTGTATCCCGCACACAGCAGGCAGAGGGAACCTAGTGTTAAGACACTCCGTTCCCCACTTTCCGTCAAATTTGAAGGCATTGCGTGTTAAGTGGCGGAACTAAACGCCGCGCTTTGCGTCGACACCAGAGCGAAGAAAATAGAAATATTAAATATTTCCACTCCACGAGTGGGAATCGAACCCACACTGAAAACTGAACTGAATATCTTGACACTTGATATTCGTTTCTTTCTGACTACGGTGCTAAGTGAGAAAAAAACATAAAGCTGCAAAAAATCTAAGCATATTGACCAGTTACAACGCTCAACAAACAATAAATTTTCATAAAACTCAAAGGTTAAAAAAGCAACAGGAAGCGCGAGAACCATTATTCATTCTCACGCTAAGAAATACTGAGGAGACAATGATTTGTATTTTTGCAAACTCGACAATGAGGGCAGTTAGCTTCACAACAGCTATAATTTATTGTACGCAACCCTAAAACAGAACTAATTGGTTCCTTGATGGGTGTCCATTCATTTCAAATAATTGAATAAGGCTTTCTGAAAAGGTAATCTTTACAATGAACAAATAAGAGGAAGTGATCTTCTATGTTTTGCTAATTCTATCAATATTTATGGTGTAGGTATAACTTTAAGGCCTTTGTGGCCATGTGCGTTGTTTGTCGGTTCAATTCCCATATTTAAAATACGTTTATTCTTCATTCTGTTAAAGAAGACAGAGCACAGCGTTGAGTTACGCTACTAAACACGGAATGTTTCGATTTTCTGGTTGAAAGTTAAGGATTGTCTGAATGCTAAACTGGCAAATGGAATGTCGTAATGCTCGTCTTTCTATAACTACCTTGCTATATGGGAAAGAGCGTGCAGCTGATTCTTATTTTATTGATTACTTTTAAATTTCATTTTATTCACTATTTGATTTTAGCTTCACGCTATATGCCGCACACAGTAGGGTAGGCAGAGGGAACCTAGTGTTAAGACACTCCGTGTCCCACGTTCCGCCGAATTCGGAGGCTTCGCGTGTTAAGTGGCGGAACTTAATGCAGCACTTTGCCTCGACACCAGAGCGAAGGAAATGGAAATAGTAAATATTTCCACTCCTCGAGTGGGAATCGAACCCACAACCATTCGTTTACAGTCACACGCTTGTGCCACTGGGCCACGATTATTTGATTACTTATTCACTATTTGATTTTAAATACAAATTACGGCGTTAAGTTACGCCGCTCAACACACACAGAGTTTGGTAACGCTATTCTCTCTCTGACTACCTTAAAATATATATTATTTCATAAATTAACATATATATTTATTATTTCATAAATTATTCCACTCCTGGAGTGGGTGGGAATCGAACCCACAAAAAGTCGCTTTTCAGTCACACTTTGTGCTTTTACACCACGACTGACCCCATCTAGTTATCATTATTTTATATTCAATTTTAATTACCATAAATCTTTACAACAAATATTCATTCAAAGAATAAATGTCTTCCAACTTTTGACCAACAAACTTCCAAATAAAGCCAAAATGTACACGGAACTATGTAAATCTACTGTAACAATAGCACAGAATATCTTGCGTAATGTTAACAGCCATTGTTCCAAGCAACATTGGGCCTTTGAATTTTGATGATCAATCTTCGTAGCTGAAGTTTATAATCTTAAATTTAATAATTTTCTTGTCTTTTAAATGTGGTATTTATAATATTTTGTTTGTTATTAAGAAGTAATGGTAGGGGGTCATCTGGTTCTTAAATGAGATCGCCAAGCTATTCGAGCGAGTGGTGGCAGCGAGGCTGATCCAGCACCTCGAGCAGACAGGTCCAGATCTCTCGGACCGTCAGTATGGTTTCCGAAGTGGACGTTCTACGGTGGATGCCATGCTGCAGGTGAAGACCCATACGCAGGAGGCAGTGGCTCGGGGTGACGGAGTTTTAGCGGTGTCTTTAGACATCGCTAACGCTTTTAACTCCATTCCCTGGCCCTGCATTGAGGAGGCACTATCATACCACCGTGTGCCTCCATACCTGCGACGCGTCATCGGGTCTTACCTCTCCGAGAGGTCTGTGACCTTTCCAGGGAGTGCTGGCTGGGGCTCCTGGGAGGTGTCATGCGGTGTTCCACAGGGATCGGTGCTAGGCCCGCTCCTGTGGAACATCGGTTATGACTGGGTGCTGCGGGGCAACACCCTAAACGGGGTGGAGGTCCTCTGTTACGCCGACGATACGCTGGTGTTGGCGCAGCAGAGAACCTATAGCGAGGCCGCTGTGCTCGCGACGGTGGGAGTTGCCCAGGTCGTCGGGCGGATTCAACGGCTGGGTCTGGAGGTTGCCTTAGACAAGTCTGAGGCAATTTACTTCAATGCTCCGAGGAGGGCCGCACCACCGGATGCCCACATCGTCGTCGGCGGTGTACAGATCGACGTGAAGAGGAGCATGAAGTACCTCGGGCTTGTCTTGGACAACCGATGGAGCTTTCGGGATCATTTCACAGCCTTGGTCCCGAAGCTGTTGAAGACAGCGTCGGCTCTGTCGCGACTTTTGCCCAACATGGGTGGGCCGTGCGCGTCGAGTCGTCGGCTGTACACCGGAGTGGTCCGTTCTATAGCGATGTACGGTGCTCCCGTATGGGCGGACGCCCTGAACAGGCGCAACATCCCCCTGCTGCGAAGGGCGCAGAGGGTGATGGCCATCAGGGTGATACGGGGGGTACAGGACCATCTCCGGTGAGGCGGCGTGTGTGTTGGCGGGAGTCCTGCCGTGGGTCCTGGAAGCCTTTGTCCTGGCGACGGTCTATTTCCGGCGCCGAGGCCTGGGCCCCGGGGACCCGGCAGAGTCAACACTACATGAGGAGGTGCGGGAAGCCGCGTACGAAGTGTGGGAGTCCCGGCTGGCAACTCCATCCGCCGGCCGGTTGACGATCGAGGCAGTTCGTCCTGTTTTCCGCCGGTGGTTAGCGAGGCGTCACGGCGTCCTAACCTTCCGCATCACGCAGGTTCTCTCGGGGCATGGTTGCTTTGGGAAGTACCTGTGTCGGATCGCTGGGAGGGAGCCCGACGCTCGCTGCCACCACTGTGACGACCTTCTCGAGGAGACGGCCCAGCACACGCTGGAGGTGTGCCCAGCCTGGGCGTCTCAACGCCGCGCTCTGCGCGGCGTCATTGGGGACGACCTCTCTCTTCCAGCCGTGGTGAAGGCCATGGTGGAGAGTGAGAGGTCGTGGGATGCGGTCGGAGCCTTCTGCGAGGCAGTGGTGCTCGAGAAGGAGGCGGCGGAACGGACGAGGGAGGTCTTCTCCAACCTTGCCGTCCGTCGCAAACGACCGGGTCGCCGGAGGGCGGCACATGATCGTCGCCTTCCGCCCTAACCGATCAGAGGGCGGTCAGCGTGGGGCTAGCTGACCGCCTACTCACCTGGCCCGAGTAGGCGTGCGCGGTCGCTCCCGCGCGCTACTCCGAGCAGGCCGTCCAGGGTGACCTACACCACCCTTGACTCCGCGACGTGATTTGCAGGCTCCCGCCGCCGGTGTCCTCGGACGATTGATTCGGTCCCCGTGGCCCGGCTAGTGGCGGTTGAGAAGGAACACCGTCAAGTTTTAGTGGGTAAACGGAGGCGTACCATCTTGCCAAACCGGAGTCCCTCACAACCGCGTCCCGAGTTCCCACCTCAGGCGGGTACCCGTAACGGATTTCCTGACGTTAAAAAAAAAAAAAAAAGGGGGACATCTGGTAAGTTAAATTAGTAAGTTAAGTTGGTTAAGATGACTTAATTTTCGTTTTTTTAACACAAAACGTCTGATTTTAGGTTAAAAATGGAGTCTTGATATTATGAAATGGTCATACCAAAACATATAAGGCTGAAAAAGGAGCTTTATTTGTATTTTTTCAATGATTGTGAAGGAAGCATGTTTTCAATTATTGTGAAGGAAGCTAGTGTCTTTTACGTTGTAAGATAATAGAAGAGATATTTGTGTAACGTTATAAAAGTTGCACAAATGTTGTAATTAATGAGGCTGTCGTGGTGCAGTGGGACAACGTCTGACTGAAATGAAAAGGTTATGGGTTCGATTACTACTAAGGGGATTATATTTTAATTATAATGAACGTTTATAATTCATTTCCTCTCTCTAATACTTAAAACCAAACGCGGCGTTGAGTTCCGCCACTCGTTGATTTCGGGCGCAAATTGGAGGACATAGTGTCCTAACAAAAGGTTCTGACTGACTAACTTGATATGCGTGAAAAAAGATAAAGTTGCTAACAAAAGTTACATTACAAGTAAAGTTACATATAATCCTAACATATACTTCACTTCGAAGGCAAACAGAATCAAACGGAAGTACATTTGTTAGTTAGAAAATAATTATACTACAGGCTTTGCCACGTTTGGGGTCAGGTGCTGCCATAAGTGTTTAGTTGGCAAGTGACAGCAATTATTTTACTTCAAACTAAGCGCTAACTAAAATTGGACATAGCAAGTAAGTAATATGAATAAATATGTAGCATAGTACTTAGAGAAAACTTAGTGTCAAGATATTCCGTTCTCCATTTTCCCCCAAATTCGGAGGCATTGTGTGTTAAGTGGCGGAACTCAACCACGCGTTTACTCTTGTTCAGCAGAGAAGAGATTTGAAAATAATTTATTTATAACTAGCAGCCCGCTTGCGGTTTTGCCGCGGGAGGTGCATAAGTGTTTTGCTATATTGCAAACCTCGGGGTTGGTTTTTTGAAAAATAAGTAGCCTAGTTTAACCCTGGGCTCGTTACTACTTTCATTCTAAGTTTCATTCAAATCGGACCAGTAGATTAGCCGTCAAAGCGTGACAGATAAACAGACTTCCATATTTTTAATATAAGTATGGATTTCTGCACTTAGTGAGAATCAAACCGCTACTACCACTGCGAAACGACGACCTCATTATTATTAAGTAAGCGTTCTTTAAAGTTTTAATGATAAGGTAAGATGTTTCATTTTTTTTGATATGATCAACGTTTTCATACCTGAAAGCCATTCAGAAATCTTTCGTAGTTCGTCCGTTCTTTAAGGTGTTTTGTATTTTTTATTCTTTAATAGTTATTATATTTTACGTTTATCTAATTACTAAATTACATGTGTCATGTAGAGAAGGAGGAGCTCAGACAATCGAGGCGAGCTATATGCATTTTAAAAGGTTAAAGGGACCTCGAGTCTACTTTTGGGACGCAAGTCACCGCCTTGAGCACACGGTAAATACATGAGACACTACGGAGTTTATTTTTTTCTTCTTCTTTACCAATTCTTCTTCAACATTAATAACATTTAAAATATTTAGTTCATTTAATAATGATTTAATAAATAAAAACAAGAAGCCAGCAACGGTATGAAATCTGAGAATGAATCACTCATGAAATGGTTGTATTTAAAATACTTTCTTTTCTTTGATTTGGCATACAAATCGTTCCGCCACTTAATACGCAATGTCTCGATTTTTAACCTAACGTGAAGAACGGACATTAACTAATCCTTGAATACAATATCTTATGCGGGAATAAGCGTGAAGCTGAAGCTGAAGCTTTTAAATAAACAAACAACCCAAAATAAGTCTACAAGTTTCACTTTTAAAAAAGCATATATTTTCCGAGCGTTTTGCCCACATTTCCTTTTTCCCTTACAACAAACGAAATGTATTCATACAAAAAAACATCTTTCCGGGCATGTTGTGACTTAAATTAATAAAGATAAAAGAAAAAAAACCTCGCCTCTTACGTACATGATGATAATGACAAAAAAAATTCAAAGGAAATTTAATAACATGCGTTATTAAAAACACTTTGTTGTATCTCGAACATGTCACATAATTATCATAATAAGGAACGTTACAAATGTGAATTAGAAACTCATAATAAATAACAGTATAATATATGTATATATTTTTTAATAAGTGGCCAGTCGTGGCCCAGTGGCACAAGCGTGTGACTGTAAACGACTGGTTGTGGGTTCGGTTCCCACTCGAGGAGTGGAAACTATATTTCCATTTTCTTCGCTCTGGTGTCGAGGTAAAGCGCGACGTTAAGTTCCGCCACTTAACACGCAAGCCTCCAAATTCGGCGAAAAGTGGGGAACGGAATGTCTTAACACCAGGTTCCCTCTGCCTACCTAGCTGAGTGCAGGATACAGCGTGATGCTAAAAAAAAATATTTTAATAATTTTATTTTTTACTCTACGGAGTATAAGGTATGTACCTTCTTTAATATGATATTCTTCTTTTATCATATGCAATACATTTCTTTTTTTTATAATTTCAGTACTTAAGACTAAGACTTAAACTATATACCCTAAGAGAGTCCAGTTATTACAGATTTAAATTGCCTGGTTTCATGTTAATACAACTTATGATATGAATATTAAACGTAACTTAATTTATTATAAACGTATTTCTATTTCTTACATCTACTACGTATATGTGTTACTGCTAAAATTGACATAATTTTTATTTAAGTACAATATTATTATGAAAGGTATCTTTAATATATTCTTTCTATGGTCAGTTAAAAAGGGTCAAATGTCAGGACTTTTTTGTTTCATTTTCTTTTGTTTTTCGTCGTCATCGTTTTGACTCAGTTGTTGTTATCTCTGCTTATATGTAATAGATGTAAGTTCAAAACGATGAGCTAAAGTGTTTCTTTCTTAAATTATGGTAAGATTTTTAAAATGTGAATATATAAAAAGATTTGGGGCCAGTCGTGGAGCAGTGGCACGAACGTGTGACTGTAAACGACTGGTTGTGGGTTCGATTCCCACTCGAGGAGTGGAAATATTTAATATTTCTCCGAATTGGACGGAAAGTGGCGAATGGAGTGTCTTAACACTAGTTTACCTCTGCCTACCCTGCTGTGTGCGGGATACAGCGTGAAGCTAAAAAAAATTTTATATTTTTATTTCTAACAAGTGTTTTTGAAACACTCGACACATCACAGACGGTATAAATCAATGACAGCAAGTAGTTTTATGGGGTTTTAGTGGGCTTCCAGGCTGGGCTTTACCAATCACATAGAGGCTAGCAGGAAATTAATCCGCGCGTTTCGTTGCCAAACCTGTCGAGTGCGTTTACATACGTTTCAAGTGTGGCCATATTAGACCTAACATTTAAACCACTTATATGCCAATTTCCTTCGCTCTAATATCACCTTTAAAAGTAACCAGAATAAGTGATATAATCCTAAGTTAGGAATCACTATAGGAATGAAACAGCTCAGAATTATTGAATCTTCCATACAATTATCGTTTATCAGTTGGATACGCGGATATTAGGCTAGTCTTTGTAATTTGCTATTACACTTTGATTGTGGATCGGTTTCGATATTGGTTTCCGCCTGTAGCTGAAGGTATTGGGTGAAATCGGTTGGGTGAAGTTTTTGAAGTGTGTTCCTAATGGGTAGGTCATAATTGCATGGTTAAAACGCTTGACAGATACGTAGTGTTTGTTTAAACAATGATTTTAGTTAATATTAACGTGAAAATCAAACCATTCATCATGCTGAGCAAAGTAGGCGGTAAACCTTGTATTTATGCTTATTAGTTTAAAGATGAATATATACACAAATATACGTAGACATGAAGGTGTGAAATCAATTTCTCTATTTAAGACATAAATTGCAGAACGGAGTTTTGCCATTAGGTTCCATCTGATTGATCCTGCTAAGAAGGAAAAAACATAGTACGAATTTGTGTTAATAAAAAAGATATCCGTGTAGTATTGTTTAAATAGTTTTTAATAATAAATTATTATGGATACTTAATTCGTATCCTAACGAACCTAAATCCATTACTGGTCAAAGGTGTGTTTCGTTGTGGTTTAACTCTTACTGGGCTATTTGTAGTAGACCTCTGAAATTTGGCAGGGATATCGAGCACAATCTCAAGAGATTATCAACATACAAGTATGCTGTGAAGTTTTTTGGTGACAATTGCAACTGTAGTTTTTGAATAAATAGTAATTAAATGGTCAAAAAGTGTCCATAGACTTAAGCTGTGGAACGTTAAGTGTTAGGTTAGTGTTAAGTGTTTGCTTTTCAAACTTTTTAAACATGTAACTTTATGACATAAAATATGTAGCTCTTTCCGCCATGCAGAGCAAAGAGGCAATTCTTAGTTGTATAGGCGGAGGCGATTCTTAGGCGACTCTTAAAATACATATAAGTATCCTTTTATTTAATAACAATTTCTCATCTCATCTCATCTCATTAAATTCTAAAATTTACTTAAAAAGTATACCATTAACCCGCTACAGCAGGCCTAAGTATATTTGAATTTCACTTAAAACCACACAAAACGTAATACAACCCGGCCGGATCCAATCCAGCCAGCCTGTTTGACTAACGCTTATTTATCCTACATCTGCTTTGGCAAACTTCATTTGAGACCGATGTGGGATCAATTTACTATTAGTTGATGCAATTTATTATGTGCTAGTTGATGCCTTCTACCTTGTTTATGTATATGTTCTATGTATGTTGATATTGAAAATTGCAGCCAAAATTTTTAACAACTTATTTTAATTCCAATGATTTTCTTGTCTCTTAGACTTCCACGTCATGTTTTGAGAATATTGTAATTTTGTTGTTCCGTTAATATTTTCCTCTAAGGAGACTGATTCTATTCGAATTCGACTCTTACCATGGATAACAAGTAAAATCTATTTAAATATAATAATTCGGACCGTTGCAATCGACCCTGTTCCAAGTCTCTCATCAAGTTTACAGTCCGACGTTGCCCATTGCGCGAGGGTGGCCTCAATGTGCACAATATAATACAATTTTTTTACCGTTTTCTTACAATATAGATTTATTTTATTTTAAGCCTGAGCTTGATTTAAATAGATATTTTCATAGCTTTACTGAGTAGATTACATAACGCAGTTTTAGTTCACAATTTTAAAAGTGAAGAAAAGAGCAACTTGTCGGATTCTATAATTTCTGTACCGTTTTGCCAATCACTAATTGGTACGTGTTTATTAATGTTTGTTTTGTAGATGTATTCCTTGAATTGTAAACAATGTTAGCTAAATAATTGTTTTTTTTTATTTTATTCGCTTCATGCCATTTCCCCCATAACAGAATTTCCAGAGAGAACTCAGTGGCAAGACGTTTTGTACATGAGTAGTAACTAAGTTAACTAGCCGTAATATCAAACTGTGTGTTTCCAAAAAAAAAAATATTTTAAAGTGAAAAGCAGAGATATGCTAATTGGCGGAACTAAACGTGGTCAGGCAAAAAAAATAGGAATATTTTCTCTTAAATAATATTCCCCACCATAACCTACACAACTTTAGCCACATCCAAAGCAACATAGAATTATATAAATAATAAATTCACATATATTTTGCAATGTCAAATAGCTAAATTTAACTTTACGTTCGACTACACTCTGTACTGGGTCTCGCTGGGCCATAATTTATGGCCCTATCGCGTAGTCCACTTCGTTCGATGATCCTCGTAACGTATTTCACGCTTCCCATTCCATAGGTGGATGGGTGATAGCGTGTGATTCACACGGCCATGCTTTCTTTTTTGATATTTCAATATAACTTTTTTGTTAAAATTTATGTTGACATATTTGTGGTTTAGAACTATATTTTAAAAGGTACCTAAGTATATAAATTTGGTACCAGGATAGGAAGAACTGTATGTATCGCTCATTGAATATAAAAGAACCACAAATAAAAAAATGTTGTTTAAAAAACGAGATCTAAATAAATATTTCACTAAAAAGTGTGCCAAAATTTTAAATGCAAAATTTTCATATGTTGATAGATGTTGATAAATTTTCATATGATTTCATATGTTGGTAGACATCTATTGCACTCTTAATAGTAAATAAAGACTTAAATAAAATGTGGTTTAAAGAATTTTTTCATCAGTCTTAACCATCCTGGCAAGAACATACTCATAAATTTCATTTACTTAAGAATATTAAGAGTTTTGCCTCTCCACATCCAATATCTCGAGATATCTTTCAATTGGACAGTATAGAATACAGTGTCTTGACACTTGTATGGGGCCAGTCGTGGCGCAGTGGCACAAGCGTATGACTGTATACCACTGGATGTGAGTTCGATTCTCACTCGAGATCAAGGCAAAGCGCGGGGTTAAGTTCCGCCACTTAACATGCAATGCCTCCGAATTCGGCGGAAAGTGGGGAACGGAGTGTCTTAACACTAGGTTCTCTTTGCCTACCCTGCTGTATGCGGGATACAGCGTGAAGCTAAAAAAAAAATAAAAAAAGGATACTTGTATCTCTCAGTACCCTACTATGTGGGAAAAAAAGCATGAAAAAATAATATACCATTATGTGACACCTTGTGACTTGACTACTTTTGTGATTTCACCACCATCACACATGTCTGTACTCAAGGGAGTTTATATTTAGAAAAAAAATAGTTAAGTTTTTAATTATTATGTGATGGCTTTGGGCTATACGAATCGACATGTTCTTTAATTGATGCAAATTGTAACACGAAGTATCTGTACCTAAAAAAAAAGCTGAAAACCTATAAAATTTTTGAACGAAGCGGGATTCGAACAGGTTTCTTTCTGGGGCGTGTCTGATTTCCGCTAAAATTTGTATTTTCTAAAATGTTTTTTATATTCTGAGTAATAAATATTGAGTATTTAACAAATACCACTCTGTCTTGTCAAATGATTGTTTAAATTAAATAATCACTAATGTACATTTGTAAATAAATAATCTTTGGATATTAAAAAAATTGTAAAAAAACTCTTTACATAGATGCTATGATGATATAAGTAAGTTGTAATATGCATATAAAAGAATTTCGATATAAAACATATGGAGGCGCGGTTTAGAATCCCGCTACATTCAAATACGCTTTTCAAAAGTATGTAGTTCTATTCTTTACCTACCCACTAAAAATAACGACTTCCACTTAATAGCCTCCGAATTTAGCGGAAAGTGGCGGAATATGATCATAATGTCAAAACGTTTACTATTGCATAGCCTAAGATACATGTCGCTAGGCCAACGTTCATTTTACGCATCTAAAGTGCCACTGGTTTAAATAATTTCTTATATTTTATATATCATTCTGTATGACCAATTCCAGAAAATTTCCCCGTTGAAGAGGAAAGCGAGTGATACGTTACAAGGATTGTCGGGCGGACCTCGACTGGACCGCGCGATAGGGCAATAAATTACGTGTCCACACCCTGAGTTGTGATCTCATAAGTTGCTGTAGCGTCGCGTTGAGTTACATTTACTTTTAGCTTTGATGACCTACATAGGTTTATTATTTTCAATTATTAAGTTTTTTTTAGCTTCACGCAGTATCCCGCACACAGCAGGGTAGGCAGAGGGAACTTAGTGTTAAGACACTCCGTTCCCCATTTTCCGCCGAATTCGGAGGCATTGCGTGTTAAGTGGCGGAATTTAACGCCGCGCTTTTACCTCTGAAGGAAAATGGAAATATTAAATATTTCCACTCCTCGAGTGGGAAACGAACCCACAACCAGTCGTTTACAGTCACACGTTCATGCCACTGCGCCACGACTGGCCCGAAATACTTCATAGTGTTTCCCTACCAAATAGACAATGTCTTTAAAAGTGGAGAACGTAGTATCATAACACTAACTTTTCTATAGTGAGTTCACTAAAATAAAAAAAATATATATTGCAGACCTTTTTACCTAAAGATATTTATATTTTATATGGCAACAACAATCATTATTTAAACGGTCATTCAATTGTTCTCCTAAAGTCCTTCAATTATAATTTACATAATTGAAAGCTTTTATTTAAATAGACTTTGATTTTTGAGTTTTATTGGAGAGAGGTGTTTCTGCCACTGAGAATTTTTTTGTGCATATTTTATTTTTAGAAAGCAATAGAGCCCTTGCATGTTGAATGGCGGAACTTAACGCCGGGCTTCATTTTGTTCAAGACAGCGGAGAAATGATTATAATTATTTTTTTAATTTTTTAAAGTATTATTTACAAACTTAGGAAATAGAAAAAGACATTTCGGCAGCGGGATTCAAACCTGCGCTTCTTGACCGTCCAAGCCGTCCAAGTGATCTGACTAGGGCTTTCAATCCCGGTATTGACTAATACCGGGATCCCGGATTTTTTCCGCCTTTTTTCAATACCGGTATTGAAATGTCTAATACCGGGATACCGGTATTAGACATACTCAGCAATTAATCACAAAGACAAGAAGTATAAACACATTAATTTACGGTTAAACTAATTTTCTATAATTTATGATTATTATCGATATGTTTCTTTTGTACTTATATAAAAGTTAATATTTATTTTGTTCATTTTCCACACTTTGTATAATAGGACACTGAGCTTATTTTTGGTTTATCTAAATAAAAGTAATTAATTTGTTAAATTTTGCCATATTTTGTACAATACGATTTAGTCATAAAGAGACACTGACTGATTTTTATTTATCGGCAAGTAGACCGTTATTAAAAATAAAAGCATGTAGGTATTTAACTTGTTAAGTTTTATCATATTTTGTACGCACAATGTTATTAATTTATAAACAGAAGGGGAACTGATTTTTGTCTAGATGTTTTTTATAAATATTCGCTAAAGGTGTTTTTTGTTATGTCGTTTCCATCAAAAAATATAGAATTTACTGCGTTTTAGTAAATAAAGTATTAAATCCCTTTTTAAAACCGGGATCCCGGAATCCCGGTATTGGAAAAAAAAAGAACGGTATTAAAACCGGTATTGAAAAAATCCGGTATTCGAAAGCTCTATATCTGACCGCTACTCAGTTCTTTACACACTATGTTTTCTGAAAATAGTGTATCAATAACACTTTAAAAATGTTAAATGTAAATATCACAAACAATCAATAACATAAAACTAGATTTTTTTTAAATAAAATACATATTTTTTATTTTACGTACACGTCTACAGAAAAGAGTAAGAAAAATTGTATGCATAAAATAAAAATATACTCCAAAATAAATTATATAAAAAAATAGCTAGGGGACACCCGGGTTTGAACCGGGGACCTCTCGATCTGCAGTCGAATGCTCTACCACTGAGCTATATCCCCACTGCTCGTAATGTATGTTATTTTGGACTAATATTTCAAACTTAAATTATTTTTGTAGATTATAAAATAAAAAATATTGTGTTCAGTCGTGGCCCAGTGGCACAAGCGTGTGACTGTAAACGACTGGTTGCAGGCTGTAACTTTAGGAAGGTAAAAAAAGTAAAGACTTCAAAATTACTCTGATTACACGAAGTGCTTCGTTGTGTTTTCTAAATAACTACCTATAAGAAATTTTGAAACATTTTTTAAATTAATGAAATATTTATATCCTACAATTACATTACATTTTTTTGTTATCTTATATCCTAAAATTATAGATATAAGTCATTTCTATAGCCTTAACGTTAGATGATAAGCTGACCTAAAACTTCACACGAACATAAAGAAATACTAACTGTAGTTTCGTATAAGTAATATAGAATTCGAATAAAATTAAATACCCTTATGGCGCAGTGAGAGTAGTAGTGCCTAGTTGGAATCGCAATTGGTTACGTTTGATTCCTACTCGATAGAATGATCAAAGTAGGCAGACTATCATGGCTTGGTTATAACAGGGTACCCAAAAGCCTATCTGAATCTAACCCAGGTGGTAAACAGAGGATTGGAAGACCTAAGCTTACGCGGCTTGATGGGGTTACCAAAGATCTCAAAACTGTAGGCTTTCAAAATTGGAAAAGAGCGGCGTCAAATAGAGAGGAATGCTGTAAAACGTTAGGATGGCTAGAACCCACAAATGATGATGATGATGATGACAATGAAATGCTCATAATTAAAGTATTATCATTTCTTTGCTCTGGTGAACAAGATAAAATTCAGGCCTTGACTTCAGTCATTCGACACACGACTTCTGGAATTCAGGAGGAAAGCAGAGAACTGAGTATCTACATTACTATCTAAATCCCTTGTTATTCGGAAAGAAACCATGAAGCTGAAAGAACATATCTGTCTTTTTTTTTAGGTTCACGCTGTATCCCGCACTCAGTAAGGTACACAGAGGGAACCTAGAGTTATGACACTTCGTTCCCCATCTTCCGCCGAATTTTGGAGGCATTACGTGTTACGTGGTGGAACTTTGCCTCGATACCAGAGCAAAGTTCCACCACAAAAATGGAAATATTAAATACTTCCACTCCTCGAGTAGGAGTCGAACCCACAACCAGTCGAATACAATCACTCGTTAATGCCACTGTGCCACGACTGGCCAAAATCTTTCATAATGCAATATTTTATTTTTTAACAGTCTAGAAACCGGTAACTCGTGACTTTTACATACAATCAAAAAAAGGTTAACTTTATACGATATTTGGGTTCGTAATTCATATTTACATCAAGAATTATGAATAGAGGGTGTAACGAGACAGTTTTGTCGGTGTGCCTTTTCATAAATATGATTTTTGTACGTAGTCGTTTTGACGCATTTTCACAAGCTTTTATTTGGTTTCATTTAGAGCTTTTTGTTAAAGCTGAGTTTAAATAAAATTGTTTGTACTATTGTTTATTTATTCGTCCTGTAGTTAGGACTTGGAAAGTTAGAGGATGTGATTTATTTACTGAAATAATTAATATATGTTTCTTTTTTCATAAAATAAAATACTAATAGCTTTTAAAGGTCGCTAAAGGTCACATTATTCATTACTCTTACGAAAAATATGTAGGTATCCTCATACCTACAATACAAATAAATATATCAACACTAGCGGCCCGCTCGCGGCTTTGCCGCGTAACTACGTACATAGCTGTTGCGGTGTATTGCAACCCTAGGGGATGATTTTTGAAAAATTAAGTAGCCTACATTTAACCTTGGATTATCAACTATATTTATGCCAAATTTCATTACAATCGGTCAAGCGGTGTAGATTTTTCATACAAACTTTCATCCCCTATTTCAACGCTTTAGAGGTTGATTTTTGAAAAAATAAGAAGCCTATGTTAGACCCAGTTATTGTTACTACTTTCATTTTAAATTTTATCCAAATCGAACCTGTAGATTAACCGTGAAATCATGACAGACAAACACACAGACATTCCCATTTATAATATAAGTATGGATTCACAATATTATTCTGATTCTGTTCATTAAGATGACAAAGAAAAATATGCCCATTTTATTTGCAAAGAAATACGCAAACATATTTAGATTACCAGATTTTATGAAGAAGAAGTGCAAAAAGCCAACATTTTTATTAATGCTTAAAAAAACTTTACATTACTAAAAGAAGTATTGCACACTTTAACATAAGTGTAGTAGTACTTTTATATAAAGCACTATTATACATTGTTACCTAAGGTAACTCATATTTTTCACATCAACGGATTATACACTACACAATACTAACCCCAGGTTAGTCTCTCACTAGTTTATTATTCTAATATCCATACCTCCATACCTATATTATAAATGCGAAAGTCTGTGTGTTTGTCTGTCACGCTTTCACGGCTAATCTACCGGTCCGATTTGGATGAAATTTGGAATGAAAGTAGTAAAAGTGACTGGGTCTAACATAGGCTACTTATTTTTTCAAATATCAACCTCTAAAGGGTTGAAATAGGGGATGAAAGTTTATATGAAAAATCTAAACCGCTGGACCGATTGTAATGAATTTTAGCATATATTTAGTTGATAATCTATGCTTAAGCATAGACTACTTTATTTTTTCAAAATGCGCCCCCGAGGGTTGCAATATAACGAAATAGTTAACGCGGCGAAGCCGTGAGCGGGCCGCTAGTAACATATAAATGAAACCTGTTAATTTTATCCTATAAGACACTTTTTCAGCTTTTTCTTTCACAGCATACCCTGCTGTGAAAGAAATCAGGAATAAACTAATGTTAAAACACTCCGTTCTCCACTTTCCGCGCAAAATCGGAACATTTCTTGTTAAGTGGCGGAACTTAACGCCGCGCAATAACACACTACATGACATCAAAGTTACTAAACATATAAAAAGAATAAACTTACCTTTTTTTCAAACAGTTATCTGTTAAATTGAGCGTGAATTCGCTTCAGAGTTCACAATCGCTGCAAATTAATGATCATATCGGGTCCATTAGACACAATTATCCTTGTTACATATCACCCGTTGAAGCGTTCTAATGAGATTACCTATTCTAAACACACTTTTAGCCACACTCAGAGATGTATATTAGCGGTTTATTTAGATTAAATTTGGTTTAACAATTGTTTGTATTCGTTTTAATATCAGTTAATAATGATCAATGGTTTTTTTCCACCTTTGCGCTATTCTACATAGCAGGTTAGTCAGAGAAAACCTAGACACTGCGTTTTTGTACTTAATATTATTATAATATATGTAATAATATTATAGTTAATTCTAATATTTATAATAGTAAAGAGATCGGACTAGTAGACTAGCCGTGAAAGCGTGAAAGACAAACAGACAGACATTCGCATTAATAATATAAGTATGGATATATGTAATAATATTATAGTTAATTGTAATATTTAAATTAAGTTATCTCTCTGTTTAACAGCACTAAAGTATTTGATTATTATCAAAATTACCTTTTTTATCTTCTTACTGTGGATAAAAAAAAAAAGCATAATTGACAAGGTAAAATATGATATTTTTTATTTACATGTATTTAAGTGACATCTATACGTGGAGTAGTGAACTACTGTAAAGGATACAGCAAACATAGGAACGATGTACAAGTATGCAGTTCTAGAGCTAATCGCTAGATGGCAATAATTTTATATTATTGTTTCATTGTTTTATAGTTTTGGATTACAACATAAAACGTCTCTTTTTTCCCATTCTAGAAGATACTAGCGAAGTAGCGATCCGCTCGCAGCTTCTCCACCGGAACTACATAGCTGTTTCGTTATATTGCAACCCTCAGGAGTAGGCTTTTGAAAAATAAAAAAGCCTATGTTTAACCCTGGATTATCAACTATAATTATGCCAAAATTCATTACAATCGGTCAAGCGGTGTAGATTTTTCATATAAACTTTCATCCTCTATTCCAACCATTTAGTGGCTTATTTTGAAAAAATAAGTAGTAGCCTATGTTTGACCCAGTAATTTTTACTACTTCCATTCTAAATTTCATCCAAATCGGATCGGTAGATTAGCCGTGAAAGCGTGACAGACAAACAGATAGACATTCGCATTTATAATATAAGTATGGATATATGTAATAATATTATCGTTGATTTTAATATTTAAAATAATATATGTAACTACAATATAAAAGATATCTTTCTATTTAATATCACTAAAGTATTTGATTATCATTAAAGTTATCTTCTTAATCTTCGGATAACTGTAGATGAATAAAAAATAAAAACATAAATGACTAGGAATTGCTAAATTATGATTTTTTTTATTAATACTTATATAAGCGACATCTATACGTGGAGCAGTGAACTACTATAAAGGATACAGAACAACATAGGAACGTTGTACAACTATGCAGTTCTAGCTTTAAACGCTAGATGGCAATGATTTAACATATTTGTTTCATTGTTCCATAGTTTTGGATTGCAAAATAAGACATTTCGTTTTTCTACATTCAAGAAGATACTAGCGACCCGCTCTCGGTTTCGCCACCTGTACTACATAGCCGTTTCGTTATGTTGCAACCCTCAGGGGTGGGTTTTTGAAAAATAAAATAGTCCATGTTAAACCCAGGATTATCAACTATATTTTTGCTAAAATTTATTACAATCGGTCAAGCGGTGTAGTTTTTCATATTAACTTTCATTCTGTATTCCAACCATTTAGAAGTTGATTTTTGAAGAAATAGTAGTAGCCATGATGTTGATGTTGAATGGTTGACCCAGTATATTTTACTATTTCTATTCTAAATTTCATCCAAATCGAACCGGTACATTAGCCGCGAAAGTGTGACAGACACACAGATAGATATTCGCATTTATAACATAAATATGGACATATGTAATAATATTATAGTTAATTCTAATATTTAAGATAATAGAGAGATACATAATAATTGTCTTCCTGTTTAACAGCACTAAAGTATTTGATTATCATCAAAATACCTTTTTAATCTTCGGCTTACTGTGGATAAAGAAAAAAATAAAAAGCGTAGTTGACAAGGAATTGCTAAATTAATATATTCTTTTATTTATATTTATTTAAGTGACATCTATATGTGAAGTAATGAACTGTAAAGGATACAGCAAAAAGTGGAACAATGCTGTCCTAGAGTTAAACGCTAGATGGAAATGATTTAACATTATTGTTTCATTGTTCCATAGTTTTGGATTACAAAAAAAAAAACATCTTGTTTTTCACATTCTAGGAGAAATTCAATCATTTTAATTGTTTTCTTTCTTTTCTTCTGATAAAGTTGAAGTTCGCCTCAATTTGAGTTGGAAAACAAAGAACCTATTATCTTGACATTAATTTATCTTTGACTATCCTACTTTGGTATAAAAAAATCTAGAAAATGAAACTGAAGAATAAAATAATATTATTTTATATAGAGCTGATGAGAAACTTATTTTATGATAAAACAATAATATTTACACAAATTAGTAAAAAGAGTTAAAATTTAGAACTTTTCTTTAGGTCGTATTTTATTTTAAAAACGCCATCTTCTTATTTGCCATAGAACTAAGAAATATCATAGTATCATTTTATAGTAATTCACGAATAATATGTGAGATGGCGTTAAAATATTAAATAAAATCTGAGATGGTTTTAGGAGAATAAACAGACTTTAAATTACTATATTTTTTTGTTTTAAAAACATAATAATGTTAGGTATATATTTATTAATTCAATGAGAAAAATTCGCTGTCTTTACAAGAATAATGCAATTCTGCATATATTATAAAAATCCTTAGTTTGTCTTAGATTTGCCACTAGAGAAATTTAAAATCATTTTAAAAAACATATTAATAAGTAAGGCTTATTACTTTGTAGAAGAGAAATTAAAGGATAAAAATGCGTGGAATTAATTTGATTTATTTATCCGATGCCAGTTAGCTGTTAAGGTCTATATCAAGGTTCTACATGAGACATTTTACTCTTGTTGGCTAAGTCCTTCCCAAGCTTAAAAGCTATACAACGAAAAGGTTTCATTCAAATCCATGTAGTAGTTGCGGAGATATACACGTTTTTACTACTATATTATAATATTATAGTATATATTATTTCACGCTTTATCCCGCACACAGCAGGGTAAGCAGAGGGAACCTAGTGTTAAGACACTCCGTTCCCCACGGAATTCAGAGGCATTGAGTGTTAAGTGGCGAAACGTAACGCCGCGCTTTTACCTGTGATACCAGAGCTAAAGAAATGGAAATATTAAATATTTCCACTCCTCGAGTGGGAATCGAACCCACAACCAGTCGTTTACAGTCACACGTAAGCGCCACTGCGCTACGACTGTCAAAAAATAATAATAATTAACGTAAATAATAATAATAATATAATTAGTATGTAAAATAAAGGATATAATTACTTATAAGTAATTTAACACCGACATAGTTCATGCGTGATATATTATCTCTAATTGCTAGTAATTATATTATCAATACCTACATATATGGTATATCTCGTCTCGATTTCAAACAGTAAGCTATGTTCTGTCTGTTTATTAATTTTTTAGTGTTAGTCACGCAGTAGACGCTTAAACATTTGAATTTGCCATAGGTTTAATTCGTCAGTCTCAAGAACGCATGGCATAGCAGTCAAAACGTTTCCAAGATTTGGATCCCGCTACATTCAAATTTTACACGTTTTTTAGACATTTTAAGCGTGAAGCTGTAGTTACTCTATGTTACTAATTAGTCGAGCTGAGCAAAGTGAAGCTCTTACTGGTCAAAAGTGTGTTTCGTTGTGGTTTAACTCTTCCTGCGCTATTTGTAGTAGACCTCTGAAAATTAGAACAGTGAGGGATATCGAGCACAGTGTCTTGCGTGCTGTGAAATTTTTTTGGTGAAAATTGTAATTGTAGTTTTGAATAAATGGTAATTAAAAGGTCAAAAAGTGCCCATAAACGTTACGTGTTAAGTGTTTGATTTTCAAACTTTTTTAACATGTAATAACATTAAATATGTAGGTACTTTGCTCAGCTCTTCCCGCTATGCAGAGCAAACAGGTGGTTTCTAGTAATAATTGAAATCAAATATATTTTTTTCTTTCAGAAAATAAGGCGCTTCATTGGATTGGTTCAAATGATATGTAGATTCAACCGTTGAAGATCCATATAACTATACAATAACAAGTTATACTTAAACAAAAGATTGTAGATCCTTACTAACGTATATTAAAAGGTGTAATATAAATTAATTCAAATACTTGAAAAATATATGAACTTAGTATGAAATTTGACATGCTTAACGCTTGTTTTTGTGTATAAGAAGCGCAAAAAGCCTATATGTTTTATAACAATTTACTAGATATATAATAATAACTAGAAGCACGTTCGCGGTCCCGCCGCGTGAATTGCATAACTGTTTCGTAAAATTGCAACTATCGGGGGTGGATTATTGAAAAATTTAGTAGCCTATGTTGAACTTTGGTTTATCAACTATATATATTCCAAAATTAATTACAATCGGTCAAACGGTTTAGATTTTTCATATAAACTTTCATCCCCTATTGCAACTCTTTAAACTTTAAAAAAATAAGTAGCCTATATTTGACCCAAGATTATTTACTACTCTCAATCAAAATTTCATTGAATTCGGACCGGCAGATTAGCCGTGAAAATGTGACAGACAAACAGACAGACTTTCGCAATTATAATATAAGTATGAATATGTCTTTTTTAACAGTGGCATGCTCTTTGTTATCATGATTGTGACATGCACATTCCGTTCTCCACTTTCCGCCTAAATCCTTTACACTATTATCACAAACACATATTACAGTAAACCCTTTTATAAAAATCCTAACAAACGAACGCAATTCTGCTTACAAGAAAAACTTTATTCGATTGACGCGTTTAAAATTCCAAAATGTGAAACAATTTGTAATCAGACGTGCCTTCGGATAAATAAAAAGATGTTTGTAACAAATTAAAGGTTTCTACGAATAATTGAATTTGTGAGTAGCGCTTTTGATCGGTGTTTTTGGTGTTCTATTTTGCATTTTATTTTTACATAATAAATAAGTTTTTATTATTTTTTTAAGGTGCCTCCCGATTTTTTTTTATTTTTGTCAGGGAAGACATAGTGTCAAGAAACTCCACTCCCTGCCGTCCACCCGAAAAACGAGTTTGACATTGCGTGTTGACTGACGGACCTTAACACCGCGCTTTATCCTTTTCACCAGTGGAGAAATTGAATAAATATAGCTTCACGCTGTATCCCGCACACAGCAGGATAGGCAGAGAAAACTCAGTGTTAAGACACTCCGTTTTCTGCTTTCCGCAAAATTCGGAAGCATTGCGTGTTAAGTGGCGGAACTTAACGCCGCGCTTTGCCGTTTTACCTCGACACCAGAGCGAAGAAAATGGAAATAATAAATATTTCCACTCCTCAAGTGGGAATCGAACCCACAACCAGTCGCTTACAGTCACACGCTTGTGCTACTGTGGCACGACCGGCCCTATTAAAATATTTTTATGAACTAGACGTAAAAAAGCAATTAAAATAATTTAGAAAATAAAAATGACCGTTCCACCTAGTGAGAATCGAACCCACAATCATTCTTAATTACAGTAAGAACACAGTCCACGATGACCTCTGTTTGACTTTGTTAACTATATTTTAAATAAATAAATAGCTTCACGCTATATCCCGCACACAGCAGGGTAGGCAGAGGGAACCTAGTGTTAAGACACTCCGTTCCCCACTTTCCGCCGAATTCGGAGGCTTGCGTGTTAAGTGGCGGAACTTAACGCCGCGCTTTACCTCGACACCAGAGCGACGAAAATGGAAATATAATTTCCACTCCTCGAGTGGGAATCGAACCCACAACCAGTCGTTTACAGTCACACTCTTGTGCCACTGGGCCACGACTGGCCACTACTATATTTTCTTATGCAAATAAGAGTACAACAACGAAAAAACGAACAAGTCAATTACATAACGAAACGCCTTTGTACAGTACCTACTATAAAAGAATCTAACTGTATACGTGGTTCGGTTTCCACTCGGGGAAATGATCATATATTATTTTCATTTCTTCACTCTACTACCTAAGACACGGCTGATGATATTTTTTACTCGGGGCCAGTCGTGACGCAGTGGCACCGACGTGTGACTGTAAACGACTCGTTGTGGGCTCGATTCCCACTCGAGAAGAGGAAATATTTAATATTTCCATTTCTTTCACTTTGATATCGAGGCAAACCGCGGCGTTAAGTTCCGCCACTTGGCACGCAATGCCTCCGAATTCGACGGAAAGTGGGGAACGGAGTGTTTTAACACTAGGTTTCCTCTGCTTACCCTGCGGTGTGCGGGATACAGCGTGAAGCCAAAAATAATATTTGTTACTTAATTAGAACGATCATTCCATCGAGTGGGAATCGAACCCACAACCCCCCCATGAACTATTACAGTGTGACGCAGTCCTACTGTGTCAGAATGGGCTCAGTTTGACTTTATAATTTAATTTTTTTATGCAAATATAACAACGAAAAAAATACCAAGTCAATTATAATAAGCCCGACTTATATACAGTAACGTCTGGTAAGAAATGACAGTCGATATAAAAGGCTGTTTAGTAAGATTGAAAGAGGTCTCAGAAATTGTCCTATAAATTTTGTTCGCGACTACATGTTGGATAAGTGAGGTTTATTTCCGAAGATTTGGGTGAAGTTCGCCCAAAGTTTGCGTCGCGCCTGAATGGGGGAAACCAATGAGGGGATTCTATATTGGTATCGATAGAAATAATAAATAATATATGGTTAAGTAAAAATAAATAGTAATTTTAATATATGTAAAAATATATAGCAGTTTTAATATTTTTAAAAGTATTATACATTATAATGAGGCCGTCGTGGTGCAGTGGACATAATCTGACTCTAAAGCGATGGTCGTCGATTTGATTCCCACTCGTCAAAAGACAATATTTAAAATTTCATTTCTTCATTCTGGTTCCTAAGACCATGCGCGGCGTTGATTTCAGCCACTTAACACGCAATGCCTCCAAAATTTGGCGGAAAATCAGTAAGGTAGTATCTTAACGTTAGATTCCTTCAGCCTACCATGCTGTATGCGCGATATAGCATAACATAGTTATCGACGCCGCTATGGCTCAGTAGGACAGCATCTAACAATAGACGTGATGGTTTAGGGTTTGATTTCCACTTGGTGAAATAATTATATATTATTTTCATTTCCCTGCTCTAGTACCTAAGATACAAAACGTTGAGTTCCGTTGTTTAACATGCAATGTCTCGATTTCGAGCGAAAAGTGATGAACCGAATGTCTTGACACTATGTCTCCACTCACTACCCTCCAGCCTTATTTTTTTAAATGATATTTGCCATCGATGTCTATCTTGTATTCCTTCACTAACCAACCTTGAGATAAGTTCGACAAGTTGCCTTCTTCCACTAAAATATGTAGCGACACGATATTGAAAAGTTTTTGCCGATTCAATGTACTTATCTAGCCGAAGTTGGTGTCCTAACTGTATCGACCTACTTTTGGCTGTATCGAATTTAATTTCAAAGTTTTCAGGTAAAAAAATGAACTTTCTTTTAAGAAGTTAGTGGATTTTTAATTATTTAATTCTATAATGACTTTTAAATTTCAGTTAATTTGGGCTCAGTGGGATTGGATATTGTCTAACTGAAAGTGCGACTGGTTGTGGGTTCGATTGCAACTCGGTGGAAAAATTATATTTAAAGGTTTTTGTTTTTCACTCTGCCTAACACAATACCGCGTTAATTTTTTTTACATTTTTCGTACAATGCAGAAGGTACAAAGGTCAAATCAAAAAATGGTATTTGAGATATGATATTACAAACTTATTTTTTTAACGTCAAATAGTTTACCAGTTTGCTAAAGTTATTATATCAGATCTTAGAAAAACCACAAGAGGCTCATCAGGAGTTATTTTTCAATCAAAAGTTTTTTTTTTCGGGGCCAGTTGTAGCGAAGTGATACAGACGTGCGAGTTCAAACGACTGGTTGTGGGTTCAATTCCCACTCGAGGAGTGGAATTATTTAATATTTTCATTTTCTTCTCTCTGGTACCGGGGCAAAGCGCGGCGTTAAGCCCCCTACTTAACACGCAGTCCCTCCAAAATTCGCTGGAAAGTGGTGAACGGAGTGTCTTAAGGTACTAGGTTCACTCTGCCTACCCGCTGAGCGTGAAACTAAAAAGAAAGTATTTTTTTTATAATAAAATAAATCATTTCATTCAATACATTACCAAGAGAAAAAAGAAAACAATCGTCACGAATGCCAAATAAATTTGTTATTCTGAACGTACAAAATTTAAATTCCCAATTTACTATGGCAATTAGTGACAGTTAAATTTCCAAGTCACTCTTGAATTGGTCATCACTCAAGTCAGGTTGGCTTCCGTTTAATTACCCATCTGGTTTCAAAATGTTTAAATATTCATCCGTTTTTACCACATTTTTTTTATTATTTGTATGTTGATATATATTAATAAACTAGTGGCCCGCTCGCGACTTCGCCGCGTGAACTACGCGACTGTTTCGTTATATTGCATCCTTTGGGGGTAATTTTTGAAAATTAAAGTTGCTTTTGTTTAACCTTGAATTATCGACTATATTTATCCAAATTTAGAGGTTAATTTTGGAAAAAACAAGTAGGCTATGTTTGACCCTCACTTTGTTACTACTTTAATTCTAAATTTCATCCAAATCGGACAGGTAGATTAGCCGTGAAAGCGTGACAGACAAACAGACAAACTTTCGCATTTATAATATAGGTATGGATGTACGTCAGATAGGTTTCCCTTCAGCTTTACGCTTTTCCTGCGTGGCAGGGTACTAGAACCTAGTATCAAGATACTACATTCCGTACTTTTGCACGAATTCGGGACATTGCATGTTGATTGGCGGATCTCAAAGCCGGCTTTGTTTTATTTACCAAAGGGGAGAAATGAGAATAATTAAATTTTAATCATTTCTCTGTATGGGATGCGAAACCATAAGCATTGTTACACTGCGCACGAACGACTCACGAACAAATATACCTAGAGATTTTTTATAGCTTCACTCTGTATCTCGCACACAGCAGGGTAGGCAGAGGGAATCGAGTGTTAAAACACTCCGTTCCTCACTTTCCACCGATTTCGAACGCATTGCGTGTTAAGTAACATGGAACTTAACGCCGCGCTTTGCCTCGACATCAGAGCGAAAAAAAATGAAATATAAAATATTTCCCCTTGAGTGGGAATTGAACCGACAACCAGTCGCTTCACAGGAACACTCAGTGTCTCTGCGCCACGACTGGCTCCAACCGAACGACTGGTACCTACAGATATATCGCAAAATATGAAAAATGAATGTTAGAAACACACAAAGATAGTAAATATTACTTAAGTTTAAAGTTTAAAATAATATTAAGTATATTAAAAATAGATATATTCTTTTGACCTCAATATCACCCATTTTTAATAAAAAAAATAAATCAAAGAATAAATATTCCTTCAGTTTTTAACTTTAATTTTATTTCTACCATTAAAGTTACTTGAAATATAGATAAATTTCCCTGTACATACAAAATAATATGGAGTTATAATTGTATTTACATAGGAAAAGTACAAGCGTAAGTCTGTTCATAATTAACTAACACAAAGTAAGCGGAGCAGCGGAAAACAAGTTGTAATTGAATAAAACTACTTTAAACTTCCAGTCACAAAGCTTGGATATGTACACTTTCAAGATTTTCTGCCCTTTTTTTATAATGAACTGTTGTTCTTTAAATCATTATACATTCAGGAATGTTCAAAAGAATTACTTTAATTACATTAAATTATGAATCTATTAATATAAGAAAGTATTGTAATTATGAAATAAGATAGCTCTTATCCCACTTCCTGCCTTAACATTTTTTTAATTTGTACATTATAGATTTATGACTAACCAATATTTAATACCATAAATAATTTAATAAAACGAATAATTATAAGCTGTAAGGAACACCCCTACATATTATTACTGATTTTGTTTAACTATTAACATATTTATTCTTACACTATTTCAGAATTTCCACTCATCAGAATTTAAATGCACCATCATATAATATCCGCAGCCAGTCATTTTAAGGCTAAAACCACATACATATCTTAAGCATCATTTATTTATTTATTAAACTTATTTTTTTTAGCTTATCGCTTTGTCTTAATTAGCAGGATACACTAAGATACCCTCGTTACATGACACTCATTCTTCGTTTTCCTTCTAAATTCGAGACATGACGTATTCAGTGGCGGAACTCAATATCGCCCTGGTTTGCCAGAACGCTTGTCTCCCCGCAAGTCATCGAGGCTGTGGGTGCTCTGGAAGAAACCCCAGAGCACCCTGAAGGTAACAGTGGCCCACAATAGGTGTGCTGTCCACCGAGGCGTCATAGTAGAATGCGCAAGCGAATCTGCGATGTCTCATGAGGGTGGAGAGGGTTTCCGCTGGGTTTTACTGAGTAGTGTCTAACTTATCGATGAGTCCCACAGTATCATCCGTTCTTAAGGCAGTTTGTCTGTCTTACGCACGGATGGTGTACGTAAACTGCATTTCCCAGCGATAAAAAAAAACACAAAAAAAAGAAAAAAAATAGTGACATGACACTCATCTCCGCTTTACTTTTGAATTCGAGACTTAACGTATTGAGTGGCGGAACTCAATATCTCCCTCCCTATCTTGCCAGAACAGAAAAATCAATATAATAATTCAATTATAACCACCAAGTGAAAATTGAACCCTCAAACATCATATCACAGATTATCACTATCACTGGTCACAATTACCTTTTTATTTAAATTTTATTATCAAAATAAACTACACATTGAAATAACATATGCACGATAACAATCATTATAAAATACTAAGAAATACTTGTGTATTTTGCATAGAGTTTTCTCTAACAATATAGACCCTTCTGTTTAATAGCTTAAGCGGAACATAATTGGCTATTACGTAGGTTAAGCGATAGTTGTTCTATGCTTTTCATACTAGATTTCAAGACACTTTAACCAAGATTATATCTAAGGAGCCGTATTATTAAGGCAGTAATATTTTAACAACATTGTGACACAGTTGAGAGCCGCTTCCTTGAATATAATATTTGTAGGTTTGTATATTAGTGTTTAAAGTGGGGGACGGAGTGTCTTAACACTAAGTTCTCTTTTATTACCCTGTTATGCAGGAAAAAGCGTGAAGTTGCCATGTATTAAGTAGGACCTAATGTGTTTTTAGCTTCACGCTGTATCCCGCAACGTGTCTTTACTAGATTCCGTCTGCCTACCCAGCAGGGAATCTAGTAAAGACACTCCGTTCCCCACTTTCAGTCGAGTCGGAGGCATTACGTGTCTTAACAATATTTCACTGTGCGTGTTAGTTCCGAAACTTAACGCCGCGCTTTATCTTACCAGAAGGAAGATATAAAAATAGTTTTCATATTCGAAGCGTGTAACTAAATAACGTACTAACTTAGCATATTTTTCTAATGTTATTTCGCAATAATTAATACAAACAAAAAGATTAAGTAAGATTAAGTGTTAAGATTTTAAAGCCTAGCAGCGATTAAGATAGTTTAAGTTCTATTTCTATCACAGTTCTTTAAGAGTTTATAGAAATAAGTTTTTCTTATCATCTTATATCATTGGGTTTTATGAGAGGCGATTTATCACCGCCTATGAACAGTGTGCTCGACGTACAACGCAGCGGAATCTCTGGAAGCATTTTATTATTTGTCAAAAAAAAAAAATTCGCGATGATTTTTTAAGCGATGATTGTGGGTCCAATTCCCACTCGGGGGAATCATTATAATTAAATGCAGGATCTTGATTTCCCCCACTCAACAAATAATGGGTCGGATTCGAATGAAAAGCTGAGAACGAAGTATCTTGTCATTCTGTCATGACCTTGCCATGTGGGAGGAAGATTTTAGCTCCAAATTCCCTACTTTAAAAAAAAACTTTATAAAACAAAAACAAAATAATTTTATTCCATAATCATTTCATAAAAGAAAATTATCTATTAAATCAAAACACGTATAATTTTCAATATAGAATCTGAATCGTTATAATAACCATTATCTGCCATTTTTAAAAAAGCCAATGTAGCGCGAATTTAACACAAATATTTTTATTATTTCATAGCAAAATAGGACTTAAAGGCTTAAATATAAAGCTTTTAATTGTGTGGAGTTACTTTGTAAGCTTTTACTAGTATCTCAGTGTAAAGGGTACGTACCTATCATCCGCCCTTTTCATGTTACCAGTGTTTAGAACCTATAGGGATATAATGGACCTAATGGAGTACACAATTACGAAATAATCGCTTTTATACGTAATTTTCTATTCCTTTTTTACGTAAAATTTGTGTAGGTAGTTGTTTTTTAATGTTGAATTCCTTATTTTTCTATAGCTTCATATTTTTTGCATAGAAAGGTCACAGAGAACCAAGAGTTATTATAATTCGTTTTCCACTTTCTGCCTTAATTTAAGACACTATATGTTGAGTGGCAGATTTTGACGCCGTGTTTTGTTTCGGTCACAAGGGCGAAGAAACGAATAAAAGAATCAAATTATAATTAATTCACTGAATGGAAATCGAACTTGCAACCGATCATGATACAGTCAGATGCTGCCCCACTGTTGAACTCATAACTTTTTCGTATTTTTTTTCGAATGAAAAATGAAGTGGCCAGTCGTGGCCCGGTGGCACAAGCGTGTGACTGTAAGCGACTGGTTGTGGGTTCGATTCCCACTCGAGGAGTGGAAATATTTAATATTTCCATTTTCTTCGCTCTGGTGTCGAGGTAAAGCACGGCGTTAAGTTCCGCCACTTAACACGCAATGCCTCCGAATTCGGCGGAAAGTGGGAAACGGAGTGTCTTAACACTAGGTTCCCTCTGCCTACCCTGCTGTGTGCGGGATACAGCGTGAACCTAAAAAAAAAATGAATCCGTTATGAATATTTGTCGCTTGATATGCACTCTTGGATGGGATGATTATAATTAAATTATTTACATTTTCTCGTTCTGATAATGCAAAATGCGACGTTGAGTTGGATGATGGTTCATCCAATGTAATTTTGGCCGCCAGAAAAATGAATAACACAGTAGACACTTGTCTGAAAAAAGAATCACTGTTATGCGTAAAACTTCAAAAAAAAACTTTTTACTATAGTGGGGAAGACAGCGAGAGCCATTCCTCAGTTTCTATGCAATGTATAAGAAAAAATACAATTTTCATAAACAGCAAAGCATGAATTTCCAATACACAAGCATTCGATTTCCAACCCATCATGTATCAGCCATATACCCATATGCCCTTTACCCTTAAGGGCGTCATAAAGGACACTCGAAAATTCTATACCGAATGATAATCTTAACCGTGGATCCCTGTCTATTGAGTTGTAAAATATTTGGGCTGTCGATAAACTAAATATTTAAATGTGTTCCGCAGCTTCTTGAATAAAATAAATAATAAATAATAAAGCCTGCTGTTCACTTTTTGTACGCAGAAAATCTAAATTTGTATAGAACGAAGTTAATTTTCTTATAAAATATATTTGAAAATTTTTAATTAAGTAAATATTTTATATTAAGCATAATATAGATAAAGTACTATTTCTTTTCATCTGTAACTGCAATTATTTGTGATAATTTTATAATCTTATGCGTTACCTTTTACGTACTTTAATGATTTTCTCAATAACTACCAGGTAATATAATCTCATCAAAAATCCTCTCATTTTGCTGCTAATAACCATTTATATTGCTTTTAAATTTAAGTTCCGCCATTGCTACCCAAAAAATTAACAAAACCATATAACAAAGTACTTCACGAAAAAATATATGACTGTAAATCTGCAGTTCCATCAAGCGCCCTTCCGCTCTTGTATAACAAATGCCGTGGCCGTTAATCCGGAGAGAAATCACGCAAAATCACGGGTCTACGTGAGTGTATTAGGGAACCCCACTATATTGAGTTGTAAAAAAATACGTCCTACCCTCCTACGTCCAATTCACGTCACGTCCGAATCAAGTCCATAAGAGATGTTCCCGGGTTTCAATGACGGGTGGCGGTTGAAAGTTTTTTCTTCTCGTTGGTAAGTATTGCGGAATACACAAAGCTTTGTAGCAGTTACGCTCTTTAATTTTATACGTGGACCGCTTTGGGTCATACGTCAATAGGACGTTCTTTCTATGGAAGTTCTTTTTATAGATTATGTAGGCTAGAAATTTGTCGGTATTTTTGGGAATTTTCTACTTTGTTACGATGAGGGTATCAATATATTTAAGTGTTTGGTAAAAGATATAACAGATGTTAGGAGATTAAATTGTATTTGGATTTTTCTTAAGTTACGGTAGCTGTTTTTGTAACTATTTTCATTTGCCCATTTTTATAAGGCACAATACCTCAAATACGAGTCGGGAACAAAGTGTCACGACTCTAAATCCTAGATTAAAAAAATAAAATGAATGATATCCTATTGCAAACAACTAAAAAACTATTCATTAAATACATATTAACGTAAATTTCTTAATAATATAATAACAAAGAAAAAAACAATTATATATTTAGACACATATAAACACAAATAATGAAAATTGTACAGAATTTTGCTACAGCTTGATTAAGCACTTTGGATGCTGAGGTGAACCTAACCTACATCTCTGGACAGATGACAATTACACCTCATACATACATATACATACATAAAGCGAGCAGTTAAACCTTTACACAGTAGTATATTCGTGGCATTCGTAAAAGTAAAATGAACTTGGTAAATTAGGGGAATAAAGATTGTAACAGTAAATGTTACTTCGTGTGATGAATTTTAAGTAGCCGCCTAAATTTTACCAAATTACATACATAGGTGCTTTGAAAAAATTAAATGTTTGTAATTATTTTTTTCCTTTTAAACGTGGTTTAATAGTAACGTAGAATAACAAGTTGTAGATTATAATATGTTTTTTTTGTAGGTAAATTAAGTTGATTTCATTTTTAGTCATTCAGGAAAATTGCGTGTGTGGTGACAAAATCCACATATAAGAACTACAACGTTTTATTTGCATTTATTTTACTGAGTTGATCATATATATGTATGTATACTATGAACGAAATACATTCAATTCCTTTGAAATATTTACTGACGGCATATCATCATGACCGGCCGGAAGTATTTGTACATTTTCATTCATTGAGGCATGAGAATGTTGTACACAATGTGTTCAACTCTTCGGTTTGTCTTGACACCAGAATGGGTAAAAAAGGCACAGGGAGCCTAGTGTTAAGACACTCCGTTCCTCACTCTCCGTCGAATTCGGAGGCATTGCGTGTTCAGTGGTGGAACTTAACGCCGTGCTTTGCTTCAAGGAACCAGAGCGAAGAAAATGGAAACAATAAATATTTCCACTCGTCGAGTGGGAATCGAGTCCACAACTAGTCGCTTTACAATCACACTTTGTGCCTCTGCGCCACGACTGGCCACAATTTAAAATAATTTAATTATAATTATTTCCCCGAGTGGGAATCGAACCCGCGACAATCATATATAGTATGTATAAGTGTCTGACACTTATACACTGCAATATACCCTCTATATATATAAAATGCATATTATAAATATATAAGAATTTTATTATTTCTTAATTAAATTCGAACTTATAACCAGCATTCTGACTCAGGTATGCCTGCCAAGGCTACTATGCCTCCACGGCATCACCACACCGATATTAAAAGGACTACCTGTTGTGATAGCCCGCGTGGAAAATATATGATGTACGGTCAATATGGTGCTCAATTGAGTAAAATAATTAATTGCCAGTAATTCAATTTTTACTTTAAAATGTAAAACGTAATTTATTTAGCCAGTATCATTTTATACTGTGGCTATTTACGGAACTATGAAGTTTATTTTTACGCATTCACGCTCGTTTACTATGCGGTAGAATGTGACGAAAAAGAATACAGTTCTCTACTTTTCACCAAATTTTCATATTGAGTGACGATTGCAACTTATACATAAACATTTTTGAGTGATACATGTTAATAAATGTGGTAAATTTATGAATGATATATGTTAATAAATGTGGTGGAGATATTTTGACACTAGGGTTTCCCTACGCGTCTTACTAAGTCTTCGCCGCGCTTTGCCTTGACACCAGAGTAAAGATTTTTTTCTTTAGCTTCACGCTATATCCCGCACACAGCATGCAAAGGGAACCTAGTGTTTCGACACCGTTCGACACTCCGTTCCCCACTTTCCGCCGAATTTGGAGGCATTGCGTGTTAAGTGTCGACACCATAGCCAAGAAAATGAAATATTAAATATTCCCATTCCTCGAGTGGAAATCGAACCCATAACCAGTTGTTTACAATCAAACTTTTTTGGCTTAAAGAATTTAAGAAGAGACCACGAATATCCTCTTCTTAAAGTGTTTAAATTATAAAATAAGCATCCACCATGAGAGGCATGGTGAATCCATAGAACGTTAAGGTGTGTCTGCTCATATTTTTTAACAATTAAGTTAGTATATACATATAACTTAATTGAAAATATTGTATTCACCATAAAGCTTTTTTGTAGCTCTTTCCTGGCTATCAAAGGCTAGTAGTCAAGACACTGTCTTTACTTTTGCGCCTGATGATGTGATGCAGAACTTAACGCCGCGCTTTATCTTATTGATCAGCGCAGAGAAACGAAATAGATTAAATTATAATTATTCCATAAATTCCATCTTAAGTTTATAAATTTTAACTTCATAGATTTTAAATACATCGATAATAATTAGTTACCAACACGCTTTTAGTAATAAATAACGTAAAAACACATATCTCATCCAAACTTAAACCAGATATTGTTCACAATGCTTTCTATATAGTGAAAATTTTGGATTCAAAGCCCAGATAGCTGTAGCAGTACCATACAAGGCCTGTCAAGTTAATGCTGGCCACTGGCTTCCTTCCAAAAACACGTCCATTGACTCATGTCGTGGAGCGCTCGCCTGTGAAGATACTTTTGTTGTGTTCGCTGATTTATCTTTCTACAACTATTTATGTAGTTAATATAAATGTGTAGAGAATATAGTTTTGTTATGTTTAAATAGTTTAGATTTTGTAAAGAAAGTAGGTATGGTTTGGCAAATAAATAAAAAAAATATGAGATTAAATTTATATTTAAGTAATATAATAATAATAAGCCTTTATTTTAGAGAAATTTACAATTAAATATTTATTTTGCTACATTTTATATGACATCGACAAGTTTCTCCCCTTGCCATGTTTTGGCAAAGGCCTTCTCTCCAATTTTTGCCATTCTAATCTGTTATTTGGTTTCCTTGTCCATAAATTTCCTGCAACACTCTTTATTTCATCTTCCCAGCGTCTGTACTGTCTTCCTCTTATCCTCTTTTTATTTCTTGGGTACCAAAATATATATTAGTAGTATTATAATATAAACTGCAATTAAAAATATTTAAATACATATTTAACATAGAATTTTAGGGGCCAGTAGTGCCGTAGAGGCACAAAATGTGACTGTAAAGTTACTGGTTGTGGGTAGAATCCCACTCGAGGAGTGAAAACACTTGATATTTCTATTTTTTTCACTCTGGTGTTGGCGAGGCTAAGCGTGGCGTTTAGTTCCGCCAGTATCTTAACACTAGGTTACATCTGCCTACGCTGCTGCGTAATGGACTCAGCGTAAAGCTAAGAAAAAAATAAAATAAGAATTTTACTATCGTAAGTAATCACTTTTTATAGCTTACGTACCTGTCAATATATTTTGTATGCCCTACTCTCTCATTGCTATTTATCCCTCTGTCGTAGTGGTGCAAAAGACTGCCGCCGTAGGAATTTTGAGAAACCTTCTTTTAATGTTCCATTACCCTCTTCTAGCTAGGTACATAACAAATGCAGCTTTTTACGACATAGATTTGATTGTCATTGTCGGTCAATCACTCAGTGGCTAACAGTTTTAGATTTTTTTTATACAATTTTAATATATTTTTTACTTTGAATTTTTAATTTCGGTTTTCATTGTAATATACATAAACTGTATTTATTTAGATTTTTTTTTAATTTTATTATTTTTCTATTGAGAACTTATTTAATATTCTTATTACTTACAAGAATTCATTTTTTTCTATAACAAAACCGTTCACTTCACTGAATAATTTTATAGGTCGAATGGAAATCTTGAAAGTCAATTGACTGTTAATTTTTCAATATCAATCTATACTCTTCATAAAATATGTTTTTATGAATGTAAGTGCATTTTTATTAGAATTATTCTTTTCCCCCAAAGTAAACAGATGAGAATCTAGTGTCAGGATGCTTTGTTCTATACTTTCTGCATAAATTCGAAACGTTACAGAATAAGTGACGTATTCAATGCCACACTTTTGTCATATCAAATTTGTGGTATGATTTTTTTATATTTTTCCGTGTGAGGATAGAACGTATTTGTTTTTGTAACCTGACCTTTACATACATAATATAAGTTAGAAATACAACGCAACTTTACAGTATGCTTATTTTTACGTTGCATCTCTATGAATACTTACTTTTCTATACCAATAATTCTGTCGGATATATTTTTTACAGAGTCACGCTGTATCCCGCACACAGCAGGATAGACAGAGGACCTAGTGTTAAGACACTGCTTTCTTCATTTACCGCAGAATTTTGGAGGCATCGCGTGTTAAGTGGCGGAACTCAACGCCGCGCTATGGCTCGCCACTACAGCGAAAGAAACGAAATATTTCAATTCCACGAGTGGCAATCGAACCCACAACCAGTCCCGTTTACCAGTGGCTCAAAATTGGCTTCTTGCGCATATCATCACTTACAAATACGATTTTGACTATCAAATTTTGCATTTATATCCCAAAATACCTTATTCGTACAAGCTATTTTTCATCAAAAACTGTTCCAGGTCGAACGCTGAAAGGTCTAGTTGAAGTGTTAATAGCTGATGCCTATCTGGTTTTCGTGCACTATATATTCCTTTATTCAGCTGCGTAGGTGCCGACATTATAATCTGGCTTAAACCTTTGAAACGTTGTATGAAATGCATAGAACAACCATTAAACACTATAGCCAATTACTCTTCGCCTAAACTATTAAATAGTTCGGAAATACTGCTTCTCCATTGTTTTGTTCCGATAGTGGAGTAGATTTTCAAATATTTAATAATTTTATATGATATAAAGATATTTTTTATATTAAAAATAATATAATATAGGTATACGGGGAACTTAACACCAGGTTCCGTTTGCCTATCCTTCTATATGTGGGATACAGTGGGAAGGAGATTATATTTGGGTAATGCCATATGAGGAAATGCGTATAATGTCATGCATGATGCATCATTCGAAAAGAACTAAATATACCTGGTATATTATTCCATTTCTAATTTTTGTCTATTTTAAAAACATAATACTCATGTATTATGTTTTTAAAATACAAGTGTCGAACTCTAATGCATAATTTCTTACTACTTAATATAACTAAGAAATCCTGACTGTATACACGATGGTTACGGGTTCAATTCCCTTTCGGGGCAATGATTTTTTATTATTATCTCTCTTCGCTCCGGCACCTAGACAAAGCGTTATATTGTATATTACATTCACGTTGTATCCCGCACACAGCAGGGTAGGTAGAGGGAACCTAGTGTTAAGACACTCCGTTCCCCACTTTCCCCCGAATTGTGGAGGCATTGCGTGTTAAGTGGCGGAACTTAACACCGCGCTTTCACCCATATACCAGAGCAAAGAAATTAGAAACATTAAATATTTGTACTCCTCGAGTGGGAATCGAACCCAAAACCAGTCGCTTTACAGTCGCACTTTGTGCCTCTGCACCACGACTGGCCCCTTTGTCGAATACGAGATATTATTGTCTAATAATATCTCTATTTGAGCGGAAAATGGACAATGGAGAGTCTTCACATTAAGTTCTCTCCGACTACTCTACTGAGCTATATGTGTAGAAGCAGTAAAAAACCCATATTTAACCTAAAACACCTGTTTTACATATAATAATAGAACTCTAACGCGACATGCGAACGTATATATTTGGCCTAGTTAGTTTAATTGGCCTGTATGTGATTTATTGTAATTGTTTGGAAAAGCCTTTAGTTGTAAATCATAGTTTTAAAGCCTTTTTACGATGGATAATGTATGTAAAAATATATTATAAAAATTTTACGTTCATAGAAGTACATGAAGCAATCGTCGCGCACTGTAACAACGTTTGGCTGTATACGCGATTGTTGTACGTTCGATTTCTACTCGGGGGAATAATATTTATTTCGTTTATCAAGACAGAGCGCGGCGTCAAGTTCTGCCACTAAACACGCAATCATGAATTCGGAGTACAAAGAGTACAGCCTACCCTAGTATGTGGGAATATGGTTTTAGTTATAAAAATATCTCTTCAGTTATATTTTTCTACAATTATGTCCTTTTTTTTAAAAAAAAAAAAAATATTTACTATCCGTGACTTTGCACGCGGCTATTTCTATACATTGTTGACTGTCGGACCTCAACGAGATGCTTCGTCTTGTTTGGCAAAGCGAAGAAATTGACGATATTATAAAATATGGTAATTACACCCAGCAGAAATCGAACACGCAACCGTAGCGCTTACAGTTCACCCACTGCACCACAGTAACCTCTACATTATACGATAACCCGCTTAAAACTTATTTTTCTTAAAACTTCCCACAAAATATAACGTTTTAACCAAAAATGATCTTCAGAGTGAGGCCTCGGCAAACATTCGATAAGTGTTTGCGTCGCTCAAAGTATTCTAGAGATGTTCCACAAAGGACTTGTTGAGAGTCTTTCAGTCTACAGACGATCCAAGTTACCTTTTTACCTATAAAGTAGTTTGGTAAATGCCTTACGGTTTTAAGAAGTGATAGGTACACAGCGAAGTTTGGTACACGTGAGGTAGGAATGCTATGTAACTTGATATAAATTGTTACTGTTGATATTTGTTATATATAAGTATGTATGTATGTATATAAGTATGTATGTAAAGTTTTTGTATTTGGTAAAAAGTTTTAAAGTAAATGTGAATGATATTTCGTTAGTTTTTTATAATTTGGGTATAGAAATTCTAATATTAAAACGTTAAAAACACCTTTTGGCTTCGTTTAGATTTTGGTTTATTGGGTAGCGGAAGTTACACCGCGTATTTTTCTACCAGATAGAATCAAGTTAATATATTTCTTCAAACGCTTTTTGTTCATATGGACACTGTTTATAGGGTAATTGAAATTACAATAATTGCGTTTACAATCTCATTATTTCAATATAAACCATGATAATGTCTTTTAAAAATATGTGTATATTTTTTAAACATTTTTTAAAGTGTTATTCCACACTTAGGAAAATTGAAAAAGACATTTAAAGAAAACGTATAAAAATTTGAACGCAGCGGGATTCGAACCCGCGCCTCCTGAATACCGTTCAGGCGCTCTCACCACTGAGCCATGCATTCTACTATCCGCTGCGTCGAAATTCTTATACGCTTTATTACAACTTATTTTTGTTGTTAAAATTTGTAAAAATCTCTCTACAGAGATGCTAACTCTTTAAATGTCTTTTTCAATATATACATATATTGTGTATATACTCTTTTCTCCGACGTTATACATTGAGTTCTTACGCATCAGATAAAAATACATAATTACTACCTTTCTTACGATTCGAAATCGAACCCACAACCAATCGCGCTTACAGGCAGACGCGGTCCCACTGCGCCACAATGGCCTTTATTAATATATTAACTTAAGAAATAAACTTGGGGCCAGTCGTGGCGCAGTGGCACAAGCGTGTGACTTTAAACGACTTTGGTTCGATTCCCACTCGAGGAGTGGAAATTAATATTTCCATTTTCTTCGCTCTGATATCAAGGCAAAGCGCGGGGTTAAGTTCCGCCACTTAACACGCAATACCTATGAATTCGGCGGAAAGTTGGGGATGGAGTGTACCCTACTGTGGCCGGGATACAGCGTGAAGCTAAAAAAAAAAAAGGAAATAAACTTTATCAAAATCGAAAATCTTCTATCCTTTACAATATTCCAAATAACTTACATTATTTCCTTTGCAAGCAACATACATAAATGTATGCATTACTTAATTCAAACATTTTAACGACGTACAAACAAAAAAAAGACACCTTTATCTAAACTAAGTGCTTATTTTCGTTCCCTGCAAAGGTCATTGTTGGCGTAAATTTTATTCTGAATTTCATTATGAAAATAATGAAAGCTCATCGTTGTGTTAAACTGAATTATTTACACGTGACGTTTCTTCTAAAAATATAAGAATATTTCTTTTATTTTGTAGAACATTTTATTTATATAATTTTTTTTTTGAGTTTGAGGCTTTTTTCCGCATAGCTAGGATGGTCAGAGTGAAGGCAGTGTTAGGACACTCCGTTCTCCGGTTGCCGTCAGGATTCAAGATAAGTTGCGTCTTAAGTTGCGGAACTTAACGCTGATCTTTGTCATTTCTCATTTCAGAGTGGAGATATGGAAAAAAATTAAATAATCATGTCATTTAGTGGGAATTAACCAATTGCGTTTACAGTCAGACGATCTCTTATCGTGCCACGATAGCCTTATGGATTTTTTTGTATTCTGTAAGTCGCTTCTTTGTTAAGATGAATTGGAGAGTTTTTTTTTGTTACAGTAGTTTTGAACTCTTACGCTCTAGAGCTTTGTGTGTTTTGTGATAATCATTAGCGCTTAATAATCTAATAGAAGTAGATTATTAGAAGTTAAGAAGTAGTTTTGAGATAAGTTGCAGAACTCAGCGCCTCTCTTTGTTTTTCTATCTTTCTTTTTTTTAAGCTTCACGCTGTATCCCACACACAGCAGGGTAGGCAGTAGGAACCTAGTGCCAAGACACTTCTTCCCCACTTTCTGCCAAATTCGGAGGCGTTGCGTGTTAAGTGGCGGAACTTAGCGCCGCGCTTTGCCTCGACACCAGAGCGAAGAAGAAAACGGAAATAATAAATATTTCTACCCCCGGAGTGGAAATCGAACCCACAACCAGTCGCTTTACAGTCAAATTTGGTGCCTCTGCGCCACGACTGGCCCCAAACTGGACTGGACTGGTCTTTTTATCAGAGCGAAGAAATGAAAATTTAACATAATCGTTTCATCTAGTGAGAATCAAACCCACAACCATTATTTTTACAGTCAAAAGCTGTACCACTGTCCCGCGACGGCCTCAACCCATATAGTAAAAGTTCATAAATCACTAAAAAACAGATAACGTATCTACTGACACAAAAGTACATCAGACAAATAGCTGGTCACTGGCGGACATCCAAGTGCTGAGTCAAAGCGAAAGGGGAAAGATATTCTTCCTTTTGCTTTGACGTCAAAATGCTGACGTTTTCTATATTGTTGGACAATACTTTCGTTCAATGTTTGTTATTCTGTAGGCTTATAAAGAGAGATCCTGCCATTTTTGTGAGATAATAGTGAATTCGAATCTCGGGCAAAGTAGTTTTTATAGATATACTAAAACTATGAAATTGAAATTTGTTTAACAATCTAATCGTGTTAGTGTGAAAGTATGTCTGTCTGTTGACGGAATAGACAATGAAAATAGTTGAAGACCAAGCTATTCTTTTTTTATTTCAAAAATTACCTGTGAGTAAACTACTTGACCGATTTCGATGAATTTTCTCAGGAATACAGTTGATGATGCAAGGTCAATCATAATTTATCTATTTTTTTATGAAAACCAATACAGCAAACAGGTCGCAGTTTCACAGGCAGCAGTAATAAAACAATATGACATTAATTATTCTATAGTTAGTTGTAAAGGAGTCACATAAAAATAATAGTAAAATTCAAACACGTGCAAATATATATATTTAAGTAAATACTGGGCCAGTCGTGGCGCAGTAGCACGAGCGTGTGACTGTAAACGACTGGTCGTGGGTTCGATTTCCACTCGAGGAGTGGAAATATTTAATATTTCCATTTTCTTCGCTCTGGTATCGAGGTAAAGCGCGACGTTAAGTTCCGCCACTTAACACGCAATGCCTCCGAATTCAGCGGAAAGTGGGGAACGGAGTGTCTTAACACTAGGTTCCCTCTGCCTACCCTGCTGTGTGCGGGATACAGCGTGAAGCTAAAAAAAAAAGTAAATACTCTTTAGATCAGTGCTACAAATAATGGGTAAACTTTGGTAAATAACGATTGATTATACCTTGAAAGAAAATCAGAAGTTCACTTAGCTTTATTCAGTAACAGTGGAACATTCCACATATCGTACTTCACCTAAAGTAACACAGATTTATCGTTACATCTGAGCTTCGCCACAAGACGTTTATTGCCACGTAAAAGGATTGAATTCTGTTCCATTGGGACTTAAGTATACAATTTAAAAGTTTTGTCATATTACTAATGCTTGCAATATAGTTACTGTGAATTAGAAATTAAACTCAAAATAGTATTCCCAAAATAATAAGTGTTACTTGTAATTTTAATTGTAAAAAGCTAATTTATATAAACTAAATATATATTTAAAATTAGCTTAGACACTAAATATCTTTTGGTCAACCTCCGTAAAGAGAACTAAGATAAAATATATTATTTTTAGCTCTTTGTGATGTTATAACTCTGGTGCAAGTCTACTATTACCTTAACCGCTTTTTATTAACCGTTAGTGGTTAGTGGTGAACTATACAATTATTTCACCACAGGTGGGCGCCGCCGCGCCTACATAACATTAGAAACCTTTAACATTATCAGTGTTTCTCTACTATATTATGCATTTATTTTACATATAAACCTTCCTTTTGAATCATTCTATCTATTAAAAGAAACCGCATCAAAATCCGTTGCGTAAATTTAAAGATCTAAGTATATATACATATAGTCAGATTTGAGAAGATTCTATTTTGCTTTATACTATGTAGAGATGATTTCTGATGTCCACATAGTTTTATTTTCTGATTTCCTTTGTTTTTTTCATTGAACACTGTTGGTTGAAGGTTTTTATTTTTATGTTCACCTTTTTTTGTACAAAATAAAGCATAAAAGGTTCCTAATGCCTTATACAGAGAAATTTGTTTTTTTCTTCCCTAAGTAGTATATATAGATAACCTTTATCAGCAAGACAGAACTCAGAATATCATTAGGTAATTTACAATTAACACTCAAAAAGGAAACATTGAAACAATAATATGAATTTGATATTTATATTAATATAGATTGAATCGTTCGTTCACTTGGTCGTGGTCAATAGTTAAAGGCATCGTTTAATATGACCTATATAAAACGATATGCAAAAAATGTTATCACAAGCACTCTTTTCTAATCTAATACAAACAGAAATTTAATAAAATACAACAATTCAAATATGAAATTTGTTAAACGTTTGTAATTTTAAAAGTGGAAACATGAAATTCATAGTTCGTCACAGATATGTAGTTTATATAGACAAGATAGTCACTAGTAAATAAATAATAATAAAATTTTAAATAAATTACATACGATTTGAGCCTGACAGAAAATAAATGCAATAATGTGATCATGGTTCGTAGCTCAAAATATCTTATTTAGAACTTAAGTCTAAACGTGTTTCAGAACTAAGTTACCAGTTACGGATATCCCATAGTATAATTTGAGGAGGTAAATCTTATGTGCTATTAAAAATTCGTTTTATTTAATTGAAATATTTTTGTGCCGGCTGTGCCAAGGGAATGATTATTCTTATCTTTGCCCTGGTACTAAATAGTGCCCGAAAGTGAATTTGAACGTCGAATTTCGCCACTCAACACTCATTGTCTCGATTTCGGGAGGAAAGTGGAGGTTAAAAGCCTCCACTTCCGTTTTAATTTTAATTATAAAACATAATTAACCTCTTTATATAATTGTAAGGTAGATATAAAATTGATTAACCCCAAAACTAACTAACTTGTTACCCCCATATGACACTGCTTGACGACACCTCGACGCGACGTTTCTTTTAGATGTTCCTCTTTATTTAATACTGAACAATAACTAACATCCATTTATATGGACTTTAAAGTCTGTATTAAAAATATAAGAGATACCAATACCATAATCTTTAGGAATCTTTATAAGCTACAGAAATTTGATATTATCGTATCATATATTGAAATTCATCAAAATAGTAAAAAATTATAATTTTATACAAATTATCATCTAAAATTCCAGTTGGCAGATGAAATACCTTAATTTAATTAAGTTTTATAATGTATTGACAACTACCGTCTGGAGCTCTACCCGTGCCTTTTGGACAACCTCCATTTAAGATAGCTCGAAGTACATTTAAATTTTCCAATAGCTCAGTACTAGTGCCAGTCTCTTCAGTGATAGATATATCAATTTCTGATGATTGATTGTTTTGACCGCTTTCATTAACGTCAGTGTCAGTTGTCCTTATATCTTCATTTCCTATTGTACTTTCTTTTTCTTCTTTAGTTACTATTGGTTGATCATTTTTGTTCTTCTGTTCATCTCTGTTTGCCAATGGAATATCTGGAGTAGCTTTATTCTCTAAATAGAGTAAATCTTCTAAACCATTGGCAACTTCTTTTATTTCTTTATCGAGGGCATTAATGAGATCGTTTTCCTTTATTTTATGAACCTCTTTAACTATAGGACGTAGAATATTACCAAGTAACTGACAGTTAACGCTCAAAAATGAAAAGCATTGACACAATAATATAAATTTGAAATTCATTTTATTATTATTTTATATGGAACGTTAGTTCGGTTGCACTACTGGTGAATAATTAAAAAGGCCATATTAGACGATATGCAATATATATTATCACAAGCGCTCTTATCGTAGGGAACCGGATAAGCAATGCGTTTTTATTATGATAAAAGTTGGAAAAGGCTATTAAAAATATTAAATATTTTATTTTAGCTTTACGCTGTATCCCGCACACTGTAGAGAGTATAAGGAACATAGCGTCAAGACACTCCGTTCCCCACTTTCCGCCGAATTTGGAGGCATTGCGTGTTCAGTGGCGGAACTTAACGCCGTGCTTTACCTCGATACCAGAGCGAAGAAAATGGAAATATTAAATATTTCCACCCCTCGAGTGGGAATCGAACCCACAACCAGTCGTCACACTTTTTGCCTCTGTAAAATAAGAATAAAAAACAAATTACAGTTTTTATCGAAAACAAAATTAAAACATCTGTGACAAAATTGAGGAACGGAGTGCCTTAACACTAGGTTCCCTCTGCCTACCCTGCTGTGTGCGGGATACAGCGTGAAGCTAACAAAAATCAAAAAAATGAAACTATTGTGTGTTTGAATTCAACACGTTCCGAGAAAGCGATGTTTAGGTTAGGTAGATTTAGTTCAATTCGATTCAATGCAGTTCAATTAATCTACAAGAGAATATAGGGGGACCGGCTAGTGGCGGTCGAGAAGGAGCACCGTCAGGTTTTAGTGGGTAACGGCGGCGTTACCATCTTGCCTCACCAGAGTCCCACATAACCCCACTCGGGCTGGTATCCGTAACGGATTTCCTGACGTTAAAAAAAAAGTAAAAAAAAAGAAAATAGGGGGTAAATGCAGAATGAAGTGACAACTAATTATAAATATCATAATTACTAAGTTACTAGTTACGGAAATAACAAAATATGTGTTATTAAAAAAATGCATTAATTCATTTTAAAAGTTTCATTATCAAAGACTTTTCGTGTACCTAGTTGTGTTACTTTGATTTTTTAACGAAGCTCGTTGTCCTATAGGTTAAAATTAATTATTTATAAAGCGTTTTATATCATTGTATGATTTTTTTTGTAGCTTCTCGCTGTATCCTGCACACAGCAGGGTAGGCAGAGGGAACCTAGTGCTAAGACACTCCATTCCCCACTTTCCGCCTAATTGGGTGGCATTGCGTGTTAAGTGGCGGAACTAACGCCGCGCTTTGCCTCGACACCAGAGCGAAGGAAAATGGAAATAATAAATATTTCTCCTCTTCGAGTGGGAATCGAACCCACAACCAGTCGTTTTCAGTCACACGCTTGTGCCACTGCGCCACGACTGGCCCTCATTGTATGTATTTTCATCTATTTATTATATTATACATTTAGATCACTGAGGCGTATAAAAACAGTTTTCACTGTACACTCAACGGTTGCGGTTTCATTCATTAAAATAACTGTTATAAACCAAAAAAACGAATTTAATAATTTAAACTTTTTACTAAAAATCTAGTTTTTACCTAAGATGACGAATAATAACAACAGAACTAGAGCAATTAAATTCTCATTAAGTCTTATTTATTCGAACAAAAAGCAACGTAACTTGTTAAAAATAAACAGACCAAACGAAAGTTTCTTCGTTTTAATTTATATAATCGTACATAGTTCATGAAATGTACATTGTGCATACTGTATACATATATATTGTATACACATATATGTCAAAACGTATATTTCCATTTAACACGCAATGCCTCCGAATTCAGCGGAAAGTGGGGAACGGAGTGTCTTAACACTAGGTCCCCTCTGCCTACCCTGCTGTGTACGGGAAGCTATAAAAGTATATATATATTATACATGTGACTTACCTTCACATAATCTGAAATAAAATTGTAAATGCCCATTCATTAGTACATACGAGTACAACTAAAACAGTTATTTTAAACAATACAGACGTACATTAAAACCGTCGTTAATAATCAAATCGCATACCTCATACCAAGATTCTATGTAATTAAAATCCCCAGCCCAAACTGTACTGACTCAGTCTGATAGCTGAGTCAGTATAGACTAAGACAATGCAGTCTCCATTAGTTAGCGCTGAGCGACAATAGTCCAAGGAACAATGAGACATTTTCCACTACAATAGATTTTCTATTGTATTTGACTGTACATTGTCTTTGAACCTTAATAACTACGGTTAAACTTTTACGTAGTAAAATTTCAATTCTTGAGTGATACTTAAGTTCGCTTACTTTGTTTTCCTTGCTCGAGTTTCGACTGTCTCATACATATTTAATAGGTGTGCGAATAAATTAAGTAATTCACGTAGGTACCTATATCTGTATGGAAGCTGTATGGAAGCTGTAATTACTGTCTCAAAGGATCTGTTAGGTGTAACGCGATATGATTAGATTTATACGTAATGTTGTAATTTTATTTGATTTGGATACTTAACAGAATTGTTAATGGCTAAGTTAATTTTGATTGTAATACCTAAGTGTTTAAATTTGAATAATTTTAATACATTTTCTTTTTTTTTTAGCTTCACGCTGTATCCCGCACACAGCAGGGTAGGCAGAGGGAACCTAGTGTTAAGACACGCCGTTCCGCACTTTCCGCCGAATTTGGAGGCATTGCGTGTAAAGTGGCGGAACTTAACGTCGCGCTTTACCTCGACACCAGAGCGAAGAAAATGGAAATATTAAATATTTCCACTCCTCGAGTGGGAATCGAACCCACAACCAGTCGCTTTACACTTTGCGCCTCTGCGCCACGACTGGCCTCTTATTTGTAATTTTAATATGTTTTATTTTGAAAAACTATGCAGTTGCATTGACACACTTCTAAAATGCGATAAGATGACCCCATTTCAAATGTGGGCGTTATTTTAAAAATAATTGGTAGCTTTTAATATTAAATTATTATATTTAAATGGACATATTATGCTTCTTAATGTAATACTTTATTTTTAACTATAAGTCTTATTCAACATAGCAGAGCAGTCTCAAAGGAACTAGTGTCTAGACATCAGACACAAAATTGGACATTTGTGTGTTTAATGGAAAACACATCTCCGCGCCTTGTCTCACTGATTATTATTCGTCATCTTAAGTAATGACAGCTTCTGGATGTGAATGTTAAGATTCCGGGTTCGATTCCCACTTTGGGAAACAATTATAAATTATTTTCATTTCTTTACTTTAGTAACTTAACAAAAAGTGAATTTGTAGTCCGCCACTCAACATACAATATCTCAATTTTAAGCGTAAAATGAAGATGGGAGTGTCATGACACTTGTTCTCTCTAGCTACCTTACTATACTAAAAACAACATGAAGCTTTTTTATATGATCATTCCTCCAACTAAATCGAATCTACAACCAGTCGCATTCACAATCAGACTATCCCACTGCACCACAGCCACCAATTTATAGTGTATTTAAGAATAACATGTAGAACAAGCTGTACGGAGTGGGCACGGATCCTAATGACTTAGATACGCCTTAGCACTAAACATCCATAACGGTATCGAAATCACCCTCCTTGGCACATTGTCAAATGACTTTCTGTCCATGTATAATAATATAATACGCAAGTATATTACGGTTTTTTGACTTGAAGTTAGTTAAAGAATATTATCTGTTAAAAGCCAGTAAGGCCAGTCGTGGCGCAGTGGTACGTACGTGTGACTGTAAACGACTGGTTTTGGGTTCGATTCCCACTAGAGAGGTAGTAATGTTTATTATTTCCATTTTCTTCGCTCTGGTGTCGAGGTAAAGCGCGGCGTTAAGTCCCGCCACTTAACACGCAATGCCTCCAAATTCGGCGGAAAGTGGGGAACGGAGTGTCTTGACACTGGGTTCCCTCTACATACCCTGCTGTGTGTGTGATATAGCGTGAAGCTAAAAAAATCTTTTAAAATCCATAGTGGTGCAATGGTGTCTGACTGTGAACACGATTTGTTGCGGGTTTCATTCCCATTCGATACCTTGAATATATTTAAAAATTATATTTAATTTCTTCGGTAGTACTTAAGACAAAGGGCAGCGTTGAATTCTGTTATACGACTCGCCGCTCAAATCTCAATTTTGGGCAGAAAGTGGTGAGACTAGGTTCTCACTGCGTAGCATAATGAAAGAAAGAGCGTGGAACTATTCATTTATGTTTTAAAAGAAATATTGCTTTGCCCTTAAAATTTGTTTCAACTTTTATAGTAGTAGCTGGACTATAGTAGTGGTTCCGTTTTAGACAGAAAAATAAGATGTAGTAAACGTATAACTATAGATGTAAATAAAACATATGATTTAGCAGTCACAACATTTGGACGGTGGCCAAGTGGCGCATTGCGTGTCAAATGGCGGAACTTAACGCCGCGCTTTGCCTCGGTACTAGAGCGAAGAAAATTCCCACTTGAAGAGTGCTAAAAATTTAATAAATATTTCCACTCTTCAAGTGGGAATCGAACCCACAACCAGTCGTTTACAGTCACACATTTGTGCCAATATTTATACGTTTTCTTATAATGTTATTCTATAATCATATTAGTATGATTATTGCCTTCGAATAGGGCAGATAGTATCAGCTTACTTTAAACCAAAAATAAAAAAAAATATTTTGAAAGCCTATCATAAAATATCTTAATGTTTCCGCAGATTTTGATTTTAATTGAATTCTACTTCTAAATCACAGTATTCTTAATCACACAGAACAAACTAAGTAAAAATCTAAACTTAAAAAAAAAGAATCAAGCAGAAAATAGACTACAGTAATTACTTAGAGAACACACTAAGTACTTACTATGTAACACAATTAACAAGCACCTCATGATACTAACAACTTAAACAGATGAAAGCTGTGTATTTATTACGGACATTAATACATTCGCGAAGTGTAAAGCATAATTATACTGTTTGCGTTTCAAAAGCTCCGAGTAGCTTTATTAATTGGCGGAATATGTATTGTTTTATGTAATTTGTATTATGTAGACAAAAATAAAAATTTGAAGCACACGTGATGAAAATGTGGGGCCAGTCGTGGCGCAGTGGCACAAGCGTGTGACTGTAAACGACTGGTTGTGGGTTCCATCCCCACTCGAGGAATGGAAATATTTAATATTTCCATTTTCTTCGCTCTGGTGTCGAGGTAAAGCACGGCGTTAAGTTCCGCCACTTAACACAAAATGCCTCCAAATTCGGCGGAAAGTGGGGAACGGAGTGTCTTACCACTAGGTTCCTTCTGCCTACCCTGCTGTATACTGTATATAGCTAAAAAAATGTTGTAATACAGTGGAATATTGTTCGGTTGTATAGGCGAAGGTTGAACCCACAAGGTTCATTTTCAACTGGGGATTCTTTAAATTATTTAAGAATTACAAATACAACATAAAAATTAATTAAAGAAGTTTGTTACTAATGATAAATTATACTTTATACTTTATCAGGCGCCTCTAAAAGTTAACATGGACTTCGCTTAAGTAGGTTATTATAACATTGTATTACCGGTTAAAAAAAGTATTTTGTCTGGTCTAGGAAGATAAAACAAAGCTTTATTTTTAAACCTTACTTAGCTAAACGTGTAAAATCTAGAATTAGTGCGAAAAGTGGAAAATGGAGTGTTTACACACTAAATTATCTACATACCTCTTTTCTCTAAAACTGGAAATATTTTTAAATACCTTTAAACATTTTCAAAGTGTTATTCCACACTTACGAAAATTGAAAAAGACATTTAAAGAATGTATAAATATTCGATAGAAGGGTATATAGTAGGGTAATCAGAGAGACCTTAGTGTAAAGATTCTATTCTTCCCTTTCGCTCGAAATCGAGACATTGCTTTTGGCGGAATTGTTGATTGACGGAAATTATCTTATCTTAGATAGGTGCCAAAGTGAAAAAATGAAAATAATTTAAGTATAGGTAATACTTTCTTCGGGTGGGAATCGAATCCACAACCAATCACATTTATAGTCAGTCGCTCCACTGCACCACTATAGCGTAATAAGGTAATATATTAAAATACTATTGTATTAACTTTATATAGAAGAGTAGAAACAATTTTTTGAAGAATATTTAACTCTTTTCTCTCTTTTGTAAAATAATAATATAGTTATTGACATTCTCCTAAAGTATTGCCACGTACATGATATAAAATTAAGTGATGTTTTGTAAAAAAATATAAAGTTACTAGTTTTGTCTTAAAATTATTTAACTATATACATTTTTTCTTTTTTTATAGCCTCACGCTGTATCCCGCACACGGCAGGGTAGGCAGGGGGAACCTACCTAATGTTAAGACAATCTGTTGCCCACTATCCGCCGAATTCGGAGGCATTGCTTGTTAAGTGGCGGAACTTAATGCTGCGCTTTGCCTCGACACCAGATCGAAGAAAATGAAAATATTAAATATTTCCACTCCTCGAGTGGGAAGCGAACCCACAATCAGTCGCTTTACAGTCACACTTTGTGCCACTGCACCATGATTGGCCCCTTTATACATATACATTTCCCTAATCTGATAAACACGACAAAGTGCAGCGTTAAATTCAGCACTTAAAACGTTATGTCTCGATGTCTTTCGCACAATGAAGAACGGAGTGTCATAACACTACGATACTAAGTACTCTCTGACTACCTGCTATGCGACAAAAAGCCATGAAATATCAAAAGTATTATTATTAAAAATAAACACTGATTTAGGTCATCATTATTTAAAATAAAAACATCAATATCGTTCACATTTAATCATTCAAAATAACTCGAATATTGATAAGGAATAATACCTAAATTAATTAGATTAATGAGATCCTTGTTTTTTTGACAAATTAATTGGGGCTTTATAAGCCAATTCTACTAAATTAGGTAAGGAAGATACGTCACTTTTTGCGTTTAATACAACTTTCAACAGTAAGAATCAACCTACGCAAACAATGTTGCGTATAATTTTATTTATTTACTTAATTAAACCTTCACGTTGTATCCCGTACGCAGCAGGTTAGGCAGAGGGAACCTAGTGTTACGGTACTCCGCTCCTCACTTTGCCTCAACAGGGGGGGAGAGGAGTAGGAATATTAAATATTTCCACTCAGAATATTTCCTCTCCTCGAGTGGGAATCGAGCTCACAATCAGTTGCCATATTTTTCACTGCTGAAGCCCAAAAAATATAATTAGGGTCACAGCTCATTAGAGCCACCCGCAGCCACTCAGCACCGCCTCCACTCGTTGTTGACATGTGGTCCACGGGTGGACCACACGCAGTCAACGAATGACACCGCGTGGTTCTGTAGATTTACTATTTGGACACGCAGTTTTTGTTTATCTAAACAATTATAATTTTAATTTATTCCACTTCACCCAAATTCAACGTCAAATAAAAAGTGTGGCAAGCGTGCTAGCAGCGAGTTGTCCCCGAGCGGTCCACTCGCCGTCCACGCGTGGACGGCTCACGGCAGAGGCGATCCGGAGACGCTACGAAGTTGATGTAGTGAGCGCATGCCCACACAAATTCATATAAAGAATACTAACCGCAGAAGGCGAGGCGGTGCTGAGTGGGCGCCGGATGGCTCTAATGAGCTGCGACCTTTATCCCTCCGAGTGGATATTCAACCCACAACCAATCGTGTTTACAGTCTAACGTTGTCCACTGAGCCGTGAGAGCCTCGATCATTATAAATATTGTATTTATATAAATCCTATTTTTAAATAATCTAATCTATACATTGTAAACATTACGAATTAATTATTTTGAATAATAAGTTCATGACTGATGACTTTTTACTATACCATGATTTTTATTCCGTATATAAAAATACTAGTGGCCCTGTAACGATACATACTATATATAAATAAACGTAGGAATATAAAAAATATATTAAATTAGCGTGGCCAGTCGTGGCCCAGTGGCACAAGCGTGTGACTGTAAACGACTGGTTGTGGGTTCGATTCCCACTCGAGGAGTGGAAATATTTAATATTTCCATTTTCTTCGCTCTGGTGTCGAGGTAAAGCGCGGCGTTAAGTTCCGCCACTTAACACGCAATGCCTCCGAATTCGGCGGAAAGTGGGGAACGGAGTATCTTAATACTAGGTTCCCTCTGCCTACCCTGCCGTGTGCGGGATACAGCGTGAAGCTGAAAAAAAAATATTAAATAATATAATTTAATAATAATAAAAAAATGTATACAATTTTATGGAATAGTTTAAACAAATAATAAAAAAAATATATGATTAAAATTTTCAGAAAATGCAACGCTGGCTGTATGAGTTGCTGGCCGAATATAGTTTATGATTTTTAAAAATGGAATGATGGCGGGAGTGTGGCGTCGGTAAAAAGTGACGCTCAGAAAATTATTGATATTAAATTGAAAATAATATGAATTGAATACAAGAAAGTGGATTTTTAATTAACAAATTTAAAATATTAAATGCAAAGTGATCGAAATATAATAATTTCAAGTTTGGTAAGATGCATATTTGTAAATTATGAATAATTTCTTGGTGAGTTCTTATTACATTAATATTATAAAAATAACAAAGCGAATATTGAAATGAATATCTAAATAATAATAACTAAATAATATAATAGTATTAAAGTTAATAAATATCTAAAACATTAAATCTATGAAAAAGAAACCGTAAAAATTGCAATACAAATTAATTAAAGCATTTAGCGTATGGCGGCACCATCTTAAAATAGTGTTGTATGAACACTATAGTTTACATTTTCCTAAATATTGTAAAGTGGCAGTCGTGGCCCAGTGGCACAAGCGTGTGACTGTAAACGACTGGTTGTGGGTTCGATTCCCAATCGAGGAGTGGAAATATTTAATATTTCCATATTTTTGCTCTGGTGTCGAGGTAAAGCGCGGCGTTAAGTGCCGCCACTTAACACGCAATGCCTCCGAATTAGGCGGAAAGTGGGGAACGGAGTATCTTAATACTAGGTTCCCTCTGCCTACCCTGCTGTGTGCGGGATACAGCGTGAAGCTGAAAAAGAAAAAAAAACAATATTATAAAATTTGTAAATTAATTGTATGTTGCAAGAGTAAATAATAATTATAAAATAATAATGAATAACGCATTGGATAATTAAATATTTTATAGCAAATAAATATTCTCATACGAATATATGAAATTTGATATGACATAAACATATACAACATGTATACAAATCGGACCGGTACATTAGCTGTGGAAGCGTGACAAACAAACTAACAGACATTTGCATTTATAATATAAGTATGGACTACACTACCGACACAACTATAGCTGCTTCGTATTTTCGACGGCCCACAATTTAGTCTTAAGTTAAGGATCGCATGATTGATTTTGATGAATTTTCTCAATAAATTAAAAACAATCTCTAAGGAGCAAAAATAAGGGATTTAAATTTATATGTAAAATTATGCGGGCGTAGCCGCGCGCGGGTAGCTAGTAACTTTAAAATTAGCATGCCTCTGAACTGTAATCGAACTCCCAGCCATTGCATTTACAGTCTGACGTTGTTCCACTTAGCCATGATCGCCTCGATTATTATGAATATTATATTTATATGTTATGTCCTATTTTCAAATAATCTAATCTAGACATTGTTAGCATTATGAATCATTATGAATAATGAATGTGTGATTAATGGTGTTTAGCTATAACATGATTTTTGTTTGGTACGTATATAAAAATACGGTAAACTTGATGCTATTGTTGAGCAATGAAACAGCGTCTGTCTGTATACTGTGACATCGATTCTCACTCAGGAAATGATCGTATTTTAATTATTTTCATGTTTCTGCTTTGGTGATAAGACAAAGTTTAGCGTTGAGTTTTGGCACACACGACGCAATGGAACATGGTGGAAAATGGTATCTTGATACTAGGAAAGAAACATATTTAAGACACTACATTCAAAACTCTTTTTTTTTTATAATTTCACGCTGTATTCCCACTTTCCGCCGAATTCGGAGGCATTGCGTGTTAAGTGGCGGAACTTAACGCCGCGCTTTGCCTCGAAACCAGGGCGAAGAAAATGGAAATATTAAATATTTCCACTCCTCGAGTGGGAATCGAACCCACAACCAGTCGTTTACAGTCACACGCTTTTGCCATTGCGCCACGACTTGCCCCGAGTCGAAAAGTTGAGTGAACCTAACACCGCGTCATATCTTATGTTATTTTCTTTAAATTTAAATACACATAAATTACTAACGTAATTCTTATAATAAAATAAATTAACCATTATAGTACAGTCCAAATGTAGATACCCGAAACAGAATCAAAATATATCAGGCTGTATAATTGACAGGTGACCGGCAGGATTACACGGTCCGTGTTGATGAATTTAGCGCTTCTATCTGATTTGCTGTGGTTCGTTGAATATATTTTGTAACAATTGTTTATTTTATTATATATTTTCTTTAATATTCTTCGTTTTTTTGTAATATTTTTTGTAAATTGTCAATAATGTCTTCAAGCGACCGGTTGTGGGTACTTATGTATGTATGTACATATATAAAGTGCATTTTTTTTAGCATCACGCTGTATCCCGCACACAGCAGGGTAGGCAGAGGTAACCTAGTGTTAAGACACTCCGTTCCCCACTTTCCACCAAATTATGGAGTCATTGTGTGTTAAATGGCGGAACTTAACGCTGCGCTTTGCCTTGACACCAGAGCGAAGAAAATGAAAATATTTCCACTTTTCGAGTGGGAATCGAACCCACAACCAGTCGTTTATAGTCACACGCTTGTGCCACTGGGCCACGACTGGCCACTATTATTTATTATTACAGTGTAGTTTTCCTTTTATGTAAAACAGTAGCAGATCTACTATAATTTTAACAGTATATTTGCTGGTTTATGTAACTCGAGCTATAAAATAGTATATAATACTTCTGACTTACATATATGCATGTATATAGTACGGAACTTAATACTATCTAACATCACGTCATGCAAAAACAGATACCGTTATAGCAAATACGTAGTTCTAAATTTATTGCTTCTTAAATTGTACAGGCGCTTTGCTGCTTACTTATTGCGTCTATAGTTTGACGTATTTTTTTTATGTTCATTTTTATACTTACCGTCATTAATACATTTGTCAATATAGCATTGAAACGTAAACTGTGTTTTATTGAAATACTCAGAAAACTTTGTTAAGCTCTAAAATTTATTGCTATCAAATAAAAGAAGACAAATTTTGGCAACCGTCTAAATACGAATCTGCAAGAAGAAAATAAAAAATCAAGGAGAATTTTTGAAAATTGCAATATTCACTGTCAAGATTCAAGATAATTATATCGTACACGTAGTAACGAAGAGCTGAAGTCTTGATCCATTGAGTCCATTCAGATTTACGAGAAGATTCAGATTTACGACATCCGAACGATTACATAAGAATTTTTGATTTTTTTAAGTGAAGGTACATTATCCAGTTGGTTTCATTGGAGGGAAAGGCGGAGGGAGCGGCTGTAACGTGACCTTGGCTTGGTGCGCAGAAGCCATCGTGGACCACACAGTCTATTAAGATAAGAGACCTAAATTCCTTATAATCTTTCTTCTATCCATTCCATCATTCTATATCCAATTCGAGCTTCGCTTATGCAAATTAAATGCACAAATTATGCGTATTAGTCAATTACGAAGCACGTGCATTGCTTACCTACATTCATTTTGTTAAAAGTAATATTTCGTTATTTCATACTAATCTCATTCAACACAATTATGAAGTAACATTTTCAGACGTTAATTTTTTTTTTGTCTTTTTTTTTTCCTTTTTTTTAGCTTCACGCTGTATCCTGCATACAACAGGTAGGGAAGCTAGTGTTAATACTGTCTTAACACTAGGTCCTTTCCCCACTTTCCGCCGAATTCGGAGGCAATGCGTGTTAAGTGGCGGAACTTAAGGCCGCGCTTTACCTGGACACCCGAGCGTAGAAAATGAAAATATTAAATATTTCCACTCCTCGAGTGGGGATCGAACCCACAACCGGTTGCTTTTACAGACGAGCTACGTCTGGCCCCTAAACTAGAACAATTATTTGTGTTTATTGTTTTATTACGAAGTATTACGAGTGAACTTATCTAAAGATATTATTTATAGTCAATATCTTCGACATTAATTAATTTTAATTAGTGCATTAGATTTTTTAATCACAAATTAATGTAATTGTATTAGCAGGAAATCATACTAATTTATTCGCCGAATATTTCAGGACCTTTTGCAACGCTGCACGTACTAGCGGCTATAACGTGACCTTGGCTTGGTGCGCAGAAGCCATCGTGGACCACGCAGTCTACAAAGATAAGTGACCTAAATTCCTTATAATCTGTCTTCTACCCATTTCATCACCTATATCCAATTCATTCATCTTATATATCCTATATTCTTTATTTCATACTAATCTCATTTAATTATTTAATAAAACTGGCAAAGAATCCATACTTTATATTATAAATGGGATTGTCTGTGTGTTTGTCTGTCATGCTTTCACAGCTAATCTACCGATCCGATTTGGATGAAATTTAAAATGAAAGTAGTAACAATAACTGGATCTAACATAGGCTACTTTTTTTTTCAAAAATCAACCTCTAAAGGGTTGAAATTGGTAAAGGTAAAAGTTTATATGAAAAATCTACACCGCTTGACCAATTGTAATGAAATTTGGCATAAATATAGTTGATAATCCAAGGTTAAACATAGGCTACTTTATTTTTCAAAAATCCATCCAATAGGGTTGCAATACACCGCAACAGCTATGTATGTAGTCACGAGGCAAAGCCGCGAGCGGGCCGCTAGTTATTCAATAAAGCAAATTCAATCTTTTGAATTGCGGTAGGTAAGGTGCTTAGGATTAGTATTATTTTGTTTTTTTATTTATCAGTCAATGAACGTGTAACAACTATAGTATAATAACAATATAACAATAATTTGTGTATATTGTTTTATTACGAAGTATTGTTAGTGGACTCATCTGAAGTTGTTAATTATAGTCAATATTTATTTTTAGCTTCACGCTGTATCCCGCACACAGCAGGGTAGTCAGAGGGAACCTAGTGTTAAGACACTCCGTTCCCCACTTTCCGCCCAAATCGGAGGCATTGCGTGTTAAGTGATGGAACTTAAAGCCGCGCTTTGCCTCGACACCAGAGCGAATAAAATGGAAATATTAAATATTTCTACTCCTCGAGTCGAATAGAACCCACAACCAGTCGTTTACAGTCACACGTTTGTGCCACTGCTCCAAGACTAACCCCTATAGTCAATATCTCCGACATTAATTAATTTATGTTAGTGCATTTCGCACATAGATTTTTTAATCACAAGTTAACGTAATTGTATTAGCGGGAAATTATATTAATTTATTCGCTGAATATTTCAGGACCTTTTGCAACGCTGCGCGTACGCTCGGCGCCGGCGGACCGCTGTAGCTAGTGCATCAGCTGAGCGATAGGCAGCGCGGAGTCCTGAGCGTGGGCGAATCGAGGAGCGTGAGACAATAACAAGTAAGTACTTAATTAATTTTCAATTTGCCTATTAACTTCTTTGCATTCATAATTTCATCACTTTATATTACTTTCACCACAATGACCGAAGCTAGTAGTATATCAACAATTAATGCAAAGGAGTTGAAGGATCTTTGTGATCTGTCGTAGTTCTGTAAAAGGCCGTATCGCTAATTTTAAACTTATTTGAATTTTATTTCTTCGATTAATTTGACACCACTTCAAATAGGCGAATTACAATTGAAGGTAGATAAAATTGAAAAAATGTTGGATGATTTTGATAATCTGCAATCTCGAATTAAAGTGATCAGTTTCGAAAATATGAAAGTTCCTGCGGCAGAAAACAATACTAGTATCAATATCAATTATTCATTAGCATTTTTTTTAAAAAAAACCTTAATCAAATCATATCAAAGGTCAAAGTAACAAATCCTAATGCAAATCATAGCAAAACTGTCCGCGTGCTTCTTGACTGCGGCAGCCAATCGTCATTCATTACTCAATCTCTTAAGCAATCGTCTATATTCGTCTAGATTCAAATCCAATCAATACTATCAATGTTACAGGCATAGGCAAGAGCTCTTGTGATAAAGTCAAAGCCTTACAATTTAAAATTCAATTCATTAATCAATAAAGATTTTAGTATTTCATTTTCACGTTTAGTATTAAAGAATCTTCCAAGAGATCTCATCTTTACCAATAAACACTCAGTTAGTAGACCCGACCTTTAATCACTCCGCACCAGTAAAAATTATTATCGGTACCGATATATTTTGAAACATCTTAGGTCCTGAGTAGAGGTCTCGGGGTCCTAACAATCCTAAACTAAGAAGTTCCAGGCTAGGGTGGTTGATCAGAGACCCTATGTCTACAAATAATATTCATAAAAGTAATCATAACCAATATCTGTCTAACCTGTCTTACTTCACGAAAATTGCTCCCCAATTATCCAAGTTTTGGGAATTAGAATCAGTCCCACAAAATCCAATGTCTCTTGCAGATAAAGAATGTGAAAACCATTTTATTCGTTATACTTACCGTCTCCACACGGCCGATTTTGTGTTAGGCTCCTATTACCTAATACACTTGATGTATTAGGAGACTCTTATACACTAGCGAAAAGTTAAATGTACTCGAATTAAATGATAATTTAAGTATTAGTCATTTGTTAAATACGTTAGGTTTAGGTTGGAACCCCAACTGAGATAATTTACACGTTTCTATACAGATACCTACAAGTATTGTGTTAACCAAAAGAATCATATTATCTTCATCATTTTAAATTTTTGATCCACTTGTGTTATCGAGTCCTTGAGTATTCGTTGAAAGAAAATCTTTCAACGCGGGGGATGATGTTTAGGCTGTAGCAAATACGTAGTATTAAATTTTATTGCTTATTAATTTGTACAGGCGCTTTGCCGCTTAGTTGTCGCGTCTATAGTGTGAAGTTTTTTTATGTTCACTTTTATATTTACCCCTATTAATATATTTATCATTTTTTATTGAAATGTAATCTGTGTTTTATTCAAATACTCAGAAAACTTTGTTAAACTCTAAAATCTATTGATTATATAAGTGTACTTTATGTCACACATATTGTAATGTACTTTTTAATATAATGATAAAATAATACTTTAGACACTATGTAAATATATGTAATTAGTATACACTTATACTTATATTCAACAAGCCGTGTTGGACAGGAAGTTAGAGATAATTTTTTAATTTTACTACCTTCAGGTGTTCAATACAATTATATTGTACTAGGGGCCCGCTCGCGGCTTCGCCGCGTGGACTGCCTAATTGTTTCGTTATGTTGCAAACTTCGGGGGTGGATAATTGAAAAATAAAGAAGCCTATGTTTGGCCTTCGATTATCAATTATATATATTCCAAAATTCATTACAATCGGTCAAGCGGTTTAGCTTTTTCATATAAACTTTCATTCCCTATTTCAACCTTGCAAAATCTTGCAATAGATAGACAAATATTATGAGGGGGATTCTGCCAGAAATATGCTTAAAACGAGATAAAAATCTTATACAGTGATTATTTATTTACCTACAGCAGTTAATATGTAAAAAAATATATAATTCGATTAGTACTTTTTATAATACTATTTATTATCTATATATAAAAATGATTGTTCGTCTGTACGTCCTTTATAGAATCGTAAACTATGCATTTTATCATGTGATGATCTTCAGCAAAGTTGTTTTATATAAGTCTACGAAGGTTTTTGGCAGTCGATCGATTTCGAATTGAAATTAAACGCTGCAAAGTCATATTTTTTCAAACTAAACTGGATCTTTGTATCATGTCAGTGTTAGTGTCAAAAGTCTTTCCTTTATTTTTTTTTTATCTGGTATTTATATATAAAAATAAACAAAATTACAATATTAGTAGTTTACGAGTCGTAAAAATATACGTGGTTCACTATTTGATGTTACTTTAAGAATGCCACGTAATAAGCGGCAACTTTATAGAGTTCATTTAGTTCACTTTATAGGTATTCTTTTATTCATGTAGCTCATAACTTTGTAGCGACGGGTTATCAAAAATGATTGAAATTCTGAGAATAGGAAAGGAAATTCGATTTATTTATATGTAAGTATATTAATATGAAAAATATTTATACCCCTTTTTGCAAGTTATCCGGATAGAGGAGTAAACACACTTGAAATTTATATGGAAAACAGAGAGAGACAGAAAAAAATATCTATTGATAATTCACTTTGTTAAATACGCTAATATAACAAGAAAAAAAGGAAAAAATATCTTGTCTGCCTTTTCATGTTACTGTCGTTTAACACGACTGAGGAAAAGTATTTATTATAAGCAAACATTTAATCCTTAGCATTTTTCCATGTCTTCGTGCGAAAACCGTGGTCATGTTCCAGAAAGAGAAGCCAATGATCAACCTCTGGGGGTTTCAATCCAACTCTTATTCATTCCATTATCCAATCTGTTTCCTTTACCTAATTTATTTTTAATTATAACAAACTAAAAACAAATAAATATTAAATACAAGCAAAGCCCCAAACTAGAGCTAGTATACTATAACAACATAATAGAATATCTGCAATATGACAGTAGTAATCAAAACATAACAGCATGTTGACTCGACTCTAGCTCAATTGGTTAATTCTAAAATATACATGTATATTATTATTTCGAGGAAGTTTCCCCTCACGTAGTGGGAACGTGACGATCGTTCACGCTTCATACAGACGTTTTGGTGTATGGTACATGTTATGAGCGGAATAAATAGTTTTAAACCATTGTGCACCGTGGCGCGGTAGGATAGCGTCTGAATGTAAACGGGATTGGTTTTGGATTCGATACCCACTTGCGGAATTGATTATCTTTAATTATTTACTTACTCATGGTATTGGTATTTAAATATTGCTTATACGCATTTTTATAGCGCCTTAAAGTTATTGTTACCTATTTCAATTTTAATTAATGTGGCATGGCATATGTTAAAATGGCAAAGCATGGTATTGAATTTTGCTGTTCAACAGGCCACGTTTCGGAACTGGGCGGAAAGTGGAAAACAAAGTGTTTTGACTTTAAGTTCTACCTGCATTTATTTATAGGCATATGATGATAACTGTAGGTTTTAATCTTATTTGGAGAAAATATAGATTGATAAAGTAGATATTTTTCTGGTCCAATTTACTAAAAAACAGCGTTTTTATCATTAACATAAACTATATTTAAATGGAACATCACTTATACTAACGTTATCTTATTCTTTCTTTCTGTATCTATTAACTTATACAAATAATTAAAAGCTTATATAGGTATTTTTGGTAATAAAAATCTTTATAACGAAAATGTAGGTACTTCTAATCTTAACAAGAAAGTGACTTAATTAATTTTACAAAATTAACGAAGTCAAGAAACTCCTTGGTAATCTATGGATTTATCACGCGGGTGCCCATCGCATTGCAGAGAGGGGAGCTTAGAGTAATGTTTGGGACTAGCGATTGAAATGTAGGCTTTAAATTACATTAATGCTCGATTTTACTGTCCGAACTCAATTAAAGTACTGTCACATAATCAATTATTTCTGACGTAAAGACATCTGTTCCAAGAATGAATTTGACTAACTGTTAATTTATAGATGGTATACACACAGCTCAGTTTTTTTCATACTTACTTATAAATATATTTTTTATATTCTATAAATATAATTTATTATATTTATACAATATAAAAATATATATTTCTTTATATTTTATAAATATAATTTATTATATTTATAGAATATAAAAAATATATTTATAGTATATTTATAAAAACGCTAACCGCTTGTAGTTTAAGTACGAAATCTTCAGCAAGCCTGCTTTATTACTTAGTATTGAATTTATAATTATGATACATTTATATACGCGTAAATAGGTATCTTTCATCTATTATGAAATTTTACTTTTTCCTTTCATTAGTCAGACACATCATCATTATCATGTTTGTATTGAAATAAAGAAATAATTAATTTAATATACATTTAAAGAAAACGTATAAAAAGTTGTAATAAAGCGTATAAGAATTTCGACGCAGCGGATAGTAGAACGCATGGCTCAGTGGTGAGAGTGCCTGAACGGTGTTCAGGAGGCGCGGGTTCGAATCCCGCTGCGTTCAAATAATTATACGTTTTCTTTAAATATATTTTTCAATTTTCCTAAGTGTGGAATAACACTTTAAAAATGTTTAAAAGTAATTAATTTAATAGTTTAGTTACGCTTTTCAATTATAATTCAAAACGAAATGGCGCAAAACAGGACGACTAGCTTTTCTCCACAATAATATGAAGATCTTATTTATTTGATTTTTGGGTTTTCTTATTAATTAAAATTGAAATAGGTAACAATAACTTGAAGGTGCTATAAAGATACGTATAAGTCATATTTAAATCGCAATACAATGAGTAAGTAAATATTTAAAGAAAGTTTTGACATGCTGTTTGAGAATTCAGATTTTCAAACCTTCAATGATTTTTTAAGCTCAAATATACTAATATCTAAATAACTACAAATGAGACAAGCGCGACGTTTATTTACACCATTTGAAAGGCAATGTCTTATTTTTAGACTAAAAGTGGACGATTGAGTGTCTTAATACTAAGGTTAATACTTACACTGCTATACAAGAAAAATTTGAAACTCCTTTTTAATATTTTTTTCTTACAAAAAAACATACGATATCTCTTAACAATTTCAACAAATATTAATATCCAAATAACGTGCTAACATATAACGTTATCAATTATGTAAATAACAAACGCAAATGCTCTACCAAGTTACCAACATTACTTTGCCACTGTCGTTGTGGTCAAAACACTAGTGTTAATGGATTTAATGGGACCGGTAAATACTCGAGTGCACTCCAACAGGAGGTAGCTATTTTGTGTTAAAATATTACCCTTTTAGGATTACACGTAACTCGGTCGAGTGATCTTTCTACGTAATGCAAAGTTGAAAATAGAAATGGTACTGTTTAACTTTGTATGTAGTTAGGTTATGTTTTGATAGATTGTTCAGGAGGAAGGTAATTTATTTTAAAATAGTATATAAAGTGTGTTTTGAGACCATAGTAGTGCAATTGGGAGTCGTTGCTATGTAAATAATGTATTAGGAGTAATAAGGAGAAAATATTTTTTAACCTGATGCATCTCCTGCATGATAGGTCCTTAAGATAAGACCTTACTCAATGCTGTACTTTTTTAAGTCATTGGTAAACAATGTGTTATATAAAAGAAATTGATGTAACGTTATTGTTCAACCAATGAATATAGATATATTCTTAAAACCGTTTCAAGCGAATTAATGGCTTTTATTTTAGTGTCCGATAATAAACTCTTTCTAACTACTATTACTCAAAAAAATCTACAAATTTATAAAGCATATATTCTACCTGTTCTTGAATCATTACAGGTATGACAAATAATCCCTCCTTTAGCCCAGTTAACATATTAAGATCACCGTAGCAAAGTACGAACGGAGTGTCTTGACACTAGGTTCTCTCTGAATTACCTGCTATACCTATAAAAATAACAAGTTATGTATTAAAAAGAACTACATACATATTATATAGTATTGTATCACTTTAAGAATTCTTACATAAAAATTCCCAGTCTAGAAACGTTTCTCCTAAAATCCTTACGCATTTTTTAACCTATTCGACGCTAAAGGTTCTTAGCCACAAAATTTTATTTTACTACATAACGCTTGAGAAGTTGACCTTTTTCGGTACTAAAATTTAGTTTAGGCATTTTGACGACACACCTTTGTTACGGTTAGAAAATATTCACTTTGAACGTAGATATTTTTATTCATACGATCAACTGTATAAAAAAATATATGGAATTCAGTTTAGGCTTCAAGACGTAGTAGGCAAACGTTTGAGTGTAAACGTCATGGTTGTGGATCGTTTCTCTGCTCTGGTGAACAAGTCAAAACGCGGCGTTGAGGTTTTCTGCTTAATATTCAGTATATACGTACGGAGCCAGTCGTGGCGCAGTGGCACAAGGCTGTGACTGTCAACGACTGATTGTGGGTTCGATTCCCACTCGAGGACTGGAAATATTTCATATTTCCATTTTCTTCTCTCTGGTGTCGAGGCAAAGCGCTGCGTTAAGTTCCGTTACGCAAAGCCTTCGAATTCGGCGGAAAGTGGGGAACGGAGTGTCGTAACACTAGGTTACTATGCCTTCCTTGATGTGAGCGGAATATTACTACGTATTTTTTTCTAGAATTTCGGTGAAAAATGGAGAGCTAAAGTGGCTGTAGGTTATATGTGTGAATTTCTAGATCTTTCTGACCATGCTATGAGGGATAAAGTGTAAAGATAAATTTAAGAAACGAGAATTTCTTCTATTGGTAAGAAAAAAAACTGTGCTAATGGCAATTTTTTTTAAAAATTTTAAAAATGTTCTCTGACCGCTAAGTCACACATGAAACGCTTTGGCATTTTCCAAGAGGCACGAGTTCGAATCCCGCTGCTTAAATTTTTATATTTTCTAAAATTTACTTTAATTTTTTCTAAGTGTGTGAATAACGATTTAAAAATGTTAAAAATAACAATTATTTACTTAAATTTAACCAATTTTTCAATTATTTTCATATAAAACTACGAACTAATAAAATTTCGTATACTCTACCTATAATACAAGTATATACCCTACTATAAAGCCTCAATAATTGTACGGCCTGCCAATCACATACCGGCTAGCAATTTATGAGTTCCCCACCGGCTATTACCGATCTCTTTGCAGATAAAATGAGAAATTTCACGCTGTTTGACTTCGTTTAATTTTATGAAATACCTACTCTTGTGAATCAGAAAAAAGTCTTTAAATCTTAATTTTTATCTATTTTTTCAGCTTTTGTTAGGAGACCAGAGTAGTCAGGGAGAATCTAGTGTTAAGACACTCTGTTCGAAATATTGAGTGTTGAATGTCAGAATTCGAAACTGTGTATCAGAAGCTTGTATATACTCAATGTATAATGTCTTTGACAACACGTTTCAACTATTAGGCCCTACTTTTTTGAAAAGGTATAGCTATTAGAGCTATATTTTTGTTAGGACTTTCGTTTAAAGATTTGATTTCGTGAACAAAAACCACACGTAGATGAAAAATTAACAAAGAATAAACTTTTAGATGCTTGCTCAAGGTCACCATGAATTATTTAATTTAACTAAGAACTTGGTAAGATAAACGAATTATTAGGCGGCAATATAACTTATACAGATTATTATAGAGTTATAAAAGAATAACACCTAGTGCGGCGTCTAGTTCCGTTACTCAACACAAAACATCTCAATTTTAAGCAGAAAATAAATAGCTGAGTGCCTTAACACTATTTTCTCTCTAACTAAAAACAGGAAAACGTTTTGAATCTATAAACAAAATAATTTACACAAATATTTCAAAATATCTAAAATGATTGAAGCACTCTCATTTATATTGTTCAATTAAAGTTTATTTAGCGCGTGCCCGTCACAAAGCTTCTATATCAATCTGTCGTTTTTACGCTTTATCAATTTCAAACTGTCACGGCATGTAAAAACTACGCTACCGTCGACAGTGATGGGTTGACCGGAAACTGCGCGAAATAATTTTTTAAAAAATTTTATTTAACTCAATTCTGTGGGTTTTTGGAGAATACTTACGTATTTAGACTTTTTATTTAATGGAAAGAATGTTATTTTTAAGTAAGTTAAATTTTTGTCGTTCTAAATATATCAAGATATTCGATTATTAAGACAAAATAAGCCTCTGGTTCCATCAATTAATTCTTTGAATTTATAAAAGAACAGAAAGAATAAAGATTTAGATAGAAAAAGGAAAACGGAGAATCTTGACACTAGGTTTTATATGTGAGGGGAGAGGAACCCTTCTTACTGATTAGAGTCCTTGGACCCTTTCTAAAAGAGCGCAGGTTCAAATTCCTCTTCGTTCCAATTTCTATATATTTTTCCAAAAATCTTTTTCATATGCTTACATAATTATGACATTTAAAGTCGAATTCCATACCTCTCCCATACTTTAAAATAATATAAAGGCATCCTGTTTCAAAATACAAGACCGTATATTCAGAAGCTGTCGCAGTCTATAGAGAACAAAGTTTTCAAAGCATACTGGACGTGATTTGTTCTTTCCTTTTTTCTCAGAAGTGTTGAAGCGATTGGTATTCGATGTCCGATGGCCATTTCCGCGAGTAGCTCTGAGCTACCCAATTTGAGCTCTTCTGTAAAGTTGTGAATTTGTAACTTAGTTCTTTGGTAAAAGGTATACATTTAATAATGCAAGCCATACGCCCTTTTAAGAGGAATGTTGGTAATATTGTGTTGTTTTTTTTTATTTATAAAGATTTTTAGTATGTTCAGAATCGTTCTTTTATTAAAGTACTTTATACTTTTTCCCCGTATGGCATAGTAATTAGAGAGGTCTTATTGTCAAGACACTCCTTTCTCCGCTTTCCGCCTGAAATTAAGTAATTGCATTATCCCAATGTCGCGTTTTGTGCTACTCAACACTGCGAATAATAAAAAAATAATAATATCATGATAATTTAACCAAGTGAGAATCGAATCCGCAACCAATCGCAATTATAATCAAACGCTATACTAATGCGCCCTGATTGCTCTTCACTTTGCGCATATTCTTACCATTTTTCACTTTATGGACAAAACTAGGTAACAATTTATTTAAAGCGTTAATATTTCATTTTTATACAAAATTTTATATTCGTTCGATTCGATTTAATAAATCGTTATATGAGAATATAAAAGTATAACTTTAGTACTGTGACATAAATGAAATATATTTTATTAATGTTGATATGCGAGAATACACTTTAATATTCAACTTCTAGTTTTCTTACGTCTTTCTTTATTATTCTTACACCATTTATTTTGATACTTAGGATTTACGTTTCCCAACGAACAGTGCTTCTTCAGCAATTTTTTTTAACTTTACGCTGTATCCCGCACACAGTAGGGTAGGCAGAGGGAATCTAGTGTTAAAACACTGTTCCCCACTTTCCGTCGAATTCAGAGGCATTGCGTGTTAAGTGGCGGAACTTAACGCCGCGCTTTATCTCTGATACCAGAGCGAAAGAAATGGAAATATTAAATATTTCCACTCCTCCAGTGGAAATCGAACCCACAACCAGTCGTTTACATTCATACGTTCGTGCCATTGCACCACCATTTGGACTTCAGAAATTCGGTTCTATATTACACTTTCAATTTCTTTACAGTGATAAATAACACATGCGAAAACATGTTAAAATAAGTAACGTATATTAAAATTCATGGTAATCGTAATAAATATAACGTACCGAAACAGTGGACGGCGTCTATCTAAAACGCGTTGGTTGTGCGTTCGATTCCCACTTATGGGATTGATTTGAGATTAGTGTAATTTTTTTAAGGTCCAGGCCACTAAGTTAGTTTCGTATTCGGGTGGAACATCCATTTTATATAGCGTCAAATAAAACTTAAAATAATTTTCTATAGAACAAGAGTCTTTAAAATAAATTTATTACATCGCCGTACTTAAGTAACGGGGCTTGTTTAAAAATGCTATGACACTCCTGGCAATTTCATTAATATTTAAGAATATGAACCAACATTTATCATTTAGCCAAATATATGTTCACTTTAATACAACAATAATACGTGTAATATTTCCAAATACGAGCAGCTTTATGCCTTTTTTTTCGCACAGCAGGGGAGTTAGATCTTAGTGTCAAGACACTGCCTCCTCCCCTTTTCGCCCGAAATTAACATATTGCACGTTAAGTTGCGGAAATTAACGCCGCGCCTTGTCCCAGGTACCAGAACAGAGAAATGAATATAATATACACATAATCATTTCCACAATGGCAATCGAAGCCATAACTATCGCATTCACAGGCATATGCTGTCACACTGCACCATAACGGCCAAAAAAGCAAAAAATTCAACACTAACAAAATTCCACCTAAAATTCAACTCGCTTTTATAATACTAATAATATATATATCATTTTAAAAGTGTAGTATTAACGTTATAATGCCATAATTTAGTAGCACTTTGTTATCCTGGACTTGGAGATACCTTGTTCTTAAAGTATGTGCTTAAATGCTCAAACAAAATAATTACGTTTCCGTCTGCACCCCGGCTGTGGATATCAACGTCGGTTGTAAATTACAAGCTTTTGACTGTTTATGTGTAGCTTAAGTTGAGCTTTTATATTATGATGCTGTTGAATTTTTTTTAGTTTTTGAGTAAATATGAATTGTTTTTGAGACTTTTCAACACATTTATTAGCTAGATGTGGTATAGCACAAAGTGTTCATAGTTTTCGCTAGTTAGAGGGAGTTTAGTGTCAAGACACTTCTTTCTCCACTTTCAGCCCGTATTGGCGCGGAACTTAACGCCGTGTTTTGTCGTCATGTGATTTGTACTGGAGCTGAAATAATAAAATAATTTAAATATAAGAGTTCCTCAATTGGGAATCAAACCCACGACCAACCGGGCTTACGATCAAATACTGCCCCATTGCGCTTCTATAGTTTCATTCACCTTACTTACAATTTTTGTAGGTAATTAAATATATACTATTTAAAAAGAAGAACGGGTTTAGGTTTTTTTGTCTTATAGTAGAATAGTTAGAGAGAACCTAACAAGCAGAGAAAAAAAAGAAAGTAATAACTATACTTCTTAGTGTTTTATGACTTAATTGCCTTACATGCTTAAACGTGCTATCAAAGAGACAGCTTCAAGTCCTTTGAATCATGAATGATTGAATCAATTGAATACAAATAATAACTGAATATATAGATTTCTGATCTTTTTTTCAGATTAACGCAAAACTTGTATCAAGACATTATATTATTAAGTCTTTACTCGAAAATGAGTCATTGTTATCATTTTGAGTATCGATACTTAACGAAACACTGCGTCTTTCCAGAGCAAAGCAATGAAAATTATCGGGATTTATCAACCCCCTGAGTTTCCCACTCAAACCCACAACCAATCGCATGTACAGTGATAAATCTAAAACAAGCTGTGGAATTTTATGATATATGCGTGTATACGCATATATTTTAATTGGAATTTAAAATCATTGTAAAAAATAAATTAATAAGCAAGGCTTATTACTCTGTAGAAGAGTATTTAAAGGATAAAATGTGTGGAATTAATCTAGATGAGTCCAATGCTGGTTAGCTACCATTGTATCAAATAATAAAATTGTAATTTATATATTTGAAAAGAGCAACTGCTGAGTTTCTGGCCGGCTCTTCTCAGCAGAACTGCCTTCCGACTCGGTGATAGCTTTATGTACATTTGACGTTTGAAAAGTGCTTACAAAAGTCTATTTGAATAAAGATATTTTGTATTTGAATAGTATTCTTTTTATAGTTTATCGGATAATTATCTTAGATTTATAAGCACTGTATATGGAATATATCGTCACTCAAAAAAAAACATTGCACTAAAAAATAAGCACTGTCATACTCGTAAATAATCCCACCAAGGAATATACCTCGAAGAAATATTTATATATATAATGTACTAGCGATCTTTTATAAAACGTACAATTGGTCCGTAACAGAATTTGAAGGAGAGCAGAATGCCTCTCTCTTAGTAAAAGGAGAAAAATAGCAAAAAATATAAATATTAGTAAATGATATGAGCCAAATATCACATATTATTAGTTACCGAAACTAGCAGTGAAGAGCATGAAAATTACAAATGCCAATTCTTATTATCTCACAGGACGAGGCTAGGCTAAAATTATCTTTGAAAGGAGACCCTCTAAGTAACAACCCGGACGTTCTATTTTAAAAGTTGGTAAATGGCACAAAATAGTCTAAAGAGAGTAGCAAAATGTTAAATTACCTGAAGCTCAGGCATCGCTTGAATTTTTCCGTATTTAAATTATAAAGGACTTCTTGAATCCTTTTAGATTTAAAGCAAATGCATTCTATGAATTCAACTGAACAACCAACGTCTTATTATTTTATTTGCAATAAATGTTACCAACATAGTTGGTTATTTTTTTTTTCTTTATGTTTTTGTTGTTAATAATAAAGAAAGTATGTTTTTCTTATTTATTTATTCCATATAGATTCCAAAATGCATATGCAACAATTATATTATTGTTCAATTTAAAATATAAAATTTTTAAATGAATCTAAAGTTTTATTAAAACAATGTTAGAAGCTGTTATATTTTTATCACTATATGTGATAGCAACGTTTTTTTAATTTAATCGATAAAGAAAATTCACACTAAGGACGTTTTTCCACTTTTCAGTTTATTCGGTAAGTTTATAGAAATATTAAATATTTTGAATGATGTGCTGTGGAAGTTAACACCGCATTCATTTGGAGAAAAAAATGTACTTTAAGCACAATCGTTAATCTAAGCGTTTCGCATGAAAATTGCGTTACTATGTTAAAATATAACTTACTTAAGTTATATCAATTTATTTAAAAAAAAATAAGTTCAACCAACAACATAAGTGGTGTTTTATTTCACGGAGTTATTTGACGGGCCGTTGGCTCTGAGGTCACTGTACTTTTTTACTAAATATATTTAATATTTGTTAAAACCAGAAAGAGATGTTATGATGATTTACAATAGCCTTTAGTATTTAGTTGAAGAGAGGGTCAGCTAGTGGTTTGCTAACGATCAGCACTTTTTATTTTGTATTTAGAAAGAAAAATTAAAAATATTTTTTTAGCGCACACAGCAGGGTACACAGAGGGAACCTAGTGTTAAGACATTCCGTTCCCCACTTTCTATTGAGTTAATGAGGCATTGTATGTTAAGTGGCGCAACCTAACGTCGCGCTTTGCTTCGGACACCAGAACGAAGAAAATTGAAATACTAAATATTTCCACTTCTCGAGTGGGAATCGAATCCACAACCAGTCGCTCTTTGTGCCCCTGCGCCACCGGCAGACTATAGTATTGACAGCAAAAAATTATGGCAATAGAAGCGCCGGGCCCGACAGTTATAAATAAATAATTTTACTGTAATTGACATTAATGCAATATGTAAATGGAGAATGGAATAAATTGACACTAGGTTCTCTCTCTCTTTTCGCTACACAAAAAACGTTGGCATCCATATTTTTTTCGATCAAAATTTAAAGTAAATATTATATTTGCTTGAATATTCACAAGAAGTTAGTTTTATTTTTAGCAAAGCAAATGTTATTTATATTCTAATTAATCAGAAGCGGTTTTACTTAAAAAAAATATATATTTCACAACAAAAACATACAAAAGATAGAAATTAAAATCACATTTTGAATAATTAACTTGATTAGTACTAAATATTACAAGATTTCAAAATTAACAATAGGCAAATCGTAATAATTGACAAAAAATAACAAATCGGAATAACAAAGTAAACAACACGTCCGTTCAGCACAACGACCCGAAACAAAGTGATCCCGAGTTGACCACGCTGCCTGTTTTTATAGGGCATCGGCAGTTTTTTTTTTGTTAATTAATGCAATTGTCATCTATTTATATTATAATTAATATAGTTAACATATTATATCTACCTATATATGTAAAAAAATCAAAGTTGTAAAGTAACTGTACTGCCGTTGACAAGGACCGAGTAGTTTAAAACCTACTTTTAAAACAGGGTAAGAACAAAGCTTCAATTCCTAATATATTGGATCATAGTATGGAGTTTTCCGTGAATTGTGCGAAATTGCTAACAGTGGGATTGAAGACAAACTTCACAAACTAGTTATAGAAGAAGCGGTCGGTAAAGAAAACTAAACAGTTCCTAGCGAGTTGCTGGCGACAGTCATACCCGGCGAATATGGGAAATGATTTCTATATAATATTTAAGATAAAATTTAACTTTATAAATTATTTTTATTTTTAAACATTTTTAAAGTGTTATTCCACACTTAGAAACTATCACACACTCACGGTGAGAGCGCCTGGACGGTATTAATGCGGCGCGGGTTCGAATCTCGCTGCGTTCAAATTTTTATGCGTTTTCTAAATGTCTTTTTCATATTATTTTTTGTTTATTTTTAAGGTTATTATGGTAAACTAGTATAGATTGAATATAATTGTGATTAGTTGTGGGTACGATTACCATTCGGTGGTGTGATCACAATTTGATTTACTCGTAAAGTTCCGCCACTCAACGTGCAATGTATTTATTTGGCTGGAAAGTGGTGAAGAGAGCGTCTTCACGCTAGATTTTCTATGGAAAAAGTGTGTAGCTGAAAAAACATATATACTAACACATAGTGATAATTATATTGATATATGAGAGTATAACTATTATTTTTTATTATTTTTAAATATCATTTTAACTGTAGCTTAAAATAGATATTTGAAAGTCTTTTAACTCAGTGAGAAAAGTCAGTCAGCAAATAGGTTATTGGTAACTCAAATAACAGATTTCTCTAATAAACTTGTGTTTCAAGCTCAACTGTCAGTTTGGTACAACAAAAATACATTTTTGTGAATGCATTAGCTGAATTAATTTTTATATGCGTTATCTAGGATATTAGACAAAACACCTACACCTTATTCCACATAGATTGATTCCGATTTGAGTCTCTGTTTTCAAAGTGAAAACAGTCGCTCAAATCAGAGACATTACGTATTTATTGAAAAAACTAACGCCTCGTTTTGTTTTATGTATGAAAGCTGAGAAATCAATATCATTTAAATATTAAATATAATCATTTAAATATTAAATATTCCTTCCCTCAAATGTAAATTGAACCGACAACCATCGCGTTACTGCTAAACACTATCACACTAAGCCACAAAATAGAAATACGAAAAATAGCAAGCACTATCTTTATAATATGACATCACAAATATTCAAATTTAAACTTCACGCTGTATCCTGCATACAGCAGGGCAGGCAGACGGAACCTAGTAGTATTGCGTGTTAAGTGGCGGAACGCTTTGCGTCGATACCAAGATACGAAGTCGATACGAAGAAAATGGAAATGTTAAATATTTGCGCTCCTCCAGTGGGAATTGAACCCACAACCAGCTGTTTACAGTCACACGCTTGTGCCACTGCGTCACGACTGGCTCCACATCACTAAAATATTCCAATTAAATCCATATAAAAGACAAATTAAAACGATTTCCATTAAAATAAAATTAACATAAATAACATAAAACTCTTTAAAACAACAAGCGATTAATCAAAAGCAAAAGGTACAGTGAATCCTATTAAAATGTGGTTTATATCATACTCAGTTCACAAACTATGCGAGTTTATTAGCAGTACTATCAAGATTAAAAGCAACCGGCCAAGGGTTCAGTCGTTTAATTAAGAGGCCTTGAAGCTGGATTTACGCCGGCCTGTCGTTCACAGCCAGAATGTGAAGGGACTTAATTTACTAAATTTCGTTAGGTATATATTTTTAGATTATTTCGGGAAATCGGTTGTTTTTTATATTGTTTTGGTCATGTATGAGAGGATAGAACAGGTTCTTGTTGGTGGATAAAAATGTATGAACGTACAAATAAAACAGCATGAAAAGTTTTTTATAATTTTTTTTCTTTGTTCGTTGTGCATAAATTGAATTTGGAAGAAAAAATATGTCTAAAAATGTTAGGGGAAAATAATATATAATATTTACTACCGGCCCGCTCACGGCTTCATTTTGTGAATTACATAACTGTTTCATTATATTGCAACCCTCAGCAGTGGATTTTTAAAAATTAAGTAGACTATGTTTAACCTTGTATTATCAACTATATTTATTCCAGAATTCATTACAATCGGTCAAGCGGTTTATATTTTTCAGCGGTTTATATTATTCAAGGCAAACAGACAGACTTTCACATTTATAATACAAATTTGGATATCCATACTTAGCATATAATAAAACTGTCAGAGGATTTAATTCTGTACATTAAGTAAAAAGTCAAAAATATACTTCTTAGGGTCTTTGTATAAAATAATTGGAGGAAAAATATAATCTTTAGAAATTTTGTTGGTCTGTCTGTGTTGTTAGATTTTCACACAAAACTAATAAAATAATTTTGATGAAACTTATTCGTTATACAGTTATTAATTCTCAACGACATTATAAGCTAGAAGGAATGTTAAGGAATATTTGATTTATCAAAAATTCCTTAAGTGAGAATCTAAACCTACAATCGCCCTTAGCATAGATATATATTTTTAAACAACGCCACTATATTGTCTACAGTATTTATAAAATACACATTTTATTATAAAATATTTTTCGTAGTTTGTCTAAATTTTTATCCATTTTTTTCAATATATTTGGTGAAAGATATGAGGTGTCAATTTTTTAATAAATTAAGCGACAAACAGGATTTTTGCGTCACTTTCATAATAAAATAGAAAATTGTGATATAAATTTGAGGCCATTGTGGTGCTATCTGACATCGGCTGACTGTAAACGTAATCGTTGTGGTTTTCGATTCCTATTCGGAGATATAACATCATATTTTAATTTATTTTCATTTCTTAAATTTGGTAATAAGACGAAACAGTACTTCGAGTCGAGAACAGGACTTCGAGTGCCCCCACTCATGTTAGAATGCAGAACACAGTCTAATGAAATGGAAAGGAAATGGGTTATGTCTTGACATCAAGCTATCTCTGCCAAACCAAAAACTAACCATAGGATAGAAATTTCCACCGCTCTCGTGGCATAAATGTGGCACAAAACGTGGTGTGTAGTTACGTCACTTAACGCATAATGTCCTAAATATAAAGAAAGGTAAAGCGAAGTCCTTTTTTCAAATTGAATAATTTCTCTTTAGGAGAACCTGTTGTACGAAGTGTTAGACTACCCGCGTTCTCGCTTAAGCTAAGCGGTTTATATTGTTCATACAAATTTCTAAGCTCTACTTTAGATTTTTTTGGATTTAGTTACAGAAAAATAGGTACGTTCGATCTTGTGTCAAACGATCTTTCTGCTAAAACTCCTCGGAATTGGTAAAGTTTGTTTTCTCAAGGTGTGCATAAGAAGAAGTGTATAAGATAAATTTTCATATATTAATATTTTTTTTCAACTCTTAGCGGCTTATTTTGAAAAAAAAAATTATAAATAAACAGAAAAAATAATAATAGTGGTTAAGCCGTGAAAGCATAAAAGACAGACATGCAGACTTTCGTATTTATTACATAAGAATGAATATTGAATACTCTTATCACTTAAGTTATATTAGAACATTACATATCACGTAAATTAAATTATAACATTACAAATTTCAATTATGTAATGCATCAATCAATTAAATGTTATTGATTGACTAGCCCTCAATAGAAACGCCACTTGTACTGTATAGCATTGATAATATTTGGTATGTCAGAATACGCCTAATGACAGTAACATCAGACAGGACTACGGAACAATAACTTAATTAGTCAATGTATATCTGAATATACGAGCTTATATGTAAAGAAAAAAAAATACCGCTCCTATTTTAAGTATATTTAAAATGATATTCACACAATTAGGATACGAAAAATATTATAAGAAAATGTTTAAAAATTTGAACGCAGCAGAATTTAAGCCAGCGCCAGAGTCTCTTAGATCTCAGGAAAATGAGAAATATCTCAAATTTAGTCGAAAAAAGGAGGACGTAGAGTCTTGACACTACACTCCAAATAGTAAAGGCAATAATAGGGCGAAGCTGACATTTAATATGGTTTGAAGACTCGTACTGTAGTATATTCCGGGGTAGTCTGAGGTGCGAAACCAGCACTGCTCGGGTCACATGCATCTTAAGCATCAAATATTATATTTTTACATTCTATCGTTACATTTTTATACATAAATAAGACAGGCCAATTGCTTAAACCGGTTGCTCACCCCAGCTTTACTAATAAACTTTATTTATTCTTACTATGCAACGTATCAATCACTTAAAGCCTGACACTCAATAACACTACCATCCATAACGTCCGAATATCTAAGAACAGTAGCACAATGCACAATGCACACACGACTATTATAAAGCTAACAAATTGATTCAAAGCTCACGTCTGAACTTGAATGAGGAATACCTATTTACACACAACTACAAACAGGCCAATCCTAGTGTAATTAAACGTCAAGCTGTGAACGGAGAAACTAAAACAATTACTATATGGTGTGGTCTAAGTTATAGATGAGGGCGTATTGTATTTTCGCTTTACGCTTACGCTTGTAGCTTGTGATAAGCGTTTCTTTTATTTTGTGGAGTAGGCAGAGGAAATATTGTGACGTATCACTGCTTGTTTCATTTTTTTTAAATTTAGACATAAATCGTGTATAATTATTTAGAAGAATAATACGTTTAACATTAAAATAAATCTAAAAAATCTATGATTAAACTATACATCAAAAATATTATTTTTAATTTAAGTATGACGAGAATTATCTCGACAGTGAAAGGAGAATGAAGACACTCAGTTCTCTGTATTTTGGAACAAGTATTTTATGTGTTTAAGAACTAAATGCATCAATTTTGTTAATAGCCAATTTTCAAACAAACTTTAAAACTGCAACTGTCACTTAATAACAATAACTAACGAAACTCGTTGAAAAACACTACTATTGTAAAAATAACATAAGTTTTATAAAAATATAATATTGTATTCGCTTTTACCTTGTAATACACGACGTTGTAACAGTGATTTATGAAGTAAAATTCACAATGAAAATCAAATAATTGAATGGATTCAGATAAATCTTCCCACTACGTATTATTAATAGGACAATAAATGAAATGTACGAATGTAACAATGTTTTACCTTTTACTGCTATTAGTTTCTTTTTTTTTTTGGTTTAGTCTGTATCCCGCACACAGGAGGGTAGGCAGAGGGAACCTAGTGTTAAGACACTCCGTTCCATACTTTCTGCTAAATACAGAGGCAGTGCGCGTTAAGTGGCGGAACTTAACGCCGCTTTGCCTCGATACCAGAGCGAAGAAAATGAAAATCAAATATTTCCACTCCTCGAGTGGGAATCGAACCCACAACCTGTCGTTTACAGTCACACGCTTGTGCCACTGCGCCACGACTGGCCCCATCTACTAACTAACTACTATTTGTATTTTTGAGAAATCCTGCATTGTGATAAGAAGATAACGTTATCCCAAACTTTCAAATTAATGTTTATATGTTTTTGATAGAATATTATTTACACACTGAGAATCCATACTTATAATATAAATTTGAATGTCAATGTGTTTGTCTGTTATCCTTTCACGGCTAACCTACCGGTTTGATTTGGATACAATTTAGAATAAAAGTAGTAAATTATCCAAGGTTCAACAAAAGCTACTTATTTTTTCAAAAATCACCATGTAAAGGGTGAAATGGGGGACGAAAGTTTATATGAAAAATTTAAACTACTTTACTGAATTTTGAAATAAATATAGTTGATAATAAAGGGTTAAACAAGGTTAGCTATGCAGTACAGCTATGCAGTTCACACCGGCAAAGCCGCGAGCGGGGCGCTAGTATGGAAAATATATTGAAAATTGAATGTAGCAGGTTTTCAAAGAGCACTTCTTATGTCCAAGCGCTTCAGCTAATTAGTCTCGTATGTGTTCTTATCGAGCTACGTCGAATTTTTTATATATTTACTTGTTACACTTTATTTTTGTTGTTTCTTTTTTAGTTAGAACATTCAGTATAACCTTTAAAAATCTGATATATTTTAAATATCTGATTCGCCTTTCTATTTATTTACAGAGAAAAAAATGTTACCCAATATTGTACCGTTTCATCAGGCGCTTACCAACTGAGCTACTATTAATTAGAGCTAAATTACTATAAAATTGTTTCTTTCTGCTCAGAACAAATTGTCATATTGAATTAAACATATTTTGTTTTTATTATATAAAACTAGTTGAAACTCATAAATTCATTTGCGTGGAATATAAAACAAATTTTGATGGAATTTTTGGAATTTGCTCCTATTGCCCTTCAAGGAATCTACATGCTAAAGTTCAGCTTTCTACGTTTACTAGTTTCGGATGTGCGCTGTCTGTCAGTTAGTCAGTAACGCAAGAGTTTTACATATTTATTAATAAAAAAATCTAATTGGGGCCAGAACGGAGTGTGTTTAAACTAGGTTCCCTCTGCCTAATCTGCTGTCTGCGGGATACAGCGTGAGGCTAAAAAAAAACGAATTACAAATCACCTCATTGTGAAAAATGTTTTTTGGAAAACAAAAAAAAATGAAAGCGAAGAGATTCTAACTTGCATTCACTTAGAAACCGTCGAATCGCTCTGGCTGCTAACCCATGCGTTCTACAGCCATCTACACCGACATTCTTATACGCTAATACAATTTACGTCAACTCTGTATTTATCAAAAATAGTATAAAACATAAAGTTAAAACGTATAAATGTTTAAATTTCATATAAACATTTGATCTACACGTAGTTTTCTATGAATAACATTTGCAGTTTCTCTTTCTGTCGGAAACAGCTTTCTGCTTACAAATTGGTCTGTTTGTCAAACCGCGGCGGACGTTTGATTAACTTTGGCACCAGAGTTATTTAATGTATTTCATGTATCAACAAATGTACGTACTATCTATTTAATGGTATTTTTCTTTGTAAGGGGGTACAGACTCTATGGTTTAAAATGGATTCTGTCACTTCACAAAAATGTATGTGGTATATAATAGTATCAAAATAATAGTATCAGGTAGGTATAATATTTAGAAACATATATTAAAAATTTGAAGATTTTTCCCACACAGTACAGTAGTCAAAGGGAGGCTAGTGTCAAAGTCTCCGTTCTCCACTTTTTACCGGACTTCCAAACATTGTGTGCTTTGTGGCGGAACTCAAATGAAAATCATTTAAATATCATTCCTCCGAGAGGGATTCGAGCCAATTGCATTTACAGTGAGACGCTGTCCACTGCGCCTTGACAACTTCCTGATGTTTATGTGTAACATTTATAGTATTTATATTATGTGTTATAATTCATTAATACAATACTCAACTAGAGGAGTGGAAATATTTAATATTTCTATTTTCTTCGCTTTGGCGTCGAGGCAAAGCGCGGCGTTAAGTTCCCCCACATAACACGCAATGCTTCCGAATTAGACAGTGAAAGTGGGGAACGGAGTGTCATAACACTAGGTTCCCTCTGCCTACGCTGCTGTGTGCGTGTATCCCGCGTGAAGCTAAAAAGAAAATTTGCCAGCATCCCTGTCTGTATCATTTTCGACAAAAAGAGTACATTTTCATTCTTTCAAGCATTTATATTAGTAAAAATTTATTACTATAGTTTTTTATAGTTAAATAATTTATACAAATGTCTATTTTTTCACACACAAAGCCTCAATATACCACTAGTTTCTAACCAAAACTTTATACGTCCCGGTACTCGGTAGTCATTTAATTCTGTCACTAGCTCGTGACGAGGTGCGACATGGTCTCGATTTAATCAAAGATCCCAACTTGTTAGATGTCCTGTTAATTGTTTCATTGAGTCTTGAAAGTTTCGAATTAGTTTATACTAAAGTTTAATATTATTTAAAATAGTTTATTTAAAATAATTTATTCATAATTATAATATACTAAAACTATATACTATGTGAAGAAACAAAAAGTAAATCAGTTTTTTTTGGCAGCTTGAATCGGAAACATCGTGTATATAATTCTTAAAAAAAAAAAAATCGTCCCGCTGAGTTTCTTGCGCCGGTTCTTCTCAGGTCTGAGGCATTACCTGTGGTGAACCGGTGGTAAATTGTTTGACGTTTAAAAAATGAAGCATGTAACTTCTTACTTTGAATAAAATTATTTGACTTTGACTTTGACTTGTCAACAGTTGAAATTGAACCCACACTAATTGCGGCTACCGTCTGACACTATGCAACTGCGCTTTGACAGCCTAGAATCCTTATTACCTTTATGTTTTACTTAATTTCTTAAAGCTGTAGGAAAAACTGTAAGCCCCATTTACAAAAAGTTTGCTAACAGGCAATGAAATTTGTCATTATTAAATAATATGCGGAAAAAAAGGCAATATTTTTTGTAATAGTACGTTAGAAATGCATTAAATGATTAAAATAGACATACACTCCACTGTTTGACATAGGTAAACTTTGAATAAAATGAAATAAATGTTTCTACGGCAACGCATTCACGGGGCTAGTAAAATGTACATATCAATTTAAAAAAATATTACTACAGCGAACCAAAAATATTTTAATCAATAAAATTTAAGTTTTTTTACTAATGTACTGTGGTTGTTACAAAATTGCTACAAAAAAATTTTTAATCCTAAAAAAAGTCATTTACAAACTCTCCAGAGATACTAGAACCGCAAAAATAAGTTGTAATAAAGCGTACGAGAATTTCGACGCAGCTGGTAGTAGAACGCATGGCTTAGCTGTCAGAGCGCCTGGACGGTATTCAGGAGGCGCGGGTTGGAATCCCAGTGGGATCATTTTTTTATACGTTTTCTAAATGTCAATTTTCCTTAGTGTGGAATAGCACTTTCAAAATGTTTGAAATTATTTTTAATACTTATAACATATTAATAATGTATGCGTATGTACATGGTACAAATACCAAAATAAAAAAAAAAATTGTTCGTTCCGTTCTGGAACTGCTAGACCAGTTTTGACGAGACTTCCACTGAAAGATAGATTATATTTAAGATTAATAACTATTTCATTAAATTCCACGGAGACGAAGTCACGGGGCACAGCTAGTCTATAGCTATAAATAAAGGCACAAACGTCAGTGTCATAATCTCTCCCGCTTAACAAGTCCCAACAAGTAATTCCTTGCGAAAGCTTCCACTACTGAAACAATTACCGAGAACATCGACAAAGTTACCACTTTGATTAAACGGAGACCGCGCTAGTTCCTAGTCGACGGCGTGAAGTGGTTTGGTGATATATAAAATATTAATTAGGATAGATTTTTACTATGGGATTTTTTTTTATATTCTCGTTGAGTTTGCTTATCTTTTTGTAGCAGAAATGGAAATGGATTTTATTACTTTTTTAGCTTCACGCCCTATCCCGCACACAGCATGGTAGACATAGTGAACCTTGTGGTAAGACACTCCGTTCCTCACTTTCCGCCGAGTTTGGAGGCATTGCGTGTTACGAGGCGGACCTTAACGCCGCGCTTTGTTTCTAAAGTGGGAATCGAACCCCACAATCAGTCGTTTACAGTCAGTTTTGTGCCACTGCGCCGCAACTCCAGTCAGTTGGGGCCAACTGACTGGTTTTTTTTATTCTTTTTCCAACATAGCGGGGTAGACAGAGAATCTAGTGTCTCAAGGCTTTCCGTTTATCACTTGACAGATTTAAGAACTCATGTGTGATATGTAAAAATCATAAATTGAATAGAGTACTAATAATATTTATTGAATTATTTTGCAATATGGTTAAAAACGTAATGTAGTATCACGGAGATCACGCTTAAGATGTACCGGCGTAGAAGTTAAAAAACTCTGAGGACATAAGGTGAAATACTGCGACAAGTGAGCACCAAAAATATGAATACTTCCGATATTATATTATTATTAAATTTACTGATTTCAGGCATAAAGTGGAGAACAGAATGTTTTGACAATAGGTTCCCTCTTATTACCGTGTTGTGCAAGACGACACTATTATTGTATGCTTAATGTATTGAAACGTTTAATAAATACATAATAATTAATTTCATTCTATCTACCATACTAAAACATATAAAAAAGCTTGTGAACGACTTCATCGATTTGGTTTGTCTTTTTTTATGATTTTCCTAAATGTTTATCAAAATATTGATTTGTAGATTTTTTTTTTTGAAATAAATAATAGAAAATTGTCCAGATACTTGAAAAATATATAATGAGTTTAAGTGTTTATTAAGATTTGAATTGATTACTTACAAAGTAAGATGGGACAATTGTCGGATATATCATATACTCCTCTGAATATTTTCAGCCTACGACAGCGTTCAAAGGGATATCTAGTGATGTAAAGCCAATAGGATTGTGTCAGTCAAATGGTTTGATGGCTTTATCAAGATTCGTAAAACTTTTGATCATACCGTCACCGACTTAGATGAACCACGGATAAAAATAATAAGTTTTCTATAGTGATAAGCCTTCTTGGAAGTTACGTTATCGCTCTTAGGCGAAATTTTTTTTCAGGCCATCATTGTGCAATGAGAAAGTGCGCTAACTGACTATAATTGCAATTGGTCGAAAATTTGATTGGGACTCCAAGGATTCTAATTTAATTATTTTGCTATTTACGCGCTAGTGAACACAGCAAATTGCGACGTTGAGACCCGTTAAGACTCAATACACAATGCCTCGCATTAGAACGGAAATTGGGAAACGGAGTGACATGACACTAGGTTCATTCTGCCTAAATTGCTAAAGGAAAGTTGTACTAGTAATTCTGAAAAAGATTTTTTTAAATATGATATTTGCTTTAAATTTTAAAAAAACTCTCCTGAAATCCAGTTGTGTAAAGACTGATGAATTAATGTCTACATTCCAACTGTATTCAATGTATACTGTTACAGAACTTAATACTCTGTTTTTTTTTACGAATATACAAATAATATCGCGATCATTCGCGACTAAATATCACAGCCAAAGTCAAAAAAATAGTCAAAATAAGAAGCTACATGCTTCATTTTTTGAACGTGAACAATTGACAACCGGTCCACCAAAAGCATGCCTCAAACCTGACATCAACCCATAACCATCGTATTCAGAGAATCAAATGCTGTCTCACAGCTCTGCAATGGCCTAAATCGTATTTTTTCCCAATCCCAGTCATTTTCCAGTTTACTACACAACAGAATCTGGTCAGTGAATTTAATATAAGAGTCTGGAGGAATGCAAAGTTTTAGCCTGTGGCCGATGTGATTTGAATTCAATAAACGGCTTCGACTCACGGATCGCTTTCTATGGAAATGAAGAGGGTGTCTTTTATTTTTGCGAGAGAATTATTACTGAGATATGTACGTACGTAAATTCAAAGATTTTTAGTTTCTGTACTAATTTAGTAGAAGAAAAAGTGGTCCGTTTGTGATTGTGTATTTAAAATATGCGTAGACTGCAAAAAAAAAAATTTTTTAACTAATATGTAATCTATTTTGACTGGTCTATATGTAGGTATGGCTAGATCATTCCGTAGGATCTTACAATAAGTAAAGACTAGAATAAAGAACTTTGAATCAATAAGTAGCAAACAATTCCGTATCTGAAGATATTACATTGACATCCAACCTTGACTAAGAAACGGAATGGAATGCGTAAAATCAGACACAGCACTTGTATCATATATTAGCACTTTAAATATATGTATCATATATTTAACGTGATAAGGTATACTCATTCTCTCAGATTGGAGGAGGTGGTTGTGATGACATATCTATAAATGTCATCACAATCACCTCCTTACTACTGTACTAAGATGCCTGTACTGACCTTGGTCATTTTTCTGGGTCATAAGCAACGTCTAAGATCTAAGACCTGATATAACCACAAGTTTTATACTTTCCGAGTTATTAGAGAATAACGTAACCCTCTCTTTTAGTTGACCGAATATACATACATACATACATATATGTAAATACACTCCAAATGGGAATTCCAACTTACGAGTACAACTGTTGTATAACAACTTATTCAAATACGTGCAGCCAAACACGTTACAATTAGACGACGACGCCTGTTCACATATATTTACTTATTTATTCGAGCTCTTATCAAATAATTTATTTAACAAAAATACCGCGTCGTTGAATTTTTAATTGCCACAAGTAAAATTCTGTTGAGTAAAAAACGATTAAAATGCGGCTACAGGAATTAAACAAAATTAGAGCACGATCTTACTGCTAGTTTAGCGTTCTTTTAATTAGCATTCCTTTAAAAGAACTTCCCGAGGCTTAATGGAAGAAACAGTTCATGTAAATATTTCTAAATGTACATTTTATTTTATATAATGTTTTTATTTTGGTTTGACGTAATCGTGCTACGCTTAGAACTTATAATAGCGGAAATTGTGGATAATTAAGTAATCGTAGAGATCATTCTAGTGCAGTCAGTCAGAGTGTGACTGTAAGCGCGATTGTTTGTAGGTTCGATTATCCCGCACACAGCAGGGTAGGCAGAGGGAACCTAGTGTTAAGACACTCCGTTCCCCACTTTCCGCCGAATTCGGAGGCATTGCGTGTTAAATGGCGGAACTTAACGCCAATTTCGCTTTTTACTATATTTAATTCTTTTAAGCTATAGAAAGAAGACAGAGAGCGAAATTTATTTTCCACCACTGAGCATGTAGTGCCTCGATTTCGATTATAAAGTGGAGAATGGAGTGCCTTTACACTAAGTTCCCTCTGACTATCTTGCTATACGAGAAAAAAACATTAAACAAATGGCAACACAATGAAATTTACACTTACACAATATGAAACATAATAAAGTTTGAAAAGGACAGTGTAAAATAAATTTAATATTGGGTTTTGATTTCAACGAATGCCTCTAGTAATTATACGGTCTATATATGAATATATCGCAGCTCATTATAATTGACGCCGCAATAATAAGTGGAACGCGTGCATTTTACAATCAGTTCACATTGTGGAGTTTTTAGTACTATTGTAAATTGTAATTTTTGGTAACTTTTTTTTTATATTGTATGCGATTCAAAGAAAGAATTACTTCTATACTAATATTATAAAGAAATAAAGTTTGTTGTTTGTAAGAGCTAATATTCGGAAATACTGAACTAATCGTTGAAATTCTTTCACAATTAGAAAGCTACACTTTTCAGGAGTGCTATAGGCCAGTGCTAATATGATATAATTGAAATTTCAGAGAATCCCAAAAAAGCTAATAGGGGATAAAAGTCGGTAATCATGTGGGAAATCTGCAAGCGGGTGGCTAGTGAATTATAATTCACTGTACTTTTAATTAAAGACTGCGTATTGAATGGTAGAATGTAACGTCAATCGTGGACTATCTAAGTTAGACAACTATAATAGATCTGCCGAAGTATGTGAAGTTTAGCGAAGCAATGTTGTGAAGGGAATGAAAGAAAGTCTAATAGCAACGTATACATTTCAATTAAAATATAGATGTAAGTAAATAAAGACAAAAATTCTGACACGATTGGCACTGTACCATATATGTATACGGTTTGGCCTTAATGTCTAGCTGAAACTGAATAGCTATATCTTTAAACATTAATATTAAAAAATATAATTTTTAAATACTTTTTTTATACTTATATACACAACTAGCGGCCCGCTCGCTGCTTCGCCGCGTAACTATTTCGTTATATTGCAACCATTTTTAAAAAATGTCTAACCTTGGATTATCAACTATATTTATCCAAAAAATCATTACAATCGGTCAAGCTGGTTAGATTTTTCACATAAACTTTCATTTCCCACTTCAACCCTTTAAAGATTGATTTTTGAAAAAATAAGTAGCTTATTTTTGACCCTGGGTTACGTACTACTTTCATTCTAAATTTCATCCAAATCGGACCGGTAGATTAGCCGAGTAAGCGTGACAGACAAACACACAGACTACACAGACTACTAGTACTACTGACGTAAAGTACTTAGTACATTAACTGAACTTTTATGAAAATCTACATTATACGGCTACACTTAACAGTGAAAAAATAATTAAATCTGTTCATATTGAATATGTGGCATTAATTATTCTTTCAATTTATAGAATTGTCGGTCTTTGAACAATCTGATACGTTTTAATCGAATATCAAGTTCGTGACAATTGTGACACATAATAAGTATTACATTTTTTATGTTTACATTTTTACTAGATAAGCAAAATAGTCAGTGAGATTTTGCTCTGTAGGAGGGCGAGTTAAGAATATAATTCCTTTCCATTTCCCGTAAAAGACGGGTAACCCAGTAACTTGGTGATAGGTTTCCCTCATCGACTGGCTGGCGGCCACTATCATGTCAAAAACGTCAATTATCTAATTTTATATTCCGGTTCAATGACATGTAAGCCAGCTCTATCTATTACCACCCAATCTTCGCCAAGAAAATGGAAATATTAAATATTTCCACTCTTCGAGTGGGAATCGAACCCACAACCAGTCGTGTGAAGTCACACGGCTGTGCCACTGTACCACAACTGGCCTCATACTGCATGATGTCTTTGTGCATGTTATATTTTAATTTATATGGTGGCGTATGAAGCACATTTCTCTTTTAAAAAACGAAATTTACATATTCATTTGGTTTTGACTACCAAAAGAGTACGCTCTGTCATAAGATGCAATTAATATTCACTTTTAACATATTTTATGTCGATAGACTGACCTTGTACTTTTAAAAATCCACATATTAATACGTGAAGTAAAAACTTTCAACCTAGAAAACGTTAGTATATTTTATCTTTAAACGAGCATGTTAGGGATTTCAGGGGCGAAAACTCGATCTAGCGGGATTTTAATTTTGGAAAATGTCTTTTTTTCTGTATTCTAACGCAACAAAAATACTGTTAGAGAGATAATTTGTATACGAATATTTATTTCGCCACTATTGACAATCTATAAAGCTAAGGTGAAAGAGCGGGTTTTTAAAGCAGAAGTCACATGCAGTCACCTGATATTGAACAATATGCGAAACGAGGAGTTTCTACTTATAAAATTTGCCGTAGTTAAAGTAATATAAAGAAGGCAGAGAAGGCACACGAGCAGAAGGACAATATGACAATATTTTTCATTATATTATATTTTCATCATTTTGAAATACATTCAATTAACAAAATTAATATTATCCAATTACTATATGTTTGACATAAAATTTTGTATAAAGTGGCATTCACGTTACTAAAGCAAGGCGTATTTTACATGTCGTCGGGTCCATTAGTAGTTTTAGCTCTACTATGACCATACATTTTAAAACATTTTTAACTTTTGTTATCAAATAAATATTGTTATAAAATTCAATTTGAAGTGACGCACGTACATTGATTGACGCTACAACGTGCTTTGCCTGTTGTAATAATTTAATTTATACCATATTATTTGTGCCCAACGTTACGTCATAGGAAAAGAATTTAACTCCCGATGATATTTAAACAATATACATTTCTCCGCTCTGGTTACAAAGCGTGGCGGTGAGTTTCGCCAATTAACACGCCAGGTCAAAGTTAAATAATGTTATTCAAAACAGGAACTTAAAAACTTAATTTTTTGAACGTCAAATAATTTGCAAGGGGCCCAGGACTGACCCTTGGGCTGTGCCTTCACTAACACGGATTCGGTAAATGAGTTTGATTTGATTTTAACTGTATATGAACGATTACTTAGGTAGTTGACACACCACGTAATTAAGTGACCGCGTATTCCACAATTATCGAGTTTCTTAACTTTTCGTGTTGCGATATGTCAAATACGCGTGAAAAATCAATGAAAAGTGCCAGAAAGTGATTTTTGCAGTTTAGGTGTTCATTGAATTCGTCAGTAAATTTAGCTAATAGATCTATTGTCCCTTACCAGGTTGGAACCAGGTTGGTTGGATTTTTTGTTATCACGTCATGTTTATTGTAAAAGTGATGTATTTGTTCACTAATATATTTTTCTACCATTTTATATGACTACAAAACTCGAATAACGAATTGACTTCTCAGTAACTACCAACATACTTAAAGACTAAAGTATCCCATCAATACACAATTAACTATAATTTATTATAATTTATATAACTACAGTTAAACGAAGCGTTCTATTGTTATGAATATACAATAGCAATAGCATTGTGAATATTATTTATGTTCCCACTATATTCCTGGACGCTTCAGCAATAAATGCTATCATTAATTCAAATTGAATTATTAACTTCTAACCTACCGCCGGTGTAATTTTGAATTGCACTGTGCAATTTAAATACAGGTTGGTCTCGCCATCTTACCGCCCTGGGCAAGTTTGCTGCTATTCTTAAACTATTGTATTCACGTGGTTTCGTCTATGAGCTTTAAAATTATTTTTTTTTGATAAATTAAATAATTATGGTTAATAATTATGGTTTTCGTGTTTTCTAAAATATATTTTCAGATAGACAATAAATCGGGTAATAAAATGCAAAATTAAAAATGTTTGAAAGAACTCACGACAATTAAAATGTAATTGATAAAGAATAAAATAACTGGTAAACCCATTCCCGAAAGAAACTAAACGGGGATTGCACCATGAGACAATTGATTTTCGCTATCGTCGTTGTGAAGTTGGAGTATTTCTGAACAAAAAATATACTTGTAAAAAATTATATGACTTGACTTCTTTTAACTAGTTACGTTATTTATGCGTAAAATATGAATTGTCTCAGCAACGTCATTTAATATAATACGAAAAGTATTATATTAAATTACGTATTATTTAATATATTATTTTTATTGAATATTCAATGTATTTATTGAAAAATATTGGATTCCTTTATTATTTTGTCACATAAACTTCACCTAAACTTAATATTATACTCCGGCACTCGAATAACTTTCTTAATAAAAAATCATTATGAACATGAAAAACTAAACACCAAACTGCATAAACATAAAAAAACATAAGTGAAAAAGAAACGAATAACTTAAAGAGTATAAAGCAAGCCCAGTAGCTTAGAATGTTTTTAAGTACTACTGAAGAGTTGTTGTATAAGTGAAATAATTTAAGATTCTATACATCTTGTAGACAATCTTTACATAAATTCAAAAGCATAATACAGGGATCAACTGTTGGGATCCATTCGTTTTGACCAATCACCGGAGCGGAACTTAACGGTAATGCAAGAATCGGTCGTTTGTCTAATTTTAAATCATTATATTTCCTAAAAAACTGTTCATTTAAAATAGCTATTTTAAATAAAAAATGACGAAAATACCTAATAATCAATTTTAAATACCTTTTCAACAATACCCCACTCGACACACTTAGTTGGATTTGTTTTTTATTTTGACAATTTGGCTACTGGTCGTTACTAATTTGAATTACTGTTATATGTTTATCGACAGTCGCTTGGTTAAGACAAATCGATTAACGTACGAATCATTAAAATTGACCTTAACACATGATATCTCGAATTCGTACGAAAAGTGGAGAATGGAGAGTCTTGACTTATTCTTTACAATCGTACCGAGCAATAACCTAACATACAATCTCCAAACTGTAACAGAAACTATAAAATTTACTTAGTTCTAACACACGCTAATGCTTCAGGACATGAAGGATATCCCTTAAGACCGTTTCAGTGATTAACAGTTATTCGATCCCTCGCCCCATATTATATCGACCCTTAACTCAATAGCAAAGGAGTTAACCACATTAAAGCATAGATTGATGGAACAATCAATTGACTTGTTCGGAACGATTATGGTGAAACTTTACGGCAGTGATGTCTAACTTGAAGACTTCGGAAGACGGCTTCTTAATAAAGCTGTTCTGTTTGGGTTGGATGTTATGGATTGGATTTTGGGGTATATCGATTTAGTTTGATAGTTAGATCTTTTTATGGAACTTTTTAAAATGAATGTAGTAGTACTGACTACTACATTAATTTTAAAAATTAATGTAGTAGTCAGTACGATGGCCTCCTTACTTTTCTTACTTATTATACTGATAATAAGTAAGAAAAGTAAGGAGGCCATCGTAGGACAGATCTGATTGCAAATGCGATTGATTTGGGCTCGGTTACCACTCCAAGGGACGATTATATATAAATTATTTTCATTCTTCTGCAGTGGTAGCTTAGACAATGGGCAAGACTATTTGTTCCGCCACTCAACATACAGATTCTCGAGGGTGGTAAGTGTGAAAAGGAGTGTCTTGATCAAGCAACTAAATTCCGAAGAACATCTTCTTAGGTAAGATGGCGGACTAGTTATCTAGTTATTTTTCATGCACTCCAGCAATATGGTTATCAAATGAAAGAGCTTGCTGTGATTAATTCTAAAACACTTGTTTATAAAAAAGATTTCCTTAATTTGTGTTCCTATTAAAGGAAAGCTGCTTACTTAGTAAGGGCATAATTCTTTGAAAAATCCACCTATGTTTTAATCTACCAATCGGATGCTTTTGTTCGGTCATAGTGCTGATCAACGATGTTATAGATACAATTATAATTTATCTGTTTCTATCGTGATAATGATTTCAAATTCTACTCGATAAATGCCTTATAAAGAAATTATTTTGACAAGTTGGATAAAATAGACTATTACTTTTAAAAAATACATATTATAGCTGAACAAGCGGTAACATGTGCGAATGCCCTTTGCGTTGTAGAAATAAGAGCTCCAGGCACCTACATGGGACTTGAAATCCAAGCGTAGGCATAAGGGGGCCCTTTATTACACATTCAGACTTCTACACACACTGACACGCACCACAAAAACGTATACACTGATGTCCTAGCACCTCTCTCAGCAAAAATTCTACTAATATTACCTTTGAAGTGCTGATGCTTATAATAATAGCTCTAGACTAAATAAAATGTAAAAAAATACATTATTAACAAAAGAAACATAAAAAATAAGCACCTACTGGAATATTTATATCACTATATCGAAAACTCGAAACGTAAAATGAATAGTTAACAATAAAACCTCTAAATACACGAGAATTTCGTGAAATGTAATAAAAATTTTAAATATTCATAGTTCTTTTAAATCGTGCAGTCGGATCCCAAGGGGCGTTCCGGTACATCGGGATAGCTTGTATAATTTTGGCTCAGGAGTCGGAGCATCGACACTATGATGTTACGCTTAACCAGTCTTAAGAATTCAGTTATTGAATCATAAACTTAGGCGGTTATTATAGAATTATTGTAAGGTGAGGAAAATATGATTTTATTATCAGAAAAATTTGTATTTTGATATACATATTTTATACAGTAAGTGAGGGTTCAATTCCACTAAAAGTTTGCTTTAAGTCAAATCTGACAGTATTTCATGTGGATCATACAGACGGATTACAATAGATGAATAATCTTTTGAGTAATATTTTAAAATAAAAAAGGATGAATTAAATGTTAATAATTCGATTTTGTCGTATTATACTTAAGTGAAAAACGGAGTATCTCGACACTATGTGTTCTTTGGCATGCATATTTTTTTTTATAAATTTATAATAATTTAATTTAAAATTTCCAATTATATAACATCTTTTCACTTGCACCCCAACTTTGTACGGAATCCTTAAGTCGTTTCAAGACGTTTCGAACCTTCCTCCTCGCGGCCAAATTACCCCTTTAGACAGAATTACAGTGAAACTAAGTTTGCTTACTAAAATTAATTTAGTGGACCCGCCATTGTAGCGAGCGATTTCATTTTCACTTAGGAAATTCATACATTAGGCAGGTTTTAACGGAGTGAAATGACACTAGATACTCTCTGGCTACCCTGCAATACGTGAAAATAGGTACATATATACATATATCTATGTTCATCTGTTTATAATTGTTATAGTAGTGCATAGAAAATTCATTTTGTGTGTTGGTTTAGTTTTGTTCAAATTGTATTGTAAGTTAAATAGATAGTGTAAAGCTATCCGTCGACTTGACATATACACACATATAATATATAAACCTAACATAACGTTTACACACATTAATAATATATATATTTTTTTCTTTTAGCTTCACGCTGTATCCCGCACACAGCAGGATAGGCAGAGGGAACCTAGTGTTAAGACACTCCGTTCCCCACTTTCCGCCGAAATCGAAGGCTTGCGTGTTAAGTGGCGGAACTTAACGCCGCGCTTTACCTCGACACCAGAGCGATGAAAATGGAAATATTAAATATTTCCTCTCCTCGAGTGGGAATCGAACCCACAACCAGTCGTTTGCAGTCACACGCTTGTGCCACTGGGCCACGACTAGCCACAATTATTACTATAAAAATCGAACTATAGAATATTCTAACTTTAATAGAAAATACCTGTAAGTTTTTGTATTCCACTAAGAATGTTGTGAACGCTATTTCTTGTTGGATAGTAAAGTTTAAAAATGAAACTATTTAAGTTATTCGACTATAGGTTTCCTAAGGTGGTTAGTTTTTTATATGTTAAGTTTAATTTGAAAATTTTCTTCAAATATTTTTTTATATAACGTGAATGATTTTTTTGCCTAACAGCTTCACGCAAAACGTTAAAATCAAGACTCCGTTCTTTGCCATTTGAAATTTGGGCATTGCATAATGAATGGCGGAACTTAACGACGTGTTTTGTCTTAAACCAAAACGGATATTATTAAGAAAAACGAAAATGGTCGATTGGAAAAGAATTTATTAAAATTGTGTACAACTTATTAGATTCCAACTTCGTCGTCGTCGAGTTAAATTTAATTATTTCTAAAAGGTTAAAAAAATAATGACTTGAGGCCAGTCGTGGCGCAGTGGCACAAGCGTTGACTGTTAACGACTGGTTGTGGGTTCGATTTGCACTCGAGGAGTGGTAGTATTTATTATGTCCATTTTCTTCGCTCCCCCATCGCGGTAAATCGTGGCGTTAAGTTGCGCCACTTTGTTAAGTGGCGCAACTTAACGCCTCGCAATGCCTCTAAATTCGGTGGAATGTGAGGAACGGAGTATTAACACTAGGTTCCCTCTGCCTACCCTGCTGTATGCGGGATACTGCGTGAAGCTAAAAAAATAATGACTTCTTTTTTATAAGCTTGTATTGTTGTACAAATTTTGTTAGGTTATGAACCGTATAAAATTATAAATATATGATAAAAATTTAAAAATAAATAAAAGAGTTCTTTTAAAATGTGTACATATATTTAAACATGTTAATTTGGACTACCGCTCTCCGGATCTCAGAATCGTTGCTCAAAAAAAGCTGTCTAACAAAACTAAGAGAAACATAAATTGTGATTAAAATTGGGACAAACATCATCAACAATCATGCCCCTCTTACTACATAACAACAAACATTTTTAAAAACTAAACAAAAAAAAGGAAAGAAGTATTTTTCCAAACATTTCATAACTTAAAAGCTTTTTTTGATGAGATAAAACTTTTATTTTAGCAAAAAAACGCTCAGAAAACATGAACTGGCAGAGTCATATCGCATACTATCAGAGTAACGGTTTACCACGCCTGTTTGGGCTAACACCAAGTCTACACCGACCTGGAAACCTTCCAACCGCAAATCGCGAAATTTATTTGCCCTCAACCGTTACTAGTGCATCTACGTGGCCCGTATACAAAATTCATTGACGCATCCGTGTAGAAATCTGGAAGGGACTATGAATTTTGAACGTTTAGCCTATGTATTTGTTTATTTATTGTATTTTTTTATAAGGGTCAGTCGTGGTTCAGTGGCACAAAGTGTGACTGTAAAGCGACTGGTTGTGGGTTCGATTTCGGAGTGTTAATTGGCGGAACTTAACACCGCGCTTTGCCTAAATACCAGAGCAAAAGAAAGTGGAAATATTAAATTTTTCCACTCTTCGAACGGGAATCGAACCCACAATCAGTCGTTTTTACAGTCACTCTGCGTGCCAATGCGCCACGACCAACCCCTAAGTGACTTAATGACTTATAAGATGTTTTTTTTTTATTTAAACTAGTTTCAAAATCTTCGCACACGGCATTAGTCAGAGAGAGCCTAGTGTCAAGACACTCCGTTTGTCACGTGGCGGAACTCAACGCCGCGCTTTGCCTTTAAATGTATGTTTATTTAAGCCTAAAATATATTATATTAATATGAAATTTATATTACCCTGGTATAATAAATTATGCTAAATTATAACAATCTTAACGTAAATTTAAAAGTTAAGTTTAGTTTAAAACTACAGAAAATTTTGTAAGTCATAAAATATTATACTGTTTAAAATAGAGCTTAATTAACTGTTCGTTCATTATTCAAAGTTTTTATGTACCTCTTGAGTATAATCTTTCTTCAATAAATTTTAAGTCATATGCATCTGCATACATATTTCTATATGTGAAATAAGAAAGGATTATTATTGGTTGAATGAATACGAATTTTTTCGATTTTTTTTTTAGCTTCACAGCTTCACGCTGTATCCCGCACACAGCAGGGTAGGTAGAGGGAGCCAAACACTAGTGTTAAGACACTCCGTTCCCCATTTTCCGCCAAATTCGGGATTTTGTAGCTTCACGCTGTATCCTCAGGCAGATGGAACCTAGTGTTAAAGCACTCCGTTCCCCACGCATCGCCGAATTCTGGAGGCATTGCGTGTTAACTAGCGGAACTTAACGCCGAATCGAACCCACAACCAGTCGCATAACTGTCGCTTTTTGTGTCTCTACGCCAGAACTGGCTCAATAAAGATCTAGTTAGGTAAAGTGTAGAATTAAATTAATAAATAGTTTAAACGTGAATAAATGATTAATTTTTTGCTAATTTACTTAGTGTAAATTAGCTTACAATTAGTTATAGCACATAAGTTTATATTGTAATCAAGTAACCTTTAAATATTTTTCCACTACGTCTATGATTGGTGAAATGAATGCAAAGATACTTAAAATATATTAGAATTCTTTCTTTACTAGATCTTCAACAGGGGCCGCTATCGTATCGTAGCGTATGTTTATACATGCAAAGGTTTGGGATTCGAATCCACTTAATATATCAAATTGGTGATAAAAGTTGAGACTAGAGTGTCTTTTCTTTACTCTTTGCTGCGGATGGTAAGAAACAACCCAGTAATAGAATATATACCTATCTAATTTACTTAAAGATTCCTTCCATGATTCTACATCAGTTGCCATCGAAAGTGTATTTCAGTGGGCCCAGTTATGGCATAGCAAGTCTCGTGTTCAAATATAAATAAACTTTAAGTGTTACAGCTTAGCAAATTTCAACTTGCCATTTACTATGAAATAGTCTGAAAAGTAGAAGTAGAAGTTTTCCAATTCTTCTCAGGTTTTAGTGAAAAAAACTTGGTGTAAGGACACTCCGTTCTCCACTCTCTGCCTAATTCTGCAATGTGTTAAAAACTACGACTAACAAACTGGTGTCCAGGTCATGTTTTCTTTATATTGGTACTACCTAAGTCCGCGACTTCGTCCGCGTGGAATTTGAGATAGCAGTTACAACTGTAAAATCAAAGGAACCTAAGTTACTCCGTAATACATCAGTTCACTACTCTGTATAACGTGAGAATTGTATCTAGTTATTTTTTTTTTAGCTTCATGCTGTATCCCGCACACAGCCGGGTATGCAGAGGGAACCTAGTGTTCAGACACTCCGTTCCCCACTATTTACGTGTCTAGTTATGGTTTTCTTTCTTACTAGTTACTTATAAGTTATAGATACGTACCGTGGTGTGACTTTTTGTAGACTATTTAACATAAACATTTCCATCATATATGTATTGCGATTTTGGCAGCGCAAGCGAAAATCGCTCGTAGGTTGACATGTTAGATTTTTTCCCTGTTTACTTTTCCCTTTTACTTTACTTACTCCCTGTATATTTTAGACAATTCATACAATATCTTTATAAATTTTAGCCTATGTATTGGCAATAATGTATTGGCCATATTATTGTAAAGTTTCAATAGAATGGATTAGTAGTTTTGACGTGAAAAAGTAACAAACCGTCACGAACTTCCGCTTTTGAATTATTAATAGAATTGTTTTAACATATTGTATGGAGTTTATATCGTGATGCAATTATTCGTGGAAGAATTTTGAAGCTAAACACCAAGAATGTTTTTAAAAACTATGGGTCAAATCGTTCTATTATTGTCTTTTCCTAAATCCTTCAAGACTTTCATGTTTGTTTATTTAAGTTAATGTTAGTTTGTGTAATCTTATGTTTGACTTTCTTCCGACACTTGTTTGTGGGAACAGAAACCAAATAAATAATATTAGTTTCATCTTTCAGTTATTTATTTATTTTTGTCTCATGTACATCGAAAAATAAAAAAAAAATCAATCGATCTAATGTTTGTAAGGAAAAAGTTACATGTAAGCCCAATGTTAAATAAGCATCCGCATTTAAGACCGAGTTTCTATAAAATCGTCCAAGCTTCATAGCTTTGACCGCTAAGCCATAAGTTCTATATCCTGCTACGTTGAAACTTTTAAACACTTATTACAACTATATCTGCTGTAGCTAGTTTTTTTTTCAAAAAAATATTTTTCATAAATCTTATTGTGAATAACGCTTCGATAAAGGCAAAAGATTTTCACTCGTTTATTTTATCAACTTCCACACTATTTCCCGCATAGCACGACAGTCAGAGATTACTTAACTCTCTCCCGTTTCCCACTTTCCAACCAAAATTGACACATTACGTGTGTAATTCAAGGGGCGTAATTCAACCCCGCACTTTATATCAGCGCAAAGTCAATATACACCAACGTGGCAAATGTACATATAGTATACATATATCATAATCTTTTAATATATCTGAATATATAATATACCAGGCAATAGTTCACCTAATAGCAATATTAGATGACGAAGTAAAAGTAAAAGAGGCAGCTTTAATAAAGTTCACATCGCAAAGCCTTTGATGTGCGTTCAACGCGACTTGAATGCACGTACACGGTATATTGGCAAAAGTTACAGGGTGTAAGGAAATCGTAAATGAAATTGTATTCTATTCTATTCTATAAGAAGGAACTATCTATTGAAGTAAGTACTTTGAAAAGTTATTGAGATTTTTTTTTATTGTGATTTTTTGTTATTTGTTAAGTTTTCACGAAGATCATCCATAAAAATATCGTCGTCGTCGTCGTCGACGTATGACTGTATATGCGAATGTTGTACGTTAAATATCAACTCGAGGGAATCATTATTTTTTTAAATTCACTGTTTTTTTTAAAATGAACATAATACACGTGATGGTTGTCATAAATCATCCAGGTCAAATTATATTCAGAGTATTTATTTAAATGATGTTATATAAAGAACGAAAATATGAATCATTCGTTCTGATCTGAAAAGACAAAGCGCAGCATTAAGTTCTGCAACTCAACTTGTAAGGCCTCGAATTCAGGCGATTTTGTAACAGATTCTCTCTCCCAATATTGTAATGCAGGAAAAACATTGAATCTGATAAAAATAAATAAACAGAACTACATGTACAATCATCCTTGAAAACATGTCATATTTGCATCAAAAAATAAAATTTTATAAAGTAAAATTACATAGCACAAAGCTTATAGACGAAAGCTCCTATTAAAAAGTTTGATTTGACGGATGAAGTTCTAACAACTTTTGCTTCACTCCACCTTGGTTAAAAAACTTGAATTATTGAATTATTATCAAACCGCGAGAACTTATAATGTCACGTCAGTTATATAATCTAATAATGGATTATGGATCGTATGACATAAAGGTTAAACCGTTATCTGACACTAAACATGATGATTGTGGGTTCGATTCCCACTCGGGGGAATATTCATATATATTTTTTTCTGCTCTGGTACCTAAGACAAAGCGTGGCGTTAAGTTCCTCCATTTGACACTCAATATTCGACTACAGGTGGAAAATGGAAAACGGAGTGATTTGACACTAGGATCTCTCTAATAACCCTGCTATGGGAAAAAGCGTAAACGTGCTTTTAAATACCACGTATCTACAATTTTATAGAAAGAAGGAACAATTCATATGTTGGCTACAAAAGTAGTAATAAATTCTTCTCTTTTCGCGATTATTACACAATTTGAAATGAAAATATTTTTAATATATTAATCACGTATATTTTTGGTATCCGAAAATGCAGTGTGCACATACAAACTTGACTGTGACCGTGACTTTTCTTACATTGGCCAAATAAAGAGGAGGATCGGTACTAGACTGCAGGAAGCAATATTTAAATTTTGCTGCTACACAAGGGTTAAAAACTGCTCTTCTGCGGTATTGGACGTGCATTGATTATATGTGAAAAACTTTTTAAGAAAAAATATATGATATATATTTTTTTTATTTATTTATTTATTTTTTTATAGCTTCACACTGTATCCCGCACACAGCAGGTTTAGGCAGAGGGAATCTAGTTAGTAAGACACTCAGTTCCAGACTTTCCGCCGAATTCGGAGGCTTGCGTGTTAAGTGGCGGAACTTAACGCCGCGCTTTACCTCGACACCAGAGCGAAGAAAATGGAAAGAAAATGGCAATTTCTCGAGTGGGAATCGAACCCACATCCAGTCGTTTACAGTCACACGCTTGTGCCACTGGGCCACAACTGGCCATTTTTTTATTATAAGTTTCTTATTTTCAATATCAAAACATATTAAAATTTGAACGCAGCTACCTTTCAGCTTCCATCTCTTGGAATCCATCCAAACGTTTCAACCAATTAAGCCATACGTTCTTATCGAGCTACGTCGGAATTCTTACACGCTTGTTACAACTTATATTGTTAGCGTCTCAGTAGGGAGATTTGTACAGAGCTCCGTTACACAAAGATTATTTCAAAGAATGATCATAAAAATAAAAGTACAAATGGAGAAATATGAAAAATCTTTTTACGTTACTTGAAGATGCAATGAAATATTTATCGACCATATAAGTATGTAACAAATATTCAGTATAAACTAAGTTTATATCGATAACCCGTAAAGGCGCAGTGCACATGTGATGGTTCTAGGTTCCATTCCTACTCGACGGAATGATTATATAAAAATTATTTTGATTTTGCTGCTAGAGGAGCAGCAAAGTCAATAAAAATTTACGTCGTGCTTTGTTTTACTAGTGTAAGACTCAGCACGTCGTTATTTACAAATTACGCCACTTGACGCATGTTTCGAATTTGGATGAAAATCCTAGAGGAGTGTTATAGCGCTAGGCTCTCTCCTCTTATCTTGATATGCAAGATTAAGCGTGAAACACTGCTAAATACTAGTATCAAGTAGTAAAATATTTGATACAAACAATGAAAAAGAACAAGTGGGGAAATAAAAATAATTCAAATGTGATCATTCCCTCGATTGAGAATCAAACCACACTAATTGCGCCACGCTATCCTCAGACAGTTATACATGCAATCAAAATAATTTAAATACAAATAATTTAAGATTCGAACCATCTATAATAATTATCTTCATTACAAAACCACGACAGATAAAACATTTTCTTTATGTTGAAAAATTCACTTTCGCAGAATATTTTTCTTTAGTCTGCAAACTGGGAATCATGTATGTTTAAGAATCCAAGATCGAGTTCCGACGTGCACCAGCTCCCTTTACGGCAAAATTTCACTTTTAAATGTTCGTTTCGCTTTGACTTGTTGAAAATTTGAGCTTTTTAAAAGCTATGCGACTCCGCATGAAGTTACTTTTATTCGAAAACCGGAAATTGTAGGGAATGTTTTAAAATTTTTCTGCCTATTCGTAGAAAAAAACGTTGAATTGATGGAGAAAATATTATGTATGAGCTTTCGAATTACTTTACAACCTTAATTTTAATGTAACTTTATATTTTTTATATGAAATACTGTTATTTTATAGTTGAAAGACTTCTTTGCGCTATAATCGTGAATGGCGAGCAGAAAGCGAACCTGTCACTCAAGTTCACTCTACTGGGGAAAGGAAAAATGTGAAACATTTATTGTTATGTGTATATTAAGTTTCAATTATTTATTTTTTTTTTTTTTTTTTAGCTTCACTCTGTATCCCGCACACATCAGGCTAGGCAGAGGGAACCCAGTATTAAGATACTCCGTTCCCCACTCTCCGCCGAATTCGGAGGCATTGCGTGTTAAGTGGTGGAACTTTACGCCGCGCTTTACCTCCACACCAGAGCGAAGAAAGTGGAAATATAATTTCCACTCCTCGTGTGGGAATCGAACCCACAACCAGTCTCTTACAGTCACACGCTTGTGCCACTGGGTCACGACTGGCCACAATGTTATATTATTTACTTATATAAGGATAAAAGCTTAAGGTTCACGTTGTATTCCAGATGAGAGGGTTTTTCGTCTAAATGCGGGAGATATTACGTGTTAAGTAGCGGTGCTTAACGCTGCGCTTTGTCATGTAATACTTTCTTCGAGTGGGAATCGAACCAACAACCATCTAAACGTCGCAAGGCCGAAGGATGCTTATTATAAAATATTGCTTTAATAAAATATGACCAAAGCTAAACTTTCATATATTATAATGAAGTTATTAAATAGCCACGACGACGCGGTAAACTTCGTCCTAACTTAGCTGACCTTAGTTCTTAGGCTTAACTTCACAGTCTTATCATAATATAACTACATATATAAGACATTTTATGATATATTCTTTTTTGTTTAAATTAGAAAAAACTTTTGAAATGAATTTGAATTTTTATACCATAATATTTAGATTATTTTGTTTTTTTATTTTTTTTTTTAGCTTCACGCTGTATCCCGCACTGTGTGCGGGATCCCGCACACAGCAGGGTAGGCAGAGGGAACCTAGTGTTAAGACACTCCGTTCCCCACTTTCCGCCGAATTGCATTGCGTGTTAAGTGGCGGAACTTAACGCCGCGCTTTGCCTCTGATACAGAGCGAAGGAAATGGAAATATTAAATATTTCCACTCCTCAAGTTTAGATTATAATTACCGAATAGTAATAAATCTTATTTTTTGATTTTATTTCATTTATTTTATTACTTATTCACGCTTTTTACCACTTAGCAGGGTATTCAGAGAGAACTTAGTGTCAAAATTCTCCATTCTTTATTTTTTGCCCGTATTTGGTCGGCGGATCTTAGCGCCGCGCTTTCTTTTATCATAACAGAAAACTAATATTTGAACGCAATCTATCGATGAATCCTATAATTATAATAGATTTATTCAAGTCGAATACTATGTCATTTAAATACAAATAAAAATTCAAACTCAAACCGTTTTGTGTGATCGGATATTGAGAACGGTATGTCTATTGTTTGAAACTTTATTTTTGGTGTTTTTAGTAGAGTAAGTTTCATAACGATAAGAGCTTAAGCTCTACGTTTTATTTCGTTTAGAAGTCAGAGAAAGCCTAGTGTTACCTTCGGTTCTAAGATGGTGTCAAGTAAATCACACCTTAAATGGCAATTTTTATATGATATTAAGTATATTCTAAGTGCCATATTTCATATGATACTTCAATTGGTACAGTGAAATAACTTGTAAAAAGAAATTACTGATGCCAGCCGTGGCGCAGGAGCACGAAGTGTGACTAAATGTCGGTTGTGTGTTTGATTCCCTCTCGTGGTACAGAAATATTTAATATTTCCATTTTCTTCGCTCTGGTGTCAAGGCTAATCGTGACGTTATGTTTCGCCACAGAGAGATGTAAATAATTTAAATAATTAACTACCCCAAGTAGAAATTGAACACACGAACATCACACTGGGCCAGGATAACCTTAGTTTATTTCTTACTATTTTTTAATAAAATTGATTTGATTTGAATTGAAAGAATTGTTATCATTCTATAAGATATTCTTCTATTTGATACAAAAACACTTATGAAGTGGTTTTAAAAGAATAAAATAAATTGTTCTAAGTGAACGCTTGAGATAGAATAGGTAGCTCCCTAAAAGGTAAAATGGCGAGTTTGCAAACCTTTCTCGCTTACGAAGTTTTATTTTAGCTTTCTTGAAGTTACTATGGAATTATTTTTGTTTTATATACATTTACTACATTTCATATACCCGTGTAAATAAATATAAGAATCGATAATATATATTTTTTTATCTTCACGCTGTATCCCGCACACATCAGGGCAAGCAGAGGGAACCTAGTGCTAAGACACTCCGTTCCCCACTCTCCGCCAAATTCGGAGACATTGCGTGTTCAGTGGTGGAACTTAACGCCGCGCTTTGCCTCGACACCAAAGCAAAGAAAATGGAAACATTAAACATTTGCAGTCCTCGGGGAATCGAACCCACAACCAGTTGTTTACAGTCACACGCATGCGCCACTGCGCCACGGGGTGGCGAAAATACATACAATCATCTCGTGTATACAGCGTGTCCCAAACGCATCAAATAAAAGTCACTTAGTACAATTTATGCTTTGGGGCTCACCAAATATAAGTTTTTCTTATGACCTTACGCTTTTTCCCGCATAGCGCGGTAGTCAGAGCTAGTGTCCTAGTGGACCTAGTGTAAAAACACTCCGTCCTCCACTTTCCGTCAGATATCGAGACATTGCGTGTTGAGTGTAGGAACTTAACGCCGCGTTTTGTCTTAGGTGCCAGAGCGAAGAAATTAAAATTTAAATATAATCAGTACCCGAGTGAAAATCAAACTCATAACCATCGCTTTACAGTCAGAAGCTGTCCCACTGCGCTACAACGACCTCAATATACATATATATAATAAAAAGCAAAGAGATTACCCACTAAACTCTCCTCCCACAAAGAGGTGTGAACATAAACAAGCATACAAAGTATCAAAGAACTTTTAATAGAGATGTTTCCTTTTGATGCAGTACTAACAATTTCCGTATACCGCATTTTTCCTTGAAGTATGCAAGGAACATAAAAGGTTAACGCTAAAAGGTAGTAAAAAGGTAGAATAGGCTTTACATTTTTAAAGCTCTCTAAGGGTTTAGGTGAAATTTTATGGGCATTTCTAACAGTCGGTAAGGTTCATAAAATTAACTTGCTCTTCAATTATATATTACTTAAAAATACATAAATTGTTATAGCTTCGTTCATGCATCGTGGCGCAGTGGTATAAGGTCTTACTGTAAACGCATTTGGTTGTGGGTTCGATTCTTACTCTAGAGAATTAAATTTTAATTATTTCTTCACTCTTATGCTCCACCTTACGATGTAAAGTCGTCGTTTCAAGCGGAAAGTAGTTTTTGACATGTCTTGATATCATGTTCTCTCTGACTATCTTGCTAAGCATTACAATTTCACTTTAATATACTATTCTTTTACTAAATGTTGTCCATACTTATATTATAAATGCGAAAGTCTGTCTATTTGTCTGTCACGCTTTCCTGGCTAATCTACCGGTCCGATTTCAATGAAATTTAGAATGAAAGTAGTATAGTAGCTAAGGACAAACATAGGCTACTTTTTTTTTTAAATATCCACCTCTAAAGGGTTGAAATGGGGGACGAAAGTTTATATGAAAAATCTAAAGCGTATAGGCTACTTTATTTTGGTATAGATAGATTAATAATCCAACTTTAAACTTTATTTTTAAAAAATCCACTCCCGAGGGTTGCAACATAACGAAACAATTATGTAGTTCAGCAGGCCGCTAGTTTATAATAAATAATTAACATAATATGATTGCTGCAAACAGATTTCTTATGTAACTTTGTCTTACTTTACGCAATATTAATTTCAATATGGCACATGAAAAAAAACGAAGATCATAAGTAACTATTCTTACCCACTTAAAATGATCAGAACAATGCACAATTTATCTAAACGGAATACTCAAATAGCTTTATTAAAATAATTAATAGCTATCGTAGCTTCGAGCAATAATAAAGCAATGCCTAACTTTAGGGTCTAGGTCAGATATAAATTTTAACGGGGAAGGCTCGTTGGAAATCACTGGGGATTGATTTAGTGACCCGTATAACTTCGTTGAGATCGTACACCCACAAAATTGTACGTAGCGTGAAGCAAAGTTCGATCATATGAATAATTTTATTTTTGTAGTTTAAGTGTTGTTTGTTTTGCTTCTAGTATTTTGAGCGATTTAAATTTAATTGGTTTGGTTAGTCAATTTTTTTTTTTTTAATATCTTATTTTTGTGGCCAGTCGTGGCCCAGTGGCATAAGCGTGTGACTGTAAACGACTGGTTGTGGGTTCGATTCCCACTCGAGGAGTGGAAATATTTAATATTTCCATTTTCTTCGCTCTGGTGTCAAGGTAAAGCGCGGCGTTAAGTTCCGCCACCTTAACATACAATGCCTCCGAATTCAGCGGAAAGTGGGGAACGGAGTGTCTTAACACTAGGTTCCCTCTGCCTACCCTGCTGTGTGCGGGATATAGCGTGAAGCTAAAGAAAAACTTATTCATTTTTTTCTGGAATAGGTTTCATGTTTTTCTGGAATAGGATTTTTTTTATAATTCTATTTTATTACGCTACTGATATAAGGTCTGTACCTTTTTAAACATTATTCTTCCTTTTTCATTTACAATACATTTCTATTTTACAATTTTAGTACTTAAAACTAAGGCTTAAAGAATATACCCTAAGAGAGTCCAGTTAATTTAAATTTAAATTGCCTGTTTTCATGTTAATACAACTTGAATATTAAACGTAACCTAACATAAGTTATTATATGTGTATAACTAATACTATTTCTTACATCTATTACATATATTTCTTACTACTAAAAATTGACATATTTGACTGAAAATTGACTGGTATAGGTTTAGAAGACATTTCGTGTTGATTGACAGAACTTAACGCTGTAATTATTATTATTTTTTTAATTTAATCTATTTTTATATTCGCACTTAACGTATATAAATTAATTTCAACTTTATTGGTTAAGAGTATATGCTTCGTAACTGAGTTACAAAATTCTAGCCGAACTTACATTCATGCATTGCATGTTAACAAACAGCTTATAATATACTCTGTAAATCAGTGGATTTTTAGGAATTAAGAAGTATCTCATCTTATGTGTATCTCAGATCTCCGAAGTGTATCTGGATTTAGGGAATATTTACATAAGAGAATGCATCTAAAACAAGTCCCAGTTGTGGCCAGTCCTGGCCCAGTGGCACAAGCGTGTGACTGTAAACGACTGGTTGCGGGTTCGATTCCCACTCGAGGAGTGGATATTTAATATTTCCATTTTTTTCGCTCTAGTGTCGAGGTAAAGCGCAGCGTTAAGTTACGCCACTTAACTCGCAATGCCTCCGAATTCGGCGAAAAGTGCGGAACGGAGTGTTTTTACACTAGGTTCCCTCTGCCTACCCTGTAGTGTGCGGGATATAGCGTGAAGCTAAAAAAAAACTAAAACAAACAAAATGATGATAACAGGACACTACTCTTTACCTTGCGCCCGAATTCGTGACAATACCTTTTAGGTGGCGGAACTTAACGCCGTGCTTTGCCTAAGAATAAGATGCAAAATTAAAAAAAAGAAATCTAACTCAACAAAATGAACAGTTTCATCATATCTTTGGTAAATTTCAACACTATAAAGCCTATTCTAACTTGATCTCACTTTTACCGTTCGCTTTTTGCGTTCCCTCGCACTACCTGAGCAAAGTTGAGAACTATGGCGTCTACAGATACTTTATGTATGCTAAATTTGATACAGAAATATAATTTCTAGCTCTTAGACTTAGGGTTTAAAATTCATTGTTTTTTATATAGTAATAATTCTATGTAACCCGCGATACTTAGCATAAGTTGAAAGTTGCTAAGTTAGCTACTTCGTGGTTATTTAATTAACTTGTTTTGTACATGATCTATGAGTTTCAATTTAGTCGTAAAAACTTTAACTTTGTGTAAAGTTGTTGAATTATTTTATACTTAAGAGTCTAGCGTAAGTTAGGTGTTATATATTGTTTAGTGTTTTATAATTACTATGACCGTTGATGTGTAAACAATGTGTTGCCATGGCAACGTATATGTCACTGTAAATAAAAGTGTACGTCAAATGTATGGTAGTATGAGCCACATTTTTTTTATTTCTTTTATTTCAGATATTTAGATTTAGATGTTGTCCCTTGTATTAAAGATGGCTACTATTTTTAAACATTTGTACAAGTGTTAATTACACACTTTTAATACGAATAAGCATTTCTAGAAAGCAAATCATTTTTCGAACACAGTATTCAATTTTGCCAATAATCTAAGCGCTCTTACCGCTAAGCCACACGATCTACATTCGTCTACTTTCATTATTTTTACTTTAAAATAAAATAACTTGTATCAGGAATTGTTAAACGTTTACCAAAAATGTATTATTTTATATCAGGTTACATTATAACAGGTGAGATATATAAAAGAAATAGACATTGTCAACGCGTAATTCCATTTTAGAAAAATAATCAAAGAAATATTGAAAGTTATTAGTGGGGGCCAATTGTGGCGCAGAGGTACAAAGTGTAACTGTAAAGCGACTGGTTGTGGGTTCGATTTCCACTCGAGGGGTGGAAATATTTAATATTTCCATTTTCTTCGCTCTGATGTCGAGGCAAAGTGCGGCGTAAGTTCCGCCATTTAACACGCAATGCCTTCGAATTTGGGGGAATGGTTCCTTCTGCCTACCGTGCTGTGTCGAAATACGATGTGAAGCTAAATAAAAATTTCCAAATATAGTTGTCAAGTCAGTCAAGTGTGTGGATTTGGACAAAAAGTAAAGAGCAGTGTGTCTTGTAACTAGGTGTTCTCTGACTAAGAAAAGAGCATAAGATAAAAAAAGTCTTTTACACATTTTTAAAGTGTTATTCCACACTTAGGAAAATTGGTGCGTTCAAATTTTTATACGTTTTCTTTAAATGACTTTTTTAATGATAGTTCGATAATTTTTAATTATAATTTCAATATAATTCAAATTGAATGCGCAAAGCGTGGTTTAATTAATTTACCAAATATATGTAGTTCATACTATTAGAACCTGTAAAGTTGGAAGCGATCGCGTTTCTAAACTTCTTAGAGAACGCAAGGTATTAACGTTTACAAACTCTAGATCTATAGACTGTGTTTATGTGTGAAGAGTAAAGATAGCAGTATAACCAAATATTAAATAACAATATGCTATCGTTATTCCTTATAAAGGTAAGACAAAAGACGTTCAGTTGAGAGTTTTCAGATCATAGTAATTATAAATCACTTAACATGCAATGTTTCAAATACGGACGTAAAACAGAGAACGGAATTCTTTGACACCAGGTTTTCTCTGCTTACCTCGTTTTTACGGTGAAAATCGTATGTGAAGCTATAAATTATAACGTTTGTTCGTTTTTTAATTTCTTTTTCATATAAATCTTCACTTTGATAGATTTTATTATTTGGCAAGATTATATTTCTTGTTTAGTATATGCTGACCTAGTCCTGGACCTAGTAGAATTAAAATTACCGATATTAGGACTTACCCATATTAAAAGTACAGATTCTTGTAAAAATAAAAACAATGTCTAAGTAGAAAATTGTTCTTGACTGTGTAGTATTATTTTTTTTAGCTTCACGCTGTATCCCGCACTTAACAAGGTAGACAGAGGGAAGGGAAGTGTTATGACATTCATTTCTTCTATCTAAGAAGATTAAGCAAAACAAAATATTATGAATTTACACATTTTCTCTCAGGAGTCAAACCATCAACCATCGTGTATCGTTACAAAATACGCTACGATAACGTGATTCTTTTTTTTGGACCTTCACACTGTATCCCGCTTACAGCAGGGTAGGCAGAGGGAATCTAGTATTAAGACACTCCGTTCCCCACGGTCCGCTGAATTCGGAGGCACTGCGTATTAAGTGGTGGAGCTTAACGCCGCATTTTGCCTCAACACCAGAGCGAAGAAAATGGAAATATTAAATATTCCTCCTCGATTAGGAATCGAACCCACAACCAGTCGTATACAATAACATGCTAGTGTCACTGCGCCACGACAGGCCCCAAGCTTGATTTTTAAGCAAAATTTTAACTTGAATTAAGTAATGAAATGCGCATATTATAAAGGCAGCACTGACCTACTGCCTTTTAAAACTTTTATAAAGGTCCAATAGAAGCATATGAAGTCTAAAAAATTGTTTGTTTAGTTTTTTATTTAACCTTACTTAGGCTTCTTGTTTTATATAGCGTTCACAGAGAAAATTATTCACTCAGAGTGAAAGTTTGTATTATAAAAAATTATATTAACGTAAGTTAAGTGAGTGGTAAATAATTTCTTTTACGGGTATCTAAAGGAAAATTCTTTAATAGTGTTTAATTATTAATGGCAAAACTATTAGTTTTGCCTGCAACTTCACTAGCTAGCTAAAATTTCAAATTAGCAAAAAAAGACTTTTTTATAAAATTGTGACAGCAAGTATATCCGTGTTATTAACCAGGACCTATCGCAAAATTCGCTCTTAACGGATGTCTACTAGAAACTACCTTCCTGTCATATTACAACCTTGTACGTCAAGCGGTTTTTGATATTTCACATTGCTTTCCTTTTGCTTCTATATTTTATACATAGAATATGTTTATATAATATATTTCCTTTGACCACGATTTCCATAGCTTGGGAACAACTTATTTGATTGCATTCAAAGTCAAATTCAAATAATTTTAATCAAAATAAGAAGTCACATATTTCATTTTTTGAACGTCAAAGAGTTTACCACCGATTCTATTGTTATCAAAGATTTCAGAAAATACAAGATCGTATAGTAATTTATATAACAACAAGTTTTAAGATTCATTTCTAACACAATTTTGTCCTCACGCATTTAAATTCTTAGCGGACGAAGTTGAGACGAAAACTTATAATAATTTTAATATAATAGTAGTCAAGTTACTCCTTATTACATCAGCTGTCTGCCTGGTGAAAGTTTCTTTAAAATCAGTAAGACGTCCTAGAAATAAGTCGGAACAAACAGACAGACAGACGAAAATAGTAAACAAAGTTATTTTTGTATATGTACCGTGTATATAAGGTTATTATTTTAATATTAACAACTGACACTTCAACTTATTTTATTAACTATACTTGTATAAATAAATATTTTTACATCTAAAATCTTAAGAAAATAATTTAAATAACTTGTTATTCCCACTTAAATTCATACACTGTGGTACACTCGATTAAACAGATAAACAAATTGAACTCAGGTGAACGTAAGCTAGGAGTAGCATTTGGGTATACAACTTGTATATGAACTACCGTACAATGTGTGCTTAAATGGGCTTGCATTTCTGATGTAATGCACTCAGTTTGAGACGGGTTCGAATCCCGTTTGTGGGAATTATTTATAGGAAGTTATCACCCACTGCTTTGTTTCTATGGACTGTATGAGGTTTAAAGTTTCAGTCAGTAGCTCGCATTGAGTGGCAGGTTCCTTTAGACACAACCCTCTTGGGTAGGTTTAGTGTAGGGGGACCTATATAGTAATATTTAATTTTTGCCAGTAGTTACGTAGCCTTTTGACAAGGAAAGTCAATGCTGAATGAATTTTAAATTTAACATTTTTTTTACTATTCCGTCATTTTCACTCTTATGACTAGGTCTAGAATGACATTATAATAAGTAAGTATAATAAGTGTACTTGTATATAAGTATAAGATATATACCTAACTTTTTTTAAATTTATATTATAATAAGAAAGAACTCAGTGACAAGTCTACAAGACATTTAATTTTTTGTTTTCCATCTGAATCGATACAATGCGTGTTGAAAAGCAGAACTTAACGCCGACTATTAGTTACATATAACTTCCTATTAGGTACCTGAAGAAAGAAGTGACAATAATTTAAATATATCACTCCACCGTATGATCGAACCCACAACTAATCGCGTTTAAAGTCAGACGCTGTACCACTGTGCCATGACGGCTTTCAACGGTTCGTTTTTAATTTTAATCTAACATAAGAAATGAAAAATATACGGCGATTAAAAACATTCACAAAAAAAAAACAGCAACACATATAAATACAAATTGAAAACAATACTTGACAGTAAAAACGGCTCCTATTCATTGCAAGATTAAATACAATCCATTAACTTGGATGAAATTCATGATGCCGGCCGCGGAAATACTGTATGGGGACCATATATGTATGAACATATGTCTTTAGTACACATTGAAATCAAGCTTCTGTTACAAAATATGAATTTAACGAACTTTTAATGGGTTTTCCTGAGAGAGAATTCTGATATTTATGATTTTTGCAGCTTGATGTTTTTTCATGCATAGCAGGGAAGGTAAAGAAAGTCGTGTTGAGGCACTCGGGGCTCCACTTTTTGTCCACTTTTGGTTAGCTTGTCAGCAGTGCAGAGAAATACAAATCATTTAATTATAATTATTTTGCCGAGTCCAAATCGAACTCGCAACCAAACCTATCCAGCCTCATATTCATATATAGATAATACATTTGTATACAGAGTTTCAAGGCGCGGCGTTAAGTTCCGCCACTTAACACGTAATGCCGAATTCGGCGGAAAGTGGGGAACGGAATATATTAATACTAGGTTATTAGGTTTCCTCTGCCTGCCCTGCTGCAGCGTGGAGCTAAAAGAAATAAAGCCTTTAAAGAAATGTTGTCTTTTTGTTCATTAGGTGTAAGTTTTAAGCTAGAATCCAGGTTTTGAAATATATTTACTAATAATATTTTTATACTGCTTTACGTGTTTTATCATATAACAGGGTATTAAGAATAAAAACAGCGTCATGTTAAAGATGTGTATGGTAAAGAGGTGGCGTTTAAGAAATGTCCGCAGTGACAATCGAACCCACAACGAATCGTACGTTCAGCCATACGCTATCCCAACACGATTATCAAAATATGATTTAACTTAATATAATCTATACTGAATGGAAATAACTAAATTTATAATCAATCAGCTTTCTAAATAAACAGAAAGCGGTCAAAGTGTTAATCGAGATTGTAATGTTGATAGGCAAATATTTTTTATACTCTGCTAAGTACTGTACGTATACTCGTATATAGAAAAAGCGTGATCCGTAGACTTAGCAGATTTCACTCTAGGGTGCCAAAGATGGTATATAAGGCCGTCGTGGCGCAGTGTTACAGCGTTTGACACTAAATGCGATGGTTGTAGGCTCTATTCCCATTCAGGGAAATTATTAATTGAATCTAATTTTATTTCTTCGCTTTGCTACCTGATATAAAACGCCTCATTTAGTTCGATAACTCAACACACAGTCTTGATCAAACAGAAAGTGGAGAATGGAGTCTCTTGACACTAGGGTCCTCTCTAGCTACTCGGAAAAAGTGAGGAGCAGCAAGAAATGCTAGCCTGTATCGAATTAATATTGTTAGACACTGGACCGTTAAAGCAATTAAAACTTGGACAATTCATCTTGATTCGGCGTTAGTTTTTGGTAATCGTATGCTTTACAATATAAGTTTTAATTACCGAGCCAGGACCAATAACGTACCCTAAAAGTTTTCATCCCCTAATATTTTGTTTGGAAAATTCGAATATATATTAAATTTTGGTATCACAGTGTTATTGTGACGCTGCCATGTTTTATAATAAACGAGAGGCTAATATAATTAATGAATTATTTTGTTTGTTCTATAAAATTATTGATATTCAATCATGTTATTTGATAACTTTGGAAGTAATAAGAGATTTTTGTTTTAATTTTGTGACTTTATTTGCATATGGAGCGATTGTTTTAGCAAAATATTCTTTATTTCTGATTTATTTTATAATATTAACAGTTTTAGGATCTTACTAGCCTGTGACCAATATTCTGACTTTTGGAATGCCATTTTCAATTACCATTTGCAGAATGAAATGATGGTGAATGATTATGATTATAGTCAGTCTAATTCTGTAAAATACAAATAGTTGTTTTAATGTTTTTTTTTTATATTTATACTGCCTAACTAAATATATACATACAATACCTATATTTTTACTTGAAAATTAGTTAGAGAGAACAGAGTAGAACAGAGCAGAGTAGTCAGAGAGAACGGAACTTCAACCGCTACGAATAATTCTTCACACAAGTCCTCGTCACCGGGGAGTCCTCATGCTTTTTACATGACTTTCCTCTAGTATTATCTTTACTGTGTTATTGAAGCTCAGCCAAAGTAGAAGAATAATAATGTTTATTGTTCCATACTTTGAAGGAAATCAATATTTACCTGAAGCCATTGTTAATACACACTGAAGGGTAATTTATATAATACTGAAGCATAATTCATACATACTGAAGGCAGAATTCTTCAATTCTTTTAATTTCTCCACTTTCATATTTAAGACCAAGCATGTCTGGATTTTGAGTGGAAATCGAAAAATTAAGTGTTTTGGCACTACCTTCTCTCTGCCTTCTAAAAGGGGGAAAAGCGTGAACTTAAGAAAAGTATGTTTATATTACGATTACGTTTAGTTATTTTTCCCTTTCCCTATTTTCATAGACGACCGGTTTATTTTCGATCAACAGTTTGACCTTCGTCAAAAGCTTTCTCCAAAGGCTTTTATTTCTCGCTGTTTTGATCGACTTTGGATTACATTTTTAGGCTTCGCTCCTAACATTTTATTTTATGTCTTTGATTATTATGATATGCTTGTGATATAATATATAGGCGCTGTCATGGCGTAACAGCCTCTAACTGTATACACAACGGTTGTTGGTTCGATGCCTATTCGGGGGAATATTTATATTCTATTATGTTTATTTTTCAGCTCTGGTGATAAGACAAAGCGCAGCGTTGTATTCCGCCACACATCACGCAATATCTTGTATTAAGGTTCTTCTATACATACTAGGCAAGTGTATACTAAAAATGTGAGCTGGAAAATAATATTTTCCTTAATTTACTAACCTAACCTAACGCTGTATCCCGCAGGAAAGAGAGCAGAATGAAATTAAGTTCATTTAAAATTGACAATCTGTACCTACTATGTCGGCTGATATATATCAGTCGTCCCTGTTTCTGGACTTTACAAAATAAAATTATGTAAAAGCAAATAACGACAGCTCACTTTTAAAAAAATATTGTTTTTATATATAGTTGGCGGTATATATAGTTGTCAATTTTCTTTTTTTTTTTAGCTTCACGCTATATTCCGCACACAGCAGGGTAGGCAGAGCCACGACGGGCCACTTTTATTTTAATTTTAATTTACCAAAAATTAATGCCAATTAAAAGAAAATGGCCGAAAATACACATTAATATTATATGTAGACTCGAAATCATACCAATACGTACATTTGTACGTAAAATGAAATACGCGAGCGAAATCTCTAATAATAACTTTTCATTTATTACGTTAAAGTATCATGATCGCGTAATGTTAACGCGTAACCTACTTTTTGTATGCGATTCTTGATATATAATATTTTTTTCTATGATTTTTACTTAATATTTTCAACTTTTATTAATAAAAAACAGCTTTAAATGCTTTTGCGCATAACGATGTAGGTAAAAAGAAAGTAGTGTAAAATATTCCGATCTCCATTACAGTAGTGTTAGTGGTAAAATATTACACGTATACATTATTTGTAAATTTACCGTGGCTTTAGTTTCATAAAGTATGAAGTTTGAAGCTTCACTTAGTTAAAATTTATATGGGAAAAAAACTAGATAACAAATACTTTTTATAAGAATATATAGGAAACACGATAAGTTAATTATTTAGATATTACACACACACATTACACAATATCATGTTTGAAGCACACCTTATATATAGATATACAAGTTTCCAAGGCAACAGACCCACTAATACAAGAGGAGACAATAAATAAGCAGAAAATATGTAATGTTACGTCACATAAAATCGATTTTTCGTTAATTTATCAATATTATCGACCGGACAATTCATACATACACGTGTTATTAAAGTGGAATTGAACCACAACCATTATGTAGCAGTTAAAAAATACCTCATAATGTTAACCGAAGCCGTCGTGATGCAGTGGAACAGCCACACAGTCTTTTGACTATAAACCCAACGGTTCTCAGTTCGATTCTAAGCCTAAGTAATAATTGCATTTAAATTATGTTATTTAAATATTTCTCCCCTCTGATATCTAAGGCAAATCGCGGTGTTACCATTTATAACTCAAAAAGCCTGACGTCTCTCCTCTCAATTTCAAACGGAAAGTGGAGAACGAAGTCACTTGACACCATATTCTCTCTGACCCCACTATGCGGCGAAAAGCGTAAAGCTGTTTTATAATTAAATGAGCTGATAATGAAAATATTTCCGCTTCATTACAATATTAATCACAGTTCATTTGCCCGCATTCAGTTTATAGTTGCTGACGGGTCATTTAGTCACGGTGCGTTGTATTGAGTGTAAATTGGCCAGATATTTAAATAAACACTACTTGTATGTATATAAATCAGTTTTAATTTATTGTGTTTTATGTTTATTATTATGGGGAATGTATGTGGGTTTTATGGGATATAGTGGGGTTAGCAGATTCAATATAAAAAAAAGTTAGGAAACGTATAAAGAATTGAACAAGGCGGGATTCGAACCCACACCTTTCGGAAATATCTTCAAGACATGGCTTAGCGGTCAAAGCACTTGGACAGTTTATAAGAGACGCCGGTTCTACCCCGGTACGTATACGTTTTCTAAAAACGTTTCCCTTACTGTGTGAAAATCACTCGAAAAATGTTAAGGTCTCGATATTTCTATTTTTTGAGTAAATCTTGCTTTTCCATTATTTTATTAGATTGTGAGCTAATGTTGACGTATATTTTATTTGAAATTAGTTATCGATACCAATTTTATTAGTGTTAGTTTTTGTCCATTAAATTATTAAGTAAGTGACAGAAAACACATAACTTAGACAGTATTGGAAGGAGAAAGCTGAAATTTTTAAGTAGATTCTTCGCACAGTGTAAGAGGTCTACTAAGTGGTTATCATGATTTTTTTGATTTATTAGATTTAACGTTTCATCGTTCTCCGCAAAGAAATTTATAACCATCCATATATCAAGTTAACTTGGAGTAAAAATCTATCGCATTCTATGCATTCCCCGTACGATTTCCCATCGTGTTGCAGAAAGAGAAGCTTGGAACTCAAATTCGTGCCAGGGATTTGTGATCCAACAGTAGGTTTATGGTCTCTTTGAAACGTTTGCTTCCACTGCCCGAGCTCTTCAAAAATGAGAATCATTTTGCAACATCCAAATATTTTAACATTCAAATTCTTTACTTAACTAACACAGAAAGAAATGAACTAAAAACTAAACCGAACCAAACTTAGAAACGTCTAACTGCGCTGTGAAATATTCCCAACTTTGAATAGGTTTGTAGAGCTAGAAATTGATTGAATTTAAAACTTTCGCTACTTGTGGATCTAGGCTGGTATTCCCGTTAGTTGCGGACCTAACTCCCACTTAAATACATTGTCTACAACGTGCTCTAGATTCTGAGTTTAAGTCCATTTTAATTGATTCCGCTTGACCTAGCCAATGTATTTAAGTGCAGAAATTAGCTTTTAATTTTTTTCAACTGCAAGCTTTTTCGTAATATGGCTCTTTCCGGTTGTTAAACTAGAGATCTTTGTTTGACTAACTAAGAAATTACTTTTGTTAGTATTATTACAATTGTTTTACATGAATAATAGTTAAATGAACCACGATCAAGCTATCAAATACTTTTAAACAGGCTTTTGTCTTATTAACTTTAGTTTATTGTGAATATATTGTTAAACTTTTTAAGGAGAGCGGAGGGTCTTGTTACTAGTTGCTCTCTGCCTATCCTGCTACGTGGTAAAAAACGTGAAGCTAAAAGAAATAATGTTTAATTCACACTATCAACTATGTGTATATATACACATAGCAGATACTGTGCACACAATAATATTTTGTTTAATAATGTTATTTGTTAATAGATTAATAGGTACTATATCTAGCGGTCCGGACTGGTAGATTAGCCGTGAAAGCGTGACAGACCAACTCACACATTTATAATATAAGTATACTAATTCTTACTGTAACTATATTAATACAAAATGCTCAAAAAAAAAATGAAAACCGAAGAACACATTGACATACTACTTACTTAAATACAAAAAAATTAACCCATAACATTCAAAATTGCCTCACTAAGTGAAAAAGCTTACAAAGTTATTAAAGTCATCTCGTAGGAAAGCTACGAGTACATTCTACGAGTAGAAGTCGTATGACGAACAGAACCGACACGCTCAATTTCTGTCGATCACATGTTTCATTCAATTTTCTATACCGCTGAAGTGGTGTGTCACAAAGCTCGACGGCGCTGAACGTGAGATTTCAAGTTTTTCCCATTTAGGCGTGTTGGAATGTGTGTATGTGTGTTTTTGTATGAAGCGTTTAAAGTTTTTGTTCTTATAACGTGGTGATTTTTTTTCGAATTAATTATTTATTTTATGTAATAAATATGTAAAAATAGTAAATATAGGGGGCCAGTCGTGGCGCAGTAATACGAACTGTAAACGACAGGTTGTGGGTTCTATTCCCACTCGAGGAGTGGAAATATTTAATATTTCCATTTTCCTTCGCTCTGGTATCAGAGGTAAAGCGCGGCGTTAAATTCCGCCACTTATTATGCAATGCCTCCGAATTCGGCGGAAAGTCGGGAACGGAGTGTCTTAACACTAGGATCCCTCTGCCTACCCTGCTGTGTGCGGAATACAGCGTGAAGCTAAAAAAATGTAATAAACCTAGTTTTGAAGGAGAACACACCGTTATCCATTTTTGTCTAAGTGTCAGAGCGGAGAAATGAAAATAATATATAATTACTCTCCCGAGTAAAAATCGAGTAAACAACCATTGCGTTTACAATCAGACCCGATACTGTCCTTAATAGGACTGGGGTAATCTCCACGATGGCCTCACGTAGTAGACTTGGATGATTTATCAGAATATCAAGTAAAATTTTTTTTTTAAAATATTTTAAATAGTAAAGATTTCATTTGTAAAGTATACGGGGACATGGTTAAAATATTCCATTATCTACTTTAAAGATCTTACATCATGACACAGTGGAACAGTATCTGACTGAAACTGTGTGTCGATTCAAATCCTGCTTTGAGTTTCCTCAATGCTTTATGTATCGATTTCAGGCGTAAAGTGGAGAACGAAGTGTCAATATACTAGATACTCTCTGATTACACTGTTATGCGAAAAAAAAGCATATAGTTGTTTTTTTTTTGCTTTGCATACATTGCAAAGCATAGCACCAATGTGAGTTAAGTAGTGGAACTTAACTCCGTCAACTTAACACGGTATGTGGCGTAATTCAACGCTGGCCTTTATCTTAGTAGAGTAGAGAATTAAAAATATAACTAAGTATAATGTCCAAGTGGCCAGTCGTGGCGCAGAGACACAAAAAATGACTGTAAAGCGACTGATTGTGGACTCAATTCCCACTCGAGGAGGGGAAATTTTTAATATTTCCAATTTTCCCATTTTATTCGCTCTGTTGTTGAGTTAAAGTGCGGCGTTAAGTTGCCAATGCCTACGAATTCGGTGGAAAGTTTGGAACGGAGTGTCTTAACACTAGGATCCCTCTGCCTACCCTACTGGTAAAAAAATAAATAATTATAATATTTTTTCCATAACGATGATTATGACTGTAATTAAATATTATTCAACCGGTCATAGTCAAAGGCACCTAACTATAAGCCTACATCCGCAAGTAGTTCGACAAAGTTTAAAACTCAATCAATTTTCATTTCAGCTCCACTTAAAGTTGAAGTGTTTCAGTGTGTTGATTCGTGCAGTGAATTCTCTTTGCCTTTTTGCGCGTTAGTTTTTAATTTGAAATAAGAAGCTGTGTTTGTGACTGCTTCAAATTAGTTTGTGATTATTTAGAAATTCCTTGGCTGGTGTTTTTAATATGCGGGGTTCAACGCCGCGTTCCGTATTAAGCTATTAAAAGCAATTAAAAGTATTTTGATTTCTTCGAGTTATAACCCACAACTATCGTGTTTATAGTCACGCTCTGATTCAATAGTAACATTTTTTTTTAGCTTCACCCTGTATCCCGCACACCGCAGGTAGGCACAGGGAATCTATTGTAAAGACACTCCGTTTCCCACTTTCCGCCGAATTCATAGGTGTTGCGTGTTAAGTGGCGGAACTTAACGCCCCGCTTTACCTCGGATACCAGAGCGAAGGAAATGGAAATATTAAATGTTTCCATTCCTCCAGAGAGAATCGAACCCACATCCGGTCGTTTACAGTCACACGTTCGTGCCACTGATCCACGACTGGCCCCTATTAGTTCTAGTATATATCGTAGTTATACTAACAATAAGTAATAGAAATACATCTTTTCTATAAATTTTAATCAAATTTCAATTCATATTTAATTTGCTAACCATAACTATATATAGGTATATATGATCAGAGCTTATTGAGATTCTTTAGAGATACTCTTTTGTGTTCTTAAACCATTTTGCGGCGTTGATCTCCGCCACTTAACGTGCAATGTCAAATTTAGTTAAAAAGGACTGAATTCTCTCTGCCTATCCTGTAATGTAGAAAAAAAAACGTGAAGCATAAAGCTTTTAAATATTACATTATCAATATGCTATTTTGCTTAACTGTAAAGTTTGGAATAGCAAATTTACAAAATTTCGTTTGACCTGAAAATGCTAAGATACACGTAAGACGATCACTGATGCTATCCCCTTAGGAATTTAGCATGAAATATTGAAAGTTTATCGAATACAACGTACAAAATATATGTAGAAAGTTAAATTTTGAACCGAAAATTTACATTACATAAAGAGAAAATAATATATATAAAGAATTCAGCTCAATATCGAAGTTTACATAATAAAACCTAGATTAAAGATCATTGTGGCATAATGGATATCACGTTTTTTTTTTAAATTTTACATTGACATGCCACTCAAAACTAAAATGACATTGTAAATTACCTAAGCGGGTTATCCTATTATATTTACTATACTTATTTTTACAATTAAATTAACTTTTAATTAAGACAATATTATATATAGCTTTAAATATATTATTTTTTGTAATTTTTTTACAGCTATATATATACGTACTTGTATTACTATAGATGTCAGGTTGTAAACGCTATAGTTATGGGTTCGATTCTCATACAGAGAAATGATTGCTTGAACTATTTTTATTTTTCCACTTTACCAAGATAAAGTGGGGTGCTAAGCTCCGGCCAATATATGTTATTATTTTTTATATATGCATTCTTCGAATTAATGGTGATGCACTAATCATTATATTATTACAGTCCTATGATTTTTACAAAATTTTAAAAAATTAAAACGTCCTTGACACGTTAAACAAATTGTCTAACTAATTTCATACGTTTTCTAGGATGGCACAGTAGACAGAGAGAATCTACTGTCTAGTCGTTTCATTATTCGCTCAGATCATTTTCTTGAGTTGGAATCGAACCCACAACCATTCCATTTAAAGCCAAACACTTTTATCTAGCCGAGGTCAAAAAAATAAAGCTACCTAAACTTATATGTATCTAAAGACTTTTGATAGCAAAGAAACAGAATCACGTTATGGAAATATTGCCCTACCACCTGTATGAGGTCATCGTGGCGCAGTGGGTCAGCGTCTGACTGTAACGCAATGGTTGTGAGTTCGATTACCACTCGGAGGATTATATTAAATTTTCATTTATTCGCTCTGGTATCAAATATAAAGCGCGGCATTCAACTTTGCTACTAAGCACGTAATATTGAGATTTCAGGCAGAAAGTGGAGAAAGGAATGTCTTAATTGTACCAAAACTAGATGCATCTATATTTTTCTGCTTTTTTCTCGTGAAAGATGTACACTTATTTCTGTATAACGTAGTTGAAGAAATAAAAATAATTAGCAATTATATATTAGCGTATGATCAAGTAAAGTTATTAACGGAAAGTAGGGAAAAGAGTTTCTTGACATCAATAGTACTGATAGAGGGAACCTACATAGAAACCAGAATTTTAATATATTATTTTTAAGCAAAAGGCTAAAGTTGACATAAATTATAAATATATATTAAAGTTAATATCGCTTATTACTTTAAAAAGCAAAAATCGAACGCACAACTTCAATAACACATTCTAAACTTAACCACTATAACATATTTACTAACTAAGATTTGCTGAAACGAATTTCCCCTTGCCAATATTTTTGTAGGAAACACAAAAGCGTTCGGTTGACATCACGCCAGTGGACAGTTTACGTTCGACTTCTTTAACGAAGCGTGTTTGCGCAGTACGGATGTATAGACAAGATGCTATCGGGAATGGGAGCTTACGTTTCGAATAGTAGAAATTACATAGTAAAATAATAAAATAGTTTTTTTTTTTGTGGAGAGTTTTTTTTTCGTCTTTTGTAATATAAAAAGAGTGATAAGTCACTCTAATTTCCTTTTTTTGGCATGTTGAATGGCGCAACTTTATGTTGAACTTTATGGAATAAAATCTAGAAATTATTTAAGACCATAGTGGCATAATGGCTGTCAAGTTGTAACGCAATATTTGTGGGTTCCATTTTTATATAGACAAATGATTATGTTAAAACTGTTTTTATTTTTCCACTTTAACAAGATTAAGTGGGGTGCTAAGCTCCGATCAATAATAATAATAATAATAAACCCGCAGGGCAGCTTGTGGCGAGCTGTTGGGGAGTGGCGACCCCACGGACCTGAGACCTCCAGAGGGGAATTGATATTTATCCCCCGCCTCTGGCTTGCCTTCGTTGGCTGGCAGAGTGGAGCGCAAGAGCTATATGCTCGGAAGGGTGGAAGTGCTCAATCTGCGTAATAGCGGGGAAACCCGCTCACGAGCGCACTCGTGCGTTCGCGATGGTGAAACCGGTGCACACCTCTCGACACCCTTAGCCGACCACGCCGGTGTTGCGCCCGAGGCATTACGCCGCTTTGTGGGGGCCCATCTAGTGGGAGGCGAGTCACCGTCCGTCAACCACTCAATTTGAGACTGTTGAAATGGCGGACGTCCGTTAGTCTCACTCAATAGCCCAGTACCCAGTCCACCCAAACTCCATTCCATAGTTCTAGTTTAGTTTTCCACATTTTCTATAATTCCTACGCATTAGCCGGTGACCATCTCTGGGCAATTTACTTTGGTTACTCAGAGATGGATCCCGGCTGATGCGTCACAGTAAAACATTTTATTATTCTCTAAGGGGCCTCTACGTGTTGGACCTGTGTCCCCACGCAAGCCTTCCAAAGGACCGGGTTCCTAAGAACCCGAGAATTTTAAAGAGAAACATAATAATAATGCTTTATTTATTTGTGCAACATAGGCCCACTTGTTAGTAATTTTTACTTATAAAACTATGTTAGTCTAATAATAATCTATAAATTAACAAAGAATTCAGAATTAAAATTAACAAGCCACACACCAAACGGATACTACATAATTATAAATGATAGGAGTTACAATAAATTATACTATCTCCTAACAAGTATTTTCATAAAATGCTGAAGTATTGGTGCGTCAAATTTGCTTGTGAGTACTTTTAGTATACTATTGGTACTTGACCGCAGTCTTGTTAGAAGAGATGAGTTCTTTTTTCTTACAATAGCAAAAAAATCATCTGTACGCTCTTCAATATGCAATATTTCAAATTCAGGCAAAAAGCGAAGAAAGAAGTTTCTTTGTACATTAGGTTCTTTCTGATTACCCTACGATACGTTAAAAAGAGGGAAGCTACCAAGAGAAACTACAATATTTTTAAATTTAAACTTATCCCCAAATGAGAATTGAAGTTATAACCATCAGAAAACACTTTCCTACTGAACCAGCATTAAATTATTGAGATATTTTAAGGATTTTTTTTTTGGTTGACGCTGCATCCCCCACACAGCAGGGTAGAGGGAACCTAGTTTAAACTCCGTTCCCCACTTTCCGCCTAATTCGGAGGCATTGCGTGTTAAGTGGCGGAGCTTAACACCGCGCTTTGCCTCGACACCAGAGCGAAGGAAATGGAAATATAATTTCCACTCCTCGGGTGGGAATCGAACCCACAACCAGTCGCACTTTGTGCCACTGCGCCACGACTGGCTCCGGACTGAACTGGGTATTTTAAGATATTTTATACGAAAATCACCTCAAAAAGTAGTATGATTCGTTGCCACTTCACTTCAGTCAACAAATCACGTACAGCTTTTACTACCTTTAGAACATTAACCTTTATATTAGTTTTGAAATTTTCAATATCTATAACAGTAAAGTAAGCAGACGATTTTATGACTTGGAGTTTTCCGATGCTCGAGCTATTTGCATTCATAGAATACGAGTATGTATTGATATAGCAAGAATTATGCATTTTGTTAAAATACAATATTTTATTTTCTTTGTTTTTACATATGTATGTCACTTTCTGTATACGTAATATATTGTTATGTTGGGAACAGTCGTGGTGCAGTAGCACGGACGTGTGACTGTAAAGGACTGGTTGTCGGTTCGATTTCTACTCGAGGAGTGAAACTATTAAATATTTCCATTTCCTTCGCTCTGGTATCAGAGGTAAAACGCGGAGTTAAGTTCCGCCACTTAACACACCATGCCTCCGAATTCAGCGGAAAGTGGGGAACGGATTGTCTGAACACGACGTTAACTAGAACAAAAGAAAAAAAATACTATGCGTTTAATATATCCTTGTATAAAGTGACATTGACAAATAAACATTACTCCAGTTGTCCACTTTTCATCCATTTAAGGGATAATGTGAAAATATTATTATTTTTATAAGATAACAAACTTAAAATCTATTTGAGATATATCTTTTGTGTATCTGCACTCTAAGAAATGATTTTTGTAGACATCATTTCAACAGAAGCACAATACATATAGAATAAAGAATTTTTATTTTTACCGTTAATGTTTTTATATGAATTAAAAAGTAACTATAGTTGATAGGTGTGTGATTCACTATTAATTTTAAATGAACCATTTTAATTAGGATTAGATACTAACTCATTATGCCACGACGTCCTCGAGTCAGTTTAAAAGATAAAAACACAGTTTCTTATCACCACCATCGCATTTCCAGCCATTTGGGACTAAAGGAAAATGCGTTTCAAGTAGGTATTTAGCCCCTGTTTTCTTTTTCCACTTAAAACGGCCAAAGTTTCATATTTTACGTGACAGAATATTGCGTCACGTTGTTGTGATTATCGCGATCGCCGTCATTGCAGCGGATGATATACGAGTTTCAACGTTTATACCTTCATAACTTTTTGATAGCTAATTTTTGGGGGTCGTTTTAAAAAAAATACCATTGTTGTGCAGTGGGATAGTTTTTGAATTATTAGGTTATCCATGGTTGAAAGTTTGATTTTCAGTTGAGGGAATGACTTATCTATCTGTAACATATTTAAAAAGAAAAAGCGGAGTATTTTACTCGCACATCTTTGTTGCTATGTTGCTTTAAAACATGAGTAGGCCATGATTATTTTAAATACTGAAACACTTGATAGAGAACCTGTTACGGTTCAGTTAAACTAAAAGGAATATATAAAATGCTCTTAGCAAAATTTTTTCAACTTCATAAGAAGAGTTAAGTCCACGCAAACAAAATTGCTACTACTAAAATACATATTTCAAACTATCCCGTGTGGCAGTGGTAATTTTACTCAATACACAATTTTCTCTAACTCGAAATTAGGTACATAAATCTACCTTGTTAGACTTTTTTTTAGCAGTATCCCGCACACAGCAGGGTAGGCAGAGGAAACCTAGTGCTAAGACACTCCGTACCCCACTTTCGGCCGATTTCGGAGGCATTGCATGTTAAGTGGCGAAACTTAACGCCGTGCTTTACCTCTGATACCAGAGCAAAGAAATGGAAATATGAAATATTTCCACTCCTCGAGTGGGAATCGAACCCATAACCAGTCGTTTACAGTCACACGTTCGTGCCACTGCGCCACGACTGGCCCAAATATATAAGTACAGCTTTGTGGATTTTCCGGCATAGAAGAATAGTAAGAGGGAATCTAGTGTCCGATACGATACCATTTTCCCCTTTTTCGTCTTAAATCAAGATATTGTTGAATATTGAGTGGTGAAACTCAACGCTGCGCTTTGTCATCGTATCACCGTGTTTCTTCAATGTATTTAGCCGACAGCCAATCGTTTTTTCAATCAGGTTCTATTGTGCCACAATGGCCTATTAAATGCGACATATTATAGTAGACTAGTAGTAGTTATAAAGTCTAGATTTTTATATAGTTTAAGAATCTTTCAGTACTTTTTAATAGTAAACTAAAATCTTTAAAAATATTTAAGATAGTACGTATGCCAGATATGGTCGAAGCACTACACGGACTCGCCGAAATCTATCTATGGCCAAAAGCTAAAGAATAAGCGAAGAAATGAAAATAATATATGTATATTAATTTGTAAAATTATGTGTATATTATAAATTGATAGTGGAATGCAACGCCGCACTTTGCCTCGAAACCAGAGCGAATTATTATAATATAAATAAATATTTCCACTCCTCGAGTGGGAATCGAACCCACAACCAGTCGCGTTTATAGTCACACTTATGTACCACCACGACTGGCCTCAGTTACAGAACTATAACTAACTCAATATAACTCACGTTAAAATAAGCGTCATTTTAGCTATTTATGAGATAACGAGTCACTTTATACAAAAATATATAAGCTGCTACGTACTCGTATACGATGGTAGTTCCACACGGGCTTGCCAAAATCGCTCAACGAGCTCAGAATATGAAACTGTAAAGCCTATATAAACATTTTCCCTTTTGGATTTAGCCTTTTACTCGACGTGGAAGGTAAAATAAAAATGATAAAAAATCTGTAGTACTAGTAGTATAGAAGGAAATTTTTATTCTATAGTAAAAAGATACGTATCTGTCGTTTTGTCTTATGGGTATATATTTTTGTCAGCTTAGCGAACAGTGGCAGAAAGAACTTAATTAATATCAGGACACTTCGTTCTACAATTTTTGCCCGAATTCAAGACTTTACAAGTTCAGTTGTTAAGCTTAACGCCGCGTTATGTCTTAAGAAGAGAGACGTATGATAGACGTACAATCATTCGACAGAGAGGAAATCGAATCCACAATAGTCAGAGGAACCAGTCGTGGCGCAGTGGCATAAACGTACGACTGTAAACGGCTGGTTGTGGGTTCGATTCCCCCTGATGTGTGCGGGATACACAGTTTAGCAAAAACATAGTCAAATACTATCCTACTGTACCACTATGGCCTTAAGCTGCTTCTTATATAACCTTACCTAATTAATATTTGTCTTATCTTTTAGAAGTAAAGTTATATTTTACTTTTAAGCATGCAAGCAAGCAAGTTCAAAATGAATAATACTCGTATACCATCATTCATAGTTCTGATATTTACCATTAAGAGTATAAACCTTGAGTTTGGCTGATAAGTTTTATTATTTACCGTGGGTTTTTATAGTAACGTATATAGCACAATAAAATATATACTTTGTTTGAGGCTATTGAAGTACAGTGGCTTAGCGTATGTCTGTAATCATATCGTATAATCACGATGGTTTCGGTTTGATCCTTAGTCGGAGAATAATTATATAAAAAATATTTTAGTTTTTCGTGTCGTTAAGACAAATCACGACGCGAAGTTGAGTGAACACACGAAGCCTCAGATTCAAACGGAAAAAGGAGAACGGAGTGTCTTTAAATTATATTCTTTCTGCGTATGTGGTAGAAATAAGATATTCTATTTTCATTTACCTATAAAAAATATAATATACCATACATATAGTACAACAATTTTTATAAAATTTCACGAATAAAGAGCTCGCTCGTGCAAATCGAACCGTCATACTCATTTCAAAAACTCCTTGAAACATACATGATTCCGAGCTCGCAGACTGTAGACTAAAATATACAATGAATAATTCACATGTCATAACATTGAGCGACGAATAAGATATTATATTGTCGCGTCTGACGAAAAAAAGTAACTGAATGACAGAAAGATTTCAATTATCGATGTTTTTGAATTATCGATGTTTAGAATCTTAACTAGTGGCTCGCTCGCGGCTTCCCCGCTTGAACTACATAACTGTTTCGTTATATTGCAACCCTCAGAGGTAAATTAAAAAAAACTAAAATAGCCTATGCTTAAGCTTGGATTTTCAACCATATCTATGCCAAAATTCATTACAATCGATCTAGCGGTTTAGATTTTTCATAATTTTTTTGATTTTTGAAATAATAAGTAGTTTATGTTCTAAATTTCATCTAAATCGGACTGGTAAATAAGACGTGACAGTGTAACAGACAAACAGACAGACATTCGCATTTATAATAAAAGTATGGATTTAACTGTTATTAGAGGTAACCATGGCGTAGTTACAGTGTCAGTATTTACGATGGTTGTGTGTTCTATTTCTACTTGAAGAAATGATTATATTTCTTCCTTTTGGTAACAAGAAGAAATGTGTCCTTGTGCTTAGTTATTTAAGAAAAAAACGTGTTAGATTTTGGTTGAAAGTGGAGGGTGCAGTGTCGTGATACTATGTTCTCTCTGCCTACCATACAGTTAAGCAGTAAAAAGTTTTATAATAAATTGTAATTAAATGTAAATTAGGGCACAGTGGTACAAAGTCTGCCAGTAAAGTGACTGGTTGTGAGTTCGATTCCCAGTCGAGGAGTGGAAATATTTTTTTTATATTTCCATTTTTTTCTTCGTTCTGGTGTCGAGGTAAAGCGCGGCGTTAAGTTCCGCCACTTAACACGCCTCCAAATTCGGCGGAAAGTAGCGAACGAAGTGTCTTAACAATATGTTCCCTCTGCCTTCCTTGCTGTGTGCGGGATACAGCGTACAGCGTAAAGCTAAAAAAAGGTTTTAAAATATAAATAGACAACTCATGTAATTAACTTTGATTAAACTGGAAAAGTAATTGATTTTGAACCAAAATTAATAAATGTACATACATTATTATTATTAAATACAAATAAAAATATATACATTTGAATATTGTAGAGGAGTCGTTGAAAATAAACGTTGTTTTAGCTACGTTTATAAATGTATATGAAACGCTTTGTAGTGTATTTTATATTTACTTTATTAATTTAACACTTGGGGCCAGTCGTGGCGCAGTGGCACAAATTGTACGTGTAAGGCGACTGGTTGTGGGTTCGATCCCCACTCGATGACTGGCTATATTTATTATTTCCATTTTCTTCGCTCTGGTGTCGAAGCAAAGCGTGGCGTTAAGATCCGCCACTTAACACACAATGCCTTCGAATACGGCGGAAAGTGGGGAACGAAGTGTCTTAACACTAGATTCCCTCTGCCTGAATTGCTGAATGCAGGATACAGCGTAAAGCTAAAAAACAACTACAATATTATCGTATCTTCTATTTTTTCAGCTTCACATTTTTCCCTATATATCATAGTAGTCGGAGAGAACCTACTATAAATATATTCTTCATTTTTTGCCAGGCAACGATGTACTGCGTATGAACTGGCGGACCTCAATGGCGTTTCTTGTCTTGTTCATTAAACTATGATAATATTTCTGAATAGGAATCGAACCCAGAAGCAATCGCAAATACAGTTAGACGCTAATGGTCTTAGTAATATTAATTGTGTAATATTTTATTACTAGTTTATTCAATGCATTATTATAAAAAAATAGTGGCTTTCAATATTTTTCTCCATATAAATTTTGACTAAGCCAGATTTCATACCTATCCTTTGTACAACAGGGTTACAACGTTTTTTACTCGCGTAAAATATTAAGGTAATTATAATAAATAAATTATTTCTAACCTGTAACAAGTATATTAATTACTCAAACAACTGCTTATAAATAGAAACCCCTGTTTTCTAGTCACTAAACCAAAGAAATAAATTGAATAAATGAAAAGCCTTTACCGAAACTAAAAAACATAACTTTCCTAAACTTTATGATTTACAACCCACCTATAAGAGTCAGTTAAAATAAAACACTGTCTTAAAATCCGAATATACGTAACTCAATATACAAGGATATTCCAGTCACGATTTTGTTGAATTTCCCTAAAGATAATAAACGTTTCGGGGCAAATTAAACAACTGTTTCGCAGCATCCCGACTGCCGACTGTTTCAAAGGTGCTTTCGTACGCCTTATTTTGGCACAACTTTGCTTCTACGAATGAGTTGAATACGTAAATTATGGGAACAAAACATGTAATAACATACTTTGATTGTTTAATTGATTAAAGACATTTGAAAATATATGTTAATTGTTGTTGAGTTCTACCACTTATGATGTAGTGTTTCAAAGGTTGATAACAGTGTCTTTACATTATGTTTCCCCTGCCTGTTAAAAATAATGATTTTTTTTAGCTGTAGTGTAGTGTGTGCTGTTTCACGCTTTATCCCGCACACAGCAGGGTAGGCAGAGGGTACCCAGCGTTAAGACACTCTGTTCCCCACTTACTGCGGAATTCGAAGGCAATGGAAATATTAAATATTTCCTCTCCTCGAATGGGAATCGAACCCATAACTAGTCGGTTTACAGGCACACTTTGTCTCTGCGCCACGACTGGCCCCTAATTGAATTTATAAATTGTACGTTAAAAATAATGTGCCATTTTAAACTTTTCTCGCATTTTGTAGATAGATATAATTCAATGGTAAATCATTTCCGCCTACATAATTCAGAATGAATTTCCTTTTTCCCTCCACTTAAAAACATTTTATGTGAGGTGTCGAAATTCATTGTCATAATTTGTCTATTTATATTAAGATAGAACGTGGGGAAAGGAACGGAAAGTGGGGAACGGAGTGTCTTAGCACTAGGTTCCCTCTGCCTACCCTGCTGTGTGCGGGATATAGCGTGAAGCTATTTAATTTTTAATTTAATTTAAAAATCACACATCATTTAATTACACAGCAGGCCAGTGTGGCCGGTCGCGGCCCAGTGGCACAAGAGTGTGACTGTAAACGACTGGTTGTGGGTTCGATTCCCACTCGAGGACACTCCTCAGGAGGAACTATATTTCCATTTTCTTCGCTCTGGTGTCGAGGTAAAGCGCGGCGTTAAGTTCCGCCACTTAACACGCAAGCCTCCGAATTCGGCGGAAAGTGGGGAACGGAGTGTCTTAACACTAGGTTCCCTCTGCCTACCCTGCTGTGTGCGGGATATAGCGTGAAGCTATTTATTTATTTATTAAGATAGAAAGAATATTTCTTTTTCGGCTTCATCTTTTTCCAGCATAGCTTACTTACTCCCACTTTACTCGTTTTATCTGCCCTCGCGAATCTATGCAAGCGAAAGTAACTTTGAATTAATTAAGGTTTTTTTAGCTTCACGCTGTATGTATCCTTTGCGGGGAAGTCAGAGAGAACGGAGCGCCAAACGCTTCTTTCGCCTCGTCCACTGTCTTCGCCTTTCGCCTCGCACCTCATCATACACGCCCTCCTGGGGGTCCTCATGCTTTTTATGTAACCTTCGTCCAATATCGTCGACACTGTGTTTTCGAAGGTCAACCGAGGTCTCCCCCTGCCTCTCTTACCACTTAATTAAGTTAATTAGCAAGTTATAAATATTATTAAATTAGAATAATTCCGCTGTTAATGTGTTGATATATGAATAGAATGAAAAAAATGGTTTTTAATGAATTAGAGTATTTTTTTAGCTTCACGCTGTATCCCGCACTCAGCATGGTAGACACAGGGAACCTAGTTCTAAGACACTCCGTTCCCCACTTTTCGCCGATTTTGGAGGCATTGCGTGTTAAGTGGCGGAACTCAACGCCGTGCTTTTGCCACAACACGTGCATTATTTAAGTTTATTGCTCTAATGACAAAAGCAGCGTAAAGGTATAAAATAATATATGTATATATATATTTCAAAAATGTACTTATTATACTTAATCCTGAAAACCTGAGACTAATGCAGCTTCCAAATAACAACCGCTCACAACTCACTTAAATATAACAATACAAATGCAAAAACGTTGAATCTCATTATGGCTCTAGACGGTCAACTATGTATACTTTATATAGTTATTTTACATATATATTTGAGAGTAACAACCTTCCAGGCTACAGTAGTGCAGTGGGCAAATGTATGATAGTGAACGCAGTTGGTTATGGGTTCGATTCGCACTCGTGGAAAAAAATATGTTTCGAATAGTTTCATTTCTATCTCTCGAAAAAGATATAAAGGTAATATAATGTTATATCAGCATTGGAGCTTATATATTGTTCTATTCATGCTCGAACAAAATAATTTTTAATATATTTTTACGAATTAAAATTTTATATATTTTATAGTTTTTTTATGTGGACATAGGAGGAAGAAATTTGGTGGAAGCTTTAGCGTAGCTTCTGTGAAAAAAGAATACAGAAAACTGATATCTTTCATAATATTGTACTAGAAGATTACGTGGCCCAGTGGCACAAGCGTGTGACTGCAAACGACTGGTTGTGGGTTCGATTCCCACTCGAGGAGTGGTAATATTTAATATTTCCATTTTCTTCTCTCTGGTGTCGAGGTAAAGCGCGGCATTAAGTTCCGCCACTTAACACGCCTCCGAATTCGGCGGAAAGTGGGGAACGGAGTATCTTATTACTAGGTTCCCCCTGCCTACCCTGCTGTGTGCGGAATACAGCGTGAAGCTAAAAAAAAAAAAAAAAGATTATAATTGATGTAATATTTTTTTTAGCTTTAGGCTGTATCTCGCATATAGGAGGATAGGCAGAAGAAGCCTAGTATTAAGATACTCTGTTGCCTATTTTCAACTTAACTCCACATTTTGCTTCGACACCAGAGCAAAAAAAATGGAAATTTTATATATTCCTATTCCTTGGAATATTTAATCTTTGTATGTCAAGTAGTTTTCAATGTATATTTATGAATCACCTTTGACTTTAATATTTTAGTTATCACAGCTTTAGAATTTTAATTATAGTATATAGAATTTCAATTAATTTAAACTAAATTGACTCTAGGCCAGAAAAGGCCAAATGACTATTGTTATTCACTTATTAAATGCTTATCTTCAATTCTTAAATATGTTTTTGTAAGGAAGATACGAATAAGATGTCTAACAGAAATAAGACAGTCGACGTGAGCTTGTCGTTTTATTACGTGGTGGCATTTACGAATTTCGATTATGTCACTGTGTTTATTTTAAAGGTAATTTATCATTTATTTTTATTCTACACAACATCGTGCTTTGCCTCGACATCAGAGCGAAAAAATGGAAATCCATACTTATATTATAAATGCGAAAGTCTGTGTGTTTGTCTGTCACGCTTTCACGTCTAATCTACCGGTCCAATTTGGATGAATTTTAGAAAGAAAGTAGTAAAGGTGACTGGGTCTAACATAGGCTACTAGTTTTTCAAAAATCAACCTCTAAAGGGTTGAAATAGGGGATGAAAGTTTATATGAAAAATCTATACCGCTTGACCAATTGTAATGAATTTCGGCATAAATATAGTTGATAATCTAAGCTTAATAAGCATTGGCTACTTTATTTTTTTAATAAGCGCCCCTGAGGCCGCTAGTATTAAATATTTCCACTTCTCGAGTAGGAATCGAACCCACAACCAGTCGCGTTTACAGTCACACTTTGTGCCTCTGCACCAGGACTGACTTTGATTTACATTTATATCTGTTCATGAAATACAACTTAAAAAAATTAAACTTAGGAAAACAAGCAACGGAAAAGATGGAGGATAACGTGCCAGGCGGTTCTATTGACTTACCATGCTTTTTAAGTAAACAAAATAATATGTTTGGAGTAAAATAGATTAAATATAGAAATAACTTGTAACTTTCAATATACAGGTAAGCAAACTTGTGTTCTCTCAAGTAAAAATTGCTAGAATAATGTCAACGTATCGTTTATTTTATTTGTATTTCCTCTAGGCTATTGGATGTTCTATATTTTTGTATTTTAAGATTTTATTCGTAATTTTAAAATTATTACTGCATTGTAAGTTCATTTACAAGTTTTTTCAGAAGTTTTTCAAACCTTTTGATAAAACATTCATTTTTTTGATTCATTAATTACTACATTTTTTAAAAAGCTTTCTTTAGCTATGTCTCAAATACATACATTCAACTCTAGTATATATACAATACAATTCTTTATGTCCATAGTGGCGGTAGGAATGATCGGTCAAGGTCAATTTGTACTAGTATAAGTAATATTTTTTTAAATATATATTTGACTACTTCCAGCACAATAAATTTGTTGATAGTCAAAGTTAAAAACCAGCATTATTTTATAAATAAATGTAAAAATAATTAGTAATCTAATATCTTATTTCATTATGAAGTTATTTACATAAATCATATTTCATTAATTCAGTCATAATCAATTATTTTGGAGTCAGTCGTGGCACAGACGTGTTACTTCCAACGACTGGTTGTGGGTTCGATTCCCACTCGAGGAGTGGAAATATTTAATATTTCCATTTTATTCGCTCTAGTGCCAAGGCAAAGCGCGGCGTTAAGTTCCGACACTTAACAAGCAATGTCTCCGAATTCTGGCAGAAAGTGGGGAACGGAGTGTCTTAACTCTAGGTTATTTCTGCCTACCCTGCTGTGTGCGGGATACAGCGTGAAGATAAAAAAAAACACAAAAATATAACAGTTGCGTATTCTTTACTACAAACTCAATGTAAACACAAAAACTTCGTTAAATAAATCACCGCACATAAAGCCGAGCGTCACCGGTTTAAATCCTTCGAAACATATTTTTTATTTGTATCAAAGTGTTTCTATCTATACGAATACTTACCTACTACCTACTGTTTCCTGCCAATATGGACTTTTTGCAACACTTGTCGGGGTACGGATATTTGATTTCTAGTTTGGCGATCTCATTTCATAGGGCAATATGGGTTTCTGTATTATGTACTACTTACTTATGTTAATACATTTATAAGATGTATGTATGTATATGTTATTGAAAGGACGGATATTGGTCGGTATTAGTGTATTTTTTTTTAGATTTTTGTCCTTTTCCTGTATAGCAAAGTATGTAGAGAAAATTAGGTGTTAAAACACTCCGTTCTCTTATATTAGTTAAGAAGCGCATTATAACAATATTAAAATTATGTTACTTTTCTTTTTGCCTCAATGACTTCGTTCTCCATTTCTCTTTAACTTCTATACTTATCTTATATGCCTTGATTTCGCTATGCCAAAGTATTTATAACTAGCGACCCGCTCGCGGCTTCGCCACGTGAACTACCACTTTCATCCTCTATTGCCTATTGTTTTTTTTTTTAATTTTATTTTTCTGCGGGAGTTATGTTGAATACCGGGATGAAAACTATCTCATATGTTGCTCTAACCTCTAAGCTAACTTCATACAAAAATTCATTAATTTCTACCGGGTAGATACCGATATACAAATGATTTACTTATATCGGTTTTTTATTTTTTCCAAAAAAACTACATAGGATACCGGGATAAAAACTATCCTATATGTACCTTTGGACTATAAGCTATCACCATACTAAAATTCATTTATTTTTATCCAGTAGTTTTTGCGTGATTGACGAACAAATTAACAGACAGACAGACAGACAGACAGACAAAAATTCTACTGAGTGGATATTTGGCCTCTGTTATCGATATATTAACGCACCCAATTAAATTTTTTCTGAAATTTTTCATGTACAGAATTGACTTTTCTACTCTTTTATTATATATAGAGATAGAGATGACATGTGATTTATAAAGTAATTAGTTAATTTAAAATGTGACCAGTCGTGGCGCAGTGGCACAAACGTGTGGCTGTAAACGACTGGTTGTGGGTTCGATTCCCACTCGAGCACTGGAAATATTTAATATTTCCATATCTTCGCTCTGGTATCAGAGGTAAAGTACGGCGTTAAGTTCTGCCACTTAAACCGCAACGCCTCTGAATTAGCAGAAATTGGGGAACGGAGTGTCTTAAGACTAAGTTACCTCTGCCTGCCCTGTTGTGTGCGGGATACAGCGTGAAGCTAAAAAAAAAAAAACAAAAAAAAATTACAAAACAAAACATACACATTTTTCATTAGAACAAAAAAACAATCGAAGAAATTTATTTACAAGTTAACATCAAACGCGATATCATACCGCGTTTAGCAAACCCTAAAAGCCACTTATAAAAATACCCCAACATATATAAATTCAAAAAACGTTCCTAATACCAAATCTGGACGATAAAAGGCGAAATATTTTATCGAACTAAACCACCTTACAATGTAAAGAACACGGGCCATATTATGGTGATCTATCATTTTTATGATCTCCCCATAAGGCCCTAAGTCTGCAAGCCGAGTGTATGTAACAGCCTATATAAAACCATTCTACCAAGGAATTCACTAAACTTTTTGTATAATAATATAAATATTTGGTATATATTTTTTCTTTCTTTAAAAGAGCTAAGCTTCTTGTGTTTACTACTATATAATGTAGAGGCTATCGTGGCTCAGTGGAACAACATGTCCCCCCGTTTGGGCTAATTACATTTAAATCAACGTCAACGTCAAATAATTTTATTCAAAATAAGAAGTTACAAGCTTCATTTTTTGAACGTCAAATAGTTTACCACCGGTTCACTAAGTTTAATGCCTCAGATCTGAGAAGAACCGGCTCAAGAAACTCAGCGGGACTATTTTTTTTTAATGTCATTTCTGAATCAACGTTCAGTTTTCCCACTCAATGATCAAATTTGGAGTGTGGGCGCAAAATAGAGAGCGGAGTGTCTTGACACTGTGTACTCTCTTTCTTTGTGGCATAAAGCATGAAGCTAAAAATAAATAATATTATTTTATGTAATTTGTTCTAGCAATACGAAAACAGAAAAAAATTGACCTCTTTTGAAAAGAAAACCACTATATTTTGATTTTCATTTACTACTTAATTGTATAAAAGAAAAGAACTTTCTAAGAAATTGTATAAAAGAAAAGAACTTTCTAAGTAATTGTGTAAAAGAAAAGAACTTTTTAACATAAAAAGTAAAAGCGTCATTCAATAAGAAAACACTTGTTCTATGGTACATGCAAAATTGATTCACGTAATCATGTACGAGTATAGCGTAGCCCGTAGTATTCTCGAAGCAAAAACAAACATTTTATAAACGTTGTCTCTCATAAATATCATATTTCTGTAACATTGGGTGAAAGTATGGAATTTTTTGGTATATAAATTCTTTTTGTACCTGACAGGTTTGTTAACTCTTACGTTGTTAGCTTTGCTTATATGTGTTTAGGGTAAGTACTGTTCTTTAAACAATGTATATGAAGTAACTTATCCATATATCATTATTATTGCTTGACTTTTGAGGTATATGTATGTATATTGTTATGTACCCAGGCAAAGAGATCCTAGAGTCGAAACATTAGGTCTTTCTTTTTTTTTTTAGCTTCACGCTGTATCCCGCACACAGCAGGGTAGGCAAAGGAAACCTAGTGTTAAGACACTCCATTCCCCACTTTCCGCCGAATTCGGAGGCATTGTGTGTTAAGTGGCGGAACTTAACGCCGCGCTTTGCCTCGACACCAGAGCGAAGAAAATGGAAATATTAAATATTTCCACTCCACGAGTGGGAATCGAATCCACAACCAGTCGTTTACAGTCACACGCTTGTGCTACTGCGCCACGACTGGCCCCAAAATCCTAATGAAACAAACTAAAGTAAGTTAAGGTAACCCAGTAACAATTTCATTGTTCACCCGAATTTAAGACATTTATCTACCTGTTAAGTGGCGGAACTCAATACTGATATTTGTCTTACCAGAGCGGAGAAGAAATATATTATTTAAATACAATCTTTTCTCCAAGCGGGAAACGGACCTACAACCCACGTGTCCCATTGCGCCGTGTTAAGTAAACAGTCTAATCACAGCTTTATAATAATACTAGGACAGAGCTAAATTTGAAATTCACTTTTTAGCTTCAACTATTGTTATAAACAAGTAAATTTGGCTAAATGTGCAGATTAATTCTAAAATACGAACAGAGTGTCTTAACAATAGGTTCCATCTGCCTACCCTGCCGTGTGCGGGATACAGCGTGAAGCTAAAAAAAAAATTCAATAGTATACATTTTTAATAGTAAAAATTTTTAATAGAAATATAATTTAATAGTATACATTTTTTCAGCTTCCTGTTTCTTCCTGCATATCAGAGTAGTTAGAAGGATAAAAGAACACTCCGTTCTCTACTTTATGTTCGTTTAACGCTGCATTTTTCACACTGTTCTACTACCACCATGAAAATATTAAAAAAAAACATACATTTTTCATATTACCATACATTCCCATTGTGGCCTGTCGTGGCGTAGTAGCACAAGCGTGTGACTGTAAGCGACTGGTTGTGGGTTCGATTACCACTCGAGGAGTGTAAATTATAATTCCATTTTCTTCGCTCTGGTGTCGAGGTAAAGCGCGGCGTTAAGTTCCGCCACTTAAGCGCAAGCCTCCGAATTTGGCGGAAAGTGGGGAACGGAGGGTCTTAGCACTAGGTTCCCTCTGCCTACCCTGCTATGTGCGGGATACAGCGTGAAGCTATAACCATACATTCCAAAAATTAATATAATTAAGTAATTCAAAGTTCTTTTGAAAACTTTTCTAAAAGCAATATACCGAAAAGATTTCGCCTTGCGGCTAGTGAGGTGCGGTACAGCGTATAGCGGTTTAGTTTAGACGTTGATGACTCTGTCAGTTAACCGTAGTCACGATACAGCTTCTATAATTCAAGCTGCATACATTAATTGTCTGGTTGGATTTAAATTTTGCTATATAAAGCTATATTATTTGTGCTAATATTATATATTTGATTCCGTGTTGCGTTAAGTTCCGCCGCTTAACACGCAATGCCTCCAGAATTCGGTGGAAGGTGGGAAACGGAGTGTCTTAACACTAGGTTCCTTCTGCTTACCCCGCTGTGTGCGGGATACAGCGAAACTAAAAAAAAGATATAACTGAAATATACGGCTATTAGCCTTATCGTATATTGAATATTTAAGAACAACGGTGTACCTTGCAAGTTGACGCTTTTCGCAGTGGTTTGCGTCTTTACGCGATTGATAGTTTCACTAGTATTTCCTCATGGCTGGATTAGACATAGAAAACCTAGTGTATTAATACGTTAATCAAGACTTTGCCTGCTAAGAGGCAGAATTCATAGCCGCGCTTTTTTTAGGCTTCAAAGCGAAGAAATCAAGATAATTTAAATATAGTCATTTCTGTATGTGTAAATCGACTCTCCTCACACCACGATTGCCTCACACACAACAAAATCAAAAATGTTATTTTATAGTTTTATAAGAAGCTGCTAGTAGCCTATCTATTTCCATGATCTATTGCCACGTGCTTTCTATACGCGGTGTCACCAAATGGCTACGATGATTAGTTTCTCTATTTTTAATATCTTAACTGTGTTATATTGTCAACTATACCAAATTAGGCGTTGCTATTTTTAAAATTCTTTATTTTTAAAATTCGGCTTTACGGTTTTTCCCGTATAGACGGTTAGTCAGAAAGGACTTACTGATAAAACACTCCATCCCCCACTTTCCGCCCAAAATCAAGACACCACTTTTTGCACTTACTTCGTTGGCAGAGCTCAACACCACGCTTTGTTTTAGGCACTAGAGCGAAGAAATGAAAATTGAAATAAAATCATTTCTCGAGTGGAAATGGAACCCCCATTGTTTTACAGGCAGACGCTGTCCCACTGCGCTACGACGGCTTGTTTATTCGCTTTTTTAGTTTCACCTTTATCTCTAAAACTATCGATCAATGTAACAAATACTTGGACACCATTTTGAACCACTACTTGCATTTCTTTAAAATTGCAGCCCCTTTTGAAAATAACATGAAAAACAATAATTGAGGGAAATGTGCTATTCTGGTTATGAATACTATTCTTCCAATAATAACTATGAGCTCATTGTCAAATTATATTTGAAAAGTCGAATTTCTCGTCGGCTCTTCTTAACAGAACTGCCTTTTGTACCGGTGGTAGTTTCAGGTAGGACGAACAATAATTACATTTTATGCTAGTTGACGATATGAATATGCTTTCTTCTATTTATTGCTATTAATATTATCAATTTGATAATAATAATATTATCAAATTAAAATAAAAGCGAAGGGCCCTGGTCTCTTCTCGTCGTCGATCTCACTCGCGGCATGCAACGATCACAACTTGTCAATTATTTGGCTAGTTATTGTGTGCATTATACAAAAAAAAAATCAAAGCATATAGCATATATAATGTGCCATAGAAATATATACGAAATAAAAAAAAAGAATTCGGAGGCAAATTCAAGTAATTCCATTCAACCAAATACAATCAGTTTCATGTATTCATATATTATAAAGGTAGCTTAATTTACAATTCTTATTATACTATTGTAGTCTTTCAAGTTGTATGGCCATAAAGCAATTTGTATTCATTTGGTATTCACAAAAGGTCCTTACATTATATACTAAGCTATTTCACTTATTCCCACCTTATTAACCATTCAAAAGTAAAATGGCTAGTTAATCAAAGTGTTTCTTGAATTCTTTCAATTTCTTTCTTTTCTTTTGTGGGCTCACGCTTTTCCGCATAGCACAGAGAACCTAAACCTAATGTCAAGACATTCAGACATTGCGTTTTGAGTGGCGGAACTCAACGCTGCGTTTTGTTTTGGGCTCCAGAGTGGAGAAATGTGGGGAAATTGAATAGAAATCATTTGACTAATTGCGATCAAACACTGCCGAAAGATGCTTTAATTTTATTATACTGTAGATATTTTGAAAATTTTGTAGAACTGAGTCTTGTATGGGAAAAATCATGATTGTAAAATTATATCTTATCTCTCCTCTCTCTCCTCATGTTTAATTGTGATTTATTTCGTAGTACACGTGTACAACAATGTTGTAATCTGTATCTGTATATATAATAAAAGAGTAAAAAGTCAATTCTGTACATGAAAAATTTTCGAAAAATTTTAATTGGGTACGTTAATATATCGATAACAGAGGCCAAAAGTCCACTCAGTAGAATTTTTGTCTGTCTGTCTGTTTGTCTGTCTGTCTGTCTGTCTGTCTGTCTGTTAATTTGTTCGCCAATCACGCAAAAAGTATTGGATGGAAATGAATGAAATTTAGCATGGCGGTAGCTTATAGTCCAAAGGTACATATAGGATAGTTTTTATTACAGTATAGTTTTTACACCTTTTCTCACGTAGCAGGGTAGGATAGAGAATTGCGCGTAGAGTGGCAGAACTCAACGCCGTACTTTAGTTTGTCACAAGAGCTCAAAAAGGAAAATTATTAAAATATAATCATTTCTCAAATAAGAATTGAACCCACAAGCATTCTGTATACTGTGTATGCTGTAGGACGCTGTCTCACATTAGCCTTTTTGATTATAAAGTTACATATATAAAAATTCATCTTAAAATTTTTATGACAAATGAAACCTATATATTAAACTAGTCTATGACTGTCAATTAAACTAGGCAATTCAAAAAAACTCACTCATTCGTACTTGATTAACATATCTACCTATTTTATTACCTTCACATTATCTTTCCATTATATTATTACCTTAACATTATTTGAAAGAAAACAGTCATTCGTTCCTGAATATATACTCGTTGTTCTACTACTTTGTACACGGAATGTACTTATACCTTCTGGTATTTTATGGAGTGTCATAAGTTAGTGTTATGACACTCCATAAAATGGAAATACTAAATATTTCCACAACCAGTCGCTTTGCAGGCACAATTTGTGCCTCTGCCCCTACAACTGACCCCTACTTGTAATTAAATTAATTATAATAATCTTCTACTATTTTAAAATGATGTACTAATAATAAAATCATCACCTTACCTCCAGTACGGTACCTACATACTGAAAAGAAACATAAAAACATGTAGCGAGTGTTCTTAACAATTTTATTTGAATTTTCAAGTAGTTTCCCGCTTTGTATCTTAAGTATCTTATTATGAGATTAAGATATAGGAAACTATTAACTAATTTACATATTAAAAATCTTGAAATCTCGCACAGTAGTTTGTTCTCTAGAAAATGACTGGTATTTATTAGTCCATACTTATATTATAAATGCGAAAGTCTGTCTGTTTGTCTGTTACGCTTTCACGGTTAATCTACCGGTGCGATTTGGATGAAATTTAGAATGACAGTAGTAAAAAACCCAGGGTTTTTTTTTTTTTAAATTCTCTTGCACCTCCATTATTAAGAATATGGAGACCTTATTTTCTATGGATTATAACTATTATATATTTTACAAAGGAAATCAAACTTATAATATTACTGTCTATCTTACGTGCTTATCTACTTTTATTTTATACCTAATTCTTATTGCTATCCCTATATGATCCTGCAGAATAACTTTTATTTTATGCTGGGATCATATAACTAATTACTATTTTTACTATTTACTATTTTAACTATTTTTACACAATATTTCAAAAATTTCTCCCTATTACTCATAATTAGCCTATTCAAATTATCTACAGTTATCCTATCCTCCAACTCGAACTCCGCATCCAGTCTCAGTCGCGCGTACAAGGGGCACTCCGCGATGACGTGCGGGACAGTTTCTGAAACGTTTAGGTCGCAAGGGCATGCTGGGTTCTCTTTGCATTTGAACCTGTTCAAATACTTGGAGAACCCACCATGCCCGGTGAACAGTTGGGTTGTATACTTACATGGTATGATACATTTAATCGCTCTGTACGCTTCCCTCGCGTCGGGAAAGAAGAGCTTTGTGACCGAAGCGGCCCCTCCGGCTTGGTACCTCCGGTTCTACTCGTCAAGGGAGTCCATTCGGATTTTTCTCTTGACGAATGACACCGGGCAGTAGCCGTAGTCGGGAGCCCGCTTCAGTCTCAAAGCTGCCTCTTTGGCCAGGTGATCGGCCCGTTCATTCCCCTCCATCCCTGCATGCGCCTTTATCCAGAACAAAGCGATCCGCTTTTTCTGGTTGGAAACGGTTTTAATATTGTTCCTCGCTTGAACTGCTAAGGGATGGAGGTGATTAGGATTTGCAATTGTCTGCAGTGCTGCCCTTGAGTCGCTGTATATACCCAGCGAGTCTGCCCTGTGCCGAAGGGCCAGCTCCGCGGCCCTACATATAGCCAGAAGTTCCGCCTGGTAGACGATGCAAAAGGACGGCAAGGTAAGCTTAAGGGCACGGGTTTCTGACCCACTGCTCCATATGGACAGTGCGGCGCCCACCCTGCCCTCAATCTTACTGCCATCCGTATATATTTGGACGTTCGTTTTGCTATAGGTCTCCATAAGCTTTTCCTCCGTCTCCAGGCTTAGGAACTTCAGGCGTATATGCTTCGCCGGGTGCGGGCACTCCGCCGCAGGAGTCATTCGCTCGATCTCCCTCCCCGCCAGGTCCGGGAACGGTTCCCCCGGCTTGACTCTGTATAGTGTCGCAGCTTCGCGAACTCGGATGTCAATGGGGAGTATCCCCGCCAGAAACCCAGGGTTAAACATAGGCTACTTAAACAAAGTTAAACATATTTTCAAAAATCCACCTGTAAAGGGTTGAAATAAGGGATGAAAATTTGTATGAAAAATTTAAACTACTTGACAAATTGTAATTTTGTTGATATACTAGCTAACAATGGCATTCTAATATTTGTATAAAAAATGTAAGTATCTAAATTACAAAAACAAATTTAAATAATTACAAACGATGTATGAATCACATTTTTAGAAAAAGTATAAAAAATCGAACGCAAACAGGAAACAGAACCCGCGCCTTTTGATACCGTCCAAGCGCTCTGACCGTTAACTATGTACGTATATCACGTTTTATTAAAAAAAGTGTAAGTAAGTGTTTGACCTCAAATGAAATAAATATCTTGATAAAATAAGTCGTTATAAGTAACATTTGGAACAAGTCGGCTCAAAAATCAGGAATTATTTCTAACTGAAATGTCTGCACTAATTATGATGAAACAAAAAAAAGGTATATTTGTGCATTAAATAAGAGTACGTCAATAAAAGATTTTCGAAGCCTTCGTGGCGCAGTGGGACTCCGTATATACGCAATTAGTATTGGATCCGGTATATTCCTATTTGGGGGGATGGTTATATTGAAATTATTTCTATTCCTTTGCTCTAGTAAGAAGACAAATCAAAACGTCTACTTCCGCGACAAATACATCAGATGCCTTCCATATCAGATGTTCCAGACAATTATTTTTTTATTTCTAAGAGATGTAAAAATGCCCAGATTTTTATGTTAACAGGTGGTAAATGGACTTACGAGTATAGAGTTTTCATAAAAATATATTTTTGTAAACAAAGTCACAGGCTTCAATTAGTTTTATATAAAAATAGCTCTTTTAATATAAGATTAGATTAAATTTTTTCCCAACTTTGTTATTTCTTTCGAAGTCCATCATATTTTTCACAATGGCTATTGAAAGTTGAGTAAGTCTGTAATATACCTACTTTTAATGATGGCAGCATTATCACAATCCACTTATCGAGTTCAAATAGCCTTATAAGTCTATAAAAAGATATTTAAATAGTATAATAAAGTAGATATATGGTAGAAACTTTTTAATGTATTTTTTTAGCTTCACACTTTATCCTTAGCGGGGTAGTCAGGGAAACCGGAGACCTAAACGCTACGATCCCTGCATACTTCGTTCGCCTCGTCCATTGTCATCAACCTCTACATACACGCCCATCTCGCTCCAAGAATCCTCATGTTTTTATGTAAAGGTCACATTAGAACTTAAGAGCTTGAGCCGATTGGACTTAGAGGAAGGTCTTGCAGTATTATTGATACTGTGTGTAAATGTCAACTGAGCATGATCTTCAGTCTTACTATAACGTTAGTTTACACCGACTATTAACAGATAGGACTATGTCTATTATTTATTTACTTATTAGGCCATCGCGGCGCATTGAGACACCGTATGACTGTAAACGATGGTTCGATTCGATGGATCGTTGGGTCGATTCCCACATGGGGAATGATTGAATTGATGATGATTATATTTGAATTTTCATTTCTTCACACTGGCACCTAGAGAAGAAGCTCGGCGTTGAGTTCTGCCATTCAACATGCAATGTCTCGAGGGTGGAATATCTTCACGCTAGGTCTACTCTTCTACCCTGCTACTCCCCGCTATGCGTGAAAGACGTGAAGCTGGTAATTAACTGATAATGAGCAAAAATCATACTGAGCTTATATTTTCTTTTAAGCTAGACAAACTTAGTTTTCTTTGTATTGTAAATCAACGAATGATTTTTTAGGTATATTATACATTTTTTTTTTAGCTTCAGGCTCTACCCAGGGTAGGCAGAGGGAACCTAGTATTAAGATACTCCGTTCCCCACTTTCCGCCGAATTCAGAGGCATTGCGTGTTAAGTAGCGGAACTTAACGCCGCGCTTTGCCTCGACACCAGAGCGAAGAAAATGGAAATATTAAATATTTCCACTCCTCGAGTGGGAATCGAACCCACAACCAGTCGTTTACAGTCACACGTTCGTGCCACTGCGCCACAATTGGCCGCCGCAGCCGGATATATTATATATATTTATAATTATAGTGAATTATTGCATTATAAACTATATACAATACCATATAAACAATTTTTAAACTGTCTATCTTAAATTAGAACTAGCGTCTAACTTCCAACGTATATTCTATTTGAGCTAAAGTTTTAAGAGTAACATTTTCCAACAATGTCGTTCAACATCAAGAAACTTCGAATGGTCGCTCGTAAACTAAGCATTTAGTATAAAGCGCAAATAACATTTAATTGGATATTTCTAAGCGGAGTTTTTTATATGCAAGCTACGTTTTTATTTAGTCACTATCTCGTTGTACAATTGCATTTTATCTAAAGAGTGTAGTTTTGAATTCAATTCCAGCTTCTTCTTCTAGCAGAGAAGTTTTTTTTTTTTTGTTAGCTTCACGCTGTATCCCGCACACAACAGTGTAGGCAGAGGGAACCTAGTGTTAAGACATTCCGTTCCCCACTTTTCGCCAAATTCAGAGACATTGCGTGTTAAGTGGCGGAACTTAACGCCGCGCTTTGGCTCGACACCAGAGCGAAGAAAATGGAAATATTAAATATTTCCACTCCTCGAGTGGGAATCGAACCCATAACCAGTCGTTTACAGTCACACGTTTGTGCCACTGCGCCACGACTGCGTCACGACTGGCATTTTATCTAAAGAGTGTAGTTTTGAATTCAATTCCAGCTTCTTCTAGCAGAAAAGTATCTTTTTTAAACAAAAAAAAAAAATTATGATATCATGAATTCTGGCTACTACGCAAAAAAGTGTGAAGCTGTAAAAAATATATGGGCTATTTTTTGTGTCTAAAATAATAATTTTTAATTCATATTTCAACTTTCTAATGTATTTTTATAGACTTTTCCTAGAAGAATCTACTAACTCACCCATGAACTCCACGAGATATATTTTTTAACATCTTGCATTTCAAATTTAGTGGCAGAACGTAACATGGAGAAAAAGGAGCAAATGAAAATCATTCAAGGTAATCATTCCCCAAGTGGAAATCAAACCCATAACCATTGCGTTTAAAATCAAACGCTGTCATACTGCGCCACGAATGTCTCTAAATGAGATAGAATTATCTCAAAAATGAGATAGAATTATCTCACTGATAGGATAGTAACTAAAAATCTACACATAATCTATGACAAAAACCAATTGGACGTCTAGATAATTTAGAACAAAGAAACATTTTCTAATTAACTCTTCACCAATTGTGAACGAAACAAAATCGCATGAGGTTAAATACTTTTTATTACTCGAAACACTTGTGTTAAGCAGTAGCTGCATATCAATGGACAGACAGGCTAAATTACTCGCCGCCACTTCATTATCATGCAATCTGGCGCAAGGTTCTAATTGCTAACTCAGAACTGGCAAATTTCATTTCATTGTGAGACCGTTGATGATGGAAATCCTTTTTGAGGTGTTTGTAGAAGGAATTTAGGGGACATTACTCTGTTCTTCACTTTTTGTTAAATTGGCTTTGGAGATAGGGGACAGAATACTTATATTGAAGATTTTAGTAGAAAATAGGCAAGGTCTATATTTAGGATTAGAGATTATTATTACCTTGAAAGTTTACACGTTAAATTACTTTGCAAATTTTAAAAAATGCGCTTGTTAAGATTTTATTTAGTGAAATAAGGTTAACTATTCCTAAGCATAAAATAAACACACTATCAATGATACTGGTGATCTCGAAAATCATAAGGTTTCACACATACCAAAGAGCAGCTTCACGCTGTATCCCGCACGCAGCAGGGTAGGCCGAGGGAATCTAGTGTTAAGACACTTCGTTCCCCACTTTCGCCGAATTCGGAGGCATTGCGTGTTAAGTGGCGGAACTTAACGCGGAATTAAATATTTCCACTCCTAGAGTGGGAATCGAACTCACAACCAGTCGTTTACAGTCACACGCTTGTGCCACTGGGCCAAGACTGGCCACTTGGATATTATGCTTAATTAATAATCCAAAGAGTAATCGTCACATAACCACGAAACCGGTAACAATTAGTTATAATTAAATTATTTCAATGTTTATCTAGTTTATTATTGTAGCAAGTAGCGCCGACGATGTTGTTACATGCAAATGAACTCTGATTTAGGACGTAGTATCTCGGTGGAATAACGTACTGAAATAATAAGCGCTATGTCCAAATGTTGACTTTGAAAGCAAGTGAGTGCACCAGAATATACTGTTTCGTTCAGTTTTGACGGTACGGACTATAGGTTAGACAAATAACTGATTTTTATTGACAGATTTTTAAGTGTTTTCGTGATTTTTGCAATAAAAGAGAGAAGAAAAGTGTTATTTTTGGTTATTTTAACTTTTTGATAGTCAATTGACTAGAGATTACTATTTAATATGTATAACTGTATATAATGTTTGAAGAATTAATATTTTTATAACCCCTCTCTAGTAAGAAGACAAACCGCGGCGCTGAGTTCCATCATTCAACACAGAAGGTGCCCTCTGATTACCCTACTATTACTAGTGGGGGATGAACTGTTTGAGTGGCGTTGCGTTCTTTGTCTTGGGTATGTAAGCGAAGAAATAAAAAAAACTTCAATATAATAATTCCCCCGAAAAGAAATCAAACCCACAACTTACGGAGTTTACTATCGTTGTTTATGGATTACATGAAAAAGTAAATATTTTTGGGCGCCAGTCATGGCGCAGTGGCACAAACGTGTGATTGTAAACGTCTGGTTGTGGGTTCGATTCACACTCGAGGAGTGTAAATATTTGATATTTCCATTGTCTTTGCTCTGGTGTCGAGGCAAAGCGCGGCGTTAAGTTCCGCCACTTAACACGCAATGCATCCGAATTCGGCGGAAAGTGGGCAACGGAGTGTCTTAGCACTAAGTTCCCTCTGCCTATTCTGCTGTGTTCGTGATACAGTGTGAAGCTAAATTAGTTAATATTTTTTTAATAATAATGCATTAACATACATTAACACCATAAAATAAATATTACATAACCCACCATTGTGAAGGCAAGGTTACTTATTCTATATATATTCATATAATATATAGAAAATTGATGAATTTAAAGTAAAACTGTATATTTAAAAGCTCCGACAGTCAAGAAGTTGGTAAGCGGGTCCATCGATCATTTCAAGTTTCTAGCATTTGCATGATAAATGGTTTGAGACTTAATTTTTACTCTTCGCGTTTCAACTTTTAACTGATTTTAGATTGCATCTTTGTTATAGAAATAAAAATATATATTTTTTAATGCTTTTTTCCTACATGTATTGGTAGAGGAGAGTCTGGTGAGAGGACACTTCGTTCTCCACTTTTCGTCTTAGTCCAATAGATTGAAGTGATATTAACACAAACATAATAATTTCTCCCAGAAGGAACTGAATCTATAACACGTATAGGTGATTAACACAACTAGACGCTGTGATATTGCTCCAGGATGGCATCTAAAATAAATATTTAGAATGTATTTATTATATTTCTAACTAGCGGCCCGCTCGCGGCTTCGCCACGTTAACTTTTTCGTTATATTACAACCCTCGGGGGCCCATATTTGAAAAACAATGTAGCCTATGTTTAAGCTTAAATTATCAACTATACTTATGCCAAAATTCATTAAAATTGGTCGAGTGGTTTAGATTTTTCATATAAACTTTCATCCCCTATTTCAACCCTTTAGATGTTGATTTTTGAAAAAATGTTAGACCCAGTCACTTTTACTACTTTCATTCTAAATTACATCCAAATCGGACCGGTAGATTAGACGTGAAAGCGTGACAGACAAACACACAGACTTTCGCATTTATAATATAAGTATGGATACACAAAACTTTTAATTGTTTCTGTCTAACCTGCGGGAAGCCTCTAAAGTTGCATGTATATGTGTTATTATATATCGGATCGTGACACAATCAAGAAGCTTATTAAGGCAAAAGCGCTTAGATAACATATGAGATGTGCTTGTACAAATTCAACGTAGAAATAAATGTTATGTTTATTACATAAGAATATTATTTTTATTTTTCTTAAGTTAAAGACAGCAGCTTGAACAGAATAGAACCTATAAGGCTCATTTTAAAGAGGCTTCTTAATTTCTTTTCTTACCACTCAGCATGATGGGCCTGACACTCGTAAGGTCAATCCATGGAATGCTATGGAACTTCTGCATGTTTTTTTTGGTTAACTCAAGTTATACAGACAAAAACACAGAAATAATACAATATTTACATAATAAACATAATCCAGTACTAATTTACAACATAATTAACGTAAAATCGCCTTTAACTCTTAACCTACATAACGCAAAAGCGGGCCGGAGCTGGCTTTATAATAAATGCAGTGTGTTTCTACCTCTAATTACATTTTGGTACGTATTTTCTACTCAATTCCCTGATATTACATGTTTTTGTTATATTAGATAGTTTTTGAATGTATAAACACAGCTCTTTGTATCCTGGTAGGAAAGGGCTTGGACTGTAATCGCAATGGGTAATGGTTCAATTTCGACTCAAAGGAATGATTATATTTTAAATTATTTTTACTTTCAATAAACATTGAGTTCTGCTTTTTATTTTAAAGTATATTAACGCTTTTTTAGCGTAACAGAGTTGTCAGAAAGTTCCTGATTTCCAGACACTCGATTCTCCACTGACTATGAATCTCGTTTCAAATGCTCCTACTTGAAATATTACCACCATACTTAGGTGTTAAAATTACAAACACAGTCATTTTTACCCGCGACGGAACGGCGACTGTATATGTGTTTGGGGTGAGAGGTTGTTTGTTTGTTTGTTTGTTTGTTTGTTTGTTTGTTTGTTTGTTTGTTTGTGTGTTTGTGCAAATTACTATGTCTATTATTTCCAAAACTATAAGTCCGATTTTGATACGGTTTTCTATGATAGGTTAAGGTTCAATTGGCGTATGTTCTTAGATATGTCTTATTGCCTTAACTCACCAGGGGGCGCTGCAGTAAGCATTTTACGTGAAAACGAATGTTTTCAATTATCTCAAAAAATAATAGTCTGATTTCAATAGATTTTCAGTGATAGATTCAGGTTTAATTGGTGGATGTTCTTGGATATGTTTTATCGTGTCAAACCACCAGGGGGCGCTGCAATAAGCATTTGTTTGTACTTTTTTTGTATTTATTTGTCTAAAACCGAAACTACTGCTCCGATTGAAAAGTGTTTTCATAAAAAGATTCATCTTTGCTTGATGCATATTTTAAGATTTTTCTTTTTTTGTTACGGGGAAAACTCACCAGGGGGCGCAGCAGTAAACATTTGTTTATGCAAATCAAAAACTACTGGTCCGATTTACATGTAACTTTCAAGGATAGGTTCAGGCTTAATTGGTGCATCTTTTTATATATGTGTTACAGTGACCACTCATCAGGGGGCGCTGCAGTAAGCATTTGTTTGTACTTTTTTGTGTAAAACCAAAATTTTTCTTGTATTTGTTTGTCTAAAACCGAAATTACTAATTCGATTAGATAGAGTTTTCAGAACTAGATTTAGCTTTGCTTTGTGCATATTTTAAGATTTTGTTTTTTGGTTACGGTGAAAATTCACCAGGGGGCGCTGCAGTAAACATTTGTTTATGCAGAGCAAAAACTACTAGTCCGATTTAGATAAAACTTCCAACGATAGGTTCAGGTTTAATTGGTGTTTCTTTTCATATATGCGTTACGGTGACTACTCACCAGGGGGCGCTGCAGTAAGTACACTTGTTTGTGCGAAACTAAAACTACGAGTCCGATTTGAATGCAGTTTTCAATGATAGATTCAAATTTACTTAGTGCATATTTTCATATATGTGTCATGTATGTTTACTTAGTGCATATTTTCATGTATGTGTTAACTCTCTAGGGGGCGCTGCAGTAAGTAGCTGCTTCTATTTTTTTATGTAGAACCAAAACGACTAGTAGGATTGGAAAGAGTTTTCAGTATTAGGTTCCGCTTTGCTTAGTGCATGTTTTTAAATTTATATTACAGTGACAAGTCACCAGGGGGCGCTGCAGTAAAATATTGTTTGTGCAAAGATAAAATGACGAATTTGATTTGGATGCAGTGTCAATGATAAGTTCAAGTTTAATTAGTGCATGTTCTTGGATATGTTTTATCGTGTTAACTCACCAGGGGGCGCTGCAGTAAACATTTGTTTGTAATATTTAATGCAAAGCTACAACTACTAGTCCGATTGCGCAGAGTTTTTAGTATTAGAGTTACCTTTACTTGGTGTAAGTTTTTAGGTACTTTTTTACGTTATGAACACGCCAGGGGGTGCTGCATTAAACATTTAATTATGCAAAGCTAAAACTACAAGTCCAATTTGGATGCAGTTATCAAAGATAGGATCAGGCTTAATTAGTGCCTGTTCTCGTATATGTGTCATGGTGACACCTCACCAGGGGGCGCTGCAGTAAGCATTTGCTTTTATTTTTTGTGTGAAACCTATTTAGATGCAGTTTTCTGTGATAGGTTCTGGTTTAATTGCTGCGTGTTTTTATATGCCATATCACGAACTACCACGGGGCGCTCCAGTATAAATTAGTTTGTTCAAAATCAAAACTACTACTGGGTTTTGTGATTTTCACTGATTTGGTTAGACTTAAGTTTCGTGGAAATGTTACGGTGACAATCTGCCAGGCGCTGCAATAAGCATTTGATAACCAGAAAGCATTGGGTTTATAATTTCTTTTGGATTTGCATGAAGATTAATATAAAGTATTTCGATATTATGTAATAATATATAATGTGTATCTATTCACTTTAAAAAGTTTCAAATAAAAAGCAAAATTAAAAATTTTGAAAAAACCCACGACGGTTTATTTGTAATTGAAAAAGGATAAAATAACTGTAAATCCCCCGCCTAAAAGAATATATGTAACGAGATGATGGGGACGACTTCGTCGGGGGCTTCCAGTTGCAATCCCTATTTTAAATATAGTAGCTAACAGTATAGATTTCGTTTTAAAGTTTTTAAAATACCAGTTATCAAAACTGTAAATTCATATTAATATTTTAATTTTTTGGGAACCTGTTTTAACAGCAAGAAAACCTATGAGAAGATTTGTGCAAACTTAAAGTAATGACAGCCCCCGACGGAGTCGTCCCCATCATCTCGTTACATATATTCTTTTAGGCGGGGGATTTACAGTTATTTTATCCTTTTTCAATTACAAATAAACCGTCGTGGGTTTTTTCAAAATTTTTAATTTTGCTTTTTATTAAAAAATCCTGCGTAGACATTAACAACGTCAATAAATCTTGAAGTAAAAGATAAGAGCGTATAGCTTAATGCGCTATAGAGCACTTAGAAAGTATCCATGACAAGTACAGGTTGAAATCCTGTTACGTCAAAATTATTACACATTTTTTTATATTTTTTCGTATTCTAGTTCATTTCGCTGTATCCCACAAACAGGGCAGGCAGAGGGAACCTAGTGTTAAGACACTCCGTTACCCACTTTCCGCCGAATTCGGAGGCATTGCATTTTAAGTGGCGGAACTTAACGCCGCGCTTTACCTCGACACCAGAGCGAATAAAATGGAAATATTAAATATTTCCACTCCTCGAGTGGGAATCGAACCCACAACCACTCGTTTACAGTCACACGCTTGTGCCACTGGGCCACGACTGGCCACTATGATATATTAAGTTAATTTATAGTATGTACTCTGCGTCATATTATTACACTCCATCACCTATCAAGAGAATCCACTCTACCTAATAGGCCTAGTTCGGCCAGAGCGAAGCGAAGTCCAATTCATAAAGGCTGTTCCTACATCATGAATGTACTCTATACATTGACAATTTCATTTGTGTTTTGCATCGCATATTTGATTAGACAAGGCATTAGATAACTTTGTGTTGCGTTAAGGATTGTTTTATAATTTAGGACATTATGCGGTGTTCAGTTTCGTTACTGAATATTGATTTATGCCTTCAACTCAAGTGCAAAGTGGAGAACGGAGTGTCTTGACACTAGGTTCTTTTTGACTACGTGAAGCTGTAACGCTGATTTGCTGCAACCATATCATGTTAAATATTTTTACCCGCGACGGAACGGCGACTGTATATGTGTTTGGGGTGAGAGGTTGTTTGTTTGTTTGTTTGTTTGTTTGTTTGTTTGTGTGTTTGTGCAAATTACTATGTCAATTATTTCCAAAACTATAAGTCCGATTTTGATACGGTTTTCTATGATATGTTAAGGCTCAATTGGCGTATGTTCTTAGATATGTCTTATTGCCTTAACTCATCAGGGGGCGCTGCAGTAAGCATTTAACGTGAAAACGAATGTTTTCAATTATCTCAAAAAATAGTAGTCTGATTTCGATAGATTTTCAGTGATAGATTCAGATTTAATTGGTGGATGTTCTTGGATATGTTTTATCGTGTCAAACCACCAGGGGGCGCTGCAGTAAGCATTTGTTTGTACTTTTTTTGTATTTATTTATCTAAAACCGAAACTACTGATCCGATTGAAAAGAGTTTTCGGAAAAAGATTCAGCTTTGCTTGATGCATATTTCAAGATTTTTCTTTTTTTGTTACGGGGAAAACTCACTAGGGGCAGTAAACATTTGTTTATGCAAATCAAAAACTACTAGTCCAATTTAGATGTAACCTTCAAAGGTAGGTTCAGGCTTAATTGGTGCGTCTTTTCATATATATGTTATGGTGACCACTCATAAGGGGGCGCTGTAATAAGCATTTGTTTGAGTTTTTTTGTGTAAAACCAAAATTTTTCTTGTATTTATTTGTCTAAAACCGAAATTACTTATCCGATTGGCTAGAGTTTTCAGAATTAGATTCAACGTTGCTTCATGCATATTTTAAGATTTTTGTTTTTTGTTACGATGTAAATTCACCAGGGGGCGCTGCAGTAAACATTTGTTTATGCAGAGCAAAAACTACTAGTCCGATTTAGATGAAACTTTCAACGATAGATTCAGGTTTAATTGGTGCTTCTTTTCATATATACGTTACGGTGACCACTCACCAGGGGGCGCTGCAGTAAGTACATTTGTTTGTGTAAAACTAAAACTACGAGTCCGATTTTAATTCAGTTTTCAATGATAGATTCAAGTTTACTTAGTGCATATATTCATATATGTGTCATGTATGTTTACTTAGTGCATATTTTCATGTATGTGTCAACTCTCTAGGGGGCGCTGCAGTACGTAGCTGCTTCTATTTTTTTGTGTAAAACCAAAACGACTAGTACGATTGTCAAGAGTTTTCAGTATTAGATTCCGCTTTACTTAGAGCATGTTTTTAAATTTATATTACGGTGACAAGTCACCAGGGGGCGCTGCAGTAAAATATTGTTTGTGCAAAGATAAAATGACGAATTTGATTAGGATGCAGTTTCAATGATAAGTTCAAGTTTAATTAGTGCATGTTCTTGGATATGTTTTATCGTGTTAACTCACCAGAGGGCGCTGCAGTAAACATTAGTTTGTAATATTTAATGCAAAACCACAACTACTAGTCCGATTGGGCAGAGTTTTTAATATTAGAGTTGCCTTTACTTGGTGTAAGTTTTTAGGTTTTTTTTCACGTCAAGAACTCACCAGGGGGCGCTGCATTAAACATTTAATTATGCAAAGCTAAAACTACAAGTCCGATTTGGATGCAGTTATCAAAGATAGGATCAGGCTTAATTAGCGCGTGTTCTCGTATGTGTCTAGATGACACCTCACCAGGGGGCGCTGCAGTAAGCATTTGCTCGTATTTTTTGTGTGAAACCTATTTAGATGCGGTTTTCTGTGATAGGTTCTGGTTTAATTGCTGCGTGTTTTTATATGCCATATCACGAACTACCACGGGGCGCTCCAGTATATATTAGTTTGTTCAAATTCAAAACTACTAGTGGGTTTTGTGATTTTCACTGATTTGGTTAGACTTAAGTTTCGTGAAAATGTTACGGTGACAATCTCCCAGGCGCTGCAATAAGCATTTGATAACCAGAAAGCATTGGATTTATAATTTCTTTTGGGTTTGCATGAACATTAATATAAAGTATTTCGATATTATGTAATAATATATAATGTGTATCTATTCACTTTAAAAAGTTTAAAATAAAAAGCAAAATTAAAAATTTTGAAAAAACCCACGACGGTTTAATTGTAATTGTAAAAGGATAAAATAAGTATAAATCCCCCGCCTAAAAGAATATATGTAACGAGATGATAGGGACGACTTCGTCGGGGGCTGCCAGTTGCAACCTCTATTTTAAATATAGTAGCTAACAGTATAGATTTCGTTTTAAAGTCTTTAAGATACCAGTTATCAAAACTGTAAATCCATATTAATGTTTAATTTTTTTGCCAAACCTGTTTTAAAAGCAAGAAAACCTATGAGAAGGTTTTTGCAAACTTAAAGTAATGGCAGCCCCGACGAAGCCGTCCCCATCATCTCGTTACATATATTCTTTTAGGCGGGGGATTTATACTTATTTTATCCTTTTACAATTACAATTAAACCGTCGTGGGTTTTTTCAAAATTTTTAATTTTGCTTTTTATTAATATAAGCATTGTTATATTTGGGGCTAGTCGTGGCGCAGTGGCACAAACGTGTGACTGTAAACGACTGGTTGTGTTCCATTTTCTTCGTTCTAGTATCGAGGCAAAGCGCTGCGTTAAGTTCCGCCAAACTTTAACACGCAATGCCTCCAAAATTCGGCGGAAAATGAGGAACGGAGTGTCTTAAGACTAAGTTCCCTCTGTCTATCCTGCTGTGTGCGGGTTACAGCGTGAAGCATTGTTATATTTATTTCATCTGTTTAGTTTCAAATTTGTGGACATACTCGAAAATTCGAAGGAAATCATTATTCTTTATCTGATACTTCCCTACCAATGAAATTTCAAGCTATTTTCTTTCACAAAGCTAAGTAATCAGAGAACATCTAGTGTCAAAACATTCTGTACTCAACTTTCCAAATAAAATTGGCACATTGCGTATTGAGAGGCAGAAATTACCCTCAGTAGGAATCGAACCCACATCCATTAGTGTTTATGGTCAGTCGCAATTCCCCACCAAGTCCTGAGTTGAAATAATCTTTTAAACTATTCATACAAAGATTAAACTAAGCACGGCTAATTAAAGCAACTCACTGAATACCTAAGTACCCCACTCAAATATAAACTAATATATTAGGTATTTTTATATCCATAAAATTCCGGAGCGAAGCGATCGAGGGAGCGTTTTTATCTGAAGTTGTAATTACTTTAAAATAGTCCGTTAACAGGAATACGCCTGCCTCATTTATCTAAAGCCGCTATAAAAAGTAAATTAGCAAAAATATTTTCGTTTTTACCTTGCTATGTGAATAGTAGCTTTACGGTTTTTATTGCTGATATGTTAGGATAATATATGTTAGGAGTCAGGCCAGTCGTGGCCCAGTGGCACAAGCGTGTGACTGTAAACGACTGGTTGTGGATTCGATTCCCACTCGAGGAGTGGAAATTATATTTCCATTTTCTTCGCTCTGGTGTCGAGGTAAAGCGCGGCGTTAAGTTTCGCCACTTAACACGCAAGCCTCCGAATTTGGCGGAAAGTGGGGAACGGAGCGTCTTAACACTAGGTTCCCTCTGCCTACCCTGCTGTGTGCGGGATACAGCGTGAAGCAAAAAAAAAATTTTAGAGAGAAGACAGAGGGAACCAAGTGTTAAGAGTGTAGTCACTACACATTTTTAATTAAGTATGCTAGGTTCGCACCTTTTCCCTTGCAGTATAGTCAGAGAGGATCTAGTGTGAACACACTCCGTTCTCCACTTCTTGCCCGAATTCTGGACGTTGGTTGGTTGGCGGAATTCCACATCATGCTTTGTATTTTTCGACAGAGCAGGTAAATGATTGTAATTAGATAGATGATATCACCAAGTGGGTATCGGTATAACCCAAAACCATTCGTGATTACTGTCACTTTACCGCCATATTTTTAAATATGAAAAAAAAATATATGTAAGGAATGTCTAGTGACATATATCTCTGATTTTTGACTACGACACAAAAGAATGGTAGTAGTGTTTAGAGAGGATTTTATGATGTCATCGTAATAAGATAAGATAAGCTTCACTACGTGATGATGTGGGTAACAGTAGTTACAGTTAACCGAATAACTCATAATTCATAGCTGAAACTTTTATAGATTATGAGACTACGTCTTACGCGCTACGTAAGTAAATTTACAAGCTTACTATATAGTACATATATATACATACAATATAAAAGTTTCAACAAGTTTGTTAACCTCCGGCCAGAGACCATAGTGGCTCAGTGGGTCTGACTGTATTTGAACTGAGTGACTTATGAAAAATACATTCTTTTTTATTAAATACTCAAATACTACAGACACCCGGTCTCGTATCCTTTTTTTCTTAATTCTTTGATCACAATTCTTAAATTACATTGACATGCTACTCAAAACTAAAATGACGTTTTAAATTACCTAAGCGAGTTACCTATTACATTTACTATACATATTTCTACATTTAAGTTAATTTTTAATTAAGAAAAATAAAACTTTATACAATTTACTTACATTGATAATCAGTCGTTGTGTTTTGCAGCATCAATACTCTGATGACTTGATGTTGACATCAGACTATGAGATGTATTTACAATGAAGAATGAAGCGACTTATCTATAGAATTAATTTTAAATAACTTAGGTAAGAGAATTTAGTAAGTAGGATAATTTTAAGTATTCTGATTACTAATATTTTATACAAAAACAAAATTAAAAATTTTGAAAATACCCACGACGGTTTAACTGTAATTGAAAAAGGATAAAATAACTAGAAATCCCCCGCCTAAAAGAATATATGTAACGAGATGATGGGGACGACTTCGTCGGAGCTGCCATTACATTAAGTTTGCTAACTTCTCCTAGGTTTTCATGCTGTTAAAACAGGTTTAGGAAAAAATTAAAATATTAATATGAATTTACAGTTTTGATAACTGGTATTCCTTTTAAAAACTTTAAGAACGAAATCTATACTGTTAGCTACTATATTCAAAATAGAGGTTGCAACTGGCAGCCCCCGACGAAGTTGTCCCCATCATCTCGTTACATATATTCTTTTAGGCGGGGGATTTCTAGTTATTTTATCCTTTTTCAATTACAGTTAAACCGTCGTGGGTATTTTCAAAATTTTTAATTTTGTTTTTTATTTTAAACTTTTTAAAGTGAATAGATATAAATTATATATTATTACATAATTTCGAAATACTTTATATTAATCTTCATGCAAATCCAAAAAAAATTATAAGCCCAATGCTTTCTGGTTATCAAATGCCTATTGCAGCGCCTGGCAGATTATCACCGCAACATTTTTAGGAAACTTAAGTTTAACCAAATCAGTGAAAATCACAAAACCCACTAGTATTTTTGATTTGGAACAAATTAATTTATACTGGAGCGCCCCGTGGTAGTTTGTGATATGGCATATAAAAACACGCAACAATTAAACCTGAACCTATCACAGAAGACCGCATCTAAATAGGTTTCACACAAAAATACAAGCAAATGCTTACTACAGCGCCCCCTGGTGAGCTGTCACCACGACACATATACGAGAACACGCGCTAATTGAGCCTGATCCTATCGTTGAAAACTGCATCAAATTCAGACTCGTAGTTTTAACTTTGCACCATCAAATGTTTAATGAAGCGCCCCCTGGTGAGTTCTTAACGTAAAAAAAAACTAAAAACATACACCAAGTAAAGGTAAATCTAATACTGAAAACTCTGTCCAATCGGACTAGTAGTTGTGGTTTTACATTAAATATTACAAACAAATGTTTACTGCAGCGCCCCCTGGTGAGTTAACACGATAAAGCATATCCAAGAACAAGCACTAATTAAACTTGAGCTTATCACTGAAACTGCATCCAAATCGAATTCGTCATTTTATCTTTGCACAAACAATATTTTACTGCAGCGCCCCCTGGTGACTTGTCACCGTAATATAAATTTAAAAACATGTACTAAACAAAGCGGAATCTAATACTGAAAACTCTTTCCAATCGTACTAGTCGTTTTTGTTATACACAAAAAATGGAAGCAGCTACTTACTGCAGCGCCCCCTAGAGAGTTGACACATACTTGAAAATATGCACTAAGTAAACATACATGACATATATATGAAAATATGCACTAAGTAAACTTGAATCTATCATTGAAAACTGCATTCAAATCGGACTCGTAGTTTTAGTTTTGCACAAACAAATGTACTTACTGCAGCGCCCCCTGGTGAGTCATCACCGTAACACATATATGAAAAGATGCACCAATTAAACCTAAACCTATCGTTGAAAGTTTCATTTAAATCGGACTAGTAGTTTTTACTCTACATAAACAAATGTTTACTGCAGCGCCCCCTGGTGAATTTTCACCGTAACGTAAAAACAAAAAATTTAAAATATGTACGAAGTAAAGCTTAATCTAGTTCTGAAAGCTCTAGCCAATCGGATAAGTAATTTCGGTTTTAGACAAATAAATATAAGAAAAATTTTGGTTTTACACAAAAAAACTCAAACAAATGCTTATTACAGCGCCCCCTGATGAGTGGTCACCATAACACATATATGGAAAGACGCACCAATTAAGCTTGAACCCATCCTTGAAAGTTTCATCTAAATTGGACTAGTAGTTTTTGCTCTGCATAAACAAATGTTTAGTGCAGCGCCCCCTGGTGAGTTTTCCCCGTAACAAAAAAAGAAACATCTTAAAATATGCACCAAGCAAAGATAAATCTTTTTATGAAAACTCTTTTTAATCGGAGCAGTAGTTTCAGTTTTAGACAAATAAATACAAAAAAAGTACAAACAAATGCTTACTGCAGCGCCCCCTGGTGGTTTGACACAATAAAACATATCCAAGAACATCCACCAATTAAACCTAAATCTACCACTGAAAATCTATTGAAATCAGACTATTATTTTTTGAGATAATTGAAAACATTCGTTTTCACGTAAAATGCTTACTGCAGCGCCCCCTGGTGAGTTAAGGCAATAAGACATACATAAGAACATACGCCAATTGAATCTTAACCTATCATAGAAAACCGTATCAAAATCGGACTTATAGTTTTGGAAATAATTGACATAGTAATTTGCACAAACACACAAACAAACAAACAAACAAACAAACAAACAAACAAACAACCTCTCACCCCAAACACATATACAGTCGCCGTTCCGTCGCGGGTAAAAAAGCATAGATATAAAATCTGTTTAGCCTTTATTACCCCACTTTCATGGCCAAAAGTGAACTGAACTACGAATCGAAATTAAAAAATCATACGAATCATTTACCTCAAGACTTATCTATATTACGTGATTAGAAATATAAGGAAGTTTTTACTCAACCCGATTTCATTTGAATATTTAGTACTGACGTTGGCTTAATTAAGGATCTTAATCAGCCTCAGTTTTAACGTCTTTTTAAGTCACCATTGTTTTATTTCGTTCCATTTGTCTTTTTAAATTATTCTTATCGTGTCTCCATCGTACTGTAGCTTGAAATGTTAAAGTGATCTAGAATGGAAGTACGCAATGATATATTGTTTAAGGTTATATTCGTTATTTTCAAAAGAATATGTTTTTGACTTTGTGAATACCGAATATATGTAAGTCCTTGGGCGTTTATCTTCAGACGTCTTGTGCTTATCACGGTAGGAAGAAGTATAAGTTTTTGTTTTAAGTGCAAAATCTTTTATGCTTATAATACAATAGAATTTATAATATGTATATTTTAATCCCTTCAAAGTTATATTATACCATCCAAGACACAATATATTTCTGAAGTGGGAAGATAAAATATAAAAAATTGAGTTCCAAGAACCTAGCAGAAATATTCGATCTCAATTAGAATAAAATTAGAAGATTATTATGAGCATTGCTCTAATTTAAAAAAATGAGGCCATTGTGGCTTAGTACAACAGAGTCTAACTGTATTTGCGATAGTTATGGGTTAGATTCCCGTTAGGCGGAATTATTATATTTGTATTATTTTCTCTTTCTTTTTTTTAAAACATTTTTAAAGTGTTATTCCACACTTTGGAAAATTAAAAAAGACATTTAGAAAACATATAAAAATTTGAACACAGCGGGATTCGAACCCGCGCCTCCTGAACACCGTCCAGGCGCTCTCACCATTGAGCATAGCTCAGTTCAAATTTTTATACGCTTTCTAAATGCCTTTTCCAATTATTTTCTGTTTTCCAATCTGACCACAACAAGGCATGGCGTCTAAGTTACGTCTCGGAAAGAGTATACTATATTCTTGACACTAAGTTCTCTCAGCCAACCACGCTATATGGGAAAACGTACAATAATAATAACAAATAAATAAATATTTGACCTACTATACAGTACTTCTTTTGTACATTGTATTCGACAAAGAAATCAAGAGTGCTTTTAAAAACATTGCCAAGCTGATGAATAAACAGAAACAAAAACATTTCGTTTTGAACTCCTGACCGAGTTTCATAAACAGAAAAGTGCAGTTACGTTTTAAATAGATTTTACTTAGTAGAATAGTATAGAATAAGTTTAGTTTATTTTTAGTTATTTTTTCTTCTAAACTTTTAATTCTAGAAAGTTATGGTTATACGTTTTGGTATTCTTGTTCTCATTTGAAAACATTAGACCGTAATTCTGTTACTAGTCTGGTGGATTTCGGTTTTATGGTTTCGTACAAATTTTTAAATATAAAACTTCATGAAAGTATAGCTACTTTATATTTTTTTGCATATCTGTCTCTGAACGAGCTTTACCTGCAGACAGAAAATAGTGTTAAGACACTCCATTCTTCGCTACATTTTGTTAACTACTAAAGATTGTTTTACTAATCGTAATAATAATATAAGAATGAAACTCCATAGCGATATATGTTTGTAAATTCGTGTGAAAACTACTGAGTGGATTTGCATAAAACTTTACAGAAATATAGGTTATTTTCCGTAATTTGGTTATAATACATACAAAATTAGTCGAACAAAAATTCTGCAGTCTGAAAAATATCTTCGTGCGCTGCCTAATCCGCTGAAGCTTCAAAAAGATAATGTACTACGGGATTATTTATCTTAAACAGTTCTAAATAAAAGTCTGGGACAACATATCTATCTCTTATGTGGAAGCCATTATTATCTCGTATCTTAAATAGTAAGCTTATTCTATTCTATTTTAGAGGAAGTCTTGGCGCAGTGGGATATTGTCTCGCTAAAAAAAACGATGGCTGTAGGTTCGATTCCCATTCGAGGAAAAGATTATACATGATTTTCGTTTTTCCTCTCTCTCCAAGCGCAGTGTTAATTTTCACCACGTGAAACGCAATGTCTTGATTTAAGATGGTAAGTGGAGTGTCTTGGCCTAGTGTCAAGACACTCTGTTCACCACTTTCCGCTGGTTTTCCCTGACTACCCTACTATACGTTAAACTGCTATATTGTATATGCTCCATATACTAATATAATATTAAATTTAATATATTCACAATAGCTTCTGTTCGCGACGACGACGACGCGATAGTTGTGTGTTCAAGTGGCGTGTTGGCAAAAATTAGGATACAAGTTACCTCAGACTTCAAATTATCGAAGATATGAAAATAAAGTACGAGTATAATCATGAAAATAATATGTAATCATAATATAATCATTACCCCAATTGAAAATTAAATCCCACGAGCATCACGTCTTCAGTCAGACGTTGTCACACTACGCCACGATGGACGCCTACATACAGTTTATAAATTTATTTTTAAGCATACGAGATTTTCTAAATATAGGTACAGATATATGATTTTCATGTCAATTTGTTTAAAAAGAAGGTGATAAAAGGATTTAATGGAATACGTAACCCACGTCAATAAAGAACTAATCATATTTGCATCTCAGTTTCACCTTGTACTGGTCGCAAAAAAATAAAATAAAATATTTTATCACTTTCTTTCTTTACAATGGTAAAGAAAGAACTTCATGAAGTATGAAACCCTCTCATTTCTCTCTCTCTTTCTCTCTCTCTCTTGTCTATCTCGATTTTCCTCGTTTTTTTTCTTTTTCTGTAAGGCATATCGTGAAATTGTATTTTAGTACTTGCCTACTAGCCAACTCCATGCTCAAGAAACACACATGTTAGGTTTTTACACCTAGTTTTGTCTATGCGTTGTGATGCCCTTGCTCAGGGACACGCAAAGTTTATCCTAAAATGGCAGCAAGTAAAAAATGAATTGTTTTATTAATAACCACTCTTTTTTACACTGCATAAGGTAAGAAGTACGTAGAGATTAATATATAATAAAATATGTAACACATTTAATTAAAATGATGGTTTGATATAGCTTATATTTATACACATTATTGATATTTAACTTACTCATACATGTGATTCCGGTACATGAAAATTATTTCATAATTTTTACTCAATTTCATCTTTTTGGTTGTAATCATTGGGCTTATCGTAATTTTTAATTATATTTAATACTTTTACATACAAAAGATAACCACGAACATTATTAATCTCATGAAAAGTTACTGTAATTCAGATATAATAAGTAAAGAAACAAATTAATAAAAAATGCATAATTATAAAATGTATATTTAATATTTTATATACTGTCTGTACTCAGCTAAGTACTTGCCGCCACTTGTAATTCTATTTTTTATTGACACCGCGTATATGAGATTTAGGAAAACCATTTAGATAAAAGTCAAAATAATTCATAAAATAAAATTTAGCATATCAAATGATCTTAAATGACGGATATATAATTGAGTATTAGCAAACATTTTAAACACTTTAATTTGTGATTTACAAAATAGAATTTAAGGCGGCAACTGCAGGTCGTAGATTATATATGGGTTGGTTGCATGTTCGATATCCATTCTGGGGAATCATTGTATTTAAATGATTTTCATTGGTCCCAAAACACAATGTCTCCATTTTATGCAGAAAGTGGAGAAGAAGCGCTCTGAGACTAAGTTTTCTTTACACAACTTCTTTTTCTATACACTTTTAAACATTTTTGAAGTGTTATTCCACACTTAGGAAAATTGAAAAAAGGCATTTAGAAAACGTATAAAAATTTGAACGCAGCGGGATTCGAACCCGCTTCTCCTGATATCGTCCAGGCGCTCTCAACACTGAGCCATGCTTTCTACTACAAGCTACGTCGAAATTCTTATACGCTTTATGACAACTTCTTTTTGTTATTAGCATCTCTGTAGAGAGATTTTTAGAAATTTCTGCTACCCAAAGATTATTCTACGAATAATCGTTTGGCAAGAGAGAATGCTGTTTATTAAATACTTTTAAAATTATTTAATAAATAGCTTAATTTTACTTTGTAGATTGTGTCGAACATACACTCCCGAAGATTTTATATAAGGAAACAGTTATATAGTGCTCGCGGTGAAGCCACAAGCGGACCGCTAGTACTTTATAAACCAGCATCTAATATTTTATAAGTCAAAAAACATCTTCAACTAAATAATAAAAAAATCAAGCAATCAATCATATTCAATCAGTCAGTCAGTAATACTGAAATTTTCACGTAAAGCAATTTAATTACGCGTCAACAAGCTGTGGTTCTGTGTCACGCGCGACGTGCTCTTTGTCAAACTACGGGTAAAACAAACGACCAATACTTATGGCTGTGTTAAATTGTACTTGTAGTGCGATTGAGCTTTCTATGAGCTTAGGTTATAAATATGGAGCTTTTTTTGTAATTTTATAGTTAAAATGAACTTTGGACCAGTCATGGAGCAGAGGCGCGAAGTGTTATTGTAAAGGGACTGGTTGTGGATTCGCTTCCAACTGGAAATATTTAATTTTTCCATTTTCTTCGCTCTGGTGTCGAGGCAAAGCGTGGTGTTAAGTTCAGCCACTTAACAAGCAAAGCCTCGGAATAAGGGGGAATGTGGGGAACGGAGTGTTTTAACATTAGGTAGGCATGGCAGGCAGGTGTGCGGGATACAGAGTAAAACTTAACAAAATTAAAATTTAATTTGTCACTAAGCCTATATAAATTTATTATTGTAACTGTTATAAAAACATCTATTGTTGTGTAATGGTGCTTCTGATTGTATACGCAATGGTTGTAGGTTTGATTTCCACTCGAAGAAGTTACTAAATTTAAAATATTTACAAGACAAAGCTTGGTGATGAGTTCCGCCACTGAACGCAAAATGAAGTGTCTTGAGAATAGGTCCTCTTTATTTACCCTATTATGAAGTAAAAACGTGAAAATGAAATCATATTGCCTAATGAGAAATATGAATGTTAAATATAAATAATCATTTCTTCTAGTGGAATTCCAACCCACAACCAAACGCATTTACAGACAGACAAGGGCACATTGTGCCACGATGGCCTCTACATAACTAATATACCTACATTATAACTTTTCAAAAGATACTCAAGAAAATATTTAAATATAAAATATAGGCACTATCTTGGTTTTCTAACAGGTATTGTGTCATTTGGTAGTAATATCCAAAATACAGTACAATAAGCAAAACATGCAATACTAATATTATTTTTTATTTTGGGATAAAAACTGCATTCTTGATGTATTTTTTTAAGTATTAAAATAAAGAAAAGTACAATTATATCTTTTTTTAAATAAGAAACTGCTGTTTCTTTTGGTAATAAATTCGATGATAAAATTAGAAATTCAAAATGACAGCTGTATATACAAAATATTAAAAGTTTCATAATAATTTAAGTCTAAACTCAAAATTAACTTGAAATAACTCAAAAGTAAAACAAATTACTTAACGTTTTATTAAACTAATTAATTATAACTAACTTTAATATAATTACAGCGCCATCTTACCTCCTTTCATAGTATATTATATAGATATTAAATAATTAAATTACTTCGGACTTATAAGTTGAAACACCGGAAATTTAATTCAAAACTTTCATCTTTGAAACGAGATTTTACGTTGTATTAAATTTAATTTTAATATGTATTTGTTAAAACTAATAAAGTTAATAATAAGTGAAATAGGTTTTACTATTGCATTTTTATTTTTTTTTTGCTTGGAAAAAGGTCTAAAATTTTCTTAAAAGTTGAATGAATGACTTGTTTTTTCTCAGTTTCATTCGTTTTTCGACATAGCAGGTATATAGGTAGGATAGGAGGTAGGGTAGGCAGGCAGGCAGGTAAGTAGTGAGAATCTAGTGTCATAACACTCCGTCATCTACGTTCGTCGAGTCGGGGAGCTCAACACCGCTTTCTTTTCACCGATTTTACCCACCAGATGAAATAATGAATAATTAAATATAATAATTTCTCCAACTTGAATCTAATCACAATCACAATCAGTCGTTATAACATAAAAATGGAAAAAATATACCATCATATAAAATTTATAGTTAGAGTAACCTATCAGTATCATATGTTAAACTATATATTCAGGTAGGTAAAGAATTATTTAATTATTTATTCCTAGCTTCCTAATATCTTCTTATATGTATTGGGCCGAAGACGGTGAAACAATATCGCTTATTTTAAATAGATTTTTTTTTCTTCACGCTGTATCCCCGTACACAGCAGGGTAGGCAGAAGGAATCTACCCTGCTGTGTGCGGGATACAACGTGAAAAGGGAGGGGAGGGAAAGTGTTAAGACACTCCGTTACCCACTTTCCGTCTAATTCGGAGGTATTGCGTGTTAAGTGGCGGAACTTAACGCCACACCTCTGACACCAGAGCGAAAGAAAATGGAAACATTTAATTTCGTCTTTTTATGCTGATACACAAAATTTAATATAAAGTACATACCTATATTAATAATATTTAACATTCAATTCGTAATAAGAACTCAATTATAAAATTAATAAGCATAATATCAATTTCATTTGAAATAGTAAAAATGATTGCGATGAAATTTAATCAAATGAACGTTAGCGGTTATAGAAAAGATTTCTAAGGTTTCATTCAAAGTAATGAAATGATCAATTATATGAGAACTGGTATCTTGTTCTGGCTTTACTCGTCTGTGAATGTAGCTTTTTAATATTTAAGAGCATTTTTAAAGAGGTTTTAAGTAATTTTAACCTTTATTGAGATGGGCGAAGCGAAGCTCTTACTGGTCAAAAGTGTTTCGTTGTGGTTTAACTCTTCCTGGGCTATTTGTAGTAGACATTTGAAATTTGGCAGGGATATCGAGCACAGTGTCTTGTATGCTGTAAAGTTTTTTATATAACAAAATCTCTATATACATTATCCTTTTTATAGCTATATTATTATTTTGAGCTGGCGTTTAGTGGGCGTTGCCTTAGCAACGAACATTCATGTCAAAAAAAGTGTAAGAGAAACATATAGTAGCATGTGAAATACATAATTTTATTACTCGACTGCAACAAAAGTAGGGTAATTAATTTAGTTTCATGTTAGTATTTAGCATTACTAGAAAATATGGTAAGCAATCTGTAAAATCGTATTAAAATTTTAAGTATATCAGTTTTATACTTCTCTGTCTGCATATTTATCATATCACCTCTGTCTTTACACGAACACTCGTCAATCCCCAATTGGGAGTGGACAAAATGACTTATTCGTATATTTGAATAATTTTCACTTGCTCACTGTGGCAAGACAAATAATGACGATGAATTATATTGTTCAATATACATCTAACCAATATACGACGATATACCGATATCTAATAAAGTCGTTATAATTTGAATTTGTTAAATGTCGGTATTTTTCAATGCTTATTGTCTGAATCTAGTTCTTTAGTGGCTAAAAATGCTGTAAAAAATTTAAGTTCAAATAGTGTTCTTGGAATTAGGAGAAAATGTTGTTTGTGTGTTTTAAATTTGCTTTAGGGAACGATGGAGTAAAAACATTTAAAACAAAAATATACAGCATCAGCAATTAAGTCGAAAAGCGAACATAGAAGTGTCTTAACACTATATTTTCTCTACATTTTGCAGCCTTTTCTCTTAAAAAATACCTTCAAAAAAAGGTTCCCTCATCAATAATTCAAATTACATAGCACTTGTTGATTCAAACGAGATTATTTTTAAGCGAGCTAAGTGAGTGAGGATAACATGGGTTGGGGAGACAGCTGACGTAACCGCGACGGCAATAACACGCTGAGATGGGATTTTTAATAACGGCCGGCAATGTGACGCTGCCCTAATATCCTTGCAATGACAGGATACTTTGATGTTATAAGTGTTAGTTGTGAAAGATTTTTTTTGTTATGGGATAGCGATATAAAATGTTAGCGTTTTTGTTGTTGTTATTGGTTTTTTTTAATATTTTTCAAATATAATATTGTCAATATTGTAGCAAATTTGTGTTATATCGTATTTTTATATTGGCATTTGTATGTGGATACTTAGATAAATATGCTGGGATAGTAGACAAAGATTTTTTTCATGCTTTATGCTTTTTTCGCAAAGCTGGTTACACACAGTATTTACAAAACTTACGGTAAGGACGATTCTCGATTTTCTGCCTGAAACGAAGAAATTGCGTGTTCAGTAACAGAAGTCAACACCGCGACGATGCATATTTAGCTTTAAATTAGTATGTATGTCCATATGTTTTCCATTTTTAACTTAAATTCGATCTTAATATCGTAACATCTTAATGGAGCTAACTGACCTTTAAGGAACGGAAATAAGGCCATCGTAGCGCAGTGGGACGGCGACTGATTGAAAACACGAGATGTTGTGGGTTCAGATTCCGTTTGAGAAGAATGTTTACATTTTCGTTTCTCTCACATCTGAAAAAACAAAGCGTGGAGTTAATCTCCGCTACTCAACACGCAATGTTTTAATTTCGGGCAGTTAGCTCATAATGAAGTATCTTGACATTAGTTTCTCATTGCCTACTTTGCTATGCGCGAAAAAGGGTTAAGGTGGAATATAATTGTTAGTTTAATGTTTTTTAACAGATATAATATTGGGAGTAGCTTCGTTATCGAACGCCTTACACCTTTCCCATTTGCTGCAGTTTACAGTAGATGTAATACGCAACGCGTCAAATAGATAAACAATAACAAAATCCTAGTTTAACAGAAATACTTCAAAATATTTCCCCCGTGGGGGGACGGGTTAAGAATACAATTCCCCCCCGCCGCTGGGTAGCGTCCCGTAAAAGGCGGGTAACCCAGTAGTTTGGTGGTAGGAGATTCGTTCTCCGACTGGCTCGCGACCACTATCATGTCAAAGACGAACCGCCAAATATCTTATGATGTGTTCCGGTTCGATGGCATGTAAGCCAGCTCTCCCTATTCCCACCATTCCCATCCTTCCTCCCTCCTTCTGTCCTACATTCCCAAGGCTGGCAACGCATCCATAACTTTAATGTTGTGGATGTCTATGGGCGAAGGTAACCACTTAACACCAGGTGGGCCTTCAGCTCGTTTGCCTCCTTTATTCCATAAAAAAAAAAATGAAATACTTAAAATATTTTCAACAAAAATTAAGGGCCATATATCTATAGTGAACATTAATAAATTTGGAAAAAAATCATATTTTCAACTATTTAGTTCAATCACTAAGAAAGAAACGTGAAAATAGTATTCAACTTGAAATCCAATTACATCATCAAATTAATATAAAAGTAGTCTAGAGCAGAATAAAATGCAGATTCGTGCTTTAATTATGAGTAAGGCAAAAGTGGCTGATATTAAAATCGATTTAGAATATTACTGACGCCGCGCCGTCGAACGCTAGCGACCGATTTATTTACAAATGAAGAAACTTCCGTCAGAGGAAAAGCGAAACGAAATTATTTACAAGGTTATGTTTCCTTCCCTTCTAATAGTATTTTATTTCTGTTGAGTTGTTTGGATTATTCGCAGGAGGTAAAGAGAATCTAGTGTTGAAATTTTTTTTTTATAATAATGTAGTCATTATATGTATGTATATACTATACTATGTACTAGCAGTATACTATGTACTAGCAGTCCGCCCTCGGCTTCACCTGTGTAAATAGAAGTTTCAGCAGCTTAAATCAGACCTTCTCTAGTAAATTTTTTGAAGAAAGTTTAAATTTAAAAAGACATTTAAAGAAAACGTATAAAAATTTGAACGCAGCGGGATTCGAACCCGCGCCTCCTGAATACCGTTCAGGCGCTCTTACCACTGAGCCATGCGCTCTACTAGCCGCTGCGTCGAAATTCTTATACGCTTTATTACAACTTACTTATGTTGTTAGCATCTCTGTAGAGAGATTTTTACAAATTTCTGCTACCTAAAGATTATTCTACGAACAATCATTTGGCAAGAGAGAATGCTATTTATTAAATACTTTTAAACATTTTTAAAGTTTTATTCCACACTTAAAAAATTGAAAAAGACATTTAAAGAAAACGTATAAAAAATTGTATTAAATTTTATAACAGTGGTGAGAGCGCCTGAACGGTATTCAGGAGGCGCGGGTTCGAATCCCGCTGCGTTCAAATTTTTATACGTTTTCTTTAAATGTCTTTTTCAATTTTCCTAAGTGTGGAATAACACTTTAAAAATGTTTAGAAGTGTAAATTGTTGTAACTATTTTATTTATGAACCTAAGTACAAATATATACAGTGCTCAAAAGAAGTTTAAAAGTTATTCTCAAGTTTTATCTTCCATTATAAACAGTGATCAGTTAGATCTTTTACTATGTATAGATAATAATATTGAGTATAAAAAAATATAGGTAGACTTGTATTAGATTCTATTAAGAAGCTATTGTTGATTATAGATATTCCACATAACCACATATGAAAATATCCTACTAATGCTCCTTTCAAAATACGTGCTAGAAATGAACTGATGATAGTTCTAAACTGTTTTTTGAGTATGTTAAACAAATATTCCGCTGTTTTATATCTCACGCCTACTTCTACCGCGTAAAGATTAACTTAACACTCTAGTTAGTTCCTTTGTTAGTTCGAAGAAGGTGTTGACTTTGAAATTATGGGTTTTCGATGTTTTTGTTTCCCGCATTATATTATTTTTATCAGAATTGCGCGGTTTGGGCTTCTAGAGTAAAGGTTAATGAATACTTTCAAAAGGCGCGCTTACCTCCATCTCAAAGGCCGGCAACGTCCCTGTAGCCCCTCTGGTGTTACACGGGGCCGTGGGCGGCGGTGTTCACCTAACACCAGGTGACCCGAACGCTCGTTTGCCTTGTCCTTTCCATAAAAATAAATGTCTATTCTTCAAAATGGGTTACCAACAACCTCATAAATTCAAAGAAATGATGATAAAAATAAGTAACGCTCTTGTGATTACTTTTTTGTCAAATCTTTCACAAACTATTGATCATTCTTGGTTGTTATATTTCTCTATGCTCTTACTTCTGATAGACTAACTGCTTCGAGTATAATTTCTAATACTTTGTCATAACTTTGTTATTAAGTTCATACAGTTGTTCATAGAAGCTGTCATTCTTGTCTAACATATAATGGCTAAAGCTAAAACTAACAAAGATGGCTGATGAAACTTTGACTAGTAATATCTCGAACGATATAATCGCGTTATTGATGCAGCCAGTGAGACTTAAGCTCTATATATGTACGTACATACAAGTATGTATGCACGTTATTAAAATTCTTAAAAATATTTGGAAACGGATATAAAGTAAATAATGTATGTAGAATTTATTTGTACGGAGTATTTTAGGCAATAAGACCATCAAGTGGACACTGTCTAGCTGTTATACAACGTTGAGTTTTACCAGTTCAGACTCTAAGCAGAAAAAAAAAAAAAAATAGCTTCACGCTATAGCGTATCCCGCACACAGCAGGGTAGGCAGAGGGAACCTAGTGTTAAGACACTCCGTTCCCCACTTTCCGCTGAATTCGGAGGCTTGCGTGTTAAGTGGCGGAACTTAACGCCGCGCTTTACCTCGACACCAGAGCGAAGAAAATGGAAATATAATTTCCACTCCTCGAGTGGGAATCGAACCCACAACCAGTCGTTTACAGTCACACTCTTGTGCCACTGGGCCACGACTGGCCACAGAAAACAGAACAAAGTTCTCTGCCTAATCTGCTTGGCGGGCAGAAACATTAAAAACCACACTTACTTTAGTTTTTCATTGTGATACTTTAGGAAACTTTTGTGTAAGTTGTGTGCGAGTATGAATGTGACTCTAAGTCATTCTAAAAATATTTACTTGGTACTTGATTTGAAATTTGAAAATGTATCATATGTACTGACTAAATATTAGAACTAGTTCACAAAAATTGAAACATTTTTTTTTCCACCTCACGTTTTTCTTCCACATTATTAAGTATAGTATCGTAGTATAGTAGTATAGTTAGAAAACTCCTAATGTCACACGATGATCACCATGTTTCGTCCAAAATCGAGACATACATATGGAGTGATGGTCAACGCCACGATTTGTTATAGGTATGAGAGCGGAAATGACAATAATAATAATAATTTCTTTAATAATTTCTTCAATAATTACTTCAATAAAAAAGTTTCTTTGTAAACGCTTGCGTAATTGCACCTTTTAACCTAACCACCATTTCTGTCCTATTTCCTTATTTAAAATATTATTTATTGCTATTTAACAATAATTTAAATACAATCATTTCCCTGACAGGAAATCGAACCCACAACCACACGCCGTCACAAGCATTGTGACACAACGTCACCTGAAACACCATGAAACTATCAATTGACATTTCATTCCAACCAAGAAAGACTCAAGTGCTAAATCCAAATTAAACAGTAACGAAGTACAGCGTGATTGCATTAAAACATCCGGTATGATATGATAACATTGAAAATTCAGTCTAACAGACTAAAACACACTTTGCACCAAATACCTTATGTGTCGTAATGTGGAAAGTTTCGCCATAGAGTTGCCATAACGGCCACCGAGGCAAGCTATTACGTTATTATTAACTTCAAACTTTATTAATTTAATGTTTACAGAACACCCGAGTATTTGAGCTATGCATTCTTGTAATAAAAGTTCATGATTTGTTGGTTGGCTGGCTGGGATGCGTGGATGGATTTTAATGGTACATATTTATTTTAAAATATAGGCCAGTTATTATGAAAATGTAGGGGAGTTTTTTAAAGTGTTGTGTCTCTCTCCCCTGTCTATAATATGAAGTTAGGCAATATCACGTTTTTTTCACTAAATTGGGAGTAGTCAGAGAGAAATTATATATTCCGTTCTCCACTTTCCATCCGAATACGAGACATTGCGTGTTGAGTTGTGAAAAGCAAGGCTGCGATTTGTCTTTGGTACCAATGCAGATATATAACATGAAAATAAGTGAAATACAATCGTTTCTCGAGTGGAAACCGAAATCAGGACTACAGCATCCAATGGGCCGCGAAAGCCTCTATAAGGTAAAAAATATTTAAATAATTTTATATACTAATAATATATTTTTTATACTCTTTTAGCTTTAGTAATTATTTTTTAATTATAATTAAAATCTAAAAAAATAAATGTTTCTAAACGCAACTATAAACTATAAATATATATCAGTATAAGTAAATAACTGTAAAAAAATAACCTTACGTCTTCAAAAAATATTTAATATAACATAAATTTATAATCCATACTTATATTATAAATGCTAAAGCCTGTGTGTTTGTCTGTCACGCTTTCACTGCTAAACTACTGGTCCGAATTGAATGAAATTTAGAATGAAAGTAGTAAAAGTTACTGGATCTATCATAGGCTACTTATTTTTTCAAAAACCTCTACATGGGTGAAATAGGGGATGAATGTTAATATGAAAAATCTAAACCGCTTGACCAATTGTAAATATTTTTTGAATAATTATCGTTGATAATCCAAGGTTAATCATAGGCTACTTATTTTTTTTTAAATCCACCCCCGAGGGTTGCAATACATCGAAACAGCTACGTAGTTCACATGTCAATCAGGTCCACCCGAACAATATAGACACGGATACACTTGTATAGAGGATAAACTATACTCGTAATTGTGGCGCAGTGGGACAGCATTTAAATGTTTGCGCGATGACCGTGAATTCAATTCCCATTCGAGGGTATGATTATATTTAAATTATTTTTACTACGTCGCTTTGGCATTAAGCATTAAGTTCCGCCACTCAATACACTATGTGTTAAAGTAGATCGAAATACGGAGAACGGTGGGTCTTGCCACTAGGCTCTCTCTAACTACCCAGAAGTTACTTTTTCGTTTTTTTTTTAGCTTCACGCTGGATCCCGCACAAAGCAGGGTAGGTAGAGGGAACCTAGTATTAAGACACTCCGTTCCCCACTTTCCGCCAAATTCGGAGACATTACGTGTCAAATGGCGGACCTTAACGCCGCGCTTTGCCTCGACACCAGAGCGAATAAAATGGAAACATTAAACATTTCCACTCCGCGAGTGGGAATCGAACCCACAACTAGTCGTTTACAGTCACACGCTTGTGCCACTGCGCTACAACTGGCCCCGATATATTACTAATATTCACAAAATTTCATTACATACAAATTCCTTTAATATTCAGAAGGAAATTGCTATATTTGAAATATAAAATACGTAATCATAAACTTAATATAGGTGTATATACAAGAATTTACGCGAGCGCTGCATTCATAGTAGGTACAGTACATTATGACCTGATACGATTTCACGAACAAAGCTTAAATATATATACTATATAGCTTTAATGGCTTCTCTAATAGTAATTTTATGAAAATGTACGTCTGTCGTTTTATTTGAAGTTATTGTTTTTACTTTGCATTTAATTTGAGCAATGTGTGAATGTATCGTGTAAATTTTGGTGGTTGTGATTAATAGGTTATTTAAGAAAGTTAAGAGTAGTGAGAGAAAATCTAGCATCAAGACACTCCGTTCTTCTCTCATACTTAAGTAACGCAACTCAATATTTAGCGACTGGTTATGGGTTCGATTCCCACTCAGGGAGTAGAAATATTTATTATTTCCATTCTCTTTGCTCTAGTGTCGAGGCAGAGCGCAGCGTTAACTTCCACCACTTAACACGCAATGCCTCCGAATTCTCCGGAAAGTGGGAAACGGAGTGTCATAACACTAGGTTCCCTCTGCCTACCCTGCTGTGTGCGGGATACAGCGTGCATCTAAACAAAAACATAAAAAAAATGATGTGTCTGATTGTAATATTAAAAAAATAGAATATTATTAAATGCATATTATATATATATACGAGTATATACACGGTATATAATGCAAAAATAACATTATTTAACGGGATTTTATTTCGGCGGGATTTTTAATTGCAGATAGTTGACGAAATAAAGAGTAATTTACGCCTATGTTATTCTAAAATTGCAGACAAAGTCACGGGTTACTAGGAGATTAGTATAAATTGGATGTTAAATATGTAATTTCTTTTTGCAAATATAGTAAAGACAACTACAATACCGTTAAAGCTACGTTATTTATATAAGAAAAATAAATAATTCTACTTGTTTCGTCTTCAAGAATTCCTTGAAATACTTAAACTTAAAGTGCACTTAGAGAAAATATTTTAAAGAGAATGTCCATCCCGTGCACTGTTCTAGTGAATCAAGTTTTACACGGTCGAACTAATATGGTGTGGTACGGTTAGTTTGCACTGAACTTAGGTACGTTTTAGATATCTATTCTGTTAAAGCATTTCTTAGTTAAATAAGCTGTAAGGTAAAATAAAAGTTGATAATGTATATAATTTAATGAATCCATACTTATATTATAAATGCGAAAGTCTGGCCGTTTGTTTGTCACGCTTTCACAGCTAATTTACTGGTCCGATTGTATGAAATTTAGAATGAAAGTAGTAACAAATTCAGGTTCAAACATGGGCTACTTATTTAAAAAAAAAATAACTTCTAAGGAGTTGAAATAGGGGATGAAATTTTATATGAAAAATCTAAACCGCTTGGAAATGTAGATAGTTGATAATCTAAGGTAAAACAAAGGCTACTTTATTTTTCAAAAATCCACTCCTAAGGGTGCAATACAACGAAATAGTCATGTAGTTCACGCGGCGAAACCGTGAGCGGGCCGCTACTATACAAATAAAAAAAAGTAACGTCACGCATTTTCACACATAGTGAGGTAGTCAGACAGAACTTAGTGTCAAGATACTCAGGTTTAGAATAACTATAGAATAGTTGAACTATAAAATGATAATTAAGAAGAGCATGCCAAGGATAATAAAATCAAAAGAAATTGAAGGAAAGAAGTATTTTAATATTAAATTAACTTTTAAAATGCGGCAAGGACTAATGCATTAACAATACATCAATATATTTTCACACCAAGAGAACGTAATATCACACATCAAAGTCAAAGTCAAATAATTTTATTCAAAATAAGAAGTTTTATGCTTCATTTTTTGAACGTCAAACAATTTACCACCGGTTCACTAAAGTTAATGCCTCAGACCTGAGAAGAATCGGCGCAAGAAACTCAGCGGGACGATTTTTTTTAAGTCAAGTATTTATAGATATTATATATAAAATTATATATTGACAATGATATCTTTGAAATAGACTCGAGCGAGCATTTTATATTAAATTTACTCCTTTCTCTACAAAATAAAACATAAAGAATATTATGATAAGTTGCTTATGTTTGTAAAACTACTGAAAATGACGAGAGTCGTCATAAATCCCAAAATAAAGCAACGTTACGAAGTCCCTGAGCTCGGTGCTTACTTAAATGCAGTCATAAACAGGACTTTACTCAAGTGTAACGCGGAGTACTTCTATAAAAGCGATAAGTATGTATAAAGCTAGTGGTACACTATACAAAAGTTATGTATTTTTTCATATTTCGACTATTTTTATAATGTACTTTTTAAAGTTTCTAAGCTTTTTCCGAATAGCAGGGTGGTTAGAAGGAGCGTAGTGTAAAAGCAATTCCGTCTTCACTTTTTACACTAAATGGACATGTTAAGTTAGATGAGTTAAATATATGTAAATCTGAGTGGGGATCAAACTAGGAACTAATGACGTTTGCAGTCACTGTGCTGTTGGCTTCAGTTTCTTTGTGGTTATCTTAATATGTTATCTAATCTTGTCCATATATTAGACAATGGGAAAATGTATTAGTAAATAATTTAAATAGAAATTTGAAAGCTATAAACGAGCGTCTAGAAAGCTATGAAAAATAAGTTTAAATTACTAAATAATTTTATTAACATTTAAAAATATATAATATTTATTTATCTTTCAGGTAGGTAGAGGGTACTTAGTGTTAAGATATTCCGATCTCCACTTTTCACCTGAATCCTAACATTGCGTGGACTCGCAATAATGACGGATACAGATGCCGACAGATGGCTACATAAGATATCAATGTTTTGAGTTTCACATTTGTAAATTTCATTATCATCTTCATTCTTTTGAAAAAAATAAGTATAAAGAAAATTATTTTGAAAACAAATGATTATTTAAAAGTTAAAGAGGTACAAAGTGTGACTGTAAGACCACTGGTTGTGGGTTCCCACAGTTGAGTCCCACTCGAGGAGTGTAAATATTTAATATGTCCATTTTCTTCGCTCTGGTGTCGAGGCAAAGCGCGGAGTTAAGTTCCGTCATTTAACATATATTGCCTCCGAATTCAGCAGAAAGTGAGGAACGGAGTGTTTTAACACTAGGTTCCCTCTGCCTACCTTGCAGTGTGTGGGATACAGCGCGAAGCTAAAAAAATCAAAAAATCTAATTTGGTGTGTATTTTGTAATAATGATTAATTAGAATTTCGAAATAGCTAGTTAGTTTCATTTGTTTTTTAAAAAAAACAAACCAACGATATTACTTTACACACATAAGTTACACATAAAAAAACACTGAAATATAGGCATAATCAAGAAAAAACATATAAAATTTAAGATTCACGCTGTATTTTCTGTTCAGAGATCACTTTGTTCTCCATTTTTTGTGACGTTACATGTTCTATGGTGGAACTGAACACCGCGTTTTACTTGTTTTAAGTGCCAGAGCGGAGAAAATGAATATATTTTAAATATAACCAATACCTCGAATGGGATTAGAACTCACATTCACCGCACATTGATCACCTGATAAAAAATTAACGTATCATTCAAATATTTGTATTTTTACTATTTTTTTTTGTTTTTGTTTTCTTTTGCCTTTCCTATTTTTAGCTTCACACTGTATCTCGCACGCAGCAGGGTAGGCAGAGGGAACCTAGTGTTAAGACTCCGTTCCCCACTTTCCGCCAAATTCGGAGGCATTGTGTGTTAAGTGGCGGAACTTAACGCCGCGCTTAGCCTCGACATCAGGCGAGGAAATTTGGAAATATTAAATATTTCCACTCCTCGAGTGGGAATCGAACCCACAACCAGTCGTTTACAGTCACACGCTTGTGCCACTACGCCACGACTGGCCAACTAATTATTATACTAAAAAAATAATTTAAAAATTGCCAAGGAACTACACTCGTTGTGTATTTTGTACCTTAAACAAGATGATGTGAGTTTCAACATTTCATAGCTCCCACTAAGTCCTTTAGGGGTTGTTTTATTAAAACTTTTATACCTCGAAATCCTTTTATCACTTTATGTAGCAGTTAACAATTTTGAAGTTGAAAATCCTTAAATGTTTGACATTAATTCTGTTTAAACTATTTCACGCTTATTCGTATGTTTCATGTGAAATGTTTTTCTTTATTTATTTTTCATAGCCAAATGGTTGGAGAATCTAGTGTTAAGAAATTCCTTTTTCCACTTTTTTTTAAATGTTTTATCAAAATGTTTCTAATATCCTAAGTGTCAGAATAAAATTTTTGAAAATGTTAAACAACTTTTAAGTACATAATATAAGGCCTAACTAAATTTAATATATATTAATATTAAAAAATAAAAAAAAAATATTAATATAATCACTTTTTACTAAACACATAATATGTATTAATTACTATTCCCGGTACACCTGTTAAAAAAGTGTTTTTTCAATTCCTTCTGCCAGTTTGTATCGTATAAGCTTTAGGTTGCCTATACCGATTTTGACGAGACTTTTACTGGAAAGATAGATAGTTAAATTAATAAGGAGTAACCTAGGCTACTATTATTTTAAAATAAAAAAATATTTGTTAAATTGCACGTGGACAAATTCGCGGCCACAGCTACTACTCAATAATAATAAGAAAAAACTATTATAAAAAATAGCATAATCAAGCTATCCAAACCATTACACGAACAAACAACACAATTATAATGGACACAAATAGTATTTACCGTAGCATCGAGAAAGCTGTAGGTACTCAAATATTCCACCTTTATCACAAAGTGTTTCTTAGAACAAGCATGAAGGCGTAAACAATTTGAGATTGTGCCTTTCGTCTAAGCGGAAGTTCTTGCTAAGTGGACTTTTCAATTTTGCCGAGTGCGAAGGAATGGATGCCGAGACGCAGTGTTTTCTTTTCATTTTGAAAAGAGCATTCGCTCCTCTGACTATAGACCCTGGTATTAGTCTGCTTTTTGTGACTGCTATTAAAATATTTAAATGATTAAAACTGGTTTTTTTACATGAATTAACCTTTTATGTGAAATAAGTTTGTTTTTATTAGCTTGTTAGTGGAAATTCTTCTGAAAGTTGGGGCCAGTCGTGGTGTAGAGGCACAAAGTGTGATTGTAAAACGACTAGTTGTGAGTTCGATTCCCAATTGAGGAGTGGAAATATTTAGTATTTTCATTTTTTTTGCTCTGGTGTCGAGCCAAAGCGCGGTGCTAGGTTCCGCCACTTAACGCGCCATGCCTCGGAATTCGGCGGAAAGTGGGGAACGGAGTGTCTTAACACTAGGTTCCCTCTGCCTACCCTGCTGTGTGGGGGATACAGCGTGATGCTAAAAAGAAATATTATTATTTTGTGTTTATATATTTTTTTTGAAATACCTAATTGGTATTTGAAAGAAGCAAAGCGTAAAGTTAAAAAATATGAATTTGAACTGAATTTACACTTGGTGATATAAGTGGGGTGTCTTTTATAATATCTTGTGTTAATCTTTTACTAATGACTTAAAAGAAATATTTAATTTCACAATTTGAAAAATAATTAATGATTTTTTATATAAAATATCATTTTTTGCACTTGCAATCTTACAATTTTTTTATTTAATAAAATTTTGGGCGCTCTAAATAATTGCAGCATCTGTTTTTTTTTCAATTTATAACGTTAAAGGTTTTTAAACGATAAATATAGGTCTATTCTATTGAAATATAGTGCTTTCCCGTACTATGTTGGTATACATTTTCAACAATATACAAAACGGAAGTCCCGTGAAACATTATAAAGCTACATATATAATATGTTTTGTAACACTTACTATTAGACATACAGGGGAGATAGGGGAGCGTTGGGCAGTCTGGAGCCTTGGACTTTCTTGGACTTTCTAATATAGAAGTAATTATTAGCTTATTTTATTAGTTAAAACTATTAATCAAAACAATATTTATCATATAACAGATGATATTTTATCATTCTGTGTTCAACGTTTCGTTTCACTCTTAGTATCATAATTTACTTTAAAAATAGCTCATTTTGTTTTTGTTTGCTCGTAACTGTTTTTGGTATATAGTGTATTTATTTTAAATATTTTCAAGCTGACGGGCATGTGATATGAGTCTAGAATAATTATTTTAAAATTGTTTTTCATATTATTATTATTACTATTTATTTATTTATTATTATTATTATTTATTTATTTTTTCTTTTTTTCTCTTTTGGTAATTATAAATATTTATAGTTATTACTATTATTGTATTTGTTAGTGAATATTTATATATTTTATAATTATATATTGAGCTTTATATAATATAACTACATACATAAAGTTATTTAATTACATTTATATTTACTATTAGTACTTGCTTTGTGACTAACTCAAAATGAACAACGTCGACTTAAATATAGACAGTTCGGAGGACGATACATTTGACCAATGTATATCAATGTCTTCTAACAACAGTTTTTATAGCACTTCTGCACCACTCAATACTACCTTGGACTCGACTTTTTCAAATTGTGCCAAGCACTTTAATGTAGTTCATATCAACGCCCAAAGCATCCCTGCGCACTATCCTGACCTTTTAGCCTCTTTTGATGTTAAAAATGTGCATGCAATCCTAGTTTCTGAAACTTTTCTAAAGCCTCACTTACCTTCAACTTCCTACCCATTGCCCGGATTCCACCTTATTCGTAACGATCGTACTGGAAAGGGCGGTGGTGGCGTTGCCATTTACTTACGTAGCCAAATACCTTTCTCGATTATTAATAAATCTCCTACATTATACTCAAAAACTTCAGAACATATTTTTATTGAAGTGATGTTCGGCACATCAAAGCTTTTACTTGGCGTATTTTACAGCCCAACACTACATATTAACTATTTTGATGCTTTTGAGTCTCTGTTAGATAGATACACGCCAAATGCGGATCACACCATTATTATGGGCGATTTTAATACATGTATAATTAAAAATGACTCACGAGCTAACCGACTTAAGAATATAATTAATAGTACCAATCTTAATTTTTTACCTACTAACGCTACCCACTTTTTCCCTAACACCACTCCATCTCAGCTAGATTTAATGATCGTTTCTTCCCTTGATCGTATCGCCACTTCTGGTCAACTATGTGCCGAGGCATTTTCGTATCATGATCTTGTATACCTTAGCTATAAAATTCGACCACCAAAACTCAAACCTACTATTATTATGCGCAGAAGTTTTAAAAATTTTAATAATTTAGCTTTTATGCAAGATCTGAACCAAATACACTGGGAAAGTGTACTAAATGCCTCGAGTACTGGTGAGAAGATTGATATATTTAATTCCCTTCTAATCGAACTTTTTGATATCCATGCTCCTTTACGTCCCATTAAACTTAAGCACCTTCCAGCTCCTTGGCTTACGAAAGACCTAAAGAAACTTATGGCGCAACGCAACTCTGCCAAATCTAAATATAAAAGAAATCCTACCGAAGATAACTTAAACAGGTTCAAAAAACTACGGAATCGGTGTAATAAATGTTGCAGAGATGCACAGCGTAATTTTATTCACAAATCCGTCGACAACAGTAGTTCCGCCAAAGTTTGGAGGTTTCTTGATGCAATGGGTATAGGACGTTCACGAAATACTGCTGTTTTAAGTGACGACATTGATCTTGATGGCATTAATAAATATTTTACGAATGTTAGCTTGTTAGACCAATACACTAAAAATGACACCATCAAATCTATCCCCTCTATACCCTGCTTTTCTCCTTTCTCTTTTAACCCCGTTTCCAACCAAGACGTGAAAAAACACCTACAAGCTATTAAATCTGATGCCATTGGTAGCGATCGAGTCAGTCGGAAGATGATTCTTTTAAGTATCGATACTGTACTCCCTATCCTCGTCCACATTTTCAATCACTCTCTCTCCACGAGTACTTTTCCAAAGACCTGGTGTCAGGCGATAGTCATCCCTATTCCTAAAATATCTAACCCATCTTCCTTTACAGACTATCGACCAATCTCCATCCTCCCGTTCCTGTCCACGCCAAGTTTTAGAACGCATAGTCCATCAACAACTATCATCTTTCCTGACCAAAAATAATATTCTATCCCCCTTCCAGTCTGGCTTCCGCTCTGGGCACAGCACTGTCACGGCATTAAATAAGGTAAACGATGATATCAGATTTGGAATCGATAATCAACATGTTACTATTCTTACCCTGTTAGACTTCTCCAACGCTTTTAACACTGTTGATTTCGATATCCTCTTGGCTATCCTCAAATCTATTAGAGTCTCCTCTGAAGCTATTGAATGGTTTTTCTCATACCTAAACGATCGAGAGCAATACATCTGCCTCAATGAAAAAAGATCATCTATCTGCCGTCTTAGTGCTGGTGTGCCCCAGGGTGGTGTCCTATCCCCTTTACTTTTTTCTATTTACATCAATTCCCTTACTAAATTTTTGTCCTTATCCTTCCACTTATATGCCGATGACTTGCAAATCTACACAACCACGGATGTTTGTGACATTGCAAGAGCTATTAGTTTAGTTAATTCCGATCTGCAAAAAATAAGCACCTGGAGCAAGTCATACGGTCTATCAGTAAATCCCAAAAAGTCCCAAATATGTATTCTTGGTAGTCCTAAACAGCTATCGAAGTTGCATTTCCCCTCTCTTCCCCCTATAATATTCGACAACAGCATACTGGATTATTGTGATGTTGTGAGGAATCTAGGTATCAAAGTGGATAGTAGACTCTCTTGGGCTCCTCAAATTTCTGAGTTGAGCCGCAAGATGTATTGTGCTATTGGTAGGCTAAAGAGATGGAAGTATCTGTTACCTGTCAAAACTAAAATATCGTTAGCACACTCGCTGTTACTGCCTATTTTGGACTATGCAGACACTTGTTACCTGGATTTATCGCAACAATTGCTCCAAAAGCTGGAACGCTTGCAGAATCTCGTCATCAGGTACATTTTCGGGCTGAAGAAATTTGATCGCATCAGTGAGTATCGTTCAAGGCTTCGATGGCTCTCTATTAGAGATCGTCGAAACCTTCACGCTCTTACTCTCCTTTATTCCATCCTCTTCCACCCTGATTCTCCCTCGTATCTTAAGAACCGCTTCATCTTCCTCGGCTCCAACTCCTGTCTTCCGCTAAGCCTCCGCTCCCAAAACGACAACATGCTTGAGATTCCATTGTGCCGTACTCGCTGTTACAGTGAGTCGTATACTGTCCAAGCCGCGAAGCTATGGAATAAGTTACCACGATTCATAAGACAATCTAAGTCCTTGAATGTGTTTAAAAGTAGAGTTACAAATTACTATCTTACGATGTAGTCTTTATGTGTATGTATGTGTATGTTTTATGTATAAGTAAGTGTATGTATGTGTATGTTCTATGTTTAAGTAAGTGTATGTATGTGTATGTATGCATAATGTATATATTTATTATATGTGTGTATTTTATGTATTCTATGATATGGTGTATATATGTAGGTTTAAAATAATACTATATAGTATTCTATGTTTTGCTCAGAACGCACTTTGCCCGCTCTTGTGCTCTGTACTCCAATAAGTAGGTTGCCTGGAAGAGATCGCTGAAAGCGATAAGGCCGCCTTTTCATACAATGATTTATATATAAGATCTTCTTGTGTAAAACTGTAAAATTATTTGTGTGAAATAAAGAGTTTTTATGTTATGTTATGTTATATTTATCCTTTCGTTTATAAGACAGACGCATTCAAGGATTAGACGCCGGTCAATGTAATTTGGTAAACATGCCAAACAAATAAACTCTAATCTTTCGTTTCCAAACCTCTTCTAGGGGTTGCCCGAGCCTTCCTACTATGGGGAGCTTTGGACATAATTGACCAGTTTTATAAATCTTGTAACACCTTAGAGCCTGATTATAATTTATATTATATTCTTTTTTAATAAATTATAATGTGAACGTGCCCATCCCTCCCCAACCTCCCTTACATTACTCGTTATCTCAATGAATTCAAATTCACGAATATTGCTTAAACTCTATAATCATAACTGAATATTTAAAATACACAAAAAAAAAACAAATATTAATATATATTACCAATCATAAATATTAATTTATTATAATATAACAGCTTTCAGTAAGCTCTATTTAATAATGATTCTTAGATGCTCTTACGACAAAGGTAAAGTTTAACGAAACGAAATATAGATGGCGCTGATTGAAGTTAAATCGCGCTATCGTTGCGTTCTATTTGAAGGTATAAATACACCCCACTTTGCTTTAAGTATGCAATTATTTTCATTTACCCTCTGGTAAAAATCTATTTTTTGTGAGACTGCAATAATTGACATTAATGCGTCTCTTTACTATTAAAATGACTTGTAAATTAACCTTAAGGATTAAGTAATACGTCATAAGACGTATAAAATACGCCATGCTTAAGTGTTATATGTATATACAATACCCTGTACATCTTTATATACATTACACAAACTAAATAAATGTCTATTAACCCAATCCAATTATTCAGGGCCAGTCGTGGCCCAGTGGCACAAGCGTGTGACTGTAAACGACTGGTTGTGGGTTCGATTCCCACTCGAAGAGTGGAAATATTTAGTATTTCCATTTTCTTCGCTATGGTGGCGAAGTAAAGCGCGGCGTTAAGTTTCGCCACTTGACACACAATGCCTCCGAATTCGGCGGAAAAAAGGGAACGGAGTATCATAGCACTAGGTTCCCTCTGCCTACCCTGCTGCGTGTGGAATACAGCGTGAAGCTAAAAAAAAAACATAACACAACACAGTTCTTCGTCTTTTGTGTACTGTGTGTAATTTTTTAACCATAATTTTGATCAATGATATAGTCAAATGAATTTTGTATTAAGCGATTTAATGATATAATTTGCTTTAATGAGTAAGTTCTCTTCATAAAAAAAACATTTAAACCATATTGTAGCAATTAGCGTGTATTTTTATTGCATCTATTTAATAAAATCGTTTCCATGTTCAAAAATTCGCATCCAAACAGTCAATCATAATGAAATCCACCATAACCAGCTACATTTAACATAACACACAAAAATCTAACCATTAACATCAAATCTATCAAAACCGGTCACATTAAATACAAAATCCGAAAAATAACAAAAAAAATAACTATTTAACCCATCAAGATAAACATAATCACGCAAATACACAAATTAAGAATGAAAACTCATCTTAGTAAGCCACAGGCAAAGGTTGTCTACAGTTTGAATGCGTCTTGCGATGTTTGCTATGATTTACGCACAATCCATTTTTTTAATAAATGAACTGTCCATAGACTCATAGCTCATTAAAGATCTTTACAGAACTAGGTCTTTACAGAAAATAGCCTTTAAATCTAACGTTGCAAATACACACATACATATATATCTATTTAAAAAAAATCGTTTTCATGCCCGAAAATATACATACTAACAGTCTATCATAATGAAATCCATCAAAACCGGTCACATTAAATACAAAATCCGTAAAATAACAAAAAAATAACTATTTAACCCATCAAGATAAACATAACCGCAGAAACACACAAATTAAAAATGAAAACTCATCCAAGTAAGCAACGAGTAAAGGCAAAGATTGCCCCCGATTATGCAAGCGTAGCAAGAAAGGCCACTTCCTTTCTTACAACGAGCCTACAATTTGAATGCGTCTTGCTATGTTTACGATGCCCTACGCACACTCCATTTCCGGTGATATGAAAACGTTAGTGAATAGCGTATGGCGTATAGAAGGGTCTTCTGCTGAAAGGATTGAAAAACTAAGTTGTTCTTTGATCAATATACTACGTATGGTCAGCTTAGTTTTCATCGTTCAATGTATAGAGATGGTTTAGATTCTTGATATAGAGTTTGTGGGACTGCTATTTGCTTTAAAAAAAAGGTTTCCTTACATTATATATTATATACATGATATATTTTAGTGTTTTAAGTAAGCAAACGAATAAAATAATGTTTAATGTAAAATAATAAATTAGTTACAATAATGACTTGAAAATACATAAAAGTAATTTTCATGCTTAGAAAACGTTATTCTCGGATTCGGATACTTGCATTTTTTAAGTAAAGGAAGTAGAAAGTGTAAACAGCATTACAAGTTTTTTTTACCTTCACGTTATTTCCCCAATAATATAAATAATTGAAAACTAGTACTATAATTGAAAAAATAAGTTATTCTTTGATCAATACGCATGAGCTTGGTTGTCATCGTTCAATGTGTAGAGATGGTTTAGATTCTTGATATAAGGTTTGTGGAACTGTTATTTTCTTTGGCAAAGTGAAGGTTATCCGTAGGTTTTGTTGTGTTTTTGGGTAAACGGGATAGTAACGGAGTCTTTAATGTAAAACAACACATTAGCTACGAAAATAAATAAAAATGAAAACGTACGGGAATCATTTTCATACGTAAACGTTGTTATCGGATATAGACTTTTTTTTAAAGTAAAGCAACGTGTGCTCACGCTATTTCCCTAATAGTATAAATAATTGAAAACTAATACTAGGATTCTTGCTAGTCGTGGCCCAGTGGCACAAGCGTGTGACTGTAAAGCGACTGGTTGTGGGTTCGATTCCCACTCGAATATTTAATATTTCCATTGTCTTCGCACTGGTGTCGAGGCAAAGCGCGGCGTTAAGTTCCACCACTTAACACGCAATGCCTCCGAATTCGGCGGAAAGTGGGGAAGGGAGTATCTTAACACTAGGTTTCCTCTGCCTACCCAGCCGTGTGCGGGATATAGCGTGAAGCTATTTAATGTTAATTTAATTTTATAATTTGAAACATGCGAAAAGTAACATGAAAAGAAGTTTCATAATATTAGAGTGAAATTATACAAGTAGCAAGTTGTTGTTATACATAACATAGATTTAATGATTTGTGTTAAAAATATACCAACTCCAATTGTAAGTAAAAAAATTATATAGGAAATAAGAACGATTTGCCATTAAATATTGTAAATCTCATTTTTTTCACCTTCTCCTTGTGTCTTTTTTGTTTAAATTAACATAATACTGCGCTTAACAATCTTGTTTTCTAATAATTGTAAGCTTAAAAAATAATTTAATTTAAACATATCATCAAATCATATACCGTAATAAGGAAAGAAAGAAAATTTTGTCGCGAAATGTGGTCCACAAGGGTCTAATTTACACGTTTTAAGGGCTTTCTCTAATGTTATTACTTTAAACACATGTGTGGGTATATTCATATAAATGAACTCGTAAAGTATAAACTACGGTAATTAAACCTAGAGTTGTAAATTATACTAGCTGTGCTCGCGACTTTGTCCGCGTGATAAATTAAGTAAAAGTGAATTAAATGGCTAAATCCTTATTGTGGCCAGTCGTGGCCCAGTGGCACAAGCGTGTGACTGTAAACGACTGGTTGTGGGTTCGAGTCCCACTCGAGGAGTGGAACTATTTTAATATTTCCATTTTCTTCGCTCTGGTGTCGAGGTAAAGCGCGTCGTTAAGTTCGTCGATGACGATCAGTGGGCAGATCTGCTGAACGTAGGCCTCCCTCATAGAGAGCCAACTATACTGATCCTGGGAAGCTCCTAACCTCATCATCCTTCTTTAAATCGTCTGTTCTTCGTTGCAGGGTAGCTGCGAGCGTAAGCGTGTTCTCCACTCTAGTATTTATTAAATATAAGCTACTTTATTTTAAGACAACCCTCCTATATTTTAAGTAATTACCTATAACCATTTAAAGAAATAGCTATAATTGTGTAGTTCATGCGGCAAAATTGCAATCGGGCCTAGTCTTTTATAAATAAGAATACTCAAACTATAACCCACATCTCACTCTCTCTATACAAAAAATATCACTAAAATTTAGTAATTCCCCTATCCAATGGCACGTAGCATAAACTTCCTATCGATTACCCCTTGCCCTACGCCTCGATAGCTTGTGCGATGGACTTAGGTTGAAACGTTTATTGGAATTGAGATATCACTGCACGCCAGCTTACTTGTCAGTTTGTGCCTAGTATCATATAGCTGGTATATCTTGAGTGAGGCTCAAGTTCAGATGTTAGGGAATCTAGGAGTGAGGCAATTGTGTTTGATTAACAGTATAAGGTTACGTTGTGTAAGCATTTGAAGGTTATTTGAATTTTGATTATGGAATTGTAGTCAAATTTTGAATTAATATATATTTTTTTGTTTTGTCGTTAATTTGACAAGTATCAAGAAGTCATATTGGAATTTTAGGTATAGCGTGTTGAGATGCGGAACTCAACGCGGTGTTTTGTCTTACAAAACTCTATTAAAATAAGATAATTTAAATATAATGTCCCATTACGTGGCCAGTCGTGGCCCAGTGGCACAAGAGTGTGACTGTAAACGACTGGTTGTGGGTTCGATTCCCACTCGAGTAGTGGAAATTATATTTCCATTTTCTTCGCTCTGGTGTCGAGGTAAAGCGCGGCGTTAAGTTCCGCCACTTAACACGCAAGCCTCCGAATTCGGCGGAAAGTGGGGAACGGAGTGTCTTAACACTAGGTTCCCTCTGCCTACCCTGCTGTGTGCGGGATACAGCGTGAAGCTAAAAAAAAATACAAACTAACTTATTGCTTGGATAGTCCGTTACTTATAATTAAATTTGTTCTAAACAATAACTTAAACACTGCAGTCTTGGACTGTGCTTTGAAATATGTTAGTTCGAACTTTGCCGCTGACTCATTTTCAAGTCAAATTTAAACTCACTAACTCAACTATATTCGTGTAAATAGAAGTCTGTATATCATAGAAGTTAGGCAACTATCTACATGTTTAGATTCTAGTAGTTCTAGTTGTATACAGACACACATACATACATGTACGCACAAACATATCCATATATATGCACACACACATAAACATATATATTGACAGAAATATTGGAATATTGGTAAATTGGTAAATAAAACTAACCAAAGCTTGTCAGCAGAACGTGATCGTACATCGATGTTGGAGTTATGAATTATATGTGTTACTAATTCTGAATGTAGGCGGTAAATAACCATAGTTTTTTTTATGTTTTTAAAATGAAACACTTAGGGTATGAAAATTAAATTTGAACTGTAAACGACTGGTTGTGGGTTTGATTTCCACTCGAGGAGTGGAAATATTTAATACTTCCATTTCCTTTGCTCTGGTATTTAGGCAAAGCGCGACATTAAGTTCCGTCACTTAACACGCAATGCCTACAAAAATCGGCGGACAATAGGGAACGGAGTGTCTTAACACTAGGTTCCCTCTGCTAACCTGCTGTGTGCGGATACGTCGGGAAAAAAAACAACCTAGTAGTACTTTTTAAACATTTTTAAAGTGTTATTCCACACTTACGAAAATTGAAAAAGACATTTAAAGAAAACGTATAAAAATTTGAACGCAGCGGGATTCGAACCCGCGCCTCCTGAATACCGTTCAGGCGCTCTCACCACTGAGCCATGCGTTCTACTAGCCGCTGCGTCGAAATTCTTATACGCTTTATTACAACTTATTTATGTTGTTAGCATCTCTGTAGAGAGATTTTTACAAATTTCTGCTACCCAAAGATTATTCTACGAACAATCATTTGGCAAGAGAGAATGCTATTTATTAAATACTTTTAAACATTTTTAAAGTGTTATTCCACACTTACGAAAATTGAAAAAGACATTTAAAGAAAACGTATAAAAATTTGAACGCAGCGGGATTCGAACCCGCGCCTCCTGAATACCGTTCAGGCGCTCTCACCACTGAGCCATGCGTTCTACTAGCCGCTGCGTCGAAATTTATGTTGTTTTTCTTTAAATGTCTTTTTCAACCTAGTAGTAAGCTTGTAAAATTTCAACGTGTTTAAAGGTGCAGATCGTATAGCTATATTTGTCGATTTATAACAATTTGACAATTTCACGATTTTCAACAGGCACATTATTGAATCCTGCTACATACAATACTTTATGTGTCTTTCTTAAATATTTTGATGACCTTCTTCAAAAGTAAACAGATCGATGCAGCGAACATTTCTGCAATTTTTTTTGTGTTAGTAACGATGAAAAAAAAGTTAATGTTTTCAATCATTTCGTTTCTCTTTACCTAATTTAACTGGACTGCCGAAATTACACGTCACAGTTTGTCTTAACAGATCAATTGCGGCGATGAGTTACGCAACTCTGACACCAGATATTAAGTGTCGAACATGATAATGTACTTTTTGTATTGAATGGGGTTCATAGCGCTCTATACTGTCTATTTTCCATTATTATTCTTATTAATACTCGACGGACGCCTGTAAATCTTATTTAAGTACTATCTTTAAGTATAACAATATTTTTATCTACAATTTTCATTACCTACCCTTACGAGCTTATTCTACCCATAGACCCTTTAGCATCTCTATGTACTCTATATAGACTTATTAAAACACGTATTAAAATACACTACAAATAACAACGTGAACTTATATAAGCCACTGGACCGATTTTGATAAATTTTGGAATATACATAGTTTATGATACAAGGTTAAACATAGACTATTTTATTTTTCAAAAATTTACCCCGTGGGTTGCAATAAAATGACAAATTTAAGTAGTTCACAGATTGGGCCGCTAGTATACATATAACACAAACAATTTATCGCCCCTTCATCTAGCTGACCGCTACAATACTCTAGGCCAGACGTATATATCTTCCGATGAAACAAGTAGATTTATTTGCCTTATCGGATTCCCAAATTGAATGGCATTTTGTGTTATCCCACACTTTTCTAAACGCCTTTCTGTTTATCACGATCATACGCTACGTTAGACATCGATTGTTCGTAAAAAGAAATGGCATACAGAACACTGCCTCTTGCGCCCTTCAAGGTATTTCTTTATCATGTTGTGATAAAGGAAATTTTTCTCAAGCATCGTCGTTGTTGTTGTTATAAAATTGCCAAGTTTTCAATACATTTTTTGCGGTGGCGTTTTATATTATATTATATTACGTGGGCTATTCAATAAGGTGACAAGTATAGAATTATGCAGACGTTTTTCACGTTTAAAAAATTATGTGAAGGTTTTTTGTTGTGGATCACAATTTTTTTATTAGTGAAATATCGTTTTGAAGGTGTTGTAAGAGAGTTGGTTTATGTACGACAGTGGTTGCGGGTTTGATTTTGAAGCATTTTTTTTAATATAATTTCGGGCTTATTCAGGCTTGTAGTCAAAAACCCAGTTTGAAGACTTTAAAAAAAAATAAAGTAGCCTATGTTTATGCTTGTATTACCAACTATATTTATGCTAAAATTGTTTACAATCACTCAAGCGGCTTAGATTTTTCATATAAACTTTCATCCCCTATTTCCACCCTTTAGAGATTGATTTTTGAAAAAATAAGTAGCCCATATTAGATCCAGTAAGTTTTACTACTTTTATTTCAAGTTTCGTTGAAATCGGATTGCTAGATTAGCCGTGAAAGAGGGACAGACAAACAGATAGACTTTCGCATTTACAATATAATAATTATGGATACATTCATATTTTGTGAAATATAATAAAAATAATACATGAAATAATTAAGTAGTATAATAACAATATTTATCCACTTATTATAGAGGTGACATTCGTTACTCTTAACAAAGCCTGGTTACGAGACGTTTTTCGTAATTACGTTATATTATATATATTTATTAGTCTATTTTTTTCATCTTCACGCTATGGCACGTTACGCAGAGAGAAACTTATATCCAGATATTCCGTTCTCTATTTTCCACTCGATTTTCCATTCAAGTTGTATGTTAAAGGGGGTAACTCAACGCCGCGATTTATCTTAGTTAGTAAACCTTTAAGCAGATTTTTTTTTTTTTTAGCTTCTCGCTACCGCTCGCGGGATACATCCCGCACACTTCAGGGTAGACAGAGGGAACTTAGGTGTTAAAACACTTCGTTCCCCACTTTCCGACGAATTCGGAAGCATTGCGTGCTAAGTGGCGGAACTTAACGTCACGTTTTGCCTCGGCCCCAGAGCGAAGAAAATGGAAATATTAAATATTTTCACTCCTCGAGTGGGAATCGTACCCACAACCAGCCATTTACAGTCACACGTTCGTGCCACTGCGCCACGCCTGGCCACATCTACAACATACATACTACAACAGAAATAATCTAGTGTCAAAAAATTCGGTTCTCCATTTTTCGAGTGAATTCAAATCGCCTTTTAAATGACGTAACTCAACGCCGCGATTTATCTTAGTTAATAAACCTTAACCATATAATAAACTATTATAAAATAAAAAAAAAATAATTAAAACTTCTATTTGCAGATGGGATGAATTGGTCTCTCGGAAGAAACTTTAAAATTTTCATCGCGTCCAAATAGCGTTAAAACTTGCATTCTGCGTAAAGTTTTCATATAAAATTAATCTTAATGTGATGCTGTTTTAGTGTCTTGTAAAAGTTAATGTTGAAATATTAATTCTTACAGCATTATATATATTTTTAAGTAGTAAAAAAATATTTCGCCTTTACTTATTCTCCATTCTTCAGTAAGGATTCTTGTCAGTAAGGATTTTATTTACAGATTCCGGATTTTACTTCTCGCATAGTAGTGTAGGCAGAGAGAACTTAGTGCCAAGACGTTCTTTTGTCCACTTTTTTAGCTAAATTTGAAACACTGCGTATTGAATTGTGGAACTTTACGGAGCGATTTGTCTTATCCAGCTTGTCTTGTCCAGCCCAGCCCAGATAAATAAAAATAATTTTATTACTATCATTCCTACTTGGGCAGTCAGACAGCCTGTTAATTTACTTTTACTTACAATTACTGGTACCTAATTACCATATTTTAAAGAACAAAGTCTCAATTTTGGAAGGAAACCGCGGATGTAGTATCTTCAAAACTAAGTTTTTTTTTACTAACTACTGTGCTAGCTTTGTACAGACCCAAGCATTCAGAGCGTGAATCTGAAAGAAAATTAATTTATTTTCCAATTCAATAGCTTTAACATATTAAGACAATACGAATAACTACAATCTGAAACAAACAAGCAAACAAACCAAACGATTTCAATTATTACACAAAATGCAAAAAAAAAATCTACTAGAAAACAGAAACATTGTAATTTGGTCAAACAGTAAAACGATTACAGCAAAATATAAAACGTGATTGAAAACGATAATAACAAAAGCATACGGCTTTAACGAGCGACGTACTGCGATACATCCGCAAAGTATACAGTACACATATTCACAGAATCAGTCCAGTTGTTGACAACTGACTGACTATCTACGGACACGAAATATATATCGGAAATCTTTCCTTGTAAACATTTAACGATTTACCGTACGAAATTCGATTTGAATAAAGGATTGTGTAAATACACATAAATTGTGTAAATGGACATAAATAGTGTTGTGTGAATACACATAAATGTTGTGTAAATACACATAGATAATGAAGAATGTGTTGTGTGGTCATACAAATAGATTTGTCAGATGGCTTTGATGTTAACGTTTGATTGTTGATTGATCCAATACGGTAGAGGTGCTTGCGGTAGTTAAATAAAATTGGATACAAATGGCTTTTTATATATCGTGTTATCTTCTCTTAGTATTTCCTTGTCAGCAAGATTCCTTCTTATACATATGCATTTAAAAGTTAAGTATTTTTGAGAAGTAACTTTTAAAAAAATAAGTTTTCATGCGTTTTAACATGATCTATTCAAAAGTTGTTAATAAATTTCCAATGACACGTTTTTACTTTCGCCCGATTTTTGTGGTATTCCTTTAGCATCCTTTTCTAGTCACAAGGTTAAATTTGTTATTACTTTTATTTATTATTTATAAAATATTTCATATTTTTCCCACATAGCTGATTTAAATTTAGGTCAGCCTTTGATGATCCTTGCATAAAATAGGATAGTGTACTAAAATAGTCGGGGTTTAAATTTTATAAGAGGTCATTTAGGGATAGTGAGACAGAATCTTACTGAAAACTCGATTGGTTGCAAGTTTAATTCCCATTCAGAGGCAAAATTCTAATTGAATTATTTTTATAGCCCTGTTTAGAATATATATCTGCAATTAAATAATATGAAAAGTAAATTTTAAACACAAATTATGATATTTTGTTTATATTTTTAGGCCACATGTTAACCAACACAATACCTTCCATTATTTCACCTAAATTTCACCCAAAAATACACGAAATGTAAGTAAAAATAATGAACATTATTAGCAAGTAGGAGCGTCACAAGAAAAGATAAAATTAAAGAGACCAGTCTAAATCGTTACGCAGGTGCGTAGCGCATTTATATTCTTTATCCCACCGAATGGTGTATTACAATTTTACAGTATAACAGAAAATTTGCACTTCATAAGCGTTAAATTGGTCATTAGACCCCCGTCGTTGTGAGCAATAAAGTGTGAAATATTTATTACTAGCGACCTGCTCTCGTCTACGCCCGCGTGATTTTTGCCACAAATTTTCTTCCCTCATTCAAGAATTCAGTCTTTGAAAAAATAGGTAGCGTATGTTTCACCATGTGGCATCAACTGTCTTGGGAAATATGTTCGAAAATTCTGAAAATTTATTAAAATTGGCCATGCCGTTTAGATTTTACATACAAACTTTCGTCTGATTTAAAAAAAAAAGTAATTATGATTGACCCTGGGGCTTTTACTATTTTTATTCTGAGTTACATCTAAATCGGGCCAGTAGTTAAAGTGTAACAGACCGACATAAAGACTTTCGCATTTACAACATTAGTATGGATTACGGCTCAAATCCTACGCATTATATTATACCTAAGACAGTCGTCAAATGATCGCTTAAATATTTTAAATGTTTCCTTTGTAAATGTAAATGCACGTTAGATTTTCTTTATTTTGGGTCGACGGTAAATAACAGTGAAGATGTTTTTATTATGAACGAGGCTGAAATAAAAAGAAAGGAATTCTTACCTTAATTGTTATTTTATTACTGTTGCTTCTAAGAAATTATGGCTAATAATATTTTTTTGCCGCTTCAAGCTTTTCCTATATAGTAGAATAGACGGAGAGCTATCTATTATATCTAGTGTGAAGACACTCTGTTCTACACTTTCCACCTGAAATCGAGACATTGTGTATTGAGTGGTGGAATCCAACGACGCACGTTTCCGTAATTCCCCTTTTTTTTAAATATATTAGAAAAAAGACAGTAAAATACGTTTCTAGAAAACGTAAATAAGTTTGAATGCCATACGTTCAGTAACTTATGGCTTAGCGGTCCAGTCTTGGACGGTTTCCGAGAGACGCGGGTTCGAAACCAAATTTTTATAAATTTTCTAATAAAATTTTTTTCAATTTCCTAAGTATATGAATAGTATTTTAAAATGTTAAAATAATAATATTAATAAAATATATGTATTATACGTACTATAATTTATCTGAGAAACACTTTTGCATAAAGTGACATATACGTTGCTATGACAACGGATATATTACGCATCAATGGATCTTCCAGTAGTAGTAGTTGTAACTCGAAATATGACGAATTTGACATAATATTATATTTAAACGTAAAGTTTATTTTACATTTTGAGTTACAACACTATTATATTATTAGTGCGATATATAATAGCATATATTTAATATTTTGAGGCCAGTCGTGGCGCAGTGGCACGAATGTATGTCTGTAAACGACTTGTGTGGGTTCGAATCCCACTTGAGGAGTGGAAATATTTAATAATTTCATTTCCTTTGCTCTGGCATCAGAGGCAAAAGCACGGTGTTAAGTTTCGCGACTTAACACGCAATGCCTCCGAATTCGGCGGAATGTAGGGAACGGAGTGTCTTAACACTAGGTTACCTCTGCCTATCCCGCTGTATGCGGGATACAGCGTGAAGCTAAAAAAAAGAAAAGAAAAAAATATTTAGTTTCACAACTGTCACATATATTATACAAAATACAATTAGTTTGGTACGTTCTTATACGTTTTCAAGAAGTACGTTTTCACGAGACAAAAATAAGATCATTTAAAGAAGCTTTTCCACCCTTTTACTGTACATTCAGAGGTGTTCTTCACTTCTATTCAATAGCATTAAAACCTATTTCAAATGAACTAGGAATGAAGACTGAAGCTTTTAATAAAATAGTTATTTTTACATTCCATTCGTTCGTTTTTGAAATTTATTTTAATATATTCGTTCAGGGTCAGATGGTTGTAGGTGTGGGTTTTAATAACTTTTTTATACTTTATCAACTGCTTCACGACGGAGTTAAGTCTACTAAATAAAGGTACTTTCGTAAATATTTTTAACAAAAACATAATTAGGCCATCGTGGCGCAGTGGAACGGCATCTTACTCAAACGAGATGGTTGGGGATTCAATTCCCACTCGGGGGATACATTATATTTGAATTTTCATTTCTTCGTTCTGGTACCTAAGATAAAGCACGGCGTTGAGTTACGCCTAGTGTAAAGACCCTAGTGTTAAGACACTCTTTTCCCCATATTACGCCGAATTCGGAGGCATTGCGTATTAACTAGTAGAACTTAACGCCGCGGTTTGCCTCGACACCACGGCGAAAGAAAATGGAAACATTCATTATTTCCAGTCCACGAGCGGGAATCGAATCCACAACCAATCGCTTTACAGTCACACTTTGTGCTATTGCGCCACGGCTGGCCCCTTTTTTACTTCTATACCTTTATGTACCATTATATAAATCGTCTATCAGTTTGAGTCTATCAATGCGCAGTGGGACAGTAGGGACCTTATTATAATTGCGACTGCTTACGAATTCAATTCTCGCTTCGGGAAATTTTCGTATTTTAATTATAATAATTTCTTCAGTCCAGTGAACAAGACAAAATGAGGTCCACCACATCAACTACCTACGTCTCTGATTTGGGCGCAACGTGGAGAGCGGATAGTCTTAACATTATGTTCTCCCAGACAGTAGTCAGCAGCAGAGTATTGCCATACGAGCAAAATGTGAAGCCATTTCTATAAAAATAATCTCTAAACTTTTCACATACTATTCCTACTAATTCAATCTAAACAACTATGAAGACTTGAAATTGAAAACCAAACATTCATTAAATAAATAAAACAATATGAAATAACAAAAAAAAATCTACTCAAATATATTTTTAGGCCAAAAACTTGGAAGTTTTGTTAAGATTGCGATATCGCCCGCAATGTACCAACCAATGGCGGCTTATTGAGGGCTTCAAATAGCTATTCTGAAAAGTGGACTGGTTGGAAACAGCTGGTATACATTGTCCCAAAAAATATTATATATATTATTGCTAAGTCTGTTGCGGTTATTAGTACGAATTCGGAATGATTATGTTTTACGAATATTTGAGTTTTCCTAAAATTATCATGTTACATTATATTGTTATGGTTTTTGTAATAATTGTTTGATTTTTTTTTTCTTTTTTCTTCACTTAAGCACATATTGTATAGAATGATGAAACCTAATGACTTTTAAATTTTTAAAGTGTTATTCCACACTTAGGAATATTGGAAAAGACATTTTTATACGTTTTCTTTAAATGTCTTTACCTAATGACTTATTTAAAATTTTGTGTAAAATTTCGAAATAGCATATTTTTCCTTTAGTTCTCACTAAAGGAAAAATATGCTATTTTGAAATATGAAAGTTAAGTAAATAGATCAATAGAAAGCAAACAAAAGTATATAACAAATTTACTTAGCTCATTTTAAGGCTATCTCGATGAAATTATATAAACGCTTGTAAACGCGATTGATTGCGTTAAGGTCCGCTACTTGATGCACAATATATTAAATCCAGATACATATTGAAGAACGGAATACTTCAACACTATATTCTTTCTTACTACCCTATTATACGAGAAGTATGAATCTAAAAAAAAATTTACTCATACATGTACCTACATTTCAAATATTCTGGTTTGGCAAGTAAAATTGCAAAATCTGTCAGTTTTGCATCTTTAGTATGCTTCCGAGTTTCTTCACAATTTCAATATGAACTTCACAAGTTTGCGAGAATGTTTTTGTTCTCGCTTTAGTTTCAGTTTATGAGTAGGTACTAAGAGTGAATGTGCGAAATATTTCCGGATTACTGCTTAGTTTGAATATTTGAAGTTAAAAAAGTTATCTCGTTTCGTATATAAATATTGTTTTTAACGAATGAAAGTATGAATTCTAACATAAGGTAAATTCTACTAAGAAATTTGGTAAGATTCATTTATAGCCTAACGCTTTATGCCGCAGAATAGGTTAGTTAGAGAGTATCTAGTATCAAGACACTCCGTTTTCAACTTTCCGCCTGATTTCGACACAGTATAGTTGCGGACCTCAACGCAACCTGTCCTGCATACTAAAGCGGAACAATGAAAATAAATTAAATATACTCGTAATCTTTTAAACATTTTTAAAGTATTATTCCACACTTAGGAAAATTGAAAAAGACATTTAAAGAAAACGTATAAAACTTTGAACGCAGTGGGATTAGAACCCGCGCCTACTGAATACCATCCAAGCGCTCTCACCACTGAGCAATGCGTTCTACTATCCGCTGCGTCGAAATTCTTATACGCTTTATTACAACGTATTTTTGTTGTCCTTTTTCAATACTCGTAGTCATTTCCCCGAAAGGTTTAGGTTTATAGACATTTATTTCTCAATAAGACCTAAGCCACTTACTTGAGAAGAATATTACTTAATATTATAACATTTAAATTTAAATTGTCGTTGCCAATTTATACATTACAAAGAATAACTTAAAGTGCCAAAAGCTTACAATATCTTTAGTTTTTATTTTAGTTTCATAATTTGAATTTAGTAAAGAAAAAAAAACAAATAAACAGAAAGGAAATTGAACCCACTACCAAACGCGATTGCAGTTAGATATTGTCTCTCTGCGCAATGGCCTTAAGAATTTTATCTGGCTATGCAATTAAAGTGGTATAAAGCAATAACATTTATAGCGTTCTTGAGGAATCCCGATAAAATATCTAACGGTTTTAAAGGTTCATTGGTAAAGTGAAGCAGGCATAACGTTGCTTTATGTGATATTTTTAAGTCTACGTATTTTCCGCGTTACGCGTCTAATATGGAGTGATAATACACTCCGTACTTCGTTTTCCGCTACTTACCGAAACATTCTACGTTAGGTTGCGTAATTCAACGCCGCATGTTGTTCAACCAGATAAGAGAAAGGAAAGGAGCTTCTCAGATTTTCTTGTTCTCCACATTGTGACAGAACTCAACGCCGCGCTTTGACTTAAGATACCAAAGCGGTGAAATAAAGGTAATTTAAATACAATGATTGCATCGAGTAGGAATCGAACTCACAACCAATTGAATTTACAGTAAAACGACGCCCCGCTGCGCCACAGAGGCTTCTTAAATTACGTAATCGAAAACTTATTATATTTTTATTGAAAAACTTTGCCTCAAACAGTAATAAAATCAATAAACATTAAGTATATTATAATCAATTAAAACCCAATAGTTCCTTCAATTTTAGATATACAACAATAAAAACATATACTCCATTCAGGAAAACTCACTGAAATGTTAATACAAAATAAACTTTGCGTTAACAGAACGTTGCGTATTGTTCCGACGTGTCTCCTCCATCGCATGGAAGGCAATTTATTATGGCCAAAGATATAAATACTACCGCAAGATTGAAAGGTTAAACATGGAGTATTATCTTCTGACTTCTTAAATAAATTAAGGGGTTCTTCTAATATCCTTAATACTTTTAGGTATCAAGATGACATCAGGGCAATTCGGCTGATGAGCCTTAGGTTAAGAGGATAAAGCCCGTAAGAACCTACCCTTATAATCGGCAGTACTCTTTAGAAATTCAGAGATAAACTGAAAAGTAAAGTAATTTCCTCGGGAAGACCGATACGGTGGACGGAAATAGAGCTCCACCCTTTTATCGGTCTAATCGAGATGGCCACGAGAAATAAGATTTGTTCGACGCCTTTCGTTGAGCCATTTTTGCTGGCGCTTTGCTTGTTTTCTTATTTGCATTTCGTGGTTCTATAGTTTTGATAGTGTTTTGATTGATTTGGTTTTAAAGAACGTTGTGTTTGTTATATATAACTTATAAAAATGGGGGTTACATTACAGTACATTTGTATGTATATCTACTATTAATATAGTAGTATAATATAAATTAAAAAAATATTTTAAAATGCCATCGCATGGCGCAGTGGGACAGCATCTGATTCTAGACACGATGATTATAGGTTCAATTCATATTTGTGTTAAGGATTACTTAAATATATATTTAAAGTGTTATTTCACACTTAGGAAAATTGAAAAATACATTTAGAAAACGTATAAAAATTTGAGCAATGAGCAATGAGCTCAGTGGTGAGAGCGCCTGAACGGTATTCAGGAGGCGCCGGTTCAAATCCCGCTGCGTTCAAATTTTATACATTTTCTAAATGTCTTTTTTTACTTAAATATATCTTTTAGTTTAGCAAGACAAAGGACAATATAGTCATTTATCGAATTCGGACGAATAGTTAAGCACAATATGTCAGTGTCAGATACTAGGAAATAGTCGAAATAAAAAGTAATATTTACTTATTTATTGGGTAGTATATTAGGTAACCAATAGGTCGGCTTCATCAAAATATTATATACGTCATTCAATTTTTCATAAAAAAATACTATTCTTATAGTTAAAGGAATTTAGGATTAGTTTGAAATCGTTTAGTTAAGAATTAAACTCACTAGTCATAATCAAAGAAAAATTTCAAAGGCATCTAACATTGATCAAGTCTCAATACCCAAAGCATAATATTAAGTTATGTGTCGAATGCGAGTAGAATATAAAGAAGTGTCTTAACACTAAAATCTGTAAGTACACTGCTATACAAAAAAAGCTTCAAAACAGAAAAAATCTAAAAATACTCAACTCATAATATCAAAACAACATTGAAATTTCTATTCGCAAAAGCTTCCACGAAGCCGGCAAGCGGAACTGCGCTTCAGAGCTTGTGTAATAGACCGGACGGACATGACGTGCCATTTATTATGTTTCCTAGTCTATTTAAAGGATAGTTTAGCCGTGTCTTCATTTTTCAAACCTTTGTGCAACATGTTTACGTTTCGAAATTTTCTAACCGTTCGTAATGTATGGAGAATTTGCAGTTTTACGGAATTTATAAATTTATTACATGAAATTGTGGTTGCAATGCACCACTTGGGACAACACGGTGATCGTGGGTTCGTTTCTACTCGGAGGAATCCATACCTATAATATAAATGCGAATGTTTGTGTGTTTGTCTGTCACGCTTTCGCGGTTAATCTACCGGTCCGGTATGAATGAAACTTAGAATGGAAGTTACCGAGTCTAACATAGGTTACTTATTTTTTCAAAAATCAATCTCTAAAGAGTTGAAATAGGGGATGAAATTTTATATGAAAAATCTACACCGCTTGACCGATTGTAATGAAGTTTGGCATCAATATAGTTGATAATCAAAGGTTAAACATAGGCTACCTTATTTCTCAAACATCCACCCCCGATGGTTGAAATGTATCGAAACATCTAAGTAGTTCAGTCGGCGAAGCCGCGGGCGGGCTGCTAGTATAATATAATAGTTTCATTTCTCCGCTCTGGTACCTAAGAGAAAGCGTCATGTTAAGTTTTGCCATTTAACAACACGCAATATTTGAGAAAAAAGCGTGATGCGTGCTTTTTTTCGTATAAAAGCGGAATATTTATTTATTTTTACGCTTCAAAATTTTCTAACCATCCATAACGTATGGAGAATTTGCATTATATTACGAAATTTACATTTTTTTTATTTTTTTCAAATATTATAATATAAATTAAATGGAGGTCCTGGCGCAGGGGGGTTGTGTTTGACAGGAAACACGACGGTTGTCACTTCGATTTCCACTCGGAGGAATTTCCCTGCGCATATCAATTTCATTTCTCTGCGCTGATACCTAAAATAAAGCATTAAGTTTCGTCACTTAACACACAACGTTTCGATTTCACACAGAAAGCGGAGTGTCTTGACACTAGATTCTCTCTGACTACTCCGCTATGCGGGAAAAAGTGTAAAGCTGCCTTTTTCATATAAAAGCGGAATATTTTATTAATTTTTTAATAGGTACATATTGTAAAGAGTTGGTTTGGCACGAAATCCGGTTGCTTTCAGAATGTATGAATACATACTAAATAATTATGTAAATTTGAACTGTGAGCGTTAAATCACTTGTTATTAATACGTGGCTGCAATTTCATTTATAGTTATTTAAAGAAAATTGCGTTCTTTTTGTTACTCAAAATTGTAAAAAAAATATGTTACGGCGTTTAGTTACGCCTCTCAACTCAACATGTTTCTGCTGGCAGAATAAAAGAGACTTTTCCTTACATAGCATATGCATCACTAGATTGGTCACTGCACACATTGCATTATGAAGAAGATGGTAATGGAGGAAGGAGTGGATTGCAAGGTGGATTGCAAGAACATTTTTGAAAACGAACAAGAAAATATTTTTATATGTCCTAAATATCCTAAATGTCTGAATAACACTTTAAAAAATATAAAAACTTAATAAGTATATAAATAAAAAAAAATATTAAGAATTATTAGAAAGAGAATAATATTTCTTCATTTTAATCAATTATTTTCACGTATTTACTTATTAAGAATAAAAATTGGTGCTATTAATTCTCTTTATATCCAATTCTGTAAGTAACAGTTAATAGGTACATCATACATACATATACATTATATATATGAGAACATATTATATAGAAAAGCCGCCTCAGCGATAAATATACTTTATTTCACATAAAAAATATATATATAATACGCACTGTTCATGAAATAAGCTTATATTGTATCTTTCACTCACGTCAAGGCGTAGTAAAACTTGGTGTTCGGCCGCTAAGGCGATTACCGTGTGTAATCCAACCCTCTGACACAGCTCGAGGCGCCTTCAATTAGCTTTACTGTGTCGCGCTCGTATGGGATAAGTGTACGCGGAATATATTTTGAGGTTTGTTTTGTATAAAAAAATATTGTTAAATTTATGTTTTTGTAATTATAGTGAGGAATTTGATTAAAAGTTTTTTTTTTATATTTGATTAAAAGTTTTTTTTTTATTATTAAAGTAGCCTAATAAGTTACTCATAATGAGATAAGGTGCTTGCTAGTGAAAGTTTCATCGATCAAATCAAAGTCAAATCGATTCAGCCATTTCAGAGGTTAGCCGTAACAAACAAACAGATACAGAAAAATAATAAAACATGTAATTATGCTATATGTACCGTGTAACAAACAAAACAGAATTCCGCATTGAGCTCCAACATATATTCAACACCTCATATGTACATATACAAAAAGAACATTTATTAACATTTTTTTGTGTCGCTCTGTTCTTCCGGTTAACGTTTAGGGCAGCTGGATCATTTTTGATGAGACTTTCGATGGTAGATAGCTGATGTAATAAAGAGTAACTTAGGCTTCTTTTCCTATAGAATCATAATGTTTTTTACGCAGCTAGATTCTTAATAAGCAGAAAAAAACCAGTCGTTTCTTGGCTGTCCTATAAAAATATGAAAAAAACCCCTTCTAATCGCCATCTCTTATCCAACAAGCCAAATATAGTCGTGTAAAAAGTTGTACGCTCGCCACGCTGTCGCTCCGTGCAGACATCAGAAGCATTAGTGTCGCATGTACTGTTCTGTACTGTACTGTATCTTTTAGGGCTTTGAAAATTCTATACTAAGCTTTTATTTAACCCTCTATTAATCCCTTTCACCACTCAATTTGATGTTTTGTTAACTTTTGATATTATGTTTTTGTTATATTGAACAGCTTTTTTGTTTTAAAAATGTTGTTTTAACTTGTAATATTAAGGCTATTGTGGTGCAGTGGGACAGAGTCTGATTGTAAACGCGATTGGTAGGTTAGATTTCCACTAAGAAGAATTTAATTTATTTCTCCAAGAATAATTATATTGGAGGCCAGTCGTGGCACAGTGGCAAGAACTGACTACGTGACTGTAAACGACTGGTTGTGGGTTCGATTCCCACTCGAGGAGTGGAAATATTTAATATTTCCATTTCCTTCGCTCTGGTATCAGATGTAAAGCGCGGCGTTAGGTTCCGCCACTTAACACGCAATGCCCCCAAATTCGGGGGAAAGTGGGGAACGGCGTGTCTTAACACTAGGTTTCCTCTGCCTATTTCTTCGCTCTAGTAATTATATACATTTATATTGATTTAAACTAGGTGAAAACGTTGATTGATATCTATTACTATAACTATATACATAAATATGTTTTAATTATGAGAGAGAAAATCCTTAGCATTCCATAGATTCACTGTGCCGAGACCCATCGAGTTAGAGAGAGAGGTGCTCGGAGGAGTGCGTGTGACTACTCAAGGATAAACTTAAGGACCTCAGCACAAATTAACGCTTGCTTCCACTATTCGCTTTCCTCCATCTGATTTATAAATTATTTTTGAAATATATTACACATAATACATCTAAAATTACCATAGCATATGGCCATAGCAAACGTAAAGCACTATATAAAATGAATGTTGCAATTTAAATTCCATACATTTGCAGCTCAGTCCCGTATTATCTCCGAAACTGATTAACGTGCTTTGATAGCCATCAAAATTATGAGGATTGTATATTCCATGTTGCAAATTAAAATTTATGTATGAACCATGTCACCTATATTAAAGATTTGGCTGGTCGATACAGTATAATATTTTAAAGTGATAAGTACTTTATTATACTCATTTGGGGTATTATGGTAAAAAATGTTTTTTAGCATAAAGTTACGCTTTATCCCGCATATCGAAGTAGTAAGAGAGGACATAGTGTCAAGACACTCCGTCCTCCACTTTCTGCCCGAAATCGAAGCAAGTTTTGAGTGGCAGAACTTAGCCCCGATTTTTGTCTTAGGTATCAGAGAGAAAAAATAAAAAAAATAAATATTATCGTTCCCTCGAGTGGGATTCGAAATCACAACCATCGTGTTTACGGTCAGACGCTGTCCAACTGCGCCGCGCCGGCTTCAAGGTAACTGTCATTTAATGATTGATTGTAATATAATGATTATAAAGTTAATATTAAAAGTATTGGTGACACGTTAAATGAGAGTTGTCTCAGCAACGTGTCACTTTATTGTATATATCAACCATATATGTGTGTTTTATTTATTTATTTTATTGCTTCACGCTGTATCCCGCGCACAGCAGGGACGGCAGAAGGAAGCTAGTGTTAAGACACACCGTTCCCCACTTTCTGCCGAATTCGGAGGCATTGCGTGTTAAGTAGCGGAACTTTGGCGCTTTGCTTCACTCGACTGGCCTCTCTGGTTATTTATTTTATTAATTTAATATATTGTTATTCTATCCATAATAATATTACAAATGCGTGAGTCCATTTGCCTGTCTAGCACGTGTTAACGAGTTTTAATATAAATTAACAATAATAGATTTAAAAAAAACCAGAAATATGCTATATAACTTTGAATGCTAACTAAAAATATAATCGATTGGAATTCCAAAGTTACAAGTTATATCTTGGTTGTCACGAATACACGCTTTCATGATATCATCTTTGTCTTTTTCAGGCAGAAATTGAAGAACAAAATATCTCTACACAATTTTCTTTCGAACTACTGAGAGAATAACCACCAAAAAAATAACCACTACATTATTCAATTTAAAAATAAACTACATATCAATACAAAACAATCTAGGCTACGTCAAGCCAAGCTATACAAGCAGAAACATGCGCCGGTACATGTACATGTACATGTTGTCAACAGTATGAACATTGGCCAGCTATCGCCCTCACGCTGGATTAGACGTAAGTAAATCCCCTATCGTTGGCTATTTTGAATAAAGCCTTGTGGCTTTTTAAAATTTCTTTATAATATGTATGTTACAGTTTTTTTTTCTTATAGTTATATAATTAATAAATAGTATTGAGGTTTGATTTTGGGTTCGATTCTCAGATGGGGGGAATGATTGTATTTAAGTTAAGCTTATTTTTTCATTCAGGTAAGGTAAAAAAATGCAGCGTTATCACTTGTAGTTGAATATAGTATATCTTGACACTAAGTTTATGACTGACTATCTTGTTATTCGAGTAATAAAGTGAAGTTGTAATAAAAGTGTAATTAAGTCTTTATTATTTTTAGGACCTAGTATTGGGATACTCTGTTCTCCACTTTCCGCCCATTTTAAAAATTTTTGATGACGCAACTGACATAAAATTGATTCCTCTTTGTGTTTAAGCACCTTTTTTTTTATAAGAAGCCTGACTCTCACTGACTGTCACTGCGATTGAATGTGGGTTCGATTTCCACTCAGTAGACTCATATTGTAGTTTAATTATTTTTATTCTCCGCTCCGTCAAAAGCGGAAAACGGAGTGTCTTGACACTAGTCTTTCTCCTAATACCCTGCTATGTAGAAAAGAACGTAGAATTCCAAAGATAGGTTTTTTTCAGATTTTTTTAATATCAGCTTACTGTAGAAATCTATTTACTTCATTAAAACTATACATTATACAAGAAATATTTTAAAATATAGTTCAAATTGAACGTTTAAGTGGCAAGTAATAGTATTAATGACGTTCTTACTGTAATATATATGAGCTTAACAAGTACGATCGATCTAGATAGCCTCTGCTCACTTTGATGGATGAACCGTGTATCTCTTCATAGAATTTCTGTAAGAAAATTCTTAAAAGTACTGAATGCAGTGGATATAAAATATTATAACTTGGTACGATTTAAGTGGATTATGAAACAAATGTTCTACGTTTTATAATCTTGAGATTCTTCTGGTATTTTTGAGTTAAAGTAGGTATAAGACAAAGCACGGCGTTGAGTTCCGTCACTTAATATGGATGTCTCGAATAATTTGTAATTTGTACTATACGTACTGTACGTCTAATAATTTGTGCGGAAAGAGATCTGATGACTATCTAATACCTGTCTGTATTAATGATCTGCCAAAGGAACTACAAGAATTGTATATAAGTTACACGAAAACCAAATCACGTTTCAAAAAACATTTTTTACATAAATTAAATTAAAAACAAAATGACTCTGAGGTTTTCGTGGTACTTAAAGAGCTAAATAAAAGATAATGTATTTGTTATATATTGGACAATAAACAAAAAAAAAGGGTTGAAAGTATAGAACAGAACGTCTAGACACTTCTCTCTGCTTATTGTGAGGTAAGATATTTTTTTTAAATTGTCGATTCTAATATTAAACAGATTTAAGTGTAATGTTTGAAATTTAACCAATAGTTATATAACTAGTAGGAAGTGTTTTTTAATGACGATATATAGTAAAAACGATTATGGTGCAATGAAACAACTTCTGACTGTAAATATGTTAAATCGGGTAAATGATTATTCTTAAGTTATTTATATTTCGCAGTTTAAGGCCAGTTGTGGCGCAGAGGCACAAAGTGTGCCTTTAAGGCGACTGGCAGTGGGTTCGATTCCCATTCGAGGAGTGGAAATATTTGATATTTCCATTTTCTTCGCTCTAGTGTTGAGGTAAGGCGCGGCGTTGAGTTCCGCCACTTAACTCGCAATGCCTCCGAATTCGGCAGATAGTGGGTACCGGAGTGTCTTGACACTAGGTTCTCTTGTCTATCCCGCTATTCGGGAAAAAGCGTAAAGGTGACAAAAAATATTCAACTAAAAATGTGTCTATTTGATTCTTGCCACTGATATTTACTACCTACGTTTTCGTAACGTGCGAATATTTTGACAAATATTTTCCATCCCATCTCTATTGACTCTATCAGAATTTTATTTTAGTTTCACAATATACAGTAACATTCGTATTGCAAAGTTGGAAAAATACACTGACACTTCTGTTATCTGTTAGGTTAGTGTTATCGTGGGACTCTAAACTTTTACAACCCTTAAAAATATAGTCTGTCATTGTTGAAACTTAGATTTTGCTTTTTTTTATCAAATAATTTAGAAAAGTCAGACTGCAATGCAATAATTTAACTAAGTTCTTTTTAAATTGTTAAAAAACCAAAAAAAACATTTGTATTTTTTATATATTTCAACGTTTAAGGCTATCGCAACGTAATGTGACAGTTTCTAACTTTAAATGTGATTGGTTGTGGGTTCGATTCTCATCTGATGAGATGATTATATTAAAATTATTTTCTCATTTCTATGCTCTTATATCAGTTCTATGCTCTTTTACACGCATTTTCTCGAATTTAGAAGGAATTCAAAACAGGGTTCAGAATATAAAGTTCTCTGATAATCTTAGAAAAGAGTTACAACTTTTATAAAGCGCGTAGCATGGTATCATTATAAAATTTCGTATCATAAATCTATCCGTTCTCCATTTTCCACCTAACATCCAGACATCACTTGTTGAGTGACGAAACTCAACGCTGCGCTCTGTGTTAGAAACCAGAATAGAAAAGAGGAGAAGGAGAAAGGGGAGAAAGGGGGAGGAGAAAGCTCCCCCTTTCTCCTCCCCCTTTCTCCTCCCCCTTTCTCCTCCTATAATATATAATAATTATAATATATAATATATAATAATTATCCAGAATGAAATTTAAACCCACAATCATTACGTTTACAATCAGACGCTGTCCCACTTCACCACAACGACCCTATGCATACATATTTAACAATATATACCAATTACTAACATACAAGAAAACGAAAACAACTCAATTCTAAGAATTTACTGAAACTTTTCAACAATATTTAAGCTCATTCCATGCATGGTAAGAATGTAAAGCACTAGAAAAAGCTTTCTTGCGTCATGCAATATTTTCTTTCAATCGTCTGGCAGAGACTCATAAAATTGAGCTTGTTGAACATATAATCTTCTTATCCTCTTTAGCTCTTTACCTCAGTGTGATGAAGCTAACAGAAAATTATATGATTTTTCAACTTCATATAAGATTTTCTGCAAAATGTAAATTTGTTTGGAACTTTGGAATGATATTATTGTTAATTTATATAGATGCAGTATAGAAATGTTGTTTTAAAAAATAACAAAGCGCAGCGTTGTGTTCCGCCACTTAGCACGTAATGTGTCAATTTTGGGCTCCAAATTGAGGATTGAGACTGACTCTACATCCTCTCTGACAATTCGGCTATGCAGGAAAAGCTGCGTGAAGCTGCCTTAGCGTGTTAATAAATTATAGAAGATAAAAGATTTCAAAGAGAGTTTAAATTAATTCCTACTTTTTAACTAAAAGTAGGTACATATAATGGTATATAACAGTAGCTTGGTGGTAGGAGACTTGTTCTCCGACTGGCCTGTCCTACATTTTGCACCTAAATTCAAGATATTATGTGGGAGTGTCGAAGATTTTTTTTATATATAATTCAACCGAATGGGAATATCATATAAGTTTCGTTCTTGTTGTAGTTGACGCATCTAACTGTATATCCTAAATACCGCTTAATAGATTTTTTTTTTAAAAAGAAAATTTATCTAGAACTTTCGAATGATATTATTTTTGACTTACACAGATACAGTATAAAAATCTAGTTGTATTAAGAAATTATAAAAAACATTATATATTACTCTTTTTCACACAGCACGGTAGTTTGTGAGAACGTAGTGTCAAGACTCTGGGAATCACTTCATAAGATTAGGAGTAAGCTCATTCAAGGAAATTTTAAAACGCTACAGCATTGTATGTGTTTTTACTTTGCTTCATATATGTATATCAATTGAAAGTATTGTACATTTTTTTAGGAATAATTGTAACATTATTTTTTCTTTTTACTAATTTCTCTTACACAAATTTTATGCATGTGGTGTTTATCATAACATACATTAGAATGGTTGCTGTATTTTACTACAAATGTATCTTTTATGTTTCAATCTTACCTGTAATACTGTAAATATGCTATTGTGATAAGCCAATAAATAAAAGACACTTTGTTAAGTGTATATTTTACCCAAATTTCAGGCACTTTGTTGTAAGTGGCAGAGATATAAAAAATACTTATTTATAATTATCCTGAGCGGGATTCAAACGAACAACCCATCACGTTTACAGTCACAGGCTTTCCCACTACACCAGGATAGCCTGAATATATACAATAATTTTAAGTGTATTTGTTATTAATTACAACAGCAATTCCCAATAGCCAGAAGCTATTTTAAATACCCCTTTGTAATAGGCATATTATTTAAATTTTAAAATAATTAATAACATTTACTTTTAAACATTTTTAAAGTGTTATTTGACATTTAGGAAAATTGATAAAGGCATTTAGAAAACGTATAAAAATGTGAACGCAGCGGGATTCGAATCCGCGCCTCCTGAACACCGTCCAGGCGCTCACCACTGAGGCATGCTGAGCCATTCTCACTGGTGAGAGCGCAATTTTTATACGTTTTCTAAATGCCTTTTTTTATTAACAACATTTGTTGTGAAAATTTTGTGAAAAAATTAACTATCGATTTCTCGAAGTTCTTTGATAATCAATATTTGTAGTATTAGGTCTTTAATTTTTTGCAACTTCACTTTCGCTTTTTTCCATATAGCGGCGTAGTCAAAAAGGACATAGTGTCGAGACACTCCGTCCTTCACTTTCGGCTCGAAATCGAGACATTACGTGTTGAGTGGTGAAACACAACTTTATGCTTTATCTTAAGTGTCTTTTTTTTAACTTCACGCTGTATCCCGCAAACAGCGGGGTAGGCAGAGAGAACCTACTGTTAAGACACTCCGTTCCCCACTTTCCACCGAATTCGGAGGCGTGCATTGCGTGTTAAGTGGCGGAACTCAACGCCGCCATTCACTTTTGATACCAGAGCGAAGGAAATGGAAATATTAAATATTTCCACTCCTCGAGTGGAAATCGAACCCGCAACCAGTCGATTACAGTCACACGTTCGTGCCACTGCGCCACGACTGGCCCCTACATGATCCTGATCTTAAATATACCGCGACCACAATTGCATCAAAATCGACAACTTCAAATTTTACTTCCAGCGTTAATTAATCTTGTAATAAAAAGTCATTTTAGTCAGAGTAGAGTAAAGCTCGAACCCACAATCATTGCTTATACAACAAGACTTAACCACTGAACTACAATGGTGTTTAATCGATACATTGTACCTACAGTAAGATTATAATGGAATATTTTCATATTCTATAAAGTTACATGCAATCGATATCAGCGCGATGCAGTTACGAGCAAATGCACTTTTCGTGTGAAGTGAGATTGATAGAGTTCACTTTAAAATTTATAGGAATTACGTCGTGGAACATCGATTTTATAAGTATATAATGTTTATACATATATAAATATCATATTTTCTGTCTTTCTGTTGGTTTAAAGTGAGAAATAAAAAAAAACACGGAGTGTCTTTCCCCTTTTTTATTATTACACATTACTTTCTCTTTTTCTTATATTAAAATTGTATCTAGCTAGATGCTGTATCCGAACGCCATGCTTCTAATTAAATTGAGTAATAAAGAGAGCTTCAAGCTGTATTCCGCACACGAACGGGTAGGCAGAGGAAACCTAGTGTTAAGACACTCCGTTCCCCACTTTCCAACAATTTCGGAGGCATTTCGTGTCAAGTGGCGGAACTTAACGCCGCGCTTTTACCAGTAATGAAGAGAGAATTTTGATAAATAATAGATACTTTGTAGAGTGGCATTTGAAACCATAATCGTTATTTTCATCGACTACTGTTCATTAGTGTCCAAAAAAAGAACCTTTTTAAATTATGTAATGGTCCATTGAGGCCATCGTAATGCGACTGCGTATTATAAATACGATGATTGTCGGTTCAAATCCCACTTGGGTGGATGTGTATATGTATATTATTTTCACTTTTCTTCTTTCGCGCAATTGATTAAAAATAGACAATAAAAAACTCAAATAATAAAAAAAATATATAAAATAAAAAAAAAAAATAATAAAAATAATAAATAAAAGACAATAAAAATAATTAAAATAAAAAAATAAAATAAGACAATAATAAAAAAGACAATAAAAAACTCAACGCACAGTGCCTCGTTTTCGAGCAGAAAGTGGACAACGGAGTGTCTTGACACTGTGTTCTTTCTGACTGCCGTGTTCTTTCTGCCATTAGAGTGAAGCTGCTTTTATATCGTATTAAAGCAAAAAGTTTTAAAGCAAGGCTATAAAACTTTAAAAAAATTTTATTAAGTAAAACTCGAAGTAATTGTTATTGTAGTCAGTCGTTAAAAGTAATCTGTCGAGAAAACAGTGTTTAGCATTAATTTGAGTATATTTTGAAGAAAAAAAGTGGAACTCTTTTTAGACAATTTGCATAAACGTATTTCAAAGAAGGTATTAAACATCTTCGGCACCCTGTAAAGATTATGATGAATTTCTGTTGATTTTTAGGATTAGGCATTATGAATTGCTTAAAATAGAGGTCTTATATCATTTTATATACTAAGGCCTTTAAAAGCAGATGTGATAATTATATTGTTATGCACTGGTATGCCTTGAATTTAGCAAAAATATACGCGATTAATTTGGGAACAAATCTATATATTTTTCAGCTTCTATCTTTTACTGTATAGCATGGTAGGCAAATTTACTGTAAAAACTCCGTTTTCCATTTATCCGTCTGTTATCCAATATATTATATATTGAGTCACGGAACTCAACGCTACGCTTTGTATATGATATAATAATTTCTTCGATTGAAGATCTACAACAACTAATCGCGTTTAGTTAGAGCCTACACTGCGATGTGATCGTCTAATTAAAAACTTTGTAATATTGAAGTCATTATATATATATATATATTTTTTTGTTTCACTCTGTATCCTGCACACAGCAGGGTAGGCAGAGGGAACCTAGTGTTAAGACACTCTGTTCCCCATTTATAAGTATATATAATAATACGAACTATTCAGCGGAAAATGGGAAAAGGAATGTCGTATCACCTGTACCGGTATCTATCCTGCTATATGCGGGATACAGCGTGAAGCTAAAAAAACAGCTTTTAACATTTTTTTCAATTTACTAACATTAGCATTTCTTGTAGATTGCTTATAAATGTCTATTTACATACATACTTTGATGTCAAAATTAGTTGTAAGAAAGTCGAAAACTTAACCTGTAATATATATAAAAAAAACCTCACATTAATTACACCAGCTGTTACTCAACATAAACAACAAATTTGAATATTTTAGTAAAGTTCATTAAATCGCCGAAAGCGCCCAAGCCCAAGCTCTTGCGCTAAGAAAGTGTACTTCCGGTAACTCTCTTATCGCATCGTTACACGCAAATATATAATAGCATTATTTAAACAACTTGAATTGAAAGGAATATTTTAAGGGCCAATAATTTAGTAATAGGTAAACAAAATAGAGGGAAACATTGTGTAGTCGAATTAGCTGTAAATGTGACAGGTTGTGGGTTCGATTCCCATTCGGAGAAATGATTATATTCAAAGTATTTTTATATTCTGCTCTGGTGAGATAAACCGTGGCGTTGAGTTCCGCCACTTAAAACGCAATGTGTCAATTTTGAAAGTGAGGTAGAAAAGCTTCACGCTGTATCCCGCACACAGCAGGGTAGGCAGAGGTAACCTAGTGTTAAGACACTCCGTTACCCACTTTCCGCCAAATTCGAAAGCATTGCGTGTTAAGTGGCGGAACTTAACGATGCGCTTTAACTCGGTACCAGAGCGAAAAAAATGGAAGTATTAAATACTTCCACTCCTCGAGTGGGAATCGAACCCACAACCAGTCGTTTACAGTGACACGCTTGTGCCAGAGTGAATCAGTAAAAATATATCAATAAACGTATTATTATTTCTAATTTGAGTATCTATTAATACTTTTACTATTTTGTATAATATATATATATATATATATATATATATATATATATATATATATATATATATATATATATATATATATATATATATATATATATATATATATATATATATATATATATATATATATATATATTTAGATACTATAAAAAATATAAAACCAAAGATAGCTTCATGTTTTTCTTCATACAGCAAAGTAGCTACCTTAGTGCTGATACAGTCCATTTTCCGCTAAGTGCCCGAATTTATGAATGTTAATTTGTGCGATAAATAACTATAAGGATATAAATATGATATTATTGTGTACTAAATTTTAAAGTATATATATTTTTCAATTAAAAATATCAAGAAGTAGATATCTACAAATTAATGTCCATAAAATATATAATAAGCCATTACTCAACAAGGAACAGAATCGAAAGCGTTCAAATTTAATTTATCCCCGACAAAAACATTCGTTTGACTCCAAGTGAATATGTTCAAATAATTAACGAATTTTAACATTTTCAAACAATTCTCACCTTTATAGTTATGAGGAAAAGAGCTTTATTACTATAGAAATGTACACTATCTTAAACCTAGATTACTTGCAATAAGTTCAAAGGCGTACGCCTATTTCATGTTAAACCGTGTAATGACCGTAGAATAACCCTGACCTAATGAAACCAAACGATTGCCGGCGGAGAAAATATACACTATTCAAATGAGAGGGCAAAAATAGTAAATTTACACTTTAAACTATACAAATAGAGTTTAAATCTCTCTGTATTTTGTGATAATAATAGCAAAATAAACCAATTTTACTAACAATTTTACGATTAATTTATGCGTGTGTATTACATTCGTATTATGAATCTGATAATGACATGTATGGAACTAAATAACTGCTGTTCGTTGTTTGATATAAAATGTTAGCGGCTCTTAATGGGTTCGATTGTGTTGGAACAATTATAATGATAATACATTTAAATTGCATTTGTGGAGTTTTTTTCTATTTATCCATACTTTTTGTTATAATTTATGTTGATTGTTTGGCATGAGGCTATCATGGCGCAATAGGACAGCGACTGACTGTAATTAGGAGTGGTTGTCTGTTCGATTCCCATTCGGAGGAATGGTCATAATTCGGTCACTCAACAGAGGATTTCTCAAATCCGAACTTAATGTCTTAACACTACGTTTCTTTATGTCCTTGCTACACAAGAAAAAGTAAGGCTGAAAAAGAAAACCTTTTTTAAATCTATTTTTTTTTATTTTGTTCTCTTTGAACTGTGATTAAAAGAGTTGTGAAACTTAGTTTCCACGTATTTGGTAAGAGAGTCCAGTTTTCGCATTTAAGTGCCCAAGCCCAAGTGGAGATTCGAGACTTGGCACTTGGCGAGATGTGGGTGTGGTGAGGCAATTATCATCTTGCCTATATCCGCCGCCGTTTATGCACTAAAACCTGTCAATCGTCCGAGGAGGCCACATGCCACGAGGAGGACACAAGTACACTGACTTACGTTGATCATCTCCGCATCAGCTTAACAAAGTGAAAAAATATTTGTGTGACTTTCTCAGTTGACAGTAAAACACAACTTTACAAGATAGAAATCGAGAAGGGACAAGTAATTTTGTCATTATTCAGTAGTAATTAAAATTTCAGTATATACATTATTCAGCATTCTGAAATTTTAATCAATTCCTTTGAATGACAACGTTAGGAACCTTCATGTCGCCTTCCAGTAAAGTTATGTTTTTGCACTTGTACCAGTCCTGTCAATATTTACCATGTATTCTAATTTAAATTTAAGATTGAATCAAAAAATGATTGTATTATTGTAAAAAATTTTGGAGTTCTGCAAAGGAACTGTAAACAAATTTGATATTCGTTCATCCCAATACTTTTAGCAAAAAGATCCGTTAGATTTGTAAGCAAAATATGACTAAATATATTATGCCAAATCACCGTTTTTACCCATGGGGGGACGGGTTAGAATCCAACTCCCCTCTGTCGATGGGCAGCGTCCTGTAAAAGGCGAGTAACCCAGTAGTTCGGCGGTAGGAGATTCGAATTCGATTTCGAAGACGAACCGCCAAACATCTGATTATGTGTTCCGGTTCGATGGCATGTAAACCAGCTCTCCCTATTCCCACCTTCCCCACACTTCTTCCCTCCTTTCCTGCTCCCCCTTTTAGGTCAGCAACGCATCCATAACTTTTCTAATGTTGTGGATGTCCATAGGCGAAGGTAACCAAGGTATTTACCATCAGATGGCCCTTCAGCTCGTTTGCAATTTCCCCTTCCCCTTTCACCAATAAAAAAAACCGTATCTTAATTAACAGTTTAATATTTTTATTGATTATAAAAAATGTACTTGTATCATATTATTATGAACTGCTCCTAATATAAAACTATTATATAGTTACTGTGACTCACGTTAAGTCGAGAATAGCTATTCTTCAAGCAAAAACAGCACACATACAATTTATTCTTTACAATTAATTAATTAATTAATTAATTTAAAAGTTAGCTTTACAAAAGTACATTACGAAAGGATGACATAAGAGAGGAAAAATGTAGGAAATCTTGAAAGCTTCCGATTGTTACTGAAAGGCTTCAATCTGACTGAGTGCTCAGACGCCGCGATTGGCCTGACTGGGGCTGTCTCAATGGCCTCTAATATGCATGCATATGTTATACCGTTATATGGGGTTTTATGAATGGGACGTATATTATATAGAAATGTTTAGAATTGTTATTTATTTAGGTAAAGTTAATATTCTGGTAGGAACAGGTAAGAAGAATATGAATAAAAGCGATGTCTCTTAATTTTATTTGTATGAAAATTTAAAATATTGTAATTTGGTAGAATTGTAATAGCGTGGTAATGGGTTCGATTCCTACTCAGTGGAATGATCATAAATTGATTATTTTATTTTTTTAGCTTTGTTGAACAAGACAAGGCATGTAGTTCCGCCACTTAACACAAAAATCTCGTTTGCAGGCGGAGATTGAAGAAAGGAGTGCCTTGATACTATGTTTTCTCTGTGATATGTGCGGGAAAGAACGGGAAAGTGCGTGAATGGGCGTGTTAAATAGGCTATCTCATTGAATAGCGGTATATCATTTAGGTATTTATATCACAAAAACGGTTTTATCTCTTTTTTAATAAAAATAAAATTCTGTTAACGAAAATAATACCTAAATATATATAAGAATAGTAAAAGCTTCAACATTAATTTAAAGAGAATTTAAATAAATTGTTACTTTTTAACTAAAAGTGGGAACATAAAGCATAAAAAATACATTGTCGTGCACGACTTAACTAAATGTAAATCTTATTTCAAAAGTATTAAACGTTTTGCGTGGAATTAGGTAAAATCGTTAGTTTACACTTAGTTAAGCGGGGCTAGAGTTAACAAAAAGTAGTATGAATGCTCTATATTTAAATCTCGTCACAAATTGAATCTGCTTTGCTTTATAAAAACGTTGTTAAAGTTATTAGTGACTTTTTTTTATTAAAAAGGGAGTTTCACAATTTTTTCTGTATAGTAGCTAGAGAAAAGCTTCACTCTGTATCCCGCACACAGCAGGGTAGGCAGAGGGAACTTAGTGTTAAGACAGAGAAAACTTAGTGACAAAATACTCCGTTATTCACTTCTAAATACCTGATTTTGGAATTTAGAAAAAAAGTGGAATTGGAATTCGAATCCGCACACTGTTGAAGTCGTCCAATTAATTTATATATACTAATAATATATAACGTTATAATAAATAGGTCAAAATTGTTAAAAGGTTTTTGGAAATTATTTTTGATGTTAGCATTTCTATAGTAGATATTTTACGTAAAATTATAGATATTTCTAATAAAGTTGTTTGTAACGTAAATATTTTGTTTTTTTTTTAATTTACAGATACTTTACGGTTACTTTCTGTACATAGCTCAATATTTTGTTTTTTTTAGATTAACGGTTACTTTCCATACATAACTCTTTATTAACCTAGTGTCAAGACACCCCATTTTCATTTAATTTTGTCACCAGAATGAAAAAAATAGACACTAAAACCATTCCCTCGAGTGGTAATCAAATCCACAACTAATCACGATTAGTTACAAGCTATCACACTGTACCATGATGGCCTCTAAATATGTGAATAACACTTTAAAATTAAAAAAAAATACTTTTTAGACTTAAAATCGAATCGACACCCTTAATATTGTTTTTACTGAGGCAAAACGATATATTCTATAAAAACATTGAACAGTATACATTGTTATAACTCCATTCTACACTCCCTCTAAGCGTTTCTATTTCGTCAAAGAATAATATTAAAATGAGAGGCTTAACACAATCTAGCGCGAGCTCACACGCCGCTTTGTCGCTCCCATATAAATTTTCATTATGCGATATGCAGTAAAACTTGGCAAGTCTTAAAAATATTTATGTAAATTATGTTATACTTTCACAGTTATTTTGTTTGTGTATGGAAATTTTTGTTTAAATAAAAAATATATGTTGTAAAATGTTATGTTGAAATTTATCGCGTATTTAGTGTATGTGTAGTTTGATAATTGAGATGGATGGGAGTTCGATTCTCGTTAGATGAAAAATAGAATAGAATAGGATATAGTACGAGTATATTGCAAACAAAAAGTCCCTTTTATTGCAAGTCAAGTTATTATTACATTTTTTTTATTTTCATTTTATTTTATTTTATATAAAGTCAAGTCAAAAATTAACAATTCTTTATATACCTCTATAGTTTTGAAATCCGAAGTGGATATGGAAGGTAGAGGGAACCTCGTATTAAGACACTCCGTTCCCCTTTTTCCGCCGAATTCTGGAGGCATTGCGTGTTAAGTGGCGGAACTCAACACCGCGCTTTGCCTCGACACTAGAGCGAAGAAAAACGAAATATTAAATATTAGCACTCCTCGAGTGGTAATCGAACCCACAACCAGTCTCGTTTACAGTCACACTTACATACCTTAGCGCCGCGACTAGCTTCAAAGTTATATAAGTTTAAATAAGTCATTATATGAAAAAGTCTTACAATTTCTTAAGCGAGAAGTCAATAGGAAACCACATTTATTAAGTTTCTTGTAATGTTTATTGCACCTTAATAGTCCAATCGCATGTAGAGCTTCCCGTATACAGTCGAAGCTTAGTGGCTACATGTACAAAATTTTGTAATTTTGTAAAATATTTTTAACACTATAAGCAGTGTTATTCACAAGCTTAAAAAATTGAAAAACACTTTTAGAAGACGTAAAAATCTTCTAAATTTGAACGCAGCGAATTTGAATCCACACCTCTTGGAAACCGTTAAAGCCCTCTAACGACTAATCCATCCGTTCGCTTCATTTCAGAGCCTTGAACCTTTGGTAGAAATTTTGAATTAAGTTATACTAACAACTTCTTTGGCTGCTTATTGAAAACTGCTACTAATTATTTCGTTAAATAATTAAAATAATAATTTTCATCAGAAGCTCGAGTTCAGCTGAAAAAACGGAGAATGGAGTGTTTAGCACTAGGTTCTTTCTGACTACTTTGCTGCGCTGAAAAATGCATGAAACAAAAAAAATATCGTTAATACATTTTAAAATTGTGGGAAGGTTTAATTCAATCCCTACTCGTAGAAGTATTTTTTTTTGTTTTTTTTTTTCAGCTTTACGCTGTATTCCGCACACAGCAGAATAGGCAGAGGGAACCTAGTGTTAAGACACTCCGTTCCCTAATAGGAGTAAAATATTTAAATTATTTTTATTTCCCTCCTCTGGTACCATTGCTGTTCTGCTACAATTTACGCAGAAAGCGGAGAATAGAGAATCTTGACACTACATTCTCTCCGTCTACCCTGTTATACACTTTTAAATTTAAAATAACCAAATTAACCCACATTAACGTTACTTTCTTGATTTAAACAACTTAAACAAGGGTTTCAAATTAAATATTGAACCAAATTAAAATATTAAAGAACTTTAACTAACTTTTAAATAGCTGTTGTAAATCAAATTTATCATTGAAAATTTGACGCCGCGGATATGTCAACGCCGAGACGCGCCGCTGCCAATTAGCCGGACCTGATGGAACTATGTCATAACAACACTGTAACTTTATTATAGAAAATTCATATTTCTTAAGAATTTAATATTAATTAATTATGTTTTGAATATTTTGTAAATTTTCACTCTTAGTTGAATATTTATTACAATTTGAGACTATCGTGGCGCAGTGGGACAGCATTTGAGTGTAATAGCTATGGTTGTCGGTTCGATTCCTTTTTGGAGGAGTCATATTTAAATGTTGTGGCCAGTCGTGGCGCAGTGGCGCGAATGTGTGACTGTAATCGACTGGTTGTGGTATCAGAGGCAAAGCGCGGCGTTAAGTTTCGCCACTTAACACGCAACACCTCCGAAATCTGTGGAAAGTGGAAAAAAGGAAAAATAAATATTTAAATGTTTATTTTTACACTCTGGTACCAAAGACAACGTTCGGCGTTGAGTTTCGCTAATCAATACGTAATGTTTCGATTTCAAATGAAAACGGATGACAGAGTATTTTAACACTAGGTCCTCGCTGACTACCCAATAGCGTGAAGCTGAAATGTTGATTATGATTCATTTTTGGTAATAAACATATCAGAATGACTGAAGATCACACCCGTAAACTACTAGGTAGAAAGCCATAATTCAGTATGTATTTTTTTGAGTATATTAAGCAGAACTAAGATATGTCTCAAAGCATCTGTGGGAACGGAAACTTAAGAAATACAGGATACGCCTTCAAGAGAACCTAATAAGATAGACATTTAAGGCCTATAACATGAAGCCATTCAATTCACATAAACATCTTTGCAAATGATAACTAGTGCTTGATATATTTCATCACCATCGTAGTGCAGTGTAACTGCGACTGACTGTAAACGAGGTAGTTATGGGTTTTATTTCTACTCAAGGGAATGATATTTAAATTGTTTTCATGTCTCCTGTCTCCTTGTCTAGTGAAAATAAAGACCAGCATTAAGTTTTAACACTTAAATCTCAATGTCTCAGATTTGAGTCTCTCTACCTACTATGCTACGCGAAGAAAAGCTAAGCTGACCTAATACAGACTTTTTATACTTATGTCTATTCTATACTATATTCTATACTTATTTTCAGTCTGCATATTTAATTTCTAGATATAAAAATATCATTATATATACATTTTTTTTCATAGAGCCTTATTTATAGCCCTAAGCTCGTAAAAAAACACTTAAAAATAAATTCAAAATAAATGTAGAAATGCTCAATTAACTTATATCATAAACAAGCGATTCATTTATTTATTTTAAATGAAATGGCATCAAATTAAGCAACAATCTCCCAAAGTGGCCGATGTAAATGAGGACTCGTGGCAATTATCTACAGCAATAAATGAAACAATAAAACCTTTGCTTCCCGTTTCATTAAGAAAAAAATTATGACATAAATTATTTTAATGTTGAACGTCGATGTTATTTATCTTAAGACTTATCGTGGGACTTGAGGAAAGCTTTTGAATTTATATTTTTATTTTTATACAATTATATTTTATTTTTATTTTTGTGGCCAGTCGTGGCCCAGTAGCAAAAGTGTGTGACTGTAAATGACTGGTTGTGGGTTCGATTCCCAGTCGAGGAGTGGAAAATATATTTCCATTTTCTTCGCTCTGGTATCGAGGTAAAGCGCGGCGTTAAGTTCCGCCAGTTAACACGCAAGCCTCCGAATTCGGCGGAAAGAGGGGAACGGAGTGTCTTAACACTAGGTTCCCTCTGCCTACCCTGCTGTGTGCGGGATACAGCGTGAAGCTATAAAAAAAAAAAAAAATATAAATATAAATATCGTAGATTAATGTAAATTGCTTAAAAGCACCTTTAATTATGTTTAATTTTAGATTGGACGGTATTTACAGAATACAGTTGCTTAGTCAAAATTACTCATCTCACCAAAATATTTCTATATATTTTTATAAATATGATGTACTAGCTTTTCTTTACCTAAACTGTGAAATGTAAGTAGCAATATACATACTTTTAAACACTTTTAAAGTGTTATTCTACACTTAGGAAAATTGAAAAAGACGTTTAGAAAACGTATAAAAATTTGAACGCACCGGGATTCGAACCCGCGCCTCCTGAATACCGTCCAGGCGCTCTCACCACTGAGCCATGCGTTCTACTACCAGCTGCGTCGAAATTCTTAAACGCATGCAATAGACATGTATGGACATATACATATGTATGATACTTGTTTAAAATAAATAAATGAATACAGGAAATATTCTATAATTTTTTTATTAAGATTTTTCCGCTCAATTTTTTTCTAAGAGAAAAGCGGGTTGGACTTCTGCAACTCAAATCGCAATATGTCGAATTTAGAAGGAAAGTGGGGGATGGAGTGTCTTGATACTATGTTCTCTCTGACTACCCTTCTATTTGGAAATAAGAGTAAAGCTGAAATAATATATTTTTGTATATAAAACTTTTTTTTTTACCCAATATAGATAGTAGAAGAATACTTAAAAATAAAAAATAAACAAGGTTACATGAATTATAATGTAACCGAGTAAATTTTTCACTTTATTTGTAATTTACAGTGTATTTGTCAGTCAGTGGCCAGTCTTGGTGCAGAGATACAAAGTGTGACTGTAAAGAGACTGGTTGTGGGTTCGATTCCCACTCGAGGAGTGGAAATATTTAATATTTAGATTTTCTTAGCTCTAGTGTCGACGCAAAGCGTGGCGTTAAGTTCCGCTCCGAATTCGGCGGAAAGTGGGGAAGGGAGTATCTTAACACTAGGTTTCCTCTGCCTACCCAGCCGTGTGCGGAATACAGCGAAAAAAAATTGTCATTTATTAAAGTGACCTTACCTACCTTTACATATATTTAAGAAAACTATTTGAATCAAATTCACATATTTTTCTTGCCAAATGAAGTATGCAGAGATGGAGTGTCCCTGCATACTCCCTTCACTCCACTCTAGTTCTCCGTTTTCACCCCGAATTCGAAATATTGTGTTAAATATTGAGCTGTGACCCTGCTATGTTTTATATGTATCAGAGCAAGGATATAAATATAATTCAAATATAATACTGTCTGTGAGCGTGAGAAACCAATCGAGTTTTACAGTCCGAGTCTAATATTAACCATATTTATAACCTGAAACGTGAAGTATAGCATTTATACTTATACAAAGTATTAAAAACCAGTATCTATAACTTAAAATTTAAAATACAACTTAATTATAAATCCAATTGAACACAATTCTGGCTACAACTTCGAGAACAGCACAGCTGAATCCAAACAATTCGCAACAGATAAAAACTTCGAAAGTATTAACATTATAAATAATGTAAGTAACCAAACTCGACAAAACTTTAAGATTTATTCGCGCTATTAATTATTTGCTTGCTCGGAGACAGAACGTAATTATTTTGTAGAGCGAAGTGAAATCCTACGCTTGAAGTAACCGCCGTATTTTAAATTTATTTCTCAACCAGCTTTTATTTATGCGGAACGATTTCATTTTGACGACAATAGCTTTAAAATTGAATAGAGACGATAGATTCAAGGAGTGTTAGGATTCGGTTTTGTGTGTAAATAGCGTAGTTTTAGCGAATACGATGTGGATTACGGTTTAATGGGGAATTGTTGGGTGATTTAACATGTACTGATTGCGAGATATTCTACAATTTTAGAAAATTTACATTGAATTAATGGTGTGATTACATATTTCGATTAAAGATTATTTATTTTTTTCGTTGGGCTCGGGGAACAAAGACAAACCGCCGCATTGAGTTCCATCATTTAATACGGAATGTATCGATTGCAGGCGGAAAGTGTAGAACCGAGTGTCTTGGTATTAGGCTCTCTCTAATTACTTTCTGATCCCGAAAAAAACGTGAAACTACAACAAAAAAAGCAGCTTCACTTTTTTTAAACACTTTTTCTCATATTGATAAGCAGGGATAAGCTGTTTTCGAGATATTTCTTTTCCGCTTTCCACGTGAATTGAACACGACACCGCGCGTTGTCTTACCAGAGCGGAGAAATAAAAATAATTAAACATATTCATTTTCGAAATGGAAATCGAATACACCACCGATTGAATTACAACCAGATGTTGTACCCTAAGTGACGATGGTACACACAGCACTGATATCAAAAATGTTTCAAGTTAAGTGATACTTACTATAATACAATTTTCGTAGTTTGTAGGAGCCATCTTTGCCTAAAAATATTGCTATAATTACAACTAATAATTACAGTACACATAAACGATATCCTATAATCCAACCGGAAGGATAAAGGATATCCTATAGTGCGACCGGTTCTCTTCTATGGCAGCGAATGTTGGCCAGCACTGTCCAGGCACACTCAGCAGCTCCACGTCACGGAGATGAAGATGTGAGGTGGATGTATGGCGTTACGCGGGCTGACCGCATACGCAACACATTTATCCAAGGTAGCCTTCGTGTCCGTGACGTAGCGGATAAGCTTCAAGAGAGTCGCCTGAGATGGTATGGCCACGTTGCACGCCGGCCTGAGAATTATGTCGGAAGAATTTGCCTTGATATGTCTGTCCCTGGAGTAAGATCCACATGACGCCCAAGAAAGCGATGGCTGGACACCGTGAAGGAGGATATGAGAGCCAATGGCCTTACCACCGGGGATGCCAAAGACCATGCAAAGTGGAAGAGGTTAAGTAGGAAGGCAGACCCTGGCTAAAGCCGGGATAGTGCCAGGAAGAAGAAGAAGTAGATAAGGGATATCCTATAATTCTCTTAAAAAATAACTTTTAAAAGTGCACTCATATACTATAACATTTAAAGTAGCCACAATTCAAAAAGCCAATACATCCTCAAAGACCATAAAAAAGAAAACAATAAAAAAACATCAATTTCAAACGACCGGATTACGAATTACGCATTAAAAAGCACACATATAGGAGCTTTCATTGAAAATTAAGTTGAAACCATTAGGTTTATTCCATTCCATGCTATGATTTAACGAACAAGTTACCTTTTAATAGCTCATTTTCAATTCAAATTGATTCGAAATAACTTTTCATTTTTCCTCTCAACAGCAGAATTGAATGAAAATTAATGTTCACTTTGCGAATTACGAGAGCTCGGGAAAACTATGGACCTCTTGTTGGATCTTTCGTCCCGCTTTTATTGGATTGCACTTAATTTTAATTAAAAATAAACGTTTAAAATGTCAGCAATAATTATTTTTCGTGTTTACAGTGTAGGTAGGTATTTCGTGATTTCTCAACTTTGCTTGACAATTTTTGTTATTGCTGTTTGCTTTTTGGTATTTTCCTTGTATTTTTTATATATGTGATTCTGTTCTCTGCTTTCGTTACTAATGTGTGATTAAGAGAGCTGTGAGCAAAATGACTAACGTTCACGGTGTCCACTAGTGACATTGAACTTAATTTATCAAGTCATATAATACATATTAATTTATGTTAGATTGTAACGTATGTCACCAGTCATGGCGCATGGGCATAAAGTGTGACTGGACCACTTAGCACGCAATGCGTCCAGAATTCAGCGGGAAATGTAGGACGACGTGTCTTAATACTAGCTACCCTGCTGTGGGCGGAATGCAGCTAAAAGAAAGAAAAAAGAAACTTATGTTTATCGGCTATTAACCGGGTTTAGACCTTTGAGGTTCCACACGTCATGTTCTCTATCGATGACATTGTATTAAATTTCACACAGGTCGACTATGTTTTCTGATTATATAATTTAAAAAATAATTTCAATTCTACTATTCTGTATTCTTCCTTTTAGATTCAAGTTGCTTACGAGTATTTTTTTTTTGCTTCATGCTGTATCCCGCACACAGCAAGGTAGGCAGAGGGAACCTAGTGTTAAGACACTCCGTTCCCCACTTTCCGCCGAATATGGAGGCATTGCGTGTTAAGTGGCGGAACTTAACGCCGCGCTTTGACTCTGATACCAGAGCGAAAGAAATGGAAATATTAAGTATTTCCACTCCTCGAGTGGGAATCGAACCCACAACCAGTCGCTTACAGTCACACGTTCGTGTCACTGCGCCACGACTAGCCCTAACGGCTTATGCTTACTGGCTTACGGATATCATAATACAATAACAATATAGTATGTACAGCCAAAATTATTTCGCCTTCTAGACAACCAAATTGTCTAAATGGGTGGCGACTGAAGAATGGAGTGAATTATATCCACATTATTTCTGTACATGTGTTATATTTATAATTGTATAAATATTGCTTTTGGTATTATGACAATATTTGTTTATTTTTAATTTCTGTCATATTTTTTTGTAATCTTTCCTCGATGACTTAAAACATTATTATGTAAAGTATTTAAAATGATTGGTCATTCTGGGTTGAGACTTGGAAGAAGGCAGAGTAAAAAGTGTAAAATATTAACCATACTTTTATTCTGAGCCACTTTTCATCCATACTTATATTATAAATGCGAAAGTCTGTGTGTTTGTCTGTCGCGCTTTCACGGCTATAATACCGGTCCGATTTGGATGAAATTTAGAATGAAAGTAGTAAAAGTGACTGGGTCTATCATAAGCTACTTATTTTTTTTCAAAAATCAACCTCTAAGAGGTTGAAATAGGGGATGAAAATTTGCATGAAAAATCTAAGCCGCTTGACCAATTGTAATTAATTTTGGCATAAATATAGTTGATAATCTAAGCTTAAACATAGGCTTCTGTATTTTTTTAAAATGCGCCCCCGAGGGTTGCAATATAGCGAAATAGTTGACGCGGCGAACGGGCCGCTAGTATGTTATAAAAATGAAAGACAATGTTGAAGGAAAAAGCTATATGAGCTTATGGATAAAAATAACTGAACTGCAATGTATGGCTTACTAAGTTACAAAGTAAAGTTATGGATAGTACTACATTTGTTATAAAAGGCGTGACGACGTTTACTTCAGACATTCGGTTCTTTATTACGTATTTTACTATAAAAACTGCATAAAGGTATATTTACTTATCGTGTAACTATTAGAGCCAGTCTTGGAGAGGCACAAAATGTGACTGTAGCAACTAATTGTGGGTTCGATTCCCACTCGAGGAGTGGAAATATTTTATATTTTCGTTTTCTTCGCTCTGGTGTCGAGGTAAAGTGCGCGGTTAAGTTCCGCCACTTAACCTCCAATGCCTCCGAATTCGGCGTAAAGTGGGAACAGAGGTTCCCTCTGCCTACCCCGCTGTGTGCGGAATATAGCGTAAAGCTAAAAGAAATGTAAATATGTATATTATTAATTCATAAAATATGCGTTGACTTAGCAACATGAACGACACTTTAAACAAATATTTAAAACCTATAGTAGTGTAGGGCATATTTATATTCTGCATTCCTTGACATAAAAACTACAACTATGCCAAAATTGCATAATACGTCCGCATTTTCTAAAAAAGTGGTCAAAAGCTGCTTTCCTGTATTAATGAAAATATAGCGTGAAAACATTTTATTCCTATAATATTTTACACTCTGTCTATAATCGTGGGTTCGATTTGAACTCGATGGAGTGATCATTATTTAATTTTTTTCACTTTAAATTTTTAACCCAGCATTTTTTTAACTTAACTAATTTAAACAATGTCATAAGTTATATGCATTATTAATATGTGTATTTTATATTTTTTTCCCTAGGGCTTCACGTTTTATTCTACTTAGATGGGTAGACAGAGAGAACACAGTGTCATAACATTCCGTTATCTACTTTCAAATTAATCGCTTTCAATTTGATATGCATGTCGTATAACGCAATTCAAATCCCTCTTTGTTTTACAAGACCAGAGAAACTACAATTATTTAAATTCACTCCTTTAACTTGGAATTGAACCTGCAACCATCACGATCGCACTTCCAACACGCCACAATCTCACACACATTTCTCATACAAAACTAAAATATCAAATTCACCAAAAACACATCCAAACTTCCAACAATAACTTTTAGCGCTATCTAAAATCAATATATTCACATTCAACTAACATTGGCTACGAAACCGATACCCGATACCTGAAGCTCACACCTCCAGCGTAATATGAAGTATTGACAGTTCCGTCACGACTACATTACGCATTCAAAGGAGCTACTGAACTAAGCACTTCGCCGAGCGTCTGCCACTTGATCCTGAGCTTAGTTTCACGCTATTGATGATAAAAAATTTTGAAACATTTAACTTGGTCTTCTCTCTACGTTCTTTTGTTAAAGTTTTGTTTTGGCTAGTCCTTTTTGAAGTTGAATTTTATTTGGGATATATGGAAAATTGAACGCAGTGGGATTTGGATTCGAGTGTTTTGGAGCCATATTTGTGTAAATAATGTTTTAATATAATATTTTATTTTTCAGCTTCATGCTTTTTCCGCATAATAGGGCAATCAGATAGTAATCGTCACGAACTCGATGTATTGTAATCTTGAGTGACTTAACGCAAATGGTACATTTATACATAAGGTACATACCAGAAACAAGAAATTAATATAATTTAAATATAATTATTTCCGGGGTAGGAATCGAACTCATAACTAATTGCATTTACTATTTTCCTCGATTGCACATTTTCCTTCATGGTCTCGTATATCAAATCTTATATCTCGTGGTATATAGTGTATCAAAACAATTGAAATTTGACTGATAAAACGTTTTTACTTGCACAAAGAGTGAAAAATACATTTTTAATTAAAATATTAAACAATGTTAAGAATTTGTTAAAATATGACATAGTACAAATGAAATATAAATCAGTTATACTCATATTATCATCAGTGCCAAGCACATTTTATTACCAAAATCGCACAAAAGAAAAACATAAAAATCACAGTTCATGTTATATCAACACAGTAATTGCGAACACAAAGTCAAATCAATCTGAACTACGTTGAAAGTATTGACAATTTCATGGTGAATATTTTATGTAGAACCACTTACGTCGACATGTCTATCCCTTCAAAAGGTAAATATTAATGACCTATGTCCTTCATCCCATTGAATTCGGTCCCTAGATGTTCAGAATACGGCGAAATCTCAAATCACATTACCTTTCTTTCATAACCTTTGAAGAGCTTGATTTATATCGGAGATTTTTCTTGTGGGCCTAATCATAACAAAAATGCTTTCAATTCGATATACTATTCATTCCTTTAAATAAAAAAGGTAGGGACAAAGTTCAAATAATTTATTGAGCTCTTATAAAAGTAATATTAGCTCAGATGAGGTAAGTCAGAAACTTTATATTGAATGGTCTATCGCGAATCTCTTATTTGTTATTAAGCGACGTTTATTTCACCACGTATTTGGTGTATTGGAATAGGTGACAGTAATGGACAGGTGAAACTATTTCGATATATACAGATGGATAGAAAAATATCTTTGTTATAGCAAAATATATGTTGTATATATACGAGTATTAAGTAAGAAATAATGATTTACTTTTTCTCACAATCTTAAAGATTGTTGTTGATAAGCGCAGTGACAGCGTCTGACTGTAACGCGATTGATAGTGGCTTCGATTCACTCTTGTGGTTATAATATAATTATTTTAATTAATACGCACTTGTGAATAAGGCAAAGCACGGCGTTGAGTTCCACCACCCGATACGCGTATGTCAATTTTAAAGGCTAAATTATTCCTCGTTTAAAATGCATTAAAGCTCGCTCGACTGACTAAGCTTATCTTATCTCTCCTTTATTTTTATTTTTAGCTGCACTCAACAGGGTAGGCAGAGGGAACCTAGTGTTAAGACACTCCATTCCCCATTTTCCGCCGAATATTGGAGGCATTGTGTGTTAAGTGGTGGAGCTTAACGCCGCACTTTGCCTCGAGACCAGAGCGAAGAAAATGGAAACCCACAACCAGTCGTTTACAGTCACACGTTTGTGCCACTGAGCCACGACTGGCCCCAATTCTCTTTTAATGTATTTATTAATTAAATAAATAAATTACGAAATAATTCAGTAATAATAAATATTTAATCTATAAAACTTAAATTATTAAAAAAATACATTATAAAATAACTTTTGTTAGACATACATATTCATTTTTTTTAAACACAGAATGCAAAGTGACTGTTTTTTATACATTTTTGTAGAATTAATGATGGCGCTTGTTAAGTGTTTGTTTTGAGACCGAATTTTGACGAGTTTATACTGATTTAATGACACTAAAGTCTAGAAACGTAATAAAAAATATTATATAACAGATGTATATTTTGTGTTATTCATTAATTTATAAGATTTGAAAAAGAAAAGCATATGAAAATTTGATTTTCATATTTTGTAATATGATTTTTCAAGTAAATACTAATAAAAAAGACTAGTGATTTACTTAAAAAAACATTATTTTACACATTTTCTCGCATAACAGAGAAAAATTAGTATAAGGCACTTCGTATTTCATTTTCTACCTGAATTTGTGACTTAACGTGCTGAGGCGGAACCTAACGCCGCGTTTTATCTAACGAGAGGAAAATGGTCGTACTTCACCACATAGATCAATTATTTTTTAATATAAAATTATCCGTTTTTGCACATAAGATTCGAAGCTGTGCCCTCCGTCATATAATATTTAACATTTATACTTATTAATATCTGAGCCACGACGTTCTTAAACTTTATACATACAAAATAATATGACACAAGGGAGATAATTTACCAAGTAAATTAATTATACTTAGAATAATTACCGGGCAAGGTAATTTATCGTGCTACACGAATATCAACAATGCAAAACCGCAGTGAAAAGCTATTATTAAGTAATGTTTAACTTATTACGAGGTATTCTGTGTTTTATTATGAAACATGAGGTATTTGTGGCGCAGTGGGAGAGTGGGTTACTGTAAATGTTATTGGTTCTGGATTTGATTTCGACTCAGGCATTATTATATTTAAAATGATTTTCATTTTTAAGATTAAGGGCAGTGTTGAGTTTCTCTGCAAAGTACATAATGTTTCGATCTAGTGTGGAAAGTGGATAACGAATTGTCTTAGCAAATTTTTTCTTCAATTACTCTGTTATGTGGGGAAAAGAATGGAGCTGCTTTTTTATTATTAATCGTTATATTGTAAAGATATTATGAAACAATTGTAACTTCGCAAGAGATAGTTTATTTCGATTTGAACTTCATTCGAATAAAAATATAATATATTTCTAAAGTGGTCCAAAAGTGAATGACTTATTTTATCCTTAGGATAGTAGCTAGGTATATCTAGAAAATATTACCATATGCCATATTCATTTATTTTTCAACTCTTTTAGTATTTTTAGACATTTGCTAAATTACGGAATGCGACCTTGTACTTTAATTACAGCATTTCTGCTGTACTATACGTAACATATACACCTGGCTATTTTTTCCGAGGGAGAATCGAAACCAGAATCACTGTATTCAATTTCGTAAAACCATGAGTTTAATAAATAATAAATGTTCAAAGCAAACAGGCCAAGGCCCTTTATAATAAGTCATCGAACTAACTCCACAGTGACTTTTAATCAACAAAATTTTATGATAACTTCATCTCATTTCATCCGCTAACCAAATAAAAATTTAATTAATGTCAATTCAAACTATATTTCGAATGTTGCCGTTGGCATTGTAAGTACTTGTAGTTGTGTACAATTCAGAATTTTCAGGTCGAGTGCTTTTGCATGTTGCAAGTGAGTGGGTTTTAGTAAAATGGATGCCACACGAGGGGTCGTAAATCTTAAAATGGCGACGGGTCGTCCCTGGGCAGTCGTCTTTGAAACTTCATACTGGTAATTTAATTTTTTTGTCTGTGTAGTCATATGTAGTCGTATGTATCATTTCAACGAACAGACAGATGATCTTGTGATATGTTTACTCTTTTTTACAGTTTCTTCCCAATTGTTAGTTGGCGGAACTTAACGCCGTTCTTTATCTGAACAATCACAAAAACAATCGTGTCACATTTCTATAAATTATTTTAAATATAAAAACAAATTCTATCGCGGCATAGTGTGAAAGCATCTGACTGCAAGCGTGATTGGATATGGGTTTGACTCACGCATAGAAAAACAATAATACAATACAATACAAAACAATACAATACAACGTTTGAAAATCGGTCAGAAACTGGAGAACGAAGTGTTGGACACTACGCTCCCTTTGCCTACCCTGCTATTCGGAATAGAGCGTGAAGCTCTCATTTTATTATGAATTTTCAACCCACAAAATATTGTATCATACACAGATTATATACATCTATATAACGATATCTTCCCTTAGTATATTATGCCTTATTCAAACAGTATAGGGTTGAGTGAAGAACGTATAGGTCGATGGGAAGGTCATTTGTTATTGGCATCTTGTAAACAAGGATATATCAAAACGCTTTGATTTAATCGCTTTTCTAAGTTCAATAGGATATTGGAACAACGGACTTCCATTAATTGAAGAATAAATTAGAGGTTTAAGTAATGGTTACACTTAATAAGTTATTTACTATATTGTGTTTATTTTGATATTGATTACTAAATTGTTAATTTTTGCTAGAATAACAATAATGGTGAGATAAAATTTCATTGATTTTAGCTTTACATTTATTATAGATAGCGGGGTAAGCAGAACAGACAGTGTCAAGACACAGTGGTTCCGACTGTCCATCTCAATTCAGGATATTGCAGTAAAATTGCGGAACTCAACGTCGCCTTTTGTGTTACTAGTACTACTACTTATTTTTCTGAGGAATTAAAGCTACAAAAATCACATTACAGTCAGACGCTGTTTCACAGCGCCACGATATTTTTTATAGCTGTATTAATTAATATTTAACTAGCTCTGTAAATGACGACCTATATTTACAAAAATACAGTAGTACATTAGTATCCAACTAATAAAACAATTATTACATCTCTCTTCCCATATAACTTTAATCTAAAACAGTATTTTTTTAGCTTCACGCTGTATCCCGCACACAGCAGGGTAGACAGGGGACCTAGTTAAGACACTCCGTTTGCCACTTACTTCCGAATTCGGAGGCATTGCGTGCTAAGTGGCGAAACTTTTACCTCGACATCAGAGCGAAGATGGAAATACTAAATATTTCCATCATCTTCGCTCCTCGAGTGGGAATCGAACCCACAACCAATCGCTTTACAGTCAAACTGTGCCTTTGTGCCACGACTAGCCTCTACTGTACCTTCCAAATATAAAAATAAAACAAACTAAAATATACACTAAAACGCTCCAGTCTAAAACAAAGCGAAGCTAAGCACAGTGCAATTTTAAATAAAGATCTCAATCAAAAACAAAAATCTGCATAGTCATAACGGTAACTCAAAAAATTCTAAACAGAAGCGGGAAGCGTAAAATTGGCATAGATTCATTTTAAATTTCGCGCGACCAAATACCACGCTCGAGTTGTTCCGAATCTGGTCCGTTCGTACTACGAAACTATATATCACGGTGTTTTGACAAACACTATTGTATTTCTGTATGTGATACTAGAACTAACTGAATTGATATTAGATGGAAATATTGATTTTTGATTTGAAAATTTTGAATGGAGAGTGGAGGGCGGAGTGTTGTGACACTAGGACACTCTTTGCCTATGTTGGTACATGCCAATGATGTATAAAATTAAAAATGTACTTTTAATTAGATAAAAACATAAAAAAATGTAGCAAGATTTAAACCAACACATCTTCTAATAAGTGCTAGCTATTAAGCTATTAATATATTTTTATCACCACATTAATTTTGTTGGTTTCCAATCCAAAATCGAAAAATCAAATCTTTATACGAGTATAATAAATCAGATTCACGCTTTATCCCACATAGCAGAGTTGTTTTGTTAGAGAGAACCAAATGCTAAGACACTCCACTTTCTATAATACTTTTCGCCCGAACTCGAGACATTTCATATTAAGTAGCGGAATTCAAATACTGCCGTGATTAGCAACGTAAAGAAATCTGTCGAAGTCAAACCCATAACCAATCAGGTTTACCATCTGACTTCACGATGACCTCACTAGTAAATATATTAAAATATTTTGTAATTTTTTTTTTTAGCTTCACGCTGTATCCCGCACACATAAGGGTAGGCAGAGGGAACCTAGTATTAAGATCTCCGTTCCCCACTTTCCGCCGAATTCGGAGACATTGCGTGTTAAGTGGCGGAACTTAATACCGCGCTTTACCTCGACACCAGAGCGAAAAAAATGGAAATCTTAAATATTTCCACTCCTCAAGTGGGAATCGAACCCACAACCAGCCGTTTACAGTCACACGCTTGTGCCACTGGGCCACGACTGGACACAAGTAAATATCACTAGTAAATGTATTAAAATATTTTGTAATCAACTATTCAAATAACACTGTAACAACACAAAAGAATAAATAGTACAGAAAATTTCAGTGTTTCGAATTTATAAATTACACTATATCATTGTGCTGACTTCAACCCCATTAGGCTAATTAAACTAAACACATTTAATCAAAAAGAGTCAAACATTGTTTGTTGAAGTTGATCTCTCAGAAAGACCGGTTCTTTTGAGCGTAAAGTTTGTATGTTCCATTCATAGCCATTCTCGTTTGGACTTCAAACTTCTTACTTGTTAACTAAAAAACCGTTGCACCATAGATTCTTCGAAAGTTTTTCAGTAGGCAAAAGTCTAACGGCGAATCTTTTCAGTATTTCAAAAGGCTGTGTGACGTGGCTCTTTTGAATTTCGCCTAAACACTAGACAAAGTTCGTCGTTGCAATGGCACACGCTAAAAGCAGATTACCATCAGTAATTAAAACGTGGCAATAATGACACTACACGACGCGTTAGAATTTTTGGGACATACAGGTTTTTGAGATGGTGCAATAATTATTTTATAACTATTTTATACTATTGTAGTTTTAGTGATTTTGTTAAATTTTCTATACAATCAAATACTAGTTACTTAACTTATAAATCTTAATATTCAGTTTATATAAAAATATATATGCAGATGCATATAGTAGTTTCTTTTACGTAGTAAAAAATATACTTATAATTGTCAATTTCCAGATCAAAGACATGAAGAAATAAGTTCATATCTAAGTTACTCATAACACAATTTTGACAAAAAAAACTCTATTTTTATATACTTACAACTGCATTGACCATAAGTTTTGCAACATTTTGTACAGTATGCTTCGCACTGAGCTAGCTTTATTGTTAGAAGACGCCTGTAGCACTTTTAGCATGAAAGCCGATACCCCGACAAAGGATATCAACGCTTAGCCGAAACGAGAAAAGGTCCCAAAGCTGTACTTAGGGTTGCATGCCAGTGAAATTAGCTTAGTATCGCTTGGTATAGCGTGTGCCAATTAAGTGATGAGTTGATTAAGTAATTGAATGGTACAAAATTGAGTTCTTTTGAAAAATTAGGGCTATAGCTTACAAAATGAATCCAAAATTAAGGAGTAACATTTTATGTACGTTTTGTATACCAATGGTGAAGTATCCTTATAATACGATTCCCAACTTAAATATTTAATATTTCTTTAGCACGAAGTACCTCTAAAAACTTTCCCACTTCGCCACTAATGTACTATACTTTTTTCTCTTTTTAGTATAAAATATACTGATGAAATATACTGTCTTATAAAAATTATGATAATTTCGCTTAAAAATGACTAAAATACCATGCCTCTTGATTTACCTGTGATTGTGATAGTATTTTAATATTAAAATTTTATTTCGGTACGTAAACAATATTGCCAGTAATTATATTTAGTTTTCATAGAAGGCTACAAAAATAACAACAAATTTTATATCATAGCTGTTATGTTATTATGCGCTTATGCGCTACTAAATAATTTATGAATTAAATACATACAACATTTAGTAGCACACATCGTTAGAATAAAATAAAAAGAATCCCTAAGCGTAATTTTATAGTTTTGCTTAACATTTTATATGTGCGACCGTCCTAACCCACGCGAAGAGCAAAGGTTCTTTCTGCATGCTCGTGACAAAGTAGCTAATATTCCGTTTCAACAAAATGTTTTATCACTAGTTCAGCTATTTTATTATACGAAAGTTTATTAAAATTTTGTATTTTACAGTAAATAGTGCTCTGTAGTGAACGAAATTTGTTTCATAGTTTTATCCTTTGAAGTTTAATAATTATATAGTTGTAATTATTTGTTAACGCCAGGCTATCGTGGTATAGCGGGCAGTATCTGATTGTACACGCGATAGCTGGTGTTATGAGTTCGATTTCTACTTGAGGGAATGATTACATTTAAATTATTTTAAATTTTGGTGAGAAGACAAAGAGGTGAAGATTTAATTCAGATTATGACACAAGAGTTTTTTCCGTGGGGGGACGGGTTAAGAATACAATTCCCCCCCGCCGCTGGGTAGCGTCCCGTAAATGGCGGATAACCCAGTAGTTTGGTGGTAGGAGATTCGTTCTCCGACTGGCTCGCGACCACTATCATGTCAAAGATGAACCGCCAAATATCTTATGATGTGTTCCGATTCGATGGCATGTAAGCCAGCTCTCCCTATTTCCACCATTCCCATCCTTCCTCCCTCCTTCTGTCCTACATTCCCAAGGCTGGCAATGCATCCACAATTTGAATGTTGTGGATGTCTATGGGCGAAGGTAACCACCTAACACCAGGTGGGCCTTCAGCTCGTTTGCCTCCTTTATTCCATAAAAAAAAAAAGTTTTGGAGGTGTAGAAGAATGGTTCCTTGACACCCTGTCATTTCTCCCCACCCTGTTATGTAGGAAAAAAACCTAAATCTTAAAAACTTGTTAATTATCATACCTTTACCGTACCCACTCGGAAACTGTGTAATAACAATATTTACTAAGATATATATACGTAACGTTGAGGCCATAGTGGCATAGTGGGACAGTGTCTGCCTGTAAACGCGATTAGTCATAGATTCTAGTCTCACCTAGTGAAATGATAATAATTTCAATGTTTTTATTTCTTTGTTCTGGTAAACAAGACAAAGTACAGTGTTAAGCTCCACTTTTCAGCGCGTAATTTCTCGAAAACCGACTTGACTTTGCTTGATTTATATTTTCTTCTGTTCAGTTTTGGATCTGCTAAACCATCACGATATTACCAGATTCAGAAACGGAATAAATATCAAATATACATATATCCGACTCATCGATATTTTTTATTCATATTACTACAGCCATTGTGGTGCATTTGTGACGTGACTGTGCATATAATGGCCTCCAGTAGGCACTCAAAACATTCAAGTTTTTATAATTTTATATTTTTTTAAATATATTTTATACCAGCGACCCGCTCGCGGCCTCGTTGCGTGAAATTCATGTTTTATCCTCTATTTCAGCCCATTTGGGGTTATTTTTTAAAAAAACCATGTTTGACCTCGTGTCATTAATTTTTGTCCTGAAGAAATTCATCGGTCAAGTGGTTTAAATCTCTCATACATACATACTTTCTTGTACAATATATTTCAACTACTTAGATTTTAAAAATAAAATAGCCTGTATTTGACCCTCAATCTCTCTCTCTCTCTCTACCTATCTAAATACTATAGGTTAGGCCTGATTAATCTCTGGGTCAGCTTAACGACACAATTGAAATTGAAGTTCTAAATTAGTAGATAATATTCATTTATATTAATTGTTACATAATATTGAGTATTATTTTACAATACACCATAAAACAGAAGCTTCACACAGAGACAATCTTGTGTCTAGGCACTTTATTTTCCACTTCCGGCCACTTATTTGATCTGTATTGGGTCGCGGATCTCAACACAGAATTTAGTTTTTGACAGAATTTAGTTTTGACTATGGAAAACTGAAACGGAATCTAGTAGACAATATCTATGAATATTATCGCTTCACAAACTGTGTACTGGTATATAATAGACAAATAAAATAAAAAGAAAATCCTGTTCAAAAATAATAAAGAAAAGTTAAATTTATAAAACTTATTGCTTATTTTTTTAAAATTTATTAATTGCATATTTAAAAGTGTCATAAGCAGTACTGATTATTTATAAAAATATTTAAAAATTTCGGTTACTAACAATAATAAAATGTTAGACTAACTATTAATAAATAACTTCATCAAATTTCATATGACATATATTAAATGTAAAAAAATTGACAGTAAAATTGTTTTTTTTTTTTTTAAAAACAAGTGTTTAAAAGTTTTAGTCTCATTAATATTTTTCATTTGATATCCATATTGTTGTTGTGCATTTATAAATACTTGTCCGCCATTTTGGATGTTCCACCATGTAGAGTTTAGAATAACGTAACATAACTGTCAGCCGTGAATTGCCATCTAAACTAAGCGGGTATATAAAATTTCAGTTCAATGAGTTAAGTATACATACATACATACACGCGTTAATTGAGTTCCACGATTCTACCCGAATCCTTGCAGGTTCCCGCCGCCGGTGTCCACGGACGATTGATTCGGTCCCCGTGGGCCGGCTAGTGGCGGTAGAGAAGGAGCACCGTCAGGAGTCCCACATAACCACGTCCCGAGTCCCCTCTCGGGCTCGGGTATCCGTAACGGAATCCTGACGTTAAAAAATAATTTAAAAAAAGTCCTACTGAATAAAGAGACTTACATTGCAAGTTAAATAAAATTTTCTAAAGAGCTTCGTTGATGCATTTTGATTAGATAGATATAAATTCATGCATATGTTATTTATTTTAAAGAATTGTTGTTTGAATGGCAAAACTCCATATGATGTCCATCGGGGCGTAGTGAACTGTATACGATGAAGATTATAGGTTCAATCTCCATTCGAATAAATATACTTTAAATATTTTTATTTCCCTACTCTAATAAGATAATTTTATTTATTAATTTACTCTAGTAACATAAATTGAGTTTGCCTAGATTTGGTCAGCGGAGTGTTATGTCACTAGATTCACTCTGCTATGTTGGAAATAGGAGCGGCAAGCTGCTTAAATTAATTAATTTATTTATATCTTTAAAGTACTAACCTACAAATGGAAAATATTTTTGGAAATATTATAAAACTTTGAACGCGCTACTTGGAAACCGTCTAAGCGCTTTAACTACTAATCCATATGTTCAACACCTCGATATGTACGAACTTTCACACATTTACCTACTGCAGCTTATTTACGTTAATTATTAAAGCTAATTATAGGGCCAGTCTTGGCGCAGAGGCACAAAGTGTGACTGTAAATCGACTGGTTGTGGGTTCGATTCCCATTCGAGGAGTAGAAATATTTAATATTACCACTCCTCGCTCTAGTGAAGCAAAGCGCGGTGTTAAGTTCCGCCACTTAACACGCAATCTCTCCGAATTCGGCAGAAAGTGGGGAACGGAGTGTATTAATACTAGGATCCCTCTGCCAACCCTGCTGTGTGCGGGATACAGCGTGAAGCTAAAAAAAATAAAGTTAATAAAGCGCTTAGATAAATTCCAAAAGACGCAGGTTCGAATCCCGTTACCTTCAAAATTTCATACGTTCTCTAAAGGTGTTATTCATTCACTTATTTCAATTTATACAGAAACCAAAAACACTCATATTCTGAGACTGAGCTAAGCTAGCTAACTATTTGAATTATTGATGCGAATTCGTCGACTCTATACGGTTATGACACGAGCTGATGTGTCGCGTTCGATGTACGGTTAGGAGTAATTTCATTTAACTATTCATGGGATTCATGATAGTTTGGCGCTCATTTTTATTCCATTAGAGGTTAGTTTCGTTTGTAATTTAATAATATTAGTGGTTTTATAAACATTTTGTGTTGAAATTGATGTTCTTGCATATTTTATTGTTATGTTTAAAATGTTTAAATATTTATTTCTTATATTATATTCGTCGGTAATAAAATAGAATGTATGTTTATCTTTGCAATTAAACTTTTTTGTTGTAAAGCTTTTTAACTTAAGCAAGACTTAGGATATATGTAATTGATTTTGATTAATGAAATATCCGTAATACACTGCATAATATATTGCTTAAATTGTAAAAAAAAATAATTAAAGAATGCCTTACCAAAAGTTGTGTGAAGAATATTTTGGTAGGTAAAGTTGACGCAAACGAAGTTGCGGGCAGCGACTAGTTATAAATAAAAATAATTATAAGCAAAAAATAATTTTCATAATATAAAACATATTTAATAGCTAATCTAAGAAAAAGAGAAGAATGTTACATCACAAATCTTTCTAATAAACTAACAAAATTAAAAAATGCCTTTTTTAATTTAATATTAGTGAAATAACTATATGTTTATCAGTACTTCAAATAGATATAAACACATTCAACCATGTAGATATATAGCCAATACTTTATCATAACCCAGTTTTAAAATAATATCCACTAGTCCAATATGAACGAATTTTAAAAAAGCATTTTTCCAACTTCCAAAATATTTAACGAGCGAAAGATGTTGCCAAAAGAAATAAATTTGAAAAAACTTTTACAAACGCGGTTTCGAAATCGAAAAGAGCGAATTCACTACAGAAAGCAAATAGAAGAACGCAGATTGAACGATTCAGGGCATGCAATAACAATCATGGGATCCGATAGAATAGAATGGATTTGACCGTCAATTGCCACCAGTAAGGTATACAGTTTTTGTACAATACATCAAAGCAACCATATTTACTTGAAATACAAGAAATGTTTTATAATTTTTTGGAGGTTGAAACTGCAGTATTATAAATATTAAAATTGTAATGTGATGATATTGTGATGTAACTACTCTTTGCTAAACTTAATGATATATATTTTTTTCTTAACCTTTTATACCAAAAATTAAGAAAAGATAATTTGCGTGTTGAGAGATATGTATTAGGTATTGAGTGGCGGATCTTAACGCCGCGCTTTCTCTTAGGTACCAGGAGGTATTTAAAAAAATAAATTATGACCGCTTCTCCGAGTTCAAATTGAACCTACCAGCAAGCGTTTACTGTCAGAATCTGCCACTCTGCATCATGTTCATATATTATTGTTAAACTAATAACTACGAAACAACGTTGCATTGTGTCTTGTCACTACTATCACACAATAATACGGATTCAGGCGGAATGTGGTGACCGGAGTCTATTTGGCTTTCAGACTTTGATATCCACATAAGATTCATAAAGCCAAATAAAATAACCATTTAACAGGTCAAAATCGAACCTGCAACAAGCAAGTCAAAATTTTCATCTACAAAATTACCATTTTATTAGAGCAGCTCCACTAAAATTACTGGAATACAAATATTTTATTAAAGCACTCATATTTATGATAGAAGTGAGTTAACCCGTACATTACGAGTAATTCCAACACTAATTGCCGGGAACAATTTGTATGATAGCATCTGTTTCTGTTATCTTATTAGGGAATCTGTGGCGCTGCGCATAGTTTGTGATGCATTGCTTGCGCTTACAAAAACTGTTTTACGGAGGTACTTTTATAATAATATTCTTATGTTATCTGCACGTTTAAGTGATATGGAGAGAGAGAATTTAGTGTCATGATACTCCGTTCTCCGGTTTCTCCTAATTTTGAAATATAGTGTATTGGACTAGTGGAAACGACAACGTCAACGCCACGCCTAATGCGTTCAGAGCAGCGAAATCGAAATTATTTAAATATATATTCATTTCTGAGGCCGTTGTGGCATAGTGTGACAGCATTTAGCTTTAAAAACGATGATTGTGGGTTCGATTCCCATTCGAATAAATGATTGTATTTAAATTATCATTTCTCTACTGTGGTACTTAAGATGTCTTGGACACAACATTTACGAAATATTTCGATTTCGAGCGTAAAGTGAAGGATGAAGTGTTATAACATTGGATTCTCCTCGACTATGCATAGAAAAGCATGAAGCAACAAAAAAATATTTACCCGCAGGAAGAATTGAACTTAGAATCATAGTGAAGGGTCAAACGCAACGACTTATATCAGCAGTTTAAAATATAAATTGCAATCTTTATGTTATTTTTCTTGTGATCGTCAAGCTTTTTGTTTTAAGTGGAGTAGATTGAAGAATTCTAGTATTAAGACGCGTCGTTCTTCTTTTTCCACCTAATTGATTGATCTACGATTGACTTTATTGAGTTTGAATTTTTGTTTATTTTTTAAAATTTCTTTTATAAATGTTATACTGACTGAGGTCGTTCGCGGCACAGTGGGACAACGTTTAACTGTAAACGCGTTTGGTTGTAGGTTCGTTGCACTTTTGCTGTCACGAATTCGCTCAAAAAAAATGTAGAACAGAGTATCTTGACACTGGATTCTCTCTGACTAGTGTTCTATGCAGAAAAAATAGGAAGCTGATTTTTTGTAGTATTATAATGCTGTACGTTACTATTTATGTACTTTTTGCATCTAAAACTGTATTTTAAGTTAACTCTATGTGTGTTTGAAGTTGTCTGACACGATGGTCATTGGTTCAATGAAATATTGTCATTTCCTACTCAGACAATACAATTAGCAGCGTTGAGCTCCGCTTTAAATTTCCCTGCTCTGGTATGTCAAAACGCAGTGTTAAACTCCATTATACACCACACAGTATCTCAAACTTAGGGAGAAAGCTTAAAACAATCGACCCTCTTTAGACATTCTTCCTGATAACAAGCATTTTTTAGCATTTCTTTCCCCTTTTTGGCGAATTTGGAGGCATTGCGTTTTAAATGGCAAAACTTAACGCCGCGTTTTACCTTAACACCAGAGTGAAGAAAATGAAAATATTTAATATTTCCACTCCTCAAGTAGGAATCGAACTCACAACCAGTCGCTTTACAGTCACACTTTGGGCCTCAGAGCCACGACTGGCCCCATTTTTTTTACAAATATCAAACTAAATTCACCTGTTAGTAACCACAGCGTTGTGTATAATCTATTCACTGTGGATACGCTCTGAACATTCGTAATTGTTACAGCTTTAAACATATTCACTTTATACCAATGGCGTGAACACAGCCAATTTAAAATTGTGTAAATTTTTAGTTAAAACGGAATAACATTTAGTTTAGTTTTATTTTTAAATAAAATTAGGGGCCAGTCGTGGCGCAGTGGCACAAGCGTGTGACTGGAAACGACTGGTTGTGTGTTCGGTTCCCACTCGAGGAGTGAAAATATTTAATATTTCCATTTTCTTAGCTCTAGCGTCGAGGCAAAGCGCGGCGTTAAGTTCCGCCACTTAACACGCAATGCCTCCAAATTTGGCGGAAAGTGGGGAACGGAGTGTCTTAACACTAGGTTCCCCACTTTCCGCCAAAAAAAAAAAGAAATAAAATTAATGTGGTGATAATGTCAGATGTACCTACAATAGATATATAACAGTATTAGTTATATATAATTTATAAAAAAAGGAATTTTTATTGTTTTTAGGAGTTTTATTTATACACTTAATTTCTGTAAATACAATTGGCTATAGGATCGATTTCCATTTGAAGAAATTGTTGTAGTGAAATTACTGCCATTACTATGCTTTATTATTGTAAAACAAAGCGCAGAGTTAAGTTTGGTAAATCAACATGCAACGTCTTGAAATTTCTTTGAACCTTGAAACTGGATTCTTTCTGTCTATCCAAGGACTAAAGCATTAAGCTGTTAATTAAAATGAATAAAGCATAAATGTAAGACAATTTAATTTTATTATTCAGATTTTATAAAAAATTACATATCTATCAAACGTACTGTCAGAAGAACAGTATTTTGACATTTGGTTCCTACTACCTCCCTCTGTCTACAACTCTTTGCTATAAAGGAAAAAAGCTTAAAAAATATCAAAACCTTTAAAATATTATAATTCCCTTATATTTATTTCATTAAAACGTCACATAAATTAAATACAGACCATATTATCTTTCATTTCTATGCAATTCTAAGTTATTCTATAATATAGTATAATATAATATGTTAGTAAAGTCCTTACTTGATTTAGAATTCAAAACTAACATTTAGATTAGGTACATCTACTTTCGTATCAACTTTATATAAGTTTAATTAATGGTTGCATGCTTTAGAACTTGAGACATAGCAAGTTTCTTATCGATCTCTGAAAGACGCTGGAACTAAGATCCCCATCTAATTTGCACACTCAGTTTAAATTAACTAAACATTAATTAAAATTTTGTTTCAAGTATAATGGGAATTTAGATTTTTGTTATAGTGTAAGAAATGTATGGTTGTTTAAAGCTTTTATTAGAAAATGTATATAAATTTGAATGCAACAGGTTTTAAACTCTCTGTCCGTGTCTCTTTTCTTTATTTACAATAACAATTCGTACCTTCTATTACGTATTTCTGAATTATTATATATTTTTTGCTACTCAACCATGCTAAGATTCCTATCTATTTACTTATGTATATAAGAAGTTGCTGAAAGAACAAAAAAAATCCTTACCGTATGATATATAGCATTTATAGCATTAATGTAGTGACATTAAACAAAAAAATATATTATATTATATGTATTATTATACATAATTCATTTATAATATTCATGATGCCCCTAATTTGATATACCTACGCCTTTTGGAAGATGCTTTAATTCTAAAATCCAGTGTTTTTGTGGGTAAATAAAAAGTACTATTAACTATTTCATTGCAGGGACAGTCTTGGCGCAGTGGCAAGAACGCGTGACTATAAACGATTAGTTGTGGCTTTGATCCTACTCGAGGAGTGGAAGTATTTAATAGTTTCATTTTCTTGGCTCTGGTGTCGAGGCAAAGCGCGGCGTTAAGGTCTGCCACTTACCACGCAATGTCTTCGAATTCGGCAAAAAGTGGGGCACGGAGTGTCTTAACACTGGATTCCCTCTGCCTCCTCTGCTGTGTGCGTGAAGCTAAAAAAAACTATTTCATTATTAATTATTTTATTTCTATTGTTAATCTTAAGGTAGCAGAAATTTGTTAAAATCTACTCGCTGTTCATAGACTAACTACTGCTAACAACAAAAACAATTTACGGTAAGCATGTAAGAAATACAAGCATTCTCCCTTATCCAGCTACGTCGAACGTAGCTCGATAAGAAAGAATGCTTGTATAAGATCGTAGATGGCTTAGTGGCTACAGCGTTGTAATAGTTTTCGAAATTCGTAGCCTCGAGTCCCGTTAAGTTCATTTTTTTATGGATTTAAATGGATAAATAGTAAGTAAATATATGTATATTTAAATAGATTATTGTAAACAAAATGTTCGGAGCCAGTCGTGGCGCACGTCTGACTGTAAACGATTGGTTGTGGGTTCGATTCTCACTCGAGGGATGGAAATATTTAATATTTCCATTTATTTCGCTCTGGTATCAGAGGCAAAGCGCGGCGTTAAGTTCTGCCACTTAACACGCAAAGCCTCCGAATTCCGCGGAAAGTGGGGAACAGAGTGTCGTAAGACTAGGTTCCCTCTGCCTACCCTGCTGTGTGCGGGATACAGCGTGAAGCAAAAAAAATGTTTCAAGTTATTTTGATTTAAGGTACAGAAGCAAATATATGAGTGAGACTGTTTGAGTCCAATCATCAAAAATGTAGTACAAAAAATCAATAGTAACTAACTAGTCATAAATTCAATAGTAACAATGTACTTTTAAACATGTTTAAAGTGAAAAAGATATTTAAAGAAAACGTATAAAAATTTGAACACAGCTGGATTCGAACCGGCGCTCTGTTTAAAGATGTTTTAAAGTATTTTTAAAGTGTTATTCCACACTTACGAAATTTGAAAAAGACATTTAGAAAACGTATCAAATTAGCTGAGCAATTCATGCTCAGCGGTGAGAGCGCCTGAACGGTATTCAGGACGCACGGGTTCGAATCCCGCTGCGTTCAAATTTTTATACGTTTTCTAAATGTCTGTTTCAATGTGTAAGTACACAAATGAATATATTAGTATATTTTAAAATTCATAACTTTTCATAGACACACTATGAATTAGATATTTAAATCTCAAAATATACTTTGTAATACATTTAAAAAAAATAGAAATTTCACTATAATGTTAACACACACTTACACATTCATTAAACATCTGTTTTATACAAGACTTCTATAATATTCAAGACTTCTATTCAACATACCTAACTTCTATCCTATATTACCAGATAAGTGGCAACCAAATAACACGTCAACATAAATATATGCATAGCTGTAACTGTTAAATTCAATTTGTGTAGAAACATTCTCATGCAAATAGAACTACACGTCCGAACTACTTGCCGCAGGCGTAACATGGTGGGTACAAATAGTTTTTAGCGTTTGTATGTGTAATACAAAGAATGTGTATGGCATTTTTGTAAATAATATATTTTGTTTATATGTATTTTTATGTCTTTTATATTTTTTTATATAGCTTCACGCTGTATCTCGCACACAGCTGGGTAGACAGAGGGAACCTAGTATTAAGATACTCCGTTCAACATTTTTCACCAAATTCGGAGGCATTGCGTGTTAAGTGGCGGAACTTAACGCCGTCCTTTACCTCAACACCAGAGCGAAGAAAATGAAAATATTAAATATTTCCACTGCTCAAGTGGGAATCGAACCCACAACCAGTTGCTTTTACAGTCACACTTTGTGCCCCTGCGCCACGACTGGCCCCTGGTATTTTTATATATTTATAGCTAAAAGTGTAAAATTGTGTATTTATGTTATATAGCATGTTTATATTGTTCTTGATGAGCATTATTTTATTTAATACTACTACAGTACACCATTGCTAAAATTGCTTTAATATTTTTATATGCAGAATATTCAGAAATAAATCGACTGTTTTTTTAGGAAGTACAAAGAGTAATTACTGAATCAATATCTGAAAAATACTGATTCACTTAATCAATATATGTATATTTTTTCATTAACTACCTACTGTAGTAGTTGTCGAAAAACTTGGAACTGAAAGTACTGCATTTAGAATGTGCTTTTATAAGCGTAGAGAAGTAATACAAGAGAATTTCACAAAATTGCTGCGTAATGGGGAAGAAACTGGAATTCACGGTTTACATTTCGAAACACAGCAGACAAAGAATGAAAAGTATATACAAATAAAGTTGTGATATTTCTCTAATTTCAATATTTTTTTGTCTTTTAATAAATAGAAGGGAAAGGTCACTTTAATATTTGTCGATCAATTAGAAACATTGTCAGTATAAATATTTAAAACGTCTACGTCTTTAGGCCGTGGAAGTACAGTATGACACTTTTTCCCATATAGTATAAGGTAGTCAAGGCGAATCTAGGGTCAAGATACAGCATTTTACACTTTCGACCGAAATCAAACTAATTGTCGAGACTCAGAACGGAGCAGAAAAATGAAAATAATTTAAAATATTATTATTTACTTTAAGACACTCCGTTCCCCACTTTCCACCGAATTCGGAGGCTTGCGTGTTAAGTGGCGGAACTTAACGCCGCGCTTTACCTCGACACCAGAGCGAAGAAAATGGAAATATAATTTCCACTCCTCGAGTGGGAATCGAACCCACAACCAGTCATTTACAGTCACACTCTTGGGCCACTGGGCCACGACTGGCCACTATTTACACGAATGGGAATCAAACCTATAAACATAGCTTTATACTCAAAAGCTGCATCAGCTACTATACCCTTATAATATACTTTTTTACTTTGACAATATTTAAAATAATTATTCTTACTTAATAATTCTTTTCGCTGCAATAAAACTTTTATATGTTTTCTTAATACGTTTTTCATATACTTTACTCTTGTCCATTTGCAAAGGACATGACCAAAATACACACAGCCAAATGTAAAATGAGATGTCACAACTCAAAGGTAAAACCAGTCGGTGGACAATTAATTAATAATCTGTTGCAGACGCGTAGATCAATTAAAGCAAACTTTGCTTAACTGCCGCTTAATCTACCGAGGATTCCGTTAATTTGCCACTCAATTTATTTTACTCTAACTTCCGTTGATTTTCTGTTCAAAAATGTATTTTACATTTAGATTTCATGTTTTGTTTAAATGTGTTTATTTTAAATGTAACTATAGTAAGGTGTTTCGTGTACATTATATCCCATAGCGCATAGAGTAGTACAGTGTCTTATTGTAAACGTGATGATTCTTGGGTTCGATTCCGATTGATTTTATTTAAATTAAAATATGAAAAGACAAAATAGTGAAGCCAGTCGTGGCGCGGTGGCCAAAACGTGTGACCGTAAACGACTGGTTGTGGGTTCGGTTCCACTCGAGGAGAGGAAATATTTAATATTTCCGTTTCCTTCGCTCTGGTGTTGAGGCAGAAGCACGGTGTTAATCAAATCGCGCTCCGAATTCGGCGGAAAGTGGGGAACTTAGTGTCTTAATACTAGGTTCCCTCTGCCTACTCTGCTGTGTGCGGGATACAGCGTGAAGCTAAAAAGAAAAAAAAAAAAAAAAAATTGAGTTGAGTTCCGCCAATCAACATACTATATTTGAAATATAGGCGAGAAGTAGAAGAGGGAGTGATTTAACACAATTTTTTTGCTAACTTTTGCTATGTACAGGATATGCGTGATACTATAAAACAGAAAATTCTATATAAGGCTAAGGCGACGCAGTGAGGAAATATTTGATCGCGTAACGGTTTGACTTCAATTTCTACTATGCTAAATATTTAAAAAGTATCTGGTCGAAGATACGTTGAGCTTCGTCGTCAATATAAAAATAACTGACTTATTAATATATCAATCTTTTTATTTCAATAACTTTGGGAGAAACGAACAAAAATATAACCAAAAAGAGCTTCACGCTTTGTGTCGCATAGCATCACTGTCAGAAAGAACCTAGTGTGAAGACACTCCGTAACATGTAAATACTTAGCAAAATTAAGTGCTATTTTATGCTATTAGATTACCTATAGAATGAAAAATCTCAAAATAGAACGTTTAAACTCATATGAAATAATTATGACGTACTTAGTATATGATAGTGTATAAGAACTTTGTAACTTAAATCCGGGTTTAGCAATAAATTAAATATATAAACATACATTACATATTTAATTTACTGTGTACTGTGTGTGTATATTTATTTACCTTCCCTACAGAAAAAAGTATTATATATTTTTTCTCTCATGAGTCAGTCATTTTCATCAATGTTTTAACGTCGCTTACGCTACATCACAAAAAATCCTAACTTGCAACAGGCAAAGAGATTTCGAAGACATTTTATATTGAGTCACGGAACGTAACGCCGCGCTAGGCCATACCAGAATGGGAAAAAAGAAATAAAATGAACAACCATTATATTCTTCTGCTAACGGCTGTTACTACAAAATAACTGATTTCGTAGAATCTTGTAAACGTTGGCGTGAACACCTCCGGCTATTTCAAGTAACAAAATATTTGCGGCACATTTATTTATAAAAGATAAGCCCTGGCGAGTTTTCTTTAGATCGTACTTTCTAGGCATTTCTTCGAATTGCTACTTATTTTCAATATATAATGTTATAATAATAACGATTGTGTAAAATACTTTTAGTATAAGATAAGCGTCTCAGATTTTCTCGCATGGCAGGATATTAAGAGAAAACCTAACCTTTTGTTAAAATTCAAAATATTCTTCACTCAGATAAACTTTTGCAAGCATTAGTCGAATGAACATGAAGCTACTGTATCTACTCAGAAGGCAGCTCTGCTGAGAAGAACCGGCGAGAAACTCGACAGTATGCTTGCTATTTATTTTCCACAAGAATTCAAGACATGAGAATTCACGACGAGTGACGGAACTCAAAGACGTAATTTTTTTAATACTGCATTAATAAAAAATAATTTAAGCGTAATCATTCTTTCGAGTTAGTATCGAGCTGTAACAATACATACTATGTATAAATAAACGTAGGAATATAAAAAAATATTAAATAATATAATTTAATAATAATAAAAAAATATATACAATTTTATGGAATAGTTTAAACAAATAACAAAAAAATATTTAATTAATATTTTCAGAAAAAGCAACGTTGGCTGTATGAGTTGCTGGCCGATTATAGTTTATGATTTTTAAAAATGGAATAGAAAGAGAAAGGGAGCATGGCGGGAGCGTGGCGTCGGTAAAAGTGACGCTCTGAAAATTATTGATATTAAATTGCAAATATTATAAATTGGATACAAGGAAACGGATATTTAATAAATAAATTTAACATATTAAATGCAAAGTGATCGAAATATAATAATTTTATAATAATCAAGTTTGGTAAGATGCATATTTGTTAATTATGAAGAATTTCTTGGTGAGTTCTTATTTTACATTAATAATATAAAAATAACAAAGCGAATATTGAAATGAATATTTAAATAATAATAACTAAATAATATAATAGTATTAAAGGCAATATATATTTTAAATATTAGTTCTATGAAAAGAAAACGTATAATTTGCAGTACAAATTAATTAAAATATTTGGCGTATGGCGGCGCCATCTTAAAATAGTGTTGTATGAACATTATGGTTTACATTTTCCTAAATATTATAAATTTAAAAATGAATTGTAAGTTGCGAGTGTAAATAATATTTATTAAATAAAAATAAATAAGGCTTTGGATGATTAAATATTTTATGGCAAATATTCTCATACGAATGTATGAAATTTAAAATAATATAAATATGTACTACATGTATAGGGGCGATGCATGTAGTACAAATAATAATAACAAGATATTAATATATAATGCGTTGAATAGCTGGGTATTTTATGGCAATAATTGGCACGATCTCATACGAATGTGTGAATCTTAAAAAAAACAAATATAAACTACATGTACAGGGGCGATGCATGTACTGTCTCTCGACTGTCAGGGTTCGGTTATAGCTTATAGCTTACTGATAAGCGATGTCGGTGACACAACCAATGTAGCTTTGCAGCACCGAGGCCGACATGTTTGGTAAAGTGATCCGCTATAGCGACGTTGGTTAGTTGTATCCTTTCTGATGCTGTCTTGCGTTGCGTAAGCGATGCTTGTACAAAGTCGGATTGTGGTATAACGTGTGACATGCGACTGTCGTAGGTTCAGGTAGCTTATAGCAATCTGATAACTGATGTCGGAGACATTCACTGAGTTTAAATGTTGGTTTTGACAAACGACTGCAACGCGTGTGCTGTGCGGTTATTTAACTTAATCGGCCACCGTGTGGTTGTGCGTTCGAACTGATATGCGAACCAGTGATATTGGTCTCACAAACCATTAATGTATATCGGCTTAACAACCCGACGAATTATATTGGTCTCACAAACCATTAATGTATATCGGCTTAACAACCCGACGAATTCATTGGTCTCACAAACCAGTGACGTATATCGGCTTCACAACCCGACGAATTCATTGGTCTCACAAACCAGTGGCGTATATCGGCTTAACAACCCGACGAATTATATTGGTCTCACAAACCAGTAACGTATATCGGCTTCACAACCCGACGAATTCATTGGTCTCACAAACCAGTGACGTATATCGGCTTCACAACCCGACGAATTACATTGGCCTCACAAACCAATGTACAACTAATTAAATATATATAATAAGCGTAACAAGTACCTTTGAGAAAGATCACACACAAACTTAACAAACATGACGTGACAGCTAACTAATAATTGATCGTTTGCTAAGGCATCGTAAGTATCATATACGTGAACTGTTTCGTTGTGTCTCGGAGGGTTCAATATGATCGGTCAGGTCTGCGATCGGACGGAACTCACGGCAAGTGGCGGGGCGGGGCCACACGGCCATTTTTTCTCTTAATATAGCTATCTAGCATAGTTGTAAGTGAGAGATAAATGAGACGATCCTAGGGCTTTTCCTCGGACGAGCTCTGGGTGATTGCAACGGATAGTTTGTGTTAGATACTTGCATGTCTAGAACCCTTCTGATGGCTAATTAATATATAAATGAGTCTATACCTTCTGATGGCAAACTAATAATTAAGAAGGAAGACCTTCTGATGGCTAATTTATATATAAAATGAGTCAATACCTTTCTGATGGCAATTATAATTAAAAAAGATTACCTTCTGATGGCTTATTATATGTATTTAATATATTACACGTAGAATTTCCTAACACTGTTACCTCTGAATCTCAAAAAGAACTTGAGTTACTTACATACATAGCAATAAAGGTCCTAACCACAAGACGTATCATGAGCCAAGGCATGATTTGATTAATATATTTTCAAACATTTCAGATCAATGAAGGGATGAAGGGGGGGAGACCAGTTACAGAGCCCATAACCATCGTGCTTATAAAGATTTCACATTATTATAATGGCAATACTCTTTAAGGTATTTGCCCACAATTACATTTTAACTTTATTTATTTATTTATTGATTTATAACTAGCGGCCCGCTCGCGGCTTCGCCGCGTGGGCTACGTAACTGTTTCCTAATATTGCAACCCTCGGATGTGGGCTTTTGAATAATAAAGTAGCCTATGTTTATATTTATTCCAAAATTCATTATAATTAGTGAAGCGGCTTAATTTTTTCATATAAACTTTAATCCCCCATTTCCCTCTTTATTTATAAGTAACTCATGTATTTATAGTACTTTAATAAGTAGCTTATGTTTGACCCTGGATAATTTACTACTTTCATTCTAAATTTAATCCAAATCGGACCGGTAGATTACCCATGAAAGCAATAACATCCATACTTAAAAATGCCTCAATAGGGTGCCGTGGTGTATTAGGAGTGTCTGACTCCTAACAAGTGCGATATTTGTGGGTTCAATTTCCACTGGGAAAATGATAAATTTTGCCATCCATTACTTAATGCCTCGATATCGGGCGGTAAGCAAAGAACAGAGGGTCTTGGTTGAGTAGGTTATCACTATCAATCTAGCTATACAGGTAAAACCTTTAAATATGGAAATGATAAGAAAATTCTTCTTTCGATCCCGAAATATGAATTGTTTCAAAAACAGTACAATTTTATACAAAAAAAAACATCTCAAACAATTCTACTTTCTTACTAATAACTCAAAATTCCTATAGTTTTAGTACTAAACCAATTTGCAAGATTAAAAATTATATGGATATTTCTATCCACGTTGCTAGCAAATTCTGCGGGAAATGCGGTGAAAGTTTACAACTTCAAAATGCTACTCTAATTTACTTACGACGTTTCCTTGCTTACCTTATTTTCTTTGCACTAAAGTATTTTAGTTCGTTAATTTATAAGATTAAGAACAAGACGAAGTTTTTAGCAATATATATATATATATATATATATATATATATATATATATATATATATATATATATATATATATATATATATATATATATATATACATATATATATATATATATATATATATATAATATATATCTATATATATATATATATATATATATATCTCTATCTATCTATATATCTATATATCTATATATCTATATATATAAGCAATGTTAATATATTGCAAGTATATTGAATATTATTGATAAGAACATGCTTATTAGGGGAGAATAGAGTGTTTTGACACTAGGTTCTCTCTGATTACCGTTATGCGAGGAAACGCGTGAAGCTGTAAAATCCCTATCAGCCTTTTTTAGCTTCACGTTATCACGTTCACGTTATCACTCAACAAGACACTCCATTTTCCACTTTCATAAGATAAAAAATAATTGAATTATAATCATTACACCGACTGGAGACAATCAGAGAGACTGGAGATAATCAGAGAGGCTGGAGATAACAATAAACTCACGTTTACAGTAAGAAATCTTTCTTTAACCGCGCCATGACAGCTTCTTACATGACTATAGGCTCAAATTTCAATGACATATTGTATGTAGATGTTGAAAGTAATAAATTTTGCATATTATATACGAGTATTAGCTGTAGTGTAGAATTTCTCCATATTATGTTTGCAAGTCAGTTTTTACGTTTTTACGTTCAAAATGTACGTTTTTTCGTTTCAAATCTTTATATTGTGCAAAGATTAGATTGTATACTAATTTCATAGTGATATTTATATTTGAAATATCATAAAAACTTAATCACATCTTAATATCATAATATTAAATATTTAAAATATTTTTAAACTGTTAGTCAGATATTTTTAGGAAACGAAAATATTTTTTGGAAACGTATTTATATACGTTTCAGTTTCAGTTACGTTTTAGTTAGTTAGTTATAAAAAATATCAATGTGTGTTCAATTTTCTATATGTTTTAAAAAAAATCATATTAAATATATTTTACAAAAAATGATGTTAAATATATTAATGTATTTTTTAACACTTCTTCCTGCATAGCAGGGTAGTCACATAGAACCTAGTATCAAGACAATCCATCCCAATCCCACCAATCTCCAATCAAAATTGTGACATTCCGTGACAAGTAGCGGAACTTAACGCCGCGCTTTATCTTATTTATATATGAGTATTAAACATACTTAAGACATAACGATTATATCACAATAGCAACCGCTATTTAAATTTCCACAACAAATTGCCAACTTTCACGATCCCCTAATGGAATATTCCCCAAGTAAGGATCCAAGATGCAGAATCCAGGGCGGGCGTATTTATAAATTATTCATTCAATAATGCTTCGTGACGTAAATGAGTAAATGCATTACACTACTTGAACTGTAGTGAGGAAGTTTTATTATAGTAAATTATATCACGCTTGGCTTTGAAAATTCTTGGTTTCTTAACTGTAAAATAAATATTTCTTTATTTTTTTTAGCTTCATGCTGTGTTCCCGCACACGGCAGAGGCAGAGGGAACCTAGTGTTAAGACACTCCGTTTCCCACGTAAATTTTGTATTTTATCTAATTTTTGTATTTTATTGAGTTTTATAGTTATTTTTCTCAGTTTCGCAGTTTCATCTAATATTGCGGGAGTCAGAGTGAACATAGTGTCGTGACACTTCGTCCTCCACTTTTCCTCCCAATTTCAGACATTGTGGATTAAGAAACGACACAAAACGTTGTGTTTTGTCTTATAGCTTTTGTTGATTCGAAATATTGCCTTAGTCATATTTGAAGTGATCCTGTATTTATTGAATGGTCGTAGGTTCGATTTCTGGTTGTGTTTAAGTTGTTATGATTTTCAAGTCTTAATAAAAAACAGTATTACAAGCCACTTCGTGACTCAATTCACTCTAGTGCATGAAAATTAGAAGACAAATATATATATATATATATATATATATATATATATATATATATATATATATATATATATATATATATATATATATATATATATATATATATATATATATATATATATATATATATATATATATATACTTTAACTATCGAAAAAACAAAGGTTGAATGAAGCTATCCTAGAAAAGTGACACAGCGTCTGTAGAGGACTAAATTCTCATTTGGCAGTGTTTTTTTTTATTTTACCATTCATTACAAAATTTTGAATTCACGTGGAAAAAGAAGGAAGCAGGGTTAAAAAATACATTTAGGAAACGTATAAAAATTTAAACGCACCGGGATTCGAACCCGTGCCTTCTGTATCTCATATTATTATTCTGGAGGCGCGGGTTCGAATCCCGCTGCGTTCAAATTTTTATACGTTTCCTAAATGCCTATTTCAATTTTCTTAAGTGTGGAATAACACTTTAAAAATATTTAAAAGCAGTGTCTTTACACTAGGTTCCCTCTATTTATCATCCAATAATATATATGTTGAATTCAGATAGAAAACGTAGAATGGAGTATCTTTAACGGAGTAAATAACAAAGAAAAAGCGTGAAGCAGTAAAAAGATTGTAAGTAAAAATTATACGTATTAAGAATATAATTAATACCAGCTATCCAAATATTGAATCATACATACGATATACGAGTATATATTAACTTTGTAATAACAAAAGTTATAGACGATCCCATATGTTTTATAAACCGAGTTTTCAAGGATTGTTATGACTTTTGTTAAATTTGTTTTGGGTTTCCATTGAAATTTATTAACTCTTATACGCCTATTTTAGTTAGCAAATGTATGTAGGTATGTATGTAACAAATAGGGATTGGAATGTGAACTTTTCATATATTGTGTTTAATTGCTAATCATAAAGTTTTTGATTGATCTATTTTGTATTGGCTTATCGTCGTATTTATAAAATAAGATGTCTATACTTTTATTTCAGCTTCACGCTTTATTCCTCATAGCAGGGTAGAAAGGTCCGAATTTCCTTCCATACGCCACTCAACTGTGAAATGGCTTACCAGCGGCAGTGTTTCCAGGTCGATACGACATGGGTACCTTCAATAAGCGCATCTACCTCCAGCTTAAAGGCCGGCAACGTTCCTGTAACTCCACTGGTGTTACACGGAGCTATGGGCGATAGTGTTCACCTAATACCAAGTGACCGGAACGTTCATTTGCCTTGTCTTTTTATATAAAAAAGGCAGAAAGGACTTAGTGTCAAGTTTCTCCGTTCTACACTTTCTGCTTGAATCAGAGATATTGCGTGTTGATTAGCGGAAGACAAATGGGATAGCGTTGGACTACAAACGCGATTGGTTGTGAATTCCCCACTTGAAAGATTTTATTTATTTTTATTTCTTCACTCTAGTAATATAATTTGTGACGTTATGTTTCATTGTGTAACACGAATGTCTCGATTTTGGGGGAAAAGAGGCGAACGAAGCGTCATAACACTAAGTCTCTCTGAGATGACGACTGACTGACTGCTTGACGATTGCGGTAAAGTAAGTAAGCTAACCAAAAATATAAATTAACTATAATTTATGCCATATGCATGTCTTAATTACAATTCGTTGATATTTTTTGTACTAGGTACATAAATTAAAAAGTAAAAATACATGAATACATTACCAAATAATTTTATTTGCCCCAAACATCTATAACATATAAAACATAAGGAAAAGATTTGCTAAAACGGCTTAGGTTTTATGAGGGTATATCAGAATATGGTTTTGACGATACAATAACTTCGAGCCACGGTAAGGATATGCAGCGATACGCGGTCAATGCGAATACTCATCGTAGATATAAAATATACTGAATACATATTTTGCAGATTTAAATAATATTTTAAGTGTTGTTTTCTTGATATCTTAGGTGGAAATATTTAATATTTAAATTTTCTTCGCTCTGGTGTCGAGGCACAGTGCGGCGTTGAGTTCCACTACTTAACTTGCAATACTTCCAGAATTCGGCGGAACTGCGGAAAATGAGGAACGGATTGTCTTAACCCTAGGTTCCCTCTACCTAACCTGCGTGTGCTGGATACAGCGTGAAGCTAAAATTTGTCAATTTGCCGTATCTGATTACAGGAAGGACAAATATTTAAATATAGTCTTTCTTACGTAAGGGAATCGAATCCATAACGTTTACAGTCAGACGGTATCCTTCGACGCCACGATTGTCTTAATTTCTAGTATTCGGGTGAATAGTGGAAAACAGGCTGTCTTGACCTTAGAATTTCTCTATTCTGCTATACGAAAACAACCTAAAACTGTTAAAAAATATAAGTTTAATTTTTTTATACATTAAACTTGGATTTTTTCTTTTTATACAAAAAATAAAAAACACAATTTTTCAAATTTCACAACAAGAAAGTTCAATTAAAAGAAATACTTAACAAATATTCCATTAAAGGCTCAAAACTAACAGTAGTTTGAGTAGAGCACTGTACATCAACTCGATTAGGCAATTTACATTCATCCCAACACCAATGTAATCAAAGTCGCAATGCGTCGCGCCGCTGTAATAGAAATTAGCAGCTTAATTCTCTCATACTGGTTTTACCTCTTTTTTAGTTTAAATATGGTAAAAATACTTAATTAGGTTAAGTCGATTGATTTATGTGCAAGTTTTTTTAGAAAAAATATAACCCATACAAAGAATTATTTTTATTTATTTATTACAGCAGGGTAGGCAGAGGGAACCTAGTGTTAAGACACTCCGTTCCAAACTTTCCGCCAAATTCAGAGGCTTGCGTGTTAAATGGCGGAACTTAACGCCGCGCTTTACCTCGACACCAGAGCGAAGGAAAATGGAAATATAATTTCCACCCCTCGAGCGGGAATCGAACCCACAACCAGTCGTTTACAGTCACACGCTTGTGCCACTGGGCCACGACTATTATTTTTATTTACAACAATATTAAAAAAAGCTTAGAATATACAATGGATTATTTTATGTAATGGATTATTTTATGTAATTATTTATTAATTGTACGATAAACAACCTTTGCAAAATTATTTAATTTTATAGCATAAATGCCTTAGGTATATTACATTTTAAAGGAGCTGATACTCCTCAATCGGCTGGACTGATTTTTACGTAACATAATAAATTTAAGGACAATGTAAGAAAAGTGGCTTTCAAATGAAAACAATGCAAGAACATAGTTCCATCTGTTTTAGAATTACTATAGAACTTAGACCATCTCTCCTTTTATGTCGAAGATTAAAAATGCATGGAATATGAAGAAAAAGAAATATCTCTGGCTAATGTTCATTTAAACCCATTCCGTAGATTATTTTAATCAATGTATAATAATCATAATTTAATTAATTTCTTTACGCTGCATTGATTTCCACCATTTGACATACAATTTTACAAATTTCGACGGATAGTGGAAAACGGAATATCTTGAGACTTGATTATACCTATTTCCTCACATATACCATATTAAAATTCATTTAATGATAATCCCAAACGACATATTACGAATCAAATTAAATAAATTAAAATTAAAACACACATTAAGTTGATATGCAAAATTGCAAAACCCAAACGTGTCACACTCACAGTCAAACGTAGTAGTACAAATAGAACTTTATTAATTTGATATTTTAACAAAACTGTTTACGTAACTAAATTAATATTTTTTAAAACAGCTCGCAATATGGGAAATGAGGAATGAGGCAGGGGAAATTATTGCGTAACCCGGAAGTAATATTAAATCAGGGCACATCCGCTAAATTAAAGTCAGTACAAATAAAACTTTCATATAGACTTGTAACTTATGGCGTGAGGGTATAGCACGCGCGTTTTATGTTGAAAGGTCAGAAGCTAGCTTCAAAAAGCGTCGCAGAACTGAATTTTAAGGAGTGATTGATGTTGGGAGATGAGCTAGATGACAAAAAAAATGCTAGTGATTCCATTACGCTTTGTGTTTTGTCTCAGTCACTTGCCAACTCTCATTGGCTAGTTGATTGTATCTGCGTGAAATTTCGGAAAGCGTATATATGACTGGTCAAGATAAACTGCGCATACTATACGAATTAATCCTGTAAGTGGCGATATTGCAAAAGTTCGACGAGAATTATTATTTTACCCCCTTTCTGGTTCGGTATTCTTTTCTTTCCCCTTTGTACGTGTGGCGTTGAATGCGGGTTGTGGAGGATTAAGGGCAATTATTATGAGCTTGTTATTTCATTGGCCTCTTACCACTTAATGTATAGCCAATTGACGTTATACGATTTACTAGTTTTTATTCACTTATAGTGTTTGTAAGAAGGTATATATATATATATATGTATATCTATATATATATATATATATATATATATATATATATATATATATATATATATATATATATATATATATATATATATATATATATATATATATATATATATATATATGCTTATCTATATCCTATAGAGCAAATGTTTTGAAAAAATATACTAAAATGAATAATGCGTTGAGTTCCGCCACTAAATATGCAATGCGTCCAGAATTCGGTGGAAAGTGGGGAACGGAGTGTCTTAACACTAGGTTCCCTCTGCCTACCCTACTGTGTGCAGGATACAGCGTGAAGCTAAAAAAAACAATGTCTTTCTTTTTATGTGATAAACTAATAAAGTAATAGCTATGAAAGTTTAGAATCACGTAGGTTATTCTGAATTCTTATGGACCATGCGAACGAAGTTAAATAAAAGCTATATAGATGTCGTCATCTTTTTTTAAGTAGGTTGCAAGTAAATGTCTTCTTTTATATTTTGGCTTTATATTTTTGTATTTTTCTATACAGAATACATACATAAATGCATTTTACATTCTGCTGCGTTGTCCACTTCTTGCCTCAGAACTCAACCTCACGCTTTACCCTTTTTTCCGCATAGCAGAGTAATTACAGAGAACCTAGCGTCAAGATACTCTGTTGTCCATACCGCGTTTATTCTAATCAGACAAATTAAATGAAAAATAATGACGGTATAAGACATATATAAACATTATGTAAAGCGCGGCGTTAAGTTTAGCCACTTAACATGTAATGCCTCCAGAATTCGGCAGAAAGTGGGGAACGGAGTGTCCTAACACTAGGTTCCCTCTGCCTACTACTGGAGCTGATAAGTGAAGCTATATACTCGTATATATAAAATATTCCATACTTTATCTATAAAAATAAAAGGATTTACAAAACCTGTACCTCTCATGTAAAGCCGAACGCTGTAGCCAATTAACACGATAACAACCGAAATTGCAACAACCGAATAGAAATTTCAACCGGGATCTGCGACAACTGTGATCGACTGCTTAACATGCTGTCCAACGCGCAGAGTTCATCTGCACACCCATCAATTTCTAGCTGAACTAAAATTGCTTTACCTAACCTAGCGTTTTTGTTTTTGGTATATGGTTTTAAAGCTAGTAAAAACAATGTTAGCAAGCTTGTTATTCTATAGAAAAATACTTGATCGATACATGTTTGTGGAAGTTGTAATATTTGAATTTAATGCAGTTTTGCTGTAAAATGCAATTATATTAATTTTTTTTGGCTTTTCCAAGTAGGGTACTTATTATTTTCATTTAAGTACCGAGTTATCCTTAGGCGAGCTATGAATACATGAACAATGGAACGAAAAAATAATTGAGAAGAGCTTAAAAATAATATAACTCTACTGTATATATAACTATATTTTCCTTTTAGCTTCACGCTTTATCCCTCACACAGCAAGGTAGGCAGACGGAACCTAGTATTAAGATACTCCGTTTCCCACTTTCCGCCGAATTCGGAGACATTGCGTGTTAAGTGGCGGAACTTAATGCCGCACTTTACCTCGACTCCAGAGCGAAGAAAATGGAAATATTAAATATTTCCACTTCTCGAGTGGGAATCGAACCCACAACCAGTCGTTTGCAGTCACACGCTTGTGCCTCTGGACCACAACTGGCCACTATAATACATACTATAATTTAATCTTTAATATTTCGTGAGCTATGCAAAAAGACCCTAAATTTTAACTATTTCTTTTTTAGAACACACGACGTAAGCTAAAAATAGAAATATTACATTTAAAACCTATGACAACAATTCAAAACTATCGCAAACATACAGACATACTCCCAAATAAACCTCAATTGCTTCAAAGAATACAAAGTAAGCAACGTTATATCTTTTATTATACAAAAGAAATTATATTATAATATTATTCAAATTATATTACAAACAAACGCACGTAGCGTCTTGTATATAAAAGTAGTGGTGGTAATGCAGCATTATGCTAATGCAGTCCTAAATAGCTGGAGACATGAGCAGACCGCGACCGAAATGCAATGAATTCAACGAACTTGTAAAGAAAATTCTACTAAATACATTAAAGTAAGATAGAAGTTGTGGATATTTCAACTACTGTATACTATAGTTGTTAATTTGTATATAAATAGTTGTTAATTTTAGCTAATATTTACTATAGGTTGTTGTTAATAGTATTTTTGTACTTTAAATTTAAATTTTAAGCATTACAATTTTTGAAAATGGTTAATCATAGTTAATGGTCTTTAATTGATGATTTATTTGTAATATTGTAAATGTTTTTTTCTTTTACCGCAGGATTTTCAAGAAGTCGCCTCCACTGACTTGTTTAAGTGCCCACTGCCTAAGGAACAGATGCCCAGCAGTTTCGTCTATCCTTTGTCTGTCAGTCTTAGTTTGTAATTGAAGAGTTTTATAAACGTATATTAAGTGCATAAAATTTAGAATTATTACTAAATTATTTATTACCTACTTCCACGCTTTTACTTAAGCAAAACTTAGTGTCAAGACACTCCTTTCTCCACTTTTCTTCTGAAATGGGGGGAGCGGTGGAACTCAATGTTGAGCAAGAGTATGTAAATAATTTTAAACAATCATTCTCTTGAGTAGAAATCGAACCCATAACTAAACACCTTTACTGTCGTATACTATTTTTTAATATTGTATATTCCATTTATACGTACACCTACATTTTTTAACCAACAAAACCTAATTTTTGAAAATTCAATACCAACTCCCATACAATGCACTGTACAGTCCACTTTGGTTAAAAGTAATGCAACATTATGCTAATACAGCCCTAAATAGGGAGTGGGAAATATGAGCGGCTCGTGAACAAATTACACTGACTCTGATTCCGCCTCTAATAAAGATGGTAATACCGGCCGGAACAATCTGTAGCTGTGGTGTTCGTGTATTATATTGTGATTTCTTTCTTAAAATGGGAGATTTTTTCAGATTTTAATTAGATTTTTGTTAGTACTTTACAAAAATATTATGTGATTATATAATATTTTCTTTTTTCAGCTTTGCTCGTTTCTCTTTTATTAATAGTTATTGTATAAGTAATTATATAATTGGTATTTTTTATAGCTTCACGCTGTATCCCGCGCACAGCAGGGTAGGCAGAGGGAACCTAGTGTTAAGACACTCCGCTCCCCACTTGTTAATACATATAATTGTTTATAATAATAGTAATTATTATTTTTTATAAATTTTGAAAAATATATAAAAACACACAAGATAAAAAAATAAAAAGGAAAAATACATGCTATGTACGTAAATGAATTTTTACAATAACTATAATGTATGTTTCTCACCGGTTACTGTGTGTAATAATGATGTGGTTAAATATTATAAAATTTTAAAAAGGTAGTAAAATAGTATAAAAATTATTTCATATATGAAAAAAGAAGATAAGAATCTTCTTACCATTTCATGGATTCACCTTGAGGATTCCCATCGTGTTGCAGAGAGAGGAGTTCAAGGCAATGCCTGGGACTAAAAAAGTGTACGGGCCCTCCTTAAAATACACATTAACGCTTGCCTCCACTGTCTGAGCTCCTCCCTCTAACTAAGCAAAATTAAAAAGATGCTACTAATTCCTTAGAAATACGTGGTTCATTTCGTTAATTATAATATATGAAAAGTTATGAAACTAACGTTGTGTTTAAAATCTTGTATCCAAAACTTTTGCGTTCTCAACTTATCCTGTAAGTGCTGAAGCTGAAAATGTAACCATATGTAACTAACTGCTTATTATATCTTTATAAATTTTCATATATCTTGCTTTTAGTTATGGCTGGCTTATAAAAAGAAATATACTTAAAACTCAGACGTGGTGCGAGAAATATAATTCGTGCTTTTATTCAAAAATTCGTAACCGAAATAGAAATAAAAGTTCAGGATATGTGTGCCTTGGTTCGTGTTTTAAATATAAAACATGTTTTAAATTATGAACGTTATTGCTGCTACTACACTACTAAGAAATGTCTTCTTTAATTTATTAAAGAAGATATTTCTTAGTTGTCAATATAAAAATTACTAGTTTTGGACCAAAGTTCACTCGTCCCATAAATACCTTGCAAATAAAGTTACAAACTAAATAAAGTATTTTTTTATTTTTATTTTATTTTTTTAGCTTCACTCTATATCCCGCACACACCAGAATAGGCAGAGGGAACCTAGTATTAAAACACTCCGTTCCCCATTTTTCGCAAAATTTGGAGACATTGCGTGTTAAGTGGCGGAACTTAATGCCCCGCTTTTGTATTTATATTGTCATTTATAAGTACTATTTTGTAACAATGCAGCAGAAACCTTGTTTTTAATTCTACTTCGCATTTAGGCAACTGGACTATGATCTATAACTATAATCTATTTGAAGCTACTGAGTCAGAAACCATCGAGGCTCAGTGTGATAGCGTTTGACTACAAGATGGTAGTGGGTTCGCTTTCTGCTCAGGATAATGATTATACTTCTTTTTTTTACTTCTCTGGTTATAGCAAAACAAAGTGCTGTAAGTGCCGCCATTAACCACGCAATATTTTCGATTCCGGCAGCAAGTGGAGAACGAAGTGTTTTTACACTAGGTTCTCTCTGGACAAAGCGTGAGGCTGTAAAATATATTTTTTTTTATAACACAACGCTCAAAGTCTTTGCTTCTACGCAAAGTATTATAAAAATACCATCATATTTATAAAATAGTTGAATATTATTTTAATATATTTGAAGACGAAATAATATTACGCTATTTATATAAGAAAATCCGATTTCTTTCTGAACTATTTACGTATAAAGCTTGTATGTAGGCGTTGACTTAGTTTTAAATACAGTCAAGTCTATAGTTAAGAACGATAATATCATCAAAATACTGCTAAACTTATGCTACTAAAAAAACTGCTTCACGCTTTTTCCTATGCAGGGTCGTTAGAGAGAGCCTAGTGTCAAGAAACTGCGTTCTCCACTTTCTGTTAAAAATTAAGACATTGCGTGTTAAGTGGCGAAACTCAACGCCGTGCTTTATTTTACCAGACACCGGATACATGGTGCCAGTCGTGACGCAGTGGCACAAGCGTGTGACTGTAAACGACTGGTTGTGTGTTCGATTCCCACTCGAGGAGTGGAAATATTTAGTATTTCCATTTGCTTCGCTCTGGTGTCAAGGCAAAGCGCGGCGTTAAGTTCCACCACTTAACACGCAACGCCTCCGAATTCGTCGGAAAGTGGGGAACATAGTGTTTTAACACTAGGCTCCCTCTGCCTACCCTGCTGTGAGTGGGATACAGCGTGAAGTTAAAAAAACATATAATCATTGAGAGTGAGAATCTAGCCCACACCAATGTCGTCTGATGCCTCATTTATTTATTCGACTCCGCTATTTACATAATATAATAAAAAGAATTATAAAGTCATGTCTACTATTTCACCTACATTCTTTTGTATATTGTCACTAACTTTGATATATAAGCTTGCAGTGTTGTCTATAAACTTGCCTAATTTCAAGAAATTCAGGCATGTAAGAATGACAAATGATAATTATTTTGGTACATCTCGATATTTTAATTATAGTTATTATACGAAAATTTGAGACATTACGTGTTACGGCCGGAGGAGGAGGGCCGGTGAAGGTACTTAAAGTGGCGCTTCAAAAAACAAATATTTGGTACCAAAGCGAACAAATGAAAATCAAAATAATAATTCCCTCTAGTGGGAATCGAACCCACTGCAATCGCGTTTACAGTCATTTTTGAGAAGGACAAATTTCATTATTTGTAAGGATAATTTATTTCTAAATAGAGATAAACTTAAAACACCTTTCATAAGTAATTAAATATCTTGAAATGACTATTATTTTGCTATTTCTAAATGCACAACAAGAGAGGTAGACACCATATGAAGGGGACCTAGGTTTATTTTAGACTGCAACAGGCTAAAAAACCATAATCACACCCAGACCAAACAACAGACAAAATATACCCACAAATAAGCATTTAAATTTACAATTCACACAATATAACCGTTCCATTTCGTAAACAGTAAAGCCTAATCTGTCAGAAGCTGAGTATTAAACATACATACATATATTTAAAACAAAAGATAGATCTTTGGGAGAAATCTCTAATAATCCACTGTGTTAGCATATAAGCACTTATTTCCAGCCCTTGGCTTAGATGTGCCTGACATTGACAAGGGTAACAAGAACTGTTAATATTAATTGAACATATTTGAGTGATGAATAAAGAATGAGTGACCATTTTTGTGTTACGTAGCCGTAGCGTTAAATTGGAGTTTTATGTAGCTTTTGAAAGATTTTGAAAGTCAGTGTTAAGGTTGGTTGGATCTTATAAGATTTTATATTTTTTTTCAGTTTTACCATTTTTTTCCGTTTAGTTGGGTAGTCAGAAATTACCTAGTATCAGACAGACGTTTTCTATTTGTTTTTCTTGAGGGCATCGTGGCGCAGAGGCACAAAGTTTCACTGTAAAGTGACTGGTTGTAGGTTCGATTCCCACTCCAGGAGTGGAAGTATTTAATATTTCCATATTCTTCGCTCTGGTGTCGAGGTAAAGCGCGGCGTTAAGTTCCGCACTTTCCACTGTCCTTGCAAGTTCCGTTAACTTAACACACTATACCTTCAAAACTCTGCGGAAAGTGGGAAACGGAGTGTCTTAACAAGCGAATATCATTTTTTTTGATCTGATATTACAAACAAAATTCACTTCTAAAGAATTTTATAATGAACAAGTGTTGGCTTGACACCTTCCTTTGTTACTCTAATTTATGCTAAGACCACTGGCCTAACCTCGTTTCCTTGCCGTCTTGACGTCGCATCTTGCATTAAGTTGACCACGCTTCAAAAGATTATGTATGTATATAAAATATCGTTGGTAGTTATATAATACTATTTTTATTTGATTAAGCTTTTAGGTTTTTGCAATATAAATATACTTTTATTATTTAGAGACAGTCTAAGAATAGCATATTTTTTTTCGTTTTTTAGCTTCACGATGTATCCCGCACACATCAGGGTAGGCAGAGGGAACCTTTAAGACCCCACTTTTCGCCTAATTCGGAGGCATTGCGTGTTAAGTGGCGGAACTTAACTCCGCGCTTTACCTCGGCACCAAAGCAAAGAAAATGAAATATTAAATATTTCCACTCCTCAAATGGGAATCGAACCCACAACCAGTCGTTTACAGTCATAGGCTTGTACCACTGGGCCACGACTAGCCACAGAGTTTGCAGTACTTATAATACTACAATAACCTCAATATGTTTACTTAAACATCGTTATTATACAAGCTTCATTACATAAATACTTTAAAACTTGAAATACTACATAGGTTACCTTTCACAAGCCGAATTTACAGGTCTATCTATATTGTAATATATTAACCATCTGAAGTAAATATTATTCTTATTAACAAATACATACAAACATTTGACAGATAACATCACATTAACTAAAGGTGGTTAGCCATTGTTGCTTCACTTATAAGCATGTCTTGTTTGCGATGCGGTATTCTTACCATCTCCCATGAAATTCCCCATAAATTTAATGCTTTAATGCTATTATAATACTAATATCCTACAAAATAAGGAGTAATATTGCTTAATAGTATATATAATTTATAATTAACATTGTAGTTTCTGTACTTTGTCATGTTCGATTACCAAGACGGACGACAGTACTGAGATAAGCTTATATTATACGTAATGTACTAATCGCGTTAATTGATTCGGATAATATTCCCATGAGTTACCCTTGATAAGGTATTAGTGTCACATTATGGTAATGTAATCTAGTATATTATAATTTCATATATAGTTTGTTAAAGCTTTGGTATCCTTATTATCTACATATATATTATGATGTATATACGAAACACAGAACAATACTAAAATAACATGTTTTACAAATTATGTCTGTCTGTCAATCAGTAACTTTTGTAACGAGGGAGTAATTTAGGTTACTTTTCATTTAGAATATTCATTCAGCGTTGCGGAACTTAACGCCGCGTAATAGCTTAGGTATCAGGGCGTAATATCTTACGTATCAGGTTATTCATTTGAACATAATCATTACCACGAGTGAGAATCGAATCCACAATCAATCGCGTTAACAATCAGACGCTGTCCCACTGAGCCAAGATGGTAAATATACATCTTTTATATCAAATACATACATATACATATATAACACAACAAATAGTAAATTTCTGCGAAACATCTTGTATATATTTTCTATCATTTCTAAATTATTAGTTGCACAATTGTTTCATTTCAAGTAAGCATTTGCATTCAAGCCACTACAGTGGAAGCTGTGATGAGTTAAGCTTTGAATCCATTGTGGACTTTACTTTGTACCTGTTCACTTGCTATGTATTATATTAATAAAGTTTAAGAAATATGTAGAAATTTACTATTTATATTAAAAATATAATATATGTATTAGTACCGAACGCGTAAAACATGCTATGTTACCATAGCAACGTAGTTGTTATTTTATGCTGTGACGTCAATGTATTTGTCAAACATATTAGTATGTGTAATGTTTGTTTCGTCAATTTAAAGGTTTACTATGTTTTCTTTTTCTGTAATCCTTAACTATTTATAAACCATACTTCTTCATCTCACTTTCTTAAAGAAACCGAAGGGAACATTTTAAGAGTGAGTTTTACTTCGCATATTAATTATTTTATTTAAAAATTTATTCGTCACGGTTTTATGGCTTTTGTATCTTTTTTGCTCTTCTCGTTTTTTTATTTATTAAAGTTAATGCTCGCTTTCTTGCTAAGCTAACTAAACCAGTTTAGTTAAGTAGTGTCAATTCTGGTAGTATAGTGGCAGCTACAATTTCCGTGCATTTGTGTGAATATATAAAAGTCGATCTATTGGTCTTACTTAAGCTTCGTGGCTCAATTTCAAGCATATATTTGTTGGTTGAAAACCTGCTTTAAGAACTGTCTATGTTTGCTATCACTAAAAATATCTGTACAATAAAAAAAAAGAAACTTTAAAATATACATATTTACATAAATATATTTCAATTACTATACACACATACAGATCATACAATGTTATAGGCAATTTTTTCCTTGTTATTCCTTCCAAACCTTTCTAAGATTCGAAGCCTCTTTGGTACAATTCTGGAATTTTATAACCAGAGATGTGTCATGTTTATACATAAGAAACCGATAGGGGACGATAAAAACGTGACTTGATATCGTAACTTATTCATGGAATAAAGCAATAAAAATTGGCATAGTTTCACTTTTATTACCAGCATGTATAACATTTTATATGTTCTATTGGGACGGGGTTTTATGGCGAGTGGCTCATCAAGAGAAGTACGTCAGATGTCTATGTTATTAGTTAGTTAATGTAGGTAAATCTTGTACGAGTGTAGCTTATTAGGGCTGACAATACTGGCATTTCATGTTAATTGACTATTTGAAAGTTCTTGTTGTAGTTTTCGAGTAAAGAATAATTTGATATCAATTTTAGCTGCCATTAAATATAGGGACCAGTCGTGGCGCACTTAAGTGTAGTTGTAAATGTGGCTGGTTTTGGTTTCGATTTCCACTCGAGGAGTGGAAATATTTATTGATATTTCCGCCACTTAACACGCAATGCCTTCAAATTCGGCGGAAAGCGGGGAATGGAGTGTCTACACACTAGGCTCCCTTTGCCTACCCTCCGTAGGCGTAGGTGTAATATTAAAGCAAGTTATTGTTGGCGTAAGAGTTGAAATCTGTTTTTCTTTATATTTGAAACATCATACAGTGGAACAGAATATGCCACAAATAGCTGTTTATATAATAAATAATAAAAATATTTATTATATAAACAGCTATTTGTGGTATATATTAAATTTATTTTAAGGAACATACATATTTTTAAGAACTTAGTTTAAAAATGTTGCCTTAATGGAGTAGTTGGGTAATTTATAACGGAATGCAATTTCAGAATGACGATGAGATCATAATTTTAAGCGTGTTTATTTTAGTCCTTTTCAAATTGATATGTCATTCTGATTTTATAAATTTTAAAGCTACGCATTAAAAGGTAATTGAAAAGGAACAATTTTAGAAAAGGTATAAAAAATTGAAGGTAGCGGGAATCGAATCCACGTCTCTTGGGAATCGTCCAACTTGGTAGTGGTTTCCAAGGCGTGGGTTTAAATTTTCATACGTTTACAATCTAATTGTTTTTTCAATATCCTTAATGTGTGAATAACATTTAAACATGTTAAAATAGTAAAAAAGGTATTTTAGCAAAACTTTATTTACTGCATTATCTTTGTTTCCGGTACACAGTAATTGGTTGTGTTCTATAAAGAAATATTTGTTTCGATCTGGTTAAAGACGAGACTCAGTTGAAACCGCAAATCCAAAGCGTTGTTCGAACATTTGAAAGAGTACGAAATGGATTGAAACTTTTCTTTTTCGGCTTAAGCTGTGTGTACATTGTTACTTGAAATAAGACATTTTTAAAGATATTTGGCTTGTGGCACAAGAGTGTGACTGTAAACGACTGGTTGTGGGTTCGATTCCCACTCGAGGAGTGGAAATTATATTTCCATTTTCTTCGCTCTGGTGTCGAGGTAAAGCGCGGCGTTAAGTTCCGCCACTTAACACGCAAGTCTCCGAATTCGGCGGAAAATGGGGAACGGAGTGTCTTAACACTAGGTTCCGTTTGCCTACCCTGCTGTGTGCGAGATATAGCGTGAAGCTATTTAATTTTTAATTTAATTTTAAAGATATTTTAGGGGTAAATTTAGTGCAGTGGCAGCGCTGTAAAGGCGATTAATTGTGGGTTCGGTTCCCACTCGGGGGAACGATTATATTTAAACTATTTTCGTTTCTGCGCTCTGGTAGCTCTTAGTTGAGTATCGCAACTCTATCTGCAATTTCGAGCGGAAATTCGAGAACAGAGTGTCTTGAGTTGTCTCTGACTAATTTGCGATGCGGGTAAAAGTGTGCACTTGAAATAAAAAGATATATTATTAAAAACAATTTTTAATTGTTAAAAATAAAAAAATGACTTCTTTATAGCTGAATCTGTCAGTCAATAAAAAATGACTGTCAAGCAACGCACTTTGTACACTCGACACTATTGGACATAGGAATCTGAAATTTGGTATGTGAGTTAAAAGAGTATAAGGAAGCATTGAGAGATTTTTCTAAATTTTAACGGGGAAGACCAAAGTTAAACTATGTTTTAAAACCTTATAATAGAATTGTACAAGTATATGTACAGGAGTAAGCCGGCACATAACTTAAACTAGTTTCTATGATAGATTACTAAGAAAAAGTAAGTGAAAATACTTCATTTAATATCTAAAGAATTTCCTTTAATTCCAAATCCCTAAACAAAGCGAAGAAAACTTTACTTTATGATAATTTAAAAAAGAAAAAAACACCTTAACTATAAAAGTAAGTAAGAAAAAAAAATCTTAACAAAATATTTGCTGTAATAAATTTAAATTGCGTATATTCCACTACAAAACACTTTATATTCTGCTTAAAATAAAAAATAGGCCTCGGCATGGGCGATTTCATGAACGACGGTTTGTCGATAAAAGGTACAAAACGTGACTAGAATAAAACGTATAAAAAACGCGCCGCGGTATAAAAAAAAAGCTCAGGTTTTGAATAAATACGGTGTGTATTGCCGATTGATTGACACTTGTCGTGTATTAGCTAATAAATGTTATCGTTGATTTTATATGTTTCAGGTTGTTTTTTAAGAGAAAGTGTTTTTTTTTTAGCTTCACGCTGTATCCCGCAAACAGCAGGGTAAAATCTTCATAAATGCTGATTTTGTTGAGTGCTTGGACTGTTACCAAGAGCTGCCGGTTCAAATTCTGAAAATATATATTTTGAAATAATGCATTGTTTTCACAGTCTTATGTTCTTTTTACAAAGAAAAGTAGTTAGAGAGAAACTAGTGTCAAGACATTCCGTTTTCCACTTTCCGCCCAAATTCATGACATTACTCTTTGAGCGGCGGAACTCAACGCTGTGATTTACCTCTTTAAAAACATAATTAAAACATGAAAAACGCGCCGCGGTCTAAAAAAAAGCTCAGGTTTTGAATAAATACAGTGTGTATTGCCGATTGATTGACACTTGTCGTGTATTAGCTAATAAATGTTATCGTTGATTTAGTATGTTTCAGGTTCTTTTTTGGGAGAAAGCTAAAAAATTGTTAAAATAGTTAGGTATTTTGGTAATTTTTCTTTGTATTGTGTTTCAGAATTTCGATGTAGCTTGATAAAATATTTATAAAAGCTTATTTAGTTAAATTGCTGGGAGAGTTTCGTTTGTCGTGTATTAGCTAACAAATGTTATCGTTGATTTTGTATGTTTCAGGTTATTTTTTTAGAGGAATATTTTCAAGTATTCAAAAAAAATTGTTTAATAGTTAGGTATTTTGGTAATTTTTCTTTGTATTGTGTTTCGGAATTTTGATGTTGGTCAATAAAATGCTTATAAATGCTTTTTTAGTGCGTTGCTATTGTTTCTAACAGGTTCAAATACTGTAAAATATATATTTATGTTATCATAGTCTTATGCTTATGTATACATAGCAAAGTAGTCTAACTTAGTTAGTTAGTAGAGAAACTAGTGTTACTAAGACATTCCGTTCTCCACTTTCAACCCAAAATCGCGAACGACCTTGTTAAATAGCAAAATTCAACGCCACGCTTTGCCTTTTTAAAATCAAAACTGAAATAAAAAATTAATCATTTATTATTTATTAACATAGACACAAATTAAGAGCAATCGACCTAATTCTGTCAACCATTCAACACGAATAGGTACATACAAATTGCCACTCATTTATATTATAACCAAAATAATATTTTATTTTACACCTAACGCCGAAATTGCAGCCGGCGTTTTCGAGAGCGAAAACATTTCTCAACCGACGTGTGCTTCAGCTAACGCTCGCTCAAACATAAATCTACAAATCAAAATTTAATATTCAACTGTGTTATATCCTACGTTGTATAGGTGCAGAATTATCATGTAATTAATGTTAATGATAATAATGGGGCACAAACGTGTGACTATAAACGACTGGTTGTGGGTTCGATTCTCACTTGAGTGGGGAGATATTTAATATTTCCATTTCTTCGCTGTGGTATCAGAGGCAAAGTACGGCGTTAAGTTCCGCCACTTAACCTTACTTAACCTCCGAATTCAACGAAAAGTGGGGAACGGAGTGTCTTAACACTAGGTTCCCTCTGTCTACTTTGCTGTGTGCGGGATAACGAGTGAAGTTAAAAAAGAAAAAGAAAAAATAAATTCATTATCACATAACTGGAATAAAAACGTAATATCTATATATTTCAATAAAGCAAGGTGATGATAACATCAACGAGTGGAACCTAATGCTGCACTTTGCTTCACAAGAATAATAATTTAAATGTAATAGGTATTTCCCCCAACAAGAGATCGAATCTACACGCATCGCAGCTTTTTTACCACAAGTTGTTTTTTTATAATAAAAATATTCTAAAAAATAATTAAACAGCACAACAAACGACGAAGCTGCATATAGGCTATATCTAAACCAACATTCGTATTTTATGAATATGAACTGAGCCTGCTAATGGAGGAAAAAGCAATAAATGAAATGAAATATGTTACTTGTCTATCACTTACGCTCGCTTGGCGGTAATATCTTGTAGATTATTATTAAGGTAACTTAACAAATATAATACACTTACTGGAGAAAAAATTAAGAGTATGGGGGGTCGTCAGTTCAAATTCAGTATAGGGATTACTATAAATGTTACAAAAACTGTAACCTTAGATTGATCTAGCAATCATTTTTTTGGGATATTATGCAATCCTTCGATTGGTTATATTGGCCGTGAGTCGATAAAAAATGCTTATCAATAGATTCTTTACCAATATAATGTGTAGAAGAGACGTGTGGTAAAAGATAATATGATGCCAAATCCATTTCATGAAAAAAATGTAAGTTAATTAGGATAATAAACTTGTTTTTGTAGTTTGTAAGAATTCATTTATTTTTTTTTCTATTAAACGACTTTTGCATTACTGCTCAGTCAGAGGAAACAGAGGCATTCCGTGTTGCATGACGGAACTCAACGCTGCGCTTTGTTTTCTTACCAGAACGCATAGGATGTAAAAATGAAAACAATTTTCAATATACTTTAACCCCCAACGCAGAATCAAACCCACCACCATCCGTTTACAGCCAAATGCTGCCGTCCTGCACTTTAACGGCCTTTTTCACATTCTCTTTTTCTTGTAGCTTCACGCTGTATCCCGCACACAGCAAGATAGGCAGATGAATTCGGAGGCATTGCTTGTTAAGTAGCGGAACTTAACACCGCGCTTAGCCACGACACCAGAACGAAGAAAATGGAAATATTAAATATTTCCACCCCCCGAGAGGGAATCGACTTCACAACTAGTCGCTTTACAGTCACACATTGTGCCTCTGCGCCGCGACTGGCCCCTACACAAATATATTTACGGTTTTCCCCGCAAAGAGTCCAGAATCCACGCAGTCTGAGTTTCTACCCGAAATGTCCCAATATTCTATGTTGAGTGGCGAAACTCAAAGTATCGCTTTATTATGCCATAGCAAGGTTCACCAGAACTGGAATTAGACCCACAACCAATAACATTTGCCAAGTAAATTATTTTTTTTATTTTAAAGGCTTTTATATTACCAAAAACTGAATCGAATCCACAATCACCGAATTAATAATTAGATTCTTCTGCTCTGAGAAACCATACAATTCCTGCTTCAAAGACAAACTATAACACACTTAATACAAAAAACTTAATTCCTTGATAAACTGAGAATGCATTTCGTAAGTGTTTTAAAACGTAGTTTTGTGGAGAATTTAAATGGGATTGAATGTAAACATCATTTATTTCGGAAGCTTTGAACGCACACTTAGGGTCTATCGTTTCGTTACTTGCGAGTTGGAAATTTAAATTTGCTTTCTGAATGAAACTAACACTTGCTTACTTGTGAAGTTATAATATATGTAGCATATAGCTTTTTTAAGTATAGTTTTTTCTGCATAACAGAGTAGTTAAGTGGCGGAAGTTAACGCCGCGCTTTGGGTCGGACACCAGTACAAAGAAAATCGAAATATTAAATATTTCCACTCCTCGAATGGGAATCGAACCCACAACCAGTCGCTTTCCAGTCACACTTTGTGCCAATGCGCCACGACTGGCCCCATATTTTTTTAGTTAGTATAAAAAATAAAATGAAGACCTTGTGTCTTATATGGGGGAATCACAATGTAGACACTAATGTGCAATTATAATCATTATCGAATATCGTAGATATGTAATATCTCTAAGGCCATCATGGCGCAGTTTAAGCGCAATTAGTTATAGGTTCGATTCCTAGTCAGTGGATATTTCTCCGCTTTAGAACCTAACACAAATCACGGCGTTAAGTTCCGCCACTTAACTCACAATGTTGAAATTCAGTGTATTTTTAAAAAAGCCCAACCTTATAGAAGGCGACAGATTTCCCAAAATAAACACTATCAAGAATCAACTTAATTCAAAAAGCTGAATGCACCAAAACGATTTCCAAGTGAAACAGCGCGTGGTATCACTCATTCTGTATAAAACAACAGGGAAATTCAATCTGGAGGCTTGCATACAACTCACGTCGCTCCGTATCTGAGCCTGAGTCGTATACCAAAATATATTGATCGATTGTAGGGACTTTTGTCACTTTGTTTTTTTATTATAGTTTCACGTTGTATCCCGCACACAGCGGGGTAGACGGAGGGAAACTAGTGTTAAGACACTCTGTTCCCAATTTTCAGCCTAATTTTGGAGGCATTGTCTGTTAAGTGGGGGAACTTAATGAACGAAGAACGAAGGAAATGAAAATATTATCATTATTTCCACTCTTTTAGTGAGAATCGAACCCACGAGCAGTCACGTTTACGCCACGATAGGCCTTTTTTTATACGAGAAACTTCCTTTTAATATATAGTGGAAACTGATTCTCGTGAGGCACCAGTCTCGTCTGTAGGTAATACTGCTCATTACATTCTGGGATTTAATGGTGACTGTAAACACAATTGTGGGTTCGATTTTGCCCTAGAAGAAATTATTCGGGGCCAGTCGTGGCACAGTGGCACGAAGTGTGACTGTAAAGCGACTGATTGTGGGCTCGATTCCTCTCTATCTACCCTACAGTGTACCCATCAGTGTTTGGCAAAATTTTATTACAATTAATATCTAAATATTAACTAATGATAATTTCTTTGTGCTAAAATCACTATTAACAAATAATTCATTGTTAATTATAGTGCAAACATTAAGAACTAATTAATTTTTAGCTAATTGTGATTTTTATACGATTTCTCTACACCCAAGTAATTAATTGTTAGTATTAAATAGTTAATTGTAATTAATTTTTGTCCATACATGGATTTTTTTTATAGCTTCACGCTGTATCCGGCACACAGCATAGTAGGCAGAGGGAACCTAGTGTTAAGACACTCCGTTCCCCACTTTCCGCCGAATTCGGAGGCATTGCGTGTTAAGTGGCGGAACTTAACGCCACTCTTTACCACGACACCAGAGCAAAGAAAATGGAAATATTAAATTTTTCCACCCTTTGAGTTGGAATCGAACCCACAACCGGTCACACGCTTGTGCCACTGGGCCACGGCTGGTCAGATATAAAAAGTACTGGTTACATAGATATAAAAAGACTTAATTTACTATACCAACCTATTTCTATTCAGCTCTTTACCTAAAACGTTACACTATTAAAGCTTTCAACTGGTCGCGTTTGAAACGAACCCGCAGCGAGTAAACAACCTAGATTCAAACGCTAATTCATTTTGAAACTAACGTAGAAAAACAATTTGGATCACGATTCGCGTATCATGTTGTGCCTAAAATCTATACCATATGTGTATAGTATGTGTGGAAATTTGCTTTATATTGTTAATACCTATTATTCTAAACTTAAATATTTTTGGAAAATATATAAAAATTTGAACATAACAGGATTTGAACTCACACGTATTGGAAAGAATTTCTGTCTCTTGGACGGTTTTATAGAAGTATTTAAAATATTAAAAGTTTTTCTTAATTTGTATATCATGTATATTTTTTCCGCATAGAGGGGTAGAAATTTTGTACGTGTTAGGTACCAGGGAGAAGAAATGAAAATAATATGATCTAATATAAAGAAAATTATGCAAATATAATAGTCAGATCTAAAGAAAATTATGCATATGTAATAGTAATTATATTACAGATTTTTATTTCGTAACTAATTTAAATCATATTTTATTGTAAATTGTTTTTTTTTTAATAGAACATACTATTATTTGACATAAAGTTACCATTGTTTGATTACAATGGATGTCTAAGAATACACTATGCGATTTTCACTACGCGTTAAAAAACATAAGTGCTATATGACAAATTAATTGAAATTTCTAGTTTGCGTTGTTTTTACTGGAGACTAATAAAAGAGCCTTATATTCATGACACTTTACTAACATGACTATTAAGGGCTAAAACTAAAAAAAATCGAAAACAATTTTTACAACATTTACAAGTTTTTTTAAAAATGAAAGTATTTTGTACATAAGAAAAAAAACAATTATTACATTTCAAATGAAAGCCAAGATACGTTTAAGCAATATCCTAACTAAATTTTATTAACTGTTAAAGCATCCTTGTATCATTGTCCAAAGCTTAAAAAAGCTCTTTTTGTGCAGAAATTAATATATTTTACCTTTGCAAATATTCATAAAAGTAATGTAATAAAATCTTATGGTAATTTCCCTTTGAAATGAGAAGGCGATGGATTTGGACAAAAAAAATCATATTTATTCAGCCTACTCTCATATTTAAACGAAATTTAGAGCAATAACTGTAAAAATGAGTTTTTTTTTTGTTTGACGTCTATAATAATATAGCTATTGTAATTTTCATAAAATGTTGAGTTTCATAAGATTTGATTTACTTAGATGATCGTGTTAGTTTAATGAAATATTTAATACTTTTGCCTCAAAAATGTACAAAACATAATTAACACTGGGCAGTCCTACTATCAATAAGTCTATTGAGAAGGAAATTCTCAGTAGTGCTAATGGTGAAAATACTGGGAAAAAGCAAGGAAAATGTGAGCACTTTTATAAAATATTAAGCTTTTCTCCTTTGTTATAGGTATATGAAACTACGACCACTGCATGTTAACAAGCATTTTGATACACTGACTATATAAAAGATAGATCCTAACTCGGTTACATTTAGTATACTATTTTATATTTCTCTGCTCAATTTCATTGAGATTAGTTTAATGAAATATATAGAAACTAGTTTAAATACATATAGATCTGGCTTTATATGTATGTGGCAATAAAACTGCAAGGAATAACTCCTTTATTAAATCGATAAATATCAAATATAATTAATATCAATAAATATCAAGACAATCCTTCACTTTCCAGCCGAAATCTAGGCACTAACGTGTTAAGTAGCAACTCAATACCGCGCTTTGTCTTAAGTACCAGGGTGATTTGAATGTGACTTAAATATAATATTCTTTCCAATGGGAATTGAATTTACAATCAATCGTGTTCACAGTCAGATGATATTCATTTAAAACTACTTTCCACCACAGTCATTTATCATAAAATAAATATAAAATATCTTCTATTTTTAAAATAAAAAAAATGATACAAAAGCACAATTTTAAGCTACATTCAGCGTAATCATGAATATACCAAAATTCACTCACTCATACATCTACATATCTATAGTACAAAGCGTTGAAATTAATACATGTCTTTATTATTTCGACCTCATATTCTTGGACAGTGTCAGACCAGTTTTAATATAAGAGGATTTATGGTCCCAGAGGCAACATTCATTTCGGGTTATACGTACAATTGCGATCATCGAAAAGTATACAACCGTGAAATTATCGGTAAACAATAGGTCGGATTTTACAATGAAGCAGTAACAAGGGAATATTTTTTTCCGAAAAACTTTTACATATTTTCAATCGTTGTTTTAATATTTTATAAAATATGAAAGTAAAACGGTCTGTTTCACTGTTTTACGCGTTAATGGGAGTTAGTGGGGTGTGAATTGTGACGTTTCTTTATATTAATAACTATTTATGTCTGTATATCATTGTTAAATATAATTACTAAGTCAAATAACCTGTGAAATTAAAAACATACCTAATAGATTCCAAGTAATGAGTATACATTTTTTATATATATAATAAAAAAATATTTATTAATTTATTTTTCTAAATGTCTAATACCGATAAATAATTAATATGTATGGGTCAATAACTTTGGCTTGCAGTGTACAAACTTGTGCAGTTACCTGGGACACTGGCCAAGAACTCGTAGCATCCCTCAGAGAGTGATACCGGACTGTATATTAATATTACAATAACTTCTAACCTCGAAAGATGCCGTGCTTGAGATTGTTCTAAACTAATATTAATGCATAATAAATTGAAAAAAATATGTTTTTTGTTAAATAACCTACTTTTTTATTTAATATATACTTATAATAGATATGGGTGGATAAACGCGATCAATTGTGGGGTCGATTCCGATTTATTTTTATTTTTCCAGTCTAGTCAGATATATTTTTATTTTTCCAGTCTAGTGCAGCCTTTGTTTTTTGTTAGTTATACAAATGTTTCTATGTTCTATCGATATAATTTTATTTGGTGCTAATAGTCAGTTTTACTTTTGAAAAATAAAAGTAATAGACTGCGTAAAAAGTAATAGAATGCTATATTAAAAAAATCTTTTAACCTAGCTATAACTTCAACCCGTACTTCTTTGACGACTTTCAAACGTCAATTTCTTTGTACGATATTGTTTTTACAAAATAACGTTATAAAAATATTATTTTTAAACACAATAACAGTTAATTTGCTATCATTTTATGATACGAACAGAGATCAGACAACGATGTGGTTAAAAATAGAAGCTGTCTAATAGAAACTCTATAGCTCTAACTAATAGAAACTTTCTGCATACAATATAATAGTCGCAAACCGCATTCAGCGCTTTTGCGTATATCAAAGATGAAATGCAGAAAATTATAGTATTTTTATATAATACTAGCACCCTAGGTGGGCCTTCAGCTCGTTTGCCTCCTTTATTCCATAAAAAAAAACCTGCTCATGGCTATGCTCGTTTGAACTTCCACACAAATGACCAATCCCTACATTCCCTATTTCAATAGTTGATTTTTAAGAAAAAAATAGTCAATGTTCGATTCTAGGCCTTCAACTATTTTAATCGTGAAAGCATAACAGACAGACAGATAGACTTTCGCGTTTATAATATTAGAATGGATAAATAATATATCTAATAAGCTTTCCTTACATACACTCCAGATTTTTTTTAAATATAAGCCGACGTAAAAAAATGTATTAAAAATCTAGGATCCCAAGACGAATAATTTACAAAAGGTAAGCCGGTAGGAATCGTGTTATATGAACACTTGGTCATTGATATCAAGATGGGTGATATACCCATCTTGTGACTAAGGTGCCAATCTACAATCTATAGTACACTTACTTGCCTGTCTCAACTGTCAATCTACATGTTCAATTGACCTCTTTGAGGCAACGGATGAGGCATTCGACTTGGCCAGGCACTGGCAAAATATAATTTAAAATTTGATTTATTGACACGAAAAAGAAGGAAATATCACATGCGATCCATTTTATTATATAATGGCAGGAATTTTTACTCTAAAATTATTTTTAAAAGTAAAAATCCTCAGATCACTATTACTAGTATACGCTCGGCAATGATGAATCAGCCAGTCGGTGAATCAGGTCAACCTATTTTATAACTAACTGCAGTCATCTGTATCTGGCTTTATAAAAATACGATGTCCAAGTCCGAGAGAGTAAGAGAAAGATAAGATTTTATATCGTAAAAACCTCTTGACTCAGTATTGTTTGAGAACACTTCAAATATCGAAGAGAAAATGTACTGTACTTTACAGTTTTTCAATAGTATTTCTTTTGTTAAATTTATATATTTTTCAGGTCTAACTCCATATATATCTCGAGATGGCACAATACTATGCTATTTCTCAAAGTAGATCAAATATTTTTTTTTTCCAGCTTCCCACTGTTCCCTGTATAACAAGGTTGTCAAGCAAAGTCTAGTGTCAAAATACTGTGTTCTATACTTTCCACCACAAATCAATATATAGTTTAGTTTAGTTTAGCTTAGTTTTGAGTGTCGAAACTCAATGCCGTACTTTTTTTATATACCAGAGAAAAGAAATTAAAGTATTTTATTTGAATATGATTATTGCTTTGAGTGGAAATCAACATCGTTAGCGCGTAGTCGGAACACTACGGCCCTTACTGGGTCGTTGAGGCCTCACCGAGCCTTAACAGCCTAAAGAAATAAAATGTTTTAAATATAATATACGTAGCAGACAAATTCCACCCAATTTCATGTACTATCAGACAACAGCCAACATAGCTCCAATCCATATAAATATACATATCCAAATACACGAAAGAAGTCGCCGACCTAAGCCGTCCAACCATTAATCTTTCTAACAGCCCTTTCGCAGATTACTTACTTATCGTATCGCGAGACTAATTAAGATTGTTTAATTTGTACGAAGCTTTATGAAATAGCCTTTGTTCTTTATAACATTGGCTGCCTCATTATATTAATTGATCCTCCCGAGGCTTTGCTATCCCTGATGTTTCATTTTCTTTGTCACCAAATTCGGATGTGAAACGGAAACGCGAACCGCCTAATTTACTAAGTGTGTATTAAAATTTTACCAAACACAAAGTTTTGGTTTGGAATGCGGAAGTGGTTAAATTGTTTATATTATACTGCAATAAAAATTGCATAATATTTATCTATATTGACTACATAGAGACCAACGTGGTGCAGTGGGATAGCGTCTGATTGTAATTGCAATTGCAGTTCATTTCGAAATGAACTTCTAGAAATGATTACAAGTTATTTATTTTCATTTTTTTGCTTAAGTGAACATAAAATTTTGCAAAAAACGCGGCGTAAAGTTCAGCCTTTTAACATATAATGTTAGAAGAAATATACCTTATTTTAACTGTATTCTCCGAGTGAATATCAAAGTCACACTCACACTCATTGTGACGAATCAGATCAGTCAGACATATTGTCCAAACACATTTTAACGAAAAATATTCTAATTACTTTTTTTTTTAGCTTCACGCTGTATCCCTTGCGGGGTAGTGAGAGAGAACGAAGCGCCAAACGCGATGGCCCCTGCATATTTCTTTCGCCTCGTCCACTGTCATCAACCTCTTCATACACGCCCTCTCGTACTAAAAAGCATGAGGATCCCCCGGAGGGCGTGTATATTCTTAAATTATGCAAGATATATAATTATCTAAAAAATAAGTATCCCAAGTACTCATCCATACTTTTTATTATAAATATTACATTCAACAATACATTATCCAGCTTTTCAATTAACAAAAGTGTCATATCTCATAAGAATTGTCAAGCATATTGTGTTAAAACGCTTCAAAAGAGAAGAAAAAATGAGGTGATGATAGGAAATACGCTCCGTCGCGTAACAATGTAACGTCTGTAAGTGACTTTTCATGTTAAAACCTCGCAGCCTAAGCGCGGGCGATAATCAATTTCTTACCACAGATGTTTGCCGTTATTGAAACCGTACAAAATAATATGCGGGGATTCATTCCTACATAATATTGTTACTGGTACGTGAGCTCTGTTATTTTTAGCACGAAAAATCCCAAAAAAGAAAATTTGTTACGATATTTTTTTGGTTTAGCGTTGGCAAAGACGTTGGTAATGTTAGATTATTGTTGTTATGAAGAGGTTGTGACTAAGTTGTTATATGATATACTTATGTGGCCAGTCGTGACCCAGTGGCACAAGCGTGTGACTGTAAACGACTGGTTCGATTCCCACTCGAGGAGTGGAAATATTTAATATTTCCATTTTCTTCGCTCTGGTGCCCAGGTAAAGCGCGACGTTAGGTTCCGCCACTTAACACGCAGTGCCTCCGAATTCGGCGGAAAGTGCCTACCCTGCTGTATGCGGGATACAGCGTAAAGCTAAAAAAAATACTTATTAATATTACAATATTGTTCTTATTCATTTTTTTTTGCATGATGTATATAAAAGTTCATCAGTATTGTTGACATAAAAGGTTCGGGCGGAAGTGGAGAACTGAGTGTCTTGACACTGTTTTTACATATATACCCTGCTATGTGGAAAAATGAACGATGGTGCGTAATGCTTAAGAAAAGGGTAAACGAATCTAACATATGAAAAACATAGTAAAACTCTATAATATATGTATGTCTGACTGATCTCACAATATGACTGAATGATGATTATCAATTTAATGAATATATAGTAAATCTTAACGTTTAAGTAACATTTTGTTGCAGCCATCGTGGCTTAGCAGAAAGCATTAGACTGAAAATGTGATTGCTTTCAGATTCAATTTTCATTAAGGGAAACGATTATATTTAGCTTATTTTCGTTTATTTCTCTGGAACTAATACAAAGTGTTCAAAAGAACTACCATTCAATACGGGAAACAGAAAACGGAGTGTCATGACTCTAAATTCTCTCTGATAGAATATGCTATGTAAGAAAAAGCGTGAAATATCTATCACAAACATCAATTTATATACATTCACTGCGATATTGATGACTATTTCAACTTGAACTATGCCAATCTATGAGGATCAAAGGCAATCAAAATTGAGACGCCATCGCCAGTTCACAGGAAAACTGTAATTGCGTATACAATAAAAAAGCTGTACGTCAGATTGCAATCAGAAGAGACGTAAAACATATGAAATCGCTCTTATTTCTATATACATAAAGGCAATTTTTTATAATGTAAGGTATTAACTAATTCAATAGTACGATTTCTTATCAGTATTAGTAACATATAATGAGACTATTGAGGCGCAGTAGAACTTATGTTGATTGTGAGTGTAAACGAGAGGGTCGTAGTGTCGATTTCTACTAGAAGAAAGATTTAAATTAAATTATTTTCACGCTGCTAGGAATACGCAGCATAGTTCCCTATATAACATGTAATGTTTGTTACATCCCGAATTCGAGCATAAAACGAAAAAGGTGTTAGTGAACAAAATAACTGTGTGATCTTTCTCTCTCTCTACCCTATTATACGGAATAAATCGTAAAAAAACGCTAATAAACGCAATATATTATATTAAACACAGCATCTGATTGTTAACGTTATTATTTGTTGATACAATTCCACAAAGCGCGGGGTTTAGTCTCGCCACTCAGCACTGTCTCAAATTAGGGCAGAAAGTGTGGAACGGTGTGTTTTGGACACTAGGATCCCTCTCCCTAGCTGCTGAGCAGGCAAAAGCATGAAGTTATAAATTAATATATACGTTTGAAACTTAAAAGATATTCTTATGGTACACATATTCTTATTGAATAACAACTACATCATAAGCTATCTAACTAAATGACTAACTAACTGACAAACTTACTAAATATTAATATTTATTTAACGCAATAATCCACCATAACGTTTAAACAAAAAAAGCATACAAATCTCACATACCCCAACTAGTGTTCCCAAATAGTGGTGGACCACGACATTTAAACAAAAAAAGCACACATATATCAAATACCCCAACTACTTTGTCCCATACACATAATACAGTTTTAGTGGTAACTCCGAACCGGTGCTATCTGAAAATATCCAGATTATCACTTCGACCCGAACCCCCACCCAGTACATTTGTCATCTTTATAGTCTCGTGAAACAGTCTGCTAATAAAATTACTTCAGCCAGCACTGGGAGAATTAAATTTTAAACACTCGTAATTCACTTGGAAAACGAAAGCCCACGTGTGCTTATTTCATTGTTTATTTTTATAGCTATCGAGAGCAAGATTTAATACTGGTAGAAGCTTTCAATATTGCTTTTTTTACAGATTTTTTTTTTTATTTAGGTGCACAAATTGTAACATTGTTTTTTTTAGCTTCACGCTGTATCCCGCCCACAGCAGGATAGACTGAGGGAACCAAGTGTTAAGACACTCCGTTCACCACCTTTCGCCGAATTCGGAGGTATTGCGTGTTAAGTGGCAGAACTTAACGCCGTGCCTTGCCTCTGATACTAGAGCGAAGGAAATGGAAATATTAAGTATTTCCACTCCTCGAGTGGGAATCGAACCCTCAGCCAGTCGCTTACAGTCGTTCGTGCCACTGTGCCTATATTTATGTTATATGTACATTTTAAAATATTTTGAGCAATATATTTGTTATTTTTTTGTCAATAGAAAGAGTCTAGAGCCCTGTCACTTCGCATTTCTTATATTTTGCATTTTCGAGCCATACTAATAATGCGTTTAAATAACATAGACCAGAGGTTTTGTTTTTGTATTATTACACATTTTGAAATATAACAAATTTTTTTTAGTCTGTGCTGTAATAATAATTGTATCTTAAAATCATGATTTTATTTTATATCAACCAAGTAATCGAGGCCATCGTAGTATAGTGGGACAGCATTTGACTTGTAAACATAATTGATCTCTGCACTGATAAGTATACTATAGCGCGGCGTTTAGTTACACCACTCAACAGAATGGATTGCCTTAACACAAAGTTCCCTCAGACTACCTAAGCTAGAAAAAAACATGAAGCTCCCTATATTAACAAAGTAAGCTGCCAGCCCATAAAGTCTTACAAAGACTATTTACGTATACATAATGTATTAAAGAAACTGTTATTTCTCACCACTCTGTACAAACTTTTGACATCTTGAACTTGCAAAACAGCGTAGACTTCTGACTTACATAACATAATATCTTTAAACAAATATGTTCAGGTATTTCAGATTCAAGCTGACATGAAATAATATTCTAATTTGATTCTGGCTTTCTAAGAAAAATATTTTGTATGTTGTATCTTTATATAGACGTAAGTTTTTATATATACAAACATTGGTTATATACATATGTATATAGTGACTTTGAGGTCAGTCGTGGCGCAGAGGAACAAAATGTGACTGTAAAGCGACTGGTTGTGAGTTCCATTCCCACTCGAGGGGTGGAAATATTTAATATTTGCATTTTTTTCGTTCTGGTGTCGAGGTAAAGCGCGGCGTTAAGTTGCACCACTTAACACGCAATGACTCCGAATTCGGCGGAAACAAAGTGTCTTAGCACTAGGATCCCTCTATCTACCCTGCTGTCTGCGGGATACAGCGTGAAGCTAAAAAAAAGATAAATTTTGACTAGCTTTATCTTGTAATCTTGTAACTGGTTCATTTTATCCGTCCCGTATAGTGTCTAGACACTTCGTCCTTCGTTTTCGTTAAAGAAATCGAGATATTGCGTGCTAAGTGACGGAAAACAACGGTCTTCCTCCGAGTAAAAATTGAACTCTCAACCAATTCTGTTTACAGTCAGACGTATCCCACCACTACACGATGGCTTGAAACCTGAAACTTGGGTTAAATTCAAGATCAATTCATGGTCTAATTTCATTTTAATATTGTGGAAAAAAAGAAAATATTATATCCTAAAACGCTGCGTTCTTAGCTATTCGCTACTTTTAGATAATGCATGTTGGTTAACGACAGGTTTTATCTTAAAAACACTTTTTTTAACATTAAGGTACCTTACACATAAGAGTGGTAGGGAAGTAAACCCATAACCACCGTTTGTACGCTCAAACAATACTACACGCATCTGGTGTATCTAGTTATATGCATACACATATATTCATACAAATATATCTATATAAATATATATTTCATGTAAATTAAAATCCACCGCAACTTTGAAGAAGTAACCACAATTTGATTTGGTAAAATAATTACGTAATGGCGGCAAGAATTTAATTTTGCCTCCGAGCGTCCGTGAATGTGCAAAAAGACTATTAAGGAACATCTAATGTAATAAACAATGAAGTTCATTTCAGAAATCTACTGTTAAATGTTAGTGTGAATGTAACATAAAATGTAAACACTTGTAACGGGAACTACGAGTATGTGTGACGGAACAAGTGTTTTAGTTTGTAATAGCGTTTTACGTATAATTACTTAATTAATTATAATTATATAAATAAATAAGTATTAGATTTATTTCAGTTCCTTGTTTTTTCCGCATACCAAGGTAGATCCAGCGACATCTTTAGAAAATGTATAACAATTTGAATGCAGTGGGATTCGAATCCATCCAAGGGGCGAAAAGGCGTGGGTTCGAATCCCGCGTTCTAATTTCGTTTTCAATTTCCTAAGTGTGTGGATAACACTATAACATCTTAAAAGTAAACAAAGCAAACCTTGTATCAAGACACTCCGTCCATTTTTCAATTATTGCTATCTATTATGTTTGACAATATGGTTTACAAAAAAAGGACACTACAAAAAACCACTAAGGTTTGTCTAGAGTGCCGTATTCGTCTTATTTACTTACTTATATAATACTTAAATAATATTCTTATAACTTATATTTATAGTTTCTGTCAGAAATTTGTGTTCTTATATTATTACTAGTGGCCCGCTCGCGGCTTCGCCACGTGATCTACGTAGCTGTTTCGGTATATTGCAACCATCGGTGTTGGATTTTTGAAAAATAAATTAGTCTTACTTTAACCTTGGATTATCAACTATATATATGCCAAAATTCGATACAATCGGTCAAGCGATGTAGGATTTTTCATATAAACTTTCATCCCCTATTTCAATCCTTTAGAATTTGGTTTTTGAAAAACTAAGTAGCCTATGTTAGACCGAGTCATTTTTACTACTTTCATTCTAAATTTCATCCAAATTGGACCATTAGATTAGCCGGGAAAGCGTGACAGACAAACACACAGACATTCGCATTTATAATATAAGTATGGATAAGTTTCATTTATTAAGTTACAGAACTCAACGCCGCTATTTGTGCCAGAAATGAGAATTATAAGAAATATAAGTATAATTCCTCTAAGTGGCAATGGAACCCACAACGAATAGCGCTTAATCAGTACGCCAAAGTTGGTCTCTGAAATAAAAAAATAATAATAATGAACGGGGTGCACAAATACAATATAATTATATTTATCTACTACCTATGCCCTGCGCGCGTTGCTACGCAACAAACTAAAATGCAGTTAAACAAAAGACATTTTCACTGACACTGACATGACACAAATATTGAATTAATTCTAAGTCATTTCATTGATCTTGTTCACTTTGAAAAAAAATTGGGCCATTGCAGTGTTTCATTTTAATTTTAATTCAAAATTGGTGGACTACCAACTCAGAAACCTTCGCAGGTGCGTGTTCAACAACTTTGCTTAATATCATCAAATGATCAAATGCATAGTTTACGATTGCACAAAGGACATACAGACAAACATTTATTTTAATATATATAGATTGTATTTATTTTAAGGCTATTTGTTAGAATATGACTATTTCAGTTAATAATAAATCTTTAAAGCGTAAACCGTAAATGAATTAAACATTTTGCTCTGCACATAAATATATTGATCAGAAAAAATATTTTACAACGCAATGCTCAAATATTTTTACAATCGCAATCATGTCGTGAAAGTTATGACGGCCATTCTCGCTTTCTAATCAATTTTTTAATTTTCCAAAAACTCACACAAATTGTTCATGTGGGCTAACTTTAAATAGCATTTTTGCCTTTGTGTGCTTCTGACATATTTCTGATGTTTCAAAGGTATTAGAGATTTACGGCCTTGTGCTTTTTTTTTCTTGGATGTAGTCCCAAAATGATATATGTATGTAAATATATTCTATGATTGTATCTTGTTAGTAGATAGTGTATCTTGGTAGAGTAGTGGTAAGGTATTGGATGGATATTTTTTTAACATTTTAAATTATCACACTTAGAATATTGAATGAACTTTTCTATCACAAAACTAGGATTTTCGTATTATACAAAATATTTTTGTCGTTTTTATTATCTTTAAATATCAGACCGAACTTAGTCATTATAAGGTTCTATTGAATCTAGTGTTAAATACACCATTCTCCATTTCGCATTATTTACATATTAACTTCTAGTAAATTGTATGCAATATCGTACTTAATTCGAGAAGTTGTAGATGTGTTGGCGCCCTTGAAAGAAGAGAGCTGGTATACTTGTCATCAAACCGGAACACATCAGATATTACAGCTAATCAGAGAACGAATCTCCTAACATTTACTCCATAAATATAAAAATTATAGGTAATTTAGTTTAAAATAAATGAATTTCATACTATTACTTTGCTAGTTGATTTGTTACGAATTTAAAAGACGCTTGAAATGATTTGAACAAGGCCGTTGTGTTGTTGTTTTCTCGACGTAACATGCTTCTGACCATCTAAAATAAAACAATCTATATTGACAAAATTTAAAAAAAATAAAAAAAAGGAAGACCTTTTTTTTAGCTTCTCGTTGTACCCCTTGCGGGGTAGTCAGAGAGAACGGAGCGCCAAACGCCACGGTCCCTGCATACTTCTTTCGCCTCGTCCACAGTCATCAACCTCTTCATACACGCCCTCCGGGGGGTCCTCAAGATCTTCACAAAATATAAATTTATTGTCAAAAAATTATTCATTAACATATCTCAAAAAATATATATCACAAACACAAATAAAGCCACAACAATTGACTAGTATATAAAAAATAAATAAATTCACCTTTATTAGACTTAGATTTTGTTCAAAACACAGTTTGTACTGTGTTGAATATTTAAGACACATCGTTACATCGCCCCGAGCTCATTCACTGTACGTTATACATTTACTCACTAAATAAAGTATGTTGTGGATAAACACAGGCTTATTAATATGAGCATATAAAATAAATATATGATTTTACAATTTTTTTTTCCAATGTAAATAGTAATTTCGAATATGAATGTAGAAGAACTCTTCAAGTCGTTCAGATTTCATTCGACAGTGGCAAAGTTTGGAACGCAATTATGAGATTGACGACGGTTTCTGTTGATCGTATGTTATATTAAGTTGTATTTATTACTATTTGTTATATATATTTTTTAGTTTCATGCTGTATCACGCACACTGTAAGTAGGCAGAGGCAACCTATTGATACTCCGTTCTCCACTTTCCGCCGAATTTGGAGGCATTTGTGTTAAGTGGCGGGACTTAACGCCGAGCTTTACCTCGACACCAGAGCGAGGAAGATGTAAATATTAAATATTTACACTCCTCGAGTGGGAATCGAACCCACAACCAGTCGCTTTACAGTCGCACTTTGTGCCTCTGCGCCACGACTGGCCCGATATGTACGCTTAAAATATATAGTACATTTCTCTGTTCTTTTTTGGTAAAATGAAGCAATTTCATTTGGTAAGTAAGTAACTATTAGATGTTATGACTAGATATTACTTTAGATACATTTTTGTATAAGGTTATACTGGTTCAACGAAATATAGAATGTCATCAAGCATTTTTTTATATATATATACTTTTTCTTTACAGAAAAAAGGTAGTTTCACTTGTTTACCCGCATGGCGCTGTAGTCAGAGAGAATCCAGTATGAAGACTGAATGAACACTTCGTTCTTCACTTTCAGCCTGAAATCGAGACTGCATGTTTAGTGGCGGAACTTAATGCCGCGCTTTGTAAATACAACATAATGGCACCAGAGCGAAGGAAATAAAAAAATAAATATATTTTTTAAACATTTTTAAAGTGTTATTTCAAACTTAGGAAAATTGAAAAAGACATTTGGAAAACGTATAAAAATTTGAACGCAGCAGGATTCGAATCGCGTATAAGAATTTCGACGCAGCTGGTAGTAGAACGCATGGCTCAGTGATGAGAGCGCCTGGACCGTATTCAGGAGGCGCGGGTTCAAATCCCGCTGCATTCAAATTTTTATACGTTTTCCAAATGTCTTTTTCAATTTAAATATAATTTAAGTAATCCCCCGAGTGGAAATGAAACCCACAAACATCACGTTTACGATCATACGCTGTCCCACTACACCACATAAACCTCACAGAAAATGACATATTATTAAAAAAAAAAAAGAATTGTAATTATAAATTTCTACGACCCATATTGCTACGTAATATTGACAACTGTACTCGTTCTCTAGAAGTTTCCTCATCACGACTATGTGAAAAGTTTCGCTTTTCAATAAACTCGGTAATAAATGCTCGCGTATTAGACGACAAAACGTTCGTACTTCTAGCCACAGGTTTGGTAATCAAAAGTTTGTTTGAAGCATTACGTAAATAGCGAATATCATTTGTTTAGTGTAAGTGGAGTAAATTTTCTTTTAAAATCTCATGTCTTAATCTGAGTGTGAATAAAGTTTTTTTGCTGAAATTGTAATGTTTTTTTTTTTTTTTATTTTTTTAACTTTACGTTGTATCCCGCGCACAGCAGAGTAGGCAGAGGGAACCTAGTGTTAAGCAACACTCCGTTCCCCACTTTCCGCCGAATTCGGAGGCATTGCGTGTTAAGTGGCGGAACTTAACGCCGCGCTTTGCCTCTGATACCAAAATGAAGGAAATGAAAATATTAAATATTTCTCCTCGAGTGGCAATCAAACCCACAATCAGACGTTTACAGTCACACGTTCCTGCCACTGCGCTACGAGTGTCCCCTAATATAGTAAATGTTTATGTTACTATAAAAGTCCAAACTAAGTTCAGTCCAATTTTCCAGTTAAATTTTGAATTTACGAACTGTTATGTTAGAAGCAGAATTGTTCTTTTATTTTTTAAGCTTCATCCCGCACACAGTAGGATAGGCAGAGGAAATGTAATGTCCGAACAATACGTTTCCCACTTACCGCTGAATTCTGAAATCATTACGAGTTAAGTGTCAGAACACAGCGAAGACAATGAAATACTAAAAAAATAAATAGCTTCACGCTATATCCCGCACACAGCAGGGTAGGCAGAGGGAACCTAGTGTTAAGACACTCCGTTCCCCACTTTCCGCCGAATTTAGAGGCTTGCGTGTTAAGTGGCGGAACTTAACGCCGCGCTTTACCTCGACACCAGAACGAAGAAAATGGAAATATAATTTCCACTCCTCGAGTGGGAATCGAACCCACAACCAGTCGTTTACAGTCACACTCTTGTGCCACTGGGCCACGACTGGCCAATAATGATGATGAAATACTAAATACTTCATTTTCCCGGGTGGAAATTGATCCCACAACCAGTCGCTTTTACAGTCAGACTTTGTGCCCCTGCACCATGATTAGCCTTCTTATTCTTTGATCGTTACTCATTTGAACCTATACCACGGTAAGTTTCAGATTTTACTTCTAAGAGACAAGTAAATGTTAATTGGACACAGTTAAAAAAAGTTTATACGATTAGAGTTCATGTATTTTAACTTGAATTATACTTTTAAAGTACTTTTAACGGAAGTTTACAGTAAGTTTATTGTAAGTTTAAAAAATATATGTGTTATTGAGTCTACTACGTGGGACCACTCATTACCTAAATATAATCTAAATGTATATAGGTGGTATCATTATTCTATAAATAATATAAAAAAATAAAAACTTCATTTGGTCCTAAATTATCTTTAGATATTAAATTTTAAGCATGCATATTTGTGTATTGATATTACAATTTTAACTCACTGCCTACCTTTGCTATTCCGTTATCAATGCCAGTTATTGCCATGTCACTGTTCAATTTGTTACAGACGAAAATACTAGACATGCTACAGCTCCAGGAATATTGAATTATTCTCTTAACTGGGCTTGACATGTTTCAAAGCGAATACTAAATTTACTCGTAGATAACTTTAAAAGTATTGTTATATTGACGATATTGTATTTTTTACTCTTATGCTAAGTTAAGCCTATGTTTAGCAGCTTAACGATTTTTCTGGCAGCAGGGAAGTCAGGGTGAACCGGGTGTCAAGACACTACTTGCTCCACTTTCCATCTGATGTCGAGAGATAGTGGTTTAACGTAAGTATAAGAGTGAATAAATGAAAATAATAGATAATTCCCCGAGTGGGAATCGAACCCACAACTAAATACAAACATAACATAAGAGCTTTTCACCCGTGGGGGGACGGGTTAGAATACAATTCCCCCCCGCCGCTGGGTAGCGTCCCGTAAGAGTCGGGTAACCCAGTAGATTGGTGGTAGGAGATTCCCTCTCCGACTGGCTCGCGACCACTATTATGTCAAAGACGAACCACCAAACATCTGATAATGTGTTCCGGTTCGATGGCATATAAGCCAGCTCTCTATTCCTTCTCCCACCATCCCCATTCTTCTTCCCTCCTTTCCTCCACCGCCCCTTAAGGTCGGCAACGCATCCACAACCTTTTTAATGTTGTGGATGTCCATGGGCAAAGGTAACTACTTACCATCAGGGAGTCCTTCTGTTCGTTTCCCTCCCTTTCTTCAATAAAAAAAAAGGTAGCCATCTAAAACGCTTTTTGTAGTCCTTTATTGTCAAGTACAAAACTTATTTTAGCTGTAAATCAATAAATATTTTTATATCTTTTGTAATCTATTTCTATGATACTTCCTAGTCCCAATAAGTTACTCCGTAATTGTACACACAAACATTCGGTTTCCTTAGAAAGTTTACCAAACTGTAACCAAGATAATGAGGCAATTGGGTCCACATCCGGACCTGTTGGAGTACTATGAAGTTGTCATGTAAGTAATTATTGTATATTTATTTTTATTTATACGCATTTTTGTATCTAACTAGATATAATTCATTTTCTTATGCAATAAAGAATATAAATATATGAGAGGAATATAGTGATAAGTCACTCAATTTACAAATGTAATAATTTATTACTAATAATAATAATACATTTCAGAATTAAATGGTTCAGAATCAATTACAGAATTAAATGGTTATTTTTATTGCTTCAAGATTTTTTCTGCGAAGAGTTCTTGTTCTTCCCTTATTTTTTTTTGTTTCACACTGTGCCCCGCATTCACGGCGTTAAGTTCCACCACTTAACACGCAATGCCTCCGAGTTCGATGGAAAGTTGGGAACAGAGTGTCTCAACGCTAGGTTCCCTCTGCCTACCCTGCTGTGTGCGGTATACAGCGTGAAGCTTCCTTTCTGTCAACCCAAATAAGTCATTATGTTCTCCACTTTCCGCGCCCGTATTGCAAAATTGTTTGATGAGAGGAGAAACTTAACGCTGTGTTTTGTCTTATTGCGAAAAAGGAAACTTGATAATAATTTTAGTACAATCATTTTCAAGTGGGAAGTAAACCCAATACCATCGCATATACAATGAGATATCGTCCCACTACACCACAACCCTAACAATAAATGAAAAGTTCCCACTTTAATTTACAATTTATTTTAATTTAAATATAAATTCGTATTCAAATTAAAAATTCTATTATATTTTCAATCATTATTCATTAAAATGCCAAATCATTTGAATTTAAACATTTGATTTGTACCAAGAAAAAATGAGAACGTTTTCCTTTAATTTCGAAATATAGGAAGTAATAAAACACAGAGGGCACAGGAAAAACATGATCCACTAATCGATATCCTAACAAAGACTTTAACGCCAAACAAAACATCGAGCAGATAGTAAAAGAGGTTTTTAATCAAAACTTTGACAATATTCGTCGGCTTGTATTTTGCAATTTGACTTAAAAGCTGATTGTATTGACAAATTTCATGCTTTTCTCCTAATTAAGTATGCTTTATTGATTGGAGCTTTTGTAATGAGCTTTTTCAAATAATTTGTGTGATTGTATTGGGTTGGTTGAAGCTTTTTTATATATATTCTTGACAAGAAAATAATAACATTTTGAAATTCACCATACTACAATATATTTATGAAATAATGAGGGGGTGAAATAACATCAAAGAATGTGGGTTCAGGATTTTTAAAATATGGATCTGCGCTCGTATCCACAGTTAATAGACTGATTTAAGTGAAACTTTTATGTTGTATAGTTTTAAACCCCGAAAAGACTGAGGGTATAATAAAAAAGTCAAATTCTAAAAAATAAAGATGAGACGCCTTAACAAACATTGGTTTTTGTTTGAAAAACTTTTGAATTATCAGCTTCAGATTTAACTACAATAGTTGAGGTTTCTACTTGAGGAAATAATTGAAATATTGCTTTTATTTTTTTACTTTGGTAAGTCAAAGATGGGTGTTGAATGACTACATTTAGGGTGAAAATACTAGGTGAAAAACGCTGAATAAAGTAAGGGCCTTTTTGTCTACCAAGAGTGAATAGCGTTGAAGAAACAAAAAATAATATTTTGAAGAACTTGCTTGGTTCTCAGACACAAGAAAATTACTAACTTTAAGAAAATTACTATTTTAGATCCAATTTTAAAACTCAACAAGTCGTAAAAAGAAGTAGTACATATGTGGTAAAGTAATAAAGTCCACGTGAATTGCGTTACGAGAACTGAAAAACGTGCGAGTTTTGAAAAACACACTTTAAAATTAAATACATGTATTTAGGTTCATACTAACAAAAATAATTTTGTGTTAATGTATTTTTTTATTTAACAAAATTACAGAAAGAGTAAATAAAATAATATTTCTGTTACATTATTAAATACTCCGTTTACTAAGTTTTAAGAAAAACATAGCAACTTCATCTTCTTAAAAGGGCAATGGTTGTGGGTCCAATTTTTTATCTTTTTCAGGATAATCCCTTACTAACACTTTTTTATTCTAACTGGTAAGACAAAGTACGATGATAGCTGGCATCAACTAATACTACTACTAGCTCAGATACAAAAGTTGTCTCTTCTTTCCTGCTAAATCTATAACATTAAGCCATCTCTCACACTTAATACATGAAACATAATACAGTTATGCCATGTCGATGAGTACACAAATATCTATGTATATTAAATTATAATATTCCTTCTGTTAACATATTAAATACAATTATCCATAGAAATTCTGTTACACTTTACATATGATAATCTGTGACAAGTAACGAGGCGTTAAGATTCAATCGAGTGAATTATTTAGGTGGAGTAGGAGCAAGGCGTAAACATCGCACCCTCAAAGAGTAATGTAAAAGACGATAATATATTCAATAAATTATAATAGGCAGATTATTGTACATATATATTTTTACTGGAATATTTTAATTGTTTTTCCTTAATTTTTAGCTTTGCACTTTTTTCTTCGCTTAGTAGGCGAAAAGAATGTAGGGTCAAGACACTCTTCTCTCACACTTCTTAACTTTCCATCGAAAGCGGAGACATTGCGTGTTATTAAAGGGGACATCCCTTTGGGGACAAAATGAAATACAATACCGTGCATACAGTAAATGGCCTCTATGTCAGATTTGTAATTAAAGGATTAAGTACTTACATAACATGTAATTTTAAATTGCAAAGTATGAATCTTGAAATTTGTAAAAGAACAATATATTTTGCATTTTTATGTATGCTACAAAAATTTGAAGTCAAAATGTTGGACAATTGAAATCAACATCTTATAAAAGTTTCAGTACACAAGAGTAGGATAATTGGAAAGAATCACGACAACTGTTGTAAAAATTAAATTAAATAGCTTCACGCTATATCCCGCACACAGCAGGGTAGGCAGAGGGAACCTAGTGTTAAGACACTCCATTTCCCACTTTCCGCCGAATTCGGAGGCTTGCGTGTTAAGTGGCGGAACTTAACGCCGCGCTTTACCTCGACACCAGAGCGAAGAAAATGGAAATATAATTTCCACTCCTCGAGTGGGAATCGAACCCACAACCAGTCGTTTACAGTCACACTCTTGTGCCACTGGGCCACGACTGGCCACAACAATCACGACAACTGTTGTGCTGGTATTAAATATAAAATTTTGAAATGTGAAACACAGCAGTAAAAAGTGGCCTTAGAATCTTATGTGACACTAGATATGACTTTTTTGCATTTATTTTGAATTATCGTTCAACGTTAAAGTAATATTTATTTTTATAATTTCATGGTGATTGCGTAACAGGAGCGTTACAAAAAGAGTGATCGGGTGAGGCAAACGTGCGAAGTTGAGAGAGAAAGAGAAGTCAATGAAGATAGAAAGAAGAAGTAGTATTAAAGTAGTAGTAATTTAAAGCTTAATTTATTTTTAGTAAAAAATTTAAAATATTTTAAATATATATACTTATTTTAAATTTATACAAACTTGATAAAACCTTTAGATTTTTCTTCAATCTGGCTCTGTTGCAAATGAAGGCTTAGTAACTAAAATAAGGCATTTTTTTTTCAAATTTCATCCTTAACACAAAATATCGAAAACCATTTCATAAGTGACCCCTCTTCTATATCATAAACAAACCATAATAACAATACAATTGACAGAAACACTACACAACCACATTTACTTTCTAACAATCAATCCTTTGTTTTATAAGATGCAACAGAAAAGCTCATAATATTACTTCGGTCGGTATATATTGTTCAAAAGTAAAAGCTTACACTTTTTGTTCCGCAGCTTTATTTGTGACTCCAGTACAAAACGTCTGTCATTTCAAATGAGAGACAAAAGAAATGAGCGCATGCTACTCAAACTGAGGATTCAGATCGTAGTCAACCGTGACTTACTTTTATTTGTTTCAACGTATGGTGTGTATGTAAAAGTTATGTTAATGATTATTTTGTAATGATAGCAATTTTTTTTTTACGCTTCACGCTGTATCCCGCACACAGCAGGGTACGCAAAGGGAGCCTAGTGTTAGGACACTCCGTTCCCGAATTCGGAGGCATTGCGTGTCAAGTGGTGGAACTTAACGCCGCGCTTTACCTCGGCACCAGAGCGAAGAAAATGGAAATATTAAATATTTCCACTCCTCGAGTGGGAATCGAACCCACAACCAGTCGTTTACAGTCACACGCTTGTGCCACTGGGCCACGACTGGCCACATAGCAAAATTATTTAGGTATATGTATAGTTGTGTGCCGTAGATTTGCGTGGACTATATTGCCTTAAATTATTTCTATCTCGTTTCATGTCTATATTACTGTTAATATTTTTAGTTTTAAAGATATCTTGGTGTAGTGCGACGGCGTCTCATTGCAATTGCTATTCATTGCGGGTTCGATTCTCGTGGGAAAATGACTAAACATTTATATTATGTAATTCCCTTGCTCTGATTAGATAAGGTTTGGTGCGGTGCTAAGCTCGGCTATTTTGTACGTAATAAATCCTGCTATGCAAGTAAAAGCGTGTGAATCAACGTAGTAAAATAAAGGAATCAATTTTTTCATACAAAAAATAACATCAAATAAGAATTGGAACAAATATGAACTTTTATAAAAGTTTAAAATTTAGTTGTCGCATAACTCGTTTGAGCGTTGTAAATATTACGAAGCGTAATGAATATTCAGACGCTAATGTTGTGATGTAGCATAAATTTCGTTGCAAAACCTAACTCGAAAACCATAGATTAATAAATGTATGGAAATGTCATAAAAAAAGACCACGACTTAGGTCCTTAACTGAAGAATATAAAACCTTTATAGTAAGTAGCCGTAATAAAAATAGCTAGACTTAGACGTTATGGGAAGTTACATGCCATTTTAGTATATATTCGTGGACTGAACAAAACGTAGATACTGAGGTAGTCTTTTATCTCTTGGCCTATTATGTGATATACTATGCTGTAGGCAGAGACTTTATCAGTACTACTCAAATTAAAATGTCTTCCTTCAATTTAAAAATAAAAAGAAATTGTCAAATTTTATAATAAAGTTTATATATTTTCCTTTATATTTTTTCTCGTTTTATAGGTAAGAGTCGAGAACTTAGTGTTAAGACACTCTGTTCCCAACTTTGCCCCCAAAATCTAGAGCGGAGAAACTAAGAAATTTAATTGTTATCGTTGCTCTTTTACAGTTAGCTTCAGCTTAACATTTCTTTCCTCATAGCAGTTTAGTCAGAGAGAGTCTAGTGTCAAGACACTCCGTTTTTCACTTTCCGTCCAAAGGTCACTATAGTCTTATTATATTACTTCTTATAGCTTTTATAGCTTATAGCTATTTATATATATATATTACTCTTTTATAGCTTATAGCTTCACGCTGTATCCCGCACACAGTGGTAGGCAGAGGAAACCTAGTATTAAGACACTTTCTGCGAATTCGGAGGCATTGCGTGTTAAGTGGAGGAACTTAACGCCGCACTTTACCTCAACCCCAGAGCGAAGAAAATGAAAATATTAAATATTTCCAATCCTCGAGTGGGAATCGAACCCACAACCATTCGCTTTACAGTCACACTTTGTGCCTTTGCGCCACAACTAGCCCCAAACGTTTATACCTATTTCATATCTATTACATCTGTGGCACCTAGTGTGTCCTAATATAGAGGCGGTTTTGTCTTGAAATTATGGTTTAATTTTATGCGGTACGGTGAATGAAAACAATGTTACAAGATATTTGGGCGTGTATTTTCTACTGTGAATGTAATAGAAATTAAATTTTGCGGTAAAGGTTGAGACTGTATGGTAGAATTATTATAATTTTCATAGTTCCTCGTATAATATTACTTACTGACGTTAAAATGAGGTTGCTTTCCCCTTTCTTTAAAAAGCGATGGTAAATTGTAATATTTATCTTTTTATACATTTTTTTCTTCTGATTGGAGCTATGTTCGTGTTATTAGTATTATATTGTGTAGACTACTACTTGTGTAACTACGTGTAGATTATTATATGTACTTCGTTTTTCAATAACATATTAAAAGTATTTTTTAAAAAAATACTACGTGTATAGTATAAGACATTTATAACATATATTTAAAAATATATGGCCTTGGAAATCATTTTTTAAATTTTCTATTTCCTTTAAATTGAAAATTGGAATTGATGAATGCAAAAAGATAATTTCAAGTGAAGGAAAAGTCGAGTTGAAAAAACGTCATTTGATATTTAACACAAAAATGTTGACTGGCTAGAGTTCGTTTGTCCGAGAAGTTGTGGGTTCGACCTCACTCTGGGGAACGATTATATTTAAATTATTTTCAATTCCCCTGTCTTGTAAGACATAGTACGGCGCTTAATTACATCACTCAATACGCAATATTTAGTTCAGGAGGAACATTATTACGGAAAGTATTGACATAAGGTTGTCTCTAACATATTACCGTGAATAACATGGAATGTATGACAGTCATATCTGCCTGCAAATAAACTATAGATATTATATCTTTTTTTTAGCTTCACGCTGTATCCCGCACACAGCAGAGGGAACCTAGTGTTAAGACACTCCGTTCCTCACTTTCCGCCGAATTTTGGAGACATGGCGTGTTAAGCGGCGGAACTTAACGCCGCGCTTTGCCTCGGTACCAGATCGAAGAAAATGAAAATAACAAATATTTCTACTTCTCGATTGGGAATCGAACCCACAACCAGTCACATTCGTGCCCCTGTGCCACGCCTAGCCTCGAGGTATTATAGCGTTCAACTAAATTCTTTTATTTCGACGCTTAGCAACGTTTAACAAAATATTTTTATTTCAAATATTACCCGATTATATATTTCAAATATTTTTCCACGTAAATGTTCCTTTTATAACATTTTACTTGATTTTCGTAGAAATAATTTCTGTATCTCGTAATACGTCATTGTCAAGATTTATTAACTGCTATAATAAATCTATTATTATGCTTACAAATAAGATATGACAAATGGGAAAAATGATATCGAAAGCCGGAGTTAAATTAAATTATATAATATTTTTCATTTATATTAAAAATAAGAGGCCACAACAGCGTAGTGGTGCAGCTTTTGACTGTTATTTTCATTGGTTATGGGTTCGATTTTCACTAGGAGAAACGATTAAGAGAAAGTACTGCGTTGAGTTCCGCCGTTCAGCACGCAATGTCTCAGTTTCGGCCGTAACGTAGAGAACGAGGTGTCTTGCAAAAAGCTTGAAGCTGCCTTTCTTATTTGTCTTGGTGCATCTCTTGTATATTATACAGGTAATTGACATTAAAAGCAGACAGAACGTCATGATACTCCGCTTCTCCGCTTTCGATTGAAATTCATGCTTGCATTTGAATCCATACGTGTGCAAGTCACTGGTAGAATTAGTGTATCTTAAAACTAAAGTTTAAAAACAAAAACATATAAAAACATGTTTAAAAAATCGATACCACAAACGCAATATTATATTTAATTTTTTATATTTTTTTCTAGAATACATGAAGCGTGACATTGAGTCTCACATAATACACAATGAGCGGAGTGTTTCGACACTAAATTCTTTCTGACTACTGTGATATAAACTGAAAAATAGATTTTACCTATAACAAAACAATCATAAACAGAATAACTTTAGAAACAAATCTAAAGTCTTTTTTTAGGTAGTGGAACTAAACTCGAGTGGGAATCGAACCCACAACCACACGTTAGTCACACGTTCGTGCCACTACGCCACGACTGTCCCAATAAAGTTATTCTACTTAAATAAATAAAATATAACTTATAAACATTAAGAAAATATAAAAAAAAAATCAGGGCAAAGTGAACGGTAGTACATAATGAATTTGATTAATCGGCTGACGTTATCAAGAACGGCTCCTCGAGGCCTAATTATTCATAACGCTATTATCACACTTCGATCACAAATTAAAGTGATATATTTACCAGAAACAGATTTTATCACGGCTATAGGAAGCGTTTATTGTGTGTAAGGTGTTTAAGCTATACTGTGTTCTGGTATTATTTAAAATTAAATAAAATTATTATAATTATATTATAAGCTTAACTTGTGTAGGTATGGTACCTTTTGCATGAATACTATGGCGTAACTCAACGCCGTAAATACAAATAAAATGTATTACTAATCTCTAAAATCTTTTAACGTTTCAAAGTGTCGTTTCCATACATAGAAAATTAGAAAATACAGTTTTAAAAAATTAAACATTTTCTCTATATCATATGTTTTCTAAAATTGTATTTTTCAACTTTCTATGTGTGTAAATAACACTTTAAAATATTAAAAATATTTAACAAAAAGTATTCTCTTTTGCCAAACGATCGGTTGTAGAATAATTTTGGAGTAGCAAAAACTTGTAAGAATCTCTACAGAAATGCTAACAACAAAATATATAACTAGCAATAAAATTTATAAAAAAATTGACACAACCAGTAGTAGAACGCACGAATTAGCGGTCCAAGCGCTTGGACAGTTTCCAATAGGCACGGGTTCGAATCCCGCTGTGTTCAAACTTTGATACGTTTTCTAAACATACTCTAAATCCTTCCAGTATACAGTATCTACACTATTTTTGAACTAGCAACTTTTCTACCATATATTTCAATTGCGTATTATATGTATGTATACTAAACTATTCTTTATTCTTATTGCAAACTGCAGTACAAGAAAGTAATAAACTGTATTAAGTAATACATTTAAGCTATTAAACTCCACCATAACAGCCTCAAAGACAACAAAAAAAAAATGAAAAATCAAATGTACATTTGACATTTTTCTGACTAAACCAGCTTAATAACTTGTCAGTGGATACCCACCGCATAAATCATCCCACGACAGATCTACCTCGTATCAATCATTTCATAACCTTTAATATCTTTTGGAATGATAGCGAAAACTCTACATTTACATAGAAGAAGGCAAGGCCCGTATTATGTAAATTGGATCACGTCAGGCCCAAGATATGGTTTCTCTTGCAGAGATTTCAAGTCCCCGATCAAACGTTACGACGACCTAGTAAATCCCGCTTATGCCTCTCGCATAAGTGTTGTTTCCTAATGTTATAGTGTAGGTATATATCTATATATACGAAAAAAATGTTTGTCTGTATGTCCTTTATAGATTCGTTAACCATGTATTTGATTATGTAATGATCTTTAGCAAATCTGTTGTATTTAAAGAATTTCTTATTTTTTTGTTAATATATACTTCGTACATAATTTTATAATTGCTGTTTCATCTTAATTAGTAAACTTCTCTTGATTGTTTAATTTAATTATTACTGATGGATCTTAATAATAAATAAATATATATGATAACTCGAATGGTTTTTGTTTGGTAGTTGACCAATTCCGAATTGAAACGCAACGCTGTATTATCACTTTTTTTTTGAAAGGGAGTAATATCAATAAAAAAAATAAAAAATAAAAATAATTTATATTAGACGATTGATCCAAAGGAAATGTTAGTGTGTTAGTAACAATATTTCCTAATAAATTATGTTAGTTTTACCTTCTTTTTTTTTTGTTTTTTTTTTTTTATTATTCTATTTATCGCTCTACGGACATAAGGTCTGTACCTTTTTTAACATTATTCTTGTTTTAGTTTAACTTAGTCGTAAATGTATTTATTTTATTATGATAAAATGACTCAAAATTAATTTAATGGCATATGAGTGTCAAATGTCTTTCCTTTAAATTTTAACTGGTGGCGTCGCAACGCACGCGGAGTACAGCTAGCGTCAAATATTTTACATACATATGTTACATGAATAGCCCAAAGATCCTGTCGCCACGCAATGGCATAACGTCTGACTGTAAACGCTATTGGTTGTGAATTCGATTCTCACTCAAGGGAATAATTTCAATTACTTTTGACACCTTTAAATAACGCCTTAATGTGTGAATAACAATTCACAGATTTGGGAAATTGCTTTTTTTAGAAAACATATAAAAAATTGAAACGCAGCTAGATTCGTACCCGCACCTCATGGATACCGTCCAGGCTTTTCTTAAAATGTACGTTTTTCTTTTTTATACAACTCAACCCAATTTTACACCTATTTAAGATTGTCTAGTGAAGCGTCACTAGTCGTAAATATTGGTATGTGTAACTGGAAAGAGTGAAAGACGGAGTGTCTTAACACTTGGTTATCTCTGATTACCCTGCTATGCCGAAAAAAGTGTAAAGCTTCAGCACGGTTAAATAATTTACCTAAAACTTTAAAGTACTTTTCACAAACTTAGGACTCGCGAAATATTATATTTTCTTGTATTAAAATTAATAAAAGCATTCTCCGAGTGAATCCAAGCAAAGTTTTAAGTTATGAAGTAAACTCGTCTAATTTATTGAAGGAACAGAAATGCCAACATTGAATGACCTTTAGATTAAGCGCTGTGTCTTGTGAAATCTTTCTTTTGGCAGCTTCTTACTTTTTCCGCATAGTAGGATAGTCAGAGATACTTTTAAATATTATTAAAATATTATTCCGAAATTGAAAAAGACATTTAGAAAACGTACAGAAATTTGAACGTAGAGGGTACGAATCCCACTGTGTTCAAATTTTTATACGTTTTCTAGATAACCTAGTGTCAAGACACTCCACTTTCCGTTCGAAATTGAGACACTGCATGCTGAGTGGTGAAACTCAACGCCATACTTTGTCTTAGGTACTAGAGTGGAGAAAAGAAAATAATATATAATAACAATAATAGAAAATAATATACCCTACTTATATGATAAATGGGAATGTCTGTGTGTTTGTCTGTCACGCTTTCACGGCTAATCTGCTGGTCCGGTTTGGATGAAATTTAGAATGAAAGTAGTAAAAATGACTGGGTCATAGGCTACTTAGTTTTTCAAAAATTAACCTCTAAAGGGTTGAAATAGGGGATGAAAGTTTATATGAAAACTCTATACTGCTTGACCGACAGTAACGAATTTTGGCATATATAGTTGATAATCCAAGGTTAAACATAGGCTACTTTATTTTATAAAAATCCACCACCGAGGGTTGCAATATACCGAAACAGCTACGTAGATCACACGGAAAAGCCACGAGCGGGCCGCTAATATAATAATAATAGAAAATAATATATAAAATAATTAAAAATAATATATAAAATAATTGAAAATAATATATAAAATAATTCTACCAATTGACAATAGAACCCACAACCGTTATATTTACAGGCGCTGTTCTACTACGCCACGATAGCCTCTCGAAAACTTAATATTTTTTTCTTTTTTTTAGCTTCACGCTGTGTCCCGCACAGAGAAGGGTAGGCAGAGGGAACCTAGTGTTAAGATACTCCATTCCCCACTTTCCGAATACGGAGGCATTGCATGTTAAGTGGCGGAACTTAACGCCGCGCTTTATCTCGACACCAGAACGAAGAAAATGGAAATATTAAATATTTCCACTCCTCGAGTGAAAATCGAACCCACAACCAGTTGTTTTCAGTCACACGCTTGTGCCACTGCGCCACGACTGGCCCCAATCTTAATTAATCATTTCTATTTATTTTTCATTATGCTTAGAACAATTATTTTTGCTATTTACGTTTGAGCCGTGAATTAAAATCTTTGTTTAATTATTGTGACGAGGAGTCATTTTGTTTTGACATTTTTTGTTAAAGAGGAAATAGAAAATGAATTGCTTTTAAACGATGTTTAATAAGCAATTTAAATTATGTCAATTATATAATTGACGCAAAGTAAATCCATTACATCCATATGGATGTAATGGATGTACTTTGCGTTATTGTTTTTATGCTTGTGAGTATTCTTTATAATATAGCATAGGCCTGGATATATTAATATCTTCTCTCAACATTTTTTACTGCGTCATTCTTACACATAGAATATGAAAAATATTTTTAGAAAACACATAAAATAATGAACATATTGGGAGTTGAACCTATTGTAGAAATTTTAAACTATTGTAGAAACCTCTTTAAAACTATTGAAGAAATTTGTAAAAATCTCCCGCCAGAGATGCTTATAAATAAAATGAGCTGTAAAAAGCTATAATCTTTTTATGTAGCTTGATGCAGAACGTATGGATTAGCGGTGAAAGCATTTGGACCGTTTTCATAAAGCGTGGGTTCAAACTTCGTTATGTTCAAATTCTCAGATAGAGTCGAAACACTTTTTTCTCCATTTTGTAACAAAAATATTGTTTTTTTTTTCACTTACCAGAGCGGAACAATTAAAATAATTTAAACATAATCATTCCGTATTTGAACTGAAGCCACAACGAACTGCATCATATTGAGATCTTTTATTCTTTATAACATTTTAACGAAGGGTATTTATAGAGGACTTAGTGTCAAAACACTCCGTTTTTTATTTTACACCACAAATACATTACAGACATTGCGTGTTGAGTAGTGGATTTCAACGCCGCGCCTTGTCTTAGCATCAAAGCGAAGAAATTTAAATTAAAATATAATCATTCCCCGAGTGGAAATCGAACCCATAACTATCGCTTTACAGTCGGCCACTGTCCCACTGCGCCATGTCGGCCTTTCTTCGAAAAATATTAGTTATATGAGTACTGCAGATGACGTTCTATCGGAGAATGAAGGAAAAGCTTTATAGAGCGTTTGCAATGAGTTTATGAAGTTTAACGATTTGAATTGTAGTAGTTATAAGTATTAGTGACGCTTGCAATACTTTATAGTTCAGCAGTTATGGTGAGAGTATCTAACTGTATACGCGATGGTTGAAGGTTCCACCTCTATTGTATTTTTTTTTTATTATTATTATAACACGCTTTTCCGTTTATACAGAATAGGCAAAAAATAGTGCCAAGATACGTCTTTCTCTTCCTTCTGCCCAAATGTACTGTTGAATGGCAGAACTCAACACCGTGCTGTCTATCTGGCTGTATCCCGCACACAGCAGGGTAGGCAGAGGGAACCTAGTGTTAAGACACTCCGTTCCCCACTTTCCGCCGAAAAAAAACTAAATATAATTTATTCCCTGATTGGAAATCGAACCCTCTACCTTCGTGTGTACAAACAAACGTCATATCACTGCGCCACTATATTTATAGTCAGTTTTAATTCCACGAATCTACATTTTAATTTAACATTTTAAATTAAATGCAAATGTTTTATAAGTGTAAATTACAACATTTTACGTTATTTAGTCTAAATTTCTCATACAATTAAAAACTTTGTTTTAACTAAGCCACAACATGACAGTTCAAACTACTCATTTGGATTAACCAAACTAAATTAATTACATATTATAATCCATCAATGTAACAATATACGATTGTCATAAAATCATTTTCAATACTGGACGTAGATCACTATACTAATAAATTATTTATTCAAATCATTTAGAAATGTATGTTTAATATAATGTTATAATTACATTTAAGCTAATATATTGATATTATAGGAAAATTTAAGAGTAAAAAAATATATTAAAATAAGATTTTTCGAATTATTATGTGCAATCAATCATTTGAACAAAATGTGTATACAACATGTTAAGTCAATCGGTTAAAGAAATATATTTTAAAATTGACTTGAAGATTACGTACATACATTGCAAGTTATAAAAATCTTATAATAATTAGTTAAACTAACCAACTAAAATTTAAACATGAGGATTTGTATTTTCATGTTTTCCTTACAACAATTAGTGAGGTTCAATAACAAAGAAGGGTTTAGTTTTTCCCCCATTACAGTATTCGGATAATTTAGGTTGCTAGTGTCAAGATACATTTCGTTTGTGTGTTAAAGGTTATTACCTAATTAAAGATTTTATAAATGATAACACGCCTTGGGAATGAAATGCTCGCTCCTGGCTATTTCAAAAGTATCACTGTCAGCAATAAATCAGTATATAACAATTACTTAAAAAAAAGAAGTCCCGCTGAGTTTCTTGCGCCTCCGCCAGCTTTCTTCTCAGCCTTCTCAGGTCTGAGGCATTAAATTTAGTGAACCTGTGGTAAGCTATTTGGCGTTCAAAAAATGAAGCCTGTTCTTCTTATTTTGAATAAAGTTATTTGACTTTGACTTTGACTCAGTTTTTCACTTTCTGCCCAAATTCGAGAAATTGCATGTTCAGTAACAACTCAAAACTGAACAATATATTGTTCACTAGAAAGGAGATATGAAAATAGCTGAATTATCTTCATCCCTCCTAGTTGGAATCGAACCAACAACCAAACAATTCAATCAGAAGCTGTCCCAATGCTTCTAATATTTTTAATATTCTCTTAAATATATTTCTCTGGGAGAGTATTTCTATTTTTCTAAAACTAATTTTAAATAGTTTCAATATATTCGAATACAAGACTTGCAAATACCGAAGTGCTAACAGCGAAAGCGTGCCTCTAACCGACTTCCTACGCGGCAAATGCAAAACGAAATGCATCTGACAGCCACGAGTGCCTTTAAAAATGGACGTCAATGTCGTAATACAAGTTTACAGAAGAATAATAACCTGAAATAAGATAGAACTTAATATATATTATTTATTGATTTAGTTATATTTTTATACTAGCGTCGTACTCGTGGCTTCGTCTGCGTAAGCACCGTTATAATTGTTCTTTTTGTCAGCCCGCGATATAATTTTATTGGTTGTAACTTTTTATTAATGACTTTTATTAATAAAACCTTTTTATTAATAAAATATAATTAATATAAAATAACTAAATATTAAAGGAAGCTTATATAAATAAATTAATCAAAACTGCATTAAAATCGATTGAGCCATTTGTGAGATTAGGGTACACAAAGAAACAGATAAATTAAAAGATTAATATCGAATAAGAAAATTCAAAATCATTGTTTTGAGTTTTATTACACAAATAAATGTCTTCAATTTTTTTTCCCAGGGGCCAGTCGTGGCGCAGTGGCACAGACGTGTAGCTTCAAACGACTGGTTGTGGTTGGACTGGACTGGTTCAATTCCCACTCGGGGAGTGGAAATATTTAATATTTCCATTTTCTTCGCTCTGGTATCGGGGCAAAGCGCGGCGTTATGTTCCGCCACTTAAAACGCAATGCCTCCCAATTTGGCAGAACGTGGGGAACATAATGTCTTGACACTATGTTCCCTCTACATACTAATCTGGCCGATTGGTCGGATTAGTAGGCAAAAGCCGGCCCCAATCTACTGGCCCCAATCAAAAGAATCTACCTCATATTCAATTATGCTTCTTCAGATAACCTTCGAAATCATAACACATAAGTCTGATCAATACACAACTCTCGCGAGACATTGTCCGTCACGTAACACCTTCGTGAAAGTCAAAGTTTTACGACTGCACTAGGAAAAATAAATTCCCATATTGATAGTATTTACAGATACACTATTTTATGTGAAAATGGATATAAAAATTCTCTAGGTGTTGAATGGATTCCTTTTTATTATGATTTTAGTGTTGAGAGAATACAGTATGTATGAAATTCGATTTTATTATTATAGCCGGGTTGAATGGGCAGATTCTTACTATGTTTTGTAAGTATATGTTTTGGTGCTTTGCGATGTGAAATATAGGAATTGTATAATTTGTACCAGATGTGGGGCCAGTCGTAGCACAGAGGCACTAAGTGTGACTGGTTGTGGGTTCGGTTCTCACTCGTGGAGGGGAAATCTTTATTATTTCCATTTTCTTCGCTCTGGTATCGAGGCAAAGCGCGGCGTTAAGTTCCGCCACTTTAAACGCAATGCCTCCGAATTCGGCAGAAAGTGGGGAACGGAGTGTCTTAACACTAGGTTCCTTCTGCTTACCCTGATGCGTGCGGGATACAGCGTGAAGCTATAGCTCACAACCAATCACAGTTAGATACTCTCCCACTATGCTACGATGACCTAAATGTTTTAAACTGGCGTTTAATAATGTATTATTGAACACCAAAATATACACGAGTAATTCTTTTCTGATAGTATAATTGAATATAAACTTCGTCTTTTTTATTTTTTACATTAAAGTTGCTTTTAAATTAAAATAACTTAACATTTCACTAAAATTAAAAGCACCTAAATTATAAAGCTTACTTCGAAACAATTTTACCAAACGCTGTATTCGTAGAAATATTAAGTCATAATTCACTTAGACCCATAAAAATTACTATGCCGTGAAACCGGCAAAAACAACCATTAGTAAAACCACCCGTCAATAGGTGCGAAAACATTAAGGTGCGAACATCAAAGCTGAATTAAGTGTAAAACGAGTGAATTTCGTTCCGCAAACGTTTGTGTGACTCAAAAGGTACATCTGGATCAAATGTATAACAGATGGAAGAGTGTAAGTGATATCTGAGAATGAAATGCTGTGTGATTTGTAAATGTGGTTTCAGAATTACTTTAATTTTGACTTTCTCGAAAAATAAACTTGTAAGTATATGGGATTAATATTACAATATTAAGTATTTTTCACATATTTGGGGTATATTTTTTTTTTACAAAACGAGAATTAAAATAATAATATTTAGAATTATAAATTATTTAGAACCCCTAACAATGGCAAGTAACGTGAAACAAATCGGCGCTTCTATTAAAATACTGTAAGTACAATAGTTTACTGGCTAAGAAGGCTTTTTAGTCTGATTTTTGGATTTCCAAGACCTGCGCCGTTTCGTAGTAACAAGGCCTAGTTATAAATCCCTTTACTTTAATTAAAAACGTGTTCATAATCTATAGAAATGTAAAAAAATACTTTTCCACTCTTCTTCTTACATTTCATTGTTTCTTTTTGCCGCCGCACTTTGCCTCAACACCAGAGTGAAGCGAAAAAAATAATTAAAACATTAAATATCTCCAATTTTCGATTTCCACTTATTGAGTGGCAATCGAACTCACAACCAGTCGCGATTACAGTACAGTACAGTCTCACAATGTGCCCCTGCGCTAGGACTGGCCTGAATAAAATAGCGTCACTATTACGTACGTAGCGTACATATGAAAAAACGCAGCAGTCCCTAAGGGGACCTCCAGAACGTTTTGAGTAACGTAACCCAACTTACAACAATTGTATTTAAATTATTTCCATTTCTAATATAAAGATATATGTACCAAATCGGAGAAATGGTAATAATTTAAACACAATCATTCCCCTAAGTAAGAATCGAACCTACAACTAAACGCGTTTTCAAGCAAACACTGTGCCACTGCACTACCACGGCTTATATAAGTTACATATTGTACGTATAAATATTTCTTTATCCATGCAAAAATATTAAAAATGAAAATTTTCATAACTTTCATGCGTCACCGGCAGTTGTTTGCCATATAATTGACTACGTATCACTTTCGCTCGCATATTGCGGTACGGTACGGTAATACGAGTAGGAAGGAATTGGTATTTTTACCCTGTCAAAAGTAACTTTATATTGTATTTGTTGTGAAGTTCATTTTGATTTCAATACAGATAATATAAAAGAAGTAATATTTTTGTTATTTAACATGTACATAGATATTCTGCATAGTGTTTCACTGTAAACGAGCTGGTTGTGGGTTCGATTCCCTGTCTTTTAAAAAATCTGTCTATTCTGTCTAGCCCCTATTATGAGAGGGTAAGCGTGTGGTAAGCAAGGTGAGACCCAAGGTTTCTTTAAAATGTAAAAGGTGTATGAAAATTAAAATAGTTAATATGGTTATATTACTTATTAAAATTGGATAACGCTGTGTAGCTAGTTATATTTATAACAACTTGCCTCGATGACGTGACTGATCGTAGTAGTACAGCAGGTTTTATTATATTTTTATATGATGACTTATTATAATTTCAGTAGAATTATTGTATTTACGTTTTTTCAGTGGTACTCTAATAGAAAGCGCGGCGTTAAGTTCCGCTACTCAAGATGCAATATCTCGAGTTCGGCCGGATTCTGAAGAAGGAACTATCATGATACCAGCTTTTTATTCTCTGAATATCCTGCTATTTAGGAAAAAATGAGAAGCTGATCTATTTAATATGCTTAATGTAACACTTTATCTACGTCGACAAACCAAAAAAAAAATGCGTAAATTTAAACCACTCTACAATCACTTACGTCGACAACATTTATGATTTTCGATATTTTTCTTTACGTGCAAATACAAAAATTTTTACATAATGACTTCCTTTGACCTATTTCTCGGGCGCAGCCAAGGAAATTCGATTTGAAACTTTCTCCAAGATCTTTGATGAAGCAAAGCGGTACATTTTCCTTAGAATTGTCTGCAAACTGGTGTCTGACGAGCAGCTAATCTCATTCACTGTTGCGGCTTGTTAGTTTAAAAGTGATGTTCTCAGAAAATAATATTATAACCAACTCATTTTATGAGCTATCTATCGTTTCACGCGATAAACTTCTGTCTACTATGAAATTTGTAATTAATAATACTAGCAGTTGATCCTCGCCTTAGGTTGTAGGTTGTATTCTTTACTGTTCAAAGGAAAATCATTGTTTCCATTCTTATAGGAATTTCTGGAAATCTTTTCTTAGTACCAATAAACTTGTAGCAATATTTCATTCATTTAAATTTTTATGCCCTGCAGTTTCTGGTACGTCGTATATTAAATCATTACGTTACATTTGGCTTACTAGTAGCTTCTTACCTAGCTGAGTAAGAGAGAACCTAGTGTCAGGACATTCTATTCCCCTCTTTCTGCTACGAGACGTTGATTGTCGAGTGGAACTCATATGGCAATGTAGTGTCATACTTTTTTTTTTTCTTGATTGATTATTTGTTATATGCTTTAATTTGGCAGTTTTTTCAACTTCACGTTTTATTTTCCCTACGGAATAATCAGAGTGAACGGAACATCAAACGCTACGGTCCCTGCATATTTCTTTCACCTCGTCCGCTGTCATCAACATCTTCATACACACCTTCCTAGGGATCCTTATGCCTTTTACTTGAGCTTCCCCTAGTGTTATTGATAATGCTTTCTGAAAAGTCAACCCAGGTTTGCTCCTGTCTTTCTTTTGTCCATTCACCTTTACTTTATACCATTCATCTTTCTTACCATGTTTTTATTTTGACTTGGATATATTTTTTAGATCCTTTAAATAACAAAAATATATGTATTTTTATGTAATTTTATTCTATTTTTTTATTTATGTATCAGTACACAACTTTCATCAAAACAAATTGAACGACCAAGTTATTATGAACTGTTGTAATTCAGTGTTATAAGCTGTATCAACGCTTTTAATTATAAAGGCGTAGTCAAGAGTATGTCATTATGTAACCAATTATATTTATCTAGTGTAATCATCATAAAATCTTTTTATGATTTCATATTCATACTATAAAATCGTAAAAAATATGCTTTATTTTTTTAATCGGACTGTGTGATGTGACTAAAAATGTTGGTTTTAAATATGTTAGTCTGATAGTTAAATGCATTTTTTATCAAAGTAACAGTAACCTGTCCTGCTTAGACAAATAGCGGCGTTGAACCCCGCAACCTTTCACACTATATCTACAAAATACCCGGAGTGTGTAAATGGAGTGGAAAATAGAGTTATTTAGCACTAGATAACGTTAAAAACAACTCAATATATTACCTACAGTTATATTTTTTGTTCTCAAAAATATACACAATTATTTCGAAAAAATACAATGATATACACGTTAAAAATACAACAAGTAAAAATAAGCTAATCATTCTTAGTAAAATCTAGTAAAAGCATATTCGAACAGTGAAAAACTGTTAAATTTTTCACTAATTCTTCACAACAGAACTGCCTTTTGAGCCAATGTGACCTTCGGAAACTGAAAATAATGACATTTTATGTTAGCTGACGGTTCCAAAATGCTTATAATAACTTCTTTTTTTAGCTTCACACTGTATCCCACTTACAGCAGGGTAGGCAGAGGGAACCTAGTATCAAGACACTCCGTTCCCCACGCACCGCCGAATTTGGAGGCTTGCGTGTTAAGTGGCGGAACTCAACGCCGCACTTTACCTCGACACCAGAGCGAAGAAAATGGAAATACAATTTCCGCTCCTCGAGTGGGAATCGAACCCACAACCAGTCGTTTACAGTCACACGCTTGTGCCACTGGGCCACGACTGGCCACGTAATAACTTACTTAAATAAAAATTACTTTAATTTTTAAAAAACAAGTTCTAATACTGAATACATACAAACGAATAGTAAATAATTCAATATGAACCATGAAATGAACCGTATCCGAGTAAACGCATGTGTAAATATTTATTATTTATAGGCCATACTAATCAACTTCCGGTGTCAATATATTATGCGAAACCGGCGGTATGAAGCAAACATTATATTATATTAGGTGTGGTTTTACTTGGATTAGCTAATTTCAGTTATTTACTCGATCAATTTTGGATGAAGGAGGAAATTATCAAAATGATGGTATGAGATTTTGTTTAGCATACTAATATAATTTTAGTGTTGACTAACGATACGCTCGTGGGTTTGCCTGTTACAGTACTGTAAATATTTCGTTTTTTCGCCCGCCTGTTTTAAGTTTAAGTTTATATAACTTTTTTATTCATAAACTTATTGAAATCTTATAATATATTTGTTTGATATCTGCAAATTAAATTGATATTTTTCAGCTGCAGAGATATCGTAATGTCGTACACTTATGACACTTTCCGCCTGAATTTGGAGTATTGTTTGTTAAATGACAAATTTAGCGCTACGTTTCGTTTTATTAGAACGAGAAAATATAAAATACTTTAAATAAAATCTTTTTCAAGTAGCAATTATATTTTAGACAGACTACCACAGTTCAACGATAACTTAAATTTCAAAATTTTGAATACATAAAAAATTTTATGACTCCTTTCAAATTTTACAGCTACACTCTTTTTCCGAATAGCAAAGTAGACAGAGAAAGTCTAGTGTCAAGACACTCTGCTCTCCACTTTATTCTCACTGATACCGACTCAATTACACTCCCACTCAATTTAACCTAAAAACTAACAAAATATTTAATTATCTCAACACTAAATACTTAACATAACTTAAACAAACTTATTTGTATGGGCATTAATAGCTATGCGAAGCAAATTCCTAATAGGACCCATCTCAGAACTTGCCAAGTTAAAGGTCGCCGAATGAATTAACTATAGTTCAAAACCAACAATACACAACATAATATGAATGAAGATGAATTAATTTAATACCAGGCTTTGTTGGCTCGACACAGAATCTTATCTGCCCTTGAAATTTTAGCCTTGACATGTAACAATAGAGACAATTTTATCATGATAACTCGATTTCCAGCTCCAGCCAGCTACTTTGTGAAGCGTCGTTATAATTGTAAGGGTGCTAAGTTTGACTAATTATTTTAAGTCGTTAACTAATTCAACAGTTAGTTTTAACTTTTAGGCCTAAATTTGGATGGCGTTTATTGTAATTTTATATAAAAGTTAGAATTTAGGAGATTGTGTTAAAGTTTTTATGTGGACAACATAATTAGGAAGATGTCATTAGTGGTGCAGTGTTATTATGTCTAACTGTACAGTGCAGGTTCAGCCAGGTACAATTAGGTTACAGGTTTGAATTCAAATCATTTTTTCTTTGGCAGGTTCACGCTATTTCCAAAACATTAGGGTAGTTAGAAAGAGCTTAGTGCCATGATAATCCATTCTTTGAACTGTTTCGACCCACAGTCGTTTTGTCTTAGCGATCAGAGGGTTGAAATGAAAATAATTTAAATAAAATACCTCCTGAGTGAGAATCCGACCCACAACCACCGCGATTACAGATAATGTCCCACTGCGCTACGATGGTTTATATACCCAGATATTCATTTGTTACATAATATTGTTATGAGAATTCCTACTAGATTATAAATATAAAAAAAATCTGAATCCATATCTAGCTAAGCTATACTTGACTGACTGTAAAGTGTGTCTGGTTGAGGGTTCGATTCCTATCGCAGCTATGATTATGTTTAATTTTTTATCATTTCTCCACTCTGCTAACTATAAGAAAACGTGGCGATATTTTCCACCACTCAACTCGTAATGTCTCGATTTCGGGAAGAAAATGGCGATAAGCTAATCATTAAAATAATCATTTCGTTTAAATATAAGTTATTACTAAGAAAAATCAACGTATTTCCTTTATATAGATCCAAGTTTGAATGTAAATATGAATATAATGCATCTCCCGAGGCGTATTCATAATTCGTAGGCTTAACGCCTCACCCCGTCCGTCCGTCACCTGAAATAATAAACAGGGGGCTGTGAAACAGAATGATGGTATCGAGGCGCACAATATTTGATTGTATGTCATGGTTTTTGGTTCAATTCCCAGAAAAGGGAATGTTTATTTTCATTTAAATTAAAAATTAAATTAAACAGCTTCACGCTATATCCCGCACACAGCAGGGTAGGCAGAGGGAACCTAGTGTTAAGACACTCCGTTCCCCACTTTCCGCCTAATTCGGAGGCATTGCGTCTTAAGTGGCGGAGCCTAACGCCGCGCTCTACCTCGACACCAGAGCGAAGAAAGTGGAAATATTAAATATTTCTACTCCTCGAGTGGGAATCGAACCCACAACCAGTCTTTTACAGTCACACGCTTGTGCCACTATTTTCATTTAAATTGACTATATCAATGATCTTGGGCATTGATTGCGCTTGGGCTTCTTGCCGTAGTGGAACAGGGTTTGACTGTGCTTGAATTGTGATTGGTTGCGGGGTCGATTCTCATTCAGGATAGCAGAGAAAAGATTTTGGCGAAAAGTTGTTACTAGGTAGCATTAAAGTTTTTTCTAGTTAGTAACTATACATTTAATATATTATTATATTAATAAATATTAAATTAATTTTTTACTTTTCAATATTACCTAATTTGTCCATTAAAATCTTAATCTATATTTAAGTGTTTGTTTTAATTACTTTCTTCACTCCAATATAATAGGTAAAGCGTAGCGTTCAGTTCCGCTAACGCAGCATTTTTTCAAATAAAAATGGCAAGCGAAAGGAGTGATTTGTCACTAAATTTTTAACACTAAACTACATAATTAAGATACGTGAAAGTGATATAAAGACAACAGCCTCATAAAACATCCTTACTAATAACGATGACTCCCAAATTGCTATTACTTTAAATTTCAACTTTATCACAAAGTTATAGAGTTAATTTTAAATTGTAGTTTTGCCTAAAGCTTAGAGCCAGAACGTACATAGCCTATTTTAAGTTAGGCTCATAGATAAGAGGTGCGGTATTTTTGGACACAGATTGCGGTTACTTAATGTCTAAATTAAGTCATTAAATTGATTAAAAACAGCGCTGTCGCGATGTAAATACTACTTCAGACGAAAAGCTTCTAATTTGCTCTTTCTAAACTTGTAAGATAGCTTGGGGCCATTCGTGACGTCTGTGCAGACGTGTGACTTCAAACTACTGGTTGTGGGTTCGATTCCCACTCGAGGAGTGAAAATATTTAATATGTCCAATTTCTTCGCTCTGGTACTGAGAGCGCGGCGTTAAGTTCCGCCACTTAACACGCAATGCCTCCGAATTGCTTAACTTGCTATGCTAAAAAAAATTAAAAAACGTAAATAAAAAAAGAAACTTGTAAGACCGAAGCAGTATAAAATGTGGGATAGATTATATGGAAAGAAGTGCACAAAAAGAATGAAAAAAAAATGATTTTGAATTGATAAAGTAAATATTTAATATTTGACATACGTTTATGTACAAAGCTCCTACTTGAGCAAAGTGTATCTTAAATTAATGTATTTTTTACACATTACTAATCTTAATACAAAATGATTTTTAGTAGGTTCTTGGTGACATAAGAAAAAACGTCAAAAATGGAAGACAATGACGCGAAGAAGTCAAATTCAGTCAAAAGGCATACATAGGTAAGCTTAAACTTATCACGATTTGCTATTAATCGTATGTAATACAATTTTATATTAAAATATAGCTATTTACTTAGTAGTTTTAGTCAATATAGTATAATTACAAATTTAATTATAAAGGAAGCAATAATCGAAATATTGAACTTGAGGTTAACCACAACTAATATATGATATTCGTAAAGCCTCCCGAGCGATGAGGGATGTAATTTGTATGAGAAAATATAATAAACCATTCTTATATTATAAATTCGAATGTCTGTATGTTTATCTGTCGCGCTTTCACGGCTAATCTACCGGTCCGATTTAGATAAAATTTAAAATGAAAGTAGTAAAACATGAAAGTAGTAAAACATAGGCTACTTATTTATTTAAAAAATCAACCTCTAAAGGGTAGAAATAGGGGATGAATATTTATATGAACAATCTTCACCGCTTCACCGACTGTAATGAATTTTGGCACAAATATAGTTCATAATCCAAGGTTAAATATAGACTACTTTATTTTTCAAAAACCCACCCCGGAGGGTTGCAATATACTGAAACAGATGTGTAGTTCACGCGGCGAAGCCGCGAGCAGGCCGCTGGTCATAGTAGCCAGTTATTTCAACCTGTCGGTAGTAGTAATAGGAATTTTCACATATATGAATAAGTATGTATACCATACATATGAGGCCAGTCGTGGCGCAGAGGCATAAACTGTGACTGTAAAGCGACTGCTTGTGGGTTCGATTCCTACTCGAATGGTGAAAATATTTAATATTTCCGTTTTCTTCGCTCTGTTGTCGAGGTAAAGCGCGGCGTTAAGTTCGGCCACTTAATACGCAACGCCTCCGAATTTGACGGAAAGTGGGGAACGGAGTGTCTTGACACTAGGTTCCCTCTGCCTACACTGCTGTGTGCGGCATACGGCGTAAAGCTAAAAAAAAAAGTAAGTATATAGACTACTTCTACACAAAATACGTTATTAATAAGCTTTTACAAGCATTTACTATAATTGTTCAAAGAGAAACGATACAATCAATCTAGCACATAATGTTAGTGTTCCTCCCTCAGGGCTTATGAAATTCAATGTACGTTAATTGCCTTGATTCTATGAATTACAGGATTTTGAGGTAGGTGGAGATTCTATTTCATTGTATCATATATATGTATTATATACCTAACTATTATCGTTTAAAAGAGGATATCAAAATGTTATGTGAGTATGTTCTGGGCCTTATACGTTTGGGTATAATTTAACATCATTATGTTATGCTTATATTATAATTTGTATTTTTAGCTTCACGCTATATCCCGCACACAGCAGGGTAGGCAGAGGGAACCTAGTGTTAAGACACTCCGTTCCCCACTTTCCGCCGAATTCGGAGGCTTGCGTGTTAAGTGGTGGAACTTAACGCCGCGCTTTACCTCGACACCAGAGCGAAGAAATTGGAAATATAATTGCCACCCCCCGAGTGGGAATCGAACCCACAACCAGTCGTTTACAGTCACACGCTTGTGCCACTGGGCCTATTCCTATTGTCTATTTATATGTTACTAGCGACCCGCTCGCGGCTTCGCCACGTGAACTACCACTTTCATCCTCTATTGCCTATTTGGGATTGCTTTTTTTTATAATAGGAGGGTAGTCTATATTTGACTATCGTCACTAATTATGTTCATGAGAAAATCATCGATACATTTAGTGCAATGTCTATATTATTTGATAACATATAGCGATAACTGTTCTAGTAAGAAAACGTACGAAATCTGCTATCATATGATAGTAGATTTCGTACATATATACCATCTGGTATATAGTATTATAAACCGGTCATAATATTTTAAATAAACTTTAAGCTTTTTATTTTACAATTGTGTTACTTATTGATATTAAAATAGCTTTACTTGCAAATAATCAATGCAATTTGACTTTGCCAGTTTTTTACTTTTCTGCGGGAACTGTTTTGAATACCAGGGTAATTTTTAAAAAAGAGAGATAGCCTATGTTTGACCTTGCCTCATTAACTATTTTCTCAGGAAAATTCATTCATTTCAGTCAAGGAGTTTAGATCTTTCATTCTCACTATATACTAAACATACATAAGTTTCATCCACTGTTTCAACCTCCTAGGGTTTGATTTTTAATAAAGTAGCCCATATGACCCTGCATCTTTAACAATCTTCTTTACGAATTCCCGTCAAAACATAACAAATAGAAGAGATACAGATTTTTGCATTTTTATAATAATAATTTTAATGAGTGCGGATATGTCTAATACAATGTCAACTATATAATAACAAATGGCGCTACCCGTTGCAGAAAACGTAGTGACATCTGTTGTCATATAGATTATATAAATATATAGATTATATAAAGTTTTATAGACCGGTCAAATGTATATTTAATAAATGTTATGCATATTTTATTTATAATTATTTTAATTAGTGATATTGAAACAAATTTAGCTTCACTCGTGAACTATCGACATAATTTAAATGTTTTTTTTTTTATTTTATTTTTCTGCGGGAGTTATGTTGAATACCGGGATAAAAACTATCCCATATGTTGCTCAACCTCTAAGCTAACTCCATACAAAAATTCATTAATTTCTACCCGGTAGATACCGATATACAAATGATTTACTTATATCGGTTTTTTTATTTTTTCCAAAAAAACTACATAGGATACCGGGATAAAAACTATCCTATATGTACCTTTGGACTATAAGCTATCACCATACTAAAATTCATTCATTTCTATCCAGTAGTTTTTGCGTGATTGACGAACAAATTAACAGACAGACAGACAGACAGACAGACAGACAGACAGACAGACAAAAATTCTACTGAGTGAATTTTTGGCCTCTGTTATCGATATATTAACGCACCCAATTAAAATTTTTCTGAAATTTTTCATGTACAGAATTGACTTTTCTACTCTTTTATTATATATATATATAGAGACTAGAAATAACAGAGGCCATCGTGCCATTTATATTATAAAACGGAGAAATGATAACAATATAAATATAGTAATTGGCTCAAGTGAGAATAAATGAATTCATTGTCACTTTTCGAAATTAATTATATCTTAAATCCTAACCGTGGTTAAAAGCTGTAAAACAAAAAAAGCTTCATTCAATAAAATCCATCTAGTAACTACGACGATGTGCACAAGCAGAAACACATAATTATAAATAGACTCAAAATTATATTTTGTTATAGCATAGATCTATTTAACATTAGAATTTTTTTTTATGGAATAAAGGAGGCAAAGGAGCAGAAGGCCCACCTGGTGTTAAGTGGTTACCTTCGCTCATAGGCATCCACAACATTAGAGTTATGGAAGCGTGGCCAGCCTCGGGGATGTAGGACAGAAGGAGGGAGGAAGGATGGGAATGGTAGGAATAGGGAGAGCTGGCTTACATGCCATCGAATCGGAACACATCATCAGATGTTTGGCGGTTCGTCTTTGACACGATAGTGGTCGTGAGCCAGTCGGAGAGCGAATCTCCTACCACTAAGCTACTGGGATACCCGCCTTTTACGGGACGCTACCCAGCGGCGGGAGGGAATTGTATTCTTAACGACCCCCCCCCCCCCCCCCACAGGTAAAACGAATATGAATATTGTCTTGCTTTTCAAAAAAGCCATTAGAGTTTTCCATAGAGTGGTATGCTATATAAAGTTTGTATGCGCACGTATTTGAAATTAGTACATTTATTTGAATGGAGCTTTTTATTGTATAACTTTTAAACTTATTTAATATTTAAGCTATAATTCTAAAGATAACTTAATTAAAATGCATATAATAAATGCATATTAGTTTTATGACAGAAAATTGCTATTATTTTTTACTTCCACATCGAACCCATAACCGTCACGTGTAACATTTCCTAACAGCGCAACTATGGATATAATATTTCTTAGTTACGAGCTGAATACACAAAATTTTAAGTATATTTACTAAGAACCTCTTACCGTTTATTTCAATATTTATGAACTTCACTAAAAGTTCGTGAAGATTGAACTTTTAGAACTATACTCGTAGTTCACTTACAAGTCTTCTGCTGACGCTCTCAACTAGGGATTTAATTTTTTATTAACCATTGATATAGTTAATATTAAAATAATAAAAAAGCGAAATTTTTGTGGCCAAAGTGGCCAGCCGTGGCCCAGTGGCACAAGCGTGTGACTGTAAACCACTGGTTGTGGGTTTGATTTCCACTCGAGGGGTGGAAATTATATTTCTATTTTCTTCGCTCTGGTGTCGAGGCAAAGCGCGGCGTTAAGTTCCGCCACTTAACACGTATTCCTTCGAATTCGGCAGAAAGTGGGGAACGGAGTGTCTTAACACTAGCCTACCCTTTGCCTACCGTGCTGTGTGCGGGATACAGCGTGAAGCTAAAAAAAAAAAATTAATAAATTATTCACTGAGGCCGTCGTGGCGGTAATGGTACAGCGTCTGACTGTAAAGCAATGGTTGTGGGTTCGTTTCCCACTCGGAGAATACATACAAATTATCATCTCTTTGCTCTGGTACCAAGACAAAACGCGGCGTTAAGAACCGCTTTTCAATACGAATTATCTATATACTTGGCCTATATACTTGGTCCTCTCTGACTACCCCGCTATGCGGAAAAAAGCAGAAACTGAAAATAAAAAAAAAAAAATTACTGCTTCTGAAAAATTCACGCTAAATAGTAATGGGAGGTTTGAATGTTTGTGATAATATTAGGAGATAAATAAAACTTACTCAGTCGCAACGTAATTTATGCATAATTTAATTAATTTAGCATAATTTTTAATAATTATTAAATTTATTTTGAAGTATAGGATGGAGTGTACCTATACTAGTTTCTGTCTGATTACCTTTTGTAAGTAGGAAGCCTGAAGCGGCTTTTTAATATTTTTACATACATTCAATCCCTATTTAAACCAATGAATATTTTTGTTTATCCAATCTAGTAGAACAAAACGCGGCGTTTAGTTCCGCCACTAAAGTCAAAGTCAAAGTCAAATAATTTTATTCAAAATAAGAAGCTACATGCTTCATTTTTCGAACTTAACTCGAATCTAAATACATGTGTTTAAAATTTTTCAAAAACTAATTTACTATACCACAAACGAAAATACAGTATACAATTATCCAATTTCATAATAATGTTATGTATTTATACAATAGTGTTACACTATATAACGCTGATTGCGGTTAGCGCCGCATGGACTTACAATTTACAAGTAAATAAAATTCTGTTTCAAATTAACAAAATATTCATGTATTTTACATTTCATTTGCGTACATATATGCAGCTTGGGGCCAGTCGTGGCGCAGTGGCACAAAGTGTGACTGTAAAAGCGACTGGTTGTGGGTTCGATTTCCACTTGAGGAGTGGAAATATTTATTATTTACATTTTCTTCGTCCTGGTGTCGATGCAAAAGCGCGGCGTTAACTTTGGCCACTTAACAAGCAATGCCTCCAGTATTCAGCGGAAAGTAGGGAACGGAGTGTCTGAACACTAGGTTCCCTCTGCCTACCCTGCTGTGTGCGGGATACAGCGTGAAGCTAAAAAAAACATATACAGTTTTAATAGTAAGAGGGAACGGAAAGTCAAGACAATCCATTCTTCACTTTCCACCCGAGATAGAGAAATAGCGTGTGTGAAAAAACTAAATGCAGCGCTTTGTCTTAGGTACCTGAAATATGAATGTTTTTTTTTTAACTTCACGCTGAATCCCGCACACAATAAGATAGGCAAAAGGAACCTAGTGTTAAGACACTCCGTTCTCCACATTCCGCTAAATTTGGAGGCATTGCGTGTTAAGTGACGGAAAGTAACGCCGTGGTTAGCCTCGAAACCAAAGCTGTAAGTTAAGCTGTAAATGTAAACAAATATTTCCCCTCCCCGAGTGAGAATCGAACCACCAACTAGTCGCTTTACAGCCACACTTTGTGCCACTGCGCCACGTCTGGTATGAAAATTTACATATAATAATTTCCCTGAATTCCTAAACACAATAGTTTTGGCTTCAATTCTCAATTACTATATACGTATAATTGAGTTTAATTTTTTTTAGTTTCACGCTGTATCCCGCACACAACAGGGTAGGCAGAGGGAACCTAGTGTTAAGACACTCCGTTCCCCATTTTCCGCCGAACCCGGAGGCATTGCGTGTTAAGTGGCGGAACTTAACGCCGCGTTTTGCCTCGACACCAGAGCGAAGGAAATGGAAATATTAAATATTTCCTCTCCTCGAGTGGGAATCGACCCCACAAAGTCACCTTACAGTCACGCTTTGTGCCACTGAGTTTTTCAGACCAATATTAACTATTTTCATATCCATTATCCACTTCGTTAATTTTTGTGGGGACTTCAACACTATAATTAAGTAAATCACACTTTATCCGTCCAATTATAAGATCGCAATCCTCGTTCTTAGAATCATAAAACGAACATTATACTAACATTCCATTAAATTATTATACTACGTGCTAACGCTATTGTAGCCCAGTTGGAAAGCTTAAACTGTAAGTAATGGTTGTAGGTTCGATTCCCGTTCGAGGTGATATTTGAAAATTATTTTTTTAACTATGGGCGGCGTTAAGTTTCGCCATATAACTCACAAACATCTACTCGTAAATAAGGAAAAAACACTAGTGTTTACTTAATTTTTTGGTAAAGTCTGGAATATATTCGGTATGTATGCCTAGTCAATATATTTGTAATTACTTAGTATTAAATATATATTTTTTTCTTTTTTACAGTTATACGATAAAGAACTTGGTGTCAAGACACTTAATTTTTTTATTTTTTAATGATCACCAGCACGATTGGTGTTTAGTGGCAGAACTCAACGCCGCGTTTTGTCTTTTTATCAGAGAAAATTAATGGAAATAATTTAAATTTAACCATTTCTCCCGTACGAGAGAAGAAACCATAACCAATCGCATAAACAGTCAGATGCTGTCCCACTGCACTACGATTGCACTCAATTTTCTTTGTAATTAGTGTTTAACAGATTTTTTTTTAGCTTCACGCTGTATCCCGCACATAACAGGGTAGGCAGAGGGAACCTAGTGCTAAGTAAGACACTCCGTTCCCCACTTTCCGCCGAATTCGGAGGCATTACGTGTGAAGTGGCGGAAATTAACGCCGCGCTTTACCTCTGATACCAGAGCGAAGGAAATGGAAATATTAAATATTTCCACTCCTCGAGTGGGAATCGAACCTACAACCAGTCGTTTACACGCCACGACTGGCCTCAATCTGGCTTATTTAAAAGATATAGTACAGAACCAAAGCACAAGACCAATCCAATTATATCGTGGGGTCAGACAGGGGGATATTATTTCACCGAAACTGTTTACCACTGTGTTGGAGGACGCCTTTAAGACGCTCGACTGGAACGGACGGGGTATGAACATCAACGGCCAATACTTATCACACTTAAGATTTGCCGACTATATAGTCATTATGGTGGAAACTCTGCAGGATTTGGAACAAATGCTGAATAACCTGGGCGATTCTTCAAGACGGGTGGGTCTCGGGATGAATCTGGACAAAATTAAAATTATGTTTACTGATCATGTATCCCCGAGACCTGTTGTCGTTAGTGGCGCTACACTTGAGGTTGTGCAGGATTATGTGTATCTTGGCCAAGCAATCCAGCTCGGCCACCACAATTTTGAAAAAGAGGCGCACAGATGAATACGGCTTGGTTGGGCGGCATTCGGGAAGCTTCACCATATTTTTGAGTCATCTGTCCCACAATGCCTTAAAACTAATGTATTAAACCAGTGCGTTTTACCTGTGATTTCCCACGGAGCAGAAACGTGGACACTCACCGTAGGGCTGGTCCATAAATTAAAGATCGCTCAGCGTGCGGTGGAACGTGTAATGCTTGGAGTTTCTCTGGCTGACAGAATTCGGAATGAAGTCATTCGCCAGAGAACCAGAGTCACTGACATTGCGCGTAGGATCAGCACGCTGAAGTGGAATTGGGCCGGCCATGTCTCTAGACGAAATGATGGTCGATGGAGCCGACACGTGTTAGAGTGGAGACCGCGTTTAGGCAAGCGTAGTGTAGGACGCCCTGCAGCACGATGGACAGATGACTTGAAAAAGGTGGCTGGCAGCGCATGGATGAGAGCTGCCCAGGACCGGGAAGGTTGGCGCTCTAAGAGGGAGGCCTAAGTCCAACAGTGGACGGCAACAGGCTGAAAAAAAAAAAAAAAAAAAAAAAAAGATATTTGTACTACTACAACAACGATTCAAATAAGGAAGCAAAAAGCGTATTTCATCACTAAATTTAATGTAAAATGATCTATAATAATTTGACAGTACATTAAGCTCGTTCAAATGAGACCGCTACTCGAGATATAATCGGCTAGTATTTCACGACGGAGCTGACGATTGAAATGCAATCATTTGCAAATAAAATTTTTGCGTCTTTTTTTTCCTTACTTTTAAATACATTGATTAAGAACTTTTTGCTATTTAGTACATTCCTTACTTGGGATTTTACCCAATGTTTGAAATGAAGACTCGAGCTATTTATGCAAATAAATGAAATCGGAGTATCCATTTGTAATATTAAATGAAAAGCTTCAATCATTAAATGTTTACATTTGTAAAGTGCTTATTTTAATATAACTATTATAATTCCTTGTTATCATTTAAATTTTATTTTTATAAAAAAATCAGTAATCGTAACATTTTAATCATTTGCATTCTATGATGACAATAAGCCAAAATTAGAGTGCAGACGTAAAGTGGAGAACGAAGTGTCACTATATTAGGTTCTCTCCGCCTATTCCAGTAAAAGAGAAACCTTCAAAAGTTTAGCCAGTAAACTTGTGTTTTTGCACTTGTAGCAGTCTACCGTAACATATATGTATGTCAAAAGAATATTAATAATACTTAACTAAGTAAATATTATGAATATTCTTTTACGCATCGCTCGTTATTATTGGTAGGTATATGAAGAAAACTTTCACCAACTAAATAAATTTTATGTATTCCGAACTATCTATAACTATAGAATAGACACATAGTATGAACGTATATGAAAAACATTTAAGCACAAACATTGCTAGGTGTTATTCCACTTACATAATATAGGAATAAATATATGTTCTTTTGATTTAAGAGGTTATTTTGCAATTTCAATATAAGTTAAAGAATAAAAACTAAACTAAAGGTTGATTTACAAATATAATAAAAAAAGTGCCCTTAACCTTTTTTGTAGCAGCGTAGAGACCCTAATATCAAGACTCTCCACTCCCTCCCTCCTCCCTATCTACACTTTCCGCCTGCAATCGAAACACTGCCAGTAAAGCCGTCGCCGTACATGCTGTGCTTTGTTTTAACTAAAAGCAATAATTACAAAAAAAAATATTATAGAACAAAAAAATCAAATTATTTTTACATTTATTTTATATAGAAATAAAAATAATTAAAATAGCCTTCAAAAATTAAGCATAGTATTGGCGGACAAAATAAAAATGCAAATTTTTAGAAAAAAAGAGGTTATTTTGTAAGTATTACGAAATCGTTCCTTTAGGAATGAACCTGTGACCTACGTCGGTGTAAATAAGTTACTTTATAAGTGCACGTTTAAAAAAAATCAACACAATTCATCCATATATGGAAGCTGAACTACAATAAGAATTGCATTTCAATGCAATACGATCTACCTACGACTACTATGTGAAAACCTTAGACCAGTGTGGTAATAGAGAATGTGGAGATGGTATAAACCGCATTTTGTGGTATTTATAAAAATAATCTAGAAAATAAATATCTAAATACTTATTTACTTGCGCAGTGACAAAAGCATGTGACTGTAAATGACTGGTTGTGGGTTCGATTCCGCTCGAGGAGTGGAAATATTTAATATTTCCATTTTCTTCGCTCTGGTGTCGAGTCAAAACGCAGCGTTAATTTCCACCACTTACACGCAATGCCTTCGAATTTGGCGGAAAGTGAGGAACGGAGTGTCTTATCACTAGGTTCCCTCTGGCTACCCTGCTGTGTGCGTGATACAGCGTGAAGCTAAAAAAAATATGATGAAAATATATTATATTTTTCTCTATTTATCTTATATATTTTTTTATATTATAAGATTTATTTTTTATTATCTTGATTTAGAGAACCTAGTGCCAACACACTCTGTTTTCCACTTTTCGCTCAAAATTCAGTTATTGGGTATATATAGAATGACATAACTCAACGCTGCTTATCTTTGGTACCAGGTAGCAAGGCGGAAATTAAATTAATTTTAATATCATTCCCTCCAGTGGGATTAGAACCCACTACCAGACGCAGTTATAGTTCGAAATATATTTTGGGAAAACCAGTACTCACTATTTCTAAATAAGTTGAAAATGAAAAACGAAATTATAGTGAAGATAATTCTATATATCTTACTATATGTATATCCTCCTTCGTATGATCATTGTATGAAAATATAAGGTAATTCAATAAAAACATCTGACCTTCACACTAACGTTCTAAACGCCTGGCCTAATTAATCGACAGACTAATTTCTAATTTAATATTATGATTAATATTTTACTTATACTTAATATCATTTGTTGAATCTATATCTTCAAGAATATCCAGCATATCTCTATGTAAGCGACCAAATTTAGGGCTATATACCTATATACCCAACTATGTAGGATAAAACGTGAAGCTGAGAATAAAAATCATTTTTATTAGCTTCACGCTGTATCCCGCACACAGCAGGGTAGGCAGAGGGAACCTAGTGTTAATACACTCCATTCCCCACTTTCCGCCAAATTCAATAAGAATAATTTTTCCCATTTTTTTATACCAGCGCAGTATCACTTCTATCCACTTCAGTTTAAATCAACCGCTGAGACAGAAGAATTTCTCGTAAACTCAATATCGCTTGTGTGTTTTCCGACTGCAATATAAGCGATGACTTTCAGGATTTAACTTTTCTAACTTCAGCTCTGCACTTCCTGGTTAGTGACAATTATTTATCTTTTGTTTTTTTTATTGCATTTAGAAAGGTAGGCAGACAAAATATAGTGTTTAGATATTCCGTTCTCTACTCTCTATACGTTGAGTTGCGTAACCTAACGCCGAACTATGTCTTACAAGACAGAAACAATATAAACAAGATGGTTACGATATCTCTCTTAAAAAGCAAAGTTATATTCTTACATTAATATGCCTATTTATTTTTTATTTGAAATAAAAACAATTTTTTTTATTATTTATTATATAATATAAACCTTTAATTTATACCTTTCATCTATTCCCAGCCACCGACGCGCTAGTTGAATTTCTAAACAAGTTAAATCAACAGAATACAATAAACAGTGGTGCCTTGAGTTCAGACAATATGTGGTGGCCGTTGTCACAGACAGTGAAAATCAACAGCTACATCATAACTTGATAAAAATATTTTTTAATTTTAAAAATTGAGGCAGGTGATAATACTTAATAGCATTTAGATAAAATTAAACCCATCTATACCAGCCTCCATAACGGTGTATCGCTTGTTATGAATTTACTTAAGTATTCTTCCACATAATTCAAATAAAAATATAAATAAAATATATAAATACGCTTAAATTTGTAGTAAAAACATATTTATTTTCTCTACTGCAAAGAGAACCTTGTAAAGAGACCATAAAAAGTATCACTAACCAATGTAGCTTTCAATCTTACTCGTTAGGTACTTTTAACAATAATTTTAACCGTTATATAAATACGAAGACAGTAATATATCATTATCTTATTTTTTAGCCAATTTAAATATTCAAATAATAATATAAATAAAATATAGTTTTTTAAGTAACAGAATTATAAAATCTTACTTGATGAAATAAGAAAAAGCTAATTAAATGGAAATGTTGTACAATTTTTTAGTCTAAGTCAACAGACAAGGTCGCAACTTATATCTCGTTACAAATTTTAAAGGTAATTTAAATTTTCCTGTAGTAACATGTGAATAAATATTTATAATATTATAACATACACATATCCAACAAAGAATACTATTTTTTTTTATTATTTTTTTAATAATTTGTGGTTCAAATTCACCGCATGACGATCACAGTGTCTCAACAAAATCAGTTAAACCGAAATTATCGACCACTCAATACTTATACAAAAATATATACAAAAGTTAAGAAAAAGTCAATGATAAAATTAAAAAAAAACCGCAACTACGCTGGTTGTCATGGGCCACCATCACCTGGACAAATTTTAATTAAAACAATATTTACTATAATAATAAAATCAAGGTATAAATATTGTTTTAGTACACATTTTATTGTTGTAACGGGTGCTAAAAGTGTATATAAATTAAAACGTAGAAGGATTTGAACCTGCGTTTCTCATATACTGTCTGTCCTAACGTTATAAGTAATTAAGCTATACGTTCTTATAAAGCTACGTTTATTTGTATTTTTTTCACTGTCCACTCTCTTCCCAAAAATAGTATAGTACCCGGCAATAAATAATGCACATCGTGCTTAGAATGAAACAGTCGGTCAGTTTCGGTTTCGTAGAGCGCTGTCTTTGTCACTCAGTTGATATGTGACGTTTCTCATTGTTATTATTTTAAGCGACCGAGACAACGCTCTACGAAGTCGACGCTAACCGACTGTTTCATTCTAAGCATCGATGTGCATTATTTATTGCCGGGTACTATACACAAATTGACTCAGCTGATACTAGGATATGGGCAAGCAAACGTGGAGGTCAGAGTTCACACACAATACCCCAGTTTGTCATCGGAGTGTTAAAAGGAGGCCGTCACATTTTATGAAACATGTGAATTCTTTAGAGAACGAGGTCAGGAGCCATTAAAATCACATTCGGTTTTTTAAATTTTATCTGTTGAATTTAACTTTCATGAAGAGAACGCGAAATGTATTTATTTATATTTTTCTATGGTATTTATTCCATATTATTTTTTAATTATTCATATGTTGTTTACGATTAATGATGAAATGTAATTTTAATACAGTTTAATGTGCGTTTATTACCTTTGTTTTTTATTTATTTCACGCTGTATCCTGCAGTCAACAGGGTAAGCAGAGGGAACCTTTCTTAAGGAGAACCAAAATTAATTTAAAATACTTTAGATAATGGATTATTATTAATTCATGAAATCATAGGTTGGTAGTCAAAATTGCAGGTAGTTGGTATTTTAGTGTTTGATATAATTTCAATTCAGCTATTGTTCTGTCAATGAATAAACTAAATCACAGGAAGGTTAAATAAGCTATTTAAACGTTAAACAGTTCAATTCCAGCATCATAACACCTAATGTGACATATTCTAAATGACCCAACCTAGTGAAGAAGTGAAAGTGGAGAACGGAGTATCTTAACACTAAGTTCTCCCTGACTGTCTTGCTATGTGAGAAAAAACTTGAACCCAAACAGATAAGAATAAAAAAACCTACACCAATATAATATACAGATGAAAACAATCATTTAAAAAATAACAAAGTATATTATGGTAACTAACGACATTGTAATGAGAGTCTAAACAAGGACAGAAATGACTGATGATCCATTATTACATAGGTACATGTACATGTATATACTTAACGCATGCTGTTCATACTGCATTAGATAATCACTATCGACCGGACGTTGCAGGTTGACACGGTAATGTCTTTTAAGCAGTATTACGTATAAACGCTAAGCATTTTGCCCGTGTAGCGGAGTAGTCAGAGAGGACCTAGTGTTAAGACACTCCGTTCTCCAATATTCACCTGAAATCGAAACAATTGTGTGGAATGCAACGTAGTGATTTGTCGTAGGTATCAGGGCAAAGAAATACAAAAAATAAATACAATCAATTGCCGAGTGGGAATCGAACCCACAATTATCGCTTTCAAGTCAAGCGCTGTCCCACTACACCACTAAGACTTCAAACGTGTTATTGTATAGAAGAGGATTATGTATTACAATTGCACTTAAAGTACACCATGTAATAAGTTTATTTCCAGAGATAAAATTTAAGGTACAATAGTCGAGTGACACTTATCCGGAAGGTAAATATGGTATTTAAGGCTTGTAATAGGTACTGTGCAGTTAGGAAGTTCTATCAAAATAAATAAATTAAGTCAAATAGTTTCTCAGAACGCTCAGAATATCATAATGAATGATCGCCATTATTTATGCATCGGTTCCGGATGGAAAGTGGACAACAGAGTTACTAGGTACCCCCTTACTACATTGCGGTAAAAGCGTATAACAGAAAAAAATTAAATATTGAATGTTTACCACATTTTGTTTATTTGTTACTATATTTATAGATCGAGGGTAGATAGATATAGTCACTGGTTTTCCCCATTTGACTTAGCAAAACACAACATTGGCTATTTGACTAACAAAAAGTAACTTAAATAAGTAGCCTTAGATTCTCTCAGACTACTTTTAAATAGAGCAAAGATACTAAAGCATATAAAAATATATATAAAATAAAAGACTACATTGAAGTTTCCTTATTACATTTTAAAAGGTTTTAAGATACTTGCACTAGTTAAGCTCTAATTAAGTATGTATTAGATTTTAACCTGCTAAGCTCTGACAAGATATGGAGCTTTTAAAATTTTCAAGCAAGTATTACGTTTCTTATCATATTATGCTTTAACATAAAATTGTATTATATTAAAACTTATTTCATATATTGTGGCCAGTTGTGGCGCAGTGGCACAAAGTGTGACTGTAAAGCAACTGGTTGTGGGTTCGATTCCCACTCGAGGAGTGGAAAAAATTTAATATTTCCATTTCTTTCGCTCTGGTGTCGAGGCAAAGTACGGCATTAAGTTCCGCCACTCCAAATTCTTCCCAATTCGGTGGAAAGTGGGGAACGGAGTGTCTTAACACTAGGTTCCCACTGCCTACCCTGCTGTGTGCGGGATACAGCGTTAAGCTATGAAAAAATCATATATTATTAATATTTAAGATAAAAATCGTAGCATAATATTGAATGATTATGAATTTTAGTTGTTAATTATAAGATGTTCAGAAATATATTTTCATTAACGTTATAATATTTATACGTATACGGTTTTTCCCCGCTTTCCGTTTTCCCGGAGAATAGAGTAAGTAGAAACACCTTATCATCTAGACACTCCGTTCTCCATCTTCAGTTTAAATAAGTTCATGACGTTTCGCAGCGTAACTGAACGCCGTACTCTGCCTTACGGAGTAGTTCAGCATTTCGAATTTCGTAGCGGATTTTTATTTCTCTATTAATATTGTATAGGCAGCGCAAACAAAGTTGCGAGCAATAACTAGTGAAAGTATAATTTTTCATAGAAAAAAATAATAAAAATGAAAATAGTGCATAAAATGTTAATCTTCAATTCATTAAAAATAAAAATCCATTTCTTAATACGATTCATACACGTGTATGTCAATTTAGGGTTGTCTGCGTTGTGATATGTGAAGTTTATAATTTTTATACTAATAGTTTTTATTTATATTGAAATGTATTATTTGTAAATCTAGTAGTAGCCAGGGCCAGTAGTGGCCCAGTGGAACAAGCATGTGACTGTAAACGACTGGTTGTGGGTTCGATTCCCTTTCGAGGAGTGGAAATATTTAATATTGCCATTTTCTTCGCTCTGGTGTCGAGATAAAGCCCAGCGTTAAGTTCCGCCACTTAACACGCAATGCATCCAAATTCGGCGGAAAGTGGGGAACGGTGTAACTTAATACTAGATTCCCTCTGCCTACCCTAAAAAAAAGCTATATTTTTTTCCGCCTATTATGGTAATCAGAGAGAACCTAGTGTCAAACCATTCCTTTCTCCACTTTCATCTTAATTTGAAATATTTTGTGCTGAATGGCGTGGCGTAAATAAACTCCGCGTAAAAACCCAGAGTCAAACATAGGCTACCCTAGTCTAGGCCGCTAGTAACATAGTAAATGAATATTAAAAATACTATTTCGTATGTGTAACTTTAAATAAAAATTTAACAAAAAATAATGCACGTTACAGCCCTATTATACCCTTTTTGAACGATTTTAAGGTCAATGAAAAAATAGACAAACACCAAGCAGAATTTTAAAATAAAATATATTATATTATTGAAGTATAAATGTTACAATATTTTTTTGCTTTATGATACGCAATGAACGATAAAACCTAAAGTTGAGAAAAAAATTAAGAATTTAGCTATTTTAAGAGTATTTCAAGATGTTTTTGAAGAACAACTAATAGATAAATATAAAAATCTGAACACAGCAAGATTCGAACTCGCGCCACTTTGAAGCCGTCTAAGCACTCTAACCACTAACCTTAGGTTACGTCGAAATCTACGCTCATTACAACTTATTTGCGTTGATAGCATTTTTCTAAATATATATTATTTAATTTCTGCTATTCAAAGATTATGTCTACGAAGAATCATCAGAATAACATTGTAAGGTCATCGTAGGAGATGGAAGTGGGTTCGATTCCCATTCGGGGGAAAGACTATATTTAAATTTACACTCTTTGCTCTGGCGATTAATACGAATGCGGCTTTGAGTTCTGGCACTCCAAAGATAATGTCTTGGCTTTCGGGTATAAAGTGTTTTCTCTAACTACCCCACTATGCAACAAAAAAGTGAAACTACAAAAAAAATAACACAATAGCTATATATATCATCCTTTTCTATAGAATTAATTAACGTTTAAAAATAAAATGAATGTCAAATAATAATAGGTTGACCACAAATAATTTATTTTAACGGACTGTTTTCATTATATATCATATCAAAGGAAGTTAATTTCAAAAATTAAAATTTGAAATATGTTTAAAAAACCAATGGGTTGGTTGGTGGGTTTCGTTTTTATTTGGGGGAATAATTTTATTCCTATTTTTTTATTTTTATGCTCTGGCAACATAAAGCACGGAGTTGAGTTCCGCCTTTCAATACACAATGTCTCGAAATCGGGGAGAAGGCGAAATATAGAATAACATGAAACTAGGTTATGTCTGTATCTTTGTTTTTTTATTTTAAAAAAGGGGGCAGAGAGATCACCTGATGTTATGTAATCCTTCTCCCGTAGACATCTATGACATTAGAGAAATTATGGATGTGTTGCCGGCTTTGAGGCTAATAAAGGGAGAAGGATGGGAATAAGAACATCTTCTTATTCCCACTCCTCCCCTCTCTCCCGATGGGGAGCTGGCTTACATGTCATCGAACCGAAAAGCATCGTCTGATATTTGACGGTTTGTTTTTGACATGATAATCGTCGCAAACCAGTTGGAGAATGAATCTCGTACCCCCAAATAAATGGGTTACCTGCCTTTAGCGGAGGGAAATGAAGGTTGAAAAACATTTTTTCCATAAATTCATAAGAAAAGAAGCTGATGATGATTTTCTATCTATTTCTATATAAATTTTAAAATTAGCAACCTCTATACTCCTCTGTCCGTATTATTTACATAAGAAGGGGTAGAACATTTTTTGCCTACCCTCTAATCTAATATGCATCTCCCGTATTTTGGCGGAAAGGAAGGGATTCAATAAATCACTTCGTTGTCACCTTTTCACCTATTTAGAGTTATCGAATGATATTGAAATATTTTTTGATAAATTAAAATATAAAGACTCTTTTTAGAATTCATCTACTATTTTTATTTTATTAACTAAGACACGTCCCACTTTATGTGTAATTTTATTATAAATTTGCTTTTTGTTGCATAGGTCTAGGCGTGACTATTTTCCACATCAAGGGCTAGGGGATCTTGCAGCTCTTCTGGTGTTACAGGAGGTATAAAGAAAAAAAGCAGTATATATAAAACAAAAAATTAGATTCACGTTAGGCGTAACACAATTAAACTAAAATTTAAGCAGCTTAAGTGGTAAGAGTTAAAGAAAGTACATAATACTGAAAAATACCGAAAAGGATTTCCCGTAGCGTAGCGTAGCATATAATAGTACCATATAGGTATAAAAATATGACGGCGTTGAGTTCCACTATTTACTACGCTATCAGGCAAAAATAGGAGAACGGAGTGTCTTAACACTAAAACCTCTGTATCTACTAAATGCAGAAAAAAGTGTTAAAAAACGTATTAAACAGGCATTTAGAAAACGTATAAAAATTTGAACGCAGCTGGATTCGAATCCGCGCCTCCTGAATACCGGTCAGGCACTCTCACCACTGAGCCATGTGTTCTGTGGTACCTATGTGTGGAATAACACATTAAAAATGTTTAAAAAACATATTAAACACTTCACTCAACATAATTAACAGATCCTTTATAAAATATCAAATGTTTGTGATGTCCGTTTGATCTAACAAACGTTATGTTACCCTTTGTTGTTTGTATAATGAAATGAGATTTTGATCTCCATACTAATTTGTTTCAAGGCAGTTGTTACTGCAGTTTTATCGTGATATACTGACGGCTAGCTGTGTTTTGTTTTTATATAGTAAATTTTACACTATTTTCTTTAGACTAACAATTTAAAGTGTAAATATTTTGTAAAATGTGTGTATTTTAAGGATAATTGTGTCTTGAGGATATTGTGAATTCATTTAATTTAATGTTTTATTTATCGATGAAAACAAAATTCTGTTGTGATATTGTGGTAAAAAGTGTTTTATAGCTCAGTTTCGACTTTGAACATACGAAATATGTAAAAACAATTAAAACTGTACATTACTTAACTAATCTTTGAAGGTATCTACGTACGTACATATACACTTACTATGTTTTCAAAATTGTTTATTATTTCTTAGATATTGTAATTCGAATTGCAAATATATAGCCACGTGTAAACAACCTTGGTATAGATGGTAATATATTTTTTTATTTATTAGTATAAACAAAACGAACCATATTTTATTACGTCAAAGATGGTTATGAGTTGGATTCCCTCTCAATTAAATTATCTTAATTTGTGGCCAGTCGTGGTGCAGTGGCACAAGCGTGTGACTTACTGTCGGTCTGTATCCCGCGCATAGCAGGGTAGGCAGAGGGAACCTAGTGTTAAGATACTCCGTTCCCCACTTTCCGCCGAAATCGCAGGCATTACGTGTTAAGTGGCGGAACTTAACGCCGTGCTTTGCCTCAACACCAGAACGAAGAAAATGGAAATATTAAATATCTCCACCCCTCGAGTAGGAATCGAACCCACAACCAGTCGTTTCCAGTCACACGCTTGTGCCACTGTGTCACGACTGGCCCCTAAATATATCCTGACTTATATATACTAATAGCAAGTTAAGTATCTAACCTCAAAAATTCCCGGGTTCACATATTCGTAGGCACACGCACAAAATGATTAAATTCAAATATTTTGGCATCACTCAAGCGAAAGTTACGCTCTTACCAACTCGGTTGGTTTTAATTTGAAGTACAATATATATATTATATCTATTCTATATAAATTCCACAAATATTTCAATAGTGAATTTCCTAATAAATAATTCACATATTTTCGTAATTGAAACTAATTATGTATTATAGTTTTAGGCATACAGAGTTTAGTGATCAAATTTTAATTAGATTTTATATGGCATTTATATTATGAAAATTTTTGATTACTAGTCTTGAGGGCTATCGTTGTGCAGTGCGACTGTGTCTGACTGTTTACACGAAGGTGGACACGTAGGTTTGACTTTCATTCGAGTCATTAAATGATTTTCACTTCTTCGCTCTGCTGACAAGATAAAACGCGTCGCTAAGGTCCACCATTCAATACGAAATATCTGAGATTCAGGGAGAAAGTAGGAAACAGAGTAGCTTGAAGACACTCCGTTCGTCTCTCTGCGTGAATATGAAGCTGATTGCTAGCATATTGAAATTTATTTTAGAAAATGTGGAATCTGAACCAGATTTTTTATAGAAGTAACTTTTGACTACATATAAGCTGTAGATTTTTTATTTTTTTTAGGCCGTGTCCCGTTAAGACACTTTATTCCCTTCGTGTTAAGTGGCGGAACTTAACGCCGCGCTTTGCCTCGACAGCAGAGTGAAGAAAATGGAAATAATATTTTAATATTTTCATTCCTCGACTGAGAATCGAAAAGACGACCAGTCGCTTTACAGTCACATCTATTTGACTTTGCGCCACTACTAGCCCCAGCCGTAGATAAAACTTAGAATAATCTTTATATTCAAAAATATTTGCGTTTATTTGATTTGCTTAGATTAGGCTCACATGAATTGTCCAATTAGTCATATTTCTGTAAAATCTTAAGTTCTTATCTTTCCGTTCTCTTTTTGTCGGCACTGCATAGAGATTTCGTAGTTGGCAGACTTAGGTAACATTTAACGTGTTTACTTTGAAAAAAATATATTATTTATTCATATGTACATATGAAATCTCCAAAATATAAGTGAATTTTGCACCCACAAAGCGTTTAATCAATGGTTTAATAAAGGCCCAATTGTATCTCGAAGTCCAAAAAATTGTGTCATTTTTAATCTTTCAAATATGTTTTTTTTTAAGAAAATAACTATTATTTATCATAGCACTAAATATATCTTATCATTGGCTTTGACATATATAGACGATATACTTCTAATGTTTAGAGAAATTTAAAACGTCTCATAGAATACGAAGACTTCACTCCAAGTTTGCCAAACAAAATAGAGAAACACTAAACTAATGGTACAGTATTATACGAGGGAATCGAATTAACTGTTTCAATTTGTCTGACGAATACCCGGTTTGTTTAGCTAAGGTGGAATAGAATAGAAAATAGTTTAACTAACTATAATTAACTCTGAGTAATCTTGCTAAACTGTGCACAGCACTAGTTTCAATTGTGGATATTGGCTCAAATGCTTCTTTTACCTAAGTCAATTCATTTCCTTTTGGTTTCATTTTTTGTCCTGCGTAACAATGTAGTCTAAGAGAACCTGGTGTCAAAACTCTGTGTTTTTTACTTTCTATTTGAAAAAGAGACATTGTGCGTTTAGTGGTGGAACTCAATGTCGCCCTTTGTCGTGAGAGGGTGGAATAATGAAAATAATTTAAATATAATAATTTCTCTTAGTAGGGATTGTTTTCCTAGGTGGGGATTGAATCCATTACCATTGCGTTTACATTCGAATGCTGTCCAACTGCACCACCTTTACCTTTAAGCCAATTCTATGTAGGTTATGTAGAGATTATTTAATAAAATATCATTCTGTTAAAGCCACTGTTTACTAGTTAATAATTGCCTACATGTACCCCATTATCATAATTCAATTATTTTAATTTCTTCACTCTGGGGAATAAGGCGAGACGGCGTTGAGCTCCGTCACTCTTCACGCAATATTTTAAATTTGAGTAGAAAGTGGAGAATGGAGTGTTTTGACATTGGGTTCTCTCTGACTATGAGTGTTGTCAGTCCTATAGGCTATAGGCCTTTCCTAGGAAAGCAGTTCTGATCCGGATAAAAACCAAAATAACGAAAACAGGAAATATGACATTAAATGAAAACGGTATTAACTTAATATAAATCTGACACACGTGTATTTAGAAATATCATCTGCAGTTATTACATAGTGGTAAGCCCGAGGCCACCTTAAAAGTCTTTCCACGATTTCATACATTTTATATGAGCCTTGCACTCTATTGCATGAAACCGTTACGATTTTATTAAATATCTGCCCGTTTCGACGAAGTTATAGTTGATAGTAAATTGTGAAGATTAAGAATAGAGAGATATTTTATAAAAAAATCAAGGATTCATTTTTTAATTGTATTTTGAAAATGTACTATTCGAATAATAAATGAATGATAATTCATAATAAGTAGGATTATTTTGATATAATTGTTCCATTCATCCTAGTACACCAGGCGCATTACATTTGTTAGAAATTGGAAGGGAAGTAATAGATATATTATTATTACTACTCCACAACAACATAAAACATAAAAAATAAACTCTATTAAATAATAGTATAGATTAATCAATCGATAAATACTATTCTTAATTTTACGCTGTTGAGACACTCAGAATTAGGTGGCGTACTTCAACGCCTTGTCTTAACTAAGCAGAAAAATGAAAATAATATAAACATAATCATCCATGTGGAAATTGTACCGAAAACCACTGCGTTTATAATCATACGGTATTCGATTCCTTATAAAAGTAGTAATGTAGTACTTTAATTATTTTAAATGCATAAATAATATTTAAAATGAAAAACAAGCTTTATAGATATGTATATAGCTAATATTTTATTTTTAAAAATCTAGTGCTAAGGCACTCCGGTTTCCAGCTTCACCATGCCTGCTTTGTCCTAGACAGTAGAGTAAGTAGGCAGAAAGTCAATTAAAATAATTTAAATGTATTTTAATCAAGGGAATCGAACCAATAACCTTCACATTTAGCCAGTTGCTATCCCCAAAACAACTTTAAACAAATTCTTTACTAACTGCGATTAAAACTTATCTTTCTAGCGCTAGGACATCTGCTTCAAATAATTACTCTGGCCTTTAGTCCTTACTGTGTTAACATTAATTGTCGTGTCAAACGATTTTAACTTCAATTGACCGAAGCAATGACCGCGGTGACACATACTAAAGCACCTGCTTGGAATGTACCTAATTTATTTAGATATTTTACATTATTTTGGATTATTGAGACAACGTAGTGACGAATCATTCCATTTTATTATTTTTTAAAGTGTTATTAAGATCTTGTGGCCAGTCGTGGCCCAGTGGCACAAGAGTGTGACTGTAAACGACTGGTTGTGGGTTCGATTCCCACTCGAGGAGTGGAAATTATATTTCCATTTTCTTCGCTCTGGTGTCGAGGTAAAGCGCGGCGTTAAGTTCCGCCACTTAACACGTAAGCCTCCGAATTCGGCGGAAAGTGGGGAACGGAGTGTCTTAACACTAGGTTCCCTCTGCCTACCCTGCTGTGTGCGGGATATAGCGTGAAGCTAGTGTTATTAAGATATATGTACTAAAATTGAAGGTAGATGGAGAACAAAGTGTCTTGACACTAAGGGCTCTGAATATCTATTATGCAAGAGCAGCGTGAAGTTACAAAAAAAGGAATATTTGTTTGCTCATTCGTCATTTCCTCAATCAAGAACGGAATAATGAAAACTATTTAAACATAACAATAGTAGTAACTGAGTATCGTACTCATTACTATAGCATTTACAGTCCATTATGACTAAGAATATTTTTCAGAGACAAATATTTTTATTTTTTTTTAGCTTCACGCTGTATCCCTTTTAGGGTAGTGTGAAAGAACGGAGCGCTATACAAGATGGACCCTGCATACTTCTTTCTCCTTTCGTCCACTGTCATCAACCTCGTCACCTCGTCATACACGCCGGGGTGTCCTCATGCTTTTACGTGACCTTCCTCCAGTATGGTCGATACTGTGTTTTCGAAGGTCAACCAAGGTCTCCCCCTGCCTCTCTTACCACTCATTTTTTATATTAGAAAAATATAATTGTGATATATCAAAAACAATATCAGGTTTTATTAATGAAAATGTTTTAAATGTTAATTCTATAGCAAGATTTGAAGTGACAACTATCGCGGTTTCTAATGCCACTTGAAAAAATATTTAAATTCTTATAATTTATCGAAATATTTAAATTATTATAATACAAATACTAGTAAAATCTGCGGCGTTAAATTCCGCCACTTTTCAAACAGTCGTCTTTAATTCGAGGCGGAAAGCGAAAAAGGGAGTATTTTGACATTTAAATATTAATTTATTTTCTTATAGTATGATACTGTTTGTACCTATGTATGTATATACAATTATCGTACGTTAATTGATCGATAATTGAATAAAAGCTGATTAATCGTATACCTAGTTCTAACTACCAATTTAACTTGTAGTTAGTTGTTAAAACTACTTTACTGTTATTGATAATGGGAAAAATTGCTTGTTATTTATTTCTTTGAATTGATTTAATATTTTCATTTCATATTTAATATCTTTATATACGTTTTATTCAAGGAAAAATGTAGAAAAAAAAAGTTTTTTAATAGTACAGCGCCCTGACCGCTAAGCTAAACATTCTTGGAAGGTTTCCAAGGGACACAGGTTCGAGTCTTGCTACGTACAAATTTTAATACGTTTTCTAAAGGTAGATTTCATATACTTCTTTACTTATCTACCTATATGTGAATAACAATATTAAAAGACTTAATTATTAGCATTCTCTCTTGTCAAATGATTGTTCGTAAAATAATCTTTGTGTAGACATTTGTAAAGTCCTCATAGTTATCTTAACAACGAGGATAAATTGTAATAATACGCTTATTTGATTTTCTACGCAGACTTGGCAATGAAAGAGGACAAGAGGCACAGGTTCGTTTAATTTTTTAAAATTTTCTAAAAACGTAACGATTGCCATGAAATGAATATCTTTATTGTGCAATATATCTAAATTCATAACATTAGTATTTATTCCGATCTCAATTATTAAAGTACAAAATTAGATTTCACAATCTAACGCGTGACATTTCAAAATGGCCAGAAAATGAGAGAACGAATATTTATTCTCTAAGAATGAGACCCACAGTGGATTCCATCTGTCTATAAATGCTAAGATTGTAGATTCTATTCCCACATAAAAATATAATTATACTTAATATAATCACTATTTACTCGGGCACAAAACATGTCGTTGAGTTTTGCTTCCTTGCACGTAATTCCTTGAAGTTACTCATAAAATAGAGAACGGAATAAGACATTTAGAAAACGTATAAAAATTTTAACGCAGCGGGATTCGAACCTGCGCCTCCGGAATAACGTCCACCCTATCTCACCACTGAACCATGTGTTCTACTACCATCTGCGTCGAAATTCTTAAACGCATGCAATAGACATGTACGCTTTATTTTTGTTGTTAGCATCTCTGTAGAGAGATTTTTAGAAATTTCTGCTACCCAAAGATTATTCTACGAACAATCGTTTGGCAACAGAGAATGAATTTAAAACATTTTTAAAATGTTATTCCAATCTTAGGAAAGTTGAAAAAGAGATTTAAAAAACTTAATTATTATCTATTCAATTATTAAATTATTATCTATATATTAATGGTATTCAGGAGGTGCGAGTTCGAATCCCGCTGCGTTCAAATTTTTATGCATTTTCTAAATGTCTTTTTCAATTTTCCTAACTGTGGAATAAAACTTTAATTAAAAGGAAACTAAATATTTTGATACTAAGGTAGTTAAACTTGATTAGCAAAATTCAACTTTATTATACCAAAACGGAGAAATGAAAATAGCTTCACGCTATATCTTGCATGCAGCAGGGTAGGCAAGGGGGACCTAATGTTAAGACACTCCGTTCCCCACTAAATTGAAACGAAAATAAGTTAAACATAAATATTCCTCGGGGGAATGATTATATTTAATTTCTCCCCTCTGGTACCACAGACAAAGCGCGGCGTTGAGTTCCGCCTCTCAACACACAATACCTCGGTTTTGAGCAGAAAAAGGAGGAAGGAGTGTCTTAACAGTAGGTTTTCTCTGACTACCTCGCTATGAGTTTAAAAACATGTAGCTTCACGCTATATCCCGCACACAGCAGGGTAGGCAGAGGGAACCTAGTGTTAAGACACTCCGTTCCCCACTTTCCGCCGAATTCGGAGGCATTGCGTATTAAGTGGCGGAACTTAACGCCGCGTTTTACCTCGACACCAGAGCGAAGAAAATGGAAATATTAATTATTTCCACTCCTCGAGTGGGAATCGAACCCACAACCAGTCGTTTACAGTCACACGCTTGTGCCACTGGGCCACGACTGGCCACTAAAAGCATGTAGCGCTTATAATTAATCCTTCACATGAGAATCGAACCCATAACCACGTTTACAGCGAGACGCTCACAACATAATAACACTTGCATAATAATAAGTAAAAACGGCGAAGAAAATAAATAAAAAAGGCAGCTTTAAAGAATCTAATAAAAATATATGAAACTCCATCTTACTCGGTGTAATGTATGTAAATTAGTTTGTAACTCCTACCGTGGAATGGTCAACGGTGCAGTTTCTATTATATCTAACAGTACCCAGTTGTGTTTTACTACTATACTGTACTATACTTTACTTTAATACAATGTTAAAATAACAGTTGTATTCTCGTGCATTATATATAGAATATTCGATTGACGTGAAACTGTTTTAAAATAAGTGAAATAAAGTGGTTTCTAAGAATTATTTTTGGGAAATGACAAAGGCTTTTATTTAGACACATTTTAAAAGCTCCGTTTTGTTTAGGCAATTGGTACTATTAAATCGATATATTGATATAAATGTCTGGATCTAATTGATTATTTTAATATTTTTTTTGTACATTGTGTGGTGTTTTGTAAGAAAGCTTTTATATTTTAGAGATTTTGTTAGGGTAGTGGAATGCAAGGCAGTTGGTACTTCTGCGCTGGTATAAAACCCCAAACGACACCACAGTGACGCAGTGCAACAATGTCTGACTGTATGTAATGCTTATTAGTTCGATTCCAACTCAGTGAATTGCAATATATTGTTAAATTAAGGTGGAATAGAATATAAAGGCCACAGTAGTAGCACAACGTCAAACAGCAAACGCGATGATCTATTCCTATTATTTGTGTTATTTTATTTGTACGAAAATTATCAGCTCTGGTAAACAATAGCACAGCGTTGAGTTCCGTCATTTTCTTTTACTTTCTATTTTTTTTTTTAGCTTCACACTGTATCCCCCATACAGCAGGGTAGTCAGAGGGACCCTAGTATTAGGTACTCCGTTCCCCACTTTCCGCCGAATTCGGAGGCATTGCGTGTTAAGTGGTAGAACTAACCGCGCTTTACCTCGACACCAGAGCGAAGAAAACGGAAATATTAAATATTTCCACTCCTCGAGTCGAAATCAAACCCACATTTTATTTTTACATTTCAAATTTAAGCAAAAAGCGGAGAGAAGAGTCTTTGACACTATTTTTTTCTGACTACCTTCTTATCTAGAAAAAAATATCATTTTGAAAAAAATATAAAATTTAAAAGCACACATAAATTAAGGTTACGGCAGTAATAAGACGTGCATCATACGACAAAATTAGATCGAGTTCGCGTAGGTCAATACAATTATACGTAATTGGAAGGGCGGTTAAGCTTTTGCTTTAATGTATGTTATCATAGTGTTTAGTGCTTGTGAAGTGGCATGTTCCGTATTACGTGGCAAGTTGAATGGTAAGTGGATTTTTTAAAATAACATTAATTGTTTTAATAAAAAAAAAAATATTTAACCGGTTTAATCGAGTATACATTTGGTATTTTTAAAAATCCGAATGTAGACTGGGTCAGTGTACTTGTGACCATGGACCACTGTTAATGTTCGAAGCGCTGGGTTCCAAAAATGTATTTTCTAATACCAAAAATATACGCGATTAATCCAGTTTTATGTCAAACGTTTTTCTTCCTTTTAAATAAGTTTTTGTGAGAAAAAAAATAATTGTAGGTGGTAATAATTATAGGAAAAAATAGTGCTTACTCACTCTTTTGATGGAAAGTATATGTAATTAAATTTTTAATTGATTTTTTTTGCTCCACCAAAACAAAAAAAAATCATAATCCTTTATAATAAAAACTAAACTTATAATACATTATAAATGATTGTATTCTTTATATATAAACGCGGCATGCGAAGCAATAACATATAATAATACTAAGGACACGTGATCCGTAATTTTCGTTAACAAAATTTGAATTATTACATTTTTCCTTGTTAATTTACTAGGCTTTGAACTCAGACGTTACTATTTATAGATAAGCATTTTCTTAAGGAGTTCAAAATATTTAGTAGAAGCCTTATTGTAACGGTTACCATTATTTTATAAAAATATTATTATTATAGTATTTTTCCCAAAGTTGAGACTGTACTTGAAGGGATAAAACTCAAGGATGTTTTATAGAAGTAGATTAGGAGAACTAAATTATTTTCTCTTAAGCTTCTTTTCTTCTAGTGGAAGCTTAACTTTTAACCTTTTAAAATGAGACTCGATCATCGCAATATCGGGTTATAGTTATAAATCTGTTATTATTTTAAATTTGTTGGAGTTAGTCAAAAAAATATAATTTTTCCAAAATATTTTTTATGATATAATAATGTGTAGTATTCTTGTATTGTTTTATTTCTTTTTCTTTTTTTTTTAGTTTCACGCTGTATCCAGCAGGGTAGTCAGAGGGAACCTAGTGTTAAGACACTCCGCTCCCCACTTTCCGCCGAATTCGGAGGCATTGCGTGTTAAGTGGCGGAACTTAACGCCGCGCTTTACCTCAGCACCAGAGTGAAGAAAATGGAAATATTAAATATTTCCACTCCTAGAGAGGGAATCGAACCCACAACCAGTCGTTTACAGTCACACGACTGTGCCACTGGGCCACGACTGGCCACTATTTTATTAGTATTTTCACTTATACCTTTTTTTTTAATATTTTTTTTAATATATAAAATCATTTTTTTTTCACAATATCAGAGCTTAAAACTAAGTAGGTTTTATGTAAATTATAAATATGTTGATTTCTTTACAATTTTAGAATGCGTACTTAATTTTTCTATTATATAATTTTAAATATACTACCGAGTAAAATATTTATTGGTTATTGATAAAATGAAAAAATGAAAGTTAAGGTAAAATTAAATCTTTTCTTAGCTTTTTAGCTTAGTCGTAATGGAGAATGTTAACTAATTTTGATTATTAGCATTCCATATTCTATGTCAAAAATAAAAAATACTAGTGAAAGAATTGCTTCGATACGTCAATTAATTTCCGAGTTATAAGTAAAACAAGTTGTAACCGGCCAGTGAACGTGTGACGTCATCCTACAACACGCTCATTCTGGCACTCTCAATCCGCTCTTGGTCGCGCGCCCGTTCGTCGTAATTATACTTAAATACTTTTTAAAATGTCTTTAACACTTTCCTTCTTTACTTCTATAACGCAGTCATCAGTAAGCGCGCCAGGCGAGGCACCAATCATGGGTCAGTCATTCTTAAAAAAAAGACCAGATTCTGCTATTTTTACAATGTGTATCTTTTGTTGTACACTGAGCAACTTCGTGCATTTTTGAAGCTGTTATACATCCGTAGCGCATCTGAAACCACAAATTTGGATCTGATTTAGCTGTTGTTCGTTCTTACAAAATGTTATAAAAGTTTCGACGTCAAAATCAACACAGGATTTTTGGAATGATTCAATTATGAATGGATCTATCTAAATATATCTTATCAACTTCTTTTTTCACATATAAAATGTGAAAGAAAACACTTTATTTCAAGTTGTCAAAAATATTTTTCCATTCTGACCGGCTTCATGAAGTATGTACCAATATCAATTTTGTACCAATGTACCAATACCAATATCAAACCACTTGTACCAAAATCTTTAGCTTCAAATCATAATCATTTTCGGTATGGTACCAATACCTGAGTGCTTAGATTTTTTCAAATAACACTTGGTACCATTCGTTGGAGGCTCGTCACTATGACGATGTAGCCACATTAAAAATGCTATGCTATAGCATATAGCTATGCTATATGTGTACAGCCACCTCTTCTGGCGGCACTATCACCGCAAGTTACATTTAAAACTTCTTGATTCTTTTCATTGCATTCTGAACTACAATGATAAGGTGTGGTACGTACACTGTGTTCTGGTGTGATTCTCCATTTAACCGTACATACATCACCTACTCTTTTTATTTTACATAACCTGTTGTTTATGTTCAAGTAACCGTTGGCGATGACCGGCTTCAAATAAAAATAATTATATACATGTGCCATACATATGTTAGTAAAAAATCAAATAAATAAAAAAGTTTAGTACATCTAAGTACGTAAGGCCATTTTTTTTAGAAAAACAAAACACAAACATAAAAAGGTTTAGTACATCTATAACATTCAACCAACGACATCTACATCCTAGGTAGTAGGATAGGTATCCTACTTTCTACTAATATTATAAATGCGAAAGTTTGTGAGTGTGTGTATCTTTCAAGTAAAAACTACTGAACGGATCTGGACGAAGCCTGGGAAAATTTACAGTTTCCGAGGGAAACGCGGGTGAAGCTGCTGGCGGAAGCTAGTATGCAATGTATATTTATTTAAATTTACTAAGAAAAGCGGGACTTATATATATATATATATATATATACATACGTACCTATACATATACACATACGTACCTACTTACGTATAGCTACATTTTTTTATCTTAAAGTTATTTAACCTTAAAATTTAACCGTCGGTAGGTACTTCTAGTATTTGAGTTGCATTCGTCATTATGACATTAGTAAGATATTTTGAACAGATAAACTTTTAAACATAAGTATTACGGAAAGTTTATATTACTTAACTTTGCATTTTTATTCCTCACATTTCGGCGGCAACAAAATCACTGTTATATGCAATATGATAAATAATGCGCAACCATTAATCCATTTATTTTATGTAGATTATCCTTTTTTCGAATCCTTCATCCATTTTATTAATCGAATAATATTTACCATTATTAGACTACTAATGTAATTACGCGGACGAAAACACAACAAATCCCTATACACCTACTATAACAGTGTTGCAATATGACGTCACAAGCGGTCAAGTGGCTTTTAGCGGGACTCGATATTTTTCGAAACTTTGAATGCCTATAAAATCAAAACTACTAGATATTTTTAAATAAAACAAAAACTAATGTATTTGTATACTTCTAAGCTTTACTGAGACAAAATTTCAAGTGATTTGGCATACCTAGTAACATTATCCATTAAGTTTAGAATAACAATAATATTTCAAGAAATGTCTATATACAATTATCGAATTATCAGAAAATATTTATTAATAGTCTTATATTTTTTTTACCCGCGACGGAACGGCGACTGTATATGTGTTTGGAGTGAGAGGTTGTTTGTTTGTTTGTTTGTTTGTTTGCTTGTTTGTTTGTTTGTTTGTTTGTTTGTTTGTGTGTTTGTGCAAATTACTATGTCAATTATTTCCAAAACTATAAGTCCGATTTTGATACGGTTTTCTATGATAGGTTAAGGTTCAATTGGCGTATGTTCTTAGATATGTCTTATTGCCTTAACTCACCAGGGGGCGCTGCAGTAAGCATTTTACGTGAAAACGAATGTTTTCAATTATCTCAAAAAATAATAGTCTGATTTCCATAGATTTTCAGTGGTAGATCAGGTTTAATTGGTGGATGTTCTTGGATATGTTTTATCGTGTCAAACCACCAGGGGGCGCTGCAGTAAGCATTTGTTTTTACTTTTTTTGTATTTATTTGTCTAAAACCGAAACTACTGCTCCGATTGAAAAGAGTTTTCATAAAAAGATTCATCTTTGCTTGATGCATATTTTAAGATTTTTCTTTTTTTGTTACGGGAAAAACTCACCAGGGGGCGCAGCAGTAAACATTTGTTTATGCTAATCAAAAACTACTGGTCCGATTTACATGTAACTTTCAAGGATAGGTTCAGGCTTAATTGGTGCATCTTTTTATATATGTGCTACAGTGACCACTTATCAGGGGGCGCTGCAGTAAGCATTTGTTTGTACTTTTTTGTGTAAAACCAAAATTTTTCTTGTATTTGTTTGTCTAAAACCGAAATTACTAATTCGATTAGATAGAGTTTTCAGAATTAGATTTAGCTTTGCTTTGTGCATATTTTAAGATTTTTGTTTTTTGGTTACGGTGAAAATTCACCAGGGGGCGCTGCAGTAAACATTTGTTTATGCAGAGCAAAAACTACTAGTCCGATTTAGATGAAACTTCCAACGATAGGTTCAAGTTTAATTGGTGTTTCTTTTCATATATGCGTTACGGTGACTACTCACCAGGGGGCGCTGCAGTAAGTACACTTGTTTGTGCGAAACTAAAACTACGAGTCCGATTTGAATGCAGTTTTCAATGATAGATTCAAGTTTACATAGTGCATATTTTCATATATGTGTCATGTATGTTTACTTAGTGCATATTTTCATGTATGTGTTAACTCTCTGGGGGGCGCTGCAGTAAGTAGCTGCTTCTATTTTTTTGTGTAAAACCAAAACGACTAGTACGATTGAAAAGAGTTTTCAGTATTAGATTCCGCTTTGCTTATAGCATGTTTTTAAATTTATATTACAGTGACAAGTCACCAGGGGGCGCTGCAGTAAAATATTGTTTGTGCAAAGATAAAATGACGAATTTGATTTGGATGCAGTGTCAATGATAAGTTCAAGTTTAATTACTGCATGTTCTTGGATATGTTTTATCGTGTTAACTCACCAGGGGGCGCTGCAGTAAACATTTGTTTGTAATATTTAATGCAAAGCTACAACTACTAGTCCGATTGCGCAGAGTTTTTAGTATTAGAGTTACCTTTACTTGGTGTAAGTTTTTAGGTATTTTTTTTACGTTATGAACACGCCAGGGGGTGCTGCATTAAACATTTAATTATGCAAAGCTAAAACTACAAGTCCAATTTGGATGCAGTTATCAAAGATAGGATCAGGCTTAATTATTGCGTGTTCTCGTATATGTGTCATGGTGACACCTCACCAGGGGGCGCTGCAGTAAGCATTTGCTTTTATTTTTTGTGTGAAACCTATTTAGTTGCAGTTTTCTGTGATAGGTTCTGGTTTAATTGCTGCGTGTTTTTATATGCCATATCACGAACTACCACGGGGCGCTCCAGTATAAATTAGTTTGTTCAAAATCAAAACTACTACTGGGTTTTGTGATTTTCACTGATTTGGTTAGACTTAAGTTTCGTGGAAATGTTATGGTGACAATCTGCCAGGCGCTGCAATAAGCATTTGATAACCAGAAAGCATTGGGTTTATAATTTCTTTTGGATTTGCATGAAGATTAATATAAAGTATTTCGATATTATGTAATAATATATAATGTGTATCTATTCACTTTAAAAAGTTTAAAATAAAAAGCAAAATTAAAAATTTTGAAAAAACCCACGACGGTTTAATTGTAATTGAAAAAGGATAAAATAACTGTAAATCCCCCGCCTAAAAGAATATATGTAACGAGATGATGGGGACGACTTCGTCGGGGGCTGCCAGTTGCAATCCCTATTTTAAATATAGTAGCTAACAGTATAGATTTCGTTTTAAAGTTTTTAAAATACCAGTTATCAAAACTGTAAATTCATATTAATATTTTAATTTTTTGGGAACCTGTTTTAACAGCAAGAAAACCTATGAGAAGATTTGTGCAAACTTAAAGTAATGACAGCCCCCGACGGAGTCGTCCCCATCATCTCGTTACATATATTCTTTTAGGCGGGGGATTTACAGTTATGTTATCCTTTTTCAATTACAATTAAACCGTCGTGGGATTTTTCAAAATTTTTAATTTTGCTTTTTTCTAATGACTTTATTTCTCGCATAGGAAGTTCTTCAGATTCCAACTAAAATAGAGATTTTTTTAGCTGAGTGGCGAGAATCTACGTCATACTTTGTTCACCATAGTAGAAAAAATAAAACAAGGGAACCTACAACCCATCTGGATAGTCAGTCGCTATACCACTGCACTACCTTAGTGCAGTGGTATAGCGGTCTCATATGAAATATGAACTAACCAAAACAAATTAGCATATAATAAACAAAATATAAAATTTCTAGCTTATCAAAACCACTCATACATTTATTGAATGTTAATCAATACTTAGTTCATTTTATTTAATGCTGCTTTCAAAATATTAAATTTCAAAGTCAGTACCATTGTTTGCAATATAAAATTATAGCTTGAATATTATAAGACCTTTTAATGTTCATTTCATTGAATACAACAGTTACATTAAATTTTCAGTTTCATCCGTTAATACTTTTTGGTTCGAATTAAAGGTAATGCGTTTGTTATAATAAAATGCTTTGTATTTTATTTTTAACTAGCGGCCCGCTCGCGGCTTCGCCGCGTTATCTAAGTGGCTCTTTAATCGGTGTCGGTATATTGCAACCCTCGGTGGTCGATTTTTTAAAAATAAAGTAGCCTATGTTTAACATTGGATTATCAACTATATTTATTCTGAAATTCATTACAATCGGTCAAGCGTTTTAGATTTTTCATAAAAACTTTCATACCCTTTAGACGTTAATTTTTGAAAAAATAAGTAGCCTATGTTTGACCCTGGGCTACGTACTACTTTGATTCCAAATTTCATCTAAATCGGACAGGTAGATTAGCCGTGAAAGAGTGACAGACAAACAGACATACTTTCGCATTTATAATGTAAATATGTACTAATCGCTGACCGCAAGCTCATCAAAATTAAATAAAATTAAGTGAAACCTTTATTTTCTTGGTCTTTATACATTTTGCGATAAATTACTTAAACCAGCATAATTTTTTTGATAATTCAAAATACACTTTAGAGAATTCGATATTTGCAGAGGTTATGTGAAATGTTAAAATGGTTGACGCTATGCATACATAATTAATTAAGAAAGTATTATTTTTTAATTTGACTCGTAATTCAAAGATACGAAAATAGGTGATCATATTTAATATTAATAATAATATAAAGATATTACTAGCACTGCCTCTAATAATTTCACATTGAAAAAGACATTTAAAGAAAACGTATAAAAATTTGAACGCAGCGGGATTCGAACCCGCGCCTCCTGAATACCGTTCAGGCGCTCTCACCACTGAGTCATGCGTTCTACTAGCCGCTGCGTCGAAATTCTTATACGCTTTATTACAACTTATTTATGTTGTTAGCATCTCTGTAGAGAGATTTTTACAAATTTCTCAAATAAGTTGTAATAAAGCGTATAAGAATTTCGACGCAGCGGCTAGTAGAACGCATGGCTCAGTGGTGAGAGCGCCTGAACGGTATTCAGGAGGCGCGGGTTCGAATCCCGCTGCGTTCAAATTTTTATACGTTTTCTTTAAATGTCTTTTTCAATTTTCCTAAGTGGGGAATAACACTTTAGGAAACAACGTTTAAAAAGTATTTAATAAATAGCATTCTCTCTTGCCCAATGATTGTTCGTAGAATAATCTTTGGGTAGCAGAAATTTGTAAAAATCTCTCTACAGAGATGCTAACAACATAAATAAGTTGTAATAAAGCGTATAAGAATTTCGACGCAGCGGCTAGTAGAACGCATGGCTCAGTGGTGAGAGCGCCTGAACGGTATTCAGGAGGCGCGGGTTCGAATCCCGCTGCGTTCAAATTTTTATACGTTTTCTTTAAATGTCTTTTTCAGTATTCCTAAGTGTGGAATAACACTTTAAAAAAAAAATGTTTAAAAATTTCACAATAGATGTTCTGGACATATGATTTTAAATTATTAACGAAAATGGTCTTTGCCTATTAACCATTTCACCACCAAAAGTATTTAGAAACTCATAACAATTTTAACGCTACCATTTGAAGATATAGTTCAATGAGCTAGAGCATTTACATGTATTTCCAAATCACAGTATTACGTATGATTTATTATTATATTACAATAAAATTATATTTTGTATAAAAAAACGATTTTAACGGTTCAAAAACATGAAGTATATATACATTTCATATGTTTTAGACGTACAGACATACATATATTCCATTATGACGACGCCTACGAAATACTATTTGTCACGTTTCTCTGATAGTCATGAATAACCTAGTAACATTTTAGGCCGCTCTCTGAGTCAAATCAAATCAAAAATCGTGTATTCACTATATTGACTTTGTTATAATGACTTATTTTATAAAATAAACTAACGTTTTATAATCAAATAAAGATCGCATGTTTATATAAATTATAAAACATTATAATTTTGAAGTGGAGTGACTTGACACTAAGTTCTCTTTAACTCAACATTTTACAAAACGTATAAAAAAAATTATGAAGCCGCGTAAAAGCTTCAAACATATAATTATTAATATGTTTGATTTTATATTATAATTTTATTATAACTTGTTTTGGTCTCGTATAAGAATTCATAATTTCCTAAAACAATGTATGTCGTGTAAGAATTTTGACGCAGCTGGTAGTAGAACGGACGACTTAGCGGTCAGAGCGCCTGGACGGTTTTCAGGAGTCGCAGGTTCCAATTTCGCTGCGTTCAAATTTTTATACCTTTTTTATAAACATCTTTTTCAATTTCATAGTCATTGCACATGTTACATTAAATTATTTTAACCGTTTCACTTTATGTGACAAAATTACTTTAAAGGGTACGAAACTTATATATAACATTGTATTCTCCGATACAAAAATATTTGATCAATTCTTTTAAAATACATTCATTTTTACGGACAAAATTCGTCACATTGATGTCTTTAACTAAAACTTCTTATTACCGGACAGGATGTTTGGTTTCCGTTTTTATTTATATTCATTAAGCTTGTTAAGTTCAAATCAACACAGTAATGACGAATACTGTAAATGTATGATTCAATTATGTTAGCTTTAGTTGCGTTTGATAAAGTACTCAAATAGAGGGAACATAGTGTCAAGATTCTCCGGTCTCCGCTCTCTCTTTCTGTGTGACTGTAAACGACTGGTTGTGGGTTCGATTCCCACTCGAAGAGTGGAAATATTTAATATTTCCATTTTCCTCGCTCTGGTGCCGAGGTAAAGCGCGGCGTTAAGTTTCGCCACTTAACACGCAATGCCTCCGAATTTGGCGGAAAGTGGGGAACGGAGTATCTTAATACTTGTTGTCCTTACATTCTGTATAATAATTATAAACTAAGTAATTCATATAACATTAAAACTTTTGAATTCGAACCAGTACTTAAGATAGAAAAATATACAATATCACTACAAAACAACGTTAGCTTAGAATTCTAGACGTCCTATCTAAATACGATCCGTATCCTAGATTAGACCTGTACGTTCCCATAATAATGCCTGAGCCAATTTATTACATTAGCCCGCTTAGGTACAGCAAATTCCCATTAAGTAATTTTAAAGATATTTTAAAGTCAATTTTATTTTGAGGATTGCCTAAATTTAAAATTGTGGTGAATTAGAATTAGATTAAGTTACTTAGCTATATAAAAGTTTGAGTATATTTGGCTGTAGATTTATCTTTATTCAACGAAATTCTAAGTCATTAACAAACTATTGAGAGTTGTCTCGTATCTAAATAGATATGAGTTTTTTATTTAGTTGGACTTAGCCGCGTTAACTACGTAACTGTTTCGTTATATTGCATACATCGGGGACGGATTTTTTAAAAATAAATTAAACTATGTTTAACCTTGGATTAAATTATATATGTATATTCTAAAATTCATTACAATTTCTAATCAAATTTGTTTTTTTTTGCGGGTAGACGTGAAAGCGTAAAGACGTTTATTTATGTGCTCAGCTGTTATGTTTTTATAATTTTATTAAAAACATATGTTTTAGTGTTATAAGTGCCCGCATAAGTTGACTTCAAACACCTTTTCTGACACACGTTCCTACAATTATAATGGACACTCCGGTTGAGCAACTTATTAAAAGTATGGAGGAGCTGTCTTCGGTGTTTAACAGCCGAATGGGCGAATTTGAAAAAAACCTGCCACAACCTGGTTCTGTTGCCCCAAACCCCACTGTGAAGGCGTTGGCATCGGATTTTTATACATTTAAAACGTTTGTATGGAAATCACTAAGTTTGCTTAAGTCTCAGGTGGAATTGGTTGCTCTTGGCCTGGACCGCATAGAAACCCAGTCCCGGAGAAAAGTTCTCCTATTTCACGGCGTTAAAGAAGACAAAGATGAGGATGTGTTCATAAAGATTAACACGATATTAACAAACCAAATGAAGTTGTCGGATGCAAAATCAGAAATGATTGAAGTCTGTCATAGATTAGGTAACAAAAAGAACACCACACGGCCTATTCTCGTAAGATTTACCAGTGTGCACTTTCGATCCAGAGTATGGAAATCTAAAACAACCTTGAAAAGCTCGAAGATAACTGTTACGGAATTTCTAACGAAGTGTCGCCAGGAAACGTTTGTAGCCGCGCGTAATCACTTCGGTATTAAAAAGTGTTGGACGGCTGATGGTGTTATCATAGTGCTTCTTCCTGACAAAACCCGAGTGAAGATAACATCCGCGTCAGATCTAAAGGTACTAACCGTGAAGTATCCCAACAGCTGTACGGGGAAACCCAGTGATAATAATTGAAATTTATAATATAAAGGTCTGTACCACAATATAAACAACTATATGTATGATAGTTTGTTCTATATACTGTATTTTATTTTACTTTTTTTATGACAGGTTGATGTTTAATTTTTATATATATTTTTTCTTTTGTGTCATACAAACATTTTTTTTGTTTTTTTAATTGTTTTTATTGTTTTTTATTTGCAAAGGAACTTATTTATAACCTTTTTTCTTAATTTTGTACCACACCTTGTATAAATAAAATATTTATGTTTGTCAATATTTTAGCTGTAAATGTAGTTTATGTTTAGCCTAAATTTGTTGTATTTTTGTATTGTGATAGTTTCTTACATAATTTTTAGTTTCTTTTTTTTATTTTTGTTAAACTAAGTTGACATAATATTATAGTATTCATTTTTAAGGTCAACTTATGTATATGGGCACTGAGTTTTGATTTTCTTTTATATAGTAATTAAAATTATAATAATCATTTATACATTCAATATATATTGTTTGTTCTATATACTGTATGTTATTTTACTTTTTTTTTTTATTTATGACAGGTTGATGTTTAATTTTTATATATCTTTTTTCTTTCTTTTGTGTCATACAAACTCTTTTTTTTTTTGATTTAATTTTTTTTTTTTTACAAAGAAACTTATTTATTTACTTTTTTTTTAATGTTGTACCATACTTTGCATAAATAAAATATTTGTTTGTCAATATCTTAGCTGTAAATGTAGTTTGTTTAGCTTAATTAATTTGTTGTATTTGTATTGTGGTAGTTCCTTACATAAATTTTAGTTTTTTTTTTCTTTTTTTTGTTAAACTAAGTTGACATAATATTATAGTGTTAATTTTTTTTTTTGAGGTCAACTTATGTATATGGGCACTGAGTCTTGATTATTTTTTTTTTTATATAGTTATTAAAATTATTATAATCATTTATATATTCAATATATATATATTGTATTTTATATTTGTATATATATATATATATATATATAAAGATATCTATTATACATTTATATATAATATTTTATATCAAATATGAATGATGATGAATATCTATCTTGTTCCTCAGATGATTATTTAAGCGCTGCAAGTAGTAACGATACCTCACTAGGTGATGTTTTGCCTTTGTCAGATAAACTGCTTGACATTTTTCAAAATAATCCAGCTTCCCTTTCCTTAGTGCATATCAACGCACAGAGCATACTTGCTCACTATACTGATCTTCTTACATCTTTTGCCGCCGGCGTAGTTGATTGTATACTAGTTTCTGAAACCTGGCTTAAGCCCTCCTTACCATCTACTAGCTGTTCAATTCCAGGCTATCATCTTTTTCGAAACGACCGTGTTGACAGGGGTGGAGGCGGAGTAGGTATCTATCTACGAAGCACTATTCCAGCCAAACCTATTTTATTTTCACAAGCCACCTCTACTAGCTCACTTGAGTACCTTTTTCTGGAACTGATGGTGCACCATAAAAAAATTCTTTTAGGAGTACTTTATAGCGCAAATGACAAAATTAACTACTTTGCCGACCTAGAAAATATTTTTGAACGCCTCTCACCTGCTTATGATGATGTCATTTGCATGGGTGACTTAAACACATGTTTACTAAAAAAGGACTCAAGAGCAGACACGTTAAAAGCAATAACTTCTTCTTTTAATCTGCATATTCTCCCCACATCTTCACCGACTCACTTCTTCCCCAATTGCAGACCATCTCTTATTGATTTGGTCATAGTCTCTAACCAAAACCTTGTCTTTTCTCATGGACAGTTTACTGCTCCTTTCTCTTACCATGATCTTGTCTATCTAGCTTATAAATTGCGTACTCCCAAGGTTAGAGGCAAAATTCACTTCTTGCGCAATTTTAAGCATATGGACCTTGAACGTTTGAGAGAAGATGTAAAAAATATCAATTTTTCTCCAATTCTAAATGCAAATAACATCGATAGCATGGTTGAAACTTTAACTACTGAACTGATTAAATTATTCGACGTTCATGCTCCTGTAAAGCCAGTACGTCGAAGACATGTGCCAGCTCCTTGGCTAACGCAGGTGATTAAAAATACCATGCACAAACGTGACAAAGCAAAAAGTAAGTATAAAAAACATCCCTCCCTGGAGAATCTAAATGCATACAAGAAATTGCGTAACATCTGCAACAGAATGTGCAGGGATGCAAAACGCCGCTATATTCATACCACAATTCAGGATCTCTGTCAATCAAAAGTTTGGAGATTCCTACAGTCATTAGGCGTGGGAAAACCTAAGGATAATAGTCAAGTGTCCTTAGATCTTAATACTTTGAATAATTACTTCACTAGTCCCCCTATAACTATGAAAGCTCAAGTTAAAACTGAAACACTAAGACATTTATCTCATGCTGTCCCACCAGACTGCCCATCTTTTGTTTTTAAAGCTGTTACGGAGGACGTTATCAAGAAGGGTGTCCGTTCTATATCCACTAAGGCAATTGGTTGTGATCAACTGTCTTTGGATATGATTCTTCCTGTGTTGGATGACATTGCGCCAGTTATCACCCATATTATAAATTTCTCTCTGCGTTGTAATGTTTTTCCCACATTATGGAAGAAGGCCTCCGTTATTCCTCTACCCAAAATCTCCAATCCTTTGACTCCCAGTGAATATCGTCCTATTTCCATACTCCTGATCCTATCTAAGGTACTAGAATCTATTGTCCACGACCAATTATACACTTTCCTACTATCCAATAATCTCTTGTGTGATTACCAATCTGGTTTTCGCCCTTCTCATAGCACGGTTGGCGCGCTGCTGAATATCACGGAGGACATTCGATGGGCGATGGATAACACCAAGCTCACTGTAATGGTCTTGTTGGATTTCAGCAGTGCTTTCAACTCTGTTGACTTTGACATCCTTCTTGAGACTCTTCGTTCAGTTAATATTTCTTCTGGCGTTCTAGCCTGGTTTCACTCATATCTCTTCGGACGTCAGCAATGTGTTATAGCGAACGATATATCATCGGATTGGCTAGACATAACAGCTGGCGTACCACAAGGCGGTGTAATTTCTCCTTTGCTTTTTTCTATTTTCATTAACAACATTTCTCATGTCCTCTCTTCTCCCTTTCATCTGTATGCAGATGACCTGCAATTGTATAGGCACTTTAATTTGACTGAGCTATCCGAGGCTGTTACCTGCATAAACGACGACCTGGTGGCTGTCAAATCCTGGGCTGAATCCTTCGGCCTTTTAGTTAACCCTAATAAGTCTCAAGCCATCATTATTGGTAGTAATAGGATAAGATCAAGAATAAACTGGGAATCAGTACCTAACATAAAATACTCAGGGGTTCAAATTCCATTACAAGACAAAGTAAAAAATCTGGGTATAATTATGGACTGTAGCATGACCTGGGTAGCTCACATTAACGAAGTTAGCCGACGTATGCATTTCTCCTATCATTCTCTCAAGCGCCTCCAATATTTTCTCCCCTTCAAAACCAAAATTATGCTCGCACAATCTCTACTCTTGCCAATTCTTGATTACGCCGATGTGTGCTATTTAGATGTAACTGAGGAGCAACTTAATAAATTAGAGCGCCTACAAAATCTGGCCATTCGTTTCATTTTTAATCTACGTAAGTAGGATCACGTTTCCCACTTCCGTGCTCAACTTAATTGGCTCCCAATCCGACTTCGTCGTGATATGCACATCCTTTCTGTTCTTTTCAATATTCTTAATAATCCTTTTTCCCCTTCTTATCTTAATTCCCGATTTACTCTTCTTCCTAACCCAACCCGTTCCAGACGGCCTTGCCTCACGCATATGCTGGACATACCATTCAGCAACACAAAATTTCGGAAGAACTCCTTTTCAATATACGCTGCCGTACTCTGGAATAAACTACCTAAACCAATTCAGAAGAGTACATCTATAGAGGTATTTAAGAAAAGAGTAAAAAAACATTTTCTCAGCCAGGTCACCGTTAGTAGTATAATATAGTCATTCATTACTGTATATATTTGAATCATATATTTGATAATACATATGTATGTATATATTTGTGTTATGTATATATTTATATTTATTTGTATCTATAAATAGTATTTGTTTATTTTTGTGTAAGTCTATATATTTATAAGAACACATCTGCACTTTTAGACCTGCAAAAGTATCACTCTCTCTCATACCCATAGGTTGACTGGAAGAAATCTCTGTCAGAGATAAGTTCACCTTTGCCAACAACATTGTAAATTTTTTTTTATTTTGATGTATGTTACAAAGTGCAATAAAGGATATATATAAAATCGGTAGACCGGTTTAGATTTTTCATACAAATTTTCAGTCCCTTTTTCAAACCTTTAGAGGTAGATATTTTAAAAAAATAAGCAGTCTATGTTTGACTGTGGACTATTTACTACTTTCATTCTAAATTACATCCTAATCAGACTGGTAGATTAGCCGTGAAAGCGCGATAGACAAACAGACAGAGTTTCGCATTTATTATATAAGTATGGATATATAAGTTATGGATATATAAGTTATGGATATATAAGTATATCGATATCTATACACTAGAGACCATCACAGGCGCAGTGGGACAGTACTTGGTTGTTTGACTGTTGGTTTGATTCCCATTCGGGGGAATAATAATAAAGTATATTTTTTATCCACTTTGGTACCTGCTGTAAAGTTCTATGGAGGGAGGATTTGTTGCGTTCAAGCTGTGTTCCTGGTAGAAAGTGAAAAACGGAATGTCTCGTACTTTTAGAGTACTACGCTATGCGGGGCATGAAATTTCTTAACTCTCTTCAAAACTGATTGTTTTAGCCTAATTCGTTAAAAGCAGGAAATTAACGAAATTTAAACAATACTTTTTATTAATTAATATACCATTTTTTAAAAGTAGTGTAAAAATAAAACACCCAGTTTAACAACAAAATATATAAAAAACGTGTTAAAACCAAAAATACTTACTGTCATA